>CM036243.1:13563652-16037402 GCA_020698575.1 Bostrychus sinensis
TTTCTGACACAAATATACTGAATATATTGCTATTTGATAAAATGTGATTAATAGCAAAGCCTGTAATTAATTAGATTCATTCGTTTAATCGTCTCTAAAAGAGTAAAACTGTCACATGATTGTCCTAATATTGCAGTAGATTTCTTGTCAATATAACACTTTGTAGGGGGCACATGGAAATATTTCATATTTCAATTTACTTCCTAGATGATTAAAAATATATTTATGATCTTTTCATATTGAACTATTGAAATCTATGGCTGATGAAAAAGAGGTGAACCTGCTAAAAATGTTATTTGAATATATTTTGTTACATAGATAAGACATACATACATAATAGCTTGTTTCAAAGAGTTATTCACATTTCTTTTCCTAGTTGTAAATTTAATGAGTTTAAAAATGAGTGTAATAAGTGTTTATATTTTTATGTTTTTAGATTTATAGCATTTAAGCATTTTTTTTTTATCTTCAAATTGAGTTTAGTTGAGTTGAGTTTAGAGCTTTTGAGGTTAATCCCAAGTAAATAATAATATAATTGGTGGAGTTCCATAGGAGATGAGGCAGTTTCTACAGAACTGAACTGTAAAAAAATAAATACATGATAATAATAATAATAATAATAATAAGAATAATAATAATAATAAGAAGAAGAAGAAGAAGAAGAAGAAGAAGAAGAAGAAGAAATAAAATGGATATGGAAGAGATAGGGGGTGGGGGGTTAGGAGTTGTTGTTTATTTACCTTATTTACTTTATTGTGATTGTTTTATTTGTTTAATTGTGTATTATTTTTGTTTTGTTTGTTTTGTTTTTTCTTTGTTTGTTTTTTATTGTTGTGTTTTGTTTTGATGGATGACTGTAAAAAAAAAAAAAAAAGTATAACCTGTACAAACATTGTCTCCAAAAGCTGTTTATCACTAAGCATGCCCAAAATGACGATTGATGATGTAATAAGTATAAAAAACAATTGAGTTTGAAGAAAAAAATGTAAGAGAATCTGTATTTACAATAAAGTAAGTATAAAATGTATTTTTCATGAATTATCAATATGTATGAGTGAGGGGGTCCTCATGTTGGGAACCACTAATACTGTGTAGGGTGTGAGACTCACTTCCACAGCTGCCGTCAGGCATCAGCATGTATCCATTGAGGCAGTAGCACTTGTAGCTCCCATAGGTGTTCATGCACCTGTGTTTACAAGGCCTCGGCTTCAGCCCGCACTCATTCAGATCTGCAGACAGAGAGACAACAGGTAAGTGCACTAAAGACACAGCCAGGTCCTCTACAATTAGTCAGAGGTCAGAGGTCCCAGGGTCAAACCTCACCCATCCATTTTGGTTCTTTGTGCTGTTTGTCTGTGTGTCTGAGTGTGTGTGTATGTGTGTGTATGTGTGTGCGCGTGTGTGTGTTTAAAGGGAATGGGGGTGTCTTCTTCGAGGAAGTGAAGTGTGGCCATGCTCTGACAAGCCCGGCTCCCCCTGTTTGATGATTTAGCAGGAAGCCAGTGTCGACCATCAACCTGCCCATTAGCTGCACCTGATGAAAGACACTACTATATGCTCTGACTCAACAATACTTGAAAATCAGCACTTTGTCATACCCACAAACTACTGCCTAGTTTTTATAGACCATTCTAAGTACTAATTAAAGAAACTGCATGCACATTTTAATAAGAAAAGTTTTACTCTTCCCTATTAATTTTGACACAGGTAATTTTTATGACAAAATGGCTCACTATTGTGGACATGGTGATACAACTCCACTTTGCAATAATAGCACACTGAAAGTCAAAATGTATCACCACCGCCAAGAAAGTTTTGTTTTTGCTGGCACTGGTTAGTCAATTGAATGGTTTGTTTTTGAGATAACTTAAAAAGCAATGGTCAGTTTTTATTATTTTTATGAAATGTCAGTAATGAGCCAAGGAAGAAAAGATTAAGTGTGGATCTAAATTGCTGTCTGGAACCAGAATCCAGAACATTTTGTACTATTATGAGCTAGGACTGAGGATACTAACTCCTGTCACAAGGGGTCAGAAAAGGAACAAGTGTGGTGCAATCAACAGAGAATTTACCCTTGAATTGAAAGATCCCTGGACCAGATCTGGGCACTATATCTTGACTGTTGCGAGATAGGACCAATGCCTTGGTTGAAGTCTGTACTCTCTAAATGCTTCTAGTTAAAGTAGCAGCTACAGTTTTTGATGGCTACATTGACAAACTATTGTGGTCTTTAATAGTTGTTTACTTGCCCAGTAACATAAGAATTTGGTGACTTTTAGCATGTAGCCTTATTTAGTGCTTATTGGCCGTATATAAATAAAATACAGTTAAATCTGGAGGCACTTGCTAATGTTCTCTATCCATTACCTACATGTTGGTTGGTTCCAATTTGCTTGGTATAGTTCTTGCAACAAAATACATGTGAAGCCTATGTTTGTACCTGAAACATCCAAGGAAGTAAAGACTTATCTGCATGAGCCAAAGTTTAAAAAGTTCATTATTTGGAAGGACTCTGGAAGAAGAGAAAAGCCCAAAGCCGAACACCTGTCTACGTTAATGCAAGGTAAAAGGAAGTGCACCTTTCCACATAGTTGAACACGAGTGACATTGCTTTTTATTGAATTACGTTTGGGCAGTTTCTAATTAACCTAAAACGGAAGGCGGCAATAAAGCGGCCTAATATTGTTCCACTCAGAGGTATATGAGATAATACAGCAAAACAATGTTTGGTGCTAGAGACCTCTCACATAGCAGGCCAGGAGACATAACAAGCATTAGAAGTCCTGGTGTAACTAATAGCATTAATAAAGGTACTACATTCCACTTAGTTGTTATAGCATTAGATTACTTTGACACAGCTGACAGCCATCACTTTCACTGTTTTCAATATAAACAGCACAGGAGTGGCACAGAGGTAAGCAGTCACGGTGGCCCTGGTAACTGAGCCATTGTTACCTCAATCCATGATGGGTTCCTGAGGTTAGCAGTGAAGTAGCGATTTGTTCTTCTATTAATATATGTTTGAATTCCACTATTTTTGTTGAGGTTTGATTATGTTGAATGGTAAAGAATGTTTGATGCAGATTAAAAGCTACTGGTTAGACCAGGGGTGTCCAAACTTTTCACCAAAAGGGCCAGATTTGAAGATGTGCAAATGTTCAAGGGCCAACAGTTCCTCCTTTCTAGGAACTGAACGCACATACAATACGAATTATTTTTGAAGTATTTTGTTTTCAAAAGCCAAATAATTACAAATTATATAGCAAAATCTAAAACAGGTCCAAACAAAATTACATCTTTGAACATAAACAATCCAACTACAATTATTTTTCAACCAATTTATTAAAGGATTATTAGAAAAGTAGATAAAATACACAAATGTACGGATAAACCTACAGAAACACTGGTGGGCCATATGTAATGCATTTTCTTATGGAAGCCAAGGGCCATATGAAATCTCGACCCGTGCCACAATTGGCCCCTGGGCCGCACTTTGGACATGCCTGGGTTAGACATTAAACCTATCAGAAAACATAGGGGACAGTATGATTAGCTTTTGGCAAAGGACAGTTTGAATGGGAGAGGTTTCAGACCCGTTTCACGTCAACAAGAAAGTGAATGAGTCAGGGTCAGTCTAGTATTTCATTAATCTAATAACTTTAAATGACTATTGTATTACAACAAACTGTTTTCACAAAGCCCTTCCTGAGTCTATGATAGTCCTTGTATTAATTAAAGTGTGTGTTCCATTGATCTGTGCTCAGTGTTGTTCCTCCTGGCAGTGGTCTGACTGACGTGTCGAAATGGAGCCGCTCCATCATTAATACTATTAGTTCCACCTATACGTCTCCTGCCAAAGTCAAAGTGTCCTCCGCTCCAGTCTCTCACTCTCCATCAGAGCCCGGTCTGATTATAAAGTCATTACTGGTGGCAAAACCTGACAAATGACACTCATTATTGTAATTGCCGTCTTTGTTGTGTATGCGTTTTTTATGAGACACTTAATAGATCTATTCCTCACTCTTAGAGGCTTCAGACTTTAAGAACAGGAGAGTTATGGGCTAGCCTATGTGTATGTGTGCAGAATAGAAGGGGGGGCTTTCTTCTCCGTTTTCTATAGAGGTCTTACAAAAGGAGAAGTGTCAACACCACCTCACATCATAGAGCCTTAAGATTAGAGTACATAAAATGGTTTGGAAGATGATTTGGATTTAAACAACAGATTTTGAAAGTGTTGTAGTCACCAGACAAGGCGAGTCAGAAGCCACAACTGAGTCCAAGCCCAAGTCACCAAAAAATTCAAGTGGAGTCTAAAGCTGGGGACACACTACACGATTTTTTTGCCCGATTTTATAATGATTCACACTTACACCGAGTCTTTACCAGTCAACACTAGTTGCAGGGAATCGTAATCATCAGTCGGCCCTGAAATCTGTTTGTGATGTTCAAAGACTTGACTCGGCAAGTGTGTGCGGCGCAAAAACCCGGCCTAACGTTGATGGGACACAGGAAATAGAACGAAGAGAACGAGACAAAGCAACAAGGAAGCGGCAGGAAAATATATGAGCAGAAATTTGAAAAAGAAGAAGAAGAAGAAGAAGAAGAAGAAGAAGAAGAAGAAAACATAAACAACCATGGCAAACACTGAAAAAAGTTGAGCGTTACCCAAGCGAAACTGGATACATAGCCATTTTTTCTTTTTCCTTTTTTCCAAACAGATAGCTGCGCACACAACAGCAATAGTGACCCAGGTAGCGTCCATGTTTGTTTAACTATTTAGTTCTCGCAAGTTCCCTGCGAGAGTTTGCTGCGTTTGGTTGGCGTCAGTTTCGGCCTCAACAGATCTTGTAGCATGTGAGCCCCAGTCTTTAAGTCGTCAGAACTAAATCTGCTGAAACTAGTCGGTTAGTGTGTGCTCCTAGTCTTTTCAGAATCTGTAAAGACTGAGAAAATATGTAGTGTGTCCCCAGCTTAAGTTGAGTCATCTTGAGTTGAGATGTGAGTCCAAGTCAAATTCAAGTCACTTATAAAGTGTCTGAGTTCAGTAGAAATGAATTCAAGTTAAATCCAAATGAATGAAAGGCAAGTCCAAGTCTGAGTTGGGCCACAAATTTTGTATACTTATGTGGGTGCAACTATAACATTCTGCACAGCATATTAGTTTTGTATAAAACAATTTCATAAAAGAATATTAAATTGGGCAGCCCTGTCTGCTGTCAGTGTAAAAAGCAAGAAGGACACAAGTGCGACTTGCAAGTTCCTGGGTCCAAGTCTGAGTTATTATCAAAATGTCTAAATCTAAGTCCGAGTCATTAGTTCAAAAGTCCAAGTCATCATGAGAGAGAAGTCAGAGTCTGGGCCTCAAAACAATGACTCAGCTCCCAGTTGAGTGGTTGAAGCTTTAGCTCGAGTCTCAAAAATGAGCCTACACTCAAGTCCAGGACTGGTCAATCTACCATAACCATCATTTAAAACTCATACATTTACAACTACCAGCCAGTCAACAATGCCAAAATAGCAATGCCTGGTAAGCCCAGACACTTTCACTTTCTTAAAATAAAGAGGGACTTGAAAACCTTCCATTTAAACTTTTCATGAATTCTGCCTCATTTGTTATGGGCTCGGAATATCAACTTTAAATAAAAAGGAATCAGAAAAAATCTTACAAAGATATAGAAAATATCATATAAAACAAAAAGTCATAGTTAGGGCTGTGCAGGATCAGGAAAACAAGTCAGAGATGAAGAGTCAAGATGGAATTAATTTACACACTAATTCAATTTTCACATTTCACGCTTTTTAAAATGGCAAAAAATAACTTGTAATCATGTCGTGAAATAATTCTCCACTGTGACTAATGAATGTGTTTCGGTGCCAAGGATCAACAGGTTTTAACAAGGTTTCTTTACACTTTTGTGGTTTCAGCTTTGAAATGTTTTTTGTAGCTGTCTAATGAGAGTCGTGTCAGTTGCATTGTAAATTCTGGCAAAAGGGAAACATAGCAGACACAGCAGACTTTTGGTGAGTAGAATGACCCCTCAGTAAAGTTGAAATGTTATTGTCACACAGTATAATGACCATACATTTCTCAGAGCAAGAAGAAGAAATGAGCTGGAACACAGTCTGGTTCCAGGACCATTTACCCTAAACTAGAAGATTCTAAATTTCTGAACAGGTTTGTGCACTTTATATTTACCATTGCAAGATAGGGCCAATGTCTAGGAGGAGGTCTGGTGTCTATGCAATAGAAAAGTGCTTCAAAAATGTGCAAGTTGTACTGTCTATGTTCATCATTTGAACAGGTTATAATGTTGTTCCCTCAGCAAAAACATACATTTTGCTTCATTCATGCATGTTTAAGTAATCCTCTAAACTCTGGAACGGCCATTCTGAGGTCTCAAAACACTCGGTTGGACAAAGGCAAGACAGGTAACAAAACACGATACAGTGGATATCAAGAATCAGACAATCACTCAAGTCTCCTGGGAGTTAATTTGGACAGAATGCTCACCTGAAAAAAACATGTTGAAAAACTATGGAGTAAACTCAAACAAAGGTTGTACTTTCTAAGGCGCCTAGGACCATATGGAGTGGGCAGACCAATAATGATGATGTTTTATAGAGCCACACTGGAGAGGATCATCTGTTTTGGAATTACAGTGTGGTGTGGAAACCTGACAGTACAACTGAGAAACAAACTGGCACAAATCCACAAATGTGCAATGAAAATAATTGGCCAGAAGAACTATGAGCTGTTAGAGACAGTATTTGAGTGGGCAGTGCTGAAAAAAAGGTACAGAAATCATGACAAACCCTCCACATCCACTTTTCTTAGAATACAACATCTCACCATCAGGTAGAAGACTCCACTTATGCAACTGTAAATCCAAACTGTAAACCGCTTTTGTTGCAACCTCAGACAAACTGTTGAACTCTAAATCTTTTTAAGGTACAAGCATTGTACACTTTACCTTTTCAGGCTGCTTAATATTTATCTGTTACTTTATGGCACCAGTAGAGTTCTTGCTAAAATGTTTTCTTTTAGTCACATAATGTTTTTAAAGGTTGTGAAATCCTGCTCTAGAGGTGACCAAGATTGGTTTAAAAATATGAATAAAAGCATAATATGCCTGCTTTAAAGTGACAGCAAAATCAATCGTGAGAGCTTGGCTTTTGTTTACTTGGCTTAGATTGCATTTTGGCCCAAACAATGCAACATCATCAAGCTTATCATCAAGGTTCTTTTTTTAAATGCGTATTTTAAATCTTTAAATCAAGTAAAAGCTCAAATTATAAACAGACCGAATATTTCAAAAAACCCACTCACTGGCCTCATTTCCCTATTGTTAGCATAAAAAGCAGCAATTACTCTCCCTGTCGTACTTAGAATCATTTATTAAGTGTGTAGGTAGGGCTTAAAGATTTATGGATGCTGGACACATTTGGGACTAAATGTGTGATTTGCCCAGATTCACAGATTTTTTATTTCTTTATTTTTTTCCCAATCCAAGCTGTTATACCCAGTGGGAATACCCAAACAAAATGAGGTGAAACTGAACTATCCACTGCATTTGTACCATGACCCAGATATCTGAATCACTCCAACTATGAATATCACATTGGTTTCTGGGATACAGTACAACACAAATATAGGATGCATCTCACTGTACACACATGGGAGATCATTTCCATCTTGGACCTTTATAGCTGGTTGGACATGTGCGAGGAGCGTTCCCAGAGTGCCCCGCATTCATGACATGCTATTGATTAATATGGACGAATGACAGAGCGCACACATTGATGGGTATTCATAGACACCGCCAGCTATTAGTGGACTTGGCCTACTAAGGCTATGTTAACTCAATGAGAACTGAACTACGTCAATTAGATTAAACTTAGACATGACAAATGAAACCTAAGACTTGGCTACATCAACCATCTGTGCACCTTCTTAGCAATTTTTCATATTTTATAATTATTTTTAGCTACCAATAACGCTGAATAAAAATATCTTCTAAAAATGGTTGGAAAGTGTTACACATACAGTTACTTATTCGTCAACCACAAATAGACAACTGGTTTGTATTTAACTTCTTCTGTTATGGGTCAACTTGAGAAGTTAAAAATCATATTTAACTTACATTCACAACTTCACCAACTTAAAGGTGCTATGAGGAGTACATATATATTTTTACATTTCATAAAAATGACCCACATGTGTACCAAGATATGAGGTAAACATGTTTAAATCAAATATTATTTTTACTGTTAAAAATGGTACAGCAATTTAAAAGAATACTGAACATAATGCCCAAGTTGTTTATGTTTACATATTTTTATTTTGGTTCTAAAACCATGCATTGCTGATCATCCAAAAAAGTAAAAAGTCCATCATAATCTAAAAACATGGCCTAAAGTATATGAATGCCAAGGGAGAAAGTTGTTTTTGTACTAATGACAAAATATTTTAAACTTCAAAAGGTACAATTTATTTAAAGCAACATTATATAACGTTTTCCACCTTAAATAAGAAGGTATTTTAATTGAATTCTTGACACAAAGTATAGCTAATAGCCTCTCTGACTGCAGCTGAGAAACTGCACTATGCAAGTTTGCAGGAGCATGTAAAAATGGCATCTCCAATGTGAAGTGATTTTTTTGTTGTTATGAGTAGCTTTTTGCATCTATGAAACATACAACAGTTTGCGACAGTGGACTGAAAGGCTATGTACTGTACTCTGTCAGTCCACCATCCACATGCTGTTTGTTTCCACTTTTACCACTGTTGTAAACACTGTGTAACACTGTCTGGATCCTGGGTAGAAGTGTAAAGCCTTGGCAGTGGTCTGCGCTCCCAGAGGACCTCTAGTTTGCCATGCCGCCATTTCTGGGCAATAGCTCAGGAGGTAGGGCCAATCATCCTCTAACTGGAAGTTCATACTGCAGTTGTGGCCTTAGGCAGGACACTTCATCCACCTTCACCTTGTGTCCTAATGTGTTAGTGTGACTGTGTGCTCCGTGATGGCTGGTGAGGCCGTTGGCACAGTATAGCTGCCAAGTCTCCATCAGTCTGCCCTAGGGCGGCTGTGGCAACAAAGGTAGTTTACCACCACAACTGAGATTCCTTGACTGAGGAGTGAATGAACAATGGACTCAGTTGTAAAAAAAGCTCCACATAAATCCAGTCCATGATTATTATATCTTAGATTTTTATATTCAGGATATGCTTTATTTGTTGTGAAACATGAAACATATACAACTAGAGCTGGAGCTATGGGACTATACACAGAGGCAGCCTTTTTCTAGCCCCCACATCTAAATGTCAAATAAATATGAACAACACCTGTCACATTTTCTTTGTTTTTCATTAAAGTGACATGTTATTAGTCCAGATTGCTCAGACAGTATAAATTATCATCACAATATTCCCTCAACCACAACTTCTTCTTGCTCATCACTCCATTTTTTTCCCATTAACTGTGTCAGCTTTGTTTCCCCATGTGCATTTCTCAGTAAACACGGGCATTCTCATTATTGCCATTACTGACAACCATGGCAACACTGTCCATTAGCGGCATGGCAGAAGAGCAGGCCTTGGCTCGCCCCGGCAGCACTGCGAAAACAGCTTCAAAATGTTAATTATCAGAACGGCCACATTGTGCCACATGCCAGACTCTCAGGCCTTCAGCGGGACATTGAGAGAGGAGCGTGGGAGGCTTGGAGAGAGATAAGAGTCAGATATGACCGGGGAGTGACAGCTCGACACAGCCCCAGACAGAAGAGGAAGAAGAGATAGCAGAGGTGAAGGACCCCTCTGGGTGAGCACTTGGGTACTCCGCTGGTGAACGGCCAAGACACATGTGACGCGATACGAAGTGCAGAGATTTATTGGGTCAGGCCCACAGAGGTATGCCCCGCTACATTCCCGACACGCCTCGATCACTGACAGCGAGATTAGTAGGAGCCTCTTTCTTTAGGGATATGCCTTTCACTGGAGGAGATAACACTGGTTTGCACTAGAGAGATCTGCTTGTAACAGTAAAGGAGGGGCTGTGTGAGGAGTGGGCCCCTGTCTATCATGGTTGGGAGAGTTAATAAACAACTGCTTTGAGACCATTTGAATTCAAGTGCATTTAAAAAAATCTATCTAAACCCATGTCCACAACTTTATGGGTTATCAGGAACAATCTGTAATTATTTGCAAATAATTAGTCAATAATTAGGGCTAATGGTTAGTTTTTGGTGTGGTTTTGGGAGATTGTGAGATAGGGTCACAGATACCAACCAACTCCTGCCACAGCTGGTCAGTAAGGTATGATAAGTTTTTGTGGGCTCTTTATGGGTGAAATATAAGTGCCTTGTGGCTCAATGGACAAAGCCTATATCCCGGACCAAGGAAGTCCACATCTGGGTTCAATATTTTTATTATTGTGAGATAGGGCCAAGGCCTAGTCAAGTTATCGTCATCAGTCTATGTCTGGAGGAACTGGATTGAAGATGGACTTAGATCTTTTTCAAACATCAGAATAAAAAAGCAGAAAATGCAGTTGGTCAAGGCCTGGATAAGGATGTGAAGTACAAAAAAAAAGCAGTACTAGCAGTACTAGAACAAAACAGAAGTCACCAAGTCTTGAAAAAGCTTGTTTTGAGTCTACACATCTATGTTCAGGTAATGAACCCCGAATTGTCATATTTTCCCTATAATGTCTGAAAAATGATTAACTACATACAGCTAATCACACTTTATTCAGTGGTGGTTTGTATTTATTTATCTAAAAATACAGTTTGCTGCACTGGTCTTGACTTTGTCTTACTCTGCTGTTGTCTAAGCCCCTAAATTCTTCAGTTTGTCTTGGCCTCTGCTAGTGTTTATGACTCCCAACAGTATTTCTTAGAGGAAGAAACAGCTTTGGCTCCAGGTGTTGAAGAAAAAGAGAAGAAAAAGCGTGACAGCTGTGGGGCACGAAGGAAGCCAGCATGAGAAAAGTAGTGTGGAGTCCATGGCATGCTCGGCATTCATCCTCATATTTGTGCTTAAAGCAGTTTTTCAGTGGCTCTTGTGCCAAAGCAGAGTGTAAGAAAGTATTTGACATTCACGCCGGCAGTATACGTGGCACATCATGCATGTGGATAAGACAAATCTCACCCTCCACCGCGAGTCTGGGAGCTGGATGGCGGTCCACGGGAGGAAAGAGGCGACGTGCCCACACCAGCGGGGTTAAATAGGCCCGCTCCTCTTCTTTAGACAAAAGAAATGGTTGAGGGAGATTGGGGATTGATGGAGATAAAGAGGTAAAGGGTCAGGAAAGAGTCAGAGACAGAAAGAGAGACGGAAAATGAATGAAAAGCACCACTGGATGGATTAGAACACCTCTGACCACAGTGCATTCCTGGAAAGTAATAAGGAACATTATGCAGCAAAGAGGATTACACTTGTGGGAACTGGACATGAGCTGAGTGTCTGAAGACGGAGGACCAAGGGCACATGAGAGAAAGTTTACTTCCCTTCTGTACCCTCACCGGTGTTCAGCATTCCTCCTCTGACACCAGGTGAAAGAGGAATCTGAGACAAGTAACGTGTCTGTAGAATTCAGAGGGATCACTGCACAAACTGCTCCTGGGCTTTTACATGTAGAAGGTAGGAGTGGCCATTTTAGGAGACAAATCAGTACCGATTCAGAATTACATTAAAATTCAGTATTTACAGTGTATTGGTAAAAGATGAATTAGTACTTACAATAATGGATTAGACAACTACCATATGGCTGACTTAGCAACACAAATTATATCTGGATTTTAATAAAAAGAAAGAGAAGTAATGGGCCAAGAAAAAGTGTTGTGTGGTCCTGGAACCTGGATAAAGGATAAAGGATTTTTGATATGGCCAAAGATACTAATTCCAGCCACTAGGGGTCAGTAGATAAACAAATGGTTAGTGTTAGTAGATGGTATGCAATTGTGAACTTAAAGCGCTATATGGCTCAATGAATAGAGCATTTACCACTGAACTAGAAGATTGCGTCCAGGTTTGGGTGCTATCTCTTTACAATTGCAAGACAGGGCCAAAGCCTTAGAATATAATAAAACATTCTTAATGGCTAATAAACAAATTTAGACCTGCTATTTATAGGATTAGTTTGATGTAATCTACCAATATAACTGAATAACTATAGTAAAGACTAAATAACTAAGTATTACCACGCCTTAGCATTACAGACATCATTTGTTTCTTCTGCAAGCACCTTAAGAATTCCAGCCCCTCCCTTTGTCGAACCCTCTCTCCATGCTCTACCCTTCCCTCCGGGCGCTTAGCTTACAACACCTATTGTTAAGTAGCAGAAGATGATACAGCAACCTCCAACTGTTTTACACGCTACCAGGGATTCAGAGTGTTTCCCTATTTAGAGACGCCGGTAATGGGAACACAGAAGTCTTGCCAAATGCAGAAGCACTTGTCTCTAAATAATCCCAGGAAACATTAATGGGCATCAGTGATTAGTGCTGAACAAAACATCTCATGAGTGAAGTGAATGCAGGTGGGGATCAGAGAAATAGTGGGCTGTGCAGGGAAAGTAAATGAGGACAAATTAGCAGGAGATTGAAAAAGAAAATCACACACTTTAACTGCTCTACACAGATAATGATGCAGCTGAATGCAACAAGTGCTTGCCCTGGAGACTTGTATCGTTGTTTTTTTTTATGGGTGACAATAGTAAACAGCATTTTAACATTGAACATTTTAATGCATACTTTTCTATGTTCTGCTGCCATGGTATTTGTTTTGTAAAATGTTTTCTCTATTTCTTTCTTTCCAGGAAATTGTTGCACAACACAGACCAGCGACACATTCAATGCACCTTTTAGAATAGAGGTTTTGGACTCACTTTAGACTTGCATTACAAAAATAAACAGCAAGCAACCTAGAAGTATACAAGAAAGGTCTAGCCTTCCCTTGGAGCTAAGGAGGGTCATGGTGCCATGCTGGGAATTGGCATCCAGATTGAAAAGCATAAGTTTTAAAGACAATTGCTGTTGACAAAAACATGGCTTAGATTCCAAATGCTATTGTATTACTTCATGGTTTCTACTTTGTTGCTGTGGGCAGGTAGGCTGTTAAACAAATCATACACATTTATCTATAACAAGGCATTATACAGTTGAAAGAAAAAAGTGCACCCTTGGGAAATACTTGGATTTTTGCATGATTTGGTCATAAAATGTGATCTGATCTTCATCTAAGTCACAACAATAGACAAACACAGTCTGCGTAAACTAATGCTGCAAAAAAAAATACATGTTGTCAAGTGTTTATTGGATATTTATTTAAACGTTCACAGTACAGGGTGGAAAAAGTATGTGAACCTTTGGATTTAATAACTGGTTGACCTTTCTTTAGCAGCAATAACCTCAATCAAATGTTTTCTGTAGTGAAGATCAGACCTGCCTACCATTCCTCTTTACAAAACTGTTTAAGTTCACCAATATTCGTGGGATGTCTGGTGTGAATCGCTCTTTTGAGGTCATGCCACAGCATCTCAGTTGGATTGAGGTCAGGACTCTGACTGGGCAACTCCAGAAGGCGTATTTTCTTCTGTTGAAGCCATTCTGTTGCTGAGTCAGTGTCCTGTTGCATCGTCCATCCTCTGTTGAGCTTCAGTTGGTGGACAGATGGTCTTCAGTTTTCCTGCAAAATGTTTTGATAAACTTGGGAATTAATTTTACTGTTGATGATAGCAAGTTGTCCAGGCCCTGAGGCAACAACGCAGTCCCAAACCATGATGCCCCCTCCACCATACTTCACAGTGGGGATGGGGTTTTGATGTTGGTGTGCTGTGCCTTTTTTTCTCCACACATAGCGCTGTGTGTTCCTTCCAAACAACTCAACTTTGGTTTCATCTGTCCACAAAATATTTTGCCACTAGTGCTGTGGAACATCCAAGTGCTCCTTTGCAAACTTCAAATGGTTCACTTCAAGCAACACTTCTTCAGAATGGCAAACTCAAAACTGGGTGGTGTTTTTTATTGGACAGGACCACTTTAACTCACTCCCCCAGTTTTCCCACATTGATTGGACTCCTGGTTGGCGAACACCTGACTCCAATTAGCTCTTGGAGAGGTTATTAGCCCAGGGGTACACTTAATTTTGCCACACTGTACTGTGAATGTTTAAATGAATATTCAATAAACACATGAAAACATTTTTTTTTTTCAACATTAGATTAAGCAGACTGTGTTTGACTTAGATGAAGATCAGCTCACATTTTATGACCAAATCATGCAGAAATCCAAGTATTTCCAAATGGTGCCAATACTTTTTCTTTCAACTGTATGTGTATCCAGTTATGTTTATTTTACTTCTGGTGGTCCTGGCGCCTCCAAATAATAAACAGAAATTAGGATAAAAGGGCTTTGTGGCTCAATGAATAGAGCATTTACCCCTGAACTAGAAGCACCTTGGTTTGAGTGCGATCGCTTTCCCATTGCAAGACAGGGCCAAAGCCTTGGAGTTTGAGCAAGAAGCACTTCACTATCTTGCAAAACTAAAAGAGATAGTGGCCAGACCTGCCTGGACTCAAACTGAGGATCTTCTAACCAATTTTTAAAGCCAATACCAATACCATCAAAGAAAAAAAGGAAATAACTCAAGTCAGCTAGAAAGTCATTGTGATATATGCATAACTGTAAATCAACAAAGCAAGACAGAATCAAACCTAAAACGCCACTACACAAGTTGCAGAAGTTGCAGTTGTAGCTGTTACTATTCTGGCCAGTCTATGGTTAAAGGTTGGCTTCCACAGCTGTCTCCCTTTGAGTGGAGTTTCTATGTTCTTCCTGCTGCTCAAATAAAATTGCCCTTTTCTGCTCTTGACCATCTAACAGGTGATCGCCCACAGTGTACACAGACTGATTAATGAACCCTATCATGTAATACAGTGCAAAAAACATTTCAGACTCATTTTTTTTAGAAGGGTCAAGGACTTAGCATTGTATCATGAGCCGTTGTGCATGTCGCCAAGAATTCATTTTGAATTTCAATCTTACTTCCAGATCTCCTTTGAAAACACACCAAGCGCTACCAACAGTCCAGTTCTGTGACCTTGAGTTTTCAATATCCAAAGCCGTGTCAAATGACTAATGCGTAATATCAAATTATGCTATTTTAATTACCTTCATATCAAGCCATGCACGGAATAAAACCAATACCATTAAGTGTGAATGGATGGTAATGAAATGAAAATACACAGAGGGGATGACATACTGTAAAGACTTGCAGCTGTCTCACTAAAACCTGCAGCAGAAGGTAAACACACACAGAAGGATCCCTTTCTGAATCAACAACCTCAATGCAGTTCATTTGCGAGAGTAGAAGTGAGAAAAGGGCTAAAAATATGACTTCATTTTCACAATACATTAGCTCATATCCACAACAGAACATGCACGACATAACGATATTTCAGTTTAATCACTTAATAGCATGTTGTAACAGGAGTTATCTGTGAAAAAGGAGGGCCTTAAGATGTCATAGAGGCTTTATTGTAAGGATTTTCATCTACATCCAATTCTTAATCCATAGAGTTTAATATGACACTGGTCCACCCTTTGCATCTATCTACGACAGACAGCTACGTGTCTAACTTTCTTCTCCAACGTCAGACACTGATGTTGGACGAGGAGGCCTGGCTCTCAGTCTTTGCTCTAATTCATCCCAAAGGTGTTCTGTCGGGTTGAGGTCAGGACTCTGTGCAGCCCAGTCAAGTTCTGCCACACCAGACTCGCTCATCCATGTCTTTATGGACCATGCTTTGTGCACTGGTGTGCAGTCATGTTGGAACAGGAAGTGGCCATCCCCAAACTCTTCCCACAATTCATTTATTTGGGTGGGTGAGTAAATACTTTTGGAAATATAGTGCATATATCAGGTGTTGAAACCATTTTGCCATTTGATCAAAAAATTTTGTTTGCTTCATTACTCAAGAAAATAAGGCTATTATTGTTATTCTTTGTAATATGTGGTTTGTTGTTTTGTTTTACAATAATTAAAACAGTGCAAGGGGACAAATGTGTTTTGTATTTCCTCAAAAAAATAAAAATAAAAAAATAAAATAAAATAAAAAATAAACAACGACGCTCATTTAGAATTTAGTGGCAGCAACACATCTCCAAAAATTTTGGAAAAAAGTTACTATTAAACATGACCAGGTATAAAAAGCTTTTTAGAAAGGCACAGTCTCCATTCTTTGTAATGAATGTATTAAAAGCGTCCAGCTTTTAATCTTGGTGTGCTCAAGCTTAAAAGCATTAAAAATAGCCATGATTTTGTCTGAGATATCACTGCGTGGCTCAGGAACATTTCCAGAAGTCATTGTCTGTCATAAGTTTTAACACCTGTCATGTTCTACTGTAAATAAAATATGTTTTTGTAAGAGATCTGAAAACATCATTCATTCTGTTTTTATTAACATTTTTACACAGTTTCCCTCAGATTCCTCCCAGATTGGTTGTTTAAAAGAAAATCTGCAAAACCTGCCATTAGTGTGGTGCTTTTGACCATGACTAAAGAAAATCTGGTAGTGAGTCTTTAAGTGGGCGCTTAATAAAACCCAACGTCCTCTTTAGACAGTGATAAATGGCGCACTTATGAAATTATATGTTCAAAGCTGCATTTGCGGTAGAGTAGTTACAACACCTTGGACGTCATTCCTCGGGGGAAAATCTTTAAATAGCATCTTAACAGCAGGTCAGCGACATCTCATTAAAGGCACCTGCGTGAAATAATCATCTTATTACTGTGATTGGATCAGCGGGAGGAGTATGCTGCCAAATTGTTAAACACATTAACGCCACAATGAGTTTATTTGTGCGCCGAGAGCTTATCCATCTCCCTTCGCCGTGTTGGATGACAGCGGCAATCCTCGTCAGCGCCAAAGGTGAAGCTCTCACTCAAAATGATAGGGACTGTTTGTTATTGTGAGCATAATCACTGTTGGTTTAATGACAAGAACAATCAGATGGCTTCATGTGCTGGAATAGGCATAAATCAGTCAGGTTGCAAGGTTATTTCTGAAAAGTGTGGGTTTCACATGTACACGCGGAGTGCTCTTGAAGTGTGGAACAGTGAACCATAGCTGTGATTGAAGTCAACAGCGCATCTGTCATGTGGTGTGTGTGGTGTAAGCACAATAGTTTCCTCTGTGGTTTGTTTGGTGTTGTGAGGTGTTTAATGCCCGTGTTAATCACAGCCCCAGGTCATGGCTCTGTCCACGCCTCCCACTTACAGCAAAGGAATGTGTCTCCAATTGGTTAAATGATGTTTATGTGCATGTAAAGAAAATGGTATAATTATTTAATTTTAGTCTAATTATAACTGGAGCAGGCTTTAATTTGTAAATCAAACAACGCCGCAGTGAAAATTGCAGACGAAGACCTAGGTCAGTGAAGCTTACATTGATACCAGAAACAAAACAAAATGCCAAAATACAAAGCCATTCCACATCATACACCTACATTTTAATGGGAAACTTTGCAACTTTTGTTTGCTATTTTGCATGAATTTTTCTCTGCAGAGAGAAATTATATTTCATGGGGTAAAGAACTATCATAAATGCTCACGTGTGACCCCTCACTCAGTCTGACTTCCATTTTCTCTTTCTTGTATCCGGTTTCCACTGCCTTAGAGCCATGACGAACATCTAAGGGTTAAAGCCATAACTAGATTGTTGTTATGGCTTACCGAGACTTTCTTAAGAGACCCAAGACTTCAGGGACACTGGGCCGGTGCACCTATTCTTGCGAGGTTGGTTTTTCGTCATGATACACCAGGAGGAGGTGCAGGGAGCATCTTTCACCTTGCCACAAGTTCTTTAGTCATTACAATGACTCCGATACCGTTTAATTTAGTAAAAACGTTGCATTGCCTCCCTTTAAACAGTTTGCAGCCTATAAAAGTTAAACATATAAATTACTAACATACAGTATTATCATTAACTATCATCATTACTCCTAGCTTGTTATTTTTATATCCCACACCAAAGCCTATCTCTCTGTCTATGGAGAAAGCAGTTTTATTGTGTTCTGCCCCGTTCTAAAAGTGCCAAAGCCTGGCTTTGCGTTAACATGCTTTCAGGCTGAGTGGTACTTTTTTGTGCCGTCTGCTTGCACCCCGCTGTACAGGCCTCAACAACTTTTCAGTGGTTAGTCATTATGGGAAATGATGTGTTTTTGTAGTATCACTTTCACAAGGCAACTTTTTCAGGGTCCTGTTGGGAAATAGAACGTATACTCTGTTTACACGGGACAAAAGGACACAGCATAAATAGAATCAGAGGTTTGCCTTTTGGACGTGCTCTTTCTTGACATATTCATTAAAAAATCCAATTAATATCACAGAAAGGAGCATAAACTAGCTACGCTGTTATCTGCAGTACCAACAAAATAACTACATTCTGTCTTGTGCTTCTCATCAAGCCACACAATGTTCTCATAATGTGTTGCCTCAGTACTTGACCTTTAGCAGCAGTTAGGGCACGTGGCAGCTCTTCACACAGAGGGTTCCTCATTTCGCTGCTCCAGATAAATGTAGTGCTCCACGGGGACAGGATATTACAAAGCAGGCAAACACAAGATGCCTCACACATCAGCACTGAACGTCAAATCAATGTTTAACCCCGGCTGAATCCAGATGAGAAAATCTCCTCAATGCCTCTTCAATAATTGAACTGGTTTCCTAAGTATAGCACTGTGCAAAAAGTATTGTTTTTTTTTAAAACAAACAAAGCTGAATCAGTGTATACACAAATACACAAAAATACACAAAATCTGAGAGACAGCTTAAGACCTCTGCCAAGGCACTAGTCTTATCTCATAATGGTAGAGATAGCTCCAAGACCTGAACTCAAACTCAATCTCCTAGGAGTAAATGCGCCTTATATCTCACAATGGTAAAGAATCCACTATAAAAATCTTCGTTTATCACCTTTAACAATTTCCACACTCCATGAAAACCTTTGCACAGTACAGTATATACCAGCTAGAAAGAAGTAGTGACGGGTCAGTTATGAACGAGCCAGTGCAAAGAGTCAGCTGTTTAAAGTGAACGGTGCAAGACGTTTTTATTTTATTTTATTTTTTTGTTTTCAACTGAGAGAAGAAACCAGATCAGCCCCTCTAAACTAAGGCACTTGGTCTTCCTAAATGCCAATATGCCTGGAAAAAAAGTTAAAAGTTAGAGTTAGATAGTTGATGGTGGTTAGTTCAGAGAGACACCTGAAGCTGTTTGGTGCTGCTGTTTTGCCTAATGCACATTGCAATGTATTTCTGGTATTTATTTTTTATTAGGTTATATATGTATGATAGGTAATTTTGAGTTTTGAGGTCAGCTGTTGCTGTTGTTTTCACTTTTTAATAGGCCCATGAAATAAAGCTCTGATTTTTGAAAGGGGTTTGTGTTTAAAACAGAGAAGTTAACATCTGCCTTGTTTTATTATACTTAAGTATAGGTGTTTTTATACGCTCTGTGTAGTAGAGTGGTTCACTGGGTAGTTTCAAAGCACCAGAACTTTTGAATACATCACAATCCATGTATTTGAGTTATATATGTGTACACAATACAAGTCAGTAGTCAAAACGGTGCTAAATTTGGCTGAAATGTAAAAGGCGTAGGTGGTAAAATGAAGAACCAATTGGGAGCCAAAAGAGCCGGCTCTTTTTGGTGAGCCGAGCCAAATGATCCGGCTCAGTGAAATGAGCCCAAATTCCTACCACTAGAAAGAAGGAATCTAATGTTATCGTAGAGGAATAGGCTGAAAGGGCAAGTGTGCCACTCAGGCTGAGATAAAATGTGAGCTCTCAAAAGCTTATTGGACAAATGGGAGTTGGATGGGCACTTTACCGTACAGTTTCATCTTTTAAAAAGGTCTCAGAATCGCATTTGTCAGATAAGTCGTGGCTGGATCTGTGGCAGCCGACTCTATTGTAGCTGGATATGGGACAGGGATACGTTTGGCTGCACCTTTGTTGCAGATTAAGACAAAGTGTGGAGCTGTCTGGCCGGGCTAGACGGGAGCCACCTATAGCCTGGCAATGCACCGTGAGTCATTTGGAACATTCCGGAAAGGATTTCAGCACCAACCCCCCACCTCTAGCCTTGTTTTAATTACACACTATCCTATTCCTGTCTCAGGGCGTGAATAACACAGGCACGCAAGTCAACTTAGAGGAAAGATTCTACCTATCAGTAATTGCTCATAAATTCTGATGGAGAAAAAAAAAAAGTATAGGCAGCCACAGGAGCGCGCACGTACATGCACATCCCCACAATAGCAGGGGGTTGCATGAGCTGGGCGAGTTATCTCAGGTCAGTAATTGAGATGTTATCTTCTCAAGAGAGGAAGCACTCGAGGGATCATTCAATATGGCCTCTGTGCTCGTGTTCATTGGGGAAGTTGAAATCGTGCCACGGTAAACAATGATCGCATCGCTCAGGGCACAGTTTCCCCTTTGCTTATGTAAAAAAAAATAATAATAAAAAGTTCCAAGTCAGCAGGATTGTGCCTATCTGGAGCAGAACGAAGCAGGTAAGGTCAGTACAGACAAAAGGGGTGAGAAGTGTCCCCCATGCTTAGTTAATCCCCTGGCCTTTGGTTCCACAAGTGTGCTCTTCTTGAGACTGCACAATACATAACAAATTGCAATTTCCATATCAAAGAAACTGCTAGTAATGCTTTGTATTGCATTGTCCATTCAGAGAACTCAGAGCCTGTGACTAAAATGAAAAAGTCCTCACATAGAACTTGTTGTTTCTGGTTTAGTCTCTGATCAAGCACCATTTTAGACCAGAGAAACTCCAGTGTCTTATGCTTCACAATGAATTCAAATCCAATTGAATTTTCACCTTTTCAAAGGCAATGTTCAAAAATCACAGCTCCTGTTGGTATTGTATATTCAATTAAGTGAGATTTTTTTTTTGTCTTAAAATATTTATAAAAGTCACACTGCAGGATGTGGAATGGGTAAATCGTACACACTTGTTCTCGCTGCACAATGGTTCAAATGTTGAAGTCAGAAAGTCAGTCGGAACAAAAGTCAGTGTTTCTGTGATGGGAAAGAAAATAAATCAAAATGGAAAAGGGAAATGTGGTCACGTTTTTGGCTGAAAAAGGCACTTATTATTACTATGAGGATGCACTGATGTTTTTCTATTGGCTTTTGCAATACTCTTCCAATAATGAGCAATCATAAGTTTGGTCCTCATTCTAAAAGACTGAACAAAACACATTGAATGCAGATGCATTTAGTTGATTTGATGAGAACACTTCCTTAGCCAAAAACATAAAATTTGTAGATTGCATTTTTTCAGTAAGGCATATCTTGTCCATCATATTTTCATACTCCAGTTATATTGAATTTTTAAGCAACTGCTGTTTTTAGTTTTGAATGGTTTATAACAAAAATTAAAAATGCTGTTCTTAATGTACTCGCTTTGTCAATTGAAAGCATTTCTTGTGAAGACAAACTGACCCATAAAATGTTAAACAGCTTTCTGACTTTAAATTGTGCAAAGAAGAGAATAAACTTATTTTTCAGTAGTTTGATTAAAAAGGTGAAAGACATACAGTATATCATATAAACCAAGGGTGTCCCAAACTATGGCCTGGGTGCCAAATGTGGCCCACCATCTATTTTTTGTTGGGTCTCAAGCTTCTTTGTCAGGAATTTCTTACTTCTTGATTTAAAATGCTCAGGTAAAAAAAAAGCTTCATATTTTTATCACACAGACCTGACATTAAAGAAGAAAAAAAAGACATTTTGTGGTTGGGGCACCAAAAAAGGCAGCCATACTATATAGCAAATCCCAAGCCTGGATAAATGTGGGGTTGATAAATGTAGTAAGATCCCTGAGCGCAGCCAAACGGGACGTTTGACAAAATGCGTCACCTCTGATGAGTGGCCCTCCTCAACATACAGTATTTTTTACAGTATGTGGCCCTCATTAAAAAAGTTTGGACCCCCCTGACAGACAAAGTACACACAGAGTGAAAAAAGTATTGATTTTAGATTGTAATGATTTTATAAGATTACGTAATTTGAATTTTAGGAGATAGTAGCTGTGAACTAATGAAATAAATAGACTTTTTTACAATCTTCTTGTAGCTGTATTTCCTTTTGCAAGAGACAGCTACACCTCCAGTCTTTTTTGATAAGAAATACACAAAAATAAAGACCCAACCTGTATTGTACCACTCCACTGAAAAAGGTTCCTAAGAGTATTTGAAGTCATAATACATCTCAAAGAACCATAACTTAGTTTCTCCATTTCTGTCTGAGTGACCTATAACAAAGTCACAATAAGCGAAGCCGTAGTGACAGCCATGTTCCGGACGGGCGCTCACCTTGATTGCAGGTCTTGCCGGTGAAGCCCGCGTGGCACTTGCACTTATTGGGTCCAACACATTCCCCGTGCTTGCATCCCGGCTGGCACACGGCTGTTGAGAGAGATAGGGTTTAAGAGAGAAGAAGACACAGTTCACTTCTTGTACTGGATCAAGATGACAAAGCACTTTACACAACCCCATTCACTGAAATAATTGGGTTTTGGAGATGTGTTGCTATCATTAAATTCAAAATGAGGTGATATTAATGATGAAATAGTGAGGTATCTCTATGTTGTTTGTGTTTTATTATGAATAAAGTTTATTTTAAGACACTCCAGTGCCTCAATTCTTAAGAAAATGCGTTTGCTTCTCATCGTGGGACATTCTTATTATCACTGACTAATGGTAATGGAGAGTAATTTTGGGCTAAGTACATTATAGATTTTCCTAAATTGCAGAAAGGATAAGCTCAGGGGAACTTTTATTGTCCTTGCTTGTGTTAAATTATTGAAAGCTGTATAACACAAATGACTATTCCAACCTTTTAGCGCTAAGTAAAGTCATTTGCCTGATTGTTTTTTTCTAAAGCTCCGATATATTCTGGGTCACAGCCAAAATGTGTAAAATTGCCCCCTTAAGATTCAACCGAAAACAATTAAAGCTTTGAAACAGTAGATAATGAGCAGCGAGTTCAGCGGCCATGTTGGCAGAGTGCTATGTGGCGCTACAGGCCAGCCGAGCTTCTTATCTATCTGCGGCTCACTGTAAAGCATGTCTGACACGCGGACCTCAGCCAACTGTTACTAATTTTCATTAAAAGCTTCGTTAATCCTGTCATAATACTGTGCAATCACAAGACTTAATTAATAGTGAGTGCGGGGAGGTATGTGTGCAGGCTGATAAAGAACAGAGGGAAGAGCTAATCAAACCTGCTCACTGCCAGTCCAACCGGAAATGAGTTTGGACGTGTCTACTCATTAGCAACATTAGCTTTTTTAAGAATGCATAGGTTTTTAACAGCTCGAGAAAGTTTGTTGGAGAGGTCAAGGGTCAGCTTTTAGCACTCGGCTGAGATAATGGTTCTATTTATGATTTATGGTTCCTCCATGTGTGCATGAAATATCTATGGCATGTTAAGTGACAGTGCACATAGAAAATGGTGAGAGAAATGGAAATGCATGGCCGGCTCCTAATATAAACAGTCTGGGCCAGATTTATCAAAGGTTAGCATGCACGCTAACTGAATAATATGCGCTAAAATTGGAGCAAACCCAGACGCAGTTGAGATTTGCGTGTCTTACAGGAGCAGAGCGAACGCAATGCAGATTTTGCTCCTATGACCTAATGAATCTGTAAACTGAGGCGTTCTTCCCAGAGTGCGCAAAATGGAAGGCGGAGAAAATGCAAATTCATTCATTTACCGCCCGCAATATTATTTATCAAGGCTCACCATGACTTTGCGTGCGAAAATAGCATATAAATTTAGCAGTTTGTCTTAGTAATTCACACGCAACACGCCCATTAATAACGGCCGCATATTTTCTCACTGCACTCGCAGTTTAGCACCCATCTTAGTAAATATGGCCCTCTATGTGGTTGTTTAGGGCCACAACCACTAGGGGGCCACATGCTCAGAACAGCATTCAAATTAGATGCACACCATTTTCATTTTCAATTACTAGTGGGATTTGTGAAATTCATATTGATTTGCAACTTATAATGAAAACTGAAATGGGCCCCTAAAAGAAAATTTAAGAGTGGTGCTGAAGAGCGGAAAAAAAATACAATTGGAGATGGAAAAAAGAGCCCAGGATAACATTTTGTTTTTTGTTTGTGATTTATTCATTATTTTGCACTCCTTTATTCATTCCTATTTATTATTCAGAAATAATTATTGGTTTAGTTGCTACACTAGACCTTGTTCATATAAAGTAAGAGATTTGTGAATAGTTCATTTCTCATTTTTATTTCATTTCTTATCTTTATTATATTATATACTGTCTATATACAGTAGGTGCATGTGTTTAGGGCCACCAAAAGCCTAGAGCCAGTCCTGTGGAAATGGTATAGGTGTCATTTTGAATAGGTGACATGTGTCCAAGCAGGTTTGAATCTTGGTTTAATGTACCTCTTAATGCAGTTGAATACATCAACAACCAATAAGAGAACAGGAAGGACACAAACATAAACAATAAACATGTATCAGAGAAATGAAGTATTGCATGAATTGTTGCGACAAGCATGGATAGTTCTTTTTACTTTCTGTCACTACAGTAAATCATGTTTGCATATTTGATCTAACATAGATTTTCATGTGGGATGTCCTTAATGCAGCCCTTTCCATTTACACAGGCTTGGGACTGATACAAAGGTCCTCAGGGAATCATAACAGAAATGCTAGTATTGGACTGCTAATATAAGACCTCAGTGTGTCCCTGGGTGAGACACTTCACTTTGTCCACATTTCCCACTCCAGTCACAGTACGTGGCTGGTTGTGACAGGAAGGGCATCTAGCGTAAAAAAAAAACTTGCCAAATCATTGTGCGACTGCTTTCCTGTGGCAACCCTGAATAAGACGAAAGCCGAAAGACAAAAAAATTAAAAATCATGTCGTAAAAACAGAACAGCGGGGTTCCTATCTGTCAGTATGCCAGATGCAAGAGCTGCAATTAGCACTAATCATAATTCAGAGTGGAGATGTGCTAAAATGGGTCATTGTTTTTAAATTAGTGCTAAGCTTTGTCATGCACCTGTCTTTCAGCCCTCTTCATATTGATATAAGCTTATTTTTCATTTTCTCAAAAGGCACTGTGGCCTATTCTACAGAAAAGTTTTCATTAGCTATATTTTTTTTCCTTTATTCTACCCACTTTGCGACTTTGACCAAAATAACTATAATTTATTTTATAGACAGAAATTATATGCGTCCGTTTTAACTCGCTGTGAGGTTCCTGCATTCACAGATTTAAGAGCCATACATACAGCTTGTGTGACCTGAAAGAAACCTCATCGAAAGAAAATAGAAAGGGACTCATTATGTGCATTATACATATTTAGAGTCAAATTGCCAACTGAAAAATGCCTATTCATGCATGCACCGTGAGCAGGTTGCGATAAGGACAACTGCTGCTCCTCAAGTTTCAACTTTGTTCTGAATTCAAAGTCTCCAGAAGTTTTACTCTAACCTGCATAAGATAACATCTCTAGTGGCTATAAAGGAAGTATTGTTAGCGCGCTTGAGTCCTAATGTTAACACACAGCACTGGCGGTTGATCACATTTACAAATTAAAAAAGCCCAATTTGTGCAGAGTTAAGTCTCGAACAAAAAGTTAATTAGACCTTAGCCAGGATGGAAGAGAAAAGCCTCCTGACGTGCCCAAGCACAGTGCTACTTGTTATTCTGGTTTATAGTGAGGATTTGATTAGCAGGATCACAGGCGGCCATCATCAGAGGGTATTTTTAAGTGTCGGCTCTGGCAGGGAGATCAGGCGAGAGGGCTAGAGTTCATTAACCGAAAGGACACGGTGGATAAAAATGGCCGCAGCAGCTGGAGGACCAAACTTAGCATGAGCGAGATGTGTTGAAAATATGCAACATGATGACAGACTTTCACTGTGGTTTACATCGGGCATGCCTACGGACAACATGGGGCCAATGTGATCAAAGGCTTTTGTTAGTTGTTGACTGATAGCTCACGATAAATGGAGTAAAGAATAACAGTATTAGTAGTATTAGTGTAATAGATATCTGGGATTGTTGGATGTATTTAGAGCTGTACCTACTGTATATAGTACAGTGCATTAACACTAAATGTGGAATTTCACTGAGTGTGACTGAGGAGTGAATGAATAATGCACCAAGTTGTAAAGTGACTTTGAGTGTCTAAAAATGCTATATGAGACTAATGCATTATTATTATTATTATTATTATTATTATTATTATTATTATTATTATTATTATTATTTATGTATTTATTTATTTATTTATTTATTTGTAGTCCAGCCACAAGGAGTCTCATGTACTTTTTGTGCTGGTCCCAAGCATGGATAAATAGAGATGGTTGCTTAAGGAAGGGCAAACCCTGTAAAACCTATGCTAAATGAAATATGTATTGCATACAAGTAGGGGCCCAAACTCTAGAACAAGCTTCTCCCTGATTTGTGAGCCATAACTGAAATGGCCCTTTTTAAATCTACACATAAAAGGTTGGTATTTTATTTTTTTAATGTATTTATTTATTTGTATTTTATTCTTTAATGCATCTTTTTTGGAATGCACTTTGGTCAGCTTGAGTGTCATAAAAGAGCTATATAAACAAATGCTGATTGACTGACAAACAGCTTTTTATCTTACTTAGTTTATTTGTTTATCTTTACATTATTTTGTAAAACCTAATCTGTCTGAATCAGTGTCAGTGTGACACTGGCATTGAAGGAGCGCTTTCGCTGGCCTTGTGTTCTATTCACAATTTGTCATACAGCTCACGATTAACTATTCACGACAAAATATTCATTACGTTTCCCATGTCCATGACACAATTAGGTCATCTTAGCCTGTAGCCTTGCACAAACTGAAATATAGCAGTGTCCCTCTCAAGGCAAACCGCTGCCATAATCCAGTTTGTTTTATTCATTACTGTAAAAAGATGTGTTCAGTGTAGCGTCTATGATTATTATTCATGGATATATACTTGAATGTTGTGGAGGTTTATTTACAGGAGCCCATTATCTGCAGAGTTAAGTGACTAGCGCCCTCGGTTTATTTGTTTTTCTAATTGGTTGTAAGCTTTATTCATTCTGTCAATGCTGATTCTGCCAGTGCTCCCTGATTGGTGTCTGTCCATTTGCATTCATTGGTAGTTTTTCATTTGCAACCACTGATAGGCAATCTTAAAACCAAACTCCAACTTACAAACACCAGGCTTAATTCTAAATCTGTTTGAAAGACATGCTACTTCAGGAAAGACCCGATGGCAAAATTTGGTGATAACACTGGGACTTTTTTTACGAAATTAGAAAGTAGCAATATGGAAAAGTAGGTTCAAATGTCCCAATATGTCGCAGATGCTTTGCTGTTGTAAAAATTATGCATAGATATCTGTGTCTTAATATTGTGAGCCTGTAATCTTCATATATTCTTGATTAAAAGAGCATATTGTAAACGCTAGTTGACCTGAGGTGGAAGTGACACTGATTTCTTAATTAAAGCCTATAGATTTTAGCTCAAGGCCTTCATTACTATTCCGGACAGACAGGCTGCATCTTAATGAGACACTAAACAACGCTGAAGATAATTCAAGTTGGACGTGGCTCCAGGTGGGAGGGTGGCCAAGACAAGATGGCCGCTGTCAGGGTCAGGCTGCTGTTGTGTTGTGTGCTCTCTATATAAATAAGTGGATTCAGAGGATGCGCCCAGAGCAGAACATGTCTTGCAAGATTATTTTTTGAAGAAACATGTGGAGCTAACCTTGGGGCTGGCACCTTATCCCGACTACTCTGTGAGTTAAGGCGAAGAGAGCTGCAAAACAAATAGCCAAACACACAAACAAAACAAACAAAACAAAGGTTGCGGGCAATGTTTAGTCTGGGATGTTAGAGGGCAATGCTATTTTGACAAGCAAACATTTCACACACACACTTTAGTCTGCAGTTCTGGAGGCGCACATGTTTCCATCATTTGAAAGAAATAAAGCCGCCAAGGAGGTTGCGTTTTTGGTTGTGATGTGTAGGTTTGTTAGTCTGTTAGCAAGATAACAGTCAGATTCAGATTCTGAGGTCAGCAATGGGCCGAAGAAAAAAATGGTTAGTCTCTGGTGTGGATCTGAAACACCGACTGTAAGTGGATTGCTTTAAAAGATTCTGTAGGATTGCGAGATAGAGCAAAAGTGTGTTAACATTGGCCACAAGGGGTCAGTAATAAAACAAAAGCTAGTTTAAGTGGATTCTTTACCATTGTCAGATATGAGGGCAGCACAATGAACAGAGCCTTTACCCCTGAACTTAAGGGCACTATTTCTTTACCAGTGCTTCTAGTTTTCCTGATATTCTAAATGCAAAATTAGAATTAAGGCTCCTCTTCCCTTAAAATAACTGACTCATCTCCTAAGATTAAATTGCCAGCACTATCAGTCAGATCTTGTACTTAATATTCTAAGCTGCTGTTACTTCTACAAAGGGGCTTTTAACCAAATAATTCGAGTCATTTTATTCGCTAACCGTCCCATTTATTTCCACTTCTCTGAACAGAGAAAGCACACGATCAGCACAAAGCCAATGAGCAAATGTGAGGTATTACTAGTGCTTTCATCCCCCCTCTTGTTAGATTGAATTACCAATTCAAAAGGCCGGCCTTAAGCCTGTCTGCACTATTGATAGAAACAAAGACCGCACTCAATCACAGTAAATCCTGGGTCTCAAATCCACCATGACTTCTGAAGAAATTATCATGTGCCATCTATTTAATATGGAGGAGATATTCGACCTAAATCCAGCAAGCTCTTGGTTTGTCTTTCTTCCCGGGGTTTTCAGGATCAGTTCAATCTCAGGCCAACAAACTGTTATAAATAAACTGCAATACTGACCATTAAAGAGATATAGAGAGGACTGATGTGGAATATTATGCATAAATTATACCATTTTGGCTCATCACATTAATATAACAAGTTAATACAACCAAGTATATGAGTGTATTCTTTACATCATATATCTCATTACAAATTGAAACAACTGGAAAATATATTTTACTGAGATAAAGGTTATACTTTATTCCTGATATTCTGTTACACAACTGGTACTAAAGTTAGCTTTAAGCATTCTCTAGCCCAGTGGTTCACAAAGACAGGGTTTTTGTTTTTTCAGGTCTATAGGCATTAAGCAAAGCACTGATTAAAAAAAGAATATAAGGTAAAGTTTATTTTAAATGCTATCCTCAGGGGTCACCTCAATGAATATGCATATTTAATCTGGCACATGTTTTTACACTGGATGCCTTTCCTGACACAACCTTTTCTATTTATTAGGGCTTGGGACCAGTCTCCTGCATGACGGGCAAACTCAGGGCCTTAAGGTCAAAACAATAATAATACTGAAAAGGATTAAAAAACATACTGTATATCCAGAACAGAAAGTTAAGTCTTTTTGAAATATAAATTGCAAGGAAAAAACTTTTTGGAAACCTGTCGACTGTCCTCAGCTATTAATATATGCAGCTCAAATATATTTGAATTGCACAGTTGAGAAAGTGCAGAATTGAAATATAACATTTATTCTGTAGATTGACTCTCTGTGAATGTTCATCTTCTCAATGGCTGACTGTGTGACTGAGACCCTTTATATAATTACATAATAGTATATAACTGGCAGTAAGTTTCTTTCAGTAAAAATGTGGGCCTTTTATTGCACTATTTAAGATATATTACTATATGTAATGTCTGCAATGTATTGGATCAGAAAAGTTGCTCTTCTGCCTTGAACTGAAAATGGATTTTGGCTTTGAGGTTTATCTCAGGTTTATGTACTGAAGCCTATGAAGCATACTCACTATGCTTCTCTTATCTGTTCCCACACAGTATTGCAGAAATATCAGGTCATTTATGAATTTTTAAAGCTATTTCACATTGTTATATACGCCGGCCTGTGGATTTTCTTTTATTGCAGTACCGCAAGTGCCCACAGGTGGAATAAGAAATCATACTGTATGTAGAACAACTTTTTTCCTTTGTTCCTCTCTTTTACAGCTTGCATCATCTAAGAAAGTTAAAGAAAGGCCTGGAGTGGTCCAGTCCTCCCCAGTGTACCAGTGGTATCATGAAGGTGAGACACAGCGCAACACTTCACTCAATAAACTATACACAATATTCAGAATTAGTATAGCTTTAGATACATTTTAAATGCATTGCTGGCACATTTTCTGGTAATTCCTTTTTAATTTCTATTTTCTTTTGTCTGCTTGCATATAGAGCTTGTGTGGTTTACACAAAACAAGCTGTTTTTTTGGTAACACTTTACTTTACACTACAGTTGATACAGTGTAACTACAAATTCACGACTATGTAACACATGCTATAACAAACTGTAACATCATGTAATACGGTACTTTTCATGTACTTAAAGTTTCTAGGTGCAAATGTAATAAAAAAATACTTTTTGCATTACTCCAGCAACTACTCAGTGGTAATATGCACTTTGGTAGCGTAGTGTAACAAGTATTTTTATAACATTTGTACCTAGAGACTGTAAGTATACAACATTCCATTATGTAAGTACAACATAGATGCATGTTATTACAGTTTTTTACTTTGTTAACTACTTTGTAGTTACATTGTATCAAAGGTAGTGTAAAATAAAGTGTTACCTGTTTTGTTTTTGTTTTTCTGCAATGCTCACACATGCAGTGTTTTTTTTTTTTTTTGAGGTTTAGCATAAATGGGGCAGTGAGATGGTACAGTGCTGAGATACAATCCTACCAAAAATATGAAAACCAGCATAAAATGTATGGAAAAGGCTCTGTAAACAACAGTGGTGGAATGTAACAAAGTGTAAGTATTTAGTTATTTTACTGGCTGGATTCTGGCTGCCGGATGGCCTGTCACAACATTATAAGTGGATCTTCACACTACCATAAATCTCTGGTCCTCCTCCATCTGCTGCATCTTTTCACTGTACGCTCCCTGACTTTAGTACTGATCAGTTCTGACTCCACTTCTACCTTGAGGATTCCACTTTCTTCCTTCCTTCCTTCCCGCCTCCTCTCCTTGCTTCCCACTGCTATTTTCACCCAAGAAGCTTTACGAAAACATCAAAAGTCGATCCATTAAGTTCTTTTCTTCTCTGAGTGGAGTTGCACCAACGGATCTTAGCGCGCCAGTCTCGCACAAGTCTACGGAAGGCCTGCCTCACACACCCGCGATTACTCTTCCCCTTTACCTCTCTGTCGGAGGCTTAAATCAGCACCTTACTCCCTGCGAGGGGAGACTGATTGTAGTGTGAAGCGAAGGGATTTGTGCTGAGTGCCCAGTTGGGAGAATTAGGGAGCATTAAGGTACACAATCGTGGGGGTGGTTTAACTTAAAGAAAAGAAAATATAGTGGAACTGAATGATGCGGCAGGATAGACTCAAAATAAGATGAACATGTGGGACTCCAGAACAACACAGAAAATATGGTCACACACTGCTGTTTGGCATTTTTAATAGGCAAAAACGTATGAGAAAACATGGCATTTCTACTGTTTTGTATAGAACAGGTCGGCATGGCATGGTTTGTAATCCCTGAAGAGGCTTGTTTTTACACTACTCTGTTCAGTAAGAGATAATAACCTGACCAGCCTTTTTAATGATCATCAACCAAGGCAGTAATCTTTTTCAGCACTGGTTTCTTGCTTTATTACCCTGTTAGCAAAATAACTCTAAATGTAAAGTCATGGCATGGATCTGGAACAACTGACTTCAGCCCCATCTGTCAGTAAACAAAATGAATGATTAGTTTTAGTGGATTCTTTAACGTAGTGACATTTCTGGCTGTATGGATCGAGGATTTACCCCTCAACTAGAAGGTCTGACATTGTGCTTCCAGTTGACTCAGCTCAACGTACATAGTGTAGTTTCTCAGCAACTAACTAGTGAGGTTTAATGGCACTAGTCATGGTGAGATACTATCCAAATGCCTTTGAGTCTATACAGTTAGTTTTGTGGTATTTGGTTATCAATTATCATATATCTTAATATCAACACTCACAATACTTTTACATGATTGAATGGTAAGCTCCTGGGGCTAATATGCATTGTTTTGTTTGCTGCGGAATGGTAAAAAACAGAACGAAACTACATAGACCATGATCCTTAGCTCTGTTTCAGTGCAACTTGACAAAATAATTGTTATTAAACACTTATTCACTTATTCAGCCTTTGAAACATCACAATAATTACTACACTTAAGGCTCGTCAGGGCATTTTTAGAGAATAAATTTGGTTCTTGTGAGCATGTCTACAATAATTTGAGCCTCCCCACAACATGCATATTGTACTGTGGTTTAATATTGTGATAACACTGTACCATGACATTTAGATATTGTTGATTCCATTTTTAATCACCATATTTGCATGGTATGTTCATGTTTATCACAATGTAGACAATGACTGTTTGTTATGCATAGAGCATAAGCTGTAAGATGCTGTCAATAACTGAAAACAACTTTAGCAAATAAATATATTTTGCATCTTGTTTACTGAGACAAGCTTTATTTGGAACAACATTAATGTTTGTGTTTCCATTTCAATAATCATTTTAGCTCAATTCTCTGATGTCTAATTGGCTGCACTATTTAGTAACCATACCAGACTGTGAAGGGATTCCAAAGTATGCTTATTTGGAAAAGCTTTGAAACCATTTTAGATAATGGAAATGCCTCTAAAGCCATGCCATACCGCCCTGACCTGTGCCATTCTGCTTTAATAAATGCCAGCTATAATGTATTACTGCGCTTAATGTTTCACCTACTGGAAGAAAATCTCTGTTTGTGTTTAGAACATGGTCACTCTTCAATCCAAACAGCAATGACAATGAAGTAATTTTTTCCGGGTCCAAAACCCACAATGGCTTTCCGCAGCGGCAGTGGGCCCAGTACCGCTGCACTGGGAAGAACTGGGCACTGCCTGAACCAGGTCCTGCCAGGATTACTGTTGACTCCAGCCCCATGCATGTTCAAACAAACAACATCAAACCAGGCTCGCTCAATGAACCAGCGCTGACGTGTCTAAATAATCCTACACAGAGCTGTCCAGAGATTTAAAAAAAGGTAGCTCAGTGTGTAAGGTCAGCAGTTGCAAAAAGATTTACTTCATCTATAAGCTACAAGTCTGTCCTGTAAAGCAGTGGTTCTCAAACTTTTTACAACAAGTACAACCAGAGACAATATTCTAATGAGCTAAAATGAGCCTAAATCAGGATTAACCCAGGTCTAACCCAAGAAATAGAGCAGGGATTAACCCACATAATCATATTACTAACTAAAACTTCCTTACTTGGACTAAAGCAGGATTAAACCAGGACCTGAAGCGGGATGAAACCAGGATGAAAACCAGGACTAAAGCAGGATTAAACCAGGACTAAAGAGGGATTAAACCAGGACTAAAGCCAGAATTAAACCAAGACTAAAGCAGGATTTAAAGCAGATCTAAACTAGGACTAAATCTAAATAAAACCATGTCTAAACCATGTCTAAACCAAGACAAACCACTATGAAACCAGTTCTAAACCAAGATTAAAAAGGACTAAACCAGGACTAAATCAGGACTAGATCTAAACCAGCACTAAACCAGGATTAAACCAGGACCTAAACCGAGATGAAACCAGGATGAAAACCAGGACTAAAGCCAGAATTAAACCAGGACTAAAGCAGGATTAACCCAGGACTAAAGCAGGATTAAACCAGGACTAAAGCAGGATTAACCCAGGACTAAAGCAGGATTAAACCAGGACTAAAGCAGGTTTAACCCAGGACTAAAGCAGGATTAAACCAGGACTAAAGCAGGATTAACCCAGGACTAAAGCAGGATTAAACCAGGACTAAAGCAGGATTAAACCAGGACTAAAGCCAGAATTAAACCAGGATTAAACCTGATCTAAACTAGGGCTAAATCTAGATAAAACTAGGTCTAAACCATATCTAAACCAGGACTAAACCAGTATGAAACCAGTTCTAAACCAAGATTTAAAAAGGACTAACCCAGGATGAAACCAGTTCTAAACCAAGATTTAAAAAGGACTAACCCAGGATGAAACCAGTTCTAAACCAAACCGGGATTAAACCAGGACCTAAACCGGAATGAAACTAGACTAGTAACCACATCTAAACTAGGATTAAGTCTAGATAAAAGCAGATATAAACCATGGCTAAACCAGATCTAAACTAAGAATAAATGAGGATGAAAACCAGCCCTACACCAAGAATAAAAAGGATTAAATGAAACCAGGTCTAAACCAGCAATAAACTAAACAGTGGTCGCAGTGGTCTACATTTACTTTTGTATCAAGCTTTTAATTAAACTAAATCAAGTAAAATAAATTCACTAGAAGAGGTCTGCGTACCACCAGTAGTACCTTTACCACAGTTTGAGAAACACTGCTATAAACCATTCCAGATGCTTATAGGAGAATACCATTATGTTAGAGTGAAGAGGTGGATAAAAAGCTCATTTGAAAAGGTTCATCCGGTTTAGCTAAAAGAAATACAAAATACCAGGGCCGTGAACTCAGCAAACAGTGTTTGCATTTTCCACACTAAATAAGAGATCTGGCAGTGCACTCCGACATCAAGTGAAAGACAAGATGGCACTGTGCCACTTCAAAAGAGACTGGAGCGAGGAATCCTGGCAGGCGCACACCTAACTCAGCTGTGTTTTAGCTGCGGAACCACAAGATAGTTTACCAAACAGACAGTGTGTGACATTTCCCCAGTCATCAAATTTACAAAACACAATGACAAGAGCAAAAGGTCAGATGTATGGATTATTAAAACAGAAAATCATGACAAAAAATGCAATAAAAAACTGAATGATTGGGTTAATGTGCATGCCTATTATTAGGAGTGAGCTGAACCAACATGCTGAGTGGTGAACCCATCAACCTTTCAGAAACACCTTTAAAGAATACATCATTGACAGTAGAAGAATAGTGGATGAGGAAATGAGATGCCACTTCTACAAACTCAAAATGACCTGAAGCTGCAGACTGGGTTGGTGTTGCCAGAAGTAATTATTACATTAGGGGGAAAAAAAGAGGAAAACATTAAGCTTGGCACTAAAGACTCCAAATAAGTTGTGCACGCAGCCTGGTACAGAGACTAGCGTTCCATCTCATTCATGTATTAAGGGGGCAAAATAAAAATGTTAATTTAGGTGGTTTTAGAACACAGGGACAAATGGTTGTTGTTTATATGTTTGTTAAAATGAAGAATTAATGGCATGAGAGTCAGTTTCAGCTGCTATGTAAAAGTGAATTTAATAAAATTTGATTTGTAGTGACTGATGAATAAACTCCGAGCAAACATTGACAAACTATTGTGGTCCAACACATTTCTGTAAACAGGGCTTGACATTCACACAAGCCAACTGGCCAAATGTGGGTAGAATTAATTTCATTTTGGCACATTCAGTCTCACTGGCCATTTTGTCTGGTTTGATTTTATACATACATTTTAACTACTTTAGGCCTGACTTTCTATGGCTAATGTCACCCTATTTTAGAACCCAGAGTGACTCTTAAATGGAGAAAAAAAAAAATGCTATTAATGGAGCCTAACCTGAAAACATATAAAAAGTGTGAGATCAAACTAAAAATATACACATTTTCTGATTCTAAATAAACTTATTTTATTTTTAATAATGTTAATTTATGCTTATAAAAGTACTTGTCCAGTGTAGCATTCAAATGAGCCTCTATGCTAATTACAGGTGATAATTGCTACATTGAATAAAACGCAGACCATCTGTTTACAAACACTAAAAGGGTCTATAGCCGTGATTCTCAGCTGATCTGATTGTGGGACCCAGTTTTATTTTTATTATTTTGTTTATTTATTTATTTAGATATTGTTTGGTCATTTTTAGGGGAAAGACATTTTGTTCAACAGACTGTCGGTGTCTGGACTCAAACTCACAATGATGAGGCAGGCTGTAGTTGCCCTGCATATGCAACACAGCCCTACCACTAAAAGTCAACTGATATGGGTTTTTCTATGGCTGATGCCAACTTTTAAAATTCGGAGCAGCCAATTGCCAATAAACACTGCCACTTGGCCAATTTTCTTAATTTTATGAAAGAAATCTATATTATATAGCCATATGTCTTAGTAATACTTATTAAAAGGCAAAAAAATGTGTAAATTGAACAGTGAGAACAGTTAAAGATGAGTTTTTTGAGAAAACCAATAAGCCAATTTCAATAAAAAAAACTTGCTGTGTGAGTTGCGCTTGGGGAGGCTACAAAATGCTTTTTAAATTTTTGTTCTACAAGGTTCTGTGCCAGAGAAATGAGCAAAATCTTTTTATTGCTGTTTTGAGCTTTTCAGGCTGAGATAAAGCATTTTTGTATTTTTCCTATGAACTGCAGAGTAAGAGCCCAAACTGCTAACAGATGGCTGGGGAGGCTGGGGTCCTTCAGTCACATGGTTGCCCAGACATGTGCCTTTCCAAAAATCATCATTAAAGAGCAAGAATCATCTGATTGCAGATTGACTAAAAAAAGGCAAAAATTGGCACGAAAAATCGGTCGACCTCCACCTACCAATGTATATAAACTGTAGCTAGATAGTTCTATTTTTCTTTAGCTTAGGCGCATTGTTCAGATCTTTCCTCATAGCTTTAAGATAAAAGGTTTCTATGGCCATCCACACTTGGGCATAGCACAACTTACTGTTTGCTTTTCATCTTTTGGGGAAAAATGTAATGGATCAAAGAAGTACAAGTTTACAAGTAAGAGATAATTCTGACATTAGTATTGGGAGAACTTTTATGTCTCAGATGAAGACTCTGAAAGTCTTTGAAGCTAGCTGTCGACATATCTCTCTGGTAAGCATCTCGTAATTAAAACTAAATAAAAGGATTACTATTTCATCACAATTTGAGGAATAGCCAAACATCCCTCTTGTGTGCATTCCTTGTGGTAGTTACTGGTTCCTGAGTCCACTATTCTTCCACTGTGTATTATTATTACTGTGCAGGACTCTGCTACAATTATGTGCAGAGGGTGTGTGAGTGGGAGACCAGCAAGAAGACCTGGGAAGCCAAGCATTAAGTTGCAGGTTGTTATGTTAGCTAGGATAACAATACAGGCCCCACGCCAAGCACATGATCTGATATGTATGGTGACTGGCCTGCAAAGGTGGAAAAAGTACTCAAGTAAAAGTGTTGTTGTACTACTGTTGTACTGCCATAGAAGTAAAAGTAGAAGTATTGAATTACTAAGACACCCGTCCTGATGCAACCCTCTCTATTTATCCAGGCTTGGGACTGGCACAAAGTGTACACTGGCTTGTGATTTTCTGTGACTGAATTATTACTATTACTATGACTAATTTTAATAATACTACTTTCTTCTAATACCATTGCTGCTACTGCTACCACCAGCACTATGACTTCTACTATTTTTTTTATAAAACTGGTGTGGTCTATGATTTGAAAAATTTAATCAAAGTATATTTCCTTACAAAAATGGACTTAAAGGTGCATGCACTCATACTGGTTTGAAAATGGTACTGCCGTCTAAATCAAAACAATGGTCTGTGGATTGAGTATTCCCACTTTTCTGATGCAGGGACCAAAACATCTTGGCCATTATGTTAAATTTATTTTAATTGTGAATAAATTAGCTGTACTGTGGATATATTTTATGAAATACATTTTTTTTAAGTATATACTGCTTATAGCACCTTTTAAAAAAAGTAATAAATGTATCTAGTTACTTTCCACCTCTGCTGGCCAGATTCTGAAGTGATTATATCAGCCACAGTGGGGGACATAATAGTAGAGCAGAGGATCTTTACACAACATCACAATGTGAAAAATGCACAATGCTAAACATGTGATGCTGTGAATCTATAAATAATAACAGGCTACTTTGCTCTGAATCTAAAGGCGAACGCTATGGATTATGGGTGTGTTTTTTCCTCATGCTGCTCGCTCGTGGTGTTGGCCGTGTAATCTGTAATCAATCTCTGGTGTACCCTTGACTGTGCCCACCTGCATGCTACATTCTCCTCCTCATTAAAGCCACCCGCAGTGTGAATAGAAATGTCAGCCGGGCCCAGTGGTCCAACTAGCCATTAGCATCAATCTTTACTAAAAGATTGCTCCAGGTGCGATGCTCTATTAGCTGGTACGTGCGTGTGGTGACAGCGTGCATGTGTTGGTCTGTGTGTGTGTGTCTTCCAGATGTGTGAGTCTGTCTAATAGCATCTTTGACCCCAGCTTGAAACCTGGCGCGCCCTGTTAGCCCCGCTGTTAGCCCGGCGTGCACCCAGCGGAGGCAGCAGCGGGCATAGGTGGCACTCACGCTGGCAGTGGCCCCAGGATCGACGAGTCCAGCCCCAGCAGCAGTCCACTCTGGCCCCGTACCGACACAGGCCGTTAGAGGAGGCCATCTGCCGCGGCCACCTGCGAGGGGAGCACACAGTTAGTTCAGAGCCAGCAACAGTGTCCTAATGCAAAGCAGGGGTCCAGTCAATGTTATTAGGAAAGGCTTCAAAGTGTGCACAGATTCTTTCTCTTCAAATGTTTTTGACTTTTTTCACACAAAAAAGCTGTTATTAAGGACAACAGACCTTTCATGTAGTGAAAAAAAATGCACACAACTTGCTTCTGGTGAAAAAGTCTTTGCTATTCATTTTGATAGGAGACCAGACTAAAACTAAAATAAGCAGGGTTAGAAAAATGACTGTTGTGAATATAGCTGTATAATTCCACTTTGAAATAATAACACAGATTTGGCAACTAATTATAGCAACATTTGTGGTCTTTGTGGATAAAGCCTGAGCATTTATTGACTATTGCCATGGTTCTGTAACTCCTTGTTGCTCAACCTCAAATGACAATAAATCTTTTTTTTTTACTTTACTAAATCTGTATAATTTCATTTATAGTAATCATTCAAAACAAACACTCTCACCTCAAACCTATCTGATTCAATCTAAGGACATTTTAAATCTGCATTTAATCAACTCATGCATCAGACACATGACAATTAAATCTGCTATAATAAAAACATCAATAAAAGATGCCTTTTGACTTACAATTCAGATGATAAAATACAAAATACACTGATGCATTTATGAATAAGACACTTTGAAGAAGTGGGGACACTTAAGAAAAGATGAGCAGGACTTTCACTGCATTGTTATAATTATTTAGATGATGAGCTTGGTGTTTGCTGAGCTAAAAATGCAATCAGCACAGTCCCATCTGTTCTGGACCACAACACTGGCATCAAGGAAAACTGCAGAGAAGTGCGTAAGCATCACACACCACACCTGTAGGTTCGGCAATGTGTCCTCAAAGCTCCATACGTCTTTGCACTGTTATTGGTCATTCAATTTACTCTATGCCCCTGTCGGTTCAAATTTCTGATCCTAGGTGTAAACATACTGAATAAAACAACTAAGAAACAAATCACAAAACAGTGTTAGGCCTATGGTGCTAATTGTATCACTTCTTTCCTGCGGATATCTTTGTCCCGTTGTCATGAGAATAGCGGTGAAAACACATCAGACCTTGTTGAGTGTGTGGTGTCAAACTCAGACCTGCGTTGAACGCCTTCCAGTTCTCATTTAAATTCAGCCTTTAGTCCTTTGTGTTCCTTCCAATATGAGGCTTGTAAAATGCGCTCTACCCCTGTCTGATGCCCTTTCAAACTATTTTCTCTGTGCTTCCAATGTATGCACACTCGCCAAGTAATAAGGTACAGTAAGGCAAAGATCAATGTTGAGAACAGTAGCTAATTCCGTCGCCGTGTTGAGAGGATGTAGAGCTATTAGTTTCATACACATATAGGTTTTTTTCCCCGAGCATTGTGAAGCCTATAAGAGAAATTACCGGCGGATGTTTCTGTTACACTATGTTCTGTTCTACTCACAGCAAGAAATAGCTCCTTGGCAGACGGCGTATACGTGGATTACCTTTTTATCTGTAGCACGGCAGCTCAACGTGTATTTATGGAGAGAATAGAGCAAAGAAATGAGTCCATTTAGGAGCGCTGATGAAAATCCGAGCGGCATACTTACTTTAAGAGGCTGGAGCACAGATAAGACGCCCCTACTATCTCGGAAGCAATAAATGAACAAACAGCTGCAAGGACTGGGTCAATCGGCCTGCAGCGGATAACAAAAAAGCAAAAAAGCTTATGGTTTCTGGCATTTGGGAGAATATGTTTTTGAAAACTGAACACACTTTTCCATAATGTTTTATGAATTTCCTTTGACGTCAATGTCTGTGATGAATAAAGTGTTTAATCTAATCAGGACTTGTTAAGAAAAATAAGAAGAATCTGCGCCGAAGCTAATTTTTGGTAGAAGTTTTTACACTGGAAGCCCTTCTTGACACAACCCTCTCTATTTATCTGGGCTTTGGAGAGGATGAAGTTTTTGGCTCTACAATGGGGAACCAAACACCTGTCATGGATGTCCTCTGCAGCAGGGTTTTTGCCAAGCCCCATTAAAATAAAAAAAAAATAAAAAAAAATCCAGTCCCATTTACACCTCAAATCCCATCCCACTGGGAAAAAACAAATAGCCAAATGTGCATACATGTATTATCTACTAACCAAATCCAAAAGAAGTCATGTTGATATAGTTTGAAGAGCCCTTTGTGACATCCTTCACTCTGTAGCCTATTCTGTCTGTTGTTTTTGTCCCATAAATGGCAACGCATTCATTTTGTCTGCGACAGATTGTAAGCTGTTGTAATTTTATTCAACCATGGATGAGTGAGAAAAGCTAAGCAGTCAGTCTGGTGTTCCTGCCGCTGTGGGAGGGGATGGGAGTGTCGGAGGAGACGGCCCAGCAGAAGCGACACATGCAGGGCCGTGTCACGTTACAAAAACCACTATCTACAGCTCAGTATTTTTTCTGCAAACCTGGCAACTGTGGGGCTGTTACAGAGCACAGGAGAGGGAGAAAGGCAGTGAGGGCGTGGGATTCACAGAGCATAAAAATGGCTGATTAGCACGGCTTTTAGCATTATGACACTTACAGCTAGATAAAAGAGCTGACTGCTTTGTGGTGATGGCAGTTTAAGTTCTGTACTTATGTAAAAGCACAGAAAAAGGAGCAAAAATGTACTCAAATAAAAGTAAAAGTATGAGTACATGAACATTTCTACGTAAGTAAATTTCAAATGCACTTGAAAGTAAAAAAGTAAAAGTATTTTGCACAGATTCAAGAACTAATGAATGTGTTAAATATGAAGGATTTTGCTGTAAACTAATGGTTAAGGACTGAATCTGTAGTGAGGTTTTTCTGAAGAGTACTACTTTACTGCATCTTGTATATTTTTATGTGTTCTCTCTACAATGGCGACACAACAAAAAACAATGATGTCAAACCAAACTCAAAAAGTAGTGGAGTAAAAAGTACAGATATTTCTCTAAAATGTAGTAAAGTAAAAGTACCCCATTTGTAAAATGTACTCAAGTAAAGTACAGATACATGCAAACTGTACTTAGGTAAAGTAACTTAAAGTACTTTTACTTTGTTACATTCCACTACTGCAAACAGGAATACTTGCATGCATGAATGAAGGAAAACACTGCTCTGGTTATGTTTCTGAGGTGGAAACAACATTATAACATGGTTAAAAGCCCAGAGAAGTCCATCTAGAGCAACAGGAGACCTTTAATGGCTTTTCTTAGTTCTTCAGAATAATTATATGATAAATCAAGGTTTTGACATTTTTAACAATAGATGACTAGCCAATTGTTTGAGAAACAAAAGGCAGCAAGTAAAACAAATTACTTTTTTTCTTAATATAAAAAACAAACATTTCTGCAATTTGTATCCAGAATTTGAGATATACAAAACTTTTCTCAGAGAATTACTTAACTAACTCACTTCTCTTTAAAACATTTGAACTCGTAAAAATAATAATTAACATCTTTGGCGTTTTCTCAACACAGTAAGTTGGCAAGTTGACATCTTGGCAGCTTATCAAAGAATTGACTTTGTAACACTAAATTTCAACTTCAGTAGTGTCTCGGATGAAAAAAAACTAATTAATCTCAAAGTAGTGACTCAAACTTTCAACATAGTAACTGAAAACCTTATATTCCTAAAGCAATTACTCAGTATCAAAAACTTGTTAACTCAAAGTCTTCATTTTGAGTAAGGTTCCCGATGTTTTTTGCCTTCTTTCATCGCTGTGACAGAAATCGGCCTGCATACAAATAACGAATCTTCTCTAAATTAAGTACACAAAAGGTGGAAAAATCAATTGTTTTTGATACAGACTCTCCTTGGCTTAGCGCTAAGCCTTGATCAGGTCTTTTGGCTCAGTATTCTGCTCACATCCTCTGCCTTCATCCCTGCCTGTGTTGTTAGTGCCTCCATGGCAGGATGAGGAAATGCTAATGTCTGCTCCACTGCCAATCACCACACGGGGAAGAAAAAAAAAAAATCTAGATGGATGCTAAGTGAGAGTGGCACATCCTGGGAAAATGTTTGTCTACGGAACGGCAGGAGTTAGACAGGGAGAAGGCAATTAAAGGAAAAATAATGAACAAACCAGCAACCAGCACAGACCTCCGCCAAGGTATTAGCCATATCTCGCAATGATAAAGATGTAAACCTGGCTAGAGCTTACTGAATAATATTGGTGGTATTTTAATATAAAGGCCTTAATTGTAATTCAGAATATAATGCATCGCAAAATTTGAAGCACCTGGAGAGCACAGAGCTAGGTTTTAGCACTATCTCGCAATGGCAAAGATAGCATGGCCTAAACTGGGACTCAAAATATGGATTTTCTAGTTTTAAGGGGTAAATGTTCTCAAATTCATCCCAATTTACTTTATTTCTATTTACAAACACTGACAGTTAGCAAAGTGCTGCACAAGATTATAAAACAATAATTAAATAAATGAATAAATGCGCCATTTAAACTGAGGCTTCATTGAAACAATAAAAACTAGTAAAGTCAAATACAGATGTATAATCAAAAATAAGAGAAATACCCTAAAAAAAGCAATAAATAAAAACAATAAAATACAACAACTCAACTAAAGCTAAATATTTTGTCCCTTGTGGTTGGATTTGACACTATTTTTCATCGGTACAGAATTCTTGAAATTATATCCACGTTTTGACTTACCTTGCTATCATAATAATCAACCAACAAACAAATGAACACTAGCAAAAACATAAGCGGTGCAGGCAAAAAAAAAAAAAAAAAAAAAAAAAAAAGCTGAGAAAGTTAATGAATTAAAAAAAAATGAAAAGAGGAAAGCATCTGTCCCTACACTGAAAATTGAAATTGACTATACAAGGTCTATTGCTTCATATTCTTGCATAAACTGATAAAAAACACTCCTGCAAACATTTCAGTGTCACTGAGTGTGGAACAGGTGGATAGGAAAAGAATCTCATCCCAGAGCTATATTCAGAGCTGCTCATGAGGTAATTATCATTCTGAAATGAAGATGGATTTATCACGCAGGAAGACTTTACTCTGCCGACTGAGCAGCAGCTTCTGTACAACCTATTGCTCTCATGTTATTTCCATTTAGATTACACAGTGATCATGCTCTCTCCGTACTGTCGGCTGATGTGACAGCTTTTTAAAACAATCTGCGGGTGTACGCTGGGAGACTTATTATACTGCCAACAGTGCTGACGAGATCAATCACACGTACATTACATTTTATTGTGAATGTCAGTTCTTTAGCAAATCATCAGACTCAGAGGTGTATGTAGTTTTTTTTTTTTTTTTTACTTGACAATAGAAAATCCATGGTGTTTCATAAACACTCTTGACAGTGTGCAAAAGCTGTTAATAATAAGCTATAGAGCAGCAGACTCAGTCCTTTTTTCTTATAGTGGTTATTGATACAATGCACATTCACACTACAAAGTAACAGAGTAAAATATTGTACAAACACATTGTAGAGAGTACAAGGCTCCACTCACCCCCATGTTAGATTATCAGAAGGATCTCCAGACAGCGTCCCGACTCTGGAGAGGGTAGCATTAGGAAGGGTATCTGACATAAAACCCATTCTAAATAAATGTGTGAATCACTGCACAGTGGGAAAAAGGCTGTGACAACAAGAAGCCAACAGGAATAACAAAAAAAATGCTATTTAGATATTTGAGAAAATGAAGAGATATAACTTTTGTGTTTTGAATGCATTTTGCAAATTTTCAAAATATTGTAATATTATGCATTGAAGTAAAAAAAAAATGTAATGCAGCCTTTAAAAATTTAAATGAACCTGGTCTACAGAGATGTAATGACAGAGTGCCTGCAAATAAACGCTGCACTGTAAAAAGTTACAAACTCCCTTTTAACTTACCAACAAGTTTAGAATATGTTGCTAATACCTTTGTTCCAGTGCACAGTGCAACCTGCCACCCACCTCCAGTCAGATGGGACGGGCTCCAGCTCTGCACAGCCCGCTCTAAACACATGCACAGAGAAGCAGAGCCAGCACACGTCTGTAATTCTGCCAGCTTTCTATTTCTGACCTCATACCAGTTCGCTCTGAAACTCTGTTAACTGCCAGATGTAGCTCAGAAACATCATAGGGTAAATTCAGATTATTTGTAAGAGACCTACATCTTTTCCTTTTTTGATCAGACACTTTGCAGATAATATGCAGTGGTTGAGTAAATACAGAACTGAGCATTCACAGGTTTTTGCATTTTTAAATAGTTTTGGACAGTGTTGCATTAGTATTTCATGTTTTAAAACTTAAAATAATGTAAATGTATGGGGAGCTGTATATGTTTTGGGGAGCTGGCACTTTACTTTGCAGAGGATGCTTGAATTTGGTGTCTGGTGCTCTCTGGTGGCAACGATGGGGACTGGACAGAGCATAAAATGGCTATTTAGCACAGCCAGATCCTCAGGAACAAACAAGTGTGAATGAAACTAAATACCACTCAAGGTATGTTGTTGAGGTGGAAACAACATTATAACATGGTAAAAAGCCAAAAAAAAAAAAAAAAGGCAATTTAGCATAATAGGGAACCTTTAATTATTTTCTTTTTTGACCATTACTGATGTTTTACAGACATTTTCATAACAAAAATGAAAAAAATAAATTCTGTATTCATTAAAGCCATCTTAGTTGACAGCATTTGCACACCACACTAAAACTAAAAGAAAGAATAGCACACAGTGTGCAGAGTCAATACAGAAGGTCAAAAAGCAAACTGAAGAACTTTGCTATTAACATTATAATTTTTTCAGCATTTCTTTTTGCTGCTTTTTCTTTTTCCTTTTTTTTTACATGGCAGAGCTGATATTTCCCATGCCCAGAGGGATTATAAACACACTGAACATATTCCAAGTTGTCAGAGGCTTACCAAATGTTACACAGTGATGGAATATTGTGGAAAGAAGGGGAGCCTGGGGAACGATAAGCGGACAGAGCCTCTCTTGAGATGCAACAAGTCTGGGATTATTGAATCAAATATTTTCCTGGTTCATGCTAACATTATAAATCCACAGAGTGAAAGTGGAAGCATGTTCTCGCTACTCCCTTTAGTTCTCTTCACGCCCGGATTTGGCCTCTGGCACAGTGAAACTATAAGCTTTAATACAAACCATCACCGTGTCTTGTTATTATGTCAACACTACAGCAATGTCACATTTATTTCAATCACTGATGAGTTCCTCTTCTCCAGCAACACAGGAGGAAGTGAGTTTTTTCTTTTCTTTTCTCTAGACATGTCTTGTCCCCAGTGATGCTCGGCTGGCACAATTAAATGGAAGTGAATGTAATACCTGTAGTTATTACCCGGGGGGCTCAGAATAATGATCCCAAATTGCACTAAGCCTTGAAGGAAGTCAAGCAGATAATTATTACTATCCATCCATGCTGCCTGACACCTCTTTCCAAGCAACAATGGTAAAACACGGATCTGCCAACAAAATGCAAGAGATGGATCTCCACAGTGGACACCAGCTTCCTCAGCTTAAAGCAAAGCTTATGCAAAGTCCACTTTTCTGAGATTTCTATGTTATAACGTTTCCTCACCAAAAACATACCTGGTGTTGTGTTTGCTTCATGATCAAAGTGAAATTAATTCATTAAAAAAATTGAAACTTTTAAAAGGCAAATCTACAAATGTGTTTCACTGATTATTTAAGTTTAAGATAATTATTTTGATTAAAATGAATTGCGCTATGGTCATGAGTTACCACAGAGCTATGGGAAAAATGAATGAGAAATTTACTTCCGGCACCAGAAGGGGGTGGGCACTGTTATGCTCTATGTCGTTTATGTATAATTTGAAGAGGGTTGGACCTATGATAGAGCCCTGAGGAACACCCATGGATAAGAAGAGGGGATCAGATTGATAACCCCAGAATTGGGCAGACTGTACACGGCCCTTGATGTAACTGCTGAACCATGAGACACATTCCTGTGAAAGACCTATGAAACCTGCTGAGTTAAATATATTATTATTATTATTATTTATACTATAAACTGTGAACAGCTCTGTTTCCACTGATTCCTCACAGCTATTTTTCATTTAGTTGTAAAAAAACAACCTATAAAATGTTAAAATTGGTGAAGTTCCTTTTATTCTTTGAATTATGTTCAAAACACCGCAACAGTTTGCACTCTCCTGCCATCTGTTGATCTCTTCACTTGTTTTTTTTTTTTTTTAAGGGCACCAATAGAGTACTTTTAGTTATATAATATTTTTAAAGGTTGTAACACTTGCAATTCTGTTCTAGAGGTGACCAAGATTGGTTTAGAAATATGACTAAAAACATAATATAGTCCTTTTAAGCATGTGTTTAGAGCATTAGATACAAAATCTAGTTGACCATGGATTAAGAATATGAATTTGCTCACTGCAGTTATCGTGTTATGAATATGCTTTCAACCTTTTTGTGTTTTTAGCTTGTCAAAGTATTACAGCTGATATGTTAATTCGTTCTTTTTTAGCACACGCTGAATATTACTGAATACAGCAGCTCAATAGTGTGTCCTCTGCATGTAAACTCCTACAAAGAGAAATGTCCATACAGTTAGATGGCTTAAATAAGCTTTGAGCATAGAGTTTATTTATTATTTGCTCATACATAACCACATTTTCTTATATTATCACAGTAGAATAAAGGTAACATAAAGCACAGTTGAACCAATTCAAATTGGCTGTAGATTTTGCACATAATTTTGCATATTATTGTAACAGGTTTTTTTTTTTTTGTAATCGTTTTTGTTGTTAAACCTAGATTATTATTATTATTATTATTATTATTATTATTATTATTACTATTATTATTATTATTACAAAATGTTAATGCAACAAGTCAAGCTTGCCACGTGCTCGGACAGCAAGAAAATGGATTGGAATGCCTGACTGAAGGGCCACAGTACACCATACATACAGAGTGGCCCAGTTTCCCTTGTCTGTCAGTGAAAAGGAGTCAGCCCATTACTTATAGCAAGGAGCCTTAGACCATAATGAGGGGCCATGAAGGAGGTCCTCATTCAGGGCCAACAGCATCTGTAGCTAATCTATGCTGGAATCAATACTTAGGCATGAAAATCACGTGTGGAATGGATTCTTCTCACCAACACCCGGATAAATGGATTGGGTTGTAAGGGGCTTGCTGGAACTTGCCGTGCTCAGCTGAAGGCATGAAGTGTCTCTGACTTGCACGCGCCACTGCCAGATCTGCACGGCTCCAGGCCAACGCTATCACATTAGCACGTAGCATGAGGCACGTTATTGACAAATATCACGGCTAAAATGCGAGTCGAGACACTTAATGGTGTTTTAAGCATTAAGTGGAAAGGCTTAAAGGGCGGGATGTGAGCGAGGTGGCGTCGCCAATTGACAACAAGCGTATGATGTAACGGAATGCAATACATGTGCTTAAATGAGTTTGTTGACAATGTTTCGACGCCATTCAGAAGCATTAGTCTGTCTGCTTTGTACAGGGATGAATATGGAGAAACTTAATCTACATGTATAACAAATACAAGTGCAAGAAACATTTGAGGTCTGTGGTCCAAAGATATTGCTGTATGCTACAATTTCAAATAGCAGCATTTCAATATTGTCTAGGACAAAACAGCTTAACCTTGTGCTGTCATTTTGAATGGAAACAATAAATACTTCAGATAACATTATGCTAAGACATTAAATGTACTTGTGTGTAATCAGACTGCTTGTTCTAGGAAAAATTGTTGTAGACACGATAAATAATTTTAAAATGCAATGCTGTACATATATTGCAGAAATCCTAGCCACAAGGATTCACAAGCATGTGCTTCTTCTTTTCCTTGTGTCTGTCCCAAGCCTGGATAAATGGAAAGGGTTGTGTCTCTAAAAAATATGCCAAAATAATGTGCAAATCACTGCATGCAAGAAGATGATCCTTTATATCGCAGTGAAACTATAGGTAATAGTTTTTTGTCTTTAGCTCATAAAACGTGGGTGTTCTTGCTTGTACAAATCCACAAATTGCTTAGGAAAATGGTCTTTTAAGCCCGCTGTAAACTTTAGTAATGTTTTGCACTCTGTCTCAACTTCTAAAAGCCCTAATGTGACTGCAAAATTACAACAGCAACATAATCTGGCAGCTGTCCATATTCTGGATTATTATTATGACTGTGGAGGCCTGGTATGTGCCGGATTTAGGAATTTAACGAGGAAACACTTCCCTCTGCATGCTGTCTTATTGCATTTCTGGTTCGCATTAATGTTTGCAATATTGCTTTGTTTGCCGTATGGATTAGGCATCAGAGTTTTGCAATGAGAAAATAAAATGATCCGTTCGATGATGGCTGTGCAGGACCTTTCAGGGCTAGATGGATAAGCCTGTTAGCAATGCTTTCTAAAAGGCTATGAGTGAGCCAGGCAAGGTAATGAATGGCTTTTTTGCTTGGTCCCAGGGGATATTCTCTCAATGAATTAATATTGAAGCACGCACACTCAGGCTCAGGCAAGTTTATGCCCATAAAAATTGGCAAATTATGACCGCGGTGACAAGGCACTCCATCAGCGGGGATCTTAATAATGTACAATGTGCTGCTGCTATAGGTTAGAGGAAGGGAGCGTTACAATGTGTGAATTAAACTTACTCACTTACTCATCAGGGTGCACAATCTGTGTTAATGGAATGTTGCCACTCGCAATGTTCATAACTCAAAGAACTAGTTAAATTATGTAGTGGTCCTCTAATGTGAAAGAAAATATATGACTAAATTAGGACAGTTTTTGCAATATATCTCAAACAGCTACTTGTTAATCATCCAATCAGAGCATTAAATCAAACTATGGTCCATCCAAATACAAAGGGTTTGGTTTAGATGCGTTTCATTCCTACATCAAGGATGGCTTACTCCTGGTTACTTCCACTGAGGAGGTTATGTTTTTGCCACCACTGATCTGTTAGCAAGATAACGCAAAGATAACCCAAAAATGGTCAGTTGTTCATGAAATTTTTAAGAAAATTTAGAAATGGACCCTTAAAGATTTAGATTTGGTGTTGATTTGCAACTTCTAAATCTGAGATTATTTTTGAAGGATTCCATACGTTGCAAGACAGAGATTTCCCAGGCACAAAGGGTTGGTAAAGAAACAACAGATTCATTTTTTGGGGTAAACCAGGGGTCTCCAACCTTTTTTAAACAGAGAGCTACTTTTACAAAATGAAAATGGCAGAGAGCTATTATGCATTTATTCATCTTCTGCTTATTGCTGTTCCAAGCACTGGAGTTTACCCCTCTAACTATGGGCCTTATGTAGGGGACACAATGGACGGGGGCCAGTCAATTAGCTGTGGTTGTGCTTGCAGTCATTCCTGTATCACAGCTGACTTATCAAGCAAGGTAGTTTTTGGGCTGATCCACAACAGACTGACAACTAATTGGCAAATAAACCCTTTTGTGCACAAAGGGGGCCGTCACAAACTTGACTAATCAAGCTTATGTAGGGTTTATAAAGCCTTTGATGAGCCACCTGGAAAGTGGTCGAGAGCTACTGGTGGCTCACGAGCACCAGGTTGGAGAGCCCTGTTGTAAACAATTGTGAGACATAAAGATAATGAGATTAAAATGAATAGAGCATTTACCCTTGAACTAGAAAATCCCTGGTTTAAGTCTAGATATGGGCACTTTGACATAGAGCATTGTAAGATAGGGCCAGTGCTTATACATTTTCCAGTTGCTAGTATTTATGTATTTGAATGAAAATAACTGAACCACTTCAATCATCGCAGTACATTTTGTTTTAATAGATTTTAAAATATTTTTAGTATAACCACATCTTATGACTTCATCACGTCACATAGGCATTAGCTTTGAAGGAAAGGGCTAATTAATACCACGCTGAACTGAGGTTTTCACTAAATGCCTATTATTTTCAGAAAGCTTTCATATCCAAATAGTCTTTTTTTTAGAAATACTTTTGAATAGAGGAAGCAGCAGAGGAAGAAAATTCTGTGTTCCTCTGCAGACATATCAACAAGCAGGTGCCGGTGTGAAAAGGCCTGTTTGAAATACAAGCGCACCCATTCTCTGCTGCGATTACATCCAATAATCTTCAAAGTTCACACTCAATTGAAAAGTCTAAACATGACAGTGGATTGTGCTTTAGGCCCTGGCTGTCTAACAGAGATACAGGGGGGAATACAAAAGGCTGTAAAACTGTGGATAGGATAGTGTAAGAACATGTCCTCAGCAATTTTCTATGAGTATCCAAGTCAATAAAGAGGTTAAATGCAGCTCCAGATTCTGTCTGTTGGTGTCAGATCATTATTCTCTCAATATTAGCTCAAGATCATAGAATATGGACAGTCCAAGGGTAGTTCAGGTCATTTAAGCTATGTTGACTTTATAGAAAAGGATAAGAAAAGTCGTCCAAGTCTGAATAACAAAAAGCGTTCGTATTTATAGAGATACAATTCAGTTTGTTTGACATGTTCACACTGACAAGACCTAAATCTGATCTAAGCAACCTTTGAGGTCAGTGTAAACACAGCTTTATTGATAAGCACAAGCAGCTACAGATTCCCAAAAGACACTCACTTCTTAAAAAGTCTTCCCTTGCAATTTCCACTCTACAAAAACTTAGTCTGTAATGTTAACTACACAATGTTTTTTAATTATGTTTTGTTTAGTTACAGTACAATGTGTCCAGCTGTTTTTCTGTGCCTATTCGTACTTGAAAATCCTCAAATGAACAGAGACCAGGCTGAAAACAGAGGAAGAAATCAGTGGGTAATACAGAATGAATTTTTGGTCCAAAGCTTTGTGTGAGAAAAAAAAACAGTTCCCACTAATGTCAAAATCAATCTTACTCCAGTACAATGCAGTTGGCACCACTTTGGACATGGAGGGCACTTGGCATTGGAACCCTAGAGTAAGTGTACTCAAAAAATCTGACAGAGCTGGAATAAGATGCAATGATCCAGCTATGTCATAAAATATATCAAGTTAGATTAAATCTAAATGCCTTTTGGCATTTTCTTTTCCATGAGAGAAGAATTGTCAGATGAATATCTCGGACACGTGCAATCTTTGGGCTCTGGCACGTCTCCACACTTCTGTCTGCACATACTTCTACAGATTCGTGTATGAACATGAGGCACCGGGCAATGTGCTGTCACATCACTTTATAACAACAAGATGCATCTGCGCGGGGCCAAAGCGTTCACTGGAATTACACCGTGGCTGCAGCTGAGTGCATTTGGAGAGAGAAGAATACACGGATTTAACTGAAGTTGAAATATAAAAAGGATAAGTGGATTAAGTGGAGAAGGCGTATGCGTTCTCGTTGCGCACTGGGGCGCACAAAAAGCAACGAGTCTCAGTTGGGTTAAGACGATTGGCATTTTAGGATAAAAGCTAGAAATCGTTTAAAAAACTAAAAAAGCGATGGAACATGTTCAAAGCATCATTTTCGCAGCGATGTGTGCCGTGCGCCTTACCTGCCATCAAAGTCTGCACTTGCTCCGAACAAGCAGCTGTACAACAACATTAACTTTATCCATAATTCCATGGTGTTAAGAGTCCGTGCGTGGATTTAGATATTCAGTATAATTCCAAAAGCAACAGTGGGACGCAAAAAGAAACAATAAGACGTGTAAAATTAAAAAACTGGAGGTGCGTCTCTCCTCGCTCTTCTGTAGCGGTATTCAGAGCAGCAGAAGCCAGTCCGCCGCTGCTGCCTGCTCTGTTTTGACCCCGGTGTGGGTGAGACAGAGTGGAGCGGTACGCACTCTGCCGGGGACGGCGCGCACAGCTCTCCGTCTCTAGCGCAAGTTCAGCTGGAGCTCCTCAGAGAACAGCTCCCACCGCGGTCCAGAGCGGGACTCCAGTTCCACTACAGCGACGGCACTCACCCAGGCAAGGCGCGCGCCGCCGCTGGACCTCACCGTGACGTCAGGAGCCAAGACAGGCGTGCCACGGGATTGGCTGAGAGCGGGCAGACGCAGCTGTTTTGGAAATGCTTTAATTCATCGCGCAGCCTGCTGAGGCACGCGGACACCGGCCACCCAGGTAGAGGTGCGCGCGGAGATGGAAAATTATATTTTTTTATGGTGTTTCTTGCAGTGCAATATTAATTTCAGAAAAAAAAGAACTGAAACCTACTGCTGGTTGGTTACAAACAATATTAATTATTAGGATACTATACTAGTATTATTATAAAACTTGTTTTTTGGTTGTCTAGCTGCTATCACAAAACAAAAAACACAAATCAAAACATACACGTACAAATACACACACACACACCCATATACACATACACATTGGCTACACATAAACATATACACACTCACACACGCACTCACACATACATAGGCTACACATACACATACAGACTACACATGAACATACAAATACACACACATAGGCCTATACATAAAAACACACACACACACACACATACACACAGGCCTACACATAAGCATAGGCTACATATATACATACAGATACACATATTCATGTGCACATAGCCTACTAAAAATCTAGAAAGATGCCTACATGGAGCTTATCAGAGGGCTGTTTGATAGGGTGACCAGATTTACTCTAGACCCAAAAACTGGGACGCATACCTTTTTTTCAGAAATCATTTGTAGAAAGAGTATTAGGGCCACTGTAAGAAAAAAACATTTAAGAGTTGAGTTCTGAGATTAAAGTCAGAATATATAAAACAAATGTATTTTCTGAAACAAAGTTAGTGAAACAAAGACATCACCAATTCATCAGTAAGTGCATTTGTATAGTTTATCAGCCCTTATAGGCACCCATACGTCTGTCTTTTTTCTCAAAATTCAGACTTTAGTCTCAGAACCCAACTCTCAGTTTTGTTTTTTTTCTTCCAGTGGTTCTAATCCTCTTACATACATTTGAACTTAGAAAGCAACAAAATGCTTCTGAAATCCATACAGCTTTCTGTCATGTAAATCCAAGAAAATAAAAAAAAAAAATAATGACATAGTAAATACATTTAGTCATGAAAGTCTTTAGGCAAATGTGTTTTTAGTTTCCTGTGTTTCTATTTATTAAAATGGGGACAACAAGGACATATTTGAGTTTTTACAGATTTGTCTTGGGACATGGGACAAGTAGCCTAAAACTGGGACTGTCCCCATTAAATAGAGACATTTGCTCACCTTACTATTTGAACATAGACTGCTCTTCTTGTCACTGCTACTTTAGTCCAGTTTCCCAGACTACTTTAATATAAAATAGTGTATAAAGAAATGTAGCCTACACATGGGTAATATGCTAGGCACACATCCCACATGTTAATTCAAACACTTTAAAATTGCACTGTAGTTCACTGAAGCATCTTCCAAGTGAATCCCAGATGGTTCATATGTTTGCATTCATTTCTTCAGAGATTTGTTGTTGGTCTTGTGTAGATTTCCATGTTAATATATTTTCTTTACCTTTGTGGTTTCAAATTTTATGATTCAGAAAATCCAAATGTTTTTCAAGTTGGCAAAGCTCATCAAAATCTTTTATCTGTACAATTACGTAATGGCACACTTTGCTTTTATGCAGCCATTTTCTTATCATCTTTACAGCATTGTTACAGCACTGTGTATTTATTGCACAATTTGCATACTTTTACAGTTTTGATTTGGCAGTTTGAACAATAGGCTGATCCGGCTTCCATTTTCCACAATTCAATACAAAATGCAATCAACAGCTTTATACAATGGCAAGCCATGCATATTGCAAATGTCATCTTACCTGTCTAAAATCTGTATGCCTGGATGAGAGGTGGTGCGATTGTATCAAGGTGATAATCATCTGAGTCTGAGTCACAAGCAGCACTGCATATTCAGAGTGTGGAGGTTTGCGCTTCCTGTGTGGCAGAGGTGAGTTGCTAAACTTAGCAAATAACATGATGTGTTTTTAGTAGATTATTTCTTTGTTGTGATAGTGATTCAATGGTAATAAATCTTAAACCATTGAAAATCCTGTTTATATCCACTTTTAAATAGTGCCACAGTTGTAAGAACATGCATTGATGGGATGAGCAGCAGACTATGTGGGTTGCGCCCATAAAAAATTTGCCAAATCTGCCAATCTCAACAGCTTGATGTACTTTAGTAAATTTTTGAAGACATTGCACTTTCTGTGTATATTTAAGGAAGAAGTGATAATATAGTAGTAGCAGTGGTAATTAGGGGTGTAACAATACAATTCATGCAACGATACGATACATAGCGATTAGAATTGTTTTGATATGATTCAAGAAAGATATTGGCTAATTTGGAACGATATGATTTGATACGATTTGAACACCTTCATATTGATAATTGATACAGCAACTTCTAACAAAAATCATAAAAGTTTACTCTCAAATGTAGCTTCACAGCCAGGGCTAATTATGTCCAGCAGACAGAGAGCAAAGAAAAGGTGAATATAATATTTTATTTAATTAAAAACACAAAAATTACATCCACAAAGCCATATCTGGTTTAATTTTAACATACAAATTTCTAATATTGATATTTCCAATATTAACAATTTTTTCCATGTATATCGATACATACTTCCTAGAAAACAATACAATTCAATACAAGGTAAGGTGTATCGATATAGTTGTATCGTAGGGAAAAAAACGATACATTGATATAGTTACTGTATCATTACACCCCTAGTAGTAATGGTAGTAGGTGTACTAGTCATAGTAGGGAACCAGGACATTTGTCTTGGGCCTCAGTGTCAAGGGAGAATTGTTGACTTGCATAAAGCTGGAAAGGGTTACAAAAGTATCTCTAAAAGTCTTGATCTTCCTAAGTCCACAGTACAACAGAAGAATGATGAAGAAGGTTCAGCACTGTTGCTACTCTCCCTAGGAGTGGTCGTCCTGCAAAGATGACTGCAAGAGCACAGCGTAGAATGCTCAGTGAAGTGAAGAAGAATCCTAGAGTAGTCAGCTAAAGACTTACAGAAATCTCTGGCACAAGCTAACGTCTTTGTTCACAAATCTATAATGGGTGAAACATTGAACAAGGATGGACTTCATGTGAGGACACTACTGCTGTCCCAAAAAAACATTGCTGCTTGTTTAAAGTTTCCAAAATAGCACCTGAATGTTCCACAGCAGTCCTGGCAAAATATTCTGTGGACAGATTAAACCAAAGTTGAGTTGTTTGGAAGGAACACATAAAGCTATGTATGGAGAAAAAAAGGCACAGCACACCAACATCAAAACCCCATCCCCACTGTGAAGTATGGTGGAGGGAGCATCATGGTTTGGGGCTGCTTGACTGCCTCAGGGCCTGCAAGGATTGCTATCATCAACAGCAAAATTGATTCCCAAATTTATCAAAACATTTTGCAGTAAAACTTAAGACCATCTGTCCATCAACTGAAGCTCAACAGAGGATGGGTGACGCAACAGGACAACGACCCAAAGCAAATCAACAACAGAATGGCTTCAACAGATGGAAATACACCTTCTGGAGTGGCCTCAATCCAACTGAGATGCTGTGGCATGACCTCAAAGAGCAATTCACAACAGACATCCCAAGAATATTGCTGAACTTAAACAGTTTTGTAAAGAGGAATGGTCCAAAATTCCTCCAAGAAACCCAAGTAATTCTAAAGGGGGCACTTACTTTCTCTTACAACTGTATCTAGAGAGGTCTCCATTCCAGAGGTTTTGTCCAGGGCCCCGTTAAGTCTGTCGGCGGCCCTGGTGACAGTAGTAGAAGTAGTAGTAGCAGCAGGGGCCAGAGTAGTTCTACTCGTGGTGGCAGCAGTAGTGGTGGTAGCAGTAGTAGTTCTAGTAGTAGCAAAAATATAAACAGTAGTAGTAGTAGCAGTACTAGTAAATAATTGAAGTAGTATAGTAGTATAAATAACAAATACAGCTTTTATTACTCCTACTTGAGTAACAATTTTTGGAACTAACACTATGTCTCCTCGCAGATTTTGAGTATTTTTGAGTCCTTTAGCTTTGTGGGGCCAGAATTGTAAAGTCCTAGGTATTGCAGAGAAGAAAAAGTCAGTGTGTTACTGTACACTTTGCAGCAGGATATGAATGAGATGGAGTTTTGATATAATTACTGCAGGCTGTTTACAGTCAGTGACAGCGCCTGATACATGGCACTCTCTCCTTGTTACGCCCCGTCACCGATCTGATCCAAATCTATGTGCCTCTGCAACACTCTTACATCTCCACAGGCAGCTGATTGGACTGATGCTGGCCGTGTATAATTAGCCTATTAATCTTGGAATATCCATGACTGCATTTATGGGATTTCATTTTGATTTATTATAGTTTTAAGATGGGTACAGGTAATGCAAATCAGTGGAGTCACGACTCATTACCAAACATACTGATATATTTTGAAAGATGAAATATGCAAAAAGACAAACCTAAATATGTCCCAAGAAATGTCAGCGTTGGAAGTTCTTTCTGGAATTCCACCTTTTAATGAAGTCTGTGGGGACAGACTTCATTATGATTACAGAATATGCTTGACAGAAGTAAGAATGGGCACAAAAATAGTCACAATGCATAGAAATATTAAAGCTAGACTACCAAACTTTTTATTTGGATTTGTGGAAAACTGTTGAATCATCTAATAGCATAGTGTATTGGGAATTATCTTTTAAAAAACCAATAACTTCATATTGGCTTTATTATGAATGAGTTTAAGATGCTGGCACACTCCAGTAAGAGAAAGTATGAGTTTTACAACTGAATACATCCTAAACAGTGCAAACAGAAAATCATAAATAGAAAAGGGGGAAGCAAAGTAAGAAGTGGTTGATCATTTCCAATCTTGGCTCAGGAGGTAAGCTCCAAACTTCAATTTGATGTCTCATACTAGTATTTTAATAGTATTTTATGGTGGCAAATTGATGTTAAGATTTTTTATAAAAATAAAAGCAGGTGGTTTAGCTCTTGATGTCAGTGCAGATGTCACAGATTTTGGCAGGTAAAATCAGGCAATATTGTTTTAAAACAGACATATCCACCATTAAAATACATTCTTTAACTCAACAGTGACCATTACTGGAGTGTACCAGCATGTTAGATCAATAATAAAGCCTATTGAAAGTTGGCTAGTCTAGCTTTAAAGAAGAGTTTTAATTTGTGGTTATTTTGTCACATAATTACACAGAAACAATACATGTGAAATAATAAAACATAATTTAGACAGACAAGAATCAAGTTCACTGATGGGGTCTCAAATGAATGCACTGGCCAAAAATTAGGATGAGCTCAATACTAATTACACATGAATAAAACAATGACATCTCCTGCTGGAAGTTTCAGCTACCTAAAAAAAAATATTTTTAAATATTTCAGTCTGTTGAGGGAGCAATCCATGGGTGAGCTAATGCTTTTCTACTTTTATTTAAATTAGCTAAACTTGCAAGTATTGCTGTTGTAATGGGAAAAAAGTTGAATTGATGCAATCTTTGGCAATCATCAATACAACAGTTATTTCCTGGGGAAAATGTGGCCAAAAGACTGAAGAAACAAATACAGAGTTAGTATGACTGGCCTTGTTCAGTCCTGCCATTATTATCTGTGTAGAGTAATGTAACTGGACAGAATTAATCCTAGTTTTTGACACCTGACCTCAGAATGCCCTGAATTCAATACATTCTCAAATACATTGCAATCTTTTAATTGTTAATTGTTGATTTAGCATGGAAAGAATACCCCAACTTCACCAAATTATAATAAAAATAATAGTGTAAGCATTGTTTATTATGAACAATAGGTGTGGCATACGGCTCATTGCATAATTAAACAAAAAATAATCACATTGGACCATAACCATTTACCTAAACTGGGGTGTGATGCTTTGATCTCTGATTGGCTGAATAAATTTTGTTATTTTCTTTTGGTCCTATAGCATTTCTACGTTGATACTGCTCCTGAATTCTGATTAATTGTGCGTCTAATCAAAGGACCACATTAACTCTATATCATGGGTGTGCCGTGAGAGCAAGCAAGGCAAGCAGTGCTTGACCAATCAAATCCAAACAACACACGGATTAAAACTATAACAAAATGAAATCGCTATCTCTCTAAACATTTCTTTTTGCCGTTCACTTCCCTAGAGAATCAGTTTATTACCTGCTTTTCAGTCACTCTGTAGAAGAACCCTGCTGGCCACTCCAGGTACTGTCAAAGCAAGCTAGCTTGCCTGTCTGCCATTCATTTCTGTCGTTTTCACCTCCGCGGAGGTGGAGTCATGGTGCACTGTTTCTGCCTGGAGCTTGTCAAGCAGAGGGCCAGCAGCTTGTTTTGGAGGCTCGCGCATGCTGTGGTCAGTCTCAGGCTCAGTGACAGAGATCTCTGGCTGACAGCAGCGGGCGATAAGCAGTGCACTGTGCAGCTTACGGCCCCATACATTACAGTGCGCATGCTCGCGTTAGACAACAAAACTTTCTACAAGTTACTACAGCACAAGTGTCAACAGTGTTTCTACAGATAAGTCATAGTTTATAGCTTAAACCCTGTTCATGTTCCTCATGAGAACATGCTGCTGCATAAAACTGTGTGTCATATAAATGATAGCCTCATGTACATTGTTAAGTGTCAGATGTTCATAAGAAGTGGAGCTGGAGGAGTGGAGAGGAGCCAGCGGCCCGTGCTGGGGACCGGATGTGAATATTACAGAAGTGTGAATGAACTGGGCTCTGGTTATTGTGGACAAACTCAGCTGTAGGAAATACAGGACGTTTCTTCAAAAAAGTAACATGGACTGCAGCTTGAGTAGAGAGGTGAGTGTCAGTGAGGCGGTGTTTTTAATGTAGGTTTGTGGTGTGATGTGTAAGGCTTCTTTTGAGGTTTTATTATAGTTAAGCAGCATTAACAGTGCACTAGTCTAGTGTTGATCTCAGTGTGAGTCCTGATGAACCTCCCTCATCTGTAAGGCTGTAACCTCACTCATCTATCCATCCATCCATCCATCCATCTTTGTTTTAGTGCTTATGAATTAAAGTTAAAACAAAAACTTAGGGTACATTCTTTGATAAGGCGACAGAGAAGGCCAGCTTTGTGGAGAAAAATGTTATAATGACATTCTTTTGTATACAAACAGCGTTACTAATAGTAATTATATAGAAAGAATGTGAGATAGTTTGAAACAGCCTGCTACACAAACACTGATGGGATTGCATTTAAGTGATTTTTAATTAAATTTAAATTAAATCAAAATGTTGTCATATCAAACTTAATGAAGTCAAGGTGTCTGCTTGCCTGCTTGAAAAAGTCACCTCACGCTACTGCACTACATAGAATAGAAAAAGAATGGCTGGGAGTAAATTGGAAATTATGTTGACACAGCAGATGCCGCATGCCCTCTCAGTTTTTCCATGCTTGGAATTAGTACAAAGAGTACTCTGGCTTGTGATTCCCAGATTGTATTAAAACAAAATAGAAAACTGAATACCAGATTTTAATAGGTCCTGGCAAGATAAACCTAACAAAAAAATCTATTAACTGAAATGCATACATAGGATTTGTTTCTGTCAAATCACATCAGAACCATGTCAAGTCATGGCTGTTAGATTAAAGCCAGCCTCTCTCCACACCATAACACTCCGCTGTTTCTCCCAGTGCCATCTCTTCCCTCTTCCTCTTTGTGCCTATATGCATCTGAAATGCGCAGATCCACAAGCATGAAGATGGAGACAGACATCTCCCTCTGAAATAATTCCAATCCATGGAAGGAGCTGTGTCTGCGGCCGCTCACCCCGGGATAGATTGACTGTGCAGCCTGAATTCAGATGAGCCTCGCCTCGTCAGAGTGGGGGGAGCAGGGAAAGCCGCTCTATAGTCTCCTCTCTAGATTTCCCAAGCTCCACTGTCAAAAGGTGACAATGGGATTTTTCACTCAAACAGATGACCGCTGTGACCTGTGGGAATGAAAGCTTAAGGTGGTTATAGTGTGTCCACAATACCGCCTTAAGATGTGACACTACTGGTAAACACTTTTTTTTTTTTTAGTTTGCTTCCTTTTCACATAAGCTTTCACAGTGATTCCATAATACCGCCTTAAAAAATATGAAGTCACATTTTAGCATTTTAAGCCACAACATCTAATCAAGCACACTGACCTTTTCCCTAGTGTCATAAAATATTCATTTGGGCTGAACGCATTACTGGATCCATAGCATATTCGCATCCATACTTTATGAGGTATAATCACACTTTCTCCACAGACCCATGACAAATGCTAGACTAGAAATGACATAATTGAGTTTAAAACCATTTTCTCATTTCGCCACACGCTCAATGTGATCCTGTTTGCAAACAGGTGCAGAAAAAAAAAAAAAGCAGGCAGGTAATGATTGTGTCCATCTCATCTTAAAGTGCAAATGAATTACGGGCGCTGAAAACAAACAGATCTGTGGAGTGAAGCTGCAAAAGGCCATATAGAGACAAATCAGTCTGTGGAAGTATGGGGTACTTAGCTAAAGCATGCAGTTTTCTGTTTATGCTAACAACTTGATCACACATATTATACGCTGCTTTATTTAACTATAAGATTAACCACAATTTTAGATATTCAGTCAGTCAAAACTATTTTCTTCATCTTCTGCCAAATCACTTTCTGAGCGATGTGCCTTGGCTCTAGAACAGGGCTCACTAATAGGTGGACCGCAATCTGAATCTGGACCCAAACCCATGTACCGCACCATGGATACGAATCAGTTCAGCCCCTCTCTAAAAAAGCATCACTACACAGCATGTCCTGCACTTTATAAGTTTAACGTGAACAGAGAAGGGTTTAAATCAGATGTGTTTTTGGTTATTGTCCAACAAAATGGCAGAACTAGGTCCAGACTGTGTGTGGAGGGACCGGGCTGCTCAATTGATAACAGATAGAAGTTTTCTCCTTATGGCTCATTGAGACAAGCTGGAGACGACACATGGTGTGAGCAGTTCTGTCCCATAGCTCATACCTCCCACCGGAGTTTGTCTCTCTATCCCGCCGAGAAGAAGACTGCCTCATATTTACCGGAGAATTGGAAGGCAACAGTGTGTTTGAAGCACAGTACAGAGTCCTTCATTTTTAATGAGAGAAACATCTCCTGCCTTAAACTAGACAGCAAATCTTTGAATGTGATGCTTTCAGCCAATCAGATCTGTGCATTTGGAAACACAGATCATGTGGACTGTGAGTGGGACAGACAGCAGGTCAGTTCTAAACCTCTGTGTCTCTTGTGTTCTGAGTCAGGGACCATTATTAAAACCCTCTGGACCCTGAGCCATATTTGGCAAATTATCCTTGCCTAGATTTTTTATATAAATAAGGCTATACAATTTTACTCCAGTGGTCCACAGAGATGCTACTTATACCTTTTTTTTTTCAGAACAACCTGAACATTAAGTCTGTGTTTGCTGATTTAATGTCAGTTGAGAATAAAAACTACCTACTTGTCCAAAAAGCACAAGAAAAAAAAAAAAAAAAAAAAACGTGAAAATGCATAATGAGAGAACTCTTATTAAAAATCACAAAAATAAATGTTAAATGGCAAACTGTAGCTATTTATTTGACATAAGAAAAATATGTCTGCCCTTTTATTTTATTATTTAATACCCCCAAGCTTGTTTTAAAACTGATGTTAAGAAAAATGTTATTGCCATAATATACAGTTGTTTGCACTATAGACAGCAGATGTTGTAACTATAATGCTTTTTCAAGGTACAAAATAACATTGTAATGTTCCAGACCTTTGCTCAAGAAAATGTTCACAAATTGGACCTCAGTGAATTTTAATTGATGACCCCTGCTCTACATTGTCAAACCTAACAGACCAATCATAACCCTTTTTCTAAAATGGGGCGGGCTTTAAGCAAAGATTTGTTATCCTCATTAGTTTTCAGCCAACCTCTGCTGCTGTTTTTGGATTGGTTCTATGTCCACTAAATTGTTTTTGGTGGTAGTTTATTCTGGACAGTCTTGAAATTAAAATGGCAGAGATCATATTAATAATGAATAGAAAAGCTTCAAAGATTGGCTTCTTGTAGTCCTGAAAAATACCCTAATCATCATCATCATCATCATCATCATCATCATCATCACCAATTATATCCCTAATCATTTATTCTGACCCACTTTTTACAGAACATTATTTTTTCCACAATTTCACTACAATTCAGATACTACAAACACAACTCCAGAACATGAACTAAAATGTTAATAAAATCATAATACAATCCTTTGCAAAATCTTTTTTTTTTTTTTTTTTTCCACAATATAACATACACTATATTACCAAAAGTATTCACTCACCCACCCATATACTTCCATGGCCACAGTTGTATAAAATCAAGCACCTAGGCTGCAGCTTTGTGGAAAACTTTGTGCAACAGTTTGGGGATGGCCACTTCCTGTTCTAACATGACTGCACCAGTGCACAAAGCATGGTCCATAAAGACATGGATGAGTGAATTTGGTGTGGCAGAACTTGACTGGGCTGCACAGAGTCCTGACCTCAACCCAACAGAACACCTTTGGGATGAATAAGAGCGAAGACTGTGAGCCAGGCCTCCTCGTCCAACATCAGTGTCTTACCTTACTAATGCGCTTCTGGAAGAATGGTCAGAAATTCCCATAAACACTAAAGCCTTCCCAGAAGAGTTGAAGCTGTTATAGATGCAAATGGTGGGCCAATGTCATGTTAAACCCTATGGATTAAGAATTAAAATCATATGCATGTAAAGGCAGGTGAGCAAATACTTTTGGCAATTTAGTGTATACATCAGATCAGGTGCTAAGACTCAGCAGTTTATGAAATCATAAACATGTACCTATGCTAATTAAACTAATTCACTGTAATTTACAGTAAAGCTGTTAAAACATATTTTTTATGCCTTTTATTGATTTTTTTCAAATGTGTGACTGCTTTTAAGATGAGGTATTATTTTTCATGAAATTATGAAATGTCTCAGTTTTCTCTCCTTATATGTTGTTTATCATCATCAATGAGAGAAGACAAACAGACGCATACAGAAGGACACAATACAACACATTCATATATTTACATATAAACTATTGCACCAGTGATTCCACAGCCTAGAAAAGAACCCAACTGAACTTTGTGCGGGGGTGGTCAGAGTGTAAATGCTGCTGTTTCTAGAGTCTGATAACCTGCGCATGCATCTGTACATAAGATTGCGCAGCACAGCAGCAGCAGCACAGCAGCTTTCACAAACATCTCACTGGCACTGCTCCAGCGGGGGACCTTAAGCAGCATCCTCATCCCATCATTGTATGCCACCTGAAGTTTCTGCATACTGTTTTTTCTGTAATGCCACCACAGGTGGGCAGCATACATAGGGGTACAGAAAGGCCTTAAAAAGTGCAGTCTTGACCGCTACTGAATACATGCCAAAATTTACAAATAAGCATGTTTGATGATAGAGACATTTACAGGCAGTGCTGTCTGCTGTATGCACAAGCAGACAGGTCAGCAGTTATGTAGCGTCTCAGGTACTTAGCCTCATCACTGACTTTGATGATGATGTCAGACAAGAAGAAGTCAGGAAAAGATAGTTTTGTGTCCTCTTTACCCCTGACGATCATGATGTTACTCATTGTATTTAATGTCAAAGTCAAAACCTTATGTTCTATTGGGAATAAAATGTGGTTTTATGAGACATGCAAAATATTGCTTTCAGTTTTTATTTAAATTTCACAGAGTGTCCCAACTTTTTCACAATTGGGGTTGTAGTTTAAAGTCTATTTCCTGTGAATAAATCAATAATTATAATTAAACCATTATTTGGGAAACACAAAGCTCTGTCTTGGAAAATATAACAAAATGACTAAGGGTGCATTTGCAAGAAGCAAAAGTCTAAAAACAAAATTGTGCCTTTGAGGCTATACATTTTTAAGATTAAAAATTTAGCAAATGAGTCAAACCACAATTTCACATGTTCAGTCAGCCAAAACCTTTCACTACATATTCACAACAAAAACAAAAAACAAAACAAAAAAAACAACAACTGTAGAGGTTGGATTATATAAGCACAATCCACCTCTAACTCAATATCAGATCAGATTAGATTAACAAACAAATAAAAACATCTTATAAAGTTTCTATGGCAGCACTATTTCTCCTCCTGTGCTTCAGCTTGGCTCTCTCCCGGTCTTCCCACCAGCATGTTGTTCTTTGGCGAGCAGCTCTCAGGCTCCATGGTCATAACCCGCACCGAGTACCCATGAGCCTCTGCTGCCCACGAGCGGTCCAGGTCCACCAGCCCCATGCACTGCTTGCCTAGAGAATGACAGATGATTTCAGCCAAGAATGGAAAAACAAAAAATGCAGCAAAATATAGCACTGTAGCACAAAATGTTTCCTTAAAATGTATTGGTAAGGATGGAGTTATGGAAAAGGATATGTATTTGCTGATAAAATCATTTTAAGCTTTGAAAATATGCCCTACTGCCTAATTCTCAAGTGTCCTAGTGTACTTTGTCCAGGATGAATGAAAACCATCAACCATCTCCACCAAGGCATTGTCCCTTTCTCGCAATGGTAAAGATGCATTGCAAAGACCAGCACTCGAACTAGTTTAGGTGTATATGCTCTATCCATTGAACCACAAAGTACTTATATTTTTCAATGATAAAGAATACGTAAACTAACCATTTGTTTCTTTTCTGGCCCCTTGTGACAGGTGTTTGTTTGGCCCCATCTCTCAGTGTTATGGCTCCACACACACACAAAAAAAATCAAATATTTCTTGCATGGCCCATTACTGACCTTTCCTGAAAATGTCACCAATATGAAACCATTACTTTTTGAGTTATCTTGCTAACAGGCAAACCTCGTCTCCTTGGTGGAAGTAATAAAACTGTTCATATTGACCAGATGATTGCATATTAGCCGCTGAATTATTGACTCATTCTAGCACTGGTCACAAGTGCTTTCAAAGAAAAACAGCCCAACAAAGAAAATAGAATACTCCAGTTTTCCTTTTTTTACCTAGCTATACAAATGATAAAATGTTAAAAGTTAAAAATGGTTTAATACTGATGAATATTTTGTTAGTATAGGCGAATGGGTAATGAAATTGATCTATGATAAAGTTGAATCCTTTATTTTAACACCTTTCTACATGACATTGCACACAAAATAGCAAAAAAGAAGAAGTTCTCTACGGATTCCACGGTTACACCTACTGTGTCAAATAAAAAAAAAAAACCTGCACCATTTCCGTAAAAATTGTAACCTGTGAAAAATCCAAAACACATCTACAATTTATAAAGCCGTTATGTGATTGTAAAAATAGAAAATAAAAGAAAGAAGACAAAAACTAAAATATTATTCTACTGATTGCCAAAAAAAAAACTTCAATTTGTATTGTTACAAAGTTGGTAAAATGGGACTAGTTAAACTGCATTAAATATCTATTACCAGCCAATTGTTTTGATTGAAGGTTCTCTATGATCCTTTTTTCACTCTTTTTGAAATAGTTTTGGACACCTTTGTGTTTCATGTTTTATAATATAAAATAAGGTATATGTATGGAAAACTTCTTCTTTTTGAGGTGCAAACAACATTATAACGTGGTTAAAAGCTCATAAAAGTTAGCATAATAGGGGGCCTTTTACTACCGTTTTTATTTAAGAATCAGCCCACAGCATTTTTATCAAAAATGTGGTAGGAGCCCACTTTTAATAGTTTGTTGAGCTAGCATTAGATTATTTTGCAATTACCTGCTCCAGTACTGAGGGCAACAAGAGTACTGTGGAAATAATACATCACATCTTTGAATCCAAAAAGGAAAAAAAAAAAAAAAAAAAAAAAGGTCAGAACCCTGAAATAACATAACAAACATACTTTTCACACCAATAGCAAGATTCTGATCCAACTCCAAGTGGTAAAAAGCGATATGACAGGCTACTCGGCACAACACTTGCTCAGTCTATTAAAACAATTTAAATATCAAGCTCCTGTGACCACTGTTTGGAAAAAATAAACAACAACAAAGACAATATTTATGAAATTGCTGGAGATAAAAATGCCATTGTATGCACATATTGTTATTATTGCTTACTGCTGCACTTCAAACATTACATCAAAGTTACAAAGTCAAGTGAAGGAAGATGTAGATAATGACTCGGGGAAAAAAAATATGTCTGCAACATTTTGCTGAGTGCTTGAATACCCAGAAAGCACTTTATAAAAGGCAGTAAAAAGCATTCCTCTACACAGCCATCTTCACAACACCAAATAATGTTCTTCCTTCAGGGAGCACTGCACCAGTCCCCGCAGTGGAGCTTATAGAAAATGGATGTGAAGAAACACTAAAGTTGTCATTAGGGCTGATAATGGCCGAGGATTTTACCTAAGCCCTGTTCAGATGAGCGGGATGTCTCCGGGGAACAGCAGAGTGATGCGATTATCACCTGTGCGGCTCTGTGCAAAAGGCACTTAGGATTTTTTTTTTTACAGTCACTACCTTAATAATAATTACACACATGTCTGCACATACTGTACATGTTGAAAGCTAAGCACAAGATATGTTTTTTGTTTTTTTTAACACTTGGAAGTATGTCAGCTGAGCTTCATAAATCATGATCATCAGTGGGCTTGTGAGCTGGTCAAATCACAGACAGTACATGCACAAAAACATTTGAATTATTGCCTTTTATTACCATTTACAACCATTTTTTTTTTACTTTGATCAAGAGGGCAGTTATTCAAATAGTTCTTAAATACATAAACATTTGGACAATGAAGTACATCAAGACAGTGGTGAGACCAGTGATGTTATATGGTTTAGAGCAGTGATTCCCAACCTTTGTGGTCTTGTGTACCCCCAGGACCTGGATTAGTCTTCGTTTGGACATGGGTTAGTCCTGGTTTAGACCTGGTTTTGTACTGGTTTAGTCTTAGTTCAGTCCTGGTGTAGACCAAGTTTATTCCTCATTTATATCTGGTTTTAGACATGTTTTGCCCTGGTTTAGTTCTGGTTTTAGACCTGGTTTAGACCTATTTTAGTTCTAGTTTTAGACCTGGTTTAGACCTATTTTAGTTCTAGTTTTAGACCTGGTTTAGACCTATTTTAGTTCTAGTTTTAGACCTGGTTTAGACCTATTTTAGTTCTAGTTTTAGACCTGGTTTAGACCTATTTTAGTTCTAGTTTTAGACCTCGTATTTTCCGGGTTTAGTTCAAGGTTAGCCCGAGTTTTATCCTTTAGTGTAGTCCTGGGTTAGTCCAGATGTAGCTTCATTTTAGTCTTTGACAGCCAAATATTTTCTTAAAACGGTCCTATAAATGATCAAGTAATGCCGCATACCCCCTGCAATGTGCTCGCATACCCCTAGGGGTCCCAGTACCCCTGTTTGGGAAACACTGGTTTAGAGAAAGTGGCACTAAGAGAAGGACAGAAACCAGAGCTAGAGATGGAGCTTAAAAAGGGGGTGACGAGGATGGATCAGATTAGGAATGAGAACATCAGAGCTTGTGTTAGTTGTTCTTAGAGATGAACTTTCAGAGGCCAGAGTGAGATGTTTGGACAGATGAGCTTGTAAATATATGAATAAAAAAAAGAATGCTGAAGTTAGGGCTTCTAGGCAGGAGGCCCAGAGGAAGACTAAAGAGGAGATTGATGGATGTAGTCAAAGAGGACATTAAGTTAGCAGATGTGAGAGAAGAGGATGCATAGATAGGCTTAGATGAGATGGTAAAGGACTTTGAGTTTTTTGTGTTATTTTTTAAAAGTGTAAGAGTAACTACAGAATAATTTAGCAAAACTGGTACAGAATGCACCCTCAGCCTGAGCAGAGAAGCAGTGATCGGTTCTTTCTCATGCATGTAAACTCTGACAAAGTGAGGAATCCAGCTGTGAGGGCCCACTCTTGGGCTGTATGAGCATAGTCCAGGTGTGCTCTGAATGCAAACGCACATATTTGAAAGCTAAGCACAGGCTTTTCACATTTGGAAGCCTGTCTGCCGAGTCTCATTAGGATTTTTCTGACCCCACAGATCAATGTTCCTGTGATCTGGTCCCATCATACTGTGAGGGAGGCTTCAAAGAGTGGAACTGTTTTAAGTTGCGATGCGTGATAGACTATAGGGCTTAGGTTTGCATGCTGTAAGCGTCTTTCTAATTCGTCCACTCCCATTTACAGTACAAGCAAGTGCTCTCAAGTCATTCACGCGACATCTTCACACTGTTTACCCTCCTCTTATGGTTCCCTTTGAACACCGACTTCAGATGTATTATGCAGTTTAGGGTAAGGCAGCAGGTGACAGCTGAAGTAAATAGTGCCTTAGTGCAGTGTGCTGTTAAGGCAGCCATAGTCACAGCGGCAGGCTCAGGAGACGGGAGATCAAATATGGCTGGGAAATGTTAACTGATACGGAGCAGAAGCCGTGGTGACAGGCGCCGTCAGGTACACTTAAAAGACCACCGAGTGAAGAGGCGTTTGGGAGAGCGCTCGCACACATTCACAGAGAGCTTTGATAAGATTCGCAGCTATCAGTGTGAACACGGATCTCCCCAATGTACGCTCGCACTTCCTCTGACAACTCTGATGGGGCAGCTGTTGTCTCCAGCTGTTTGGTCTTGTACTGGAGAAACTCAGATATTTCCCATACATCACCAAAGTCCAGATGTTTGAAAACGACACAAGAACACAAAATGTCAAAATGCGGCTTGTTAATGTCAGCAGTAAATGTTATGAATCGGGGCCACCTGTCAGTTTTTCACAGTGTGGATACTAGTGTGTGGCTAATATTTAGCAGAAAAACAGTCTTTAATCCTGTAAAATATCTGTCCAAGATTTTAACATTATATTTATACTTGTGTAGAAACAGTCCCAGTAGGCTAAAGTGCGCTAATGAAAATATGACCACTGAAAAGCAGAGAATATATAACTGGACAAGTAAGTTTTTTTAAAAATACAAGTTTCCTCATTTAACCAGGGCTGCACAATGTAGCCATGTGAGTGGTTGTTTCCTAGTCTTTTCCTGCAGCAGCCCAAACATAGCTTTTGTTTTTAAAGTTTCTCCTCATGTTTCTTGTCTGTGTGGGCATTAGAAGTGTGTGTGCCTCCACCTTCCTCAAACAGGGGTTGAGAAAGCAATGGATTCTGCTGTCTAAGCTTTTGTCAGTCCAGCACAGACTTCTCTATGTGGGATAGAGAAGTCTAAACCTTGGAAACAAAATCTGATTTTAAGTGAATGTGAACTGAGTAAGAAACATTTTTAGGATAGAAGAGGTATCTGGAGTGTTACCTATGAGGCGTCTCTCTGAAGGAAGCTGCACTGCAGTTTGGTCGGCAAAGCGGCACAGGATCATGTGTTCCTGAAACAAACAGAGCACAAAGCCTGATAAAATACACTCTGGCGATAACAGTGAAAATTCTTCAGCAAAGAAGGAAAAACACAAAAGTGAGATCCAGCTTGATCTACAAAAAAACTGCAGAGTTTAAGGCTACACATACTATATGGGTAGCTCTATAAATTCATCTTCAGATGTAAACATTGATTTAACCCTTATACCCCAATTTTAAAAAGTTTAGTTGTTACTGTTAAGTAATAACAGTGTCTTTGTCACAAAACAACATAAAAATGTATATTCATAGTTTTTTCTACTTTTTTTTGCATAAAGCTTTTAATCAACTTGTATCCTGATCATACCAAAATATTACCAAATATACCAAATACCAATACCAAATATTTATATTTTCAGAATTTAAACCCTTTTTATGTCAGTGTATGTAATAACATCTCAATTTGTTAGTAAAAATCTCACACAAAAGAAAATATTTTTAATATTCTCAAAGCAAAATAGAATTTTCTAGGGAGGTTATTACAGCCTTGATTATGTTACCAACAACATTTATTTTTCCTGTGCTAGGTACAATCTAAAAAACAATTCCCATTAAAACTGCTGGTTGATTAAGAGATTTACGCAAAAAAGTAGAAAATAATATTAATGTATACTATTTCTGTGCTGTTTTGTGACGGTGTCACTTAACATGAGCAATGTAACAAATTTAGTTAGTGTAAAAATGAAGTAATATTAGAGTTGTGTTTAGAATATCAAAATTAGTGAAAAAATACACTCCAAATTTCATAAAAAAGGTAAGAACCACTGCAAAGTTATCAAAATGATCATCATGTAAAATTAAGTAATATTGTAATTTGTGACATACTACATTCTGGTGTTCATTAACTATAAGCCATAATCATTAAAATAATTAAATAAATGCCTAATATTTCACTCTGTGTGTATTGTGTCTGTCTATGCATTTTACTTCCACAATGTTGTCATTTATTGATGTAGCCTACAGGTTTAAGATTTGCCAAAAAACCTGCTACCATAGTACTAGCAATATTTAGAAAGCTAAATCTTGAGAATGCATCTTTTACATTGTGTCTCTCCATCTCCATCATTGCTTTTTACTTGCATTTTCTGTTGCCACTGGTGATTAATCGGCTGCGAATCCTGTGTAAATACCACCATTATTCACATTTAGGGCTGTTGACTCTGGTGTCGTTGGAGCGGCTTGACATTTTTTCATATTGTATGCAATTGTACAAGCTGAGAGGGATGATATTTCGAAAACACACTTCCAACTGCATGGAAAACTTGACTGTGTGTAAACATTAGCACAAAAAACTAGCAACTATGGGCAATCCATTTTCCCACAGTTGGACAAGCTCCTCTGTCCTGCCTTCACCTCGTTTACGGTTCACATAACAAGTGACTCAGGAGAGCGTTTAGTCATCTCCAAACTGCGTCTCGCTTTAATTGATTCCATTGCTCACTCTGCTCGACTTGACGTTATATGCAAGGCTGTGGAGCAGGTGCTTTAAGTTAAGGCTGAGCACCAATATCTCACACCATTAGCCCGTTATTCCAGCGATAAGCCATTCTTCAATAGTTGTCGCTGGGTTTAACTACTGTTGTGCACAATGGACAAGTGCGGCCTCCTAAAAAACAATGTATTGCAGCTTTTATTTCTCCCTGCTGGCTTTAAAACAGTAGGGTTCTGTGTTGTGAACAGCAAAGAGTAAACATGACAGCAAACAAAGCCATAGGGTAACATAGAGCTCAGATTTATGTGGAAGGGTTTGCTGGCTTAAACAGTATATGGATTTTGTCCAACTGTGCATGTTTAGCTCCCCTTTTCCAGGACAACATACAGTATATATGGTGTGAATCCTTTTCACAGGCGTTTTATACAAATACGTTGTTACAGCCAGCTATGTTAGAAAGCAAGCTTAAGCTTTTCATTGGAGTGGTAAGGTATGGTACGAGTCAGTACAGGTTTCTATTGCCAAAAGGGATATAATGACCTCCATAAAAAGCCATTACATATTACTTTGGGAACCCCTCGGCTTCTAGTTTAAACAGTCCTAGTTTAGAAAGCAATAATATTAAACTGACTTTTTTCTTTTAAGAACAAAGAAAGAAAGTATCTTATGTCTTGTTGCATTACATTGTCCATAAAATGTAGGAAAATTGTACCCTCTGGCCAAAAATTTGTAAAATGTAGTAATTATGTTTCTTTTCTATGCAAAGAAAGTTTACTTTTTATACTATTTTTTTACCTCAGTGAAGGAGGATGTTTTTAGCCAGCATTGGTTTGTTTGTTATTCTGATAGTGACATAACTCAAAAAGTAATAATCACATTTTAATTACATTTTCTGTAAATGTCAAAGATATTTTCGGTGTGGATCCAGAACTTTTATTGTATTCTGTATTATTACAAAATTGGAATATTCAACTGCCACTTTTTAATATTGATCCAAGTATATTAGTGAATTCTTTAATATTATGAACAAGGGCTTTGTGGTTTAACTATAGAGAAGATTATCAGTTTGAATTCAGGTCTGGGCACTAGATCCTTACCATCGTTACATAGGACTTATGCCGTGGTAAACCTCTGCTCTCTGAGTGCTTCTTCTCATGTAAATGTAAATTGAGTGACAGTCAGTGTACAGAGGAAATGCAAGCCTTTAATTGTGCCACAGTTATCCAACAACAATACCACACTACAAAAAGAAAACATAGCTTTCCTCACTGGTCTGTAAATAATCTTTAATCCTGTATGTGCAATGCTCCACTGGTAAAAAGGTACTTCTCAGTGGAAAAAGCAGGAGGCGGTCCGGTGTTGTGACATGTCAACTCTTGAGGTTGCTATGGAAGGAACCTGCGGCAACATCTCACACAGAGTCTCTCCGGGCTGAACTGACAGGGCCCATACATCATCATGGGATAAGTCCCCCACAGTATAAGGCTGTGTCTGGGCCCACAGATAAGGGATTTGGACAGCAGTGAGCGGGCTCATGTGTGGAACAGCCTGGGGACACTTACTGCTTTAGATGCACATGAGGTCTTTTAAAAGGTGTTAATATATTAGATATGCAATGAAGGCAAAAGACACTAGAGTGAGGGGTTAAATTCTGTTTTAAAGGGGTTATATTATGCAGAATTGACTTTTCTGAGCTTTCTAGTATGTTATAATGTTGTTTCCTCATCAAAAACATGCCTGGTGTTGTTTTTGTTTTTTTTTATTCACGCATGTTTGAGTAATTTTCTATTGTTTTAATAGACGACCCAGTTCTGTTCAGGAAGCATTGCTACAGTTCACGCCTCCCCCTCAGCGACCGAACAAACCCACCCTCAAACTGCAGCAAACACCACTCGCTGCACCGGCATGTGTTTTTGTGAGAAGTTTGAAGGGGCGTGTCAGCAGCGTGACAGCAGGGATGGAGGGCTCTTAAAGTGACAGGGACCTAATCTGAGCATTTCTCACAGAGGCAAATCATTTTCTTCATGTAAGTGTTTTATAATAAATATTGCGTTTTCTGACCAACAAAACACAAGATGCTGATCTAAATGTGTCCTAAATTAATTTAAAAGACACAAAAAAGCATAATATGGCTCTTTTAAGTGTTTCTCATTGTTCATATGTTTGCCCTGGCTTTTTCTCTATCTCATCTTCTTGCTGTGTCAATGATTATCTAAAGCCCCTTCACCTTTCAATGCACCACTGCACTCCAGTTAAGACATGTAAAAGTGTAACATAGAGTTCATATAGAAAGACCAAAATAAGCAATAGACAGTTATTTTTAATTCACTAAAGTAAATAACTTTTGCTCTACTGTTACAGTGGTGTTATTGTTTTAATTTTGTATTTTTGTACACATTGTGCTAGAAGGAAAATTTTAAAAGATTTGACAAGGCACAGTTCTTTATTCTCTGCAATGAACATTTGCATCTTTAGCATCTATAAATATTGAATTTGAAAATGTTTTTGCTTATTATGGTGCAGTACATTCTATGGTAATATACTGGTTTAGACTTTATTGAATAAACTGAACTTTGACTCTGAATTAGATAAGCTAAGGTAAACTGAAACTGAATTGATTTTTTTCTTTCATGAAAGCACATTATTTTTCTATTACAGTGTGTATTATGTTGATTAATGAGTACTATGAGCAGGCCAGCAAGGACAGAGAGCTGGTACCTTGTTGACACTGAATAAATGCCTGCCAGGAAATGACTACTGCTTTGTTGCATGTCTTACTACACAAACAAAATAATTAGAGTAATGTAGTTTAATGTTAGTAATGCAATTAAATAATGTTTTTTGAGGTAAGTGCCCTATTGCAATGGTCAAACCCTGAACATAGAGCTAGAAGTTAGTCTCTAGTTTTATTTGGCGTCTGCTGTCAAAATTAACTTTTTAAAAACAGATTAAACCAGAAAATGTCACTATAACATTGTTTTAGGTGAGGATTTGAACAGCCAAAATTCTTTGCATAATAGCGCTTTAACAGAAACCTCATTACATGCTTTACAAATTATCCTCCATGGGAAATGTTTATATTCTGCCTTGTAATATTATACTGTGAGTACATTTTATAAATATATTGTTACTTGTGTGGCATTGCAATTAGAACATACCTTATAAGTCAGGCTCTCTTGAACTCTTTTGCTGAAAGAAAGCACAAGACATGTCTATGTTAGGAAGTGCTGATTAAAATATAATGTGATCTGTTTTGTATACTGGTCTGGGGCAACAGTGTTTGAACTTTAATCCCTATGAAAACAAACACATTTGTTGCACTAGCAAATGAAATCCTACACAAACATGAATTTACAGTAATAGAATGTAATAATGTCTGAGAACTGTGGCTTTCTAAAAGACAGGCCTCTGATGTGACCTGGGAACAAAGTGCACAGGGCAAGCTAATTAAAAAAAACAAAAAACAAATGAGAGGTCAAAGGTTAGTGGGTTTGCGTGGTCACATGGACATGGATTATAAGGCAGAGGGGACAGGGATGGCTTGAGTAAATTGGGCAGTTTAGTTTAAAGCAGTGCAACTTCCTGGAATGTGTCCACCTGCAGACTCTCCACTCAGTCACCTGGAACATGACCCGAGGGGGAGAGCGTTAAAAGTGGCAGGATGAAGATTGACACGCAGTGAACGAGTGCCCCGAGGAAACACTGCTTCTTGTTGTCTGGTACAGCTGCAGTCTTCTCGCTGTCATTCGTTAATATTTTATGAGAGCTGAGCAGAGGTGAAGTGTCAGCTTAGCAGTAGTGAAGTCAGAAAAAGTGAAGAATGTGTGAGCTGCTAAATATTTATAATGTACACACACACACGAGAGGGTCCCTCAAGGCACACGTTTTGGGTCACAGAAAATATTTATTTCTTGTCCATCGGCAAAAGTAGCTTAACATCACACATCAAAAGGACTCCAATGTTTCCACTGTTTTATTCAACCACTATACAGTACACTATGTGGTACACTCAAGTCCAGGGAACAGACATTAGTCATGAATTATCTTCTACTTGCTACTCAAAGACACAGGGACAAAACAATAGTATACAAAGTTATGGGTAGAATACACAGGGAAACTGAACAAAAATTTAAATGTGTTATATTTATGCTTGAATTTGTCTGGATTGCAAAAATATATGTACATGTATGTATATATGTACATAAACTGGATTGTCATTTGGGATGGCAGCTACAAAGAGACTATGCTAGTTGTCTTTGCATCAGATGGATAGTGTTTAATCTTATGCAATGTACAATAAAATTGAAACTATAATACATTTTGTTACATCACAAATCATTGTTTTGCAGTGTACTGTATTGCTTAGAACATAATTGCTTTACTGGATACAATAAAGAATAGAGCCGTGTATTGTGAATCACACCGATTTTGTTGGGATTCTGTTGTAATCAGCTTTAGCCACTAAGTCAAAGTAAAAGTCTAAAATCTATAAACGTGGTATAAAGCAGACAAGCAGTGGTTCCAAAAATGGTGGGGGGGGTAGGGGCAAAAATGGGATGAGGGGACTTTAAACATAATTTCAATGTTATGTGAAGCCTAAATATTGTTTTAATTAAATTACATGGTTAATTAGATTTCAAAATAAATGTGTCATAAGGGTTGTACTAAAATAATTAAGTGAGACAACTTTGGTCCTGTAAAAAGTTGGTTAGAATAAAATTGAATATACTTGGGGCCAAAGAACAGAATTTTTAATAATTAGCTAAAATTTTGCGATTGGTCCCTGGCATGTCAAAAAAAAAAAAAAAAAAAAGTAAACAAAACCACAACATTTTTCCTGGTGTAAAAGGCATGGGTAACCTAAAGTGAAAAGCCTTGTACAAATAAATGAAGTCAGTGGTTGCTGTATGTGTTCTTAAGTTGTTTTAGTGACATTCTACCTTGTTGTGATTGCCTGCCCATGACAGTGGCCACAGTGCTGCTATGGGAACAGGATCAACACCATTAAACCTGCACATGTCTCAGCACTTTCCTCCCATTAATGCTGGTCGTCTCTGCTCCTGCACGGCTGGAACATAAAATTCAGTGCTTTCCCATAAAATGAAATCTGTTGATGCAACTGAACAATGTACCTGTGCCTTACAACAGAATGTTTAGTGTGAATCTGCGATCTGTATGAGAGGCTGTCCTTAGTCCTGTTGTGTGCTGCTGAGATTGAAAAGCTATGGGGTGGACTCTGTAGTGAACGCTCTGTGACACCTCTGCCACATTCTGTTATTGATGATGATAAGAGACAGGACGCCAACAATAAGCAGCGACAAGTGGTACACACATTATATGTTTGTGTAGTGTGTAAGCAACTGGGTGTGAAAATGATTGAGAGTGGAGTCCCTTCAGAGTAACTGGGAGAAAACACACTATTACCAAGGGAACTAAAGGCTCCAGTGCTTGCAGGGGTCTAAAAGGAAAACAAGGTCAGAAAGTAGATTTCTAAAGGCCAGAGGAGTGCTGGAGTGGTACTACAAACCTCCTGGGAAAGGTGAACTTGTCTGCGTTTTGGATGAAGCCGTAGCAACAGGGGCTGATGACAAAGGCGGCTCTGGCCTTGATGCAATGCTCCATCACCATGTCTGTCGCCACGCCACACGCATGGAGGGCAACCTGAAGGCAAGAAGACAACTACGTCAGCTTTTGTTCCAGAAAACATTCTCTTTTCAACACAAACCAACAGTAAGAGCACTCCAGACAGCACTCAATCCCATTGATTAGTTCATAATGGAAGCATTATTGAATACATCTCTGCTTTCAGAGGTACAGGCTAGAGGCGTCAGAGCAAACAGAATGTATTAGCGCTTCTGGAGTGGAGGCACAAATGCACCTGGAGACTCATTGAGTTGGTAAACTGTGCGTGGCGTTGAAGACCAAGATGCACATTAGTAAATGCGCTGCTCTGTTTATATACCTATATTGAATAATGGAAATTGACTTAGGCTTTGTCAACACTGGTATTAAAAACACATTTTTCAAGTTTCTTCAGCCACATGGCAAAACTTCAAACACTCTCCCTTATGGGGTTGCCGCAGTGAACCATTTGCACAGTGATTTGGCAAGTTATTACGTCAGGTGCCCTTCCTGCCACAACCAGCCAAGTATTGTGACTGGAGTAGACAATGTGGATGAAGTGTCTTGCCCAAAGACACATTTCTTGGTCTACACATTCACAATCAATAAAGTTACTGAAAATCTCCAACCTAAAAAAGGATTTTTAAAAAAGGTTCATTTCTGTGAACTAAAATATTAAATAACATAAATTTTGCATAGAAAAAGATGTTTCTCCAGTAAGCGAATGGATTCTGGTGGTCTTGAACAATTAATCTGCAGAAAGACACACTGACTGCACAAAGCCAATGAGTTCAATATCAAAAGAACAGTGCTAAAATACATTACACGATTTCCCTCAGAGCATACATTAGCTAAATAGATTCTGCGTTAATGGCCCAAATAAAATGCATTATCAACAACATCCGAGTGTGACAATGGCTGCACAGTCTCACTAAAACAAACCCAGCCAAGTCAAGCAGCCGTGTCAAACTTCCACTCCTATTTTCACAGAAGTTGTCACTTGGCGTCTGCAAGTCGGAATGTGCTTTGCGTTGCCTTGACAGCAGTGCCACGGAGCAGAAGTTCAGACTTTCGACTGAGCCAAAAGTCAGTGCGGTTTCAAAGATAAGGGGGACACAAAGCTTCTCTTAACGCGCCCTAAACTAGTCAGGAAATCACCCAACTGTCTGTGCACAGTCGAGAGAGCTTACACTGTCAGTGGCACCGAGGCGCACAACTCAAAATGAAGACGATTTCCAGCAGAAACCCTGAGGTGATCAAGAGAACTGTGTACAATGATTTCAACAAAGGACATGCAATATACTGAAATTGTATTGTCATATGAATTCATTCATTCATTTATTCATTTTACAAGTGGAAGGAACTGGAGCCTGGGATGCTTTAAATTGTCAATAATAAATGTGGGTTTAAATTGTTGACAGTATAGCATTACAAACACACTGATATAAATAAGAACACAAGAAACTGCAAAAAGCTTTTGCAACAAGAGTAATGGCATTCTTTGAGTTTGCATTTGAGCCAACAGAACAAAGCCTTAATAATATTAAGGTTATTTCAATACTTTTATTATTTGACTGTAATCATAAATATTAAAAAAGCAAAACCTTGGGTTGTGCTGAGTAAATCATTTTTGTGTGGATTTTGGTGCTCATCTTTCAGAGATGAGAAGTCGTTTTCCCAACTTGTTTAATGTTCATGTGCTTTTATCTCGGAAAGCTGGGATATTGATGTTACCATAGCTAGACCAACAAAGTTATTGGTCAGCAATGTTATTAATTAGCATTTATCACAGCTAACTTATCAGATTTTACGTTAGCCTTCTCACTACTAAAAATCTCAATGTTAATACATGTTGCAAATATAACTTTAGCCAAAGAGCTTGGACGTTAGGAGTAAAATAAATTAGCCTCAATGATAAGCATTTCTAATGCAATGTTGTTACTTCAAGGGAAACTCATATTATTAGCAAAGAGTTCATGTTTAAAACGTAAATAAATAAATCAGCTCATTTTCTGCTCTGTCCATGAAGCAGATAAGGTCAGGAGGAAAGTCGGGCAGTAGGTTTTGACTCGAGTTCTTTTTCCGACTTGTGCAGATGTTCATGTGCAACTTTTAACTCAAAAAAATGTTTTCCCAAAAACAACTACTGCCACCACAAACAAGTGTGGGCATGAGGTACTTTTCCATATAGCTTTGCTCTGTGTAAGCCAAACCCATGTCTGGTGTTTTTTGACAAAAAGTTTATTCATCTATTTATCTGACCATAGAGAACAATTCAGTTCTTCAGTGAACTGAAGGTGCTTGAGTTGCTTTCGGGAAGAGAGTAAAGGCTTTTTTTAATCCCTGCAAAACAATTTGTGGTGATGTAGATCGGAAAATTTGTATTGTAGCTTTGGAGACTTTCTGATTCCTAGACTCAACTAACTTCTGCAGTTCTCCAGCAGTGATTTGTGGAGATTTTTGTACCACTGGAACCATCCTCCTGACAGTGCACTGGGACAAGATAGACACACGTCCTTCTTCAGGCCCCAGTCACAACACATCCAGATTCAATAATTATTGCCCTGAGGTATTTTCAGTGTCTTTACTATTTTCTTATAGCCACGTCCCACTGTGTGAAACGCAACCTTTTGCAGCATATCAACTGTGTTCTTTGGTCTTTGCTTTGGGCTGAATGACTAAAGGAGTTCGGCCTTTGTTCGACTATATATCCCTGTGAAACAGAAAGTCATGATTGGAATATTTCCTGTTCCTAGTCACCCTGATTTACAAAAAGAGTAAGAAATCAATTGCACTTTAAAAATATTTTGTTCATGTGAATTTATAAGGGTGCCAATAATTCTGACACACATATATATTTTTTATAAACCTCATATATTTGCAATAGTTTTTTTTTTGTGTTTTTTTAGATGACAGCAAAAAAATTTTTTGTTAATATTTTGGACGAAAAACAAACAATTTTTTACAGCCTTCTCACTCAGCTTTCTCTCTACCTTCTTTGTATATATTTGCCAAAGGTTCCAATATTAGTGGATGGCACTGTGAGTGAATAAATAGAGGGATACATTTATAATTGTTAAAATGCTGTTTTTCATTACGTTTTTTCTTACCACTTATGTTTGTATAGGTCACAAAAGAATGGCCTAAGGCTCCTATGGGTATGAGGTGGGGTTACAAATCCTTAACATGCTTTAAAAAGACATGAATGCATAAAAAAGTGGCGGTTTGACAGCATGTACTTGCACAGTCTTGTAGGTTTGTTGTATTCATTACTAGCAGTGGGAAAAACATTTAAATTCCAATCAGTCTTGTGATTATAAGGAGGAGTATAATGCAAGCCCCTACACCTATTTTAAAGTACAAACTAATTAACAAAGCCACACCACTTTTTTCAGACTGCAACTTAATGTTGTACATTAGTCATGCTGGGATAATCCCTAATTATATTGCATAACCTTTAGCCTCAGCTCCACACAAAAAAAGAGCTGAAGAATTCCACATACATAGAGTGAAAGACTTGTCATTAAATTGTTAAGTATTATGACTAGCAATATGAAGTTTTGACTTTAACCTCATAACTCCTCCAAAACTCCAAAACTTCTAAGTCACAGCATGGAAAGTAGTGTACAGAAATAATCCAGGGCCCAAGTGACATTTGATTGATAAGGCAAAGGCATCATGGCCATCAAGGTATTCAGACATTTCTTAAATAATGTAATGGCATAAAATGTGGGCACATTTTCAAAACACCCCTAATAAATGGTGGGCTGTTCTGTGAAGCAAACTACTAAAGGCAGCTGCCAATGCATGTTAATTTAAAACATTTAAAACATTTTAAAAAAGACCGTTACATCAGATCACAGATTCCTAACTGTTAGGTCATAATGACCCAGAAGTGGGTTGTGTGGAGGTTTAATATAGACACACATCATGAGTTAGAATGACATGGAAAAGTGAATTTCAGGAGTTCAATTAAAATGAAGCTCATATAATATATAGATTCAGTACACCCAGAGTAAAATTATTTAGAGCATTTATTTGTTTTAATTGTAATGATTATGGCTTACAATTAATAAAAACCTGTACGTTCATCATATTTAAATTACAAGAAATCGTGAAACAAATTTTAAAATGCGTGTCTTTTTCCCGCAACTTTTCTTCTTCTAAAAAAAGTGAACCAAAATAAGATAATCAAGGATTAAATTGTATCCCACAGTCAGTTCAGAAACGCTGGATTATTTCAAAATTGGATTAAAAATTATGTATCTCTCCTCTGGGCAATATAGCCTCCAGAAAAAGTCATGTTGTTAATGCTAAATATTTATGGTTTAGCTCCAGTAAGTGTCCTTGCATTTTGATGGCTGTGATACTTTTTGACAGCTTTATTTGTCTAAAGTGACGACAATTAAGTGTTTTCCAGAGAATACTCATTAAAATGCCTAATGGAAAATGCCTAATGGAATGTGCAAATGCAGGCAGGACGGATGTAAAATTGTCTAAAAGAAATACAGTTACTGAGCCTTATTTTGGCACTAACCTCTTTTATTGGCCGCATTCACAATGTTACAAGCAGAGTGCCAACAGCCTTTTAGAAAACTGTGTTCTCTATCACGCTGTCGACTGAGGAGCACAGGAGCCATCTCTATCTTGCTTTGTCCCTAAATAATCACATCACAGAAATAATGATGCTTCAGTATTGAGTTAGTAATTACATCCCACTTGTGTGCCATCTAGCCCTGAGAATGATCGCATTCTTCCAACGCTGCAGACAAACAATCAATCTCCCTGAAGGACCCATCGTCTTGCGTATGCTTATTTATGTAGATAAGATAAAAATACAAACCCTAATCCAAAAAAGTAAAAAAATGGGAAGAAAAACTGACTGCAATGGTTTACAAATTTCACATCTTATCAGGTAAATTGGTAGCAGGTCATTAAAGGGGCTATATTATGCAAAATCAACTTTTCTGAGCTTTGAACCATATTATAATGTTGTTTCCTTATCAAAAACATACCTGGAGTTGCGTTTTGTTTCATTCATGCATGTTTGAATAATCAACTATACTCTTATTATGAGTTTGTGAGAGGCCAAAACAGCTCGTTTCACCAGTGTCTGCCTTTTCCACCTGACCATGCACCTCCCCCTCACAGTCCTGTCCTGTTCAGGAAGCACTGCTACAGCTCACGCCTCCCCTGCAGTACACAAACAACACTGGCTTCTGCACCGGCACATGTTGTTGGGTCACGCTGAAGAGGCATGACAGCAGCATGACAACGGGGAGGGAGGGCTCTTAAAGTGACAGGTGATAAGTGACAATCTGAGCGTTTCTCACAGAGTCAAACAATGAGTTTCTTTAAAGAAAACACATTATTTTTTCAATAATGAATGCGTTTTCTGACCAACAAAACATAAGATGATGATCTAGATGTGTCCTAAATTAATTTAAAAGACACAAAAAAGCATAATATAGTCCCTTTAACAAGGTGTAAAAGGACAGTCTTTATTATCTATCAGTACAGGCCAGGGTGTATTGAATGCTTACATTAAAAGCAATCATTGTGTGCTGTAAAAAAGATAAAGATGTGATATGTGAACATGATGGTGAACATGACAAGGTGTACAACAAAATTGTGTAGATGGTCAGATAAAGGGTTAGTCCTGAGCTGCTGTCACTATGGGCCAACCTCACCCACATTTTTTTTAGTGATAGGGGAAACCAGAGCACCCAGAGACAGACATGAGGAGAACATCAAAACTCCACACAGAGAGGCCCTGTCAAGTCCAGAAATCCAACCCAAGAGGCAAGAGTGCTAACCACTGCGCCAAAGTGCCACCACAGGGGATATTTTGGACTTGATGAATAATAGCAAAAAAACTCAAATGACGTAGCCAAACAACATAACCTCTATGATAGTTTTAAATGTAATCAAATGTTGGAAGAATTTTTGCTGTTCGTTAAAATATAGCAACACATGTTACATTTTTGGAGTTGACATGTTACTTACAAGTATTGCCAAGAGGCTTGTTGCTGTCGGCAAACCTAAAACTTGCCCACACATGATAGTACTGCCACACCACTCATCCGAACTGCCAACGCTGCAGACCCAAACAAACCAGCATAAGCCTGACAAGATGGATTTTTGTGAGTTCATGGACTCACAGATTTCACAACAATCCGGCTTGCTCTGCAATTTAAGTGTTCCTAAACCCATGAAGTGAAGCACAGAATGATGCCTGTGTTTAATTCAGTACCACTTGAAGATCTATAGATTTTAGGCATCCAGTACATTCTAACTTTGCCTAAATGTCATAGTACTGAAATATTGCCAGTTAACGCAACACAACCCAATTATTTGTATATGATGTTTTAGATGTTTTAGATTTTCAAGCTTTTATTTTATTTTTTTATTGTTATTTAACCTTTATTTAACCAGGCTCTTTTGCAAGGGTGACCTGGCCAAGAGGTCAGTAGCACAAGTCACAAAACAAGATAACAATATATAAAAATAAACAATGAGATTAGAATCATTACAGTTTTAAAATGAAAGTGCAGCAAAACAATTTGATGTTATAAAGCTGCAATAGATGTAAACAGTCAGACATAAAGTGTGATAGTTGTAAACAGTATGAGATGTTAAAGTGCAAGTTATTACAAGGTGCACTAGTTTACAGTAACAATTTAAAAACACAGGCACTGACTGATGGACTCTCTTTGTCGGTTACATAGAAGGGAACGGAAATTTCTAAACAAAACAAATGTTCATACATTTTCAGTTCAATTTGCAGAGAGAGAGCAGAAAAACTGAAGGCTTGTTTCCCAAATTCAGTCCAAACACGAGGAACATAACAGGTGAAAAATGTCACTAGACCGCAAGGCATAATAACTGGTGGTTCTTAGAAGAAGAATGCAAAGGTACAAAGGAACCAAGCCAAGCAGAGCCTTATAAACCAAAGTCATCCAGTGTGTATAGCTTTGCGTACTCAAAGAGGGTCACTCAGCTTTGTTGTACAGTTGACAATGATGAGTGAGGCAACTACAACCAATCACAAACCTCAAAGCACAATGATATACAGTATTCAGTGATTGAAGACAAGAGCACGAGGCACTCGTGTACAGAACATCTCCATAATCAAGCAAAGGTAAAAATGGAGCTGCTACAAGAAGTTTGCAAGCTCTGGGTGAAAAACAAGATTTATTTCTGTTGAGCCATCCAACTGTTTCAGCTTTTGGTAATATGTTGCTGCCATCAAATTGAGAAAGCTATGATTTTTAAAGAAAATGTAAACTTGGCTTTATGAGATTTGCAGAGAATTGTATTGAGTTTTTATTTACATTTTATATAATGTCCGAACATTTTGACTATAGGGACTATATCTTATAACAAAGACAAAAAATAGGTGTGCTACAATGTAATTTGCATTTGAATTATACTTGATAAAGCCTTGTGTGAACTAATCAATGCGTGCTTTACACATGGCAATTTCTCAACAGATAGACATAAAGCAGTCACCTTAGAAAATCAATGCACAGAATGGGACCCTTAGGAAAAAAACAATAATGGTTGTAGATCCAATAAAACCTAAATCAAGCATTACAACTTCACTGCCTCCAAGGTCTGACTCAATGCCATCCGAGCACAGAAAAGATAAAGTGTGCCAGCTGTAACTGCAACTGCTAATACAGAGCTAACACCTGAGTCATCCAACTGCGAGTGTGCAAGCCACGCTAAAAATACTCACTTTAATTAGCCAGGTTAAATGAACCTGGCTAAAAGTGGGAGCATGTAAAATGCATGGAGCGGGATTAAAGTGAATGTGACAGTGCACTTCATCAGGTGGAAATACCTCAACTAAAAGAAATTTTGAGCACAAAGTCCAGAAAGCATGAAGTGAACGTAATGTTTTCTTTTGCTCAAAAGTATACTGAGCTAGAAATTGACCTTAATGCATAAGCTATGTTTTATTATCAAGCTCCAATTGGTTGAGCCACTTCACTTGTCATACGTAAATTAATTAATAACAGATAACTTAACCATTTCAGGCGCTGTCTCTGTGTGGTTTCAAAGAGAAACAACACAAAAGAAGACAACTACAGAAAAGAGAACGAAAGAGAAATGTGGACAAATAGTAAGTTACCAACTGGCAAGGCCTTCCCATGTTTACCAATGAATTCATACATGGACACATTTACTCTAACTTTAGAAAAAGTTTAAGATATAAGCTCAAAACTTAATTTAGGCCAGCAGGTGTTTTTTTTTTTTTTTTTTACCTGTACTATTGTTGAAAGTGATGGTCAAAGCATTTATAATTAATTTTCATCTTAATTTTTCTTAATCTTAATTCATTTTAATCTTATTTCGGGTAGCATATCATTAAATGTTTAAAATGTGGACCACAAGTATAGCCTAAATGTGGATAAACGTTAAGTAACCAGTGGTGATGGCCATCAATGTACTGAGTGATTGCCCAAATACTCTAATAAAAATAATTCATAATTCTGGGACTGCCTCAGTTCACTGGGAGAGGGCATGGCCTGCCACATAAACCAGAGCAACTCTGGCTCAGCTAAGTTTGCTCCATGTCTGTCTCTCTCTCATAATACATTAATAACAGTAAGTAATATTTGGATTAGCCATTTAAATTCTGCTAGTGCCCCCAGAGAAATCCAGTCTCAAATATAGCCTAAAAATCATTTTAATGGTTTCTTAACAGAGTGCCAGATTTGACAGATAGTCCATGTGTAACTTTGAGTGATGGGACAAGTTACCATCTAAGAACAGAGATATCAACACACATTTTCACAACTTAAATATAAGCCAATGGGATATTTATAGATACCAGTTCAATTTTAGTAAAGCACCATTTATCCCTCTTTTAGTCATTAAACAGGGAGTACATTTTTTGCATTGTAGTAATATTATTTTAAACATTTGAAGTAATATAAGGCCTTGGAGTAATGTCTTGTCAAAGCTAGGGGTAAAACAATACTAAACTTCTAAACTAGAACTAAATGTAGCAACTTTATTAAGACTATGTATATTGTCAGTCAAGTTATTATTTTTTCATTTTTCACCACTTTTTGCGATATGGCTTTTGTGTATTGCGATAACCTAAAATTTGCTATATATTGTAGCTTTAATTTTAAAGTAACAGTGTACCATGTAGCCCCCTTCAGCCCAAGCAACAGCTGAGGCAGTGGACATGTTAAACTAGAAACCAGTACAGAATAGGACACACCACGCATCTGTTTCAAAATATATCTCAATAAACATGCTGGAATAGAGCACAAGCTTACTGACTAGGTTGCAAAACACACCCACATCATGGAGAATAAGAATAATCTATTTGTCTCCAAGTGGAGCGGGTCTCAGTGGGATGACAAAGCTGGAAGTTCTAATTACAGCAGGTACGTACTGTATATAAACTGCGGATTTTGTCCCGGAGAGAGTTAAAGGAAGGCTAGTGGAACAGCTGCTCCTCCAGAACTGGGCTGTGACGGACTCTGAAAGATGAATATCCAAAAATCGAGGGGGAATTCACAGAGCTAACACACATAAATAACAATAATAATGGCACTAAGAACACCAACAGGGACAGGAAATGGAAAAGTAAAGACTAGTGCTAGAGGAAATGACAGAATGGTGTTATGTATTCCACTTTAAACAGCATGTAACAGGTCATAGTTAAGGGCCTATTTGTTCTAAAGAGAGAGTAATTAACAGTGCAGGAAGTCAAGAGCAGTGGAGAAGCAGAAGGCAGGTTTTTAAATAGAACTAGCGCTTGCATTTGTTAAGTGGAACTGATTTTTTGTTGGCTTAAGTGTACACTGATAAGCAGTTATGTATTTAGTAGACAGCTAGGAAATGTTAAGCACCTCTCTTGGGCTTATTTCAACCATACCAGCATATGTAGAAAGCTTATGAACTGAGAAAAAAAGATGGAACTAGAGGTATTCTCTATTGGCCTCTGAGTTCTAGAGTTTTTTCTTAACAACAGTTTTTAGTATAGCAGTATTTAGATGTATGAAATTAAATTAAATATGTAAATAATATCCATGCAAATATTTTGGCACCCTTATAGGTTTGCTGATTTGAATGCATGTAACTTCTCAAAATAGATTACTTGCAACACAAAACTTGTTAGATTAGCTGGTTAAGCCTTGAACTTCATAGACAGGTGCACTCTATAATGAGAAAAGGTATTTAAGGTGATAATCAGGAAATAGAAGACACAGGCAAAGTTGATGTTAAGACCAGATGTGGCAGGCCAAAAAAAATACCAGATCGAACGCCTTCTCCAAGTCCACAAAACACATTTGGAGTGGTTGGGCAAACTCCCATGAACCCTCAAGCACCCGATAGAGGGTGTAGAGCTGGTCCAGTGTTCCACAACTGGAACGAAAACCGCATTGTTCCTCCTGAATCCAAGGCCAAATTCTCCTCTCCAGTACCACTAAGTTTTCTCCAGTGTACATATGACTGTATAATATTAAATGGACAGAACAATTTAGATTTCCATGACTCTAAAACTGCTTTCTAAATTTCCAGGTTTTTCAACATATAGTATATGGCAAACCCAACAGCATGAAGACAACATTTTTCCAACAAAACCGCCCAAGAAAACCTCTGACTTTATGTGTCCTTCATTGAGTAGGAAACACACCTTTTGCCTTTCCAATAATCATAGTGAGATGGTGACGTACTGCACTTTAACAGCACACACAGCACTAAAAGGCTTCTGATTAAAAGCTCTGCTGTAGAAAATGAATAGCCATCTTTGTTGCTTTACCAAGCAATAATTGCATGTTGGCATTTTCAGTTCTGTGAAAGATGAAGTGCCTTTGTGATTTTTAATACTATTTGTTTGAAAATATATTTAGTAAGTAAAAATATGACATGGAGACACCGGGCAGGAAGGTTAGTAGAAAGAGTGTCACACATCGTTTATACAGTGTTATGAAATGTGCCATCAGAAGAAAGGAAGTTGGATTATTGGCTTAATTACAAAGGGATGACATATTCAAGGGCTTTAATTAAATTAAAGGTTCACAGAAACCACAAGGGGTTCAAGTGAATGAAAAATAAATCGTAGTCAAAGGCATTCATCACACCTGACAATACACTCAAACTTCAAACAATGACGCAGCTTTTGGAACAATTGAGCTTATTACTCCATAGACTTGATACCCAGGTGCCTGTACTCATTATTTATTATTCATGTGTTTTGCTAGTATGTTGTTAAGTCCATAAAAGTGATCACAGCTAGCAAATAAGTGTAGTATAATTGAATCTATTTGGACAACTGTTTGTTGAGCTTGACTTCTGTGAATTTAAATATTGATTTTTTGCAGCAGAGTGAGTCTATATACATGTAAAAGATAGAAAATGCTTATGCATTTCTTTGGGACATTTCTGCAGCTAAAGATGGACTGTGCATTTTTTTTTATATTTTTGGAAACTGCAGTTCCACACCTTCCACACATTCCTCTGAACTGACCTTGTAGAAATTGGTCTGAAAAATTAAATCTTAAACCCTCAGACAAGATTGTGTGCAAAAAAAGTCACATAAATGTGCTTCTTTTTCCAGCTGTGCTCATTTTGTCCTGTTTGAGCACCTGCGGCAATAGGATCAGCAAGTGATGAAACCTCTATTGGGTCTTATGACAATTTAAATGTCTTTTCAAATACAAATTGTGTATTCCGTCATCCAACATCCAAATATATATGGTGAAATATTTTGCATAATTAACATCACCGCATTAGCCTGACCACATGCACCAGTGTCGCTGTCTTCTCCCCAGGTCCTCCTGCCGCTGCCGAACAAAAGCAGCAGCTACAACTGCTAGATCTTCTTCTTCGTCCTGCAACTGCACCTGTAGAAGGTGCAGCTGTAGTCTTGTCAGCATTATCCAGCTGTTAAGTGATGACATAATAATTATATCTAGGGTCCAAGGACTGATTTTATCCTGCCCCAGGGCTTTGTACAACGCTGTCATAAAAAATTTGAATGACAAAAAATAAGGCCTGGATCTACTCTGGCCATGCCTTTTTAGACAAAAGACATAAATGTGATTATCTAAGATATCAACTAGTTAATTAGCCTATGAATGCTGGTGATCTGGCATTGTGTAATAACTGCACAAATAACAATTTGATGACTGCAGTGAAGACCTTAAACAGGCTTTATTTACTGGCTTTATAGCTATGGTAATCTAGTAATGTAGCTTATTGTAATTGACAAGCGCTAAAAGATGGTAAGGCGTTACACTGTTGTTCCATGTCACCGACTCATAAAACCATAATTACTGTCTCTATCGCTTTTTTGGGCAGGTTAAAATCCACACACTGTCCATTCTGACAGACTCATGTCCATCACAGAAGCTATAAACCTAGCTAAATTTACCAAATTTATACAAGAAAGGTTTGTCAAAGACAAGTCTCGTGTGTCAGGGGTTAAATTCTTTTGATGTGAGTTGTGCACATAAAAAGGAATAAAATGTATAATCTGCTATGGTCTCAATTATATAAATTGATTGAGTTGTGAATAGGCTATTTTAGACATTTTGGTGATTTGTTGCATGCTTTTCACGTTGATGTTTCACGTCGCTGATGTAAATAGGCTGTTTTATGCTGTAGCCTAAGGGGGGGGTTTATGTGGCTTTTACTTTTGCGGTCCGAAATTAAATAGCAATTGTTTTTAGACTTCAGCTTTAGGTAAAACAAGCACACTACACTAATACCTAATAGTCTAATAAAGCTACCACACAGCTTTGATAAGGAAACCTGCACAGCATGCAGAGGGTGCGTCCAAAGCACCTGTGCCTCGGACACACCTACACACCTGAGACCCAAACTACCAACCAACAAAAGCCACAGAATCCCTGTCATGACATAATACCACAACAAATGCACGTATGACAACACACAAGCACTCAACCCTCAAGGGAAACATAGGGATCCATTTCACTCCCCTTTCTGAAGAAAACGTCCTGCATTTCCTGTAAAGCTGAGTTTGTCCAAAATCACCGCTATCTATAAGTGTCCTGAAGTTTGGTTTCAGTTATGACAGATAATCCAAATCCAGTCCCCATTCCCTGGCACATGTTTGGTTTGTATGCACTCCTCTTCACATCCAGCTGCTTTCACTCTGTCCCACGACCATAACAGTTATTACACATGCCCACAACACACGTATAATGCGCGATCAAACTTTTACATCACATACGGTTTGTAATTTAGGACCTGTAGGAGATGTAGATGTAGTCTTCTCGGCATTATTGCCATCTTGAAGATTACAAACTTTTCCACAAATTTTCTAGCGGATGTGATGATGAGAATTTTGGAAATATTGGAATGGCGGCCACTTATATATCCCAACAAAACGCGCTGAAAGTCCTAGGATCTTCCTATCAATGACTTGAGATTGCTGTGAGTTGCACATAGGGGTGCCGTACAGCCACCTTATGATAACAATTTTCATAAGATGGCCATGAGTATACTGTACGAAGGTTCGAAGCCACCCTTATGGAGAACATAAGAACTCTGCAGCCAGCGTATGGCGGAAAATCAACTAATTTTCTCGAGAATGGCTCAAGTTGAACAGCAGCTGTACCAACTTCCTAAAAAGGCTGAAGGAAACTATGTCCCCCTCCACAAATGTCTATGACCTCCAGATTTCGTACAAATTGGGAGAACCCACTGGACCGTAGCTTAACATTGCCATTTTTTTGCAATGCATTAACTTTGCTTCCCTTCCCTATTGTAGAGTGTGTTGTGGTCAAAGCTACCAGCATACAGTAAATATTAAGTTGTCACCATTACATTATTATTAACTACCCATAAAAGAGGTATAAATAATAATGCATTCTGAATAATACACTGTACCATGCCCATTCCACACTCACACCAATGTGAAAGGGTCCGGTGAAGTAGTCCAGATTGGCCTGAATAAAGCCGATGTTCTGCAGACCAAGTTCAGCACTGCGGCTCTGGGCCCGGACCAGCGACTCCTCTTTGTTCTCGATGAGGATGACCTGGAAAGCAACAAAGAAACTGTGTGACTGTGAAGTAGTCATCAATGAGCATAGCAACTTATAAATCCTCATCAAATCCACAAAAGGCAGCTGCACTGATAAACAAGCTTTTATGAAAACCAACAGAAGGATGACATTTAGAGGACTATTTGTCAAATATTAAAAAGCAGCTGCAGAACAAAAAAAAAAACTTTGCTTAGACATACTTTGGTTACACGTGTGCTGAATCTGATTATTATAAATATGAATATCTCATCAAAACAGCTTTCTAGTTTACTCCCACAAAAAGACAAATTCTTAATCTTTAATAAGTACTGACATTTAGTTAAACCAATACAATAAGACTGCACAAATTAGGAACATTCATAAAAAATAAAACCAAAATCAATTTATTTTGAGCACGTATTTGTTATAAACCTGCTTTCACACATGCTTTTACACATTTTAATTTTTTTGCATTTTTTTCTTTTATTTTTATTATGGCACCGGGCAGTGCATATACATCACATACTGCACGTATTTTTGGTAATTCATTATTTAAAAAAAATGTTATTAATCCTTTATTTATACAGGTTGGTCTCTTGAGATGCAAGGTCTCATTTACAAGAGAAACCTGTGTCACAACACATTACAACATTACAACACTGGCAAAGATAAAAACAACCACGTAACAATTTACAGTGCAAATGTACATCAGACTAACTGTACAAATTATCATTATTAACAAATAGGTAAAAATTAGCACACGTTTTACTAAAAACAGGAGCAATTGCCTATAGATCTGTTTTCCAATCCTTTTAGCAAAAGTTTAAATTCCCCTAGTGTGACCAGACTGGACAGCTTCATGCTGAAGCATGTTCCAGGTGGAGGGGCCAGAGTAGGAGAATGCCTTTTTACCAAGCTCAGTACGCATTGATGGAGAACTGAAAGTGAGCAGATCCAGGGAGCGGAGGCTGTGATGTTGCTGTTTGTGTGATATAACATGACAAGTATGATGGTACCAGACAGAGAATGGATTTGTAAATGAATGTGTACCAGTGTAGGAGTCTGCGCATGTGTATTGAGGGCCAGTTAACCAAAGAGTACAGGGTGCAGTGGTGAGTAAGGACTCTGCTGCCTGTGATGAATCTGCGAGCTCCATGATAGACAGCATCCAACACGCGTAAAGAGCTGGCAGAGGCATTCATATAAATAATATCCCCATAGTCTAGAAGACACATGAAGGTGGCAGAAACCAGCTGTTTTCTGGCATTGTATGAAAAACAGGACTTGTTTCGAAAAAAGAACCCCAGTTTTAACTTTAGCTTTTTTAGCAGGTTTTCAATGTGGGTCTTAAATATTAAATTTTCATCAATGATTATCCCAAGTCATTTATAAGATGTTACAAATTAAATTGGCAATCCTTGTTTGGTGGCGATTGTTGGGAGAGGTGTGGACACCTTCTTCATGTTGGAAAATAACATGGCCTTTGTTTTGCCTGCATTCAGCAACAACCTGAGTTGTAAAAGTTGAGACTGAAAGCTGTCAAAAGAAGAATGCAGGTGCTTCAAAACAAGGCCAGCTATTTTTGCACGACAATAGATTACTGAATCATCAACATAAAAGTGAACCGCTGCATCAGAAATACCATGGCCCATGTTATTTATATAAATAGTAAATAGAGTAGGTCCTAAAATAGACCCTTGTGGGACTCCCTTAGAGATGTCCAAATAACTTGATTTCTGACCACCACACTGTACACACTGCATACGACCAGTTACATAATTTAAAAACCAACCCATAGCCTGGTCAGTAAACCCTATGTCCAACAGCCTTTGGCACAAAATCCCATGATCAACTGTGTCAAAGCTTTGGACAGATCTATAAAGAGGGCAGCACAGTAATCTTTTGCAGAGCTCCAACAACATCATTTAGGACCTTCAAGAAGGCAGTAACAGTACTGTGTTGTTTTCTAAAACCAGATTGATGAGGTGATAAAATATTATTGGAATGCAAGTGTTCTTTAACCTGTTCGTTTATGATTTTTTGATTTTGGCTAAAACACACAGTTTTGAAATGGGCCTGTAATTATTTAGTGTTTTTAGATCACCACCTTTTAATAGTGGTAAAACAAAGGCAGTTTTCCAAATGTCAGGAATAAAGTTTTGCTGTATAGTTAGATTAAAAATATGAGTAACTGGTTCAGCTATGATTTTAGCAGCCACACGCAGAAAGTAAGGGGGGAGATTGTCAGGGCCAGCTGATTTTTTATATCTAGATGTTTGAGCTCCCTACAAACCTCACTGACAGACAAATTAGAAATTGAAAATGCCTGATTAGAGATTGGATTACTAAAAGCAAGGCTGGTAGGAATAGGAGATTCAGAAGGTTCATAAAAGGAAGAGCTGGAAGCAATAAAGTGTCTGTTAAAACAGTTGAGCATTTCCACTTTATCTGACACTAGACTGGAATTGACCTCCAACTGAGGGGGAAGCTCTGCTGAATGGGAATTGCCTGAAATAGATTTTATAATTTTCCAAAATTTGCGTGGGTCATTTAAATTGTTTGTTGTTTCAGATAAATAATATGTGCATTTTGCTTTTTTAATTGATGCAGTACATTTATTTCATAGCTGACTAAAATGTAGCCAGTTAGCATCTAAACCAGACTTTCTTGCTTTTGCCCATAGCTGATCCCTCTCATGTAAGAGGGTCCTCAGCTCAGGAGTGAACCAGGGGCTGACTCGACCTTTAACCCTAAACACTTTAAAAGGGGCATGTTTGTCAATGAAATGTGTGAAACTAGTGTAAAAATAAGTCCAGGCAGAGTCAACATTGTCAATCAACAGGATCAACGTTCCCAATTAAAATGATAGAGGTCCCAAAGAAATGCCTGTTCACTGAAATTTCTCAGATTCCTTTTTGTGATTACATTTGCCTTCGCTCTTGGCAGTTTTGTGTCCCTAACTGCGCCCACCACACAGTGATCACTTAGGTCATTAGTGAAGACCCCTGTAGCAGTATATTTGTGTGGCATATTGGTGATTACCAAATCAATTCATACATGTTAACCATGTTAATTAATGTAAGAGTCAGTGGTTATCAGTGAGAGTACTGTATCATTAGGTGTTGGCCCTGCCACTACATTATCCAGTTTGTATCCCATCTCATGCCCAAAGTAGCTGGGTCAGTTCCAGCTACCCATGATCCCTACTTCCAAACTAAATAACATTTAAAACCTACAAAACATGAAGAAAATAGATAAGAAAATAGATAGATAGAAATTAATTCTGAATACGTATATGAATTTTGATGCTTATTTATAAGATGCCAGAGAATGTAAATGCAGCTCTGTGTCAATTATTGCAGAGCAAACTGTATGGTAATATAATGTTATTATGCATGCTAAAATGCTAATATAGCAATGGGAAAAAATGTTTAATTATGTCTCTCTGGAACTGACATTACCTGGCAATGTGGAAGAGCATGAGCCACAACAATCCCGACATGACCCTGAGAAAAAAAACACAAATGGACAAGCATGAGTGGATCATAAAAGCTGCTCTTTATTGACCTTTAGAACATTTTTTGTTTGTGCGTAAGTAACACAAATTAGTTGCAGGGAATACTAAATGAAATGACTTTTAGCTGAATGCTAGTCTAGTGATTGCTGGGACCACTGATCAATATAAATACATGTTGGTTGGACAAACATAGCGTACCGTTCCACTGCAAAAGTCCACAATCATGTTTCCAGGTCGGGCAAGCTCTGTAACCATGGCGACCAAGTTATTCAGCTGTTGCCTCTTTCTTTCTGAGCGGACGTCTGACATTTTCCCTATATAAAAAAAAAACACACACACAAATTTGGCAAATGTAAAAGCTGAGAGTGACAATTTGCAAGTAATGTAAAAAAAAAAAAAATCACTTTTGCAATTGAAATTAAAACCAACATGGAACATAGTTAGTATTTTGGTGTAGACAAACTCAACTCTATTTGGTACCATGCTGCACATTCATCACCGCTTTAATGACCTGTTTTCTTTGTGCTGATTGCCTACATCGACTTCAATCTGACTTTTGCAAATTTTGATTTATCACCGGGATATTCAGGTAATGTTTGGAGCAGGCAGATCAAAACAGCCTCCACTTTCCCATCAGCGTGTTTCCGCCCAATTGAAGACTCGAGAGCGCACGCCATCTTTCAAAATCATCAAACGGCAGCCTCCCAGCCAAAACGGAGCGTGCCTGTAGTTTGCTGGAGAACACTGTGCTGCCGTGCGAGCAGTCTGTGTTCCTCAAAGCTCATTTTTGAGTCTCCGGTGTTTGCCGCTCCCGTCTTATGACATCCTCAGTGAGCCGTGGACGCGCCGTGCCCATGTCCTCCGTGGCCCATAAATCTAGAATGATGAGTGTTTCATTCACTGGAAGCCATTCTCTCATATCTGAAATGGAGTGTCAAAAAATCATTACTCCTTGCTCACTTTCACTTTGTATGTGATTGCAAGAGAGGAACTGTGCCAAAGAAATTGTTTTATTATTTGAATATTTCATAGGCATTTTGTTGACAGCTGTTCTAGGCATAATAAAGGTGGAGTATGCATTTAAATACAGAGACACAGTAGGAAAAGTATTAAAAATAGTCTTCAATTGGATGAGCGATTCGCACAAGTGCAGGCAGCCATGGTTCCTGAGAGACTTTGGTATAGGATTAGAGGCTCTGCAGCGCATCTAAACACGTTTAGATTTTAATTGAGAATTGGCGCATGTGTATCAGACACTAATAAAGGTCTACAGAGAGAGGGAACTCGCAGAAAGTTCATGGCTGAGTGTGAAGTGAACTGGTTGTAGGATGCAAACTTTGATTTGACAGAGCTACACAAGGAATAGTAACATTTTTATCAAATTTCAGGTTAAGAAATGCATTTATCCATCTGCATAAGAACAGAAGCAAATGAAAAAAAATGTTAGTCTGGTTGGTGTTACTGTTGTTAGATACGTCTCAACAACAGAACAATTGGTCTACCCTTTGCTGCATTGTCAGATAAACCGTTATTGTGGCACAATAGGGGTAGAAGCTGATGTCCCAGCCATTTTCTTGATTGTACTGTTGAGAACATCAATGGAAAAAATTAGTGTTTTTCCCTGAAGAAGTGTGTTCTGAGAGCATGTATAATCTGTATATAGCCATTTTGATATTATCAATGAAGTGCCTCTAACTCCTGGTTTAAAAAGTTGTTCTCCCGTCCTCCTCATCAAATCCTGAAGTTAACTTTTAGGGTTAGCTATGTTTGCAAGGTTAGCAATATTAGCAACTCTGTATTGTATCACTGCATCACTTATCTAAGATGATGCTAACAACTAGTGAGCCAAGGTTCAGATTTGCACACTGCTTATTTTTAAACGCAGTGTTAGACCAAGCAACAAGCCAAAAGTAAAAAAAAAAAAAAAAAAAAAAAAAAAACTTACCCTACAGTGCAAGTGTCACTGACAAAAGTACTCCCAAAATTACATCAGGTGCCATGGCAACAAAAAACATTTTGATACCTTTTTTAATTCTCAAGTTAAATATTGGAAGGTTTAATTCCAAACTCTTGCAACAATATCTAACTAAATCTATTTTCGACAAACTGCCTCCTGCCAACATTTTACTTTAATTTGTTGAATTGTATAGGAATGTTTTTGGCCGTCACAGCTCAGATAGTTGAGAAAATCGAAGCAGGACAACATCACTGATCTTAGCATATGGCTTGTAGTAAATGAAAACACAATTAATGTAAATTGCACCACTTTGAGGAGGCAGGATCCTGTTCATCTTAAGCTCCAAGCAACACCTGAAAAGACTTACCAGGTTCATGTTACAAAGTGATGTGATCAAGCAACACAATGCCTACAAAGAGATTAATTCTGCCTTTTAATTAGCCAGTATCAGCTGCCTTTGTGACAGTTCCCCAAGAGTGAACCATGTTAACAATAAGAAATTTAGAAAGAGAAAATGTTAGGATGCAACTTCTTTAAAGTTTACCTTCAAAGGAAAGTAACAAAGTACAAACACAAGTAAAATTAAAGGCCCACTGCTTCCCAGATTACAAGATTGAAAAGTTTGGATGCAGTATGCAATGGTTTGCAAAACTCACAAAACATTTTACTCAGAGATAGTTTACTATTTCATAGAAAATAATAGCTCATTTTAGATTGGCATCTCAAAATAGTTAGGACAAGAAAATAAAAGGATGGAAATAAATGACACTAATAAAAAAAAACAGCTGGGGGAGAATTTTGCAACTCATAAGGTTAGTTACTGTCATTATTATTATCATTATATTTGTATCCCCTTTTCCAAGTTCTTGGAGCTGTTTTGCTGCAATCAAAAACAAAATTAGCTCTTTTTCAGTGACATTGTTTCAACAGTGGTATATATTGTTATATACAGTATGAGAATTTCAAATCATTACATTCTACTTTTTATTTACATTGTCACAACTTTTTAAAAATTGTGTTTGTATAACTACACTTCCTATTACAATTTCATAAGTGATTAAACAGTTTTTCTGTGTATGGGAAAATATTGAATCATTTCAGTTTGATGTACAGGAATCTTGTTTGAATATGTATATCTGATGTATGTGTGATATGGAAATCTATACTTTTTCACTAAAACAAAAGGTCACCTATTGGCCGCTCAGAGCCATAACCTACATACGTTAAAAACGAGTGGGTTGGTCCACTCTTTACTCTGGCTCTAGCAGCAGCAGCAGCAGAGTAAGGTCTTTAAAGTTCACAGCACAGGGCAGAGTGTCCATATCATTACATTTTTAGATCAATATGTTCATATGAATGTTCAGCAGTCAAGAGGTCAAAAGGTCACAAGTTGGAAAGAAAAAAGCAAGCTACATATTTTATAATAAAATTGCTTGGGGCAGACTTGCTGCATTAGCAAGTCACCTGAGTTCAAATTTACTTGGGTCGAGTTGCTCAATGTCATTTCACTTTTCTCTCCCATGTTTCCTGTTAATCTCTACTGTGCTAGCAAAAATTCTAGCCTAGACTATTGTCGTTATCATTTTTACTTATATGTGAAACCATTTAATCACCTGACAATATATTGTTATAGGAATTATCTATGAAAAAAAGACCTTAAGATAGATATTAATTAATGACGAAAATGTTCACCATGTAGGCTTCAGCCAATCACATGAGTACAAAGAAGCATTAGCAACTGTGTCTTTGACTGGTTGGTGTACATAGCTTACCGACATTCAATCATTAGCAGCTGATAGTACACAGAAAGTGGAAATCCAGCAGCAACTACTTGTGCTTATACAGCAAAACAGAGTAAAAACAAAAAACAGACAAAAGAGAAGCAAAATGAATCAGATGATTGTTGGCAGTGCAGTCAAGTGATGATTCACAAAGTACAGATAACTGGGGGATAGCATGGTATAACACTGGCTAAGAGTTTACAATAGGATCTTAGGCTTGTTTAGATTTCAATTTAGTTAGGATTTTGCTGTGATAAATTGGCTCACTTCTTGTTAGCGAATGCAGGGGCTGGAGTCTGTTCCAGCTACTTTGGGCCTGAGGAAGGGTACAACTGAACAATGGGCAGTTAATCATACACTGACAAACCACCATTCACGCTCATATTTATTAAAAAATTCATCTATGCATGTTTTTGAACCCCATTAATATAGAAAAAGCTGATGAATGGTATTTTAATAAAAAAGCATAATCTTAACTATTAACGCAACACACCATGTACCTTTTACCAGAAAAGACATAGGTTCATATTCATTAAAATATGCTTAATATAATTTTGATGATTCTCAAAATGATGACTGAAATTATGACATATATCCCCACTGTGAGCTGGAACCTCATTTTGATTTTGTTTAGTCTTGTGGTGGATAAACAAACTCACTGATAAATATGTAACAATCTATTCACATGCTTGCACTGACGAACATTTGGCCTTTCACTGAGGATTCTGTTTTGCAGGTACAGCCAAATTACCATTCTTTTAAACTCTCGCCTTCATCCAATAATAGACTGTACTGGGTAGAAGCTAAACGTATTTTGTAATTGTTATTTGTTTAAACCCACCCACTCTCAACCCTCATAATCAGCCCAAAATGCGCTACTTGTGTGTGTGTGTGTATAGTGGACTGCCCACATGAAAATCTTTACAGAGGATCTTTCCTTTGAGACACTGTTGTAGAGGCTGAACCTCTTAATGCAAATGAGACAGTTGGATCTAATAATTGCACTAGATAGAGTGCAATGTTGGAATGTTTAAATTTAGATATGCAGATGTAGCTTAAACTGACACAAAAAGGTTAGTGAGATGAACACTTAGCTTTGAGTACATGTTGAAAGTTGTTAGGAGTGCCAAGTATTTCTGAGTTACAGTAGTTAAAAGATAAAACATGGTATAAAAAGAAGATTGCATTCTAGTTGTGGCCAGAGGCGGATTGGCATATGGGACTACCAGGGCATTCCCCAGTGGGCTGGTGGGCCGTGCCATGAGAAAAAAAGAAACTCATGTCTGATAGCAGCTTTGTGATGCTTAACAAAGGCAGCAAGGAGCTTGTTGGAGTTTATAAAGAAATAGGGAAGACAGAATGCCTTCATTTAGTTTTTTATTATTACAAAATAATTTGGACTTATTCAAGTTCGTGCTTGCGGGCCGCAGCTCTCATCCCTTCCTATCTCTCCCCTCTGTGGGACACGGCCTCTGTGAGAGGTGCACATTGGCAGGGTTTGGAGCAGCATAGTGTCAGGCAAAGTAGAGACACAGGTGCGACAAACACACGCAGCTCATGGACACTGGGGACATTTTTGAGTCCATAAAGGTGGACTACAGTTCTCAACCCTGTATTCGTGGAGATAGCTTACGATCATAAATAACTCAATGAAAACAAGATGTGCAGTAAAATAGACTGAATCATGGAAGTCTGCAAAGCCTTTCTTACAATATATTAGGTTTATTATTCTAAAAGCAACATAAAACATAAGCTTTCACTACAGTTTTTGTAACCTGTAGCCTTGTGTTTTCTGGAGTCTCTGTCCCATCCCAGTGCAATGATGCTGAAGGCACAGAGACTGTGTGCTCTGAACAGGGGCGGAGCAGAGCTGGGCAGGGACTGGGGTTCCACTGAGGAACCACTACAGAGAAACTTGGGCAGACATTTACACAAAAAAAGTGAATGTTTAATTTAAATTTACGTTACAGTCTGTGTAGCGATGTAGGCTGCTGAATATATTTTATCTTTTATATTTTATTTGTGTTTTGTTAAAATATTCCCCAGCCCTAAATAGTACCACATAAATTACAGCCTGATATACATATATCATGGTTGTCTGTGTGTAAGCTCCCTAAAACTTTTTCTGGGGGTTTTGGTTGCTGATTATATGAAACACTTTAGAAAACTCAAAGCAGGCTGGTCTTGTACAGAAAATTGTCTGACACCCTTCTGGTCTGAACCCAGTGATTTGGAGCCACTAAAAAGCAATTAGTTATCACTAATTTGAATTTTAATGTTAAATTGCAGTGTATTGGTTACTTAAACTGTTTTTAGGTTTGCACAAGAAGAAAATCATGTGTTTTAAACCTGTTAACTACAAAAAATTATTAACAAAGGGGTTCATGCAGCAATGTTAATTTCGTAAGTCAAAATATCACCACCTAATAGCTGGTCCACTTATATATAAAAAAAGTGTGAAAACATACAACATAAAACTACTTTTCTCATCTATTAACAAGCCCACCAAAGTAAATCATCAAACTTGCAACGACTATTGACCAATCTTGTAAAATCCTAAGTTCACAAATTATACATGAACAAAAACAGCCCAGGCCAGCCTAGTATTATCTAGTCCCACAGCATGTAATTCACAGACGAGACGAGATGGACACATGCAAAGTAACCTACAGAGTTTTACGGCCTCTCAGACAGAACCAACAATCACCCGAGTGACAGAAAGCGCCAGCACCCGTCGTCTTGTCCAGCTCAAATGATGCGCTGGAAGAGAAGACGCTGGCAGGTGGACATTACCACGACTGGGCTGCTCTGTCATTATCCTCGGCTAACACTCTATGGACAAGAATATGTGGAAGCTCTCAGCAATTAGTCTAGCGCTGTACATCCCTCAGCATTATGCAAAGGACGACATGCAGAATGTAGTTAAAAATACATTAATCTGCCAGAAAGATGTGAAAAAGTGAAAGGACATGAAGTTGTATTTGTCAGTTCATTAAAGAAAGATAGTGAAAATTAACCAAGTGGACTATTAAGATTGTGTTGATGCTGCTAAAATTTGCCAACTGTTGCAATAGCAGTATAACTTGCAAGAAATGAAATTCTCTTTGGGAATATAAAAGTTTATGAACTTGAATATTGTTACCGTCTTGCTGACTTGGGATTAAATAAGCAAGGTAACGTAAAGTAAGGTGGACTTTTATTAACCTGTACAGATGGAATAATCTACCACATGCTCATACTGTCAATTTGCATAATTGTTTAAATTGATTATTTTAAAGTTGTTGTTTTTTTCTTTCTATTCATTCAGCAGTAGATTACTTAGGGGTAGCCAGTTTTATATTAGTTTAGACTAGGCTATTTATTCTGCTTGGGTTGGTATACTTTTGTTATTTTTGGAGGTATAATATGTGCCTATTTGCACCAGCGTCTTAAAATCCAAGTCAAATACAACAAAAGTACTCCAAAAGCACCGACTTCTGCCAAGGATCTATTTTGCAAAAGATATAGTGCCCAGACCTATTGAAAATGCATCCACACAGGATTCTGGATGCACACCAAAGACTAGATATTTCTTCCTTGGCCATCACTGAACATATCATAATCCAACACTTACAGAAAGAATAAATAATAAATACATAAATAAAATAAAAACACATGAAAATACAAAAAATAATAAGCACACATAGCATGGGAGCTGGTGAGCTTAGAAACATAACATGTGTCTGTCTTTACTAAAAAAATAATTGTTCTAAGAAGGACAGGGAGCTGAGTTTGACTTAAGTTATCTCATCTATCCTGTTTTTATTTGCAGACATTTCTTGTGTATGACTTTATAAACACATTATTTACAATAGTCTACAAGTTTGAGATTAGAGTACTGCATTTCCATAGTGCCTGTTGGTGAAATTCTCAATATTTTCCTATTGACACAGTGCTATAATATTTTGCTGAGCCATTTCCTTTGTTGGAATCTGAAGTAGCTTATAGTGGTTTTCTCTCAGTATCCCTTGCATTGCCAGTCGCTGATGTGAGCAGAATGCTGAACACACTGGTGACGGTGGAGTGTATGAAAAGGAAAAAGACACCACGACACCCGCACATTAGCTAGTGCAATGGTTTTCCCAGAAGCTTGCTCGGTGAGGAGAGCTGTAGCACATCATTAGGAGGCATCCATTAGCCTGAGTGTCCTCCACAGCTAAAGGTGTGTGCTGCTCTGCCACCGGCACACAGCCCTGGTCTCCCATGATGCACCAGAACAGCCCTGGGCCTTATCACGCTGCTCCATCACAGTGATTAGAATGGAAACTCTTGGTGGCGCAGAAGGATTCAGGTCGGACTCCACACAGGGTGACAGCACTTCTCAGTACTCTTCAAAACAATATAAAAGAGAGTTTTGTTTTTTCTTTCAATTATTATTTGGAGTAAAAAATGTGTGCCAGTGGAAGTTTAAGCAGTTGCTTTTAGAGGAAATTTTGGGCTGTCTTGTCACACTGTTTCTGTGCAATACTGTGTTGTGTGTGTTCAGGGTAGCTCCAGGTTTTGTCTTGTGAAATTTTAAGACTTTTTAATACCACTTAGAATCCAATTTAATGCCAGGATTGCCAGTAAATGAACAATCTTTAAAAATTTTACACAAATGATAGGGTTTTATTTTGAAAGTCTAACACAGATGACATAACTCCAGTGCCGCATTAAAAAAAAACTGAATCATAAATGTCAGTGATAAAGTATAATTCTTTGCAACATTTTGCAGTAAATATATAAAGTAGACCTGTCATATAAGCTTTCAAAAACACACAAACTAAAGTCACAATCGAGGGGGTAACATTTTAAACCCACAAAGAGAGAATTTAAGGCCAAATTCACATTCAACTTGCAAAAAAGGATTTTCTATTGTTAGTCATGTCTTACTACAAAATCTACTGTATTGTTTGATAATACAAGCTTCTAGTTGGGGCTGAACAACAGAGTAAAGATTGACACAAATATTTGAATAATTAATTTAACAAAAATGCTTTTCTAACAATGATTCACTAATGTATTACCTACAACACTGCAACGACTTGACTTAGATGTCAGAGTTTGAAAATTTAAGACCCAGATGAGTAAATTTAATACCTGACCATAGAATTTAATACTTTTAAAGCCTTGATTCCAACAACAGCAAATTTAATACCTATTTAATACTTTTAAGACCTTGGGGCTACCCTGGAGTTACATGTCCTGTACCACCTCTTAACAAATAGACACCATTTAAGTCAATGTGTGACTTCACACCGGCTGTGTTGCAGTATATGTCTGTGTTCGGTGCTCTGTGATAAATACGCATTGGCACTCATTTATCAAAGTTGCGTAGAAACAGGTGCAGATTCATGTGTAAAAATGTGCATACACTGGAGGGCGTGTGGGATTTATGAAACTGTAGGTACCACTCCATCTCGCCATACGCGCAACCAGCTGGTGATAAATTCAGCGGCTGTACACCCACATTCATACTGATAAATCCCAAAACTTGCGTGGCATTTTTTTGACACAAGTTTGATTTGAGGGCCACTGTGTCCATTTTTGACCGATGCCGAAGCCTCCTTGGATAACGCCGAACAGAACAGATTGAGTCTGACAGAAAGTCAGACACAAGCTCAGACCAGCGAAGAGTATCCGGTATATATCAAAATAAAAATGCATGTGCAGACTCGCGCTCAAATCGCTGTGTGAACTTTATGTCTTAACTGGGGAAACAGGGTCACAAAACAAATGAGACTGGATGCCATTTAACATGAGTAAAAAGGCACAGAAAAAATATCAAAATTAATTGAAGATTGTGATCAGACAGGCAAATGTGTCTTTTGTTTACATGTAGCTCTCTGTGCATGTGTTATTGCATGAATTCATAACTTCAGCTTACACTCGCTACTGTCCCATGAATTCTGCATGTTGCACACGCAATGCCTTTGGTGTGAATTGGAGTCTTCAAGAATACTGTGTGTACTGTGTTTTGTCCCAAGGCCATCTAGGGAAACTGTTCTGATCATCTTGTCTCAGGATTACATTAGTCTCGAGCCCTGACCACATGCCATTTTGGTTTATTGGTATTTGTGTATTAATACAAATTGTAGTTTACAGCCACAAAGTGTTATATTGCCTCAAATTTCATTAAATGACTGCAACTGCAAAAATGCCTGTGTGTGCCAGAGGCTTAACTTAATCTTCATCTGACATGTGTGTTACCATGCACAGTTTTTGGTCTTACATTTGTTACAATTATGGGAGTCTTGAGCCTGACTAAAATACTAGTAATGTGCTAAAATCTAATGATGTAGTCGGGCAATAAAACAGAACATTTTTACACAAGAACACTATGGCTGACTAAGTAACACTTCTGATAAAAGATATGTGAAATGTACAATATGCTGAATGACGTCTGCATCCTCAAAAGAATGTGTGAACACCACTTTAGATCCATCTTCATTGTCTGTTTTTTTTCTCCTAAAAAGCAATGTATTATTATCTAGAGAAAAAAGAGAAAATGTTTTGTAAGAGTGCCAAGCTTGCTAAGCAGAGATCTCCATTTGAATATGAAATTACTTGTTGGTGCATTATACAATTGAACACGATAAATCATAAAATATAATTGTAAACAATAGTATGTCTTTGAAACCTTCAAAAGCACAAAAATCCTACCGTTAGATAAAGTGAGGGTCTGCTCCACAGACAGCATTAATGCTTTATATGAGCTTATTTGTATGCCTCACACAACCTGTTTGGTAAAAGTCAACAAGCAAAGCACAGGTCAGTACATCTTAAGTTGTAAAAAGGGGTCGCTGGATGGGAACATTAACTAGCTAAAATTTTGATCTTTGTATTCAGCGCCATGAATGTAGCAGCGGCGTGGATGTTGAATCATGTTCTGCACCGAGTCCATTAGATGTGCTGTGCTATTTTCATTCATATACACAGTGAGGTGTGATGTATGAGGGGATATAGAAGCAGTAGAGTGGAAGTAGGAAGGTGTGGTGGATCGTTATCTTTGCAGCCCGACTCTGCGGCACCACCGATTGTATCACCTCCAAAATCTTAGATGCTGGTCATGAACGCACCCCCATCTTTCTGAAAAGTAATACTGATGTCTCCTCATCATCAACAGTGTAGTATGAGTGTTGATGAAATGTTGGTGTTACAAGATTTTTCCAGAGGTGAAAATAACCATCTTTTTAATGAAATATTCAAGCTTATCCAAGGGCAATCAATGCTGAAGCCAAGGACTACCTCGACTATGTGCAGTGTCCGTCCACTTAACTTCCTCCATGTGGCCAGAAAGGGTTGTGAATCATACACAAGGGTTCTCCATGAGTGAATCACCAATGAACTTAGAACAATATGCTGCACTCTAAGATGCACATAATGTAGCTTAAAACAAGATTTACACTGAACACAGGATCAAATATCAGAAATGTAATGCATCTGTAGTGCCACATGTCTCCATACAACTTTATGTTGGTGGTTTATGCTTCAATTTGTGTTATAAAAATAATCTAATGGGAAAGAATACATGTTTTCTGATTTTTAGAATAGAATAAAATAGAGGTCGACCAATATGGGTTTTTCTATGCCCCATGCTGATACATCCCTGTTTAAGTAATCTTGTATTCTCTGGCATTGCATTTCCCAGGCCTCAGAATTCTAGGTTTCACAAACCTCTCCCTCTCCCACAAAGCCCGGCCCACTACAGGAAGCACTGACCAATCAAGAAGCACTCTACATCCAGTCTGCTCTCATTCATTTATCCAAAAAACACTGTACAGCTCTTTTCTTTAAATTAAAAAGTAAAACATTTAAAGGGGCTATATTATGCAAAATCAACTTTTCTGAGCTTTCTACCATAATGAGCTTCTAAACCTTGTCAAAAACATACCTGGAGTTGTGTTTTGTTTCATCCTTGCATGTTTGAGTAATCCTCTATTCTCTAACACTAAGTTTGAGAGAGGCCAAAAAGTCTCGTTTTCACCGGTGTCTGCCTTTTCCACCTGACCACACCCCTCCCCCCTTACGGCCATGTCCTGTTCAGGAAGCACTGCTACAGCTCATGCCTCCACTGGCTTCAGAGCGATGAAGGGGCGTGACAGCAGGCTGGACAGTGGGTAGGGCGGGCTGTTAAAGTGACTGGGACCTAATTTGAGCATTTCTCACAAAGTTAAATAATGAGTTTCTTCATATAAGCTATATTATAAAAGCATAATATAGCCCCTTTAAGAAAATAAAAAGCTCTTTTTTCGATGTTTTTTTTTTTTTTTAATCACTGCTGGTCTTTTCTTTATGACTGTAGTAAAGTACTTAATGGAAAAAGGTTGGAAAACATGCAATGCTGTTCTACAGGTAAACAAAATTGGTTCAAAATATAAATAAAAGCATAATATACCCCCTTTAATGCACGGTAGTCATATAGCCTTCACTCAAACTTACAGTACGTATGACAATTAGCAGGTTAATATGAACCAAAAACAAAAATTTCTACAACTAAAAACATCAACATAGAAATATAGTGTTACTGATTGACACAGATTGAATTTTAAAACATACTAAGAGCATCAGACTCTTACAATCTTAAAATCTGAGAAACAATGCCCAAACCAAACCTAAAGAGAATTATATATGTGATTAACTTCAGGAGCTTAGCCTATCGAGCACTGGGCTCTCAAAATAACTTTTAAGACCACTGTGATACATTCAGAATGCTGCTTATTCTTGCTCTAAATCTCTGCTTCATGTTAGAGAATTGGCTATTGTAAAACAAAGCTGCTTGTGCTAAAGTGTGCTAAAGTAAAAAGCATTTTTCACCATTGCATTTGTAATGATTACTGAAAATGTTTTGAACTCTTTGCACTTTTCCTGTTTTAAATGATTTTATATAATGTATTTTACTTGTCTGTGTGAATGAGTGTCTTGCACAGTGCAATATTTAGGTGGACAAAAATTTTCAAGAAAATACAACACTTAATTGCTGTTAATTTTATGCTTTTTTTCTTAACATTGTTAACATGATCACTAATTATTTTGGTACCAATTTAGTCATATATTAATTCTGTTTTAATGAACATTAAAATTAGTAAACAATTTCAAACCAATATTTAGTGCTCATAATTGCTGCACCATTACAACAAATGGGACATTTGGTGTGCACGGCTGATTTAAATTCTAATTACACACAGCCAATAACAACCTGCGATTGCCATTTGCCACAGCTAATCTGGAGTCTGCCAAATTAATGTTATAAAAGGGGTTCATCAATGAAAACCTTCAAAAGTGCTCATTTTTAGGAGATGAATAGAATGTCATTTTGAAAAGAAAAACACAAATCATTCATGATGGTTATAGCTGAGTGTTACAAAATAGGAAGCCACAAATACTTCAAGGTTTAAGATTCCAGTTATTCAGGAGGTCCTCATGTGAAAAGAAGCTTATGTCTTTTCCAGATGTGCACAACATCAAATAAAAAAATGAGCTTCCCACTTACAAGTTTGTATTATAAATTCATTATAAAAGAAAACGCCTGGTCCCTTTCAAAAGTGTATGCCACAGTTAATTAGGCGGTAAGTGTTCTGCTTCCAGAAGTCATATGGCTGGACACATTTGGTCCAGACACTACCATTTATCAGAAATATAGTGCAATTAGAGGTCAACTGAAAATGACTAGTGAATCATAACTATTGGTCATTTAAGTCATTTAACATGTGGGCCCAATTAAAAAGATAATATTGGTTAATAATGGTATGGTGACTCAAGTGGAGCATGGTTTTATGTTATAGATTTGGTGTGTTAGAAAATATAAGACTTGGACTTTTATGGGCTGTTTGTACTTGTTCTCTTTTGTTTTTGCTTTGGGCTACAGGGTCAGTAAAAGGACCCACCTTTCAAAAACAACTAACAAGGTTTCTACAACTTAAATGTCAATGTGCATGTGTTAGTATTTTATTTTTAGGGCATACATGCATTGGACTGTGTTCAAAATAGAATTTCGACTGCCTCCATTTATTCCAGTACAATTTCAGTGGCACTGCTCCTGTATGTTAGAGAGAGTATGTGATAGCACACCACAAAATAGTGAAGTGAACTAGCCTTCACCTTTCAACTTGTCAGGGCAACAGTAATGCTAAAAGTGCCTTCTGTCAAACTAGTTTGAACTAATTGGACATAAGAGGTTCGCTGGGCCATTGTGTTTGATTTATAATTTCTCAACTGATAAGGATCAGAGATGGTCACTCAGATTAGCGCCAGGTCACAGTTTTGGGCCTTTACAAAGGTGGATGTCCTGTTTAACTTTGATCACTGACATGGTATTCCATTTTATAGATTTCTTCTGAAAGCAAAGATGAAGACATTTTGCCATGATATTAATACTTAACACAAGGGGATTCTGCAGAATAATAATTCAATATGTATTAGACAACTGCTGATCATTTTCAACTTCTTTTCTTAATACATCATAATTTAAAAATGGAAATAGCTTATTGGCTCTTGGAAGCATATGCACTGGTGCAGAAAAGCTCAGATTATACCATATGTTTTTCATTATAAAAGTCTATGGACCAGAGAATAAGGAAATAAACCTTGGCTCATCGTTGCAGTACAATAACGGTAATTAATAACAGGAGAGAAATATAGATTCACAGCACATCTCAGGTAAACACTGTCTGGAACAAAAGTGCTTCAGTTTTGACAGACAAAACCGTAACTAAATATAACCTGGTTTAGTTGAAAACGAACAAACACTAAAAGCATTCTCAATACTGAAAAGGATCAATTGTTGTCAAACTGTCGGAGAGAAATGTTTGCTTTCACAGCAGCCACTACTGCAATTTTTCAGTGTATTTGTGTAACTCTGTGATGACAAGAAAACGAAAGGTAATGAAGACAAACAACAAGAGGGAAAAAACTCCTCACGGTGCATCCTTCAGCAGCTTTCTGTCAAAACATGACCAGACATAGCTCCAGGCGAGAGGGCTGTGTAATTATGGAACTCCCAGGGCCCTTTTCACAGGACGCAACACAACCCCAATTTGTCTGCACCGTTTTTGTTTCAGATGACCAGAAAGAGTCATCTGAAACATGATTTTTGACGAGAACGTTTGAATGGTTTTATTTGTCAGTTGTATGTCAGTTGTATAAAATTGGGGATTTTCTAATCAATACATCTTTTTGTGTATTTGTTTGAGTTAACAATAGATTCCATTGGCTCATTTGCACTAATCCTGGTCAACATGGTCACAACAGAGTTTAAGCTAAAGCAAATGACCTGAGGCTATCCACAGGCACACACCACGGCAAAACATGTTCACCAGGAGAAGCAAAGCATTTCTTTGTCATGAGTCTGCAGCAAGTGTGGACAAATAGGCTCATGGTTAACAACTGATATTTGTAGGCATTAATGAACAAAAAAGTTAATGAACAAAAATGCCATTGGAAGGTTGGTATTGTTGTGGATGATAAAAAAATATAACAATGTTAAGATTAGCTATATTATCAATAATTTTAATGGGGGGTTCAGAATATGCTATGGCCAATAACATGCTCAGATAAAAGGGGTATTCCATCTGTAAAAGAGACATTGCCATTGGCTGGTTGGTTTAAATGGCTCACAATTAGCACTAGTCATTGAGAGTTAAACAGAGACAGAAAGAGATAATTTTTAGGTTCAATAGCACAATACTTCTTGTCCATTTCTTTATTAGTTATTGACGTTTGACATGTCCACCCCCCTCTGCAGTCCCATCCACACCTCATCAGATTCTTGGTGGTTTCTGGTTTCTTACAAGCATACTAGTAAGAATGTAAGTATGTTGAGGCCAATCAAAAATGTTAGTGGCTCTGGCCCAACAGACTTTCCAAAATGGTGTCCACTGTGGCTAAGCAACTAACCTGATTGGTACAGACAAGCTAGCTGTAAACTTGAGATAAATAACAGTAGTCCATCTGAATAATGGATTGCTTAAGCATAGCAATTGTTTCCTTTTGGGTTAGGACTGCAGGTCAGTTCTCACCAAGAACAACCACATAATCACCATAAGGTGTGCAAAGAGAAGTACTGTGAACTTTTGTTATTCAAACTAAATACCTGATGCTAGTTTTTGTCAAAAAATACCTCAGTGGCCACTTTTTAAAAGTACATTTTGCTGTCTAATAATTTGGCTTCTGTTTGATGTTATGTGCTCAGACATTTTTTGTTTTTGGTTATTTGAGCTACTGTTTTCTATCAACTCAAACCAAAAGGCTTTTTTTCCCACAGCTTACTGAATATTTTTCTGTTGCAAACCATTCTCTGTACACTTCAGTTTCCTTGTGGCTTCTCTCTTCTGGGGTTGCCACAGCAAGGCATGCATTGATTTGCATATTAATTCAGCAAAAGTTTTACGCTACATGCCCAACCTAATGCAATGGACCTGCGTAACGTGTACACTGGCTTGTGACCCTCTGTGGCTGCCGGATCAAGGAACCATTCACACATTCATACACCAGTGTAAGCAGACACTGGAGGCAAGGAGGGTTGGGCAAGACACTTAGTTGGGCAAGACACTTAGTCTTGCCCAAGGACACAAGGAGAATATGCAATGGTAGGAGTGGGGATTGAGCCACCAACCTTTAGGTTAGTGGGTGAGTGCCTGCAGAGTGACAGCTGTATTTTTCACAAAATGAAATTCTGATTGTGAAAATAAAATATATTATTATTATGGAAAATGGTTATGGAAAGCTTTCTTTACACTTTATGTAATTGATTCATATCTAAAATAAATGTCAATGTTGTGTCACACCGCAAGACAGAAAGTAAGGTGTTCCACCTTGAAATGTCAAGTACCCTGATGCATAATCTGCGATATGTATTGTACTGTGCAAAAACTAGGCATTCATTTATTTGGGAGAGGTTCATTATGTTCATTGATTCATTTTCTTCCACTTATTCCCGTTAGGGGTTGTGGGTGACTGGAGCCTATCCCAGTAACTTTGGGCTTTAGGCAGGGTACACCCTGGACAGGGGCCAGCTTGTTATAGTTATTTTCATTATGTTCCCTTAAGAAAACCATCAAGAATCTTCCTGAATCTTTCCACGATTCCACCACAACTGCTCCTCCAAACTAAATAGATCTTTTTATTCTGAGCACATTTCCCTCTCCATCCTCCCTCTCTGTACTCTGCCAGAGCTGTCAGAGTTAGATAGTAAGTGGCACAACGCTGGCATCTCTGGAGCGCCGTGTCAATTTCTTCTGGCCTGCCACCTTTGTAAAAATCTTCCAGACAGTATGGCTTTTACCCCAGTCTGGCCCGCGCGAGTCAAGAAGAAATAAAGGCTGGTTGGACGTCAGCCAGCTGGTGTCCCGCTCCTCGTGGCTCCTCACACAAACATTTACGGGACACTGTCAGAGCCGGGGCCCTCTGCTGAGAGGAATAAAGACTGTTTTCCTTTACTGTGTGGTGGTTTAAGACCCAGACCAAAACACTTACAATTACACACTGATCATTATACTCAGAATTCCCCTCATATTAGACAGACACTATGGAGGCAATGTATTATAGATACCATTTTAGTGCAGATTATACGCCAGTAAAGCATAATAAATGCTGCTATTGATGGTCAAAATGTTATAGAACAAACTGCAATGCCCTGCTTATTCTGACACCTATCTGTCCAATCCAGCAGACAAGCTATTGAAGCTCAGATTGCAGAAGAAGTTAATGTTGATTCTGATAGATCAACATTAACTTCCCTACAAGCATCACCTATCGCTGGTTCACTGCTGTTCCTTCCTGGACACTTTTGATAGATACTTACCACAGCAGACTGGAAACATTCCACAAGAACAGCAGTTTTTGGGAGGTGCTTTGACATCTAGCCATTACAATTTGGTCCTTGTCTAACAAACTCAACTCCTTATGCCTGCCCATTTTTCCTGCTAACACACTGAAGAAAATGCTCACTTGCTGCCTAATATATCCCACTAACAGGTTCCACAATGAAGATAATGTGTGTTATTTACTTCGCCCATCAGTGGTCATAATGTTGTACCTAATAGGTTTTGATATATTATCCTTTTAAATCTAGTAAGAGTTGGGGATTTTTGAATTCTTTTAAATAATCTTGAAATGTCTAACAAGTTTCCAAGATTGTGTGTGCTTTAATCATAATGGTGAATATCAATATGTGAATCACTGGCACAGATATGCTGTGATGATACTTGGACTGGGAAAAGACAAAAGGAAAGAATGTATTTCTTATTATTTATATTATTGTTATTATTTGTATTCCGAATTTTCAGTTCAGGGGTATGTAGGAGCAGCCATAGTTTCCCAAATTAACAGGAAACACTGGTACTGTTGTCTGGAATTCTTGTATCTGTATATATTTCCTAATTATCTAAAAATGTCTTGGCACTGAACAGAGCTCCCTATTTTGGGGAAGTGGAACAAGAACCAGGGGATTTTAAGTGACCACAAATTCTACATGTGGCCTTTGGGATAATTAGAGCAGCAGTTAAATGAATCATTGTTCTATCTCTGTAAAACACCTGGACACCACAAAAAACATCTTTTCCAATTTCAAGTTCCAGTTGCGCACAAAAGGCAAACTCTACTTCACCTACACCTCTTCACTGTTGTATGGATGTAAGTATAAGCGCCCTCTTAACCACCCAAAGGCAGCACCTGTGTCTACTCTATTTTAAGTTGATAGTCTATCAAAATGTGGGTAGGTTTATTGTTAAAAGATAAGCAACAGACAAAACACTAATGGTAGCAACAGCTCACCCCTATATTTCTGCAGCATGGGGGTGCAGAAAATCTTCCACAACATGCCAACATGTACACTCTGGATGTCTCGAGTTGTATCAGATGTGGGCTCTGGGGAGGTCCACATCTCCTCCCACACAGAAACTAAATATGACACATAATCTATTACAGAGCTAGACAGATACTTGACATAATAATAACTGCCTTAGTTTCTGTTCATGTTGACAAAATGAGCAATTCTGTCTGGTATCTTCTGCGGAGATGGATGGGAGTGGGCTACACTTGATTTGGGATTGAGAAAATGCACTTAGCTTGTTGTCTGGAATAATAAGAATTACTAAAAAGGCGGCCTTGGTTTTGAAAGCACTGTGGATGGTGATGGGTGCACTTTGGAAAGGGAGGATCAAGGGCAAACAAAAGGATAACGTAAGAAGAGAGCAGCATGTAGCAAACAAAAATAAAGACATGACTGCTCTTAGCTTTGTGAAGTGTGTCCTCTAATTAACCTTCTTTTGCCTGCCTGTTACATGTGTGAAATAACAAGTCCAATGTTGTGCAAATGAAGCTGGCAGGAAGACCAAACATGTGCCTAAATTAACATGTCCAGGGACGAGGTGGAAACGCCAAGCCATTCATTGGAGAGGCTTCTGTTTTGGAAAACCTGGCTTTAAGAAGTGCTTTTGTGATCTGATTACAAGTGTCGGTTCTGTTTGCACTTGCCATTTACAAATCCTATACATTCATCCCATACAGCCTCTATAGACCTTTACTAAGTTGCCAAATTTGGACCTTACCTAGATTAGGGATAACAATCAATATTACACATATTTGCTGTAAAGAATAAAAATATACACAAAGCTTAAAGGGATAAAATCTTGGTTATAGAATAATGCAAATATTATGTTAAGGGCCTAAAAGATGCTAGTGTGAACAAGGACTTAGTATGTTTGCCAGCATTGATTTGTTGATTGGTTTGTCTGTTGTCTGACAACTCAGAAATTAATTATTCAGTTCTCAGAAAAGTAATTGAAGAAGGAAGAAAAGTTGTTTTTGTGTGTGTGTATATCAGATAAACGATCTGAAACCAGGATTTTAGGATTCTTTATCTTAGTGAGATATGGTGTAAGAAACTGACTCCAGCCACAAGGGGTCAAATGATTCACATATGGTTTGTTTTAGAGGATTCTTTACCAGTGTGAGATGCAAGGGCTTTGTGGTGCAATGGATAGGGCCAGGTCTGGCCACTGTATCTTTAATATTGCAAGATGGGGCAATTACCTTAATGGAGATCTACAGTACAAAAGTGCTTCTATAGTTCCTCACAACACCAACAATGTTTAGTTTTATTTAGACAGTACACTCTCAACCAAACAACTAACTATTCTTTCTTTAAAAACTAATAAAATACATTTCTAATAATTCTCTAAGTTGCATGCTGTGCTTGATTACTATGTTAAGTTATGAAATGCATAAGTCAGGCTGACAAAAAAAAAAAAAAAAAAAAAAAAAAACACAGTACCACCCACCAATGTTCAGAACTAAAACTAGGAACTAGGAAAAAGATTTTGATCTCCAATTAGAAATCCAAAATAAACAGAGCCATGTAGACAACTGAAGATGTGAACAATGAAAAAAAGTTTTTCATCCGCACAAATTATCTCCAAAGAAAATCCTGCATAACCAGATTTTTTTTGTTGCTTCCACTCAACAATAATTAAAGTAGTGTAGAGAATCGGCACAAGAACCAGAGGCCACTTGTGTAGCACCACACCTCAGCACACATTACTGAACAAAACACAACTAACCGTACAGATGAATATTCATGAGCTGACATTTTGCCTGCGCCCATGATGAAGGCTGCCGCTGGCCTGCATCTCAATGTGCACAACTCACAGCAGCGCAAACAGTCAAACTCCGACTCGCCCTCCAGGGAGTGTACATGTGTTTGAAGTGGAATAGTCGAAATAAAGTGCCAATTATCCCTCTAATTGGGAGTAACAAAGCCGGCTGCCTGTTGTGTGCGCTCCGGTGTTGACGGCCTATCTGCAAATCTCCAATTTAAAGGCTCTAATGAGTTGGGTTAATTGAGAATGAGGAGAGTGATTTGGGAGTCAGGCCTGCTGCAGCGGAACCGAGCCCCAAGGGAATGAGGTGTTAACTGAGCGCAGACGCACAGTAGAAACACATAACGCGAGATGACAACATTTTTACATCTAATCAGTGCCTTACTATTAACATATGCTATTTAACAAAGACACTGAACTAACAAGCAAGTTAACCACACAACACTTGCCCTGTATACTTGTGTTACAGTTCAGTATGGCACAGCTTGCATTTCCACTGAGAGGCACAAATGTCAGTTCGAGCCCTGTCTGACAAGTGATTAAGAAACATGAGAGAAAGTGAGTTTCAAGCAAATTTAGTGATCACAGGATCAGGATTATTTCATTTAACTACACTTTCTGCAGGGCCGATTACTGAAATCTTTTAAGCCTTATTTATCTCTGCCTTACTACAGCCACAAGGGGGCAGTAAAGAACAAATGATCTCAAGACCTCTAATTAATAGTCATTATTCTCATTAAAATGGCATCAAAAACTTGTACTCTTTCAGAATACAAGTCTTTCAGGAGGCCGCTAAAAAAAATAAAAAAATAATAATCAACATGTTTTATACTCACAAATACCTGCATCTATTTTTGGGTTCCAATTTACCAGTTGAGAATGATAGCATCAGGTACCTTTCCCTTCAGTGATGGTGACCATTACCACTTTGTCATAGCCAACAGATGCAGTAATTTGAATTCATGAGGCATGAGCTGAATATTGCTCGCTACTCACTAAAAGCAAAAACACCTGATGATGTAGATACACCAAAGTGGCAATTCCTTTTGGTTCCCCTATCCTTTGTGATGGCACAAGATACGCAAAGCAAAAGAATACATTCCTTTTTTCTTTTCAAAGAAAAAATGCAAAAAAAGCCCTGTTTCCACTAAGTGGTTTGTTACACATCAGAACAAGAAAGCCAAAGTACATTCTTGGGAGTGATACAAAAGGTTTCATAATACTGGTCCTGGTTTCCAGAGAATTTGAATGTGCCTTTAAAGATACAACGGCCTTACAATTATTAAAGACAGAAAAAATAAATAGTTCATAATGTTTCATGTCCAAACTTGAAGTACCAAGAAAGTTCCAACCTTGAAAAGGCATTAGCCCTGACTTACAGGGAAAGGATATAGCGCCAGACTTGCACTTGGCCAGGGGATCTTGTTCAGGACTAATTGCTCTATCCATTGGACACTGGTAAAGAGTCAACTAAAACTAATCATTGGTTCTTTACTCTTGTGGCTGAAGTTAGCATCTTTCTCTCAATCATTCAGTGGTACAGAATTCTTACAAAACTTCCTGAATCCAGACAGTGCTCTGAATCCAGGCCAGGCATACAGTATTATCAACATTAAAGGGCCTAAATTATGTGATTTTTTATATTAATTTAGGACACATCTAGATCAACATCTTACATTTTGTTGGTCAGAAAACGCAATAATTATTAAAACATCTAATTCGAAGAAACTCATTATGAGAAACACTAAGATTAGGCCCCTCTCACTTTAAGAACCCTCCCTCCCCACTGCCCTGCCTGCTGTCACACCTCTTCAGCACTTTGAAGCCTATAGAGTTCACATGATTTGTTTGGTTGCTGCGGGGGAGACATGAGCTGTAGCAGTGCTTCCTGAACAGGACAGGGTTATGTGAGTGAAACAAGACATTTTGGCCTCTCACAAACTCAATGTAAGATAATAGAGGATTACTCAAACAGGCATGAATGAAGCAAAACACAACTCCAGGTACGTTTTTGATGAGGAAATGACATTATAGCACGGTAGAAAGCTCAGAAAAGTAAATTTTGCATAATATAACCACTTTAACTAGAAATTTCTTTTTTTTTTTTCTTTTTTTTTAAAACTAGTTATTCTAGTTCAGAGGTAAATGCTCTATCCATTAAGCCACAAAGCCCAGAATCTGACAAAACTAATATTTTAATAACCCCGTGTGGTGGGAGTTAGCATCTTTGACCAGACAGTTAATAATTTCTTCCTGACCCTAACCTTTCCTGAAAATGTTATTAAAAATTCAACCATCACTTTTAGAGCTAACAGACTAAAAAAACAAGCTACAAACAATACCAGTGAAAACATGGCCAAACCTGGAAGATCTAACAAAGCTTGTCTTTATGCACCAAGAACATCAACTGCTGTACTTTAGATTTTTATTTAATTTTTAGTTCATAGAAATATGTTGCTTATCTCCACTAGGCTCCCAGTCTGCAATAAAAACACAAGCAAGATCATAAGACCAGGACTAAGCCTTACATGTACTTTAGTGCTTGGTAGAAAATGTCTTAATATGGCACTAAGTCAGATCTATCATTCATTATAAGCTGAAATTTGGATTTGAAGCTCTCTAAGATCAGTAAGTTATTTTTGAAAGCTGAGATGGTAAACATTCTGAGATTCATCTTCAAGTTTCTATCAGAGAGGATGAGTTGGTGGGAAAAAAAACTCACAAATCTTTCTTCTCAATTACCCATGACACGAGGATGGCACCTTTTGACAGGGAGGAGACTTTTTTCTTTTTTAGAGTAATCCAGCCCAGTGCCTCAATTTTATCCGTGTCACTTAATTTAAAGTGTACAGCAAAAGCGAAAACAGAGGTGGAAAAAAAAGAGTAGAGTGTGAAGTGATGTGGTAATGTGGAAGTCGACAGGTAAACACATGTGTGACAGAACCTGCTGTTCATCTCACAGACAGCCTGTATTCAGAGTGACAGCATGACAAACCGCTATGATTCAAAGGCTCCACATGAGGGGAAGAGGAAAATTCTGGATCTATTTCAGGTTAAAGACCAGCTCCTTGTTCATTAGAATGAAACCTATGACGTAGAGCTGGGCAATATGGCCCCAAAAAAAAAAAAAAAAAATCGATTTACAATTAAAAAATGATTTTTTCCCCCACTTACTTAAAATCAAACTGAAGACTAGGGATGCACCGATACCGATACCAGTATCAGGTATCGGTACCGATACCATGTCCAAGTACTCGTACTCATATTCATAAAAGTAGGCCGATACCAACAACCGATACCACTTTACAGCGCTGTCACGTGACATTCCCCTCTCAGCTGAGCAGTGATAACCGAGTGGAAGGATTTCAAAGTGAATTGTATGGAGATAAAAGCAAAGCTGACTCTACATTCTGCTCAACCAGACATCCCAAATCATATGTGAGTCCTGAAACTTAGGCAGTTGTCCTTTTGTTGTCCTAGTTGTCCCGAAAATGATATAAGCGCGGAGTATGAAGCAGTTGTTGTCTGATAAAACATAAGAAGTACCGTTGCTAATTGTGTTAGCTGCTGTGTTAGCTGCTGTATGTCTTGGCGAATCTCCGCTGGTTATGCGCAGATGCTCATTCTGTCTTTAAAATGATGAAATGTCTTTAGCGACTGAACAGAGGAGAATCTAAGCTTTAAAATGAGGTATAACATGTCCATGTTGAGCAAATTTTAGCCATGGTTAGCTGTGTTCAAACCACTCTGTTGTAAAAATAACTTAGCATCGCAGAGCGGGGATAGACGGCCAAAAGACGACACGGTATGGGATGAATGAGATACAGTAGTGTGACTGTATAAACTATAAAGTAACCCCTATATAGGTACTCGTATCAGTACTCGGTATCGGCGAGTACTCAAATGGAAGTACTCGTACTCGTATCGGTTTGAAAAAAAAGTGGTATCGGTGCATCCCTACTGAAGACAACAGAGAAATTGTGCAAAACAAGTTTAGCTTTATTGCTTTGATTTCCTCTTGAGGTTAAAGTGCAATCAGAGAAGTCAAACAGAAGAGAAGGCCCTGTGATTTTGCAGGGGATTTTCTTAAAAGTTGCGTTAAAAGTTGCAATTGTTTTTGTTACTTGAGCTTTTTCTTAAAAATATTAGCTAGAACCATAAAAACTAACAAAATCTGTTTTTACACATATGAGAGGTGGTAATTAATCTAATACCTGTATTTGAACAGGCCAAGCGTACCTACTTTTTTAAGTGATATTGCTGTGTTATTAGGCTGTTTTTTGGGCTATTACACTGTCTCTGATTCTGATTCTGTTCTTCTCAGATCTTCTCTGGTGATTCCTGTTGTGTGCTGTAGAACATCCAGTTATTAAAAACAGAAGTAGTTTGATGTGCTATAGGTTTTCAGGAAGGTTATTAGCCTGCAACATTAACGTTTAAAGAACATTGACCTCAAACTTCATTGTTGTCTAAATATGCTGCCCATTTAACTTTTCAGGCAACTATATCACCATGGCAGCGCAGCAGACAAAACTAGAAAGTACCCATTCATCTCCTCCTCCAGTTCCATCTGCTGGTGAGCACCTGCGACCTCATGTGCGCTCGACCTCCACGCGATAGATCCGCGCCGCTCTGTGAGTACGCCCTCCGCTGCTCCTCCATGCCTCTCTGTTTATGTGTGCACCCGACTTCGGCACCGCACCTCCGTCCTCCGCGCTGCCCCTCCCCAACGCACCTCCACAACGCTTTGTCTGTGGCTCAACCCGACCTCCAGCGCGCATTACCAGTGCGCTGCTGCTGAGAGAGAGAGAAGCTGCTCTGCTCGGAACAGGGGACGGCCCACAGACAGCGGTAAGTGCAGCAAAATGCAGTTTTAAAGGAAAATCTTGGCAATAATTGACCAAAGTTGCGGAGTTTGGACAAAGTTGCAGGGTTGCGCTGAATTCGGGGGGTTTGCTTGATTTTGCATTAATAGTTGCGATCACAGCATCACAAAATCCTGGAGGGACTGACTTTGCAGTGGGGTGCTGTTTGTGCTCCGGCTGGCGCCGCAAACACAAACCAATTCCACACAACTGATGACACTGTGCCTTTCTTAGGAACGAGTTCTTCCGTGCTCGCTGCCATGTTGTTTGTGTACCTCAACCGCAGGGAAGGAGGGAGGGTGGGCCTAGCCCACTATGAACTACGAGAGCCCAGAGTGCCAGTGGTGGACCTTTTTTTTTTTTTTTTTTTTTTTTTTATCAATTTTTATTAAAACAAGTCGACCTGCACTACAAATTCAAATTAATCAAAAAAATCGATTTATCGCCCAGCCCTACTAGGATGTCAACTTCAAGAGAGCATAATTTTTCCAGCCTTAAATATTACACTGTAGAATGCAAAGTGACAGCAAGAGAAATGCAACCTGATGTAAAACACAAATGGTCTTAGAAGTCTTTGGTTTTGGCCACAGCATATCATATGCCTCATAGGATTCACAATTTGCAAATTGATTTGGCCTATAAGTTTTATGTCAGATGCCTTTCCGGACACAACTCTCTTCATTTATCTGGGTTTGGGGCTGGTACTGTTTGTACCAGCCCCATTTATTTAGTTTTTATTTAGTCTGCAATAGAAAAATGGTCTGTATAATAATTTCTAATATTAATAATAGCCTGTGCCAACCAAATGCTAGTATGATTATTATATTTCCCTGCATTCCCAAACAAATGTTATGGAATACTTGTTAAATGCATAGCTTGATTTGACTTTCAGACGTGAAAACGCTGTCTGGCCTGACTGTATTCAAGATGCTTCCACACACACACAAAAAGCAAAAATATTGGGAGACAGCAATGCTATATTTACATAACACTGTACAACTCCCTTTTCTTTACGCTTTCCAACAGCAAACCATTTTCTGACACCCAGACATTGATGGCCATGTAGAGGCATTTCTAGGTCAGAGGATATCTTCTGTATGGATATCTGTTTGGTTTACATTCATTGCATAGTGCACATGTTGATGGTGCACATATTGATAGTGCTGTAGGGCATATAAAGCCTGCATTAGTAAACAAATAACTATTAATGTTTATTGTTAAATTATTCGAAGGGGAGCAAAAATAACACTATACTATATTTCCTTCACTATTGCAGAGAAACACAAGGATGCTGCTGTGTTTGAACTACTAACAGAGGCTTTCTCTATAGGCAACCACTTTCTGCAATCATCTTTTTATTTATAGTTAATGAGAATTTGCACTGTGTCCTCAGGGTGCAGAGTCAATATCTAGTCTAAGAAAATAAGGAAAATGAAAGCGAAATGCATAAATCTGGACCTGAATCCAAAGCAGCTAATTATCTTCATTTAAGTTCAACAACAGAGAGACAATGTGCCATGGGGGAAATCACAGCCTGTACCCTCAGCCAAACTCATTTCAGAGCAGATAAAATGGCCACTACATTTAACATATGTGAGTGTTGGCCAAAAAATGTAACACAAACAGCAATGCACATCTATCCATGTCCTAAAATATGACTTTTCTAGTCTTTTTTTATTGTAGAAACTCTTCAGTAAGTTTTTGAGGTGAGACTGGGAGACAGGACAGATGTTTAACTACGCATAAGACCTGTGTAGGAAAACAAGCAAAGTACGGAAAAGCGTGGGCCGAGATAATGTTCCTCTCAGGGTTTGAATGATAAAAGGAGATTATGATGATACGGGAAGGTAAGTGTGAAGGAGTGTTTCCCATGGACCCACTTAACATTATAATACTAAATGCCTGCACAGATGGCTAACTGCATCCTATTGGAATAAGAAGGTAATTCATGAACATGTTTGCAATTTTTGTCTCTGTCCTTAAGACGCTGTTGTTTGGAAAGTAGGAATAAAAATTAAAAAGGCTGTTTGACCAGGTCAGGTGGTTTACAATTAGGTGGTGATTAAATAAAAAGCAAAGTACATTTACTGTTACACTGTTGTGCTGACCCTAATGTGTTATGTGCCTTATGTTGTATTTATTTTATGTACATTTAGTATAGCTTATTTTTGTATTGCCCTTATTTGTATATTTTTGTATATTGCACTATAGTGTTTACTTATTGCTCCTTTTTTACACCAAGGGTTTGAGAGTAACACAATATCAGGATTCTGTAAGTACTGTACATGTGATGGAATTGACAATAAAGCAGATATTGATTTTTGACTAATTAATTGTCATCGCTGAAAAAACAACTGATAGTGACAAAACAGTTACTGTGCTTTTAACTGGTGAACAAAAGCTGCTGTTCAAAGTGCACTCTGAACCAGAGATGTGCTTGAGGCATCAGTACGCTATGATATATTTGTTGTCACTCTGTGTGAAAGAAATTACACATTGACAGGGCTTAAAAACCTGCTATTTTCAAATTAAGTTAAATTTGTCTAACCTGGCAACAGTACGCAGACAGGACCCAGGACGGGGCTGAACAAAATCACAACTGAAGGAAAAACAGTTGAACTATGGGCTGGATAAAAAATATCCTTCAATCAGTGTCATGTTATAACTGCTATACATTATGCTTATTGAAAGTTCTCAATTACTACATTTTGATCGGTTTTCAATTAATTGCATCGCCCAAAGATAAGGCATCATGTTTTTTTTCTCACATTAAAGCTTAACTAACAATTTTTTTTCCTGGCTCTTAATTAACTTGTTTAATCATTTAATAACAAATTGAAATAGGAATAATCTGTGGTAAAATACATATATATTATTATTATAAATATATTAAATATTATTACTGAGGCAGCGAGAGGTAAATCAGGTAATATAGTATTACTTGAATGCCCATGATAATATAATATGGATGTAACGGGCTGAAGCACAACAAATCAAAGAGATAATAAGGCAGTGAATGTCGCACAGTTGTAGGTTGATCAACACTGCAGTTTCATCGTGTCTAGACTATTAACTGCTACCACATAGTGCTGAATAACATCCTCTCTGCTGTGGTTCATCAAATGCATTTCAATCATGCAGTTTTACAAAAGCTTCTTTACTTAGAATTTTGTGGAGTGTGTTGTATGTCTTCCTTGTGGTACCATGGGTTCTCTCTAGTTACTCTAGCTTTCTCCTGCCACCATCCAAAGACATGCAAACTTAGAGATAACTAAAGTATGGAGCCACACAAAAAAACTAATCACCCAATCAACACATAAACCAGCCAAGAGCAAAATCATAACCTCCTTGGCATACCTTTTGGAATATATCAATAGCAACTCTGCTTTTGTATCATGCAGACAGACAAATGGACCCCCTTCTCACATGAGCCTCTGTCATAATCTTGTAACCTAAGACAAAGACACGGAAGCCCATCGCCTCCTTGTGCCAAAACAACAGCAGCATGTCTCAAGCATGACAACTATGCACCCTGCTCCCCACCTTCCTATCCTGTCTGCCTCATTGTCTCGTCCCCTACTCCTTTTACCTTGTTTTCCCCTGATAACCCTTGTCTCCCCTCATGCCGTCTCAGTCCTATCTCAATATCCCATTGTCACACGCTCTATCATACGCCTGGCTGTACCCTATCCTATCTCTATTAAGTGAAGCGCTGGAGACAAGAACTTGGCGGCACTATACAATGGCCTCAGTATTCATGTTGCTGTTTATCTGCACAAAGCCCTCAGCACATTTGCAGGATCAGACCTCCATAAAAAAAAAAGAAAGAGCACAAATCTAAACATATTTGATGCACAGAGGCCCCCTTTGTTCCTCCGTACAGTGTGCATACCTAAGCAGCAGCCACTTGTAACCAATGCATGCAAATAGGGCAGCGGGTGTAAGCATTACATATAATAAAGTTAGAGCCAATTTCTTTCATAAACAGTGCGTGGGAAAAGATTGCTTTTGCTGTTTTGGATTTTAAAATAATGTGTAATGGCTAAAACAAGATAAATGTCAGAATTTAATTTAAAAGGTGCAAGGCAGATTCACTCATTTTCAAATCAAAGAGGTTGTGGGTTCTATCTTCGGGTGGAGTCTGCATGTCCTCCCCAAATTACCGTGGGTTCTCTCCAGCTTCATCCCACTTGTGCATAAACGTGAGAGTGAATGCTTGTGTCTGACCGATGCTATTTGAAAAACACAGAAAACAGTGTTACAACCCCAGTTCAAAGAGCAACAGAAGTGTATAAACCCTGCCACAGTCGAATTTCTGCAGCAACTAATTTAAAAGAGGGGTTTCTGACCTATTTCTCTTTGCCAAGTGCAGAATTAATGGGTTCAGGTGTCCAGGATACTAAACATAATACTAATATATCATCAGATTTTTATTATTGTGTATTGTGTACTATCATAATCCAAAAAGGAAAGCCACCACAGTAAAGCATCTGCTTTGCATGGATAATTTGTGTTTACAGCACATGCACTTACTGAAAAAAAACCCTTTCCATTTATCCAGGTGGTGGATTGGAGTTCGCACTCAGGGAAACAAACCCCAAGTATGCTACATGACCGGTGGAGGAGATAACAACTTCACTAACAGGGGGATGTCATTGTTTACAGTGAGGTTACCCAATTGCATCTTGAATACTGGGATTAAAAGAAAATTCCACTGCTGGATGCAAAAAATAGCATTTTATTGTGGAATGAGAATGTATTCTCTAAGAAAAAAAAATGATTTTGCTACAAATCAACCACAAACTGTAGCTTTATCCATCTTTTACCATGAAAAGATTAGAATTATCATGACAGGAAATGTTAGAGAGGTTGATGTCACTGTTGACTTTGTACGCTTGCCTTCTGCCCAGTTATCACTAGTTTTTGCAGTTCTTTGCCAGTTCCTTTGTCACAAGTTCCATTAGTATGTCTCTTCTAAAAAGACAGCCATTCCCTGAGGAACTTTAATACTTCACTCGGTGAGGTAGTTTGACATTTTGGAAAGTATATTGTATGTTGTCGCTGCTATGGGCTATGATAAATTGACTGATTTTTGCAAATGTCAAAACTACATAAAATCCCTTTAAGGGCATTTGAAAATGTTAGGCAACACAGTATACAAAATGGCCTACTTGGGTCTGTTAAGTGGTAGTTGGAAAGGTCTAAAATAGTTTACAGGAGATAGATGTTGCAGCAGGAAGTCAGCACTTTAACCTCCCACTCGTGCATTTGAAACCCACGGTCCTGAACGCTGCAAGCATCCCAAGTGCTTGCTCACTGCCCTGAATATGTACTTACAATGAGCAGATGATTTAATACATATAAATAAGACAGGCTTCTGCTTTATTACTTTTGCAGGTATGGAAATATTTCTGCATATGCAAGTGGAAAAGTGTTACGATTTCCCCTGTCTAGTGGGAGTGCAGGCAGATAGATGTTGGAAAAGCCCACGCGCCGAGGTCCAGGACAAATTGGCTGCCTTTGGTCTTCACTTCTCTTTAATTAGACAGTGTTGGAGAGCCGGAGAGCTACCTGCCTACATATGTGCCGGCGCTCCCCCGCACACGAATATAGAGATATCAACAGTGCCGTTTATCATGCAAAGTGCAGACCAAAAAGTGGGACAGCTAAAATTTTATGTGAAAAGACACACACCGCCCACATTGACTAGGCTTTCTCCATGTCAGAGGAGCTTTATGAAATAAAAAGCCTGATTAAGTCGGACTGCAGTCGTACTAAAAAAGCTGACAAGTGGTTGTGACAAAGTAATAAAGTAGTTTTAGATATAGCAGCACAAGGACGTATAATAATAAATCTTGTCTTAAGACTTACACTGTGCTAGCAAATTTATGTGGACACCAGGTTTGTGTAAGCAGATCCAAAATGTACAAAGAAAAAATGTGTTTTGAGGAACTAACATGGGAAGAAAAGAAAATGACTGGCAAAGTCGCAAAATGTTTTAGTGATAGATTTAAAGCAATTAAATATACCATTTTATTAAAAACATGGCTGCACATGCATTGGGTTTATGTTAGTTTAGCAGACCTCACTAAAAGGCCGAATTAGCATCAGCCACCAAAAATGGCAAATCACGCATAAACAAGTACTCAAGTATGCTTTGGCAGCAAGGAACCAACCAGTTACAGAGAAATTTACCAACTTACTTATAGGAGCGATTAACACCAGTGTAAATTGATAGTTTCATAAACAGAACCATGGCCAACCACAATATTTTGTCAAAGGATCTTGGGGTTTATCGTATTTTAAGACATTAACATGGCTAATGGTACTTCCTCCCGTTTACTTCAGCACTGTGGATTTGAGTACGGACTCTAACGACTTATCCATTATTTCCTGTCACTATTGTTATAATGAGCCAACAAACTATTGGATCTGGAACACCATTAGGGTTCAGGAAATTTTTAAGGATTCTGTACCATTGCGAGATAGGGTCAAAGATACTAACTTAAGCTATGAGGTGTTTAGTAAAGGATGGCTTGTTTACCATTGTGAGATATATGCTTTTTTTTTTTTTTTGAGTGTGTGTGTGTTCAATTAATAGAGCATTTATCCCTGAAATAGACAATACCTAGTTTAATTTTAGGTGTGTGCGCAAATTATTTCCCAGATACTTGTAGTTTTTAAAGCCAGTTGGTACATCAAGAAGCAAATCAGCTAAGTTATTTTGTCTTCTAATAATGTCCATTTATTCTTAGTCTAAAGTGTTTTATCACTTTAGTCAAAATGAGAACATTTTTCTTCACAAAATGAGTGCATTTTTTTATTATTTATTTATTTATTTTTTGGTTACATTACTTCTGGAAGGGTCTATAATTTTGTGTCAAGTGTGTATGTAATGTTTCCATGCACGCAATACTGTTGCACTGTAAGGTACTGCAGTATTAAGTTATGATGCCTCTGTGGTCAGAAGTTTAGGGGGAACAGAGATGAGCTGAGATTATTTTATCTGCAAGTATCTGCAACACGTCCTGAGTGTATTCCCACCAATGAAAAAAGGTGTGAATGTGTCAGAAAGTCAAAGCTCAAACATTTGAAGTGGATCCAGACTGCCTTGTGGCTATTACTGTTTCACTCGACATGGACCATCTTTTCTCATTCTGCTCTTACAGGGCTTTGGGTATATGGGCGTCTGAGGTAACTATATTTTCATTCTGAATTATATGATAGAGGAACTGGACTGCAATGCCAAACAGTGTACTGTTTATCCTTCAGATTGGAGTATTTCCAGCCAACAGTTCCCAGAGCACATTCTGGGGGTTGATTGGTCTGACCCTCAAGGGACAAAAGCTTTTGTATCAGCACTTTATGTGGGTCTTTAAAGAGATAAGGAGTTCCCGAGCTGGTGTATCCATCCTCAAATCACCAACGACCCTCATGGTGGACAAGTATTTGAAAAGAAGAAAGTATTCACAATATATTCCCTATAAAAGCCGAAAGGAGCTCAGTAGCTATAAGGCGCAGTCGATTTGAAGACTTTTCCCATTTGGGGGTTAATGAGCTTTTCACCACAGTAATCCCTGCTTCATTCACACGTAAAATTAATCAACTGCACAGCTGCCAGTCACTTAAGCGCCAAAACGGGCTCTCCATTAAGACCTGGCAATCAGGTGCTAATCATTTAGTTTTACAGACTGACAAGAAGCCATAAGCTCATTTTACTACTCACACAAGGTACACAGCATTTGAAGGACTTCATTGGAGACAGTTTAAAGCAACACTGTGTAAAACTTACCTGGAAAAGTCTGAAAATGATTAAAATAATTGTGTCATTGTATAAAGATATATGTAGTGATGAAATGAAATAAGAGATTTTCTAATTCAGGGATAAATGCTCAATCTATATGTACCACAGAGTTCAGTAACTTAAATTTCTCATAATGGTAATTACACTAAAACTAAGAATTTGTTTTTTTCTTACTGACCCATGTGGCTGGAGCAAGAATCTGTAAGCACTGTTACACAATCCTTTAAACATTTCACAGATTAGGACAGTGTTTTTAAAATCCACTCCTCATTTCTTCCATGGCCCATTATCGACCTTTTCTTTTATATTCAATTAACCATTAGTATAGATGGATCTTAAGAGACTAATAAACCAGCAAACCAATGCCAGCCAAAACATAAGCTCCTTGCCAATAGAAATTAGCCGTGTTGGCTGGAGCATTTTTTAAACTCACTATGTAACTATGTAAGTCACAGGAAATGTTACATCTCATGAGAGCACATGTCTTATAACTATGCTATAACTTGCAACGCACACACACATTTAAATCTCATGTTCAAAACACACATATGTGAGCTTGCAGAGGTATTTGACTTCTTTAGTTTTTTTATTGTTGCATTAACAAGGTACAGTATGTATAGTATTCAAATATTTACACTGTAAATATCCATTACGCAGCCATGTCATGGGTGGTACGGTTGAGACTGGTCTTAAGACCACTTCTTCAGACCCGAGTCCACTTAATTTTTACTTCTTTCTGTCCCAAACTTAGACTAAACACTTTATAACTTTTAGGGATGATTTAAAGTACTCTGACTGGTACTTCTGCAAACTCAATATGTACCCTGTATATATCAGGTGTGCGGAATGTTAAACTGTTTTTGGTTCCTAGAATAGCATGCCTTAAAGTAGTAAAGAATCTGATTATGCATTATAGGTTTACAAAATAGGGAATATGTCTTAACATGAAGGCCTTAACGTTCCAGAATTGCCACACTAGTGTACAAATACAAGGCCTATTTTTATAAATTAATCTCAAGTTAACACTTCAACACTGTTGCTTGACATATTGTCAGATAAAATCTACAGTTTAATTTCGCATACAGGTATAGAACTATGATTCTGATTTCCATCTCCAGTGAAAAAACTCATGTCTTTTCAAGAACTGTGCTCTTCATATTAGAGAAAACACCACAAAATGTAAAAAAAAAAAAAAAAAAGCTACATTCATTAAACTCAATGGAATATTAAAATATTTATTTCATCTGTGTGTAAATATACTTGTCTTTGTCTTTATCAAGGTTTAATGTTGTGTAACCTTTATCCATTATCGCTGCTCCGTCGGCTGTGTGCACATCATTAACATGCCTTCCAACATGGCTATCTCGCTAATACAGGCACAATGCAGTCAAGGGAAACAACACACATCGAGCTGAGATTTATTTGCCGTGCTCTGCCGCTGCCACCCGAGGCACCAATCAACAGCCCTTCCACTGCCTATTAGAGACAGCGCTATGCAATCAGGATCCACCGAGCACCAGTTCACTGTCACACACTTCTGCCTTCTGCTCAGTGGCACAGACCTATTCACTTTTTAACAACACAACATAAGAAGGATAATGTATGGAGATAAGCACTTTACAATTCATTAGGGGGGCTCATGGGAAAAAACGCACGGAGCCAGGGCTCTGCAATGTGTTACTGCTAATGTTGTGTTGTCTTCCCACTGGCGAGGCGCAGCTGAAAAACACCAGACTACTGTGGCACAGGGAGCTTTTATGTAAATATTTAGGGATGTCAACTAGCAGTCCTGCATGTTAAGTTTGTATGGTACCAATGACACACTCAAGACACAAAAGTCAAATAGAGTCCTTTGCAAGTTTGCAAGTTAAGGTCAGAGAGGCATTGGGAAGCACGTAGTAAACAAGCAGAACATCCAGTCCAATATACTCAACTCATTTTTGAGCTCATTCTGGTTCTTTAGGTCTCTCATGACAAAAACATTTAAAACTGCTATAGGTTATAGCATGTATATGGGATTTCAGGAGGCATAGGTACCAAGAATGACAATTACTTTGTTATGTGTCATTTGGTCAAAGTTATCATTGACATTTATAAATAAAACTCTGATTACCGAGAAAAACAACCAGTTTTATGTGCATTTAGAGGCTTTGCAAACCCTCAGTGTAAGCAAAAGATTTCTAAATTAATGAAGAAAAAATGTCCTTTGAGTGTTATTGGTTGTTTATGCATTTGACATTTTTGCATCATGTTCCATCACAAAACACTAAACTACTTCACTTACCAATTACCGAGGCCTTTATAGAAACATTTTATTTTTGGATTAAATATAAGCTACTCAATTATTGCCTGATTTGGGCTTTGATGTGATTCTCATTTTACAGTATTCTTGTCTAGTCTTGTGTGTAATTGAGTTTGATAAAACTGATCCCTTGTATTTGTTTTTCCATAAGATTTAGATATGGGGAGATAGCAACTATGATATACAGGGATTAGGGTGAAGATAGAACAAGACAATTTATTTTAAAAATGCAGCAAAAAGTGAAAGAAAAATGTCCCGACATAGGATTTCAAGGGGAAAAGTGCAAGCGGGAGAGGTATGATGCAGAGATCCGACATTACCTTCGGTGGGGTTGATCGCCTCTGGCAAGTGCTCCCACGGGAGGGTCCAGGCAGGGCAAGGATGAGGAGCAAATGCAGCCTCGATGCCATTTCCCTATGAGAGGAGCAAACGCACATACAAATGCACACGTTACCATAGAAACCCATCTCCAGCCTTAAGGTTATGTGGTCCAAAAGATTGTAATGAGGTGAATGTAAAGAAAACTGATCTTCAACAGGCCTTTTTTTGTTTGATTTGGTGTAATTTTCCCAAAGAGTAAATCAGTGTAAAGGCACTTACTGGGCTTAAAGAGATACCAAGTGTTTCACCTTTAAAATGTAGTGCTGTGAAAATTCAACAAGATAGGCCTTGGTTTTCACAAGGTTTAACACATTTTCTCCAATCAGCAGTAAAAGAGCTTTTTCACTATGCAGTATGAAGTGTGTTGATAAAAGAGGCTGCTAGAAAAAGTTTGACAATGCAGTTTCTGTTCACATTCTCATGAATACGCTCAGGTGTGAAGAAAACTCAGGTAGCAATACTCGATAACATTTACACTACTATGTTTCTACGTTTTGAAGATCATCTGATGGTTAAATCAGTTGTTATGGGGTGAAATAAGCACCCTGCATCTCCCCCTGCTGTCTCTGGGCTGAAAGTGACACTTGCACGTATGCACATTGCGGATAGCAAACTAGCAATTGCTTTTTTATTTCTCAGTCGTTTCACATCAGAAGAGGTCAGTCATACCTCTTTTTTCAACTTACTCTACAATTTTTTAATCCTGTGGTTTTCTGGGGCACTTTTGAAGTACTCAAAAGCCCCAATAGGGACTTATACATGCATTACTGAAGCAAAACAATCACTGTATTTTCTAATTGTTGCCCCAGTTGGTCTGTGCAATCAAACAGCGAAAGAAAAACACCTCGACCAGTTTAAAAGAGGCCTGCTTTAGTGACATATGAAGACACAAAGAGAACAACTGTAAGACTAATTTCTTCTTGAGAACACCCCATTCTTCCAACTTCTAGGCTTTCCCTGAATTCACCTGATGATGCTAACCCTGTAAATCTCCTGTCAGGAAAACCCTTATTTTCACTAGAGCCTCAGAGGAAGCTGCTGTCTTGTTTGTAGGCCTTAAGCATAAAGACCTGTCAATCAAACCACAGGGAAAAACGCATTTGGACTCTTGAAAGTAGGTAGCGACTGTACTGTTTACATTTTTGTGTCCACAGCTCATTGCGCCGGCTGTGTGAGTGGCATGCACTGCTGTGATCAGTGGACTGGGAAAGTGGGAGCGTTTATGGGGCATTCATAAAGTGGATAGTGTGCAGACTGCAGAGACAGGGCTGGTGTGTCTGGTTAGTGGCAGTGAAGGATCGTGTGTCACTGTGTTAGTATGTAGGCCAGTGTTCTTGATTTAGGACACTCCAACATGTATGAGAACCAATCGTAACTAAGAGGCATCAATACAACAACGACATTTAAAGGAACTTCTACTGGGCAATTTTGTCAATAGCTCATACACACTCAGTATTGTTATTTGCAACTACTTTTGTGGTTCATCTGCAATGTTTGACGTGTTAAGAGGTGGTATTCTGCATGTCTTGAATGTAAAGAATTAGTTATTTGAGTAAATGTGTTTGAACCAAAATACAACTAAGAAAAATTAAAATTTGTTTAGACAGCCAAGAGAAGTCATCACATCCTTTGTTGCAGCGATGCTATATTCTCTAACTGGTCGTTGTTCACATGAATCTATTTCGATTAGTCGATTAATAATCGGATAGAGAAGCGCGAGTAAAATTGTTAAAAACTTGAGGTGTTCTAAAGTTTTTATTAAAAATTGGTGCTAATGCTACCAAAAATCACTTAATTTTTACAAAATTAAATCAGACAAAGCTACAAGCATGTTTCTTGAGGATGTTTATATAGAGCATATATACATCAAATATCATCTGTAATACATATGAAATTTTTTATCAAAACACAAAATGTACATTGTTTTTAACTGCTTACTGCTCTATCTAGATAATGAAGCCTTCTCTCACAGAACATGGCATGTGTCAGAGTCTATTATATATCCCAGTTGGCAATTACTAAATTAGTTGACGATTATTTCAATAATCAATTATAATCAACTAATCTGATTAGTTGTTGCAGCCCTAGTTGAGTCCAGTTTGTCTTGTGTGTTTTAGGTGATTTTTGTGATGTTATGTAATTTGTATAATTTAATATTGAAACTTTGTGTTGCTGCCAGTCTTGGTCAGGACTTCCAGTAAAAGAGACCTGAGATTTCAATGGGACTAAAATGATTGAATTAAAAATAACATAAAAAAAAAAAAAAAATAGAACTGATGTGCTCATTGGGGAGGGTACTGATATATGATGGTATAGAAAAAAAGTACATTTTGGTTAGTAATTAGTAAAAGGAGAAATAATTCATATTTCTGGTGCATCTTTAAAAATAAATAAATCAATAAATAGGGATCCAGACAGTGTATTCAGAGCATTTACCAGCATTTAGAAGCCAGAAAACAGCAGAATATGACTTTAATATTAAGTGGAGAATTATGTGTCACTGTGTTACCATGTGGCCATCTGTTAATGTCAGAGGTCTGGATTTATGCCATAAATATCATACTGTATTTGAGAACCCACACATTTACAGTGTAAAGGCCGAGACAACGCAACAGCTGCGGCGCAGACATGATGGTGGCGACACGCAGCCATCCTTGTAATCCCTTCAAGCGGAGAAAGAATGGTGGCCATTGTTTGCACACAGTCCCCTCCGTGTTAATGTGTGATTTCACCCTGCCGTCAAAACTGTCATTTGTGCACGTCCGCGCCTAGCAACACTTCATCCGGCAACATGGTACACTTACCCCCCCCCACCCTGACCACCCAGTGCACACGGCCCCCTCAAATCCCACTCACTCTTTCCCAAAGTAGATATTATTTTAGAAAGTCAGCCAGCAGGAAACCGCAGAAATATTCAAGCAGAAAGGACAGCCACAAAGCCAAGAGAAAAGTCTGGAGGCTCGAGAGTGTGAGGTTAGTGAGGGCAAAGAAGACACTGTCCTTTTGAACAGCTGTGGTCCTTATCTCAAAAAATGTTTCAGTAGTCTTCTATTGAGGCAATAGTTTTACCATAGCTTTCACAAAAAGAGATATTTTAATAATGTGGACATGTTGCACTTGTACTGAAAGCTTTCCTTTTTATAAACATACTTTCTACGAGTGCTAAAAAGTACTTAGTCTGGCCAATATACACAGTTTTGTTTTGGACAGCTGTGATTGCTTTAACAGCAGTTAAAAGCATAGGCTAAAGGGTGCACTCTGCGATAACACTAAAGACAACAGTGTCTGCTGAGAACACCGAGGCGGGCATTTTGGAAAACACTGCAGGCAGACAGCAAGTGTTCTGATTATATATTCAATACAAAGAATTCAAGTTTAAGCTGAATATGTGGTTTACAGTGTAAGGCTTAGAGCGCTAGTAAATCTTTAATTAGGTAAGCAAGTACAGTATGTATTTTAAATCACGGAGATGGACCAAAAGCATCTATGTCAAAGGCACTTATGTTCACAGTCTTTGACATTTATGCTTTTGCTTATGAATACTTACTTACTCTTGACAAATGAACAGTTTATTGGCCTGCTTGAACATTAATGTAGACAAACACACAGCACTGTAAATTTTGACTGAGTGGTAAAGTAACATGTCATGAAAGGCAAACTTTTCAACTGAAAATGAGTGCCAGAAGCCAAAACATTATCACAGAGCTACACACTTCAAGGCAAATCAGCTAAAAACTGAAGCATGAAATTATGGGATAATGGTTAACGACCAGTTCCAGCCTCCAAACCCTTTATCTACACTACAGCAGGACACAATTTGCATTCAGAGTACGAACGTGTTAAAACAAATGTGTGTGGAGATGACAGAGAATGATAAAAAGTGAGGACATACTTTGAGTTTGGTCATAGTGGGCCTCGGGCCACCAACAAAAGGCAGCTGTTGGCTGGTCTCCTGCTCACGCTCTAGTGGGCTGGATGGGCTGTGTGGTGCCGCAGGCTCTGATGGGCAGGACAAGGGAGGCCGAGGGGCGGAGAGAATTATCCCACAGGCTTTAGCTGCATGCAGGACCCCAGGTACCTCTTGGACACGGCTGTACCAGCGCAGCAGGTGGGGCAGGCGGTGTAGAGCACTCACAGCGTGAGTTTGGAGAGAAGTCTATCAAAGACAAAGCAAGGAGAAGAAAAATGAGAAGGAGAAGAAACAATCCAGCAAGGTATTGATTAAATGACTCATCAGGTGAGTCAGCTCCTGCACAGCAAAATGTCATGTTCCACTAGAATTCACTCATCACTGTGATGAGCAGACATGCACAAGGGACCAAAATCAAAACAGAGCTGTGTGTGGAAAAGGAAGAAGGGGTGGGGAGGGGATGAAAACACAAATACATGATTAAAAGAATTGTGTGCAGTGGGACAGAGGGACAAAAGCAATGAGGGCACACAACTGGACAGACTGGGAAAAACAGGATAATACCAAAGAGACATGATCAGTGGGACAGACAGGCAGACACAGACAGTGTCAGAGCGCGGGGCAGACTGGGGAGCAGGGGCAGCAGTGATACCACAAGTGCTGGAGTAGAACGAATATGTCGGGGCTGCTTCTGCCCTGGACAGAGATGGCCGTTAAGAGGAGACATGCTACGCTGAGTGTGAAACTGGAAACCACTGGAGCACAGCTGACTACTAAAAGCCTCATTGTGAGAACTCAAGTTCATTCCCACAGTGGACGGAGAGCTCAAATAGAGGTGGAGCCCCACTTCACTACCTGACCAATCACAACACACACTGCATTAAGTCACTGCTATATGAAAAATATAAAATAACGTAGAGATCTACATTACCTTTGAAGTTTTAAAAATGTGCTTGAGGCCCTCAGGCCAAGCACCCAGCCGTTCTTGATCAGCTGCGGTGAGAAACATGCTTCCAGAGTAAAGTTATTGAAATGCATTTCAACCTTGTCCGTTTGAATAGAATCCCTCCCACTGGCTGTTATCGGCCTTTGCCAGGTGCAGAGACCACCAGAGAGCAGAGCTGTGCCAAGTGTGATGCTGTGCAGCTCCTTAACTCCACTTTCAGCCTAGACACATCTGAGGAGCCTGGACTACTGCTCACCTTGACCACACTTACATAACCATAAGTCATGCACAATTTGCCCTAATATATGACAGCCTTGTCAGGCAGCAGTAAATACACGTGATGGTGTCTTTCAGCCCTAGTGGTACAGAATCGAATGAAAAAGGTGATAGCTCAAACAGGCAGCTAATAATTTTGCTTTGAGACTAAGATATGTATTGCTTCAAAACTTCTAGCTATAAGTCCAGTGTTAGGCAGTTGTTTCTAGATTAGACTCAAGGCAAGGGTCTGATTGTTTATTTTTTGCCTAATAATTTGTGTAAGGTTTATTTAATGTACGTGAAACAATATTTTCTTTTTTTTCTGACCCACAAGTTGAGAATCACTGCCTAATTCCAATGAGAAGAGTAATAGGCCAAACCTGAACTGTTGGCCAAAACACTCTCATCTATCAAAACTTTTGACAATAGCACTTGAGCAATGTAATATATAGTCTTGTCTTTTCACAGAACATTCGTTTATCAGGTGATTAAACAATTTTACTCAAATGTAAGAAAAAAATAGTGTATTTTAATTACCTATAGCAATTTACCTTACAGGTTATTCCAGCCGCACATGAAATAAAATGTATGAAAACAAAAGACTAAAACTTATAACTCACAGTGGTTCCTTATTGCTCGCTCTTAAGTATTGAAAGCACACATACATCATAATTGTCAAGGCTCTTACCAGGTACTGATAGATGCAGGGGAGAAGTACCACATCAGTCAAAGTGAAGTACAGCCCTTCAGCGAACACATGCTCCAGAGGCGGCAGATCTGTGGTCTTCACCTTCCTGATCTCAGAGCTCTCTCTGGTGGCAGATGACGGAACTGAATCTACAGACAACTTGGCAAGGGCAGCATTAAGCTCCAGTCTATCATCAGATTGAGTGAGGTTACTATCTGCTCTCCCTTGACCTTCAGCAAACTCACTTTTTTTATTTTGTTTTTGTTGCGTGAGTTTCTGTCTTCGGATTTTGTCGTCATTGTGAACTTTTACAGGCTCAGAGAGTCTGTGTTCAAGAGTGAGAATGGGGAGAGGAAGCTGGATCTCTGGACTAGTAGGATTTCTTAAATGTTCCTCGACAGCAGATGGAATGCCCAGTTCACAAAGCCGTGTCCACTTGCTCACCTGAGAACACAAAAGAAACATGCTTTAAAATGTTGTGTTATAAGTGATGTATGGGGATTTTCTACACCATTGGCAAACAAATTAATACAAGGTGAAAATCCCTACAGAGCAATGCATGAGAAAATAAAATCATTTCACGCTGTCTCACTTTTTTAATTACAATATCTATATAGTTCAATTAATCTTTAATTAATTAATAATTATCCATTATGAATGCCCTAGGAAAACAAAACAAACAACAAAAATAAACAAATATTGAGGATATGAAACATCCATCAAGACCAAGATAGTAATAAAATTACCTGCATTCACTTGGTTCGCTCACAAGTCTTGAGTCAGTAAAACAAAGTCTAGACCTAGTAGCCTGTAAACCGGACCCATTATTTTAAAAAGTCCAAGTTTGCAGAAACCTCATGAGACCTTAGTTCAGTTCAGGTTATTCAGTCACTTAATGAACATAGTAAAGAGCAACAAAGTAGTAATCATGGAATTGGGTCTGAAAAGGCTCAGGCAGAAGCAAAGCCTATTAATGCTCGTTACAACTGCTTAACCTTGACTTGAATAAACATAGTAATAAAGAAGAGTAGTAATAAACAAAAATGGGGAAAAATTGCTTACAGTCATAACTCTCAAAAATAGAAGTGTACAATATTTTTTTTAATGAAAAGTGAACTTCATATTTTCAATGCCAAGTGAGTACTGTTCCACAATTGAACCCCAGTAAGTAGTAAGAAACACTTCTCCTCCTAACTTCCTTTTTAGTGTTTTGTAAAGTAAATTTACACATACACTATATTGCTAAAAGTATTCGCTCACCCACCCAAATAAATTAATTCAAGTGTTCCAATCACTTCCGTGGCCACAGGTGTAGAAAAATCAAGAACCTAGGCATGCAGCTTTGTGGAATACTTTGTGGAAAAGTTGTTCCAACATGACTGCCCACCAGTACACAGAGTCCTGACTTCAACCCGATAGAACACCTTCGGGATGAATTAGATTGCAAGCCAGACCTTCTCGTCCAACATCAGTGTCTGACCTCACAAATGCGCTGCTGGAAGAATGGTCAAAAATTCCCAGAGACGCTCCTAAACCTTTGGGAAAGCTTTCCCAGAAGAGTTGATGCTGTTATAGCTGCAAAGGGTGGGCCTACGTCATATTAAACCCTATGGATTAAGAATTAAGCTCATATGCGTGTAAAGGCAGGTGAGCAGATACTTTTGGAAAGATAGTGTATCTCTCAACTCATATTCTCAGGAACTAGAAAGCTCTTAAAAAAAACATATTTAATATAAAAGGCAATGCACAGTTCTCCTGAAAACCACCCAATGGTTTAAGTAAGAGTTATTGTTGTAATTTTGTAATATTTAAAATGTTAGGATTAATATATGCATTATACACACTTTTGATTGATACAAAAAGATGAAGGTAAATTCAACATCTATCACAATGACAATAAGTTAAGTAACTTAATTTGGATATTTTCTCTTAGTCAGTTAAAAAAAATAGAGTATGTACTTACAAACTGTTAAAAATACTGGAAAAGTGGGAACAATATGGTTTCTTTAGAGTCAAATACACAAAATACACAATATTTGCTCTCCTTCTTTGGGTTTTGATTTAAATACATAATAGAGCGTGTTAGTTTGTAAACGATGATTAGATTTCACACTTTAATAGATGCTGGTATTATAGTAATGATACTTAACAGTCCAAAGAGTTTGTGGGTGCTGAAAGGTTACGTGATGTGGCTTAAACTGGGTATAATTTTTTTACACCAATATTATAATCTAGAAGGTTAATAATAATCTATATATCAAGATCAAATATATTACAGAATAAAAATGTGTGACCACCATAGACCACCAGTATAAAAGAAACCTTTCAGACCAACCTCAGCACAAGCCTTCAGACACGTCTTTTTAAAGCCTAGTAAAGCCAGCACATCATTCCTGGAGGGGTCAGCCTCCAGAGTTCTGTTGATGATGTGACGAAGTACCACAGCCAGTCCAGCTCTGCACAGCCTCCCAGTGTCATCCAGGACAGAGGGCAGCCGACAGCTCTTCACCAGCGGGGGTAGAGACTCCAGCCCGACGTGGGACACTTCCAGAAACTCGGGGAGGAGAGCTTTTAGTGATTCCGAGCTGGCAGTCTTAGAGGAGGACACCAGGAAAACCTTAAAGGATTTGCATTCGCAGTATGACAAGAGGAACAGGACAACTGAAGTGTGCAGCGGGAGACGAGGCTCTCCATTTTCGTGATAGACTTCTAAAAAAAGAATGGGATGCTTTTCCGTGGCTTTCATGTTCTAAAATAAAATGAAATAAGGACTTTTATCACTTTTTCGGTTAACACATTTGCATTAAAGGTATTAATAAAACGTAGGACTAAATGTAAGATAATGTCACCAATGAAACAAACAGGTACTTACAGCAGGTCCCGTTTAAATACTCTAAAAATACCGGCTTTTAAACCACGTTGTTATGATACATGCTCAAACTTCCTGGAAGCCCCTTTAGTCCTTCCTCTTCTAACGCTAACATAGTTCCACAGCGCCATCTATTGTCTGTGTAAACGATACTTCGAATAAAAAAAAAGTACATATGTGTTTTCAAATATTTATAAAAGCAATAAATAATTATCTTGTAATAAAATAATCTAATTACAATTAATAGAGGAATAAATTTTGAATGTATATGTTTTCACTAAGGTTCCGTAATCTGCCACCTTGTACATTCCGGAAGCATTTAATGGTTGCACAATCTGTACTTACAAGGAAAACCGTCAGCAACACTGACCGTTTATTCCTTTGTAGACAGTCTAAGTCCTATATAAAAAATATCGATATAAGGGCAGACCTCTAAGGTAGGTAACTGTCAGTATAAGTATTTTGCTATGTCTGTCTTTGTAATTAGACCCCTGTGGACGTAAGTTTAGCTTTGTGGTGTCGCCGGTACACTCTGTGTCCGCTCAGGACCAGTGTCGTTACTGGGAGACTGAAGTCAGTCACTGTTGTGGTGTTTTTGATTTTGAATGCCAATTTTTGCACTGTCAGACGTTTTTAGTCTCTAATACTGATATCAGGTATATAAACAGGCAGTATTATTCATCAAATCAAAATCAACAATGTGATATTTTATAAAACGTTGATATTGTGTAATTTATTCTAAGATTTTTTTTTATCCTAAGAGGATATTTCGTTTTTTGTTTGTTTGTTTTGTTTTGATGTTTGTTTGTTTGTTTGTTTACATAATCATACGTCCACCCAAATAATTTTTATATTTTTTATAATCTCTAGCACCATATTTCTTAATGCTAATGTTTAAATTCACTGTTTTGGTATTTTGGCGTCTGAGTAGGGTGACTACCCCAAAAAGTACAAAAGTGGGACAAGTTGTGTGATTTTGTGGGACAACTCAAGTAGTAAATGTTTTGATATACAAATCTAACTTACTGAGATACAAGTTGCTTGCCGTTTAGGGCCTATAAAACATATGATGTGGTGTTTTTGTCCCAAAAAAGAACGCTCACAAATATTTATTCTACATTTTACACCAGGAATACTGACCTTACCTTGTTGTTCTTAAATTGAATCTCATTTATAAGATCCACCGAGCACCAATGAAAAAGTGGGACATTTTCTTGATATGTAGGACCAGGGTACAAATGCCTAAATGGCTGTGCAGTACAACCAGAAGTGGGACAGGTGGTCACCCTACATCTAAGTGTTAATTTTATGGCTGAGAAAAGCTTATTCTAATTTTGTAAGCTTGTAGTATTGTAGAGTGGAGAAAATAAATACTCTAGTTCTATTGTTTTTTGTTTTGTTTTGTTTTTTTTTATCTATGAATGGTTTATAGCAACACACTCTAAAACACAGTCTCAGTTAACTGGTTGTATACATTCCAGTCTAAAGCCATGGCTGGACCAGTCACTTTGGAGTTGGACCCTATTTTCCTGAAGGGTCTGAGTTACCTTCACTCCAAGAGTAAAGACTCTGCAGAGAAACTGAAAGCACTGCTCGATGAGGCCCTTGCAAGAGGAAGTGACACATCCTATCGCACATTGCAAAAAGTACAGTTATTAAGATTATTTGTTTTATTTGTATCCTTTCTGTCACCATAGCTTATTATTACATTAATAATAATGTGTTTGGTTGTTTACAGGACATAGAAGTGTCATCAAAAGGGTCTATTTCAAAACTCAGCTTGAATAAACAGGATTCCAAGTCATCATCTAGTTCTTCATCCTCCAGCAGCAGCAGTGGAAGCAGCAAATCAAGTTCTGAAAAGAGCAAAAAAGAGGGAGAGAAAAGACCCTCTGAGAAGGTAATGTACTGTCTACAAAATGTCAACCTAATTTTTACTTTTTTATTATTAACTGTAGTGTTTATGGTTAAATTGGTATACAGTTAGACACAAAACTGAATCTTGAAGCTCAGTAACTTGACTATTGTATTATTCACAGTTGTAATATGTTGTGTTCATAATTCTGATTAATAGGTGAGGGTTGACTTGTCAGATGTGGACCCACCAAAGAAGCCTCGACTTGAGAAACAGGAGAACCGCTCTTCACCGATCACTGTGCAAACCAGCAAAGATCTTGTGCCAAATATCAGCGACTATGATGAGACCAATGCAGATGATTTTGCTATGGAAATGGGCCTGGCCTGTGTTGTTTGCAGGTATCACACACTCTGTTTTGTGTATTTTATATTCTAGTCTATTGTATTTACAGTGCATGCACAAGATAATGAATTCTTCATCTTGAAGTTGATGATGTCAAAATCAAGACCTTAAAAGATCTTAAAATGTTTAAATTGTTAAATAATCTTAGTCTAGCCTTTAAAGGTTGGATCTGAATTGGAGAATACAGTATGTTTTATAAAACCATTTATGCTCAAATAATTGAACCACCCACCTCGTATGAATGTGTTAGTCTGAATGTGGTGGTGTGTCTTATGGCAGTAGGAGAGGCCGTAGGCACAGTCAGGCAAAATGCAATATAAATTTAAGCCATTATTATTATTATTATTATTATTATTATTATTATTATGATTATTATTAAGTGATCATACCATCACTAATGTTGAGGTTGCCAAAAAGCTGCAACAAAATTATATTTGAGTTTGTTGGTTTTTTATTTGTTTTTTATATTTATATCTAAAGACAAATGACTGTGACAATGGGTAACCAGCTGGTGGAGTGCCAGGAATGCCACAACTTGTACCACCAAGACTGCCACAAACCCCAAGTAACAGACAAAGAAGTGAACGACCCAAGACTTGTGTGGTACTGTGCCAGATGCACAAGACAAATGAAACGAATGGTACTGAGCCATATTATTCATCTTTATACAGTGTTACTAATATTTATACAAGCTATTTTAAGTTTTCTTTTTGGTGTGTGATTTAGGCCCAGAAACCTCCACAGAAGCCATCTCCAGTCTCTGCATCATCAGCGCCCGTTGTGAAAGACACTTTGGTGAAAAAGACAGAGCTTAAATCCAAACCTGACACATCCAGCACATTCCAAGCAAGCACATTTCAAGCATTCAAAAGAACAGAAGTCAAGGTATGTGATTACTCTATATAGGCTGTAATATATATATATATAATATATATATATATATATATATATATATATATATATATATATATATATATATATATATATATATATATATATATATATATAAAAATAAAACCCATCATCTGGGCTCTTTTTAAGTAGCATTGGTATTACTACTGAATGCATGTGTATAGGAAGTAGGTATTTTACTGTCGCTTACCCTGACATTGTTTTGGTAGCAAGCTTGTTCCCCTGTAGAGTGTTATTTGACTATGTAAATGCCAAGCCAAACATTCCAAGGCTTTCTCTTACAGCATACAACAAAATGCAAACTTAACATCCTTCACTGTCTTTTCTTTGTCATTAAAGCACATTAAGGCTGCAATACCCAAGCCCACATACCCTACTTGCTTACAATATAGTGACCAGCCTTCTATTATATTTTTATTTAGATTATCTTACTTAGGCCTTTAACTCATTATGGTGACAATGTATCTCTCTCCAAAGTCATTTAAAGTAAAACTGTACCTTTTTGCTTATCCATTACCATAGTTTAAAGCTTACTTTAGACATCTAGCTTTGAGTTCAGCCTTTTTTTTTTTTTTTTTTTTTGTAATAAAGCCATAATATAGTCTTAACCAGTTCAGCTTATTTCAAACAAAAATATTTAAATATACTAAATGTTTAAACAGATTTTAAAATGTAGTATACCATAAAGGATGTAATAAAATAATCTAGAAAAATAACTCAAGGGAGAACAACTATGTTCGATGATGTCCTTAAGTCTCTCCTTTTCATGGTTCATTTTTATAGATAAGCTTTTTGCATATAACAGTATTCAATGTAATTTAACAGTTAAAAATTGCATACTGCACAATTAAATGAGGTTAATCCTGATGATGTCTCATGCAGGCATCCACTACACCAGCAAACCCCACCAGCAGCAGTGCCTCCTCCTCGGGCAGTGGTCTTACAGGTTGGGCTGCATTTGGTGCCAAGACAAGCACGTCTATAGCAACCAGCTCTAAACTAAGTTCCTCAGGCTCAAGTAACAGCAAGACCCTGACTGCTCCCTCAGGTCAGAAACCTGTCGGGCTGTCTGGACTAGCTGGAGCTAAGTCGGGACTCGGGGGAGCTAAGATCCCTGTCAGCGGTAATGGAAATGGTTCTAGCCAGGTGCCACTGAAACCCCCTCCACCTCTGACTCTGGGTAAGCAGCCAATAAACCGATCGTCCAGCAGCGAAAGCCAAGGAAAGGCTCCATCAGGGGCCGGATCCCCCGGAGCATCCCAGTCAAGTGCAGGAGGGAACGGAACGTCTAGTGGTAATGGAGGAGGGAATGGGAACAATGGGAACGGCTCAAAGGCAGCACCAGGGGTCAAAGAGCCAACTTCCCAGGAGTCCCAGCTTAATGCTATGAAACGCTTACAACTGGTGAAGAAGAAAGCCGCGCAGAAGAAAATGAAGAAATGAGTAGAAAATGTTGTAGTAAAATCAAATGTGTAAACAATGTGGAGTAAGTGCCAGAGATCTGTGTGTGTGTATTACAACACCATGTGCATGGAGTAAGACTGTCCAATACTTGAATCTGACTTTATGTAAGTGCTGCCAGACTCTGTGTGCCTCATTTTATCCTAAATACAGCTGAACATTGGAAATCTGTCCCTTTTTATTGACACCATTAAAATAGTGTCTTCTAAAAATGGCTAATATAGTGTTTCTCATTATAAACATGAAAGATGATGCGTAAACAAAAAAAATCATAGAAGTCATTTTTATTTATAATATAATAAATTCTTTAATTTCACATTAAACATTATGGTTCTTCACATATAAATATCTTCACATATAGGATTTACTTCATCTATAATCACGTCACATACAAAAATTACTTTATGAATATATTTATATCAACACTGAAGTACAAAAAGTGCTCAACACAGTGCCCTGTATTTCCAGCCACATTCATTCATTTATATATTACAAGAAACGTCTTATAGATTAGCTGTCTGTTGATAATAAACACTTTTGGTACGTGTGTCATAACCGTGTGCAAGTGCAAGACAAAGACACATTACATGTTTGCTGATGTAGAGCAGGCCATAGACCAGTATGGTTTGGTTTTTTAGTCAATTACATTCTCACTCTTTATGCATAGGACATCTTGCCCAAATAGTTAGCAGGAACGTAGCCCTTCTGTCCATTGGACTCAGCCAGCCACCACTCTTTATTTCCCCCCAGGTCACAGAACTGGAGGATGCGGACATGCTGGTACTCCTGCAGGCTCAGCTCTTGGTCGCAACGGGCTTGAAATGCATATACAGCATAAAACTGTGAAAACAAAAATAGATTTTTAGTTTTGGATTGAAACTTGGTGAGGTTGTCAAAATAGAGGTTTGCTGTTAAAATAATAAATGAGCTGTTTTAGTTATCAATACAAAATATATCTCCAAAAAGTAAATGAACCATTGAGAAATATCGTTGTATTTTCCTTGACATCCAGTAGGGGGAGTTGTTTACTATTTGTTTTACATATAACAGCCTAGTACTGTTTCTCCCAGTAGATTATTCTCCTTTTCTAAAGCCTGTCTATTTATCTGCATTCTTTAAAATTTGGAATAAAAGCCATGTTTTATAGACACCTCTTCACATCACCTAAAAACTCCCTCAGATATTTTGGTCCAGGCCTTTATGTGCAAGCGAAGGATAGCTGTGACATAGCGCTTGACCCTTCTTGTTATTCACAAATCCGGGCTACAATTGGGGCTCAAGGCAATCACGTTTAGTCATAATTTTATTTTTAATTTGCCAGATTCAAGCAAACCTGCTGCATCATGTCAAAATAAGAGGGCTTCTTGATCCTTTGCAGCTTCAAAAGCTTAAAAACTGACTAAACTACAACATGTAGTATTATCTTAAATGCTACTTTTTTTCTTTCGGCTTCTCCCTATCTCATTCGGGGTTGTCACAGCAAACCAGTCGGTTTGTCGCACGGTGAGTTGGCAGGTTTTTATGCCGGTTGCCCTTCCTGTCGCAACCAGCCACATACAGTGACTGGAGTAGGTAATGTGGGTGAAGTGTCTTACCCAGGGACACAATGAGAGCATGCGCTTCGGGTGAGATTTTAAAGTCATTTTATTTGTTTTTAAATGCCTTCCATGGTCTGGCTCCTCAGTACCTGTCTGATCTGCTTTTTCCCTATGCCCCCTCGTGCTCTCACAGGTCCGCAGAAGAGTCTTCCCGAGGTCGTCCCGAAGACCACATGGAAATTAAGAGATGATCTGACTTTTTCAGTGGCAGCTCCTCAACTATAGAATAAGCTCCCTTTGCACATTAGACAGGCCAATTCCCTTTCTGTTTTTAAAGGCCTCCTTAATTCTCCCTCAATTTGAGGGTTGACTTTTATTGTTTTATTATATTAATATATATATTTTGTTGTTGCTTTTATTTGTCTGATATTGGTGTGCTGCGCATTGCTCACCTGTTGTTTTAAAGTGCTCTATTACTAAAGTTGGATTGGATAGATTTAATTACCTGTTGTGAATCATCAAGTATATCATCTCCATCCACTGAGACCCCCTGGTCCTCTGGGCTGTCCGGCTCCCCTTGTAAACCAGAGAGGGTGGAGCTGCTGTCAGTTGTGTTGAGGTTGAAGCTGCGCAGACTGCTGCTGCTGCTGCCCGACACAAACAGGCTAATGTCATCAAAGTCCTCCTCCACCATGTTGAGCTGCTGCTGCTGCTGGGCTGGCTGCTGCTCCCGGGGCAGCTGTCCCCCTCGCTGGGAGTCTCGAAGAGGGTTGTACTGCTTCAAGAAGGTGGAGTACACAAAGCCCTGAGCACCTGAAGAAGGCACAGGAGTAAGGGATAACATTTATCAATGTGGCCATACATGCAAAGGGTATGCATTAATAAAAATAAAAAAAAACATTAAAAAACACACACAAAAATCTCTATAATAGAATCTATCAATAATAACATGTTTTATATATATATAATCTTCATTATCATTTTTAGGGTCATAACTACATATATTGCATATTGCATATATTGTATATAATTGCCAACACAATCGGGAAATGGAGACCTGGATACTGAGTGCATATGAAGTGAGAATATTCATATTGCTGGTACAAACAGACGGATGAACAACAACTTCCTGGGAATACCTATAATCCCAGTGGAGAAGACAAGCCTGTGAAGAATCTACAACATACACACAGTTTTTTCCAAAGCTCATAAAAGAACTTGTTATTGCAGTGTACAGAGCTGTGCGCAAGCCGCATCTCTCCGCCCTTGTTATGAATACCCAGAGGAGATGCTTTGTACTCCAAGCAACGCTGCTTACACTGTGCAACGGTTTGTTCCAAACAAGGTGTTGGGATCTCAGCTGCTGCACAGAGATGTGGAGAGGAGATGGTAACACACTCTGGAGCTGGCCCTGTTGTGAGGCAACCATCTCCAGAGGAAGCAACATGACATGACAGCAGCCACTGGGAATGAGGCTTGTACGCTAACTCATAAAGTAAAGTTTACTATATTTTTAAAGACTCTGTATTGGATGCAGATCTATTCAATGCACAATGAGGGTTCAGAGGATACTGTACTCTTGCACAGAGTTTAATATGATAACTTCATCAACCTCTGCATGCTTCACTAAGGAGGTACAGATACAGGTGATACCTATGCCCCGAGGGTCTAGATCCTAACTCGCAAACACACTCACACACTTGCCTCCACTGTGCACGAGCCAGCGGCTGCTACTTCCGAATGGGTCAGTGTCCTCCAGCAGGGCCACCAGCTCTCCCTCCAGTAGGCTGAGGTCCTGCTCCTGGCACCCATTACACTTCCTCTTCAGCTGGTAGATGCACTGAAGTGGGTACTCTGCCAGCAGCCAGGCACGCTGCTCCTCAGTCTGATGCTGCACCTCGGGCATCTGCTGGAAACACAGTACAACAATGAGTCAGTGCAAGTCGTTCAAGTTTGTCAGTGTATAGAGGGTATGTGGGCGTGATGCTGCTTGTTAGCATGTACAGCTGGTCTAAGAAGGTTAAAGGTGATAAGATACCTGGTTTTAGAGCTGCAAATAAATTCACATATTCATATACAAGCACCTGTTGCCACCCACACTCAGACGTACGTAGCTCTGGGTATACAGAACTGTTTCTACTAATTACCACAAGCCTTTCTGTCAACTTTTATACCAAGACACAAGATCATATCGTGGGCTGCTGATAAGGCCACAGTTGAAATTCTAAAACTTTACAAACATTTTTTCCTTTGTTTTAATTACCATTATTTTCTTGTCCCGTTGTCTCTCAAAGCTGACTTTGCGCTCCATTAGTTTCTGTGTGTTGTCTTTTACAAAAGTTAGATTGCTCAGCTCCTCCATGATGCTGTTTTGAACTTCTGCCATGTTTGATAATGGTGCCTGGACAAGAAAAGACAAATGTCATTTATTTACATCCACAAATGCAGTGTATCTAATGTCTGCATGTTAGGTGTGCTCACAGGTAGTTGATGTAACGATGGAGCAGGGAGTAACAGTTTCTCCATGAGCTGCTTGAGGAGGGCCACTAAGTTCACCACACAGTTGGAGAGGATGACGTGGGCGGCCATGTTGAACCTCTGCAGCTCCTCTACCAACATGGCATTGATGGCCTCGTAGTCCCTCCTGGCTGGGCCTTGGTCATCTAGCACCGATGATGGACAGGAGGGAGAGGGGGATGCTGAAGATGATGATGCTGACAGGGAGGAAGAGCGCTCCAGACGGCTGCAGTAATCCAGTAATTTATCATACCTCTTCTGGATGAGCTTCTGTGGGGCTGTAAACATGCCCTGTAGTGAGGATAGGGGAGCAAGGACCAAGTGCTCCACACTGTCTTTCTACAGGAAGCAAGGAAAAGAAGCACTTAGTATACAGTGAGTAGTTATGAATATGTACTTAGCATTAAAGTCTGTCAAAACAGATAAACATGCAGACCAAAAGATAACACTATGCAATGTTGGCTACATTGTAAGTACATTCATGAATTCACCAACCTTTCTATATGAGATATTTAGCTTTCTCCAAAAGTTGTACAATTAATATTTGCTTGCATTTTCCTGGGAACCATGTGCTGTTAGCGTGCTAACTTGCTATACTGTTCACAACAAACAAAACAGTTAAACTAGCTAGCAAAGGTTAGTCTCGTTTTATGCTAATAGCAAAAATGCTGTGCAGTTTTGTCCAAACAAAAAGGCAATTGTTTTACTAAAGTAAATGTTAATTGTAATTCTGCTTTACAGAAATTCTCAATTCTCAAGTTTCTTTCTGGGGGGAAATAAAATGGAATGTCAGAGAAATAATCTACAAAATCGATACAGGCAGGCTTCTAGTAGTAGTATTTTTTATTATTCACATGCCCTTATCATTAAGCTGTTTATATGCTGTATTTTATCATGTATTTTTAAAAATATATTAAATATATTAAGCCATTTCTTTAACCAAATGGAAGACAGAGTTAGTTCAAGGCAGCTTTTGTACAAAGTGTAAAATGTTTGTCTTTTCATTTTATGTTAGCTAGCACAAGTGACTGCTCTCATTATATGTGACTGAGTACAGCTTTGAATGTAGTTCTACAGTGAAAGGTTCGAGAACACAAAGCTACTGTTATCTCAAAACTGGCAAACCTCAGAGGTGGAGGACAGGTGAGTGAAAACAACAGCCCAGCTAAAAGATCGGGTTTATAGGCACACAAGGACTTCATTGTACTTCATAGAAGCTAGCTATGGAAAGTGATATCAGGCCATTTCTAAAGTCATGCAGGTTACTTACTCTACAGAAAAAAGACTTACAAAGTGCTTATATGGGTCGTTCCCGTTGTGATGATATAGGCCATTTTTGTCATTTTTGTTGAATTCTTTGATGATTTTTTCCATGTCATGGGCATTCTGGACAGCAACAGATACCATTTCCTGTTAAAATATATCAAACCAAGATTAGTGTAACAAAACATTACATTCATATTCTTATATTTTTCACAGACCACTTCTTACATACCTGGGTTTCTTGCATGTAACACTGGACATTCTTGACCAACTGCCTGACTGCTTTCTCCAGACTTCTGAACAACTTCTCTTCTCGGTCAAACACTTCATCTCTTACCTGCAAAAAATTTTAGAATTTTTATCTGTATAATGCTAATAGAGTCTAGATTTCTTTTCCTTTTTAACTTCTTTACCTGTGGTTCAACTCCAGTGAGAATCTTGAGGAATCCAGCAAACCTGTCCCCTTTTTTCCGTATTGAGTGGATGTTGAATTTGTGCAACTTGCCCCTCAATGTGCCTTCATCTTCTGATCTCTTATACTTCATAACTGAATGATAGTTATTATTGAGATATTAGATTTTTATTATCATATAGAAGGAGAGGAATTAAGGTTCTCAGCAAGAAACCATGAGTGTAAATGAGAGAGGCCCATGTGAGGTTGCGGGGAGAGAGGTAAAGAAGCCAGGTTAAGGATTTTCGAAAATTAAGGTCAACTGTCCAGAATGTAGGCAGAGCTGGAGTTAGCAGAGCTGAAGCTGGTAAGGTTCTTTTTGGAGATGACGATTAGGAATGAGTACGGCAAGAGGGACAGATCATTGTAGATGTTTTAGAGTCATAAAGGCTTGACTGATATGGTTTGCATAAATACAAAGGAGGGATAGTGAATATATTGCAGAAGGATGCTGAGGTTAGAGCTACCAGGCAGGAGGCCTAGCTTAATGAGGAGATTTACAGACGTAGTGAAAAACATGATGTTATTTGAGGAAGAGGATGCACAGGGTAGGGCTACATGGCAGCAGATGATTCACTGCAAATAAGCAACTGAATTTAACCAGTCTTACCAATGTCCTTGCGCCTCCTGAATTCATTAATGTTGATGTTTATTATTTTGGCAGCAGTGAAGGCCTCTTGTACTGGCTGGTGGTCAGGGTGGTTCTCTGGTGTGGTCTGCCAAAGTTCTCCAAGCAGCAAAGGGTACTTCATGATCCTCTGTACTGGTTTGATGAGCAGTGATCCCATGTCTAACAAGTTTGGCTTACCTCTGCAAATGCATATGTGAGACCGTTAATTTCACCCATATGTTCTATGTTATATGTTTTTTTCATTATTAAGAGAGACTTACTGTTGGTCATAGATTTTCCTAAAAGAAGAGAAAAGATTAATAATTTTTAGGTCACAAGGGAAGTTCATAATGAAAACTGATGAGGAAGTAGCTGGCCTTACTTCAGTGCTAATATACATGCAATAAAATGTTGCTTGATTTCTTCCTCTTTCTCGTAAGCTTTTAGAGCCATGTTGGCGTCATCATGGTGGTAGCAGTAAATCTTGTACACGTCTTCTAGAGCTGCCTTGGCCTGGATGAATACTTCTCCTGGAAAATCAAGCAATGTTAGGCCTGTGTGGGAGATACACCTATTATTATATAGTTGTTGTGAGATTTACCTATGACAATTGCTTCTGGATCAGGTTCGATCATTGCTTCTTGCAGTCTGTGGAGGAGAGCTGCTGATACCTCGCATACTGTCTCCATGTTGGTGAAGAGGCGGTCCACATCCACAACCTAGGCAAGGATATTACCATGAAATCTGTTATTAAAAGTGTCCATCCCACTTCTGCTTAGCTAATTTTGTCTCTGCTATCAAACAACTCTATCATACAAGGCCTAAGCGTGATTTTATGATATGAAAGGTAAACTTGAATACAGATCCTCACCACCAAAAAACATCCATTAGCATGGACAACCGAGTAAAATCCAACTAAGTGTTCACAATCCACCTTCACCCTAGCTCATTGATGATGTTTTGTTCTCACGCTCTCTTTTGAACAAGCATTGTCTGTTAGTTGCGTGTTATTATTTGATTGTTCCAGAGAGTTTATACTGTATGTATGTAGGTATTTCCTGTTTTCTGATGGTTGTACAGTTTGTGTACATGTATGCACCAGGTAGTAGTTCATCCTATTAATTTATGCAAAATCAAAATTGACCACAGAAATTGGATATAAATATAAAAATAGAATTAGGAAGACTGGCCACACAAACCTTTTTGGACACAGTGTCTGATATTTTGCTACTACGGTTAAGATTTGTCATTTTGGCTGTTATAAAAAAGGTCTGGGGCCCATGCACTTTGATGTAAAATAGTGTTTTTGTTGACTTGAAGAGCAATCTTTAATATAGCAATATTTTGCCTATTATGTGGGGTTAGGGTTATATAGGATATATCTTTAATCAACATGCTCTGTTTGGTTGGTGGACAGGTTAATAAACTGAATGCCAAACAGACTTGTAATCGTCCTGAATTGATCTACCTGCATGTTCCTTAGGGGCTGGACCACCTCTCTGATGCACAGTTCCAGGTCTGTCAGGAAGTCCTTCTCAGTCTGCACCAGCTCCTGGATGACCTTTGACCTGCGCTTCATTTTCCTCAAACGCACCTCCTCAGGATCTAGTGCTGGGGAGGTGGGTGTGGACAGGTCAAACGGGGTCATCTTTTCTGGATTATAACAGAAAACAATATGATATTAGGTGTCACACATTCATTCTCAACACCTCTGTCACATTCATTCTCAACACCTCTGTCTTTGCAAAATCAATCAAACCACGCGAATTCAGCGCGACCCTGCATCTTTGTCCAAACTCTGCAACTTTTCCGCAACTTTGTCCAATTATCACTGAGATTTTTCTTTAAAATTGCATTTTGCTGCACTTCCCACTGTCTGTGGGCCGTCTCCTGTTCCAAACAGAGCAGCTTAGACAGAGCAGCGCGGAGGTGCGGCCCCGAGATCAGGTGCACTCAATAGCAGCACGGAGGTTGAGCGCACAGGCCTGAGGTCGCATGTGCTCACCAGCAGCAGCGCGTGTGGATGGGACTGAAGGAGGAGATAAACACGGTTCTAGATTTGTCTGGTGTCACTATTAAAATCTCGTCTGCGTTGCCATTGTGATATAGTTACCTAAAAAGTTGAATGAGCAGTGTATTTAGACAACAGTGAAGTTTGAGGTCATTGTTTTTTTAAACCTTAACGTTGCAGGCTAATAACCTTCCTGAAAAACTATAGCACAGCCAACTTCTTCTGTTTTTAATGACTAGATGTTTGACAACACACAACAGAGCAATCACCAGAGAAGATCTAAGTGGAACAGCATCAGAATCAGAGGCAGTGTAGTAGACAAAAAAAGCCTAATGACACAGCAATATCATTTAAAAAAGTAGGTACGCTTGGCCTGTTCAAATACAGGTATTTTTAATTATATTATTACCACCTCACATATGTTTAAAAACAGATTTTGTTAGTTTTTTATAGTTCTAGCAGTAAGTTATTACCTCTGGTACTTTTTACCTGTAAATTATACACACACAAAAAAAAAATTTAACTTTCAGCGCAACTTTTAAGAAAATCCCCTGCAAAATCAGGCATTTTAGCCCGCAGCGATCACAAAAATTGCCCGCGAAATCCTGGAGGGACTGAATGATTGCTCAGAATTTGCAGAATTCACTTAACAAGTGAATTCTGTTTTAATAATATTCTGTTTTAATAATATTGTTGAAGTAGTCTTTGGCATTGTTCTCTAATAGACTTTGTAGCTATCCATTAGCTCATATGATTTATTTTTGCTTTTTAACATGTACAGTTAGGTACATAAGTATTTGGAAACTGACACAAGTTTTATTATTTTAGCTGTTAACCAAAACATATTGAAAATACAGTTATATAATTCATATGTTCAATGACTAATGCCTAATGTCTGGAGACCATGGACATCACCAAACACTGGATTTTCTAATTTATGATGCTTCGCCAGGCCTTTACTGCAGCTATCTTTGGTTGCTGCTTGTTTGTGGGTCTTTCTGCCTTAAAATTTGTCTTAAACATGTGAAATCAATGCTTGATTGGGCTGAGATCTTGTGAGTGACTTGGCCATTGCAGAATATTTTGCTTATTTGTCTTAAAAAAAACTCCTGGGTCGCTTTTGCAGTGTGTTTTGGGTCACTGTCCATGTGTACTGTGAAGCGCCAATGATCAACTTTGTGGCTTTTGTCACACTTCAAAAATTCTGTCTTCTGTCACATCATCAATAAACACCAGTGACCCAGTGTCACTGGAAGTTCTGCAGCTCATGCATCACACTGCTCCACCATGTTTTACAGAATATGTGCAGTGCTTTGGATCATGAGCTGTTCCAAGCCTTCTCCAGACTTTTCTCTGCCCATCATTCTGGTACATGTTGGTCTGGCTCTCATCTGTCTAAAGAGTGGTGTTCCAGACCTGGGCTGGCTTCTTTAGGTGTTTTTTGGCCAAGTCTAATGTGGCCTTTCTATTGTTTAGGCTGATGAATGGTCTGCACCTTGTGGTAAACCTTCTGTTTTTTCTCTCATGAAGTCTTCTTGTTATGGTGGACCTAGACACTGACAGACCTGCTTCCTGGAGAGTGTTTTTTCCACAATATTTGTATCCAGCCTAAGGATAGTCTGGTTCACTTCCATTGTGAGACTGTATGTTGTGAGTTCACAGAAACAGCTTTCAAATACAAATGTAACACATGGAATCAGTTCAGACCTTTTACTTGCTCAGTTTATGATGGATTACTGAGGGAAAAGCCAATGCAGCTCAAAAAGTAGCTTTTGAAGAAACTGTCTAATTACTTATGAGCCCCTGAAAAAGAGGCAACTACATATTACAGACCTTTAATTCCTAAACCAATCATCCAATTTGGACATGAATACTCTCAAATCACAGTTGAGAGTGTGCACTTTAAACACACACACACACACACATATATATATAATGTATATTTGGACCTAACTGAATGTTTAACATTTGGACACTCATGATGAACTATCCATATTGGAGGTTAGTGAAGAATTAAATTGTGTTTGTTGAAACAGATACATAGTAACATATTGTCACAATGGCAGTTTGCAGCTACAGTATTGATTAACATGGATTACACTGTTACACTGGTCACTATAACTAATTCACTTCTCAAATTATGTACTTTATATAGCTTTGTTTTCTGGATTGTTTGTAACTTTTTCTTTTGTTTTTTAAATTTCTAACTCCACACAAAAAGGCCCCATCTTGGCGGCCGTGAAACTTCTTGCTGTGAGGCGACCACTTTGCCAGCATGTCACCCTTGCCAAAAAACCAAACACCAATCAACAGCGACCATATTATTTAACAACCTTGTACTAAAATTTTGGCATTTACAATGCATATACACAGAAATAAAAACAATTTCTGAAAGAAGAAAACCATCCTAGACAAGCACATATGGTATTTGGACTAAAAAAATGTATGCATCTATAAATATAACAAGCTAGCCTGTAGATTTAACGTATTTTGTTTTTGCCCATTTGCCCATTTTGTTTTCTTTCTTCCTTAACAGATCTGCTTGATGCCTGACTAGCCATTGTTATTTGTGAGGGTTGCTTCCTCTCTGCCTACCACGCCTGACTTCCTGCTTCGGAGAGAAAGTGATGGAGGGAGGGAGGCAGAGCTCAGCAACGCCTGTGTCAGGTTACAGAGCTAATCGTGGAGGTGATGTAATGCTACACTGTGCTCAGGCATTTCATCTGCTGCTGCTGCTGCTGGGAGAAGAATGAGGTTAGGTAGGCGGAGTGATGTACACATACCTCTGAAAGCAATTGCATACTTCATTCATACAGGTGAAGATATACACTATCAAACAAGAAGGGTAAAGGTATAACAGTAATATGTAACTGATCTACTCTGCAAATGCGTAACACAGTTCTGCTGCATATAAAATCTATTAAGGATTATAGGCTCAAACGCTTTAAATTCAGAATACTGTTAGTAAAGGCTGTCATTCATTATGTACACACTTGTCATTTGTCACAGTGGGAAGTAGGTTTTTGGCAAGAGCAAAGGGCAAACAGAATTTAAATTCAGTCTTTCACTTAACTGTTTTTAATGGGTTTGAGAGTTCACATAAAAACATGCTTTTAATGGGCTAACAGATGATAAGATCCATTCTAAATTCACTGTGAAGTTTTGGGGCCACTTTGATATTTTTATAGTTTATTTTCTTTTAAAGGGCATGGTTTCTCAAACACTCAACACACAGCTGCAGTTTACAAATGTACAATTACCAAAAGCCCTCATGCTCATAGTCCATAACTACTCAACAATCAAGTGATTAATCCAACTTACCTCAAGGTTATAACCAAAAGGGCTGTAAGTAATATTTTACCAATAGCCCAAAAAGACCATATTAATATATGCTTTTTGTACGTTTTAACCTATACACATACACAGGTGCAATATTATTAGTTATTAAAACATAGTTAATATAGTTAATTAAATATTTATGTTGCCTTTTAACTACATTGAGTTATGCATTTTCCAACATCAAACAGCATAGCACATACGAGCTTTTACCTAAAACATAAAAATTCTAACATCATAAATGCACTTTTGCTACTCACCCTTCACTCTCATAAGCATGCTTTACCGGTTAAAATGGTTGATATTACGTCCATACTACTGATAAAGTCGCTCTATTAAAGTCAAGCCTCAATTGATGTGATGTTGTGGAAAAAGGTTTTAGAAGCCTTGTTAAAATGTAACCACAATGTAAACAAACTCTGAAAATGAACTTAGAAATGAGTGATCACTTTGGCTTTGTCCACATTAATGCATTTTTTAAACAATAAAACATTTTCTTCCACTGCACAGTTGTTGTTTAGAGACTACAGCAAATTTTTGCCTGACTTTCTGTTTTGACCTTATATGCATCATTGACATAGCAATGAAATTAACCTGGCTAGCATGTTCCAGTAACTTTCAATGCAAAGAGGGTATGGAATCTCTTATTTTATTCAAAATTACTTATGTCAAAATCAATCTCATCTGAGTAATTATAACCGTTTATCTAAAACGGGATGTCTCCTTGTTTTCTGATTAGTTGTATTTTTTTTATTACTTGCATTCAGAGTTAGCTTAATCTGGGTCCATTTGTTCCATGTAAAATAAAATAAAAAATTAATTGTTGGCCAGGGCACAGTTGTTTAATTATTAAGAGAATAAGGATTACCTATAGGCTTGGTAGAAAAGCCAAAGTTTGTCTACAACATGTAAAGCTGAAAATGTATTAGCTAATCTATGTTTAATCTGGCTTGCACTGTTAAATTCAACAAAATAACATGACTACTACTCATTCATAAGTAAAGTGTTCTCTAAAAAGTAGCAATAACAATGCTTTGGAAATGTCTTTGCTTTTGTATTATTTCTTATTCTTTCTGCTTTTTCTTTGTTTAAACACACTGCAGCATCAGCAGATTTGATGAACTGCAATGTCAGTTGTGTTTAGACAGCAGAAATATGGAGGAGTATCACATTCAAGTTTCAAAAGTATCAAGTGTCTATGTGGGTTTTCAATGTAAATAGAGGAATGTGAATAGGAGTCTGTGACAGCCTCCGCCCATGAGAAAAACACCCTCACTGGGATATCAGGTGACGACTTTTTATTGGGAAAATGCCTATTAATAATATTTCATCAAGCATAAAATAACCCAAGAAGAGTAAATGGGTTTCATATATACCGCAATCGGCTGCATTTTAAAAGGTTATTACCAATAGCCACCAAAAATCACAAAATGTGCTTAAATAAAATGGTTACTTGTCACGCAATTATGGTCACTTAATTCTTATGTTATAATGGATAACTAAGTAGGTGAGTTACAGAACCATGACCACAGTGTAAACTAATAGTTTATCCATCAAAGACCGGATTTCCTATTCCTATTTCAATAATTCATCTCTTAGCTAATGAAACATTTAAAAAATGGCTTAATATTTAGCTGTTTTATATTATGTAGCAATGAACACAAGCTAAAGGCTACATGCTAAAATGCTCTTACTGGTAACGCTTATGTGATGTTGTCTAGAACCACAGCAGACTACTTACTATTTACTATATACTTAACTACTTAATATTTAACTAGTTTAATATTTTAACTCTGGCTAATGGAACTACTACCAGATCCATGTGCTATAGGCCTATTTGAAAGTTGATTCAGACTACCAGAGCAATCACTATAGGCTACACTGAGTGTGATCTAAAACATCTTATTTACTTTAACCTCAATTCATGACATAATTCACCCTGTAGCCACATTATACAATTGTACAGACTTTATTTTTTATCAATATATTTAGTAGAGCATGGTTAGCAGCACAGGAGTTCCCATGAAAGTAGATACGGGGCTTTTCACTTTTCAGCCTATTGAAAGGGATCCAACAGACAGCCCCAGAACACAATGGCATGGCATATCGCATATCAGCATTGAGGAAAAATGACATGCTGAACTGTTAGACAGCAAAGTGCACAATGGGATTTGGTCACTACAAATACTCAGCACGTATTCTGAATAGAGAACAATAAAAGTGAGCAAATCATTTGGTAAGTCCATGCATTTATCTTCTTAAGAAATAAAGTCTTGCAAGGTCAATCAGAGTCAAAACTATGCTATGAGGTTACTGTACAATAAAAGGACATGTCAATGGGAGGTTGCCATGGGAGCGTGGCTTGAACAACCTGTCTGACAAGCAGATGAGATCTCAACCAGCAGCACATCACATGCTTCCTCTTGGGAGTGAAGTCATCGCTGTGTCAATATTTGCAATGGTAATACCCCTGTAAATATGTAATGGTGTTTGTCGGGGCTGCAGTAGAACAAGGGCGGGAGATTGGTTTACTCAAAACACATTTGTGTTTTTGACAACCATGATGCTGGTTGTTGAAGAAAACAGAAGGTGTAAAAGGCTGGAGAGTGTCTCTATTGCAAGTAAACACTGGGGTGCTGATAAGGTCAATATATTTGTGAGACCCTATCAGTGGAAGAGAAGTAGAGTTTTAAACAATGTGTCATGTTTATGTGATGACCAATAGTAAAGGACAGCAAGTGGCACAGGAAAGTCTACATACTTCTATCTTTTATGCACTGTCAATTAGTGAAGTCTGTCATTTTGCCTGAAGGGTAGCATTCCTGGTCTCTGACTGCTCTCTAAGGACAGGTGAATCCAGTTCTACACAAGGGCAAATGTGTGTCTTAGATATGACTCTGTCAGCAATTATGTATGATGAGGCAACCGGAAATTAATTTAAAATACATGGGCCTTCTCACTACAGAACTTTTGATTTTTTAAGTTGTAGAACAATGATTCTTATTTCAATTTTAATTTTTAAACTGTGCAATAGTGAGTGGTACAACTTGCATTGCATTGTATCTTTATTACACGTCTAGGTCTTGTTTACAAGCTGGCCTGAATGCTTATAGCCACTCCTCCAAGCCCGAGTTTGGAGCACAGTTTGCATATGTGGCTTTATCCCAGTGGGAGTATCACCTACTCAACGCATAGTAACACAACAGGTGCTCAGTAGTACAAGCTGTATACACTACTTCATTATGACATTATGTGTATTAATGCTTTGACACGCTATCTACTGTACAGTGTGTACACACAGTAGTGCATTTGCCAGGGCACTTTTTCACTAATACCACTATTGATGTGTTATAGTTATATGTGTATGTTTATAGGTTGTTGCCATAGTTTTAACCCCTGGGGAGATCATTACCTTTAAGTTTAGCGCTGTACTCCGTCTTGTCTGATTGACTTCTCCTCACCAGCGTCCCCAGGTTGACGTCACCTTTGTCATCAGCTACAATAGTGTCTGTCTTTCTCCTCTCTAGGTAACGTAAAAACACAGGCCGGTTCCTCCTTTTGATTGTTCTGTCCTTTTCTTTCTCTTTGTCACAGCCACTGGCCTCCTTCTCTTTGGGGTCCATGTTAAAGCCGTCCTCTGCCCTGGACGATCAGTCCGGTCAAGGGGAAGACAGAGGCAAGAGAGAGGGACAGGAGTGTGGGAAGTGCAACAGGTGTATAGTGATCAGTGTGGCAGCTCTGCACAGGTAGCTCCGCCCCCCTGCCTACCTGTCAGAGAGAGAGAGGTGTGGGCACGCCTCCTCACAGGACTATTCCCTCAGGATAAGTGCTTCCTCGAAAGTTGAAAGGTACGACAGACGATGCAAACACAAGCAGTTAACACCTTATGCCAAAGTACCTTATTATACTAGTATTTTGCATTATATTAGTCAATTGTTTACAATGCATTGTTTGAAATTTAGCATATCATTTTTAATGTTTTGAATCTTATCTTGAACACAAGTGAGTAAAGAGTGTCACCTGACACATCTTTGTAGCAAAAACTGTTTAATGTAACATTACTACCATAACTTGGCCAATGAATAAATACCCTCAGTAGACTTTGTTAAATATTGGTAAACCAAACCTCAGTCTTTGTTTGATTTTTACTCATAGAGAACTGTTTCAAAGTCAAATCAAAGGTTTCGGACAACTATGGTAAAGACCTGAATGCTTTCAATAGACCTCCTTTTATGGCTTTGCTGATAGCCTTATGTGTGTCATTTGTTTAAGCACAGAGCTGCTAAGGTGGGTGTTTGTTCATGATACAATGGATACATATGGACTTTGATCTGACTTATGATGTATTGTGTAGATTATTACTATGAGATGCCTTGAAGTCCATTATCTCAGGCTGTAAAAACAAAAGCTGTAGGGTATTAAAAAGAGGCTAACAGTGACCTCATCGAAGACTAAATTAAAGCCTGTAGGCTATTTTTGTGATCAATTTGCTTTTTCTTCGAAAAAGGTAAATTCTAGGTATTCTCACAAATTGTTCATGTTATACATTCTTGGTTATTAAAACCTATATTCACTAAAGCATTATAATTGTAGGCAATTTATGACATTTGGCCAGTAAAAGTAAAATACACTGACACCAAAACATATTATTGCTAAATTAAATATAAAAATATTGTACTCTATTTGGATATACGTCATCTAATTTTAGTGTTTCAAAATCTACTCAAAATAACATTAACATTTTTAATTAACTTTAATATAGAAGCCATCAACACATGGATTTTACTGTTAGTCAGGGCTTGACATGTACTTTGTTGCTCACTGGCCATTGTGAGAAATCCTATGCGAAAGTTACTAGCCAAATAATGTTTTCACCAGAAAACCAGGATAGTAGAATTTAATTACTTCAAATGTGTTTGTATTTATTTATCATACGAGAAGCTTAAATAAATGTAGAATGTGTTTTTTATATGGACAGGGATTAATCAAATATTTAGAAAATAGTTTTACCTAGGCAGAAAAAATTGTTTTAGCAGATGTATTTTGTTGTTCTCAGATCATGATGAACACGCTCAATCATGGCAACTGGGATCGAGGAATAAAAAAAACAACTGGCCAAAGTGGCTAATGGGAGTAAAATGTGCTACTGGCCAAAATGGATATCTACCAGCATTTGGCAGGTTGGCCAGTCTTAATTTCAAGCCCTGCTGTTAGTAACAAATGTGTGCACCTATTGATAAAATATTACTAAAATTGCAATATTGGTTCCCTTATAGGTAAAATGTTTTGTATTTAAATAATAATATGCAATCAAGTTCACCAATATCAACACTCTGTGTACGCTTCAAATTAAAAGCAAAAGCAGCGAAATGAAAAAGGCATTCACAACGTCTTACTCTTTGTGGGTTTTATTTTATATATTTATTTTTTCCCGTAATTTTGGTATTCTATTTTTTGGCTACGAAGTTTATGTTCAACAGAATCAGCAGTCAGCATACGCAATACCGCCTCAAAAACCTTTACTATGAAGACTCCGTGGCGGAAGTGTCATGCTGCCTCTCGCGGTGCTCGCGGTTCGTCCAGTCCCATATGGTTAGTCCAGCGTGACGAACGGGAAGCAGGAACGGGAGGAGAAGGGCTTTTAGAATGAGACCGCTGCTGCCGCGCTGCTCGGTTGGCTATTTTCTGAATTATTTCGGTGCGTTACCCGCTTCTCGCCACAAACAGGTCACACAAGCAGCCGCCGTACACCAACTGTATTTACGAAAAACCATGCATTATCTAACAGAAGAAAGAGGGCGACCCAATTCTCCCGACTACCGGATTTTTTTTAGTAAGTTATTATTATAAGACAAGGCATTATAAGACTCCTGCTTTTCTTTAGCAATGTAGCGTTTTAACAGGCTTGTGTACCTCAAGTCAAGGTAACTGCGTGACCTTGAAGAGCCATGTGGACATTTTGTGTTGTATTGTTTACTATTACAAGCAGTATTATTATTAGTTGTGTGTAATATCAAGCCCTCATATTAGCAAGAGGCTACCAAAGCTTATTTTTGGGCATGTTGGGTTTGGTACTTCCTGTTTGACAGTCACGTGCCTCTGCATCATCTTCATAATCTCCACAAGTAGTCATAACTGTAGGCCAACGTTTTTTGTTTAATGTTTCTCAGTAGAATTGCATATTGCTTCATTTCTAATAAATAGTTTTTTTATTACTTATGTTTATAGAAACCTCTGAAGGGAAGTACATTTCACCATTTCATGACATCCCACTTTTTGCAGAAACTGAATCGGTAACTTACAAAGACTTATAAATATTGTAGAAAACTGTATTAACTGACTGGACTAAAACATGTTTTCCCATCTCCGCAGGACAATGATATACCAGTGAAAAAGATCAAGAAAAGTGACACTCAGGTATTTTGATTTTAAATGTCCTTTGTGTCACTATTTTTCCCTAACATAGCATAAAGTATCACATGGACCGCTCTCTCGCTTTAGGTGCTTTATAACATGGTTGTAGAGGTACCCCGATGGTCAAATGCCAAAATGGAGGTAAGCATCTTGGAGATACAGTAAAGTAATAGACATACACAATGATATTAATGATCAGTGATACATTTTTCAGATTGCAACAAAGGAACCCCTGAACCCAATCAAACAGGACATAAAAAAAGGCAAGCTCCGATACGTGGCCAACATCTTTCCTCACAAAGGTTATATTTGGAACTATGGTGCTCTCCCACAGGTGAGGACAGTTAAACAGTAAGGTTTATAATTTTGATTAAAAGCAAGTTGTGAATGGTGTTTTGTTGTATCTCCTTTAGTTATTCATGTTTATGTAATTTTATATCTGACTTTCTGGCGTTTGTGGAAGACATGGGAGGATCCTAACCACACTGACAACGATACAGAGTGTTGTGGTGACAATGATCCCATAGACGTTTGTGACATTGGTTCTCGGGTAAGACTGCATTAGTTTTAATTTATTCAGTGAATTAAATACAGACATTAGTAAACACTCAACACTGATTGAAGTTTTAATATCAGCACATTAAATAATCAACAAAAAACTCTTTAAAATTACAGCCATAACTTTTATTGCACACTGAATTCAGACATTTTTCATAATTTCAATATAAGGCTATACTTAGAATGAAGTAATAACATTTAAAGCTTTAAAGTAAGGTTTTGATCTTTGATTTATGAATGTGAATAAAACATGACATGTAAATGTATTTATTAAAAAGTCCTTACAGTCACAACTGATTATCACAGTTTTGCATTCAATTGTAATCCTAATTTAGGAAATAAAAATGTATCAGAAATTACGTTTGATTAAACACTGCGTATTTTGCTAATTGATTAGGAGGATATACAGTATATGGTGTATCACCTTAGTTGTAATTCAATTGATTTACTGGTTTTAACTTCAGGACATTTTTATTTTCTTCAGGTGTGCCTTCCTGGTCAGGTGATTCAAGTGAAAGTGCTAGGGATCTTGGCCATGATAGATGAAGGTGAAACAGACTGGAAGGTCATTGCAATCAACACTGATGACCCAGATGCCCAAAACCTCAACTGTGGGTAAATCTTTTGTTAAATGTGTTTAGATAAAGATTTTTTTAATAAACCAATTTTGTGTGCCTTTTGGTTCAATAGAAAATCTAGCAGGAATGGGGTGGGTGTGGCAATGTAAATAATGCCTAACCTTTATAGTTAATTGGCTAAACAAACAGAACTTATACGAATGTAAATTTATTCCCTTTATTTTCCCTGTGATGTTTGTTTCTGCAGCTATAGAGGATGTCCACAGGAGTCGTCCAGGTCATTTAGAAGCAACTGTCGAATGGTTTAGGAAATATAAGGTGCCTGATGGAAAGCCCGAGAACAAATTTGGATTCGGAGGGCAATTTAAAGATAAGGTAGTACAATGTTATTAAAAGTATTAATAGAACATGACAGCTGTTTTAAATACTGTATATTCAGAGTCCCAAACTCAGTGTAGTAGAAGGGAGCGATTGCTTCATAATGTCCTTTTGGCTGGTGTTGTTGTCCTTTCTAGGACTTTGCAGTTGAGATCATTAAATCCACCCATGAGCACTGGAGGGCACTAGTGCAGAAGCAGACAGTGGCTGGGGACATTGAATGGTAGGTTATGAAGGAAAACCTCTGTGAGACTTATGAACACTAAGTTGTGGGATTTAGGGGATGTGATAACTTTTGTTTTTTCTGCATTGTTTTAGTAAAAATGTGTCATGCTGTGACAGCCCATTTAAATGCAGTGATGAAAAAGCCATTGCTGTGGTCCAGTTGGTGAGAACTAGTGATTGTTGATCTTAAATGATTGGTGATGATTAGTCCACAAAAGTTCTAATAACCTTCCTCTTATGTACTGTATATTCTCAGGCACCTGCATTTGGTAGTGCACTTCCTGTGTCTCCAGATGGTAAGTAATTAATAGTGTTAAATAAATGTATAGCATCAACTGATTTTTTTTACTGTTATTTTGATTCTGAACTTTCCTTTGTGCAGTGGACAAGTGGCATTTTGTCTGAAAGACTGAGAACAAAAACGAATATCAGAGCTTTTATAATATGACCAGCCAGTATTGCTGCCTCTTCAATACCTATACATCAAGACAGCTGCGTGAAGTGCCATTTATTACACCTTTCAAAAAAAAAAAAAAAAAAAAACAAGCATTAGAAGATATTGCTATTATTCAGCATAAATAAATATTAGTTGTGTTGCTGGACAGCAAAACTGTTTTTATTTAATAGTTAATGACATGATCAATTATGTATATATGTTTGACTGTATTACCTGTCAATTGTCAAACTATGTACCATCTTTTTAGTTTGGGGAAAATAAAAAATAAAAAGTCTGTCTTTCAGTGATGGTTTTTATTTTTATTTTTTTATTAAAATAAAAACAAGTGACAATGGATATTGCTTTAAATAAATATAAATTTTATTAAAAAAACACCCACATCTCAGCAATATCAGGAATGATATAATAAACAGCTTTCAAATAAACTGCATTCAGTACATTACAATACTTAAAGTATTTATACCCATCTTTAATTCCTTTTTTTGTAGCATACCAAATTTCAGGGGAGCAATCAAAGCCTTAAAATAAAGTGAGGCAAAATGTTGTACTTTTTTTATACCTTTAGTGTTTAACTGCACAAAGACCAAGTCTGTATTGACTGTATTAACTGCTAGCTTAACCTTTGAGCGGAGCACCTAGTGCATGAGTTAAGCCCGGAAAGTTATTCAAGTAACGTTGACTTATTCAGAAACACTCATTTTCAAGTATGGCTATGCTTTTAACCCACTCTGTTGTCTCAGCTTTCAACCCCGTCCTGCTACTGTTGCTGGGTCCTGTACAACATCTGTTCAATATTACACCAATGTAGATTCAAAGAGTACGAATGAAACATTTAAGAAAAATTATAACCGCTACTGATTGATAGGATACTACAACTGTAAACATCATTGTGAGCGTGAGCATTTTATTTACACAAACTTCCTGGATAATTGAGGCTTAATTAACCTGAAAGATAATTAAAGTTATGGACATGATGCTTGCTGATAGTTGTGGGTCAATTTTTCACTTAACTTTTACAACCTACATTAACATCAAAATATGAATTGTTTTCCTGCAATACAAAATTCTTGGTATGTACAACATGACATAATTTATTTTAATAACATTTACAATCTGTTTAAATAAAACTTTTGTCATTCATTATTACATATCCTGTAAAAAAAGAAATGAAGTGCTTTCACAAAATTAATATGTTGACAATTGGGGCTGAATTGATACTACAGTAGGATATTTTTTCCATTACGCCACATAGAAGGGGGAGAAAAATATACAATGAATTAGTGGTTATAAATAAATTTAGCTATTCACAGGCACAAAGATATTCACTTCCAATGGTCTGAAGTAACATCAATGCTCCCTAATCATTCCTAGTTTCCCTTTGTCAGCTCAGTGCATCACTTTTAAATTCAAATTGTACTAGCTAAAATATTGGTAAAATTCCTACAAATGGCATGGGTTTTGGATCAGTAAATTTTATACTGAGATTTAGGATGCAAAATAAGTCCCTGAATGAGAAAAAAATACAGAGAATGAATACAGGTTATATGACGGTGAACACACAATCAGTTGAAAATATCCCTGATTTCACCTCAAAGATTCAAGTTCAAGTACTTCCTATTCAATTCATAAGAAAGTAATATATGAACTTTTTTGCCTGAACGGTTAATAATATTTTGACAAGAAAAAGGAAGAAAAGAGAATATGTTATAGTCCTATTGCCAAACTAGTTCTGAGGTATGTGACAGGTTGGTACTGTGCATTATTTAAAAGCCTTCTCACTGGCCCGAGAATCTCACATTGTATGTCCTATAGGTTTGGTAGCACCGTACAACATAAAACCTGTTGAAACCCAAAGAAGCACAATGAAAAGGCCGTTAACAACACCAAAACCATAACAGTAATTCCAAAAATTATCAATTAATTTACTGTACAAATCTCACCAGTTTATCTTACACTTAGATTACAATATTTAAAAGTCCCAACAGCAAACCAGCTGCCCTCCGAAAGACAACACTGAGCTTACCCTGTATTATGTTCCTCAGTGTACAAAAGCACTAAGCACCACAGACATAAAACTACATTATAATATTCACAATCCAGGTTTGTCTGATGAACCTGCGCTAAACATTTAAAACATTTCATAACAAAAAACAAGACCTAAAAAAAAATCAAAAATTTAAAAAAATGCACCATTAGAACGGCTCAATTTACAATATAAATGTAGGAAACTGTTGCTGTTAATTGTTGCAACTGTTGCAATTAATTAATACCAAATTGCCATATATATTTAAAAAAGTGCTGCACAAAACACTGATTTAAATAATTGCGACGCTCATGATTTTAAATGACAGTGTAACGGCAAGTTCAGTGTTGACAAGTTGCTCGTAGAGTGCTGTAATCATAGTGTGAAGGCATCAAAAGTCAAAAAAATGGTATGCAATTTAGCACCAAGAAAGTCTACAAAATCAGTGTTGTATGTAAAGATCCTGAAAAGTCTATACCAAAAATAAAGCCACCAAAACAGAACTTTGTTTCCAGTAAAAATAGGTTTGTATGCATCTGACCAAAAGCACCAGAAAGTGAATCTTGAAAATGTTGTCTGACAAAAATAAATACATCCTTGTCAATCCATAAAGCTTAGTTGTTAAAGAGGTCAGAGATCGACGTGAAAGGGTGATTTTTTTCTCTTAAGCAACATCATAGTGAACCTTAAAGTTTGGAGTGCTAGGGATAACGCTAGCGGACAAGGTTTTTTCTTGCGTTAGCACCTTTTTTCTACACAAACTGTCTGTAAGGACCGGTGACCTTGGTGAAGGCGTAAGGAGACGTACTGACATAGGTATTGGTTGTGCTGGACAAAGATCCTTCCAGTAGTGACTGGATGAAGCGCTTATAAGGAGGCTCCCCAGTTTCCATCGTCTCCGAATGCTCGCGCTTCACTCCCTTTTTGCTGCTCTTGGTGGGTGTCCCCTCACCTCCATTCCTCTCGGCTTCTTCCTCCTTCTCTCGAGCCTTCTCAGCCATTTTTGCCTCCCATAAAGCCAAACCATGCTTCGCCTCATTCAGGTTTTTGTGCTGGTAGAAGACCAAGGAGATGCGCGTTGGATGGTTGCGGTCTGGGTTCTTCAGGGGTGTTGTAGCATGAAGCTCACGTTTTGCGCACTCAATAAGCACAGAGCCGTGGCTAGGTGCGACTGCTACACCTCCAATATCAGGGTCTAAGAAGTTGTGTTCATTGTCTGACCACATTTCAGGTTTTTGGGGCGTTGTTGGTGTCTGCGGTGTTCCAGGCTCTTGCTTTATCACTGGCCCCATAGCATTCCCATTTTGCAGAGCTGACTGTGTTGCCAGAATTGGACATTCTCCACTTAACTGAGCAGATAGCATCTGTGGGGCCGGACTAGCCATTTCGGGTTTGACTTGGCTGTGCAAAAGATCTTGGCCTGGCGGTAAGATTTGTGGGCTAGGAGCGAGGTATGGATTTGGGTATCCACCAAACTGATTGCCAAGACCTGCATGGGCTGGAGGTGCTCTTGAGTGAGGATCCATATATTGAGGGTTGGTAGTTCCATTGGGACCATAAGTAGGATAAGGAGGTCTCATTGGATGAACTTGTCTCATGCCACAAGCATTGTACCCGTTGACAGGTAAGCCTGATTCTCCATACCTTGGTGGGTAGTTATAGCGCTGAGGAACTCCATACTGCTGCTCTAAAGGTGATGGTCTTTGTTGCTGATACATGTCCAAATGTATGGGGTTTGAACCATAGAAGGGATGGTAGTTATCAACAGGCATACCGCCATTGCATTGATAACCTGGGTAAGGACGAGTGGATCCATTAACATAAGAGCTTTGTAAATGGAGAGGTGAAGGGTAAGGGCTAGCTGGTGTTGCTGGCTGAGGAGTGTACATGTTGCCTGGCTTGGAAGTGCTTGGAAAAGATCCTGGATGATTAGGATATCTTGGGAAGTTGGCTGCATTTGGGGACCCAGGATAAGGAGGAGGAATAGCCCGGGGCTGCTGCTGTTGATGTTGTTGATGGCCAGGATGTCCAGTCCCAGGATGGTGTCTTGGCTGACATTGCTGTAGACGTGCACCCATTACTCCTTGAATAGGTCCTAAGAACCAAAGAAAAAGTTACAGCTTGAACAAACACAAATTATTATTTATAAAAATATGTCATACCTGTGTTTTGAGCAGTATTCTCACAAGTCTCAATTTTAGTCTTGATGTGGAGAGCTTTTTCAGCATTATCAGCAGCTTTTTCCAGCATGGCATTCCTGTTGGCAGCTGCCTTCTTAGCTTCTAGCTTCTTCTGTCGGCAAGACTTGGCTGGCTCTGCCAGCATCCGCACCTGACGGCGGAAGGCACTGAGGACTTGGATGGCTCCAGACTTGACCTTCTCCTGCTGACCTTCTTCACTGCCAAATTCATCTGTACTGGAAGGCTTGTAAAGAGGCAGAACATGGAGCTGCTCATCTTCTGGAATTTTTCCAATCTCTCGGTTGTCCTCTCTGGTTAATGTGCATACCTAAAAACCATGAAAGAGAAAAAAAATGTAATGGTCAATATTCAAAGGATTTTTATACATTAAATATATATTTCCTAGAGTAAACTTACCACAGTGCTGCCACCCTGCATATTGTGGAGGTCTCTGTGAGCATGAGCACAAAAGTCCATACAAGCAGTGACTCCAGAGAAGGGCCGGCCATCTTTAAGTCCAAGGCGACAATCTGTAGCTCTGTGTTCATGTTCAACCTGTTCAGGTGTTAAGAACAATAGATAATATTCTTTAATTTATGTGTATAACAATTTAAGCAATCAGTATGTCTTTGTCTTCCTCAAACACTATTGTGTTTGTGTAGTTAATCACACAGATAAATAAATACAAAATAGAGCAATGATGAAATGAAGCAATACAAGAAAAGATCTAATTAAAATTATATATGTTTCTGGTATTTCTATTGTATTTTTGTAAATTAACACGTTAAGTTATGTTGGGACAGCAAATGGACAGTAGGGGGCAGAAACGTGCCATTGTATCAACTGCTTAGTCTGAAGAAGAAAATGAGTGCTATTTTGATTATTATTGTGCATAATTGGCCAGAATGCTGTCTGGAGCAAGAAGATGACAACCATCTGAAAAATCGAGTTTGTTCTAGATTGTAAGAATTTTTTTTTTTTTTTCTAGTAATGAATACTGTAAACAGCAAAATGTCCATGTGCTAACAACTGACACTATGCCTAATAGTTATTTTGGCATATTTATAAAAGAACACTTGTAATTTAACTTTTTATTAAGGTTTCATTTCATCTTATGACTTACCTGATTACTATAAGCTTCAGGTGCCATAGTTTTATACAATGGGGCCAGTAAAGTTGCCAAATGTTGAAAGTTATTCTCTATCCTTTCTTCCTGTAAAATAATATTTTGTGTGACATTAGAATTCTACCATAGTTTGCACATCATGTCTTTATTAATATGTTTATTGTATAATATACCTCTCTAACGTCATCTCCAAGTAGTTTGAATTTTCTTGGGATTTTGCTGCGAGCAAACTTGCAGCCATTGTAGTACATGCTCCAGGAGCAGCCAAAGGAGAAGGAGGCCCCACTGGCTTCAGGGTCAAAGCCTTGGCATGCACAAGTTCTCCTGGAATTAGATGGCAAAATGTTATAAGCACCACTGACTGATGTAGGTATGCATTAGGTGAGTTAATTTTAGTTTAGGCTGCAAATTAGCCATTTGACAACAAATCATGTAATATTACTTACTCTTCATTAAGAGCACAGCGTCTTTGAGTATGAGCTCCATATTTGGTCAGTGTTTGACTTAGTTCATTGTAGAGTCGGTCAGCCAGACTTTGGGATATACCATCCCAGACCAGCATTACTACTATAATGCAGGCTGACTCGCAGCTATGACCGTTGCGCTCACGCACCAACACTAATACCTTTTCTTCAACACTGGATCTCCGGATCACCTGTGGATAAATGTATTATTTAATATTTAGAGAAAACATTTACCTAGAAGGTAATATTGTGAAATGTTCGATTACTTACCCATTTAGCTATTGGACAACCCTGTGTACTTTTTCCTTCTTTGCCGGTATATATGACCTTTTCAATTCTGATGGCATGACCTGTTAGACCAGACCTTCAAAAAAGAATCTTGCATTAGTTAACTTAAGTTGGACACAGTGCATGTAAAGTCAGCATCCTAAATTACATAATTTTCCTAATTGTGATTTACCTTTTCTCCACCAGCTCTCTTATTCCTTGGACACTAGGTGCTGAACCCAGGTGAGTGTAGTATGGACCTTCATCCTTCTCACTGATTTGTTCTAAATGTCATCAAAGGAAGAGACAGATATGTTTAGACTTAGTAATAATATAATATTAACTAGCCCACTTCTGATCTTGCATTTAAATCTGAGTAAGTGGTTTCTGAGATATTGGGTTTGAGGACACAGTTGAAGGTGACTTAACTTGCATATAGCTGAATATATTTCAATCTCAGTGGAGATGTGAATGGTCAACAACTCTTTTTCAATATGATAAAGGTTTTGTGCATAAACACCTATTACTCATGAAGCTGGTGTAGTTTGGCACAGAAGCTGAATTGAAATGCAAGTTCTGAAGAGGGCCCAAATGTCAACAGAAAAAATACTCACCTACACAGTGGCAGGAAGCAATGTCATACTGGGTTTTAAGTGGTGTGTCAAGTAGATTTTTGATGGGCGTATCTAGTAGCTTCATAGGAGAGTCCAGAAAGCTCTGTAAAAGATGTTCTTTTTTGGGAGTTGAATCAGGAGGCCGCTTTAGAGCTACTGATGCGGAGGTTGACAAAGGTGTTTCCTCCCCTTTCAGGTCAGTTTTTGTGGATAAGATTGTGACAGGTCCTGAAGATTCAACCTTGATTTTATTTGAATTGATGACAATGGACTTCTTCTCAAACACAGGTGAAAGCTGGTACTGCTTCAGACTTTGCTCCATAGAGGCCAGTATACTGCCATGTCTCTTGCTTTGATCACACAAGAACTCTTGAGGCTCTTGCTTGACTTGTGTCTCTCTCCTTATCATCATCATCTGCTGCTGATGCTGGCTATGACCAGGGAAATCAAATTTTTGATCATGTTCTACCTTTACGTTTTTAATGCCATATTTCAAATCACAGGGGCTCTGAGGGGAGTTGTGTCGCTCCTGCTTTTGTAAGAGATGCATTCGCAGTGCTGCGTGCCTGTGAACGTCTCCAGGTGCCAGAGGTAGTTGAGAGCATGGTGCCCTCTGCTGCTGTTCACTTTTAGGTTGTACCTGTTGATGTAATACATCATGTGGTAAATGAGGTTGGTTAAGTGCAGAGGGCTGGGAAAAGTCAGCTTGGTTGGGTGGTTGGCAGTGGTTGTTAGGCCGCTGTGGTTGAAATTGTTTGAGGTTAGTGCTGTCTGAGTTGGGAGAACATAGATTGTGTTGTTGAAGTTGTTTTAGTTCACCAGCAGTATTGAAATTGTGTTGGCTAGGTGGAAGTTGATGACCTGGTTGTGGCTGACTATGAGGTCTGTAGATAGGAGACTTTAGCTGCTGTCCATCATACTGTGGAGGTTGTGAAAGTGGGCGCTGAGGATGAGAGTGCTGTTGTTGCTGTAAGTGCTCTGACTGCATGTTGCCCTGGTAGCTGCCGTCTGCCATCTGATTTTGGGAAAGAAGGTTCTGATCTGGAATGGGTGTTTTAGACTGTGACTGCTGCCATTCCATGGCACTGTTATGCTGGGATGAAGTACAGTGTGCTTGTGCTGGGAGAGAGTCCTGCTGTTGTGGTAGCAGAGTGTTTGACCCCTGACTGCTTTCTATGAAAGCACTTTGAGCTTGCACTCTTTGCACTGGTTTTTGAACTTGGGGGCTGGTTGTCCTCTGCTGTGACTTAGCAGCATAGTTCCTCCACATACTATGCTCTTGTGAATGGGGTGGGAGGGCATTTACTTGCTGTTGTTGCAAAGACTTTGGCTCCATCCAGCTATGTAGTTGGGGATTAGACATAGTTGCTGCTAGCTGAGGTGTGTTCCCAATCCCATTGATTAACCCACCATGACTTGGCTGCTGTATTGCCACACTGTCAGTTGCACTATTGCCTATGTTTTTTTGATATCTCTGTGACTGAACTCCATACTGTTGAGTATTGTGATTGATAAAAGTATTCTGGTTAAACTCCTGATTGGCTTTGGTAAATACACCCTGATGGTTTGCCTTTTCAGGATAGTTTTCTGGGCCATTTTGATGATTCTTAATAGTATTGGCAGTATTTGTAGACAGTACCATCCCTGGCATCTGGCCCTGAGAGTGCTCCTGGCCGGAGTAAGATGGAGGTTGGTGCTGTCTTTGTTGCTGCTGGTGGTGGTCTTCTCCATAACTATTCGAGTATCCATTCATTACATAGCCAACAGGCATCTGAGCTAAATTGGGCAGCCCTGAGGTTAATGAACTGCTTTGAGCACCTTCACTTGTAAGCTTATTTGCCACTGAACCATTGATGGCATTGAGCTGTGACCTGGTTGTTTGTGGTGCAATTGACACTTGCTCAGGAAAATACTGAGACAAAGTTTTCTCTAAAAGATCACCTGGAGTGCTTTCAATGGTAGAAGGGGGTGATGCAGCACCATTCATAATCATTTGTTTATCCCTTGCTAGATCAAATACATCTCCATTAGCTACATTAAAGTTTCTTTTGTCCACATTCATTTGTGTCTGTGGGACATTGCACTGAAATTCTGCTGCCTTACTAAAGTCTGGAAAGCCATCCTCTAAACTTGAATTCATGACATCATTTCTCTTAATGGCATAATCTGCTTTGAGTTTTTTAGACTGGTGGACCAGAAAGGGCTGGTCTGACAGCACATGCTTCATCTCCCCATTCATCATCTCTCCATTCATTGCATGGGATGCCGGATCAAACGATCCTGGTGCTGAAGCAGGACTGGAGCAATTCTCTCTATGCCTCTTCATGAAGTTGGCACCTGTGCTGGGTGTGTAATGGTTCCAGTTTGTATCCTCACTGATATGCAGAGAATTGCTCTCTGAAGACTGGCTTCCATTCTGGAGTTTATGAGGGATGTTCGGAGAGGTACCAAACTGTGCTAATCTCAGTGTTTCTTCCGCCTCATGTCTGGCCTGTTCTGTTTCCATCTGGCCTGCTTACAGTCCATTCACACGCCTGTCCTCTGTCCGCCCTGCATAACAGAAAGAACTTTGTATTAGTCATGTGCTCAAATAAAAAATAAGCTAGTTAGTAGCTTACATAGCTATTCTTTATTATTAATTATTTAAAAAATAAGACAGAGTAACGTAGAAGTAAGGTAAATGACCCAGATGGCACCTTGAGGGAGGGCTGTCTGTCAGCTGTTTAACAGTCATCCTCAACACATTGTGACCTTGAATGTGCAAATGTATTTTTGTGTCAAATTTGTAGACATTGGACCATACTGTTTTCATTTTCTGTTGTTTTACTTGGATACAATTACACACTTACATTACACATTACTCATTAACAAGTGATTTCCATATAATAGTAATCACATTAAACCAAATTGTTGTATCTCTGCTTTTGCTTCTTTTTTTTAGGTGAATGCAATGAATTCCATTGCTTTAGCAGAACATTGATTTCTGTCCAGCTCTCTCTATTGTTAATGCATGTCACATCCACAGCATCTGCAAAACAATCGCAGTGCACAGCAAAGAGCTGCAGTCTAATCCATCATAATTATGAGCAGCTCTCTTGCAGATACATGAGGTATGGGCATCCAGTGAGCACCAAAAAGGGGCAATATTCAGCCCTGAATGAACAGGGGCCGATGGTATTATGGCTTAGGGTAGATCATACAAAATATCTTAACTATCCATCAGTAAAATATTTTCATAATGTATGTCCATAATGTCCAACAAAGTCTACTTCAGCTATAATTTAATTTAATTAAAAGTTAATTGATGGATAATATTTTCAATCTTTATAGCATAGTAAGTAAACAAAGGTGTATAGCCTTTCTATGTACATATAGGGTTAACTAGACAAACTAGACAACTCTGTATCTAATCAAAAGAATTGAGAAATGACTTCGGAGCTTTTGAACATGGCTTCAGGTTACAATTTGAGTTCTATGGTCAAGTTCAGAAATAATATGCCAGACAACCTTTGAAAATATAATTGGATCCAGACTTCGATTAGCACACAAGTTTTGCTGTTAATGTAAACCAAGTCCAGGCTGACTAAATGACTAATGTGCGGAGGGAATGGGAGGAAAAGATTGCCTGATATGTGTGCTCCATCACAGGGTCTCATCATATCACATTTGGAAGCTATTAAAGTGCTTATGACTTTGGTAGAAGAGCTGTCATTTTTTTTTAAATACACGTTCAAGACTGATCTTGTTTGAAATATTTGGGTTTGCAGTACAGGCAAAGTTGAGTATATTGTGCTGTGTTCATGTCTACACAGATGCAGAGGTGAAAGAAGTACTCCAAACTTGTATTTACCTAAAAGTACTGTTACTTCAAAAGATTATCACTCAAGTGGAAGTAAAGGTTCTCAGCAAATTTATTAACTTAAGTAAAACTAAGTTTACTTGAATAAACAGTATTGTTACTTCCCAGTACTTAATACTGGTACTACTACAACTGCTACTACTACTAGTAGTAGTGGTAGTGGTACTAGCAATTGCAGTTGTGCCACTAATATTACAATTACAACAACTACTACTACTACTACCGCTTTTACTACTGCTATTATTACCTACTTTGCCATTGAGGTCAAAAAATACTGTTACTCATTTCAAGAATCTAAAAAAGTAAGAAAGTAAAAGTATGCTTTTGAAAATTTACCCAGACAGTATAGTAAATCATAAAGAAACATGAACATTTTTGTGCATCTCATATTCAACACGTGCCAACTCTTCTGGTAAAGTTCTGTTGCAGGTACCCAATCAAACTTGTGGACCTTGCTGATGTACTCAGGAGGAGTCTATCCCTGTTCTACCCTGGCCTAATAAACGCCTCTCTATGTCAATCACCCTGCAGGACATTAGCAGCCCTCCAGACCCCTGAAGTGAAAGCCCGAAATCTGCCACTAACGAGCCAGGCACTGTCTGGGAAGATCCTCTCATCACACCACTGAGCAGCCAGCTGCCGTTAGCAGGTGGAACAGGAGACATCACAGCAAAAACAAAAGACAAACTCAGGTTGGTGGAAAGGACAGAGAGACTGGCTTTTGTTTGTTAGGAAAGTGGGTTTTTGATTTTTAATTGGGGACCACCATTTGATAAAGTATCCTGACCTGACAGGAAAACCTATTTATAACTATGAATAAGAAGATCATGCATAATAGACACTACACAGACTCTGTGTCAAACTATAAACAACATGCACATTTAGGCAATAGAAGTTAACCATACTACAATACTATATAGACTAAAGTGTGTTAGCTACCAAAAATCTTATGGGAAGCATAAAGATTAGTTTGGCAAATGGCAACTAGTACACTATGTGTCATTGAATAGGACAGGAACATTATAATTCAGCTCTAGATTTATATAGACTACACCAGCTAAAGCCTGTATGCTACAAGACTCTGAATGGTTCCGACTGTATAATGCTCTATATTTCATATCTCTTCTGGATATTTTGAACTCAAACATTCATAAATAAACAGAGTTGTCTAAATTATGCATGGTATTTTCGAGCTGACAATATATCCTCCAATTTATGACTTTTCCCTTGGGCAAAATGTAAATAAACAATACAAAACAAATCTCTAGATTTTGGTAATGGTGCCACAAAATTTGAATTTGGTCATACTGCAATGTGATTTACGGCTTTTGGCAAATATATTGGCATGCACATTTTGATAGAATACCACACCAAAGTTTAAGCAGTCCTTTGAGACATAGTTTAATTTAACAGTAAAAAGCAGCATTTGTTTTTCCCAATATTAGAATTTTAACCATATCTGAAGTATTTTGAATTAGTTTGTAGTTAAAGTTATTTAGGTCAAACTGTAAAACATGTAAAACTATTACTAGTTCCAACTCTCTGATTGAGTCCTGCAACAAGTGGCAGAACTAATCTCCTTCTTGCTGCTGTCAGACTCAGACAGATGTAAAGTGCCACAGCGGGACATATTCCACAATCAGCACTGTAATCACAAGTGACACTGGCGTCTTTATCATTATGTCAAAGTAATTCAAATTGAAATGTCTTATTTTGACAAATGAGTTCAGGGAAAGCCACGATGGGCTTCAAAACATGCACAGTGCACTCTGACATATGGCATTTTGTCCTTCCTTTGTTCAGACAATTTAATTTATATACTGTATAGTGATTTATGTCTTGAGTTGTGCCTAATTGGATAACTTTGGCATTGCTTAATTATGTTTATATGCATGTTTTGTATTGCATTACTAACAGCAACTTAACACGTCTTATAAAATTTGGAACATACAGATTTGGATGAAAATGCAAGGCATTCATGTCTGAGAAATACAATTTTTACAGTGTTTATTACTTCCACCAAAGAGGTTATGTTTTCACTAGCATTGGTTTGTTAGTCAGGTAGCAAGATCATTTCTAAAGCAGTGGTTGGATTCTTATGGAATTTTCAGGAAAGAAATTGCTCATATTTGGTGTTGATACAGAACATCCGGATCTAGGATTTTTTAAGGAATTTGTATCATGTAAGGTAGGGGCAAAGATAAGTTTCATCAGTTTTAGTGATTTATTACATAATGAGATAAAATGTTGCCTAATGGATAAAGAATTTACGCCAGAACTGGAAGATTATTCTTTTGAGTACTATATTACAATTGTGAGATAAAGGTAATACTTAGCTGTAGGTCTGATGTGAACAGTTTAAGATAGCAAAAAAGATTTAAATGATATTGAATCAAATGCTATTTTGTGACAGTAAAGTGAATAATATGCTGATAAAAGGAGAATGAACAAATGAGGAAAATAGTAGTGCACTTTTCTTGACAAAGTATTATCTCATAATTTAACTGGCACTTGGTCTAATAACACTGGAGTGAATGAAATGGATTTTACCAGCCAAACGCATCTACTCTTTTGTTTTGTCTAGCCCTTGAGTCCAGCTTGTAAATTAGTTACTAAGTCAAGAGGTGAACAGTGGTTAAGCAGCTTTTAAGAGCACCCACTCCATTCCATACAGGCCATTCCAGGCTTTACAACTCGCGGAGACAAGCTGCTTGTCATAGTTGGATACACCCACACTGGTAACATAAAAAAATCTTTGCTAAACCAGAACAAAGCCAGAGATCCCAGCTGAGTGTGTGCGCTCTCTGCATACAAATATATAAACATGTGTCGGTAATGTTCCACTTGGAGGTGAAATATTACCCATTCAATGTTACCAACAGGAAGGGCTATATTTTGCTCCGGAAGTAGAGCACTAAACTAAACCAGAAGCAGCGTTTGAGAGGCTTTAGTGTGTGCGCCTGCTAGACATTAAAACCCTTTGATCTGTGTTGCAGCTTATGACTGGCACAGCTCTACTCTTTGAGGTTATAGTACAATTCTTAATAAACTTTGGCTTTCCCTCCAGAATCTGTCTTTGTTTCTAGTTGCTTTTGTTTGTCTTATCCACTCCCTGTAATTACACTGGTTCCTCAGTGTGCAATTTATCCACTTCCTCTGAACCTGGCTGCTAAATGCTGCTGTTGTAGAAGTCTGCACTGGCCAAGACTGTAGTTGTAAGCCTTTATAGCTACTTATTTTTTGGTATTTATAGACACTTTAGTTGCTTTAGTGCTCTGAGGCTTGACAGCAATATTGGATTGAACATACATGTGCCATAATTTTTAATGGTACTGTTGGTGGGTTGTTGTTTTTTTCTTTTTTTTTTCTTTGTTTTTTTTTTGTTTTGTTTTGTTTTTTGTTTGTTTTTGGCAGTATATTCATTTTTGTGCGCTAGTTTGATGCTGTTTTGTTAAATGTGAAATACAAGTGGCCATAGTAGACAGGGTTTATTTAGCGTGACTTGGCAGCCACATGCAACATTCACCACCAATGACAGCTGCTGGGAGACCGGCTTTAGGTTCAGACCTATTCAGCCAACAGCCTTGTAAATCACACTCCCATTCGCCAAGCCACTCCACTGCTGCTCGGAATAGTCTCCAGAATACAAAACATCATCTCAAGTGAACATTTCCTTTCTATTTTCAGTTTATTCCCAGCTTCCTGTTTAAAAGACAAGAGGCTGAAGCATGCAGCCACTCCAGAGATTGTACATTTTTAGAACATAATTCACAATCTATACTTCATTCCCAAGTTATAAAGTCTAATAGTACAAAATATCATACAGACCTAGTTCAGACTTTACTTAGCAGCAGGGGACGAAACCTCATCCCTAGCAACTCCAGAAAGGAGGTCAGATGACTAGCATTCTACACCGCTCAAATTGCTGCTGTAAATATGAAGCCGAACCTGCTGCTACACAAACCCCATGACCCCGACCTATGTTTTCACAACTGCATTCCAGTCAACACTGTAAGCAACATGTAGACTTTGGAAGAATGGAGCTCCAAGGAGTAGGCATATAAATAAATAAAGAGTCTATTGAAAATTATTGTTGTTGTAAATGTGTGGCTGTAGTTTAAAATGTCACAGGTGTGTCGAGCTAATGAAGCCTAATTTTCATTTTTTTGTCAAATAGCTTCAATATCACAATATCCATATTTTAATAATGTGCTGGATGGACAGTGATATAATGGTTTACCTTATATTACATTCAGCACTCTTTAAATGTCAGAACGGTTGTCCAATCAAAGATCTAAATTAAAGTGTGTAGTTAGAAACGAGCAAAATTAGTAAATCTAGTCTGGATATATATTTCTTGGTGTACTGTATAATGTAATTTACTATGCCAATGGAATATTTCAACATAGCAATTGCATATTTTCCTATCATGCAACTCCTCTCCTGAGTTTCAGGAGTTGAAAACTACCAGATACAACATAATTCCTCCTCTCCAGCTGTACATCTAGCTGAATACATTCTTTACCAGCAGCGTGTTAGTGGTAAAAAATACAGCTGCAAAATAGCAATAAATTATCTGGTTGTTCTCATACTTTAAAAGCTACCTTTAAATTCCCACTGGGCCACTGAAAATTAACACAGAATTACTTAAACATATATTTATTTGTTTGGTCCATATATGATATTTGCAGTTAATGAAAAAATGCCTAAATTCTGTCCTCAGACTAGCAAGACCCAATCACTTTTTCTTAGTCAGGTTAGACAAACCTCATCATTTATCTGGGCTTTGGACTGGCACATATTGTTGCTGGAGTCTTTGCCTCCACAACAGAGATTTGAACCTCTGACCTTCTGAAACAAAGGCACAGTAACTAACCACTTCAGTAACTACAGTATCCAAGAGCCACACTAGCACTAATAGTTTTCATTTTATACACCTGTTTAGCTTCTTCTCTATTTTCATTACTAGCCATGCATAACAGAAAAATTGTGAGATTGTGTTTTTCTAAACTGAGGCTGTGGTGCCATTTACCTACTGTGGATAATAAGTTACCTGTCACTAAATATCTCAAAGACTCATTTTAACAAAACACTGCACTGTCTGTTTTAAGGCAGTGGGCTGAATAGGTCAAACACATTAAATGATAAAAGAAAAGCTAAGTCACAGTAGCGAGTGCTTCTGCTGATGTCAAGTGCTCTCCAGTCCAGGCCTAGCATAAGAAGAGTCCGGACATTTAACCATACAGTGCATCTTTATATCACATGCTTGCACAGTGCTTACAATGGACCTCACAAGGCTGCTTGCTCTCTGTTGCTCTAAACATATGACATTCTCCAAACAAAAACCCCTTGTGTCTGCTAGCTAAGGGTGCTCCAATCAGGATTTCTGAGGCAGATCACCGATCAGCCTTTACTGTGATCGACTGATACCGATCACATGGTCTTCAATGTGGTATTGTATGCAGGCTATTATTATTTCCACTTGAAAAATACTGCAGTCTTTGTAAATGTAAAAGTACAACAAAATTCTACTTATTTTTATTTTAGAAGAATGCTCCATTCATTCATTTTCTTCTGCTTATTCCCATTAGGGGTTGCAGGTGACTTCAGCCTATCCCAGTAACTTTGGGTCTTAGGCGGGGTACACCCTGGACTGACACAGAGACAAACACAGACAGACATTCATTCACTAGGGGCAATTTAGAGTCACCAATTCACCTAATACATGCATGTCTTTGGATGGTGTGAGGAAGCTGGAGTACCCAGAGTGAACTGGGGAAGACATTCAGACTCCACCCAGAGAGTTCGTGTGATGGCGTGTTGGTCGGGGATCATTTCCTTGATGTGAGGCGAGAACACTAACCGCTCTGCCACCGTGCACCCCCTTGATATAAAAATCAGCTGTTCTTAATTGGTTCCTTTAGTGCGAGTTGCGGGTGCAGCGCCTGCGTCCGCGCAATGCGCAGCCAAACCAGGTTGAAACACAGTGGACTAAAGAGCAGACAGCTCCTGCAACTAGTTTTGACAACGTCTGAACGAAGAAAACGTGCACAAGAGAGCAGCGACGACGATGAAAGGTGCTCTTCCCAGACACATGAGCTGCATTTTTACTTTCTCTTTCATTAGCAGCCATTTCGTGCAGTTTAAGCCATAAAACGCACCGTTTTCTCCGCGTAACAGGACACAGGCAGACGCTGAACTTTCTTAATGCTTTTAACGTTAATGTTAGCGGGTTAGCTGTAGCTCTATTTGCGTTGGCGTTTGCAAATACACGCACTGCTTCGCCTCGGTTCTGTCCCGTGTGCTCCAGGAGCAGGCAGGGACAAGGCGGGGACATAAAGCAGCACCTCCTGGACAGGTTTGTGTTAGTTATAACTAGGCTTAACTTAAAAACACTGTTAGAATAACGCTACTGCTGTTTAATCAAACCGGAGTTGCTGGACAGGATCGGCCCATTTTTCCGAGCACTCTATTTTTAGCCATGATCAGCCGATCACGGTCGATCGATCGGAGCACCCGTACTGCTAGCATGACAATTCTTCAAGTTTGCATCCTAACCATAACATTTTCCCAGCATTTTTTCTTATCTTGTTCTATCATATGTGCAGCCCACACTCCAATCATACCAAGCCCTAGGAAGGGTCCCATAAGTTTAAACATAAATTGGAATATAAGATGGAAGCCATGAAGCTGACCACACACATCTCAAATAGTTTCCCTATTTATTTAGCATTTCCTAAGGCCAACAAATGTAATATTTTACTGTACCATGTGCCAATGATTCTGTACCATTGTGAGAACCAAAGATACTAACACCAGCTACATGGATCAGTAAAGGAACAAGTAATTTGCTTTAGTGGATTCTTTGCTGGTGTGACACGCTGTATATGAGCTTTGTGGCTCCATGCACCGGATAGAGCATTTACCCCTGAACTAGAAGCTCTTCAGTCCAGGTTGGGGCACTACATTATGTCCTTACCATTGCAAAGTAAGGTCTATACTTCTAGTTCAGAATTAATGCATTTCTTAAACCGTACAAATGTTAGGATTTTGCTGATCCTTTTTGTAGTTTGAATTCATCTACTGTTCTTATGTTGTTTTTTGAGAGACTGGTTTGACAGGATACAAACAGGACTGTGCGTTCTTGAGGTTTTGACTCAGTGGTGTGAGTTACAGCATCATGAAACTCGCAATAACATTGTGCAACCAGTGTCTTGGTTTTTGTCAGAGAAGAGCAGTTTCCTGTTGGCCTAATCACTACGTATGTGTGACGCAATAATAGTGGCATCATATGACCGGCATTCACCCTTCTACCCCCTCTTCTTTCTCAAAAAGTGTCCCCTAACCAATGCAACACAATATAGTTCAACTGTTTTTGGACTCTCAGATTACTGTCTTGCAGATAGACTAATAATAGATTTCCGCTTTCTTGTTTTACTTCAAATTAACTTTAATCAATCACTGGAGAGGCACATGACACACTTCTGTTTGTAATTTCTTCCCTGGAGTGTGACCTCCCCCTCCCTTAGAAAAAGGGATCTGTACAATCTGCATTGTTCTTTATGTCTAATGCAAGACAGATGTGAGTAGCTCTTGGAGATTCCCAGTGCAGCCTTTGTACTTTTACAACTCTGTCATTTCCACACTGCCTTTGCACATTTTTTTGTGATCGGTTTACCAACTGTAATTTCATTTCATAATTTTATTGAAAGATAATGTGTTTACTGCATGGTTTGCTGAATTTGTGTATTTTTGCAATTGAGTTATATGTGTTGTTATAACGTTTGGTCAGAGGTGAAACAGTACTCAAATTCTGTACTAAAAAAAAATATTTCTACTTATTAACTATAAACTTATAAATAATGTTGCTCAAGTAGAAAACTGAAAAATACTATTTGAGTAAAGTTTACTTAACTACCAAGTGGTCTATTTTATAGTTTAACAGCAAAATATACTACTGCTACTACCCGACACTCTATCAAACTCATGATGTTCTGATTGCAAGACACTACCATGTGGTCACAGTGGTCAAAAATACTTACTATTCATTTAGAGACATTTTTCCTCTGAAATTTACTTAGCTAAAAGTAAAAGTGAGGAAATTGTGCATTTTTGTCAAAATGTACTCAAGTAAATTATTTAAGAAAAGGTACTGTATCTAGTTACTTTCCACCACCACTGTCCTGGTTATATCTCCTGGTAGTTCTGTCAGAACACATTGAACAGCAGTAAAAAAGAGTCCACATAATATGACCATTATATTGTTGTGATGTCATAGCTGGAATTAAACAATTTATAAAAACAGCCACTTTCTTCCTTGATGTGTTACTCAGTGTTCAAGTCAGACTTCTCTTCATTTGCTGTTTATATAAGTAGACCATACTAACCCTACACACTAGAGTAATAGTGGCTGATTGTACTGTATCAGTTAACGACTCATATAGAAGTGCGGGTTCACACTGACTTTGGCTTTTAAAAAAATGATCTATTGTTGACATGTATGAAGGAGTGTGTCGTGGACCAATAGTATGGCAAGTTCCTCTGTGACAGTATGAGCAAGTTCCAAAACCTTCCAACTTCCAAGTCTTCACACTCTGTACAACTGTACATTGATATGGGTAATGACCCTGTTTACTGTCAGCTGCTTTTCAACATAAGTGAAATGATGTATTGAGCACCCACAATTTGTTTGTGCAGCTCAATAGCAACCCACAGTGATAATGAGCCCTACAGAAATATGAAAAAAATAAAAATCGTAAGATATTATTTTTGATTGTTGCATAGATGTTTTAGAATGAAGACATTTCATATAGATAGTCTTTTAAGGAGACAAGCAGAAACTAGTTTGTGTACCTTCCTTTATTGAGGTGAGGCAGAGACCAAACTTTTAATCTAAATTCAGTTGTAGGTGCACAGTGGCATGGTGGTTGGTGTTGTGTCAATCCTTGGGCTGACTCACACACTTTCCAGGTACTCCAGCTTCCTCACACTGTCCAGAGACATGCATGTGTTAGTGAATGAGGGTGAGAGTAAATGGTTGTCTCTGTCAGTGTATGTCTCTTAAGGCCGGGACACACCGGGGCAATCATCGGCAGTTGGGTGCTGTCGGATGGTTTGACACGGTCGGCGACTTGAGTCTGTTTGGTGTGTTCCGTACCATCGGAACACCATCGGAAGTAGGAGACAGTTAGACGTAGTACTGGCCAATTACACATGTTGAATCGGCATTGGGCCGTCATGGTCAACGAGCGCTCTGATTGGCTGTGTATCCCGTTCACAATTTGTCAAACAGCTCGAGTTTAACATCAAAATATAAGGAACTTTCTGTTCTACAACTACTTCATTATGTATCCACATCTGTGACGCTAATGTGCTGCAGTTAGCTTACCTTAGCTTGTAGCCTCGTGCAGATAAAAATATAATCCTCCTCTGAGGCAAACAGCTGCAATAATCCAGTCCCTTTTTTTTCATTACTGTGATCAGGCAAGTTTAATCTAGTGCGTATAATTATTATTGACTGAAAAATACTTGAGTTAAACACGTGTGTTGTAGAGTTTTATTTACTCGAGTGCGGAGTTTAGTGACTAGCGCCGCCTGCTGTTGTAAATAGTTATTACATTTTGCACACGCGTACTGCTCGGTCGTGGGTCTCAATCGCTCCGGTGTGTCTGCAGCTACTTTCAATGGCGACAAGGGGAGACTGAGGAGACGAGCAGTTGCCCCGCTTCTGCTGACAGTGGTCGGGCGTTGGGTTGGTGTGTCCCAGACTTTAAGTGCCCTGTGACAAACTGGCCATTGTCTAGGATGTACCCCACCCAAAGCCCATAACTTCTAAGATTCAAGCTACCTGCAGGAAAAAGTGGAACATGACACTTGGGAACAAAATGTTTAAATTCAGTGCTTTCAGTAATAAAAACTATATTGTATGTGTTGATGTTTGTTGAAATTTCAAGGTAAAAGTATACATGTGAAAGTCCACTGATTTAATATTTTTCCTTTGTGTCAATAGGCCTATTGTATGTGTAAAATTGCAGCCTAAAAAGGCATAAAAGTTGTAAGAAAACAAATGTCAAATAACAAGTTGTCTAGGCAAATAGCACCTCTAAACTTTAGTAAACAAACTCGTATAACAAGTATTTCTGACAAACAATTCATTCACCAATTCAATTCACCTCACTTAGTAAATAGGTATGGCTTGCCAAGCTATAAATTAACTAATGCATTAGTAATGGAAGCCATCTGGCTCTCCTCAAGGTATCAAAATTTTGCATCAACACAGTTCATAGTGTCAGGGGAGCTTAATTTTAATCTTTCTTCATGAACCAGTAAGCCATGGAAATTCTCGTTCTACCAGTACCACCTTATAAGGACCTTTGCTTATTAAGAAAACACTACAAGGCCATAACCAAATACACATAACACCTAAAACCATTTGTCCCTTTCAGCTGCATTGCGTTGAAGCTCTAATTAGGAAATGCAAAACAAATGCTGAAACTAGCCTGCCCCCAACTGCTTCTCCACTGTTCCCATCCGAAGCCCTCTTCCTTTTTCCCCCTTTGTCTTCTACAACAGTCAATATATCTGACTAACTTGATGAACTGTGCGCAGAGCAAAGTTAATTTCTTTCAGGGTGCGCCGTTGCCATGGCGACCATCTCATGAGCGCTCCACAGCCCATCTGGTCTAAACATTAGCCGTGTGTGGAGAAAGCCTTGCGCACATGTGCTTTATACATCGATCCCTGCCACAGAATCAATAGCAGTACATTTTCAGAAACCCTGCATTTGCACTGGCAATCACCATGCTTACAACCACTGCATGTTGAATGAGCTCGGGAATTGCATAGTACAGTTACTCTAAGCAGTAAAATAGAAATGTTTTTACTTGCTTGACATTGTCAGAAATCAAGAGTAGTGGTAGTTAATAAAGAGATACTTTCTGAGTACATTTTCTAGAACATACGTTTACTGATAATCATACACTGAACGAAAAATTCAACACAACTCTTATGTTTTTGCTCCCATTTTTCATCAGCTGAACTCAGATGTATTTTTCTATGTACACAAAAGGCCTATTTCTCACAAATATTGTTCACAAATCTGTTAAAATCTGTTAGTGAGCACTTCACCTTGGCTGAGATAATCCATCAACCTCACAGGTATGGTATATCAAGATGCTTATCAGAAAGCAATTGGCATGCTGACTACAGGAATGTCCACCAGAGTTGTTGCCCATGAATTGAATGTTAATTTCTGCTGTCTTCAAAGGCGTTTCAAAGAATTTGGCAGTACATCCAACCAGCCTCACAACCGCAGACCACATGTAACCACATCAGCCCAGGACCTCCACATCCAGCATCTTCACTTCCAAGATCGTCTGAGACCAGCCACCCGGACAGCTGCTGCAAAAATCAATTTGCATAACCAAAAAAAAAGCTGCACAAACTGTCAGAAACCATCTCAGAGAAGCTCATCTGCATGCTTGTTGTCCTCAGTGGGGTCTTGACCTGACTGCAGTTCGTCGTTGTAACTTACTTGAGTGGGCAAATGCTCACATTCAATGGTGTCTGGCATCGAATGTGAGCATCAAGGTGTTCTCTTCACAGATGAATCCCAGATTTCACTGTACAGGGCAAATGGCAGACAGCGTGTATGGCGTCGTGTGGGTGAGCGGTTTGCTGATGTCAACGCTGTGGATCAAGTGGCCCATGGTGGCAGTGGGGCTATGATATGGGCAGGTGCATGTAACGGACAATGAACACAGATGGATTTTATCAATGGCATTTTGAATGCACAGAGATATCGTGACAAGATCCTGAAGCCCATTGTTGTGCCATTCATCCATGACATCACCTCATGTTGCAGCATGATAATGCACGGCCCATGATGCATGGATCTGTACACAATTCCTTGAAGATGAAAACATCCCAGTTCTTGCATGGCCAGCATACTCACCGGACATGTCACCCATTGAGCATGTTTGAGATGCCCTGGATCAGCAAATATGACAGAGTGTTCCAGTTCCTGCCAATATCCAGCAACTTTGTACAGTATTTGAAGCGGAGTGGGCCAACATTACACAGGCCACAGTCAACAACCTGTGTGAAGGAGCTGTGTTGCACTGCGTGAGGCAAATGGTGGTAACGCGAGATACTGACTGGTTTTCTAACCCTCTCAGACCACCCCAATACAGTAAAACTGCCCATTTTGGAGTTGCCTTTTATTGTGGTCAGCCTAAGGCTCACCTGTGCAACATTCATGCTGTCTGATCAGCATTTTGATACACCACACCTGTGAGGAGAATGGATTATCTCGGCACAATTGAAGTGCTCACTAACACCGATTTTGACAAATTTGTGAACAATATTTGAGAGAAATAGGTTTTTGTGTCCGTAGAAAAAGTCTTAGATCTTTTAATTCAGCTGATGAAAAATGGGAGCAAAAACAAATGTGTTGTGTATACATTTTTATTCAGTGTACTTTTGTTGCCAAAGATCAGGCTAAGCAGTAGCAGTAATGGTAGAAGCAGCAGTAGTAGTTAGCAGGAGCAGTAGTAACAGTACAAAGCGCAGCAGTAGAAGTAGTAATAGTAGTAGTAGTAGCTGCAAAACAAATGTAATAAATGTAATTCATGCTTATCAGGAAAAATTTACATTTTGGTTTTACTGTTTATTTTTTGTTTTGTTTTTTGTTTTGTTTTGTTTTTTGTTGACTGCTTTATTAATATTTTGAAGTAACAATACTTTTTTGTAATAATTACCACTTCCATCATCTAAATATGAACGCCATACACAAGATGCAAAAGTATACAAATTAGAAATGCTATGTTTCCCAGTCTAGGCACGAGTTAGTTTTACGAGAGCTTCTATTTAGCACAAGCCTCCCGTCTGTTTGCACAATCCAAGACCAAATCAGATTCCAATTAAACAGATGTGGCATAAACATAGCATTGGGAGTCATTACTTTTGGAGGGAAACACAGCAGTGAAAGAATTCTAATCACACTCAATGCGGAGGACGATTTAATTTTTATGCATGTCATGAAAAGCGCAATGAGACAACCTAGAGTTAGAAATACACCAGTGTCCTGAACTTTGAGCAAAATGTCTTTAGCAAATTGCTCTTTTGTGGCTGTGAAAGTGGACTTAGTGATACTCTCTAGCTCATTGGTTTCTAAGCAGCCTGACCTAAGCCACTGTTGCTAAGCTGCCGCGCTCCCACTGAGAGGTAGCCACGTGATTTTCATTGAATGGAAATCACAAATCCTTTTGAGGCAGTGGTATTTTCAGTGATTCATGGCATCACTTTAGCTCCCATTCCCAACGGTATGAAACATGAAATGCAAACTGCCATCTAGACGTATATGAGAAGGGATTTTGTGATTAATTTGGATCTTCAAAATACCACTTAGCACATATTTTGTGCATGCAATTAATCTCTCTGTTCGGTCTGGAGAATGTTAAAAAAAGCGAGTACCTATGCTCAATGCTGATATTTTTTGCAATAACAGTATTTAAAAGTCGAATTGGTAAAAATAGGCTGTAACTTTCTTTCAGTGGTTAAATTTGTGTCTCTAAATTTTTCCTTTAGTTGCGCCATACCCAGTGTTGTTACATATTTCTTAAGCCTTCTGAAGCAGTCCTTAATATATGCACACGTCACATATATTTTGTGGCATTTAGCATTTTTAAAGGGATGGTCTAGCCTATAGGGTTTTATGTGCAAAATTGTTAAAAATGAGTTTTCCCAGCTCTGTTTGGTTCATGTTCTTTCACTGTTTAAGTTTGTGTGCTTATATAACAACTCATTGAAAAATGTTAGCTCCTCGTGTTAATTATGTGAATAAAGCATTAGTTGAAGGGATTCAATTGGTCCATTCTCTTAGTTTAGCTCAGTCCTACATGGAAACTAGGACAAAGACAGAAGTCTAGTTAGATGGCCTAATCGAGTTATGAGCATACTTCAACTGAACAGATTTTTTGCTCTATTTTGACATATGAAGTATAACTTTGTGTTACCAAAGTAAAAATGTCAGTAGTCACAAACATCAGCTGCTTCATGAGAAACCTAATATTGGGTCAGAGCCTATTGAGTCTCTCAGTGGTAGTTAGTGATGTCATTCAAAGCCTTGGTCAGGGTTATGCCTCTAAATGACATTGGGGACCAGCTGTCGCTCTTTGTGCTTCTTGTGTTGACAACAGGGGGCCATGGGGCCTAACCTTTTCAATGACAGCTCCTTGCAGCATAACGTGCATATCTGACAGCCATTTTAGAGCCGGGCCAACAGCCATCAGCAGCAGTTGTTTCTCAATAAACCCTAGTAAGGCTGCACTGTGAAGAAGCCAGGCAGATTATGTGGCGACGGCATTAGTTATGATAATCACTTTACAGATATTCAGTGAGATAAAACATTTGTAGATGCCTAAATGCTATGTGACAACCTTGAAGACACACTGCCATTTTTGTTTTTGTCCTATAAGAAAGGTTAATGCAGATACATTTCTTAAGGTTAGAATTCATAACCGTCTCATTAAATGAAGAAAATTCCTTTAGTTAGCATTTGAGTGAGACTTGCGTGAGTAATTTCTGGAATAATTTCCAGGCCATACTGAGGATAGCTATCTCTACGCAACTTTTAAATCATTTTAAGTTTTAGGGTTCATCCAAGAGTCATTGCAAAGATAATGCTTCAGCAATCAGTAATGCATTGGCTGGGTCTGCATTGCTGCTGTCTGCATTTTAACTATATATAAACCATCACAAACGTAACCAAGATTGTAATAACTGAGCATTACCATTTTTTATTTGTCTCTACCTGAGCATGTTGTTTTTAGTCAATAGTGTAAGTTAAATTGACAAACGGTTGCAGTCATGTGAATTCCTGGTACAGAATTAGATCAATCACAAGCAGGAGAAGAATAGTTCTGCTATTAGCGTCCATTAGCAAATACCGCTATAGAGCATGTGCCTCATAACTATGTCTTATTCCTCATCCAGAAGAAACGGCGCTAACAGAGTCCCGGCTGATCGGCCAAGAGTCGAGGAGCGGCTTGGGCGGGGAGGCGAGAGGAGAGATGCTACTCACTTTAGGGATGGTTACGTAACATCTTCCACTGACTTGCCGGCTCTGCGCGGAATGCCGGATAGTGTTTGTAAACAGAGCGGCCATGTGCACGCTCACATGGACAAAGCTTTTTTTTTTTTTTTTTTTTGAGTCACTGCCCTCGCTGGTGTGTCATCCCCGAGGTAAAGGCTGACATCGATACATGCTCCCAGGGCCAGCAGCAGCACTCCCCCTGGCCTGTGCCATTCAAAACATAGTCCCAGAGCTCTCACTCCATAATTAGGCTGCGGCACAACCCGGCAGAACTCAGGTCACATCAGGGAATCTCACAGGCTCTACTACCAACTAAACCGATAAGCGTTTGTAGTGACCTAGAAACTCTAACACACATATCGCAACAAAAGGTTCAAAAGGCAGTCATCTGGACTTGATTTTTAAAGTTGAAGAAGTTTCACCTCTTATCCAAGAGGCTTTCTTAATTCTGAAATTGAACTGGTAGGAGAGCTGGTTTATATGCTCATAGTACTAACGCTGAAGAAAAGTGATTGTTGTTTGGGCTTGCAAAGGAAGCTTCAAATTATCAATAGCCATATTTCTTGGGTTGTAAGTTGGGTTGGGTTGAATTATATTTTTTTTACACTGTAATATAAAGTTGTATTGATGTCACAGATGCCGACAAGATACGTGTTGTCATGAAGGGCCCTGACACTTATTCTCCCATTTAATATCATACCATCATTCATTTAGATACCTTTCAGTCTTTAACCAACATAGGCTGTCCATGCATTAAGGTGCTGAAGTTAAGAAAACCACTTCATTGTCAATGGACTAATTAGCATTTGCCACCCAATAATGCTTACTTGGTATAAACAAGCTTGTTATAGCAAAATGTCAACCAACCAACCATCAAATGACAACTGGGAACAATGGACAATGATGCACACCCAGGTTCTTTTGTTGTCACTTGTAGAAGAGCATATTGATTGATTTCTTTAGTGTATTCAATTTAGAGATGCATCTTGTTGCTTTTACCTTTTTGTGTTCTAAAAAGGTCAGTTGTCTCCAATACATTTAAAAAGGAATCTCAGTGCTATATTGTGCAGAAACAGTCGGTGCTTTTCTGCTACTCTCAATAGCAAAACAACCCCCAGTAGGAGACTGGAAGCAAATCAATATCACAAAAATCAATACAAGCTCTGAGTACTTCGCCATTTTGTCTCCCGTGCAGCTATGACTTGTGGCCAATGTGGAACAGGTATAGAGCAATGTAAAATGTCCAGCCTGTCACCGCAGTGGTTCCACAGTGGCCCCTGGCTTGGAATATGAGACCTGTATAGGCTGTAGACTGCAGAGGAAGGGTCAGGGTACAAGGGTTGACTCAAATCCCCTTGTATTGTGAGTGGACAGCATTGTTGTGGAATGCTATGGCAACTGGACATTCTCTCCCCAAAAGCTGATATTGTCTCAGGGCTGGGAGTGGCATAAAGGATACTTATACAACCCTGACACAGGATCAGTCCAAGCGCGCTGGTTTATCTGTTAGGTGTAGATAGATCACAAGAGCTATGTGCATGTGATGGATCTTTCTGCCCATCCCCCACACAACCCCCATTAGTGCTCTGCTGTCTTTCACAGCATAGAGAACAGCACCAATAAGATTCTGTTTTTATTTGCTTAGATCTACATTGTATAAAGGTAGTTCTTGCACATAGCCTAATATGTTTTGTTAGTAGTACCTATAATACAACAAATTTAAAAGCATAGAATACTATAATAGATTATAAACAATGCTGCTGTTTTATTCTTATAATAATACATTTCATCTTGTCAAAATTGAGGCCTTAAAAGTATTAAACATTATGAGTAGGCATTAAAGTTTGTTCATCTATGTCTTAAATTTGTCAAAAGATTATGTTAATATTACAAAAAACTTGAGTCACTGCAATAACAAAATATACTGTATTTATTGAAGAAATTTTATCATTAAAATGGATGATTCATTTATTCATAATTTTGGAAATCAGAGAAACTGGAGTTCGTTACTCTGTATTAGACTTTTAAAATAAAACCCTTAAGTTTCAGAGAGTAGTATGGATAATTCATGGTGTACAATTTATACAGATTATTGCTTTGTTGTTGATGATGTTGGCAATAAATTTCACTTTAAGTGGCATTAAAAGTCTTAAATTTCACAAGACAAAACCTGGAGCTACCTTTGTATCAACCCAAGTCAAAATATGAACGTAATTTTTTACAATATACCTAATTTTGGAACATTATCCTTCATCCCAATTGTTCAAGTCATCTTATGTTACCCTGCTATTTTTAAAGAGAGATAACTTCAACCTCTCTCATAGTATTTCAGTGCCCATGGACAAATATACATGTACATATTTTATATGACCAAATTCTAATGGCTTCTAATTTTTGAATACTGACCAAGTTCTTGCAACTTGCAAACAAACAAGTGATGATAGAAGTACACAGACAAAACATTTTCCGAGCTAAAGTGCCTATGCTGACACACATTCACTGACCATGCTTGTGGTATCAAAACACAGCCAACCCATTGCATCACAGAGGCCCAGCCAATTGTTATTTTAGGTTTCCTGACAGCTCTTCCTTCCTCCTACCAAAACATACTTTTTACTAGATGCTAAAGCCGCACTTAATTTCTCCTTTGCCCTTGTAAGCTGTTCTTTCAACCTACTCCTGTCACTACCTTTATTTTGACTTCACAGCCCTCTAACACAGTGCCTTTGCAAATGCCCCAGCCTGCAGTGACAGATTGCTGAAGATAAAGTCCTACCAGAAAGCCTGTTATTATTCTGCTTGCTTACAAACCTAGCCATTACTTTGCATTTTACCTTTAGGCTGTAGCGCTAGCACGTAACAACAGCAACTAGCACAATCCGCATCCAATACACAACAAGCTAGAGGGCTCTCTGCTATATTCTAATGGCCCATTCAGATGTTAATGCTAAAGCTATTGACAGCACAAGAAAAACTAACAACACATTAGTAAGTGAATTGAGGCACGTTGCCCAAATGCAAATGGAACACTAACATTATCACATATAGATTTGTTGTTAAGAATCCGCCTTCTTATGCAAAAGTGATTAACTCAGTGATATGTCTGCTTTATCATGGACCGGAATTAGGTCAGTGTGCTGTGGTCATAATCTGTGGCTTTGCTTACAAACAAAATAGCACCCCTGATGGCTAGTGGCAAAGTTATATAGCTTTAGCGGTTAGAATGAAATGAGAACAGTGAAAGTGCGAAGTGTTAGTAAACCAAATTACTCACCACAAAACACTGGCAACACATTGATACGGAAATATATGTGTACTGCTATTTTCGGAATAAATAGATTGAGCAAATATGTTATAATCTAGTAATAGCACACATGCTAAAAATGTATACTCAAAACAGAATGATGGCTAGTGGTAGTTATTTAGCATTAGTGATTAGAATGAAGGTACAAAGTGGTAACAAGCCAAACCATAATCCTGAAATGGGAATTTAACTGAATTAATAATATTTTTGCAACATTATCTGGCAACCCTGCCCTAGCATCACCTTTCCCATTCCTCTAGTTAATGGTGAACTGGTTTAGAGTTTCATTTTGCCTCAGCTTTTTGACCTTCAGCACACACACAACACGCCACAGTTCTCCCATTGCTTTGGCTTCTCCTTGGGATTTGCCTTTGTGTCTGCTTGTCATTCAGCAGTGAAAGCAATGAAAGCTGATTCACGGAGATGCACAAAGCCACCAGGCTATTCCAGCCCTACTGCTGTGCGCACACTGTGCACTTTACTGCTCCAAGTGTCCAGCTCTGGACTCTTCAAAGTGCACCAAATTCTCACCACAAAACACCAAGAAGACCCTGAGACAAAAATCTGTGTGTCTAGCTACTTCCAGCATAAAAAGTAAACCAAAATGTCATAATCTTGTAATAGCTATTAGTTACATTCTCAAAACAAGCAATTTTACAACAAGAGCTTTAAAAATCCTGCCCTTTAAAACTGGAAAGTCCACTATCAGAAAAGGTCATGATCAAGAAGTCTAATACTAGTTTTAGTATTCAAATTTTAAACGGCAAAAACCTCTTGTGAACATGGTCCCAAGAGAAAATGTAATGTTTTAAGCAAAAAGGGAAAGAAAAAAATGGTCAGCCATGTTGGACTAGCTTTATCTAATATCCCCTCCTTATTATGTTGGCTCTTGCTTTTACCGAGGAGGGACAGCTTCACCTCATCTAGGGGTTAAATCCCAACCTCAAACGCATCGAACCTCCCAGGATAAAGCAGTCAAGTCTTGCATTAACCCAGTGTGCCAATTCTCACCTGCTTTCCTGTCCCTCCACTTTGCAGAAATTCCAACAAAAACGTTCGGATCTCTCCTCCTCTCCCCTTTAACAAATCCTAAAGGGCAGCCATCTTGCCTCCTTCTGTTCTTCTATGAAACAGACTATCCTCCACATCAATATTCATGGAAGCCAGGCTGACGTCGGCGTCCAACATTATCGGGAGAAGCCTGGGTGTCGCTGTTCTGCTCTTCCAAGCTCACTCATATGTGACCGTGGAGTGGTGTAAAGCCAGAATGCAGCTCTCATAGGGGTAAGGAGCCGGGGCTTGGCTTGAGAAATAATCACAAAATCGCTATCCTGCTGAGCCCTTCCCACACAAAGGGACAGGTTTTTTTTTCCCTCCCTCTACTCCCTCCTCTTCTTTTTTTTTCTTTCTTTTTTTTCTTCTTAGGTCAGCCGCACACAATAGTGAACACTATAGTGGCTCCCTTCAAGCGCCGGACTGGATTGCATGGGAGAGGACTCCTCCCCCGCTGGACTTTTTTTGAAGCTTAAATTGTGCACACTCTCGTCTGACTCTCCACCCCCTCTCTCATTCTCAGACAGGAAGCCGAGTCACTTTGGGTTTTTTCCCTCCCTTTTTCTCAACTTCCTTTTTTTCTCAGTTACAAGTTCCACTCTACTGTTTTGGTCATAGTAAATATTTTCACCATTCTGCTGGAGTAGAACCAGTTGTACTCTAGCATGATTTTGGCTGGCTCATTTTTAGACAGTGCGGTGTAAGACAACTCTAAGGCATGTGTACAGGCAGCATACTGAGACTGCCAAGACCCACCTCCTGTTGACACTGGCCACGTGGGCTCTAGTCTACAGAGGCAGTAGTGTGACATAGAGACAGTGCTTTGGAGGACAAATATTTAGGCTACATAAATAATAACCAAGTATCAATGTGTTATATTATAAAAAGCTTCAGTTAGGATTTTCAATATATGTTCAGTGTGCACAAAAGTGACAAATAACTGGTCTGGTTCAGACTCTTTTACACCAGTTTTAGCTCCTGGGTTAGTCCTTTTAGCTGAGGTTGTGTCCTGTTTAAGTTCTGTTTTAGTGTGGTCTTCAGTAGTGTTTTTGGCCTTGATTTTGTTCTATATATAGCCATTTTTATACTGTTTTATACTGATTCTTAATACTGCGGTTATTTAGTCCCAGGCTTTGTCTTGGTTTTCAATCAATCAATCAGTCTTTATTTATAAAGCACTTTTCATACAAAAATGCAGCACAAAGTGCTTTACATGGTTAAAAGCAATGCCTCGCCCCACTCCCACAGACAACCCCCTCCCTCCCCACATCCCCTCACAAAGCAAAGTATGCAAGCACACATGCGCATGCACATACATATACACATCCACATATTAAAAGACTAACTTGGGCTGAGCACAGATGAGCCAGGTGAGGAAACACTATCCCAGGGGCCATCTGCACCAGGAGCCGCTTACAGACCACAACCGCCAGGATGCTGACCCAGGGCACACAGCAAAGTGGGAGGCAGAGAAGCCACCCAGCCAGGCCAAAGTAACCCACAGGACAGAGCCACAGCAGCTACGACCAATCACAGTCCCCAGTGCAGAGGGCCCCCTCTGAGGAAACACTGGAAATATGACCTAATAAAAAAAATAAACAATAAAGAAATGGGATGAATAAGAATGGGGTAAAAAGAAATATACTAAGAGAATAGAATGCAAAAAAATAAAATAAATAAATATTAGGTAAAAGCTAAATTAAAAAGGTGGGTCTTGAGCCTGTTCTTAAAAACATTAACATTCTCTGCAGCCCTGAGGTCCTCCGGCAGGCCGTTGGTCTGAGTTTTGTAAAAGTTGTGGAGGTGCAATACTCTTTCTGGGAAGACCAGAAAGCAGGGCATTGCAGTAGTCAATACGACTGGTGATAAAAGCATGCATCAGCCTCTTCGTGTTAGCCAAAGAGAGAATAGGGCGGACACTGGCTATGTTTTTTAAGTGATAAAATCCTATTTTAGTCACATATTTAACTGTGTGGAATAAAACCAAGCTCAGAGTCAAAAATAACGCCCAGGTTTTCCACTTGTGAGGATGGGTTTAAGGAAAATGCCTGTAATTTAGATAGGGAATTCTCTCTGAGCCTCAGGACCGATGATTAAACCGATGATTAAAACTTCAGTTTTGTCCTGGTTAAGCTGTAAAACGTTTTCTGCCATCCAGGATTTAATATCTAAAATACAGTTAAAGAGGGCATCCAATGGTCTTGTGTCATCAGGAGACATGGAGATGTACAGCTGAGTATCATCAGCGTAACTGTGGAAGTTTACTCCCTGCCTCCTGATGACATGGCCAAGAGGGAGCATATACAAATTAAAAAGAACAGGGCCTAAAACTGATCCTTGGGGCACACCACATGTCATTTTATGGATTTCTGAGGAGCATGTATCCAAACTTACCATAAAAGTTCTGGCTGTGAAATAGGACATGAACCAGTTGTGAACAGCACCAGAGAGGCCAACCAGGTGTTTAAGTCTGTTTAAAAGGATAGTGTGGTCTACTGTATCAAAGCTAAGATCCAGTAGCACCAACACTGTGAGCTTCTGAGAGTCCCAGTTACATCTAAAATCATTTAAAACCTTTAGGAGAGCTGTCTTTGTGCTGTGGTTTGCTCTAAATTCAGACTGATATATCTCTAAAATATGAATTTTTTTTATTTTTTTTATAATTAAGCTGAAAAAAAGAAGCAGTTTTTCTAAAATCTTACTTAAAAATGGTAAGTTAGATACTGATCTGTAGTTACTAAAATCATTACAATCCAAATTGCTCTTCTTCAGAAGGGAAAGGCAGCAGGGAAAACGTCCATCCGAAGAGAGCAATTCATCATGTATAAAAGCTTGTCTCTAAAAAATCCATAAAATGTTTTAAAAAGTGAAGTAGGGATTGGATCTAAAAGACATGTGGTGGGTTTCACTGTGGAGAAAACCTTCTCAAGGATCTCAGCATTAACCAGGACAAAACTGTCCAGCATTTCCTCAGGTAAAACCAAGCACTCAGATGTGTTTGTGTTCTGGTTGGATAAAATGTTACATCTGATGGCAGTGATTTTACCTCTGAAGTGGTCTGCAAACTGCTCACAGAGAGAGTCTATTGGGGTTATTGGGAGCTGTTAAAATCAGGGTTAAATAAATGATCGATGGTGGAAAAGAGGACCTTGGGATTATTTTTATTATTACTGATTATTTTGGCAAAGTATGTGTTTCTTGCGTTCCTTAGTGCATTATTGTACATTTTTAGTTGTTGACAGTACATTTGATGGTTTATTGTAATTTTATTTTTCCCCCATCTCCTTTCTGCTGCCCTGCAATTTCTTTTGAGTTTTTTGATTTCCTCATTTCTCCATGGGGATATAAGTTTTGCATGAATCTTTTTTGTTTTTAGTGGCGCGACAGAGCCTCAGACCTTGTTTTAGTACTGGTTGTGTCCTGGTTTAGTCTTAGTTTAGATTTCATTCAGACCTGGCCCTAGCCCTAGTTTAGTTTCAGTTCAGTCCTTATTCAGACCACAATTTTTATTTTTTTATTTTTATTTTTTGGTAGTAGACAATTGTAGTCCAGAGGTTAGCTAACTATTATTTAATAACTTTATTAATGTCATTTTTCCAACTAGTGTGTTGTTCTTATAAAATTTGACCAGATCATGTAAAGATGCCAGTGTGCTTGATTTGGCACAGCACCCATAAAACATTAATGACTCGGTTACTGTCAATAGCATTAGTGTAATAAAAGCATTGGCCCCTGCTTTATTTAAAGACTCACTTGTTACTGGCCCCTCCATTGGCTTTACTCTTTAATTCCTTCTTTACTTTGGTAACAGGTGGGTCTTGTCTGAAAAGCCTTTAGATGCAGCAAAGGCTTAAAAAACCCGACCCCACCTCTTTCCCTACAGCCCCTGCCTCACTGGCCTGACCGCACTGACATTTGTTGACTCAATAGTTTGAGGCTCAGAGCAGAAAAGGAGATTTGTTTTTACACAGAGTGGGGGAGGGGACCCAGCCAGTGGAGAAGGAGGAGCTACTGGAGCTGTAGCCAACACAACACAGTCTTTTACACACACGGCCATCTTTCTCTGGGAAAAAAAAAAAAAAAAAGCTGGAGTATAAATGACATAAAATAACACTCTGGATGAGTTAGGAAAATTGGGTAATGCAAAAAACATTAGTGTCCATAAATAGAAGTAGCTCTGCTCTGATTAAGGTGCATATACCTATAGTGAATGTGATACACTGTGAATGGAACTGAGGTATTTTCTGTTCTCTAAAGAAGGACTATTGCTAAATTCTGCCTTAAAATACAAATTCAATTTCAAAAAAGCTGGGAAATGTACAATCTCATATAACAATCTTTTTCTCACAATAGCTCATAAATAATATATCAGATGCTGAGATATTTCCATTTAATCAAAGCTATTTTTTTATTTGATGCCATTAACATCTATCAAACAAAGTTAGGGCTAGGCAACAAAAAGTGAGAAATCTTCAGGTTCTCAGACAGCACTGAATTAAAAAAAGACTAGACTCTGTACTGGAAATCACTGCAGTGGCTTATAAATACTTACAGAAGTCATTTTGTCTTTAAACACCATTTCATTGCATTGACATGATTTGAGCTGTGATGAAAAGTTGTACCAATAGTAAACTGCAAAACTGCAGTCATTATCTACATTGCATTATCAAGTCATTTATTAAGACAATTGACAAACACAACTAAAGCCTATAATGCAGGGGAACATTACCAACTTAGTGCCTAAAAACACAGAAAATATACATACAGTAGCAGTGATTTCCAGTGCCAAGACCCAAAAGTGAGGCACAGCAAGGTTGAATATATATTTGAAGCCTAAAATGTTTTAAGTTACACAGACTTGTGAAACTGCTTCAAATAGATGTGACATAAAAGTCATAGTGGTTCTCTAGAAAGTGTATCAGTATGAAATGACCAGGGACAAAACTGTGTCCCACAACCAATTTAATTTAGTATAAACTGTAGAAAGCTTCACAAGGGCTGTTTCAATTTCTTATTGTGATTAAGGATCTGTATGGTGAACATTACTACTACTACTGGTTTTAATAATTCCAAATTTGAATCTGGTCTTGTCATCTTTAACCCTGAATACTTCAGTTCAGTAACGGGTATTTTAAGAGTTGGGGAAGAAAGTTTAAGAAACTGTGGTTAAGTTAGGGGAAAGTCTAAGCACTGCGGTTTCAGTTTTACTCTTCATTATTCAAAGTTTTATTCTTCTAACCAGGTGTGGTTCTTACATATAACCAGAAATTAGTTAAGATTTGTCATAAATTGATATGAAACACAAAACTACTGGGTGTAACTTTTAAAACTGAACTGCATGTTTTTCTGTTAACCCCACAAGTACCTCTGTGAGCTTATGTGGTGAAAAATTTATGAAGTTTGTGATATTTGTATGGTGTCCACTTAACTACACAGTGCTGTGGGAAACACACAATTACAGTTGTTATAGTTTAAACAGCACACCTTTTTCTATATTTCCCTATTGTGCCCTGTCTTACCAACTAAATAAAAGCCATGTTTAAGTGTCCCCTGAGCAATTGATGCTGTTTTGAATGAAATTGTGGCAACATTTGATTCAGATATTGCTTATCTCACCTCTTGTCTAGCCAAATTATTAACTACTTTTACATTCTTAAATCTACTAAAAACTTGAGGTGCATGTTGGCAGAGCAGTAAGTGCTTCTGCCTCATACCAAGGAGTCTGTGTGTCCTCCTTAAGTTGCAATGGGTTACTCTAGCGTCTTTCCACCATCCTAAGACATGCATGTAAATCTCAGTTGGTGCCCATGGTGAGAGTGAATTGTCTTTGTGCCTGTTTTCTTAAATGTCAGCCTTGCAACTAACTAGTCATTGTCCAGGGTGTACCCCACCTCAGGCTCAAAGTAGCTTGACAGGAGGTAGAAAATGAAAAGATGCTAAAAAAAAACCCTTTCACAACAATTGTATATGTTGACACAGTGTTGATATCCTTTTGGACAAAATCTGTGTTTTACTTTCACTCACTAACATTTTAACCTGTGTTTTGTTGTTTACAGGATGGAAAAGTGCTGCCCTACTTTCTGTCATGTGGCCTATGAGTTGGGGCCTCCGGTGGGCCCCTTTCTCCACCTCAGAGCTACTGTAAATCGTAAATCACAGATTATCTTGTCAATGCTCGTGCCTTGTTACATTTCAAAGGGACAGTGGCTTGTGCCGTCACCTCCACTGTAAACATTGAGCTGTGGCCCCATGCTGGCTCTGCTTATGTAGATGTTGCCTTCATTGTCACATGATTGATTTCACACCTAAAAATGATGATGAGGGAAGGATCTGGCTTGTTGTCCCTTTGGCCTAATTGACCCTGTTGATTTACACAGAGCACAACACAAACACAGGCCTGCTCTGCCCGGAGTAGGTCAAAGATCTGGGCCGCTGCCTAAGCCCTGTGTGGCAGGTTACATGGTTTATAGTCCTGCTTCCTGAAAACTGCAAGGAACCAGGCCAGTGCAAAAATAGTCAGCAGCCACATAGTTAAACAATCCTTATTTGAACTTCAGCCTTTAGGTTGACATCATGAATTATAGTAATTTCATAGGGCATAGTTGATAGTTCTTGTTTGTGTAGATCATGTATTTATTTGTTTGTTTTCTTGTATTGCTATAATGAAGTTGTTATTCTTAAGGCCTACTTATAGTTTTGTTAAATGCTGTAAAGGTTGGGATGGAAATTGTAATGTTTGGACTTTTATTTTTACTTTTCTGATTGAAAATGGATAAAAAAAAAGAAAGAAAAAGCTGTCACCCACAACTGAGGACAGTCTGGAGAGTTAAATATAAATAAATAAAATGGTGTCAAAAAATGTTTTCCGCATTGAAAAAATTATGATATTAGAAATAATATCCAATCTTTAGTATGTAGTTTGTAGAAGCAGCAGATTTTTTCTGTAAACAACATAACCCTTCATATTAATTCTTGAAGTAAATGATTTATTTTAGGAGATAACGCACAGGCATGTGCTGAAACCAGAGCAATGAATGAAGCAATGCAATGTGGGGCACAAGGATTGTTTGGACTAGAATTGACATTATTTTAAGGTGTAAGTGCTTTAAAAGCAATTTACCACCATTATTAGTCATGCACTACATCCATGTTATTCTCTCCTTTACCTGCACTCTTAGGTAAAATAAAAATTCAATTTCAACAGTACTTATGCAGTTCTGATGAACAGCTCTCCCACCTTAACAGCGTTAAGCCATATACAAGCAGCGAAAGTCGGCATTATCCTGTTGCAGTTAAAAGTCCTCATGACTACCCCCTTGTTAGAATACGTTTACATCATTTTTAAAACTCCAAATTCCGGAAATGTTGGGACATTTTTTTGAATTTAGATAAAATAAAAACTAAAAACCTTTCAAATCATATGAGCCAATATGTTATTCACAACAGAGCATAGATAACATAACAAATGTTTACATTTTTGCACATAATAATCTCATTTCAAATTTGATTAATGCTACAGATCTCAAAATAGTTGGGACAGGGGCATGTTTGCCATGGTGTAGCATCTTCTCTTCTTATCAAAACAGTTGGAAGATGTCTGGGGTCAAGGTTATGAGTTTCTGGAGTTTTAGTGTTGGAATTTGGTCCCATTCTTGCTAGAGATAGGTCTTGAGCTGCTGTGCGTTTGTGGTCATCTTTGACATATTTTTTTGTTTAATGGTGCGCCAAACATTCTCTGTAGGTGACAGATCTGGACTGCAGACAAGCCAATCCAGGACCCAGACTCTTCTACGACAAAGCCATGCTGTTGTAATAGCTGCAGTATGTGGTTTTGTATTGTCCTGCTGAAATGCACAAGGCCTTCTCTGAAATAGACGTCATCTGGAGGGGAGTATATGTTGCACTTAAAACTTTAAATACCTTTCAGCATTCATAGTTCCTTCCGAAACATGCAAGCTGCCATTACCAAATGCACTTAGGCACCCCCATACCATCAGAGACTGTGGCTTTTGAACTGACTGCTGATAACCCACTGGAAGGTCTCCTCCTCTTCAGCCTGGAGGACACAGCATCCGTGATTTCTGAAAAAAATTTAAAATTTGGACTCGTCTGACCATAGAACACTACTTTTCTACCTGAAACAGTCCATTTTAAATTAGCCTTGGCCCACAAAACATGACAGCACTTCTGGACCATGTTTACATATGGCTTCATTTTTGCATGATAGAGCTTTAGATGGCATCAGCAGATGGCACCACAGATTGTGTTTACCCACAGTGGTTTCTGGAAGTATTCCTGGGCCCATTTAGTAATGTCATTGACACAACCATGCCGATGAGTGATGCAGTGTCGTCTGAGACCACGGGCTCCAATAAAGGTCTTCGGCCTTGTTTTTTAAGCACAGAGATTTCTCAAGTTTCTCTGAATCTTTTGACTTATGCACTGTAGATGAGATTTGCAAGGCCTTTGCAATTTAACATTGAGGAACATTGTTTTTTAAGCATTCCACAATCTTTTTACACACTCTTTCACAGATTACAGAGCTTCTGTCCATCTTTACTTCTGAGACTCTGCCTCTCTAAGTCATCCCTTTTTTATAGCTAATCATGTTATCAATTAACTTGATATCAATTAACTTTAGTTGTTAGATGTTCTCCCAGCTGAATCTTTTTAAAATTTCTTGCTTTTTCAGTTATTTGTTGCCCCTGTCCCAACTATTTAGAGACATGTAGCAGGCATTAAATTTTGTGGAGGTCATTTTGTGCATAAAAGTGTAAACATTTCTCAGTGTAAACATTTGTTAGGTTCTCTATGCTCTATTATGAAAATAATATTGGCTGCTATGATTGAAAGACTTTTTGTATTCATTTTCTGTTCTGTATTGCTGTCACTGTTTGGCAACACTGTAACTATATGATACTTTCATTTTACAACTTACTGATCTGTTGGTTAACTTTATTAATCACCTCATAACAAAATACATCTTAAACAATAATTGCTTTCTATTAGTTTGTGCAAGACTTAAGAGAGTAAATGTTCATTATGTAAGCATTAATAATCCATTTACTAGCGAACAGTGTGATTTCTTGTCTAGTCCAATAGGAAGAGGTTGGCATGGGGAAGAGAAGCTTTGATTTACTGCTGTCTTTATAGCAGTCTGAAGGTGGAAGAATGGGCCGACATCTGAGGCGCGACGCAGCCACTAGGAAATGTTACAGAGCTGAGAAAAGCAGCACTTGTTTTATGGGTGAACATCTCACCTGGGGCAGTCTAAACACACACACACTTTATGTAGGGTAATAACAAGGTATCCACTGCCCGGGCCAATACGCAAACCTCTCACGGCAGGTCACAGCCCCAAACAAGATGCCATCCAGTGGCCCCCTCCCGCTCCTGTCGTTGTCTTAAAAGACAAGAGAGAGTCGTTAGTGTGGGCTTACATTGTCTAGTTGTTTAAGCCTCAGCAGGGGTCTAGCAGCATGTTAGTGCAGATGGGGATTAGAGACAATGCAAAATGTAACTTAATTTTAAAATATTTTTGTAACTTTTTTATAGTTTTACTTTTGTACTTATGTCCCTTCCATGAGTAACAGTTGTTCCCTTTCATTTTGATGGGAGAGATTGTACCAAGTGACTCAAATAGCAAACATTTGTAGTGTGTTATAGTAACCACAATTAATTTAAGTATGATTTATGGACTTTAATAGATATTTTTTGTCTACTATTATGGCATAACATACAGTACAAATCCTGTAACCTTTAGCATGTAGCCTTTAGCTATGTAGTGCTAATTGCCCTTGAAAAAACAGATACATACAAGCTAGTTGCTAATGTTCACTCTCGTCCTCCAATAATAAACCTCAAGCACACACTGAAAAACTATTGTGGTCTGTCATGGTTCTATAATTACTTGTCCAGTACAGCATCAGAATTAAGCGAACAGCCTTTAGCTTATATTGAACTAAACTCTAAATAAAACCAATAAATACTGATAGTCACTAATCTTCTTTATAATGTTCCGTTAGCCAAAATTAGCTTATTAAAGTACAATGTGATTGCTATACTCTGAGCGTACATTGACAAACCTTTGCGATCTGTCTTGGTTCAGTAACTAATTGCCCAGCTTTACATAAGATTCTAGTAACTTTTAGCATGTAGCCTTATGTAGCACTAATTTTTCCAGCTAAATAAGCCAAGTGCCATGTTCTCTAACTAGGCACTGATAATTAACACATTTAGCCTAGTCACTTGATCGCCATTTGCCAAAACCATCTTGCACAGTTTGTAATTTTTGTTGGCTAATGCTAATTCATCCACTAAACTGTATAGCAGTCTGCTTAACTTACAGCAGCAGAAGCTAAAAGGGTCTATAAAGTCTTCATTCTGTCTCTCCAGATTGAGTTCCTGTCTGGGCACAGCAGGGTTGGGCAACACCAATCACAGCCTGTCCCTGTTCCTGTGGCGACCAACTGCTTGTGAGAGGCTCCGAAGCTGGTTCCCGCATTCAGGCTGCAGGTGCCTCCATCCTCCTCCTGTTACACCGCCCCCTGCTCCAGGCTCCCTCTATTAACACTGGGAAAACCTTTTCACCAGCTGGGCCATGGAGGTTCCTATTCCCACTGCTCCACTTGCTCTAATTCCCACAGAGCAACCATCCCACACCGTCTGAGGTACTGCTACAAGACATCTTTGTTAAGTTAAAGGAGCCATACAAAATCAAGGCTGTCACCTTGTTTTTAGTACACTATGACAATAATACAGAGGACATTTGTTAATACTGTATATGTTAGTTTAGTTTAGTGTTTATTTGTTAGGGACAGTGTACAGAGACATTAAACTAATAGAGGCAGAGATGCACTGGGTACACAAGGAATAAGTTAACATCATGAGAGTGCAAATATAAAGTACATTATATACAAAAGTCATTCCTCTAAAGACATGAATTATCATCATAAAAAAATACGAGTTTAGAAATCATTACACCTATGCATCAGTCCAAAACATATTACCTACCATATACAGTTAGGTCCATACATATTTGGACACTGACACAAGTTTTATTTTAGCCTTTTAACCAAAACTATTCAAAATACAGTTATACAATTCATATGTGCTTAAAGTGCAGACTGTCAGCTGTAATTTGAGAGTATTCTTGTCCAAGTCTGACAAATTGTTTAGGAATTACAGCTTTTAAATGTGTAGCTCCCACTTTTTCAGGGGCTCAAAAGTATTTGGACAGTTGCTTCAAAAGCTATTTTTTGAGCTGCATGGGCTATGTCCCTCATTAATCCATTATAAACTGATAGGTAAAATCTCTAGACTTGATTCCAGGTGTTACATTTGTATTTGAAAGCTGTTTCTGTGAAGTCACAACATGCAGTCTCTCATTGAAAGTCAAACAAACCATTCTTAGGCTGGATAAGAAAAATTTGAAAAACCCCTTCACGGCATCCACCTTAGAGTAGAACACTCTCCAGGAAGCAGGTCTGTCAGTGTCTAGGTCCACCAGAATGAGAAGACATCATGACAGACAGTTTACCTTAAGGTGCAGATCATTCATTAGCCTCAACAAGAGAAAGGCCACATTACACCTGGCTAAAAAAAACCTAAAGAGTCCAGACCAAATCTGAAACAGCATTCTTTGGACAGATGAGACTCAGACCAACATGTGGGCAGAGAAAAGTCTGGAGAAGGCTTGGGACAACCTGTGATCCAAAGCACAGCATATCTTCTGTAAAACATGGTGGAGCAGTGTGACGCATGTTTGTGTATAACTTCCAATGGCTCTGGGTCACTGGTGTTTATTGATGATGTGACAGATGACAGAAGCAGTCGGATGAATTCTGAAGTGTATAGGGATATAATTTCTGCTCAGATTCAGACAAAAGCCACAGAACAGATAGACAGTGACCCAACACATACTGCAAAAGCAACCCATGAGTTTTTCAAGGCAAATAAGTGAATTGTTCTGCAGTGGCCAAGTCAGTCAGCAGATCTCAGCTCGATTGAGCATTAATTTCACGTTTAAGACTAAACTTACGGCAGAAATGCCCACAAGCAAGCAACGACTAAAGACAGCTGCAGTAAAGGCCTGGCAAAGCAACATAAATTAGGAATCCCAGTGTTTGGTGGTGTTCATGGGCTCCAGACAGCAGGCAGTCATCACCTGCAAAGGATTTCCCCAAAGTATTCAAAAATGAACATTTTATTCATGGTAATGTTCATCTGTCCAATTACCTTTGAACCCCTGAAAAAGAGGCAGCTACACATTAAAGAGTTCTCATTTCTAAACCCTTTCTTTCTTTCTTTCTTCTTTGGGCAGGAATACTCTCAAGTTACAGCTGAGTGTCTGCACTTTAGGCCCATATTAATTATAGAACTGTCTTTTGAATGTGTTCTGGGTAATTGCCAAAATAACAAAACTTGTGTCAGTGTCCAAATACTTATGTACCTAACTGTAACATTCTCGACAGTCCTGTATGCATCCTACACTAGCCTGTAGGCCGTACTCACAAAACATTTCATGTCACAGTACAGCATAGATTATGACACAAGTCAAAATGACAAGAAACAGTGCTACATTGCATAGAAGACATGCAAGTCTTCTATGGTTTGGCCTCCCAACAACCACTTTTTTAATTTCCTACTGAAGGTTACATAGTTTATGTGAGTTTTTAGATTAGTGGGGAGGTTGTTCCATTCCTTTATACGTCCTGAATTTAAGAACATGTGCTCCCTCGTTTGCCAGGCATACAGTATTGCTGGGTTTTAGCTAAGATCACAACATTCTATAGGCCTATAGTATTATTGAGATATGGGGCAGGCAAAATGTCTATTATTAATATTTAATATGCAGCTTTTTTGGTGTGGTAGGATACATACAGCAATTTTATGGACCTTGTGACTAATAAATGATCAGGTTCAACATTTGTGAATTTTCTTTTTTGGGATATTTCTTGTGAAAATAGCTTATTATCTGAAAACAACCAATAGAGTATAATTTTATCTATTTTATGACATACAGTATAACAAAAATGTGTTCATAATGTTGATTTAGAAGCACAATGTTTCACTAATACTGTATTTAATGGAAAAAATACTGCATACCTACTAAATAGATCTAAAATGCAATATAATTTAGGGCTAATTAAAAACATTTTATCCTTAACAAAATTAAAAATATTTGGGTATGTAACAGCGTTGTATGGATATTTTGTGCATGACAATATTTGATCAAATCAGAGGCTAGTTTAAGTCCTAAATAACATTTCATATAATAGCTATGTCTTTCTTGTAGAATACCTTTGTCAGTATTTCTTTCAGGTTTTGTACTTTATAACATCATTTTCCCTCTTTGTTAAGCGACAGTTAAAATATTTTTTTCAAATGCATACTTTGCTTAGTGCTTACAATACCTGCCTTATCCCAAGACTTTAATGTTTACAAAATACTGTAGAGACTTGTCCACTCTGCTTAAATTCTGGCAGTTCTCAGCAAATATCACCAAAGATTATTACTCATGCACCCATTGTTTAAATAATAACACACTGAACCACAAACCATCTGACTCTCTCATGAGTCTGTAGTACAAGTCAAATACATACAGTGTACTCTATGTTCAGGTTTATTATTATCTACATAAAACTACAAATTAGATTAAGAGCAAACTCAGACTTAATTCACTTAACAATGGTTCACACAGGTAAATGCAGCATCTGTTTATGGCCAGTTGACAGTGTTGCTTTTACAGAGCAAATGATGACCCCTGGTGGTGAAACCTTATGCCCTCAGCATACCCACTTTTCTGCTTGTTTTGGTCATGTTTGTGATGTAAAATTTATGACTGTCTGTCCACTTTTTAAGCAGGGTTCTCGGGCATTTTCACTTTAAAATGGCTGACACTTGTACTTAAAAAAGGCTAAGCAAAACTGTCACATGGAGAAAATGAAAATGTGCCATGGACACTATATGTGCAGACAGCTGGCACTTAGCATTTGTGGCTGTCTGCTATAATGTCAGCTCACACTAGAACACTGTCTAAATAGCATCATGATTCCACATCTACTCTTTCTCACATACACATACCCCCACACCTGTCTGCCAACTGCCACTGGCCAGCAGCAGCCACTGTGCTGAAACACAAGCAGAGCTGTCTAGTCTTGCCACATGCTCCGTTTGTCCAGTCCACTGTGGACAGATACATTCAGAAGAAATGAAACATGTGTTACACCTTTAAAACGGATGGAATATGGATGACCACTGGAATAATTTGGTTCATGTTTTTGCCTGTTTTGTATGGTTAGGTATCCAAATCTCACAGTACAATATTATCACGATATCAATTTCAAGTACAACATTTTTTTGTGATATTGTGGTGAGGCTCACGTTTTTTTAGAAATGCTCATCATAACAAAACATATTCTTTATAAACGCTTTAGTGCAAATAATTGTGATATTTCAAAAGATTAATACTAAATAAGTGTTTAAAAACAATAATTTGGCATGGTGGCTGCACTGAAACGGAGCAAAGGTTTCCGGTCTATATAGTTCTCTCTGCTTTTTTACCATTCTGCTGCAAAAAAAAAAAAAAAGACGCATATTAGCCCCAGGAGCTTAACATTCAATGTTGTAAAAGTCCACGATGATATTGTGAGACTTTTGATATTGGGATATCATGATATTGCCAATATTGTTACATTCCTCCTATTTTTCCCTCTATTTTGCCCCCTATTTTGTCCTTCACCTTAGCAGCAATACAGTGTATGCTTTAATATGTCAAATGAATCCAATAATAGCTTCATATATAACACATATTTTTAAGTATGGCATAAATGTATTCATTTAGTGAAATAGTCCACAGAGTCCATTGGTCCAAAAGTAAACTAGTTTGAATATGTTCTGACTGACTGACCCAAATGTGTAAAGTGTTATCTAGGCCCAGTTAATACTTATTATTAATAATAATTATTGTTTTATTAGGATAGCTGTCTATTTAATGACCATTAGTCTTCCTGCGGTCCTCACTGTCTGTCATCATCACCTCTGTTAGTGTCCAGCCCTCACCACTGACAGCTTTGCTTGGGATTCTTCCTGCTAATGCTTTATCGTTTTGTTTTGATGAATCATGAATAAAACTATTCCTGTATTGTTCGGGTCTATATACCCGGGATGTAGCTATTCTCATCTTTTTTAGATCATTGCAGGTAAACGCCAATCTCACGCAGACTGTTGAACACACTTGTTTAGATTTACTGTAGTAAAAATATTATTTATAGTAGTTAAATTATCAAAATTTCAAAGACTTCATACTTACCATTTTGTCATGGTCAGCCACATAACTCCTCCACTTTTGTTGCTATATAAAATAGTTTTGTTGAGTCCATAGCCCCGTAGTTTTTGTAGAATTGCTAGAATTGCAATTGTTGATAGTAAGTTGGCTGCATACCCACAGTCCTTGTAACCTGTATGTTTGAAATAGAAATCTGTTGCTGCCTCACAGGAATAGTGTTTTTATCTTTGCCGTGAGTCAGTTTACATGGAAGAAAAGTTGAAATTATTGTCTTTGTCCAATTGTAACAGGAGTTTTAAACTGCATGTAAACATAATCCGTTTAAGGGGCAATAATTGACATTTAGCCAAACTAGTGTTACACTTGTTGACCTTGCCAAATGATGAGTCCTACACTACGTTGGTGAATGCTGGCAGGCCCGCTGATAGATGGCTTCACATGGTTCCATTATAATAGAAAATAAATAGGAAGATGGACCATTTCTGGGCCCCTTCGACATGAGACCCAGGACAACAGATCCCTTTGATTTGGAAAGATAATAGCTGAATGTTATAAAAGATCGCAGTATTTACCTGAACAGGACACTGTGTAGTTGGGTGTTCAGTCCAGTCTTATACATGTAAACTTGGACAAAGACAGAAATCCAGTTGGACATAATTCTCAAACTATGACCACAGACTATCTAAACTGAGTGCCGTGCCATGAGCCTGTTGAGCCTCTGCCACTCTCACCACTGCCCACTCCAGTCCCCTCTTCAGCCTACACTTATCTATGCGCTGGCAGCTGAGGCGCTCCTTTTAAACAGCATGGACATAGAATCATCCCTTCACCTGCTCCGGGTTGGCTTCAGCATGACAGGCACTGCTTGCAACAAGCGCCCCCAGCCATGTTGTCTATCAGCCGACAAACCTCCCATCCCTCTGAACCGCTGAGCCGTAAAACACTTCAAACTGACAGGAAGGCTGGAGATAAGGAGGGCACCGCTATGATTTCTCTGCCCACAACCGTGTGTGAAGATGGCACAGATTAGGCTCGCATGAAGGCATCGGGAGAAGCACAGAGAGAGACAGTGTGGCAGATTTGTTTATTATTTTTGTAGGCTTTATTGAATGTATCAGATCCAATATTTAAGCAACCATTGGCTCATTTTACCACCACTTTTGAACAGTGATCGTGCATCCCGATTTATTAAGGAATGTTTTATTTTTTAGGTTCTATGGCGATAGATATGTAGAAAAACTGCTGCATGTCCCAACTCTGATTTGTCACAATCCCAATCATAATATCCATAAAGTGTACAGCACTCACAATTCTTTTGACAATTCAGTTACCATGGCTACAAAAAAATTGCCATTTAAAAACATCAAGAATGGTCTACACTCTATAAACCAATGCTAGTTGCGTATATAGCACCTTAAGTAATGCTATCCAACTTTTTACCTCACAAAATGGAAAACACAAGAATTAAAATGTATTTTTATGGTTTCTTGACATGAATTGGGAAAACTGGATAAAATGTAGGGCTACCAGGTTCAACAAGTTGTATAGTAGTATAGGTTAGTATTGATTTTTGAGTTAACATAAAAAAGCCAATGCAATGTACAAAGAAAGTTGAAGAATGCTCTTGAAAATGTTAGGCAGTTGCACCAAGAGTCTGGGATAAGCTGGCAGTGTCAAAAGTAGTCTAGTTCACAATTCCAGACTTTAACATTTGTTTTACCATACAACACTGTTGAAAATGATAGCAGATCTCTGGTGACATGAATGAGCAAGAATTGGGCTCTCTGCTAATTCAAGTTGCCAAATTTCTAAATCCCCTAAAGGTAAATTTGTAAAAACCTAGAACTATTTGAAGACAATAACAGGGGTGATTTAGTGTGTAGCTCCCAGCCAATTGTAATATTTAAGAAAGACTTTAAAAAAACAAGCCTAAGGTTACTAGTCACCCTTTTGAAGAACATGTAAGGGGCTTTAATACCTGCACTTTTAATTCTGTTAAAATCCTGTTTTACAAGAGTAATCCGTTTGCTGAGCCCGTCCTCTTCTAACGAACTGGAAACGCTCTGTCTCACCGCTCTACATAGACACAGGGAACCAGGAAATGCTCCTGCTTATAGCCATGCTAAATAGCTATTTTATGCTCTGTCCATTCCCCACATAATTAAAGCCTTCTCTGCAAATTGAAAGTAACAGCTCCACAAAAGAAGATGTTTTCCATACATATATATTATTATAAGTTATAAAATGTGAAATACTAATGCAAAGGTGTCCAAAAATATGGAAAGTATGTTATGGTGGTTGTTTTTTTTTTTTGTATCAGTTCTCTGGCTAAATTAATAATAAAAATAGGACTAACACTCATAAAATTCCAAATGTAAAATGGTAAATGTGATGTTTTGCATTGGCGGCATCATTCTCAGGGTGGAACAGCTGTGCCATGACACACCAGCCCCTCTGTAGCCTTCACTGATTGGAGCGAGTCCTTGGCTGTGACCTTGCTCTCCCTCTGCCCACGGCGCCGGCACCACGAGACGCTTCACGATCAATTTGAGCTGCGGCGGAAGAGAGCATATGGTTAGACGTGATTTACGCTCAAACACGAGCAGATCCCCGATACATCCACACTTCCCTACCCCCACCCATCAACTGCAAACATACAAACAAGCACTTACATAAATTATCATGTTTGTGGCACGCCAGATAGTTCTGCTGAATTAATTGATGTGGGATGAAGGTTTAACAAAGACAGGTTCTACAGAAGCTGGAGATATGAAAATGAAAGAATATTTCAATTATATTAGGTTGTATACTGACTTTTGTAACTGGACAAATATAAATTAGTGAGCAAATACTAAGCATCTGCAAGTCTATATGTGCTTCAGAGTGTTTATGTTATTCCTGTTTTCCATTCTGCTGTCATTGGACTGCTAACATTTCAACAAAATCACTGATAATTGCCTCTTCATGGATATGGATAGATATATTTATTTCTGTCTACAACTTAGTGAATTTGTATTTTGGAGATTTTTTTTTACCAATAACACTAACACGGGATTCTTAATATGACATGTTCTTGAGCCAACCAAATTACACTTCAGGGACCGTTTACACAAGAGCACTGATCGGGAAAACACATTCGCTGAGTAGTAGATGGGAAAATATGTAATACGCATGTTAGGCCAGCAGCAGGCACTGTATAATCTGCAGAAAATGTCATTACACATCAGAAGAATTCTTAGCTCTGCCCTGCAACTTTCATGACTTTAAACACTATGGTTTTCTGGCGCTGTGCTGGATAACTCTTGAACACCAAAGAGGATTTATAAAAATATTACTAACAATGAATTATCAAAGTATTAATCAATGAAACAACAATAGCCATATATGCATATTGTTGCCCAATTCGCTCTGTTACAGTCAGAAGGGAAGCCAGTAGCTGTTCAGGACTGGGCTGTTGTCATAGTCTTTTAGAAAGGATGTGAGATTCACAGTGTACACAAGTGCAGAGCGTCACATAGCTAACTAGGAATGTTCCTTGTGAGAAGTATACTGGTCATGTCACATAAGCCCTTCAGCTCAAAAGATGCAATTATTAGTATTAAACATATACTAATCTTTTTGTTCATATACTACAAATACACACATTAAATATATCATGGGTTTTTCTGCAGTTCAAAACACTCCTGAGTTGTCCATTTAAACAGCATATCTGAGTTGTGTCTAAACAGTGACTGACAAAAAAAATATTCAAAACTGGCAAAGTCAGTAATTTATCTACATTGAACCCATGTTTAAACCAATGCTGAATGACACAAAGATCAAATCCACAACCTATTTCTTTTGATGCTGTCATAACCGATCTGCTTTATGTACCCTAAATAAAGACTTACTCCTAAAAGCAAAACCCACTCTTTTCCTATATTATTAAGTTTGCAGAGTTCTAGTAGAATACTACAAGGCCACAAAGATGGCATATCTGTTACATTGTCCATGTTGTTGCAGAAGTGTTTTTCTTGCCCCAATCATCTCGAACATAACATATAATCATGGATTAGATTTATATTGTGCTTTCCAAGCCTCTTAAGCTCCTCAAAGTGCTTTATATTTGTCCATTATTCCTTCACCTCTCAGTCACACTTGGTAGTAGTAAGCTGACAGACAGACTGACAGAGATGTGGCTTCCATTCTGCACCCACGACCTCTCTGACCACCACCAAACACACAATCACACTAGCACATTCATACAAATAAGATGCGTGAAGTGTCTTGCCCAAGGTCACAGTGGCAGTATTGTAACATTGGAAAAATTAATCAGAAATTACGCAAAATGATTGTTACACACTTTTTAAAACCTTATAGATCAGCCGATGTGCATATCTCTTTTTTATACATAGCGCCTATATCATTCTCAAGGTTCTGTCCTGTTTGTATACAGATGTGATTTGATGGAGAGCTTTTTCCTCCCTCGGACATGAATCTCTGTGGCCTTTACTCGCTTATACTGTCCCTTTAACCTCTACTTCACCCCTTCATCATGAACTACACCACTTCCCTTCCACCATTCCAACCACCAACTTTTCATTCCATTACCTTAAATCACACACATAATTCAAGCTGAAAATTCTCAATCTCCACATTTTTTAAGCAGATGCTCTATAACGTGCTATAAATCCATCATGTATGCCGCTGTAGGACAAATCTCCACAATGTAACAAGCGGTTTTCGAATCAGCTTGATGCGCCCTGACCTTTAACCTTCCATCACTTGGCGGCAGAGGTCGAGACGACTGGGTGTGAGTGTAGGAGGGGGTGGGGGGTAGTGGGGGCTTTGTAGTCCTGTGATGGGTTTGTGATAAAAGTGTTCTCTGGCTGCGCTGGACCTCTCTTACATTGAGGTCAAGCAAACTGGGATTTAAGCCGCAAGAGCAATCAGTTGTATTGTGGTCAAGGCTGCGCTATATGACATAGTGAGCAAAGGAATCTCAGCACAAATGCTGCTATGGTCAAGATCATGTGTGGGCAATGTAGATTGAAAATATACAGTGGGGCAAAAAAGTATTTAGTCAGCCACCAATTGTGCAAGTTCTCCCACTTAAAAAGATGAGAGAGGCCTGTAATTTTCATCATAGGTATACCTCAACTATGAGGGACAAAATGAGAAAAAAATAATCCAGAACATCACATTGTCTGATTTTTAAAGAATTTATTTGCAAATTATGGTGGAAAATAAGTATTTGGTCACCTACAAACAAGCAAGATTTGTGTCTCTCACAGAGCTGTAACTTCTTCTGTAAGAGGCTCCTCTGTCCTCCGCTCGTTACCTGTATTAATGGCACCTGTTTGAACTGGTTATCTATATAAAAGACACCTGTCCACAACCTCAAACAGTCCCACTCCAAACTCCACTATGGCCAAGACCAAAGAGCTGTCAAAGGACACCAGAAACTAAATTGTAGACCTGCACCAGGCTGGGAAGAAGAAATCATCTGTGGGAGCAATTATTAGGAAAGACCAAGACCACTGATAATCTCCCTCGATCTGGGGCTCCCCGCAAGAGCTCACCTAGTGAATGACCTGCAGAGAGCTGGGACCAAAGTAACAAAGGCTACCATCAGTAACACACTACGCCGCCAGGGACTCAAATCCTGCAGTGCCAGACGTGTCCCCCTGCTAAAGCCAGTACATGTGCAGGCCCGTCTGAAGTTTGCTAGAGAGCATTTGGATGATCCAGAAGAGGATTGGAAGAATGTCATATGGTCAGATGAAACCAAAATAGAACTTTTTGGTAAAAACTCTACTCGTCGTGTTTGGAGGAGAAAGAATGCTGAGTTGCATCCAAAGAACACCATATCTACTGTAAAGCATGGGGGTGGGAACATCATGCTTTGGGGCTGTTTTTCAGCAAAGGGACCAGGACGACTGATCCGTGTAAAGGAAAGAATGAATGGGGCCATTTATCGTCAGATTTTGAGTGAAAACCTCCTTCCATCAGCAAGGGCATTGAAGATGAAACGTGGCTGGGTCTTTCAGCATGACAATGATCCCAAACACACTGCCCGGGTAACGAAGGAGTGGCTTCGTAAGAAGAATTTCAAGGTCCTGGAGTGGCCTAGCCAGTCTCCAGATCTCAACCCCATAGAAAATCTTTGGAGGGACTTGAAAGTCTGTGTTGCCCAGCAACAGCCCCAAAACATCACTGCTCTAGAGGAGATCTGCATGGAGGAATGGGCCAAAATACCAGCAACAGTTTTTGAAAACCTTGTGAAGACTTACAGAAAACAAAGTATTGAGATGAACTTTTGTTATTGACCAAATACTTATTTTCCACCATAATTTGCAAATAAATTCTTTAAAAATCAGACAATGTGATTTTCTGGATTTTTTTTCTCATTTTGTCTCTCATAGTTGAGGTTTACCTATGATGAAAATTACAGGCCTCTCTCATCTTTTTAAGTGGGAGAACTTGCACAATTGGTGGCTGACTAAATACTTTTTTGCCCCACTGTACAAGTGGAAAGAATGAGCTTAAAGATTCAATATGCTCTATTGGTTAGTAAACACCACATCTCAACACATATTTATGAGTGTTGTCCAAGTTACTACATGCTAACGGTTTAGGTTGGAGTTTCTTTGTATTTAAATTATGGACAGGATACAAAGGAAAACTCTAAAACATACATATATATGTTTTAGAGTTTTCCTTTGAGAGCTTGAGGGTTCAGTGTCTTTGCTGTTCTTAGGACAGTGCTCTTCTGTACTAAGATGTCTGATGTTTTTCCTGGGATCTGCTGTAGCCACTCTTCCACTTTGAAGATTACTGCCCCGAGTACTCCGATGACCACGGGCACCACTGTTGCCTTCACTTTCCAGGCCTTCTCAGCTGCTTCTTTGAGGCCTTGGTATTTCTCTAGTTTCTCATATTCCTTTTTACTGACGTTGCAGTCACTTGGTATTGCGATGTCAACCACAATGGCTTTCCTCTGCTGTTTGTCATCACCACAATGTATAGTTGGTTCACCATTACCATTTTGTCGTTCTGGATCAGGAAGTCTCACAGGATATTCTCTGTCACCTTCAGAGGTGTTTACCACCTTGCCCTCTGTACTCTGAAGAATGAAATTGTCTGCACTTAACCAGTCTAGCTGAAAGAACATACAAAAGAAAGTCAAGTTCACTTTACTTTTGTTTTTGTCAGTTAGACATGCCCAAAGAAGAATAGAACTATGTGCCAGTTTGACAACAACTGTACCTCCCTATAGCCACATGAACACCTCAAAAGCTAGACTAGTAGACTAAAGTCCTGGAGTCAAACTCAACTCTAGTCTGTCTAGTCTGGCCTAATTTTTGAGGTACGTGACCTGACTTGAGTTAAAGGCAAAATGATTCGACTTGGACTGGAGTTATTATTTGGATGGCTAAGACTCTTTACCCTGGTCTGGACTAGTGAGTTGACTCAGACCCGTGAACCAATGACTCGGAGTTGTGAACAGCTTGGACTTAGATTCTATGGCTTGTGCATAGGAACTTGGGCAAGGACTGGCGCACTTGCAAGTTACTCTTGTGTCCAGATTTGGACTGGAATTGGACTGGACGCGCACTGCAGCTCAAGATGACTCAAACTCAATGTGAGATCTTTTGGGGGGACTTGGACTTGTACTCAGACTCAAGTTCAAGTCCAGTCTTTAGTGACGTAAAACTCAGGCTTGAACACTAAGGTCTTAAGAGTGAATTGGACTCAAAAAACTGGTGACTCGACTACAACACTGGGCAGAGTTACCCAAATTAAGCTACGGATTATGGCGCTATGTCCAACCCAAGTAATTTTGATACATGCAGAAATAGTTTGACATTTAATCGCATAATCCAAAGGTTTTGAATTCCTCCACTCACATTTACAGCACATCCATTAGGTTAGACTGACATCCTTTCATAGTGAATTTCCTAATGAAAACAACCTATGGCCAACATTTGTTAAACATTTTAACAGCCAGTGTTAAGCTGTGTCCATTTCTATACAGTATATTCTCTTATACCCCCCCCCCCCCAAAAAAAAATAAAAAAAAATAAAAAATTCTACTGACTTTGAGCTGACTACTCTGGAGACTTTTGCCGTAATGACATTTTTATTCAGGGAGACGCAGTCTAAGTGATTTCATGTGCTAATGCAATGGCTTTGGCTGTCCCCAAGGCAACGGCGCACTTCTCATTAGAGTTTCTAGTCATGAATGTAGCGAGCGGTGAATGGGATCGTTAAATACATCATCAAAGAGGTGGGTCCGCTCTCTCGCTCGTTACCAGTTAAGATAACACGGAAAGCGCAGAGTTTATGATGACGGTACTGTGGTGTGGGGGTTACACAGTGACGACTGCTCTAGCTTTTGTTTTTGTGTTATTGCTAATGAATTTTCTATATCTCATGATGAAATTAAATCTGGCTGCAGCTAATAACACTGGTAGCTAAAGTTTTATCTTTTCCACCACTGCACATTTTCTGTATTCTAAAGGTTAATTCAGTGGTCATATTCTATATTGGCTTATTGATTCATATGGCTTTAATGAGCTTAATGGAAAAAGAATCAGTTTTTCAGCATGTGACTATGTGAGATTGACTCTACCCACCCAGCATCCTTTTGGTATATATCTGCTAATTGTGGTGCCAATTCAACAAACCAACTTATAAAGTAAATACAATAAATGGCCATGGCTTTCTGGGTTGATTCTGAAAACTACTTGTTGGCACATTGCTGACCCTTCATGAGTATATCAAAATTCTACCAAATTCAACTTTCTCATCATGTCATGTAATTTTCCAAAGAGCCTATATTGTGAGATTGAGATGGAAGACCAGGTAAGATTCTATGGTAGAATTTGTTGATAAAGATTCAAAATGCAGATGTCTGGATGGATGGTGCTGTTTATGGTTAATATCTCCACAATTACTGGGCCTATTGACATGAAACAAAAACTGGCACAAAGTTTAATGTCTTCTCTTCAGAACAAATTTTCTAAGGTGAACATTTCTTTTTATTATAGCGCCAAAAAGTGGTGACTATATTCAGTCTCACAGGTATGATTGTTGTCAATACACAGGGCATTAAACTGCAACATTACTATAATGAGTTTGTGAACCTAAAGGTTGCACTCACATTCTAGATTATGATATATAGGTGAGGTAGTATTTTAGAAAGAAATATTCTAAAAGAAAATCTAAAAATATTGACCAGAGGTCTCATCCATAAAACTGTGCGTGGAATTCTCACTAAAGGTCGCCATATGCCAGAAACTCAAAAGCTGCAAATGTTAGAAAATCAAAAAATTGGGCGCACACACCCCTGCCTGCAATTTCACCATTATAGAGCCCACCTGGAGAAGAAATGTGGGCATGTAAACCAACCTCACACCACGCCCTCTCCATGCTTCGAATGCACCAAAGTAGGACAATGCAAAGTGACTTCTGAATGAGATTTACCTAAACATGAGTCGCTAATGAGAGGGTTTCACTGAGAAACACAGAAGAGTGGGAGGCACGAGATTCCACGCAGGACTGCACACACGGGCATCTGTATTGGATAAAAATGTTGCATTTATGATTTAAAAAAAACACTAAATAATTGCAGTGACACAATAAACACCCCCTTCCTCTTAAAATAGCTAACTTTAAATATTAAAAACAAGTTGAAAACAGAACATAAATAAAACATGTTTTATTTGGGTAATTTTAGGTATCGCTTTTTTAGATCTTAGATTTCCTTGTGCTGTAATTGAGACTCATAATAAATGAAAGCGTGTGAGTTATCCAGGAAATATCACAGTCTTCTGTTCACTTAAATGGATATAATTTAACTGTGGGCACTGTATGTGCGGAGGTCAGAGTGCAGGTTGTGTAAAGGGAGGGGGCAGGTGTGTGTCGTGCGTAAAGACAAATATAGAACATGTCCATGCAGTCACTTTTTGACACAGTGCTTCTTTAAAACCAAACAGGATATGAACCGTCTGTTTATGCTCATGTCCAATCATTATTTCATAAATCCAATCACAGATTCATCAGGGATCGTCACTGCTTTTAGTTCACACTGCGGACCATGACGGTGTGAAGGGCCATGCATGGCTATGAACCACTTTATTGTCGAGAACATTGAGTGAAATTATGAAAAATCTAATGGCCTTCCCTCACTTATACTCACTACCTGTTTAAATGGCAATGTCTGAATCAAGTCTTTTGTTTTTTCTGAGAGATATAAAGTGTAAGTGAACTGTATCAAACAGACTTGCTTCACTTAGGCAGTTCGCCATGAGGGTCGCATTTATGCTGTGTTTCTAAAATGTATGCATGCCAGAGTGAAAACTGCTGCATGGATATGCAAGATGTCACACCTAGTTGTTTTTTTTTTTTTATAGATCACACCTTTGGTGCAGAGAGTGGCGTACACCAGTTTCAGCCTTTTGGGCATACGCAAGCTTTATAGATGAGATCCCTTAATTTTTTGTTAGCAAATGGGTCTAGGACCACACCATAATAATCTTGTGGCTTAATGCCAAGTCTACTAACAACATTCACAACTGTGTGTTTGGACAAAATCACCACTTTTAGGCACTATAGTGAAGAAATAACTTTAGTTCGTTTGTACTGACCGATAAGACCCAGGACTTTGAGTCAGTTTTTGTTTCATGTGGATAAGCCTAGTATTTGCAACGATATTAGCCATAAACCACACCAAGACATCTGCATTCTGAATCTTTATAGCAGCAGATTCTACCATAGAATTCTTCTTTCTTAATATCATAGTTTAAATTTTAAACCATAGGCCCTTAAGAATTCAATGAAATCAGGTAAACTCAATCTTTTGAGATTGGAGGTAGGCAAAATGTAATTTATAATATACAGATTTTTTTGGTGTGGTTAGATAAATATAGCGAGATCATGGACATTGTCACTAATATAAATGATCATGTTCAACATTCTAGAATATGAAAACAACCAATTACTCTAAATTATCTCAGTGACTTCATTTCTTTAAATTACCATCTTATAATATTTGGCTCCACAACTACCACCAAATAGCTTTTTATTAGCCTACTGCTTTCTAGAGTGCTAAAATTGAAAAGGGTAAAATACTGCATCTATACCCCATTGACACTAAACTCACATGAGGTTATATCCAAATGTTATCAGTGATTTTCAACTGGTGGGTTCAGACCAAACATGAGTTGGGGGGAGATTGCATATAGTTAAATGTTCAACTAATTATTGTTTGATCTACATGGAATTGTGAACAAATTTTAAAATATATACTGAAGTCATAGTATGAAGACATTTTTATTTAATTGGTTCAGTAAAACAATATGTTAAGAACCACTTGAATAAAAACATTTAATCATTTAATTATTTTAACAAGAATTATTACTTATGTATTTTATGGATAACTCAAAATAGGAAAAAAGATTACTTACAATAAGAATTTTAAGAAGGTACCTGTTGTTTTTGCCCTGTATCTTTGATGTACATTACCCACATACAGGACACATCCACTAGAGGGCACTGTGTCCAATGCGTTCAGGGATGTCACAGGTTTCATAAGGGCGACAGAGCACACACAAAGAGAAGGAGGGAGAGTCAGTTATTACGTCGTGTAAAGATGAAATGAAGAAAACAACCCAAAATCTAATCATTATCTCAATATCAAGCTTTTCCCTTCCTCAAAAATAGTACAAAATGAGCTGCTTAGAACTTTTTTACCCCCAGATTTTTCTGTCATTTTTACAATCCAACCTTCAGTGTCATAGTAAAAAAACATATGTTGTATGTTGCTCCACATCCTTGAAATAAAAATCAAATTGACATTTTTTGTGTATACAATAGAAAATGAATTAAGATGGCTAGTCTAGAGTTTGCTGAATGACAATGCATATGTTTTCCTTAAAAGGGCTATATTGTGCAAAGTTGACTTTTCTTCATCAAAAACATACCTGGAGTTGCATTTTGTTTTATTCATGCCTGTTTTAGTAATCTCTGGCGTGCTGAGTTTCTAAGGCCTCAGAACGCTCAGTTCCATGAACCTCCAGCTCTTCCACAAACCCTAGCCCACCCCAGGAAGCACTGGCCAATCAACAAGCCCTCTACTTTCAGTCTGCTCTCTTTCATTTATCCAAGAAACAGTGAACTACTGTTTTTGCAATTTGTAAAAAAAAAATGGCATACAAAAGCCATTTGAGTGCTCATAGAGGTGGAAAGGTAAAGTGCCTTTTTTCACTGATTATGTTGAAAAGACCACAACAGAGCAGCACTATACTGCCCTCTGCTGGTCTCTTCACCTTTATCTTTATGGTGCCAGTTGAGTATTTATTAAAATGTTATCTTTTAGTCAGATGTTTTTAAAGGATAAGAATAAGACTGTTTTAAAAAATATGAATTAAAGCACAGTGTATCCCCTTTAATGTTGTCCATTGGCTATTTCTCTGTAACAATTCTTAGTCACCCAGGTTGTCACAAGGTTACAAAGAAGTAATCTAGATGTGATTTGTAGAACTGAAATTGATCCTCAACCAAGAGACTTTGACAATTCTGAATAGCAATATGGCTTCCAATATTTGAATTTGCCATGGTAAAGTTAAAAACTTAGTTAAAAGTTAAATCAAACTGCTTTCAACAACTGCTTTTTTTAGTTGCTATAGCCTCAGCCAATGTGGTTATGTTTTTGCTGGCATGTTTTTGTGTCTGTTATGGTCAGATTTTGGTAAAGTTTGGTAATGGACCAAATGAATGATTAGTTTGTGGTGGATTGTAGGGGAGGATTAATCTTTATCATTGTGGGACAGAGCCAATTTTGTCTAGCCACATAACTAGAAATGTGGATTTTCAGAAAACTTTCAGAAAACGTCCACATTGATGAAAGGTTTTGGTGTGGTAGGGGATCACTGTCTGGATCCAGGAGATTTATTGCAAGATCTGTTACCATTTTACAGGGAGGAAACAGTGAGTGCCCATTGTCTATCCCATACAGTAGACTGCCATTGTGGAACAAGCAGCAGATACATGGCTAAGGATATTGCAGTCCAAAATAAAATTTAAAAAATCTACTTTTTTTTTTTTTTATCTTTGCCTTAGAAGTCAGACAGGAAATCATGGAGAGCGATGGGGAATGACATGGAGCAAATTCACTTGAGCTGGAAATCGAACCTGGTTGCTCTGGTTTACTGAGTCTATAGGGTTCGCCACCAATATTTTCAGCTTTGAATAACAATAAAATACTACTGTCCATACTGGTTGTAATCATGAAGCAATCTATCAAAGGTCTTCAATAACCAGGTCACAGAAGGTGTAAAAGATAAACATCTGCAAGTCCAAAACAAAGATAATTTTAATTTTATATATAATCTGTAAATATGTGTAAAATATATACAATTTTGTTTTGGTCTCCAACAAAGAAGACTGTGCTGCCTGCCTGCCTTGCCATATCTCTCCTCTTGCTCTCTCCGTGTTTCTGTCCCTTTTATTCCCCCTCCTGCTATGTGCCCCCCCTCCTCCTCCTGTGGGATCATGGGAATTGTGCGAGTAGCGTGGCGTTCTGCGCTCCTGCCCGCGGCGCTCCAGGAGGAGGCGTGCGGTAATGACCTGCTCCTCGGCACGGTCGCCATCATCGCCCTCACAATTAATTCCCGCCTCGCGTTCCCGTGTGGTGGCGGGGGGGGGGTGGTGGTGGTGGTGTTGGAGACGGGGAGGAGGGGGGTGGGCCTCATTAGAGCTTCTTGTAATGTGTCTGGCAGCAGTTCCCGTCCTGCCACTCGCGCCCTTCCACCGCTGCTCCCATGTTTGTTTTATAGACGCTTTTCCTTGCCTAGCACTGTGACTGACATCTACTGTAAAAAGTACGCCCGGATCCTGTGTTTTTTATCCATCAGGGATCCACGAAACACATGAATGCACATTTCAAAAAGCAGGACATGGAAGGGAATATTTCAGCAGGTTATCCCAGGTCCGGCTCACCTCGCAGCGCTCACAACAAACACAAATCATGGAAATGTCCCATGTGCGCTGTCACATTATAATACTTCAAAACAGGTGCTGACATTTGGAGTGGTAGGTGACAGTAAAGTCAGGCTGTAAGCAGTGAACTCTGAAAACATAGTGGAGCGGTGTCTGATCGATACTTCAACTTTGGGTTTGACCAAAAATGTTCTTTATCTCGACATTTCCTTGGTCAAAAGACCAGCCAGTTAAAATTTTAATCATTGTTTCAATTATTGGAAAATCCTAGCTCTTAGCATCTAAGATACTATTTGCACATCTTCAGAAATTCCAGATGTCCACTTTTGGTCTTAATCAGATGATATTTACATGGGGCACAGGGGAACTGGATCTTGATTCAGGGGTGAGCAGAGCAGGTTATGGCACATAATTAGTGCGGCAGCTAGCAACACAAAGCTGATGAGCCGAGTACTTCGCAGTGACAGCGGTTTAAGCACTGATATTATCACTAAGTTTACTCGATTTAACCCACAACTTAACTACACAAAGAAAAATAAAGCACAAACAACTGGTGGAGCCAACAAGGATTTATGCGCAGTGTATTAACAGACGTACGGCATACATGTCATCAGCTGGCCGCCAGATGATCTACTCCCGCATGCAAACAGCTGATCGCTCCGGACATAGCCGTCGTCCAACGATCACCTCTGTGTTTGAAATGGTATACCTTTCGGTATACCATGTTTCTATAGCTGGCAGGTCTAGAGACAGCACTACAGAAAGCTACATGGCGCCGCGTCACTTTTAACTCTATATTTTGACCTGAGTTTTCAACTTAAGCACATCATTTACCTCCAGAGCACAGGGGGCAGACCTGTAGAGCTGTATGATTCTGTTTATTTACTCAAACAATAGAGCTACCGCTAACCTGATGCGCACGGTAAAAGGGAACGTAAAGGGAACCAAGTATCCTTTAACTACTGGTACTGAAACTATTTGAATGGTACTCAAGCGTACTCCTGAACATTTCAGGAGAGGGTCTAGGTGACGGTGAATGTTTGAGCTGTCTGGTGGTCCTTCACTAAGAAAAATTTCCTGTATTCTGGTGCATCATTTGAGTTCAATATAACTAAACTAACTACATTTTAAACATGCACTGCTTTAAGGGGCTATATTATGCAAAATCTACGCACCCTTTCCCCTCATGGCCCTGTCCTGTTCAGGAAGCACTGCCACAGCTCACGCCTCCAGCAACCAAACAAACCAATCCACGGACTGCAGCGAACAACACTGGCTTCTGCACTGGCACGTGTTGATGGGACACGCTGAAGGGGTGTGACAGAAGCGGGACAGTGGGGAGGGAGGGCTCTTAAAGTGCAGGGGCCTAATCTGAGAGTTTCTCACAAAGTCAAATGATGAGATTCTTCAAATAAGTTTTTTCAATAATTAATGCGTTTAATGACCAACAAAACGTACAATGTTGATCTAGATGTGTCCTAAATTTATTTAAAAGAGACACAAAAAAATCACAATATAGCCCCTTTAAATTATAGAGCATAATTACTACTGGTGCATCTCCAAAGAAAAGAATATTGTGGAATTTGATAAGTGAAATGAACTGATGTAAAGTTGCTGCAGAAGCTGGGCTCGGGCGAGAGAGTCTTTTGGGTAGTGCTGTGCAGTGTTAACACCAGTAAGTAGATATAGGCTACCCTACTATCTCTGCTCTCTCCCCCATGATTTCCTCTCATTACTCAGTTGTCCTATCAAATAAAGCAAAATAAAATAAAAAAAGACCAAAAAGAAACCACCCCTATGGAAAGCACTAATGTCTGATGTGAAGTAAAAGAATGACAGTTTGATGAAGCGGTTTCACTGAAATTAACGCTTATTTGTGAAAGTAACTGTTCTAGATTATTTGGCTTACAACACATTATATCTTTATTTTTAAAACTAATCTGAGTCGAGTACTTAACATGATTTATTTTTACCAAGGTCTAGACCTTGGGGACCTCATAGCTGACTCACGGTTTACTACAAGCCCAAGATGTGGTTCATAAAAAATAAAATGTAATTATTTCCCAGTTGTCAGCCCTCACCAACAGTCACAAAAGTAGTATGGTACACTTTTTGGGGTCATTTTGGTCACATAGTCTCTACAAAACTAAATCCAAAATGCATTAGTGTGAATTGTTTGCAATAGGCAACCAGAGGCCACCAAAAATGATTCACACTTCAACTTTAATTGTGAGGGTAGAGGAGTAATCAGGATAACAGTCAGCGGTTAGCACTCCAGTATTTCTGTGGGTTCTCTCCGGCTTCTTACCACTGTTCAAATGCATGCATGACTATAGTGAAGAAATTTGAGAGTCAATGATTCTTTGTCAGCACATGTCTAAGTGTCAACCCTGAGATTAACCAGTAGATGTCCAGAGGATTTACTAGTAGTTACAGAGTTCAATGGAAAATGTTCTTTAATACACAATTGCGAAGAAGAAGTAGAAATTGTGTATTAAGCACAGTTGTAGGCATTGCTGAATGTATAAAACCCTGCTATTGTTATATACATGGACTGAAGTGTCACACTAAAGTTAGTTGCTGTCTCCAAAAATTCAAGTATAAACTCTCCACTTTTGGAGTGTTTTTTGGTTTGGATTAAACTTGTTTTAAAAATTGTTAGCTCATCTGTAACTAATCCTTCCAAACATTAATTCGATTCTCAGTACAACATCCCAAACATGAATCTATGTTGGTATGCTAGGGGTTTAGTGACTAATAACTGAAGAGAACAACATTTGAAATATAAATACTGCAACTTGGGATCACTGCCCAAGAATGTTGCAGTAGAACATACTTGCATATAAAACATATTTTTTGTTGTTGTTTGTTTTGTTTGTTTGTTTGTTTGTTTCATTTTTAAATTAACTAACATTTATAGTGTGTTGTAAAAAAAATCTGATATAAATCTGATAATAGGTTGTACAAATATGAGAAAATTTTGTCCATCATAAAAGTATTTTGTTCACATAAATATCTAGCTGAACTATGTCTCCTGGCTTTGATGGAAGCAAATATTGTCTTTCAAAAACAGATTTTTTCAGCAACCTTTTTCCCACTATCACAATGAATGACAATGACCTATTATAGTGGTTAATCATGATTTGTGTAAAGCAGAGTTCACTGTATTAACTGTCATAGATGCTTTGACCTCTTTACATTGATTTTTACGGTGCCATTGTGAAAGCATCTGCCACTGTAGAGCACATACCCTGACAGCACTGTGAAAAAGTGGAATTTCTGTTATTTTAGTTAGTATTGGAGTGTTTATATGGTGGCCCGTGAATATAGGAGTAGAGTAGAGACTAAAAATTTATTTTGAATGAGGTGGCCATTGCTATGATTTTATCACGCTCAAGACACTACAGTAAAGTAAAGCTGTAAAGCTAATCTTATTAACTGTTTATGTAACAATAAAGCATTAGCAATGAGGTTGAGGGTTTGATGCTCAGGCCAGGCAGAACACAATCTCTGGAGTCTGCATAATCTGTATGTCCAGTCCTTCCTGAGTTACAATGAGTTCACTGCATTTCTTCCCACTGTCCAAAAACATGCATGTATAGGTGAATTGAATGCAAGACTGAATGGTTGTCTTTCACTGTGTATCTCCATATGTGTCAGAGAGACAAGCTGGCTGTTGTCCAGAGTGTACCGTGCCTAAGGTCCATACTTACTGGGAAGATCAAACATTTTGAAAGCTGCAAAGTAAATGTAAGATTTCTGTCCCTCAGGAAGTGTGTCTATCATGTGGACAATAGTCTTTGTATTAGGATGACATTTTGAGATGACATTGAGAGATGACATTGAGAGTTAAACTGAGCTATGAACACAGTCAGAGTATGATCTCTGAACTTAATGGTCTGGGTGCAGACACAATGTGGACGGCTCATAGTTTACCTTTTACTTTAATAATAATTTTTGCTGAAGCATGTATTTCAATTAACCTATTAAAATGCTTCCAAACAAAGATAGAGATCATAAAAACTGGATCCATGATGCTGAGGTAACATGCCTAGTGATTTTGATCTATAGATTTGTAGATATCAAGGGAATGGTGGCAGAGTGGTTAGCGCTCCCTCTCGGTGGAGTCTGCATGTCATCTCCTTGTTAATATGGGTACTCTCTGTATTTTCCGGCTTACCCCCACTGTCCAAAGGTGAAGTGGTGGCTCTAAATTGCCAATTGTGAATGTGAGAGTGAATGGTTGTCTGAGTATGTCAACCAACTGGCCACTGTCCAAGGTGTACCCCACCCAGGGGTAAAAGTGGGCAGGAACGATCGGGAACTGTGTTCCTGCACCTAGCAGGACCGCTGCCCCATGCTGCAGCATGCAGTCAGTGTAAGCTGCAGACATGAGCCTGGCAAATCACAATAAAATAAAAAATAATAGCAAAAACCATGGACACTAGGAACCATTTGAGCCCATAAAGGCCTTCTACAGTTCTCAAGCTTCTTTGTTTGATGATGATCGACCTCATATTTGTGGAGATACGATCATAAATAGCTCATTGAAATAATACGAGCAGTAATATGATGCCATGGCGGACACAATAGACACTTATCTCACACACAAATGTATACTTTTATTCTGAAAGTATTTGGCAAAGGAAGTGAGTGGCCAGGGGGCAGAAGCAGTTAGTTTTGTCCTGCAAAGCTGTTGTTCAATACTGCAAAAATCTTGCTGTGCAGTTCTTGTTGGAATTTTCAATGCAAATAAAGCAGAGACTCAAATACCACTTCTCGTCTCATTTGTGAACTTCTACAACACGATCCAAGCGTGTCAATGCAGCGTGGAGGAGCGCAAAGTCTCTCTCTCTCCCTCTTTTTCTTAACATAATTTTAGACATCCTGACAAAAGCTTTTATAGCCTGTTGTGTTTTCTGGACTAGAGCCTCTGTCCACAGCCAAGAAGATGAGACTGAAGGCTCATAGACTGTATGTGAGCAGCAGGGGCGGAGCAGAGCCATATCAGGGCTTGAGCTCCAGTGGGCATTGGGAACCACTTAGTCAGACATTTACATGACTAAAATAGTGAAAACATGTATTTAAAATATAGGGGGGTTTGTTTGAAAAACGCTGTCTTGAATTTTGTAGCGAAGTAAAACCATACATTTTCCCCATATTTTAAATACAACACAGTAGGCAACTGAAAATAATTTATCAAATAAAATGCACCAGAATGCAGGAAATAACATCTGTTTTGTTCAAATGTTCTTGGAGAGGGACCCCCAGACCCCCCCTGCCTTTAATTTTTCAACATAAAAAACTGATACACCAGGATCTACATTTCATTTCTTGCCTTGGACACCAAAAGAGCCAGGGCTGGTTCTAATAATTGTGCCTATATTTTTACTACAAGCTGATAGCCATCTATAATAATATTCTATGAAATTCATCTAAAGGAAATTGCATATGTTTTGTTAAAATTTTTCTGGAGGAGGACCCCATTACCTATCATATAGTACCAAACACATTCAAATCACTCTCTGCATGAAAACCTGTCACATATTGCAGATACATTATAAGCTCTGGGAAGTGGTACATTAAACCTAATACAGTTAGGTTCCCCCACTTCCCAAATTCCACTTTAACCCCAGTCCCCACCTGTGGCTCATAGTTCCTGAGATGGGCTCGATCTACCTGACTCACCTAACATGAGTCGGTAGAAGATGAATGAATGATCTGTAGATAGAGTTACAGCAAGAACTACAGCTGATGCAGTTGATCCTCAAACTGGTCAAAAGCCCATTCTGTGCTACTGTGGATATGGCTTTGCTCCAACCACACAAAGACATGTAGTTCAAGTACTAAATTGGTGGAGCTTAATCACACATAGTCAATAGATGGGAGTTTGAAGACAGGGAAGCCAAAATACTGTTCTGGCCCAATAAACAGTATGGGTGAGGGCCAGTTGGGGATATGAAAAAAAAAATCATATTTGGGCATGACACTGATTAACTGGGCTAAATTCATATATCCTACATGTTAACCCTGCAATTGTCTGCTCAAGGTGGGCCTTGCCTCACACCAGAAGCTCATTGAATAGGCTTCATTCCCCTCCTTCAAGATACAACTAGAAAATAAATTATTATACAGAGTAGTATTTTGTTTACAATCCACCATACTTAACTTTACATGACAGTTGACAGGAATGTTAATTTTTGATAATAGGTTTCATTTATAATTTAGAAGTTTTTGCCCTGCCACATTGATGACAGTGATGTGTAATAGGAGCCACAAAAAAAGAACAGTTTGACAGGAGATTCATCTCAACCAAAGTGCATAACTGCTTTAATTGTTTACAGACAGCTTCCATGTAGTCCTGCTTATTGTCTGCTTCATATCTGGTGACAATGAAGAAGAATGATCATTTTCTAAGTGTTTACCTTCATGTAGCAGGACGACCCTGTGGCAGAAAGAGCAAATATTGATTGTGGGCTTTGCAGTGGCGCTCAATTCCAGTGTCCGACCTTTGTCACCAGCACCTTTTGTTCTTGTGTTGACTGCAACACAGATATAAGGAAATTATGGGACATGAAACATAAAAGAGAGAAGCGCCCTGACTAAGTGTCACTTTGGCTAATTAATGTAGCTAGCTCATACTACTGTTACACATTGTCAGGTTTGTAATAAGTCACATGCTACTATTAAATAATATCAAATATATAATAGTTTCTTTGTAATGCACACATATATTAATTGCAAATCTGTTTCCTAATTACAAATAGTGTTGCCCACTACCATCATTTTCATTTCCAATACTACTGCTAGTACTATTTCTATTACAACTAGTACTACTACTACTGTAGTTTTTTTGTAGCTGTAGCGAATCAAGTGTGCTAACCACCTTGCCACTGAGATCTAAATCATAAATACTTTATACTTCGATGCTCATTTAGACATTTACTTGAAAGTTACTTGAATAAAAGTGAAAAAAGTTAACAACATCCTGAAATCCCTCTACTAAAGCAGAAGTGTTTTTCAAAAAGTAAATATAAAAATATCTATTTCTTTTCACCTCGGCCTACACCTAACAAAAAAGAATCCTCTACACCACAGTCTTCTTCATACCATACATGCGTGTAAGTTTATCCTACTTTGCCATGTATTCACTCTAGGAAAGTTTACTAACTTCAACAGCCTTAGTTGAATTTAACCTCCACCTTGGTTTTGTTATGTTTCCTGAAAAACAGAAATAGAAAACTGCCTCTGTGACAGGTGCAGGTGAAGGCTCAAGACTCGAGATATTGTGGCTTATTAGAGAAAAGCTTAGCCTGTAGGTTTCACCTCTATTCATGTTCATTTGGTGCTTGCTGTCCTTTTAACTACATTCAAGATTTCCACTCTCAAAGAAAATATACATTCAGCAGTATAAGTTGTACAGTCAAAGGACCATTGTGGGAGTCTGAATTATAACTGTTACCTGTACTGCAATATAGTGGCCAATACAACCAGAGTCAAGCAAAACTCAGTACATTCATTCATGTTCATCTATGTGTAAGCTTAGGTTTTTTTTATGTGCAATATTTTTTCAACTTGAGCTGTCAACTGATCACCACCTGGTGGTGAGTTGGATCCGCTGGCGGATGAGGAGGCTGGACAGACTCGGCAGGCTCAAACCTATTGTGAGGGTCTGTTGGGAACGTCTGTCTGAGTCCTCTGTCAGAGGGGTCTTCAACTCGCACCTCCAGGAGAGCTTTGACCAGATCCCGAGGGAGGCTGGAGACATGGAGTTCGAGTGGACCATGTTTCTCCACCTCTATTGTCAATGCAGCCGTCAGGAGCTGTGGCCGTAAGGTCTCTGGTGCCTGTCGTGGCGGCAACCCCCGAACCCGGTGGTGGACACCGGAAGTAAGGGATGCCGTCAGGCTATAGAAGGAGTCCTATCAAGCCTGGCTGGCTTGTGGGACTCCTGAGGCAGCCGACAGGTACCGGAAGGCCAGGCGTGCTGCGGCCCGGATGGTTGTGGAGGCAAAAACTCGGGTCTGAGAGGAGTTCGGGGAGGCCATGGAGGAGGACTATCGGTCGGCCTCAAAGAGATTCTGGCAAACCGTCCGCCTCCTCAGGAGGGGGAAGCAGTTCTTCACCAACACTGTTTACAGTGGAGGTGGGGAGCTGTTGACCTCGACTGGGGATGTTGTCGGGCGGTGGAAGGAATACTTTGAGGATCTCCTCAATCCCACCGACACGTCTTCCATTGAGGAAGCAGAGGTTGGGGACTCGGAGGTGGATTCATCCATCACCCAAGCTGAAGTCACCGAGGAGGTCAAAAAGCTCCTCGGTGGCAAGGCACCGGGTGTGGATGAGATTCACCCTGAGTACCTCAAGTCTCTGGATGTTGTGGGGCTGTCGTGGCTGACATGTCTCTGCAACATCGCGTGGCGGTTGGGGACAGTGCCTCTGGACTGGCAGACCGGGATGGTGGCCAATCTTTTCAAGAAGGGTGAGTGTGTTCCAACTACAGGGGGATCACACTTCTCAGCCTCCCCGGGAAAGTCTATTCCAGGGTACTGGAAAGGAGAATTCGGCCGATAGTCGAACCTCGGATCTAGGAGGAACAATGCGGTTTTTGTCCCGACCATGGAACAGTGGACCAGCTCTATGCCCTCTATTGGGTGCTCGAGGGTTCATGGGATTCCGCCCAATCAGTCCACATGTGCTTTGTGGACCTGGAGAAGGCGTTCGACTGTGTCCCACGTAGCATCCTTTGGGGGGTGCTCTGGGGTTCGAGGCCCTTTGCTAAGGGCTGTCCGGTCCCTGTATGACCGGAGCAGGAGTTTGGGGCCGGAGGGTGTCAGGTTTGGGGACCACAGGATTTCATCTCTGCTTTTTGTGGATGATGTTGTCCTGTTGGCTTCATCAGGCCAGGACCTTCAGTGTGCACTGGGATGGTTTGCAGCCGAGTGTGAAGCGGCTGGTATGAGAATCAGCACCTCCAAGTCTGAGGCTATGGTTCTCGACCGGAAAAAGGTGGCTTGCCCTCTTCAGGTCGGGGGGGAGTTCCTGCCTCAAGTGGAGGAGTTTAAGCACCTCGGGGTCTTGTTCACGAGTGAGGGAAGGATGGAGCGTGACATTGACAGACGGATCGGTGCAGCATCTGCAGTAATGAAGTCGTTGTATCGGTCTGTTGTGGTGAAGAAAGAGCTGAGTCGAAAGGCGAAGCTCTTGATTTACCGGTTGATCTACGTTCCTACTCTCACCTATGGTCATGAGCTTTGGGTCATGACTGAAAGGACAAGATCACGGATACAAGCGGCCGAAATGAGTTTCCGCCGCAGGGTGGCTGGGTGCACCCTTAGAGATTGGGTGAGGAGTTCAGTTACCCGGGAGGAGCTCGGAGTAGAGCCGCTGCTCCTCCACATCGAGAGGAGCCAGCTGGGGTGGCTTGGGCATCTGATCCGGATGCCTTCTTGACGCCTCCCTGGGGAGGTGTTCCGGGCATGTCCCACCGGGAGGAGGCCCCAGGGAAGACCTAGGACATGCTGGAGGGACTACGTCTCTCGGCTGGCCTGTAAACGCCTTGGGGTTCCTCCAGAGGAACTGGAGGAAGTGTCCGAGGAGAGGGATGTCTGGGTGTCCCTGCTTAGACTGCTGCCTCCACGACCCGGACCCGGATAAAGCGGAAGAAAATGGATGGATGGATGGATTTTTTCAACTGTTTTGGAAGTCTGAAGAAGCATTAAAGGCCCACTAAGTTTTGGGTAAAAAACAATTTTGGGTAAAAGTTCAATTTTTAAAAAAGCTCTCCACCTCCCTTATACGTTCACATTTTGTTTTGTTTAATGTCAAATTTACACTTTGCTTCTCTTTTTTTTTCCTGTCTTCGTTTTACTTTTTTTCTGCTGTTTTGTGGTGTAAACAGTTGGAACCAGCGCTGGGATGGGTTTCTTTCCAGTTGGACTTGCTGACGCCATTTCTTCAGTGTATAAATATGTACATGAGCTGGGTCCCTAATCTGAATGAAACCATCTTTCTTTATTCTGAGCGTGTGATTGCTCAAACTATTTAGTCCTCTCTGTCAAAAACACACAGAATCTCATTTTTTCAGAGATGACTTCAATTATTTCTTTAAAAACCTCTAATTTGTTTACACTAGTTACTCTGTGCCACTGCCTGTACTTTGTCTATACTTGGCCTAAGTGAACTATGCATATGCTATAACAGGTTATCGTAGTGTTAATCAGATTAAGAGAAATTCAAATTAAATAGTAAGGTATGCTGTTATTGGTTTATTGTTGAAATAAGATAATAAGAATTTCTCTTTTTGCATTGCGCATCTCTCTGCGCATCACTAGCAGCCCATATCTGGTAGTGTTTATTTTTTCAAGTTTCCCCATTTTCGTGAGTTTCTCCTCACTGTGCTTCTCTGTGTCTTTCCCATGGTGCTTTAAAGGCCTCAGAGGAATGCTGTTTACCTTAACAGTCTGAAATACCTCCAAGAGTTACTGCCATGCGTCTACCTTTCTCTGGTTAGATCAGGTCATTAAGGAACAATATCATTTTAGGTGGTATACTAAAATATGTATTGTGTAAAAGTATAAAAATGATACAACTGTTACTCTGGCATTACAGAGCTTATATTGTTTGAGAATTAAAGATATTAGGGAGGATTTTTTTTGACTGCTGAGAAACCAGCGACTGTCCTTTTTTGAATAATGCGCATGCGTCAGGCGCTCCCCCGCCTTTCCTTTCCAAGGAACTCCTCCACAGCGACGTGCACGAGTGTTGGAACACGCGTGTTTGTTTACAGCCGGCATCAGCAGAGATTCGCCTAAACCTAGACCTGCATTCTTTGTCTGCGCGACCTTTGACCTAGTTCCCCACACAGACCCAGTCACATGCACAGTCCCAAATGTGAGCAAAAATATATACTCCTGCTATTGGTAGCATTAGCAAACTGACGTTGCTGTACAGTTGAAAAGGTTCAACAGATAAAGAAAAAAGGCATTTTTTTTTCAAACGATAAGATAAACGTACCTGTCCAGCAGAAACTTGGCGACCAATGCATCGGTGTGAAGCCCTTTCTGTTCCTACAGCGCACGCCGTCCTTTGAAGGAATCGCCAATAACTACACGGGTTTTATTCTGCTCTTCTACAGTTTTTCTCCTCCTCCTCTGGTACACTTCAAAAACAGTTTTCCTTTTGTGACCGCCTGGTTCACAGTTTTCCTCAGCCATTGTGCTCTTCGAAGTCAGGCTGTCCGCGCTACAATGGTAATGCCGCTAACGCGGCGCTAATACCGGACTACATAAACATAGTGTATACGCATGCACAGGAACAAGAACGCGCACTATCGCCAAAACTAGGAAGTCGAAATGATCGGCGAGTCTGTGGAACAATGGTTAACGTACTCATGACGAAAACAATTGGATGAGGTTTTTTAAGTCCCACAGAGTCCACAGTTTATTAATATTATTATTATATTTTTTAATGCACCAATTTATAAGCCTTATACAGGGCAATGAAGGTAGTTTTATCAGGAAAACGCAACAGTCCTGTTGTGTCCGATTTGCGTCTATACATAGAGTATATGCTCAAGGTGTCAAAAGACAGTAGAAAGTATGAAAATTTGTTGTAAGCCTGAGAGGCCAGCAAACAATGCTGTTCACCCTGGTGACAAAGTCATTACTGCAAAAGAAGCCAAAGTTTAAACTTTCACTCAAACTTCTTGTGATATAGCCAGGCTAGCCGATGCAGCGGTCAGGAGGAACAGAGAGGCTTACGACCACATTTCCAGGTGCAGACCAAAAGTGTATTTATTTGTTCCCCCGCCACAAAAGTTACAAAAAAACAAAGACAAAGTTTTAAAAAAATGCAGAAAAACTGCCAGCCTGCAGCCTCATGTACATGCAGCACCCCACCCGCTACTGATGGGAGCAGCCTTATATAGTAGGGCCCATCAACTCAACCACTACCATACCCAATTACAGGTAAGTACTGGCCACAATTATATTACTAAAACTTTAAAAACACTAAACAACACTACAGTGATAACTACCTATCAATACTTGTTTCAAAATACAATCTTTATTAATCAGTGCCTTAAGTTAAAAATTTATCATAGAAAACTAAAATAAAAACTTAAAACGCCCCTCTTCTCCCTTCCAATTGGTTCAGCCCAGAACCTTCTTAAGGTGCTCCGGCTGCTCGGGGACTCTTTTAGCCAGAACACCCTACAGCACAGGAAGACAGAGGTAAGTTTCACATTTTTGAAAAAATACATGCAATGCTTTACTTTCCCTTTTCTTTCTCCCAGGCCCTATGGCTTTTCAACTAAGAGCAAAACAAGTTACAAATCAAATAAACCTTTTACAAAAATAAACTGTGTGCTCGTCTAATTATAAGTAAGGAACTTGCTTCCTTACACTTCTAAATCCTGTGGTTTTCCTGGGCAGTGCTGAAGGCACCAGTAAGGATTTATGTATTACTAAGAGGGTAATCAGAATATGAAGGTATAAACCCTATTTTCCGATTGTTTGCCCTGTCGCTCTGGGGATGTTACATTATTGTTTTTACTGAGAACTTGTAGTTTTCAAAAGATTGTGTATCTGTAAAATGAAAATCATGTTCTCCTGTAGAAGAAAGGCCAATCCAGAAGCATATCACAAGAAAGATTCTTGTGCTGGATAAGTGTAGTACACAACAATAGTTGGATTATCTACTGGGTAAACTCAAGAAAGGGGTCCAGTTGGAGCATAATTAACCAATGAGTCCTGCCCAGCTGATCTGTTTAAGTGACCATGCTTACTGTCAGAACTGGTATATCTAAGCAGTTTCATGATAATTTGGGATTTTTTAGTAATTTTAGGAGGGGAGGTGTTGCATAATGTATGGAGATAGACTGATTAAAAGTGCTTATCAGCTGCTCTGAATTAAAAATGGGAATCGGCCATAGAAAAACCTTCCATGGCCAGCCAGACTGACTCTTTTCTTATTCTCTGCAAAGAAGTTAGTCTGGTATCCCTTTCCTTAAGTTTCATTTCTATGAGCGGAACAAAAACAGACAGTAGCAGTGCACCGCTGACCTGTATCCAACACAAACATGGTGCTTATGAAGAATTGTTGCCAGTTTTACCATAAAACATGAATATACACCGTACCATTAGCAATAGGGGTTATGTGCAAACTACTTCCGCATTCGGATAAACAGAATCATCCACTTCCGGTCACAGCTTGTAAGCGAGCAGCCGGACAAGGGCAGCTTCAAAAAACATATTTATGTCTTACACATCGCAAAATAAAATCACCAAACTAAAGTTGCAATGGACTAACCCAGTTTTATCCTTCAAACAAGGGTTTTAGCATTTTAACTAATCACTGAGCGCGGAGGCGGGATATTGTTGTGTCAATTAATTAAAGCCGTTACCCGGCGCACTTTATTTCAGCGGATATAAAGCACACAGCAAGTTAAATTATGTGATACTCAATAACAAACAACACAAATGCCCATTTTAGCACAGTCTTAATTTATTATACACCTATTAAGGCACTTTGACGTATTTATTAATTCCTACACTCCGAGGCTACAACCGTCGTTTTGAAGCTGCTTTCACAGCTCTTCTGTGGCGTTTTCAGATGTTTTTGTGCACACTGTGGCTGTTTTTGGTTGCATACTTTAGTAAAATTTTCCTGTGTGCTTTATATCTGCTGAAATAAAGTGCGCTGGGTGACGGCTTTAGTTAATTGACACAACAATATCCCGCCTCCGTGCTCGGCGATTAGTTAAATATTTAACACACAAAAATTTAATGCTAAAACCCTTGTTTGAAGGATAAAACTGCGTTAGTCCATTGCAACGTTAGTTTGGTGATTTTATTTTGCGATGTGTAAGACACAAATATGCTTTTTGAAGCTGCCCTTGTCCGGCTGCTCGCTTACAAGCTGTGACTGGAAGTGGATCATTCCGTTTAGCCGAATGCGGAAGTAGTTAGTGCATAACCACTATTATGTACTTTTTTCTGAACAAGGGCAGCAACTAAAGCCAGTTGTTCAAAGCTTGCAGAAAAAGACGGTTTGTTTGAATACGGTTGTTATGTCGGACATCAGTGGGACTGTTGTTACAATTACAACAACACAAAAACAACAATAAAAAGTAGGAGTGGCTGGCCAGGCTAAGAAAAACCCATACCAGTGGTCTTCTAATACTGTATGTATCAGTTTAAAAACAGAGGGGTGCACACCGTTCAGATCAGATCAAATTGAGACAGATGAATCAATGAATTTGTACCATCTAGCGTCAAACAGCCATATCTTATGACTTCTCTCTCCTGTGATTCTCCTCCCATCGACTAAATGTGGGCTACATTTGAATCCTAGGCGATGGTTATTAATTACTGCTTCGACGTGAGCTAAAAGCCCTGAGAGGCAGGAGGCGGAGTGGATGTGGAGGGAGCGTCGGCGCTGCACGCAGCCAGGAACAAAGGCCTGCCACGAGGGTTCAAGCCTCCCACTGCTGCAGACCCACATACGCGCACGCAGAGGTTAGGACCACCTAGGAAGATTTCCCCTGGGGGCTATTATCGCCCGCCTCGAGATAAAATGATTTTCAGAGCGAGGAGCCTCGGCACACACACGCTTACAGGATCGTATGCTCAGGGCAGTGGAAGAAAATAATCATTTAAGATGGTTTAAAATGCCAGACTGACTTCTCAAATATGAATTCTGTTTCTGTTTTGATTTGAGTTTTAATTCATCACTATTTTTGGACCAACGTAAAAAATGTTTTGATAATATCCATCTGTAATTCTGTGGCTTTTGTACAGATGGATTAAATTCAACTCAATTTATGCACTTTGAATAAAGTCAATGTTGTACTTGAATTATGTCATTGCCTATGTCTACATTAGAAGTCAAGGACACGCAGATGAAGTGTGTAGACGTAAGATGATGTTTTGTGTTTATTTAAAGTGTCTCAGTATTTGAAACAAAAATAAGACATGATACCACTTTTATGAGGCAGGCATCTTGTGCAGAATACAAAATAAATACAAACACACACACACACACATATATATTATATATTCTCGTGTTCCTTTTTCCTGATGTTGTGATCACTTGGTATTGCGATGTCAACCACAACAGTTTTCCTCTGCTGTTTGTTTCTCAAAGCTGCATTCACATCTTCCAGGAGACTTTCTGATGGTACTTCACTCAGCCTCTGTAACTGGTGTTGGGGTTGCCTGGTGTACATTTTAGCCATGATCTTATCTCTCAGGTCAGTTGCTGCCTCACTCAGACTGGTTGTACTTATTGGGTTGTGCTTATTGGAGCTTCATACCCAATCTCTGGATGGGGAGTTGGTGTTAACGCCCCTCTGCCCTTGCGTCCTGGCTCCCCCTTGCCATAGCATTTGTGTTGTACCTCGTCAGTCACAAGTTGTGAAAGCAGGTGCCATTTGTGGATGTTGGAATGCTGAGCTACTAGTTGTTTAGCAGTAAGTGTTGATTGTGGGTTTCGAAGTTGCCATATTTCCCACATTCTCTGCATGTAACCCCTCTGACTAGGGTTATTGGAGTAGTAGCATTCCAACAGAGCCTTATTCTCGCATCTCGTCCATTTATGTCTTGTTCCAGTAGCCCAATTCTCATCAAGGTGCACCTGACGCAGACCTTGTTCGACCGGGCGACGTCTGAGCCAGTATGTCTTGTATTTCTGTGTCTCTCACCATTATATGAGGTAAGCAGTAGCGCAAAGGGTCTTGCCTAAAGACCCACATTGGAAGTTGGTTTTCGCCCTGGCCGGGCTATATATCAACTGGACACAGGAATTTTTTAAAGGTTTTTTTTTATTATTGTAAAGTGAATTTAGTCTGTTAGCAACATAACTCAAAATGCTACAGGTGATTTTTTATTAAACTTTAATAAATGGGTAAGGATTTAGATTTTTTTATTTTCATAGATCTTGGACATTGTTGGGATCCATGGCAGAGCTTTAATGCCTTGGCAGAGATCCGAGAACCATGGAGAGCCCAGAACATCTCCATGTCATCTTGCCATGTTAAAGATATACCATATTGTCCAGGCCTGAACCCAAACTGTGATATTCTCGATCAGTCCAAAAACCTATAATTTTCTTCTTGCCCCATTATTGACCTTTTCTGAAAAGTTCATCAACACCAGACTATTACTTTTTGAGTTCCAAGTTCTTGCCAGGAGACACTATTTAGTCAGCCAGTGACTAATGCGATGTGATACTACATTTAAAGCCAATTAAACATTTCAAATGAGTACTTAATCTTTTGCTATCTCTCAATAAGTTCATCAAAGTGTTGCCTTTAGCAGCCTAAAAGCCAGTGCCAGAGCAGCTCACCTGTCTGACTGTCTATATATCACTGTCATTGTTTTCTCACAAAACTGAAAACACACAGAGAAAACTCATAATGGTTTATCCCAAAATGATGCACTCACATCACTTGAGCCAATAAGAACTGTCTGAGTTGTGTATCTAAAAGTAAGTGAAATCTAACTGTGGCCTTTATAAAAAGTTGCCAAGAACACCCTTAAAAAGTTTAGAGCTTCCCTATCAAACATACCATAACATACCATGTTATCATAGATAATACTTACTTACTACAGTCTACTGTTTACTGTGCATGCATACAGCTGTAAACACATCCTCTCACCACTACAAACCACAATTTACTCTCTTCTTTGTACTAATTATCGGCAATTAATGCATAATTTCACTATACAACTACTGTATATATAAGTAATTATTAGATGCATCTTGCTGGCAGTTAATTTGAGGGGCATGGCATGTCTGTAATGAGTTAACAATGAGCTTGTTTAACTAATCTGTGCAACTGCAGTTCATATCAAGGAGTGTCAAGGCCTCAGTCCATTGATAATTCCGAATAAATGTGTGTCTAACTAACTCTATGAGGGTGCATAATTAACAATTAGCTTGGACTAGTGTTTTCGAGGTGACAGTGACATGTTTACTTTATTCCAAAGTGCACCCTGAAGCTTTATAGATAAGCTGTGAGAGGGCTGCAATAATCCTGGAGTTCTAAACCAACGGTAGACTCGCATCACCATGAATGAGCGCACAGTGCAGCTCATGCTGGGCTGAATGTGTGCTGTGAGCCTGTGGGAGCCAAATTTGGGCAATGGGCGGTGAGCAGGCGGGACTTCTAATGGTGATGAATCCTGGAGGTTTTAGTAATTATGGCTGTCGCTGGACGTGAGAGAGGAGGAGAAGAAGAGGGGGGATGCAGCCCAGCGGAGGCATTTTATCTTAATCACGGCTCAGCTCCATTCAAATTAATTTGACAAGTTTCCCCCAATCCTTATTAAAAGACGTGTGTGGCAAATGACAACCCCCTCCTTTTCCTGCATCTCCACACTAAATGCCTCGTCATGTGTCCTAAACGGGAAACCAGTCTTCAATATCAAAATGTACCATAAACTGCTTTGGCAAATGTGGAAATTTCAACCTTCAGGACAGAAATACAGTGAATAGTTCTTGGCATTTTATGAAGGAAAGCTCACAAGAAATGACACTGTAGGCATTTCTGTCACTTATGTTTGGTAAAAACTACACCTAAGTCATGTTTTTACTGGAATCGTATAATACAGGTCATGTCAGCAGTGACAAATGCTACTGAGCAAAAGTGTATTTTACACTCATGAATGTGGTCCACTTTCCAAAGTGTAGCACAACACCAATAACGATTGATTGAACTGAAGATAATCCTTACCTGCTGTTAAAAAGAAGTTATGAACACAAAATGTTTTCTTAAACAAAGTGTGTCTTATGAGAACAATGTTCCATGAAGAGTGTCAAATGACATTTCACTTGCCATAACTTTTGACACTATAATGAATCCTAAAATGTTGAAAATTAGTGCCTTTGAAGTAGACAAGTCCAAAGACTACCAGAATCCAACCACACATGCGGCTATATCCAAATATTTATTCTCTTTATTAGTAACATCTCTAAGTTCTTAAAGTTTGCTTCATATACAGAATATAGGCTATTAGATTGAAATAAAACCTGTGCTGTTCTTATATAGCAATAGCTTCTGTTCTGCAGACAGCGTATTGAAAATTCCACCCTCTTCAGGGACTACTCAGTGGAAAGTGTGAGTGTGAGTATAGGTTGGGTAAAATATGGGCTTTATGTAAAATATAAAAGAAGAAAACACACTCCAATGTGTTGATGATGTAACAGCTGACTTACTTATATGATTTTCAAGTCCCTTAGAATAAAAAGTTAGCTATAGTTTTGGTTAAATAGTAAATATGGTTTAGGTCTATAAACTTGAAAATGAATGAAAACGTTCTGGAGACGATCTCAGCAAAAGAAAGCAAAAGTAAAGCTTAGCCTATAGATAGGCTAGGTTAAATATAAAGAAATAAATTGCCTAAGCCTATAGGCTTAACATAGCCTACTGTGGCCTGTAAGTTTAAGGAAACGTTGTTTTGCACATTTTTAAGTAGGTTACAAATATCCTAATTCACTTTGAAGAGGAAACGTTATGTTTTTATGCCCTGCAGACAACCGTAAACGTGATAAACTCTTACAAATTATTGGTTTCCTAAAAGACATTCATAAAAGAGGGGAGCTAAGGGCGCGTGATATTTCCCGTAGACGTGTTTTTCTCTCCCCGTAGGTCGCCCTGGGCTCGCCTTCCCTCCCACCTCTCCTCCCGTGTGTTTCTATAGTAATTTCCAGCCAATGATCAGTAGGTGTCCACATCCCTGCTTCCTCACCTCAGCGCCAATCAGCCACACACAGCGACAGGAGACACGGGCTGAGCGGAGAGCAGGCAGGCGAGCAGGCAGCCAGCCACGCACAGCCGCACACAATACGCCGTACACAGAGCCCGCGAAACGGACCCTTTTATCTCACCGCACCTTTTTGCCTCATTCTTTTGTACTTTCCGACCTTTTCCCAAACGTGTCGTGAAAGTCGAGAAAATGCTTCTTTTTGTCTTAAGCGCCAACTAAACGCACTCTCTTCTTGTTGTTCTTCGGCTTTGCTTTATTTCTCCCCTTTCTCAGTGATGTTCTGGTCCGCGGTGGCATGCTGCTAGCATCTTGGGAGCTCTTCTCAACAGGAACCCCCGGTAGGTAGCCGCCGCTCTCCCCGCTTCCTCTCCTTCCTTGTCTGGAGCTGTTCTCCGTCCATGTTTTTGCCTTTAAGTCACTGTTATTGTGGCTTTTCCGCGTCCCGGCGTGTTTCTGTAGCTCCTAAGTAGTCTACGCTTTGTCGGGATGAATCTTTATGGGCTTTTATTTGCACTATTGCACCGCAGTCCCCTCTCCGGATTATCTGCGCATGACCTTTGATCTGAATGTCTACCACAGTGTAATTAATGGCACCGTGCTGCAGCGACGGCACAATAGCTTATCCTCTTTTCTACTTTTCTTTCTTCTCTCTATCTATCTCCTTCTCGCCTCTGTCTCTCACCGTGCAGCTCAAAAGTATTGAACATTTCTGTCTCTCTAAACTTTGTTTACAGGCTGAATAATCAATGTCCGTGACTTGATTGCCTTTGGGCTGCGTATTTCGCTCCAGGGGTGAATTGATTAAGTAATAATGACCCCGAGGAGGACTGATCATTAAGCCAAGGAGGTTTTGTTTACTGGTGGCTGCGGGTTGTTTGGGATGCCACATTGACATTGAACCTCATCACCTCTTGTGGATGCTGAATATGGCATTGTTTTCACATGGCTCAAGATTTGGCTTCAATTTGTAGCAGTTTGGAGTGTGAAATATAACTTTTTGGGGTTCTTTAATGCTAAAGGTGGAGTAGGCTCAATTAGTAAATAAGTAGGTTACATTTATCAGATTAATTTTGTTTCATGTGTACAGTATTCCAGCAGCTAATGCTAAAAAATATTTGCTGGATAGGCTATGATATTTCATCTGTCAGCTGTAAAATTGAACACTGTTGCTTGTTAAAGTGGACCATGTTTTGATCACATTTTTAAAAATACAGTAATAGTTTAATTAACAGTTTGTTTAGATGTGTCCTACATTTAGCTTAAACAAATTATCACCACTGTGGAAAGCCAAGCTTCTCTTTGAAGGATAAATACGTTATAAACAGCCTGATGCTAGTTTTTCTACATATTCTTATCTCAAAGTGTTTAAAGCCTTAACCTGACCCTAATAAAATTATTCTTGTTCAATGTATTTATTTTATTTTGGTTTAGAGGAGATTATGCTGATAGGAGCATGCACCTGAGTACCTGAGTACTCTTATCACACCAACCACTTTCGCCTATTCTACATGTGCATATTTATAATTCATTTTTTTTCAAGACAGCTGCCGAGTATCACCGTGGAAGTGATTTGAAATGCTTTAGTGTTCCAGCAATGGATCAGCTTTGGCAATTAAGAGAGAAAGCCCAGAAAAAGGTAATGGAAGTAGGGGGAGATGTGTCTAATGGGCTTTTATCTGTGGAAACCAAATCCAGACAGACTGGAGAGGAGAGAGAGGAGAGGAAATGGACCCCCCCACCCCCCACCCCCCCTTTCTCAAACTCACACACGCACACACACACACACACCCACACACACACACACACACACACATAGACGACAACATGCACATGCTCCAAGGGCAGCTGAACCTGTCCAGGGTCTGCTCCATGATGTTAATGTAAATCCACCACTGGCTATCTCTGCTGTCATTGAGTAAATGGAATGGAGGGTATGAATGAACAGCAGGTGCTCTTCAGAGGCTGGTCAGCATTGTGTGGAGGCCACCTCTTTGTTTACTGTCACACCTTGTGCTTTCAACCACTGCTGGTGAGCCTTCCCTGCAACTTTTAAAAACTGAAAAGACATTTTGAATAAATGTGATAAATTTATTTATTCGTTTGAAGAACAACTTGATTAGATTAAAAATAAAAGTAATAATAATAATAATTATTATAATAATATGGTAATTTCCCCATGACAAGACATCTAAAAACATCTTGAAAATGTGGCATTTTAAATCATGCTAATTCTTCTTCCTATTATAATGATGACATGTTGGTCTGTCACAGCTATCACGCAGCTGTCAAGAGAAGAGGATCACTTCTGACTGTCTGTGATAGTTTCATTATACAACGTCAGTGCATAAACAATGTGCCAGAGATATTTTTAAATGTTCAGCTGTAAGCTGGCAAATTAAAAATGATTAGACTGAAAACACATATCTGAAAACACATATGTTTTATGTGTAACTTTTTGTTTTTGTCTGTTCTTGCTTCTAGCATTGGAGGAGATAAACCAGGATGGTAACGCACTGTTTGTAACCAGTTTCACCTTCGACAAAGGCCACTGTGACCTCACCTTCTTCTATTAGTCATTGACAAGCCTTCCTCAGCCATGTCTAACATAAACAATGCCCTGTGCATTGAAAATGGACAGAATGCAGAAGTGTCGCTCTTACAAAAGGATAATCTTCAGGATGGTGGATTAAGCCAGCTTTTGGATTATAACGCTGAAATGGAAAGGTACAGGTCTTTTGCAAACTTTTATAAAACAAATGGAGCATTTCCACAGACTGCTAAGATTGCTCGCATCACAACACCGATTTTTCCCAGTGCGAGAATTGGCATGTCCCCTTGGAACTGTGATAACGCTATGCTCTGGGGAAGGAAATCAGCGGCAATAAACCCTAATAGGACCAGCATGCATAGAAATGACTCCCAGAGGCCGGGGAAGCCTGGCGTGCCGCCAGAGACGCTGCAAATGGCAAATAATAATTTCCTCTCTACCTTATCCCCCGAACACTGCAGACCTTTAGCAGGAGAATGCATGAACAAGCTGAAATGCGGCGCTGCTGAAGCAGAGATAATGAATCTCCCAGAACGCGTTGGAACTTTTTCCGCTATTCCGGCTTTAGGGGGCATCTCATTACCTCCCGGGGTCATCGTCATGACAGCCCTTCACTCCCCCGCAGCCTCAGCAGCCGTTACAGACAGTGCGTTTCAAATTGCCAATCTGGCAGACTGCCCACAGAATAATTCCTCAGCATCCAGTGGAAACCCAGCGAAGAAGAAAAGGAAAAGGTGTGGGGTCTGTGCACCCTGCAGGCGGCTAATCAACTGTGGTGTCTGCAGCAGTTGTCGGAACCGCAAAACGGGCCACCAGATCTGCAAATTTAGGAAATGCGAGGAGCTGAAAAAGAAGCCAGGCTCATCGCTGGAGGTGAGAACCGGGGCTCTGCTTCCCCTTCTTTTGTTATTATCCCCTTGCACTCCAAAGCATTAACCTTTTCATCCAGTCACGTTCTAAGCCCTTGAAAATTGTTTCCATGCCCACCCATGCCTGAACATCCCCCCGGCTTCTCAAATCTGCCTACCCGCCTAGCCTAATTGGCAGTAATTAGGGGTGTTTGTGCGGAGCGCAAGCTGAGCTTGGCTCAGACACCCCTAATTGCTGCCAGTCAGGCTGGGGCTGGAACGCATCCGAACAACCCTGAGCTTGGCTCAGCTCCAAGCAGGGCTGGGAAATGGTTTTCAGCAGAGAGCCATCCCTCTCTGCACCCGGTCATTTTAACCAATTATGGAAACCGTCTCTGGATGGGGAGAATCAATATCCCACAAAGCCTCAGCCTCTGACCACCAAGAGATGGTGAGAGTGATGGCAGGGCTGCTGATGGCGTTGCTCCAAACAGCCCCAAGTCCACTGTGGGGAGGGGGCAGCTCTCTGATCTGTCAATTGATTGAGCATATACAGTACAGAGATGAAATCATCACATATTATACTGAACTTATTCCAGTTGTATATGTTCGTTATTTTCACATTCTAGAATGTGATGATGTCACACTCTCGGTATTCCTGTATTAGATGCAATTTCCATAAAAAATATCCAAAAGGAAAACTCACAAATGTTGAACCAGATCATTTATGTTGGTGACAAGGTCCATAACCCTATATTGCTATATTTATCCTACTATACAAAAAAATCTGCATCATTACATTAGAGTTTTTGCCTGGCCCCCCATCTCAATTAAAGCCACCCTGCAGAAGATTCCAGACACTTCTACAGGCCACAAGGGTAACCACACAAATAACGCCCATACATAAACGCGTGAGACAAAGTGCAGTGATCTCATCCAGCTCAAACAGCGCCAGTGTTGTGGGCTTCCATTTGCATTGGGATGTGGTAAAACAGAGCTGAAAACAGTTTTAAAGTAAATGGATCAACAGTGTGTGTGTGTGCACGGCGCGTTTGCATGCGTGCAGTTATGGGGAGTAAACGCATCACTCCTCCAATGCAGTAACATACCACGTTAGTTAGTTCATAAGGGCAATAACGAGTAGGCTAATGCACAGTCTAACACGAAACTTACACTGGGGCAGCTAGAGGAGTGCTGTAAAGCAGTTGCTACAGCATCTCCTTGGAGACAACATAAGTAGCGAGACGCTCCAACCAGCCAAGTTAGAAAGTCAGGTCTGTGGAGAGGCAAGCCCACTCAGAGTAAAGAAGCGTGTTTCTTGTGGTATTTTTCACACAAAAAACACCCATAATGAAATCAGTATTGGTAAAATGTTTCATGGGATGGCTTTAAACAGTATAGGACAATAGAAAGTTGTGACATTATGTGAAAACAACCATTACCATGGTGCATAGGGAGAACCTGAATAAACAAGATAAACAATGATTTCTTATCAGGAGATAAGAGCAGTATTTCATGAGAACAGATTTGGTCAGGTACCGCTTTCATTATCATGGTGAATTTTTAGGTTAGGGTGCAGATATGGCTTTGCTAATCAGGAGTTGCACTTAGTCAGTTAACATAGGCTAAATGGATGAGTCATCACAAACACCAACCTGAGGCTTAATGATTTTCTCATTAATTACACTAAGAAGAAATGCAGGCTAATTAGAAAATAATTTAGTTAAAGAAAGGCATCAACTATAGATTGCTATGCTCATGCTGGTCAGTATTTACTTATTGTGCAATTACTGACTGATGTCTGTGTTTATTAATGCACATTTATCTTTATATTTGCAATTTAAGGGAATGCAAAATTACATATTTCAAATCTGATTTTGGATAATAGTGTTTTTTGGTACTTCGTGAACAGTAACCTTTTCAATATTCTGGTCCTTTCTTGTTTTCTTGTAAATGTGACTCACTGTGATATATGGAGAGTTGGACTGAGTGGTCATTGATTAGATATTGCTTACTGGTTGGACGTGTGGCTTTAAGTAGCTTATTTATTGTTGACTTTTTATATTGTTCACTTACAGGTGTCCTAAACAGGTGTCCAGGAAGCTCACATTTATAATACATAGGTAGACTCACTTTTGGAAAACATCCATTTGCTAAGACAGTTAGAATTACTGAGAGTGTGAAATACCCCAAACGAATCCACACATGCTTTTAAAGGCTCCTTCACTGGCTTCAGTAATTTATATTATGGACTCCACCTGAAGTAATTGTTATTTTTGACTCTGTATATATAATTACGTGTGCACCCTCTGCTGCGGAAATGACTTTAGGTTTTTAGGCATCTTTGAGGTGTGAAGTTACTTGACAAAGTTACTTTACAAACTTCTATATGTGCATCTCACCTTGTCGATGGTGTTAATGGGCTGCTTGTATCTACAAGAGATTTTAAGGCAATGAAATGAGTTTAGGAAGAGAAATTACAGGCCATATTTGTACATTCACTGCAAACAGTCCAACATATGCCTGTCTCCCAGACACTGTGGAAACACTAATCACACTCCCAAACAAACAAATGCACAGCGAACATTGCCTGGTGTACATTTTGCCTTGAAAAAGACGATAAGCTACTGGCAGCCACTTAGATTTGGCTGTCACTGTGATCCACATGGGAATCACCCTGAACTAATTATATCTTAAGCAGCGGTGAAAAATGCAAATCAGAATTTTACTCACACCCCTGAAATCGGAGAGCCAATTTAATCTAATACCCCCTTTAATTTAGCACGCTAATGCAAGGCCCTAGAGAATTGCCCTGTGTCACTGCCGTGCTGTTCTGCAGCAGATTCTGCTCTCTGTCTGTGCTGCTCTCAGGCTCCACGATGGATTAGTCTGCCGCCGGAATCTCATCTAACTTAACATTTCCACGGCACTTACCTTTACGTAGCCAGTGCTCCTATGGCCCAAAGGTCTTTCATTAACTTTCAAATGCAATAATACTTGTTACGCACTCTGGCATGTTTTGCTTTTTCTGTTTACCTTAACTATAAAACGTTTTTGTTTGTTTTAGTAGTTTTTTTTTTTTTTGCAGTATACTTCTTTGGTATGTACTGTATTTATTATGTTTTGGCAGACATTCGTTTGTTGGTTCTTTGATTTATTTGTCTGTTAGAAAGTTGAAGGACTATATTATGCAAAATCGCCTTTTTTTTTTTAGCTTTCTACCAAGTTATAATGTTGTTCTCTCATCAAAAACATACCTGGAGTTGTATTTTGTTTCATTCAAGCCTGTTTGAGTTATCCTCTGTAGTCTCTGGCGCTGAGTTTCTGATGCCTCAGAATGCTCAGTTCCACAACCCTGCCTCTCCCACAACCCCTGGAAGCACTGACTAATCAACAGGCCCTCTATATCCAGTCTCCAATCCATTCAATCTCTCATTCATTTATCCCCAAAAATCAGGGTACAGCTCTGTTTCCAAAGATTTTTAATTTGGGAGTAAAATGGTATCATACAAAAAGTTTAGGGAAATAAAAAGCTCCTTTTTCTGTTCTGTTCAAAAGACCGTAATAGTTCTCCACTCTGTTGGTCTCTTCACCTGTTTTTGTTTTTTTAGGGGGTTTAAAATGTGCAGTTCTAATCTAGAGGTGACCAAGATAGGTTTAAAAATATGAATAAAATCATAAAAATCCCCTTCAAAGGAATGGATTGATATGGATGAAATTGTATTATCCATTAATTTGTAAGATAGGGCATAAGATACTAACTCCAGTTACTGCGGGTGTAGTAAACCAACCAACAAACAATTAGAGATTAGAGAAACAATTGGAGTTTTTTGTGACATATAAGCTTAAAGTTAAAAGGCTTTGTAGCTCTATGGATAGAGCGTTTACAACCGATCATATGGCCAGAGGTCTGTGCATTAAGAATGCTTCTAGTCTTCAAAGCCAAAAGGGTTTCAGTGTCTGTTCTTTTAGGCCATTGTCTATTTACTTGTGTAATTTTTTTTAATTTTGTTTTGATTTTTTTTTTTTTTTTTTTTTTTTTTTTTTTTTTTTTTTTTTCAGATGCTGAAAGTTCAAGTAATCTAAACTTCAAAGTTTAGATTATATCTTTACTCTATTTGAATTTGTGCTGATATTATATAATGTGGCTTAAGTATTGTGCAATTTGTTATAATTGACCTATACTTTTCTGTATGAACAATTAGGGCTGAGTGAGATGTCCCAAAAATATTTAAAATTTTTCACCCATAGTTTCATTAGATTTTATGTTTTCCAATTAAAAAAATCTTTTAATGCATGTTTAAGTTGAGGCAAAGTGATAGACGTGTGCGTGTGTTGTTAGTTTTAGTGGCATCAATTAAAACAATTGAAAACTGAAGTTCTTTGCTCTGTGATGCTGCGGTCACACCGAACGCGTTTGAGGCATCAAATTCGCGTCTGATGCTTGAACATTTTGAAGTCAGACGCTTCATTCGCGCGTCCAATTTTGCTCTGTTTGCGTGTCAAAACAAATTTGTTCAGACGCAAATTCGCGTCATGGGAGGAGTCTGTTGTGCCAGGGTAATGGCCGCTCATTCAGGGCTAAATCCAACTGAGGCCACGCCGGTTTGCTCACCTGTGTCCCGGGTCGGTGCGAGGACATGTCCCCAGGACACTACTGCTGTATTTAAGCACTCAACACCAGCAGCAGAGCGGAGATATGGAAGAGTTTTTTCTTGTTTAATAGCGGTCTCTAGTGGTTTTAATGGGGTATAGGCTAGGCTAGCAGTCAGTACACGGACTGTTTTTGCTGTTGTTTTGGGGAGTACAGTAACTGCTAATCCAACCAGCTCAGCTCAGCACACGCTAAAGTTAAGGTCCCCTCTATGTCTTGTTACTATCTTTTTGACTGCTGTCTTTATAAAAGTAGTAGAGCTGCTGTAGGCTGTAGCTTATAGCTCCACGTTCACATTGACAGCTTTGATAAGTCCACCGTGATTGTTTTGATGGACCTCCGCTTCCTACGTCCTCCCACGTCACTGCAGGAGCTAGATCCTGATTGGTTAACGCGCCGCGAATATTCGCCAAAGTTCAGATTTTTCAACTCGGGCGTCGAGAGCGTCAACGCTCAATTCGCGCTGCGCTATTTGCGCGTCAAAACCCGATTCGCGCCGCGCTGGATGCTTGATTCGTGCCGCAGGATGTCTAGACGCGCGTTTACATAGACTTAACATGTAAACCAGACGCCTCAAATGCATCCGGTGTGAACGCAGCATGAGAGCAATGTCTGGACTCCAACTTGTGAACACGCTGCTTTAGGGCAGGGGCTGTCAAATTTTGGTAGCTCAAGTTAAAAAAAGTAATTTTTGTAAAATTATGTATTTTGTAAATGCTTTTCAGGAACAATAGTCACATTCTGAAAATCTGACCCCTTGTGGTCCTAGCTGGAAGTTGATCACTTCTATTCCGTTCTTTTGTTAAATGCATTTTACAGTTTTCCTTGTTAATGAGATAAATAACAAGAAAAATAATACATTTGTAGAGAGATAAACCCCAAGAAGTTGAGTTTAAGTTATTTGTATTCTACTGTTTTGGTTTGTTTACATTTATCCAAGATACCAAGCAGGTGACTGTTCATATAAAATGCAATCTGTAAACAGCACTATCCCAACAAAATAAAAGTATAAAGTAGGGCTGGGCGATAAATCGAATTAGATTAATTCATGTTCCTAATTGTGGACGATGTCAAAAATAGCCAAATCTTAAAATCGAGTTTAGCAGAAATTTGTGTCCTCCAAGCACCGCACTGTTTCCTGTGTTATGGCTAATGCTGCTGCTAGCTCCAGAGCAGCCTTAAACAGTTATTGTGGAGACTCTGCAGACACTAAAAACACTAATAATCACACAGAAAGGAGTCACTTTACCTTTGTAATGTCCCGGTTTGGATGTGGCAGCAGTTTGGCCAAAACGAACAGCGTGGTGCTACGTGCAGCCGCTGTGGCAGCAAAATTACGTATTTTTGATTCTGTATGCTAATTAGCCACATGCTCTTCTTAACGTCTTTTTATAGGGCTCTATGATGTATAATGATGTATACATTATTATAGACCTGGTCTTTAGAAGCAAAGAGCGCTAATACTACAACACATTTATGTCACTTTTAGAGTAATGCACTTTGCTTTTGTCTTGCTGTAGCCCAGCTAAAAAAAACTAACAAAATAAACTATGGAATACTCTAATCTAAAAATAATAAACCTACATTTAAATAGTCTTTTTATGCTAACAAGAGAAAAAATTGATTCAAATCTTAAAACGGCTGAGAAATGGAAAAAAAAAATCTTTGCACAGAGCAATAGCATTTTGAGACTGGATTTATAAGTTTATCAGTGAGCTCATCCCTTCACCTTTTTTACAATGGTGATTTATGACCAAGAGAAAAGACACCTAGGTGGTTTGTTGTTTGTTTTGTTTATCTCTTAGCAAGATGACATTCGTATTTTGTTTACATTTTCTAAAAAGGTCACTTATACATCAAGTAAGAAATTGCCCCAAATATTCTAGCTCCAGTCTCAAGGGGTCAGTAAAGAAGCAAATACTATTTTACCCCTGAACTAGAGGATCCATTGTTTCAAGTTCATGTTTGGCAGTATGTCTTTACCATTGGGAAAAATGGGGTCACTGCCTTGGTAGAGGTGCTTGCTCTTTGAGTGCTTCTCATTTCCTTTCTATATTCTTCTGCCCCCTTGGAAATAATATCATTGCATGTAATTGTAATTTCAAGAGAGGGATATTTGCTGGAAAATGAGACCTAAGCTACACCTTTAAAATGTAAAGGTAAACCAACAACTTATAAAATACAAATGTAGTGCATTATTTAATTAGTAGTAGCATTGTACTGAGATGAAACAGACAAAAAAAGGGCAAAACAAAATCCAATTGAAAGCATTCATTCTTGCAATTAACAAATGTCAAATGCCAGCATCGAGTCAGGTGAAGAAAACGGCCTCCTCCGGCTCCTTGAACTCTTTGTGTGGGGTTGATATAACTGCATCAAATGGGTGGGATGAAAAGGTGCCAGGGCTGCCTGGAAACCTTTGCTATTGTGATGAAAGACAAGGTCCAAAATTGTAGGAAGCAGGACCTTAAGGAAAAATAGCTCAGATTCAGCCCCTTAATGAGAGCGCAGGAACCAAATAAGCATTGGTGGCGGGCGCTAATTTGTTTTAGGTGTGCTCAGAATAGATAAGGACAAATCTGTGGCCTTCATCCCCTCCCCCAACCTTTGCCTCCCTGGAGATAACACCAAGTGCTCCCAGCCAATCTCTGTGGGCAAAGGAGAGGGAGAGCTAAATAAAAAGGCAAGGCGAGGAAAAGCCTGAGGGACAGGCGCTCTTTAGATCTGCAGATCTCGAACTTACTGGATTTATTCAAGCTTTAAAACTGCAGATTAATTTGGTCACAGAGGTCTGAGGGGGTGTGAAAGAGAGAGAAACGAGGCTGTACACCGGTGTGCATCTCAACCTAAAGGCCAACCTTAAGCTCCTGTCAAGACAATGGGATTTTGCCATGTGAACCTTAGCACAGACCGCTTAATTATACACATCTTCCCGCAAGCAAGGCCCAGGCTACTTTAGACCATTGGCCACCTTATTCATTGTCATGCCCTTTTTCCTCTAGATTGCTCATGCCGTGCTGTGGATTTTCTGTCAGCTTCCAATTGCACAAAGTAGATGTCCTCCTCAGGCCTTTGCTGCACTGTGAGAGGCACAACTGCACGGCACTCTTAAAGAATTCATTGCTTTCGCCACTGCCACCAATTAAGGGCAGCGCGTAATGTGAGGCGTCTGGACGGTGCCCTTACATTATGTGGTCTGTCGCCCCCTCTGCCCTGATTTGATTTAACATCCATGGTTCAGCGGTGAAAAAGAGCTCATTGTCATTGTCTTTATTCTGGTGCAAGTGCAGGGGAAAAGGAAGGCTTTGGCACTGGGGGTAGGAGCAGCCTGTTCAGGCTGGACAGCGTGAAAGAGCAGGTGTGGGAGGACGTTAATGTGTGGCACTTTAAATTTTAAACAGATGAAAATCAATTATTGATGCTGACTCTGGCTGAGAAGTTAAAAGGTATCTCGTCATTACCCAGAGTCTGTATGAAAAAGTGTGAGAGAGAAGTCTTCAGTGAATCCAGTAGGGGATTGCAATGAACGGCTAGCATCATAACAAGGAGCTTTTGATGCTTTGGCTTTAATGGAACAGTAACAGCATTACAATGTGTATGGCAGCAGAATGACATGTTTTTTTTACATAAGCTTCCTCTAATAGAAAGTGCTATTTCGATAAACATATGATAAAAACTACATCAACAAAAAAGGTAATATGTTATCTTTTAAACGTGTGCTGCCCAAAAATGCAATGTTTTACATTAAATATGATATAATATCCTGAATTTAATCATATATCTCCTTTACAAATCCACACAAGTTGTGTAATATTAAACTTGTATGGACCCAGTCATCAAAAGGGGAAAGATAGATAGAAGTGTGTTATGGCTCATTTACTTCCATTCAAAATAGTAAAAAAAAGTTATTACTCTGCTATCTAAGCAAGTTTTGAGCACCTAATATTTTCCATAGTTGATCATTGTTGTTCAGTAAAAAGATATGTGAAAGGTGTGAATGATAAAAACTAGGCCTAAATATCACTTTGTTATTTAGGTTAGATGCTTTAGGTAGGCCTATAACATAATTTAAATTAAATTCCACAAACTAAGATTAGCACATTAATATCTCCGTATTGGTAGGTTTTTTATGTTAAACATGTTTAAATCAAATATTAGTTTTACTGATAACAATGGTACAGTTGAGTTATTTCAGATTACATTTTTTGTTTCATGGTTCTGAAACTGCATTGCTTCACGTCAGCGGGCTGCCAAAACGCAGCGTTAGTACAGCTCGTTCAGATTGACTGCCGTTAGCTCGGCTGTATGAGCTATATAGCTAGCACTATTCTACATCAGGCCATAAGCAATTTTTTTAACAGTCCACAGGTTTAGTCTAAATGGTAACCTTGATAAGCAGGAAACTTAGACATTTCTGGAGAATCAGTGTAAAGTTTTATGAAGCAAGAGCCCTATGGTGCCATCTGAAACCAGAAACAGCTGTTGATAATAACCACTAGCTTGTTTTGCAAAGAAGAACAGCCTTTAATGCCAATTTTTGGTCAGGCACATGTCCAGGCATGTGAATAAAGGACCCCAGCTCCCCAATCATCTTGTAGCAGTTTGAACATCTTACACTGCAGTTCATAGGAAACATCTAAAATTGCTTTATCTTGGCCTGAAAAATGAATATTTTGCTAATTTCTCTGGCATGGAACCTTGTAGAACAAAAATTCCAAATGCATTTTGTGCAAATAGAATTTGGGGGGCCAAGATCTATTTGCACAGCAAGTTTGATTGAGATTGCCTTACTGGTTTTCTCAAAAACCTGATCTTTAAAGGTACCATAAGCAGCATGCGCTTGTATTGGTTTGATAACGTTACTGCAGGCTAAATCAAAACAATGTCCTCATGGGTTGCCAGTTACAGCTCTCTGTCTTAATGGACTATTTACACTTGTTGACCATGAAAATGACAAGTCATAGCTACACGGGGCAGATGGTGAATGTTTGTATAGGTCACTGAAATGCATAAAAGATTATAAACTTTTTTTAAAAGAAATAACCACTGTTCCTCTTCCAGCCCTGCGCTCCGCAGAGCTTTGCTAAGCTACACTAAGCTATTTACACACAAACTCATCATAATAACAGCTAAACGTCAGTCAACATGGATATGCTTTAGCTTGTTTGAAAGCTTAGATTGTCCACAATCCAGTCAGAATTTTTACAATTTTACAATCGGTGTGAGCTCCTAAGCACAATTAGTTGAGATTGATGACGCCCTCCTTAGCAGCTAACACAGTTAGCAACAGTAGGCCCAATGTTTATCGGACTCTGCACTAATAATATTTTCGGGACACCTGGGACAGAATTCAGGATTAGGAATAGCTGTTTGGATTTTAGGACTGAATGTTCATTTACTGAAATGCACTGAAAACTATAAAGTCTGTTAAAAAACAGTGTTCCCTTGCGCTAAGCAAAGCTAACCTTCACTTACCCATTTACAACACTGAATGGATTTTACAGAAACAAACCACAGCTTAACTTCAGTCAACATGGACATACTGTACCAAAGTGTGAAAGCTTAGATTCTCCACAATTCAGTCACTAAATACATTTTACAGACAGAATCAGCATCTAAGCATAATTACTTGAGATTTGCCTGTACCATACAGCAGCTAAGAATAGTAGCAACAGGATTCTTCAGTGTTTTATTAAACAACTAATGCTGCTGGAGACTCAGCTTGTTTTTGTTATATATTACTTTATTTTCTCATAGAGAACCCCATTTTTTAACTGTGCTCACTGTCCAATTCTAATACATTTGTTTTGTGTTGTAATAAGCATTACTAAAACAAATGGCTATATTATAATTTTTTTTCTTAAAATTAAGAAAATTGGCCCTATATATCTGTCCCCAAAAAATCATCAGTGTTTATTGGCCATCAGCTGCTCTGAATTTTAAAAATCAATATAAGCATTGGCCATAGATTCTATTGGTGTATATCTCTCTCTTATGGATGCAGTTGTAGCCTAAAAACTCTAGAAACCCACAGCAGAGCATCTGACCCTTACTAGAGCCAAATGTAATGCAGATAAAGTGAAGCAGGGCAAAATTGGAGAGGTTTTAGTACAGATATGCTAAGGTGGAATCTCTATTTAGCATAATTATGCCAATTTTATGTTTTTTTCTTTAAATTCCAGTTTAGTTGCTTGTTGTTGAAACAGTGGTCAATTTTGGGGTAAAATGGTTATCATGGGCTTTTAGCCAAGCTTCTTCTGGTTATGTGCAATATGCTGCATGATTATGTTACTCAGTGTTTAACTTACATAATATGGTGTGGTTTTATGGTGCATCTCCTAGTACCCTACCTGACCCAGGCCCTTGGGTCTGTTAGGGTTCAAAGGGTAAATCAGTAATCAAGGGTTTATTGTCAAGCTCATATTGGTTGGTCTTCCACTTCCACACTATTCCACACAAGAATGATCATGAAAGAAAAACATAAACAGAGAAAAGGGAAGCAAAGTAAAACAGAGAGAAAAATATTGGCATTGCATTTACACAAGGCACATTATTTGAAGAACAGTATGGTCTAATGTCAAACACAAACAATTAATTTAAGCTAGAGCTGGGCGATATGGCCTAAAAAAATATCAGATTTTTTCACAAAAAATTTGATTTACGATTTAAAAACAATTTTTTTCCCCCCACATAAAATCAAACTGAAGACAACAGAGAAATTGTCCAAAACAAGTTTAGCTTTATTGCTTTGATTTCCTCTTGAGGTTAAAGTGCAATCAGACGAGTCAAATAGATGAGAAGGCCCTGTGATTTTGCGGGGGATTTTCTTAAAAGTTCTGCTAAAAGTTGCAATTTTTTTTTGTCTATTATTCTTCTTAAAAATATTAGCTAGAACTGTAAAAACAAACAAAATCTGTTTTTAAACATATGTGAGATGGTAATTCATCTAATTAAAAATACCTGTATTTGAAGAGGCCAAGCGTATCTACTTTTTAAGATGATATTGCTATGTTATTAGGCTGTTTTTTTGGGCTATTGTCACTGTCTCTGATTCTGTTCCTCTCAGATCTTCTGGTGATTCCTTTGTTGTGTGCTGTAGAACATCCAGTCATTAAAAAACAGAAGAAGTTTGATGTGCTATAGGTTTTCAGGAAGGTTATTAGCCTGCAACATTAACGTTTAAAGAACAATGACCTCAAACTTCATTGTTGTCTAAATATTCTGCCCATTCAACTTTTTAGGCAAATATATATCACCATGGCAACGCAGATGGGCTTTACAGAGTGACACCAAACAAAACTAGAAAGCACCGCGTTTGTCTCCTCCCTCAGTCCCAACAACACCGCTGCTGCCGCTGAGCACCTGCGACCTCATGTGCGCTCGAACTCCGCGCAGCTGCTCCTCCATGCCGCTTTGATTGTGGGTGCACCCAACTTCGGCACCGCACCTCCGTCCTCCGCTCCGCTTTGTCTGTGGCTCAGCCCGACCTCTGCCTGTGTTCGTCTCTGTGTCAGCCCTGCGACAAGCTGGCCCCTGTCCCCCTGGCTGGTACCCTGCCTAAGGCCCAAAGTTGCTGGGATAGGCTCCAGTCACCCGCGACCCCTAATGGGAATAAGCGGAAGAAAATGAATGAATAAATAAAAGCGGGAAAACTAGCTTTACTGTTGATGGGGTTTCAAAATGGAAAGGCTGACATTTTTTTAACAGTACGTCAGTTTGCCACTAAAATTGTGTCAATATGATCTATAGTAGACAAGAGGTAAAAGTCACAGATTGTGCTACTTTATGGTAAACTTTTTTTTAGATGAAGGTTAAGGCTTTTTATTTAAAAGTTCTTGTACCAAACCAGTCTTTTACTAAAGGCCTTTGTGAAGGTTAGTTGGTGGATATGTTGGTGCAAGTCTGACGACCTTGTGTTGACCCACTGTCCAACCTGCATTGAATTTCTTCCCAGTGTAAAGCTGTGCTGTATGTTGAGTATTCTGAGTTTGGCCTGTCAGGTCCATTTCTCTCACTTCAGCATTGATCTCTTTGACGGAGCACTAAATTACAGTTCTGTTATCGATTTTTAACACTTTTCTTCAAAAAGCTCTAAACTGTTTCTGCTTGCTTTGCTCTTTCTTATGGACCACAAAATGTTTAGTGGCACGGTTTCACAGATGAAAGTTTGCGATTGAGTTAATATTACTATATTATACTACTATATTATACTATGTCTTTTAAAGTGACACTAATCTACCACTGCCAGTGATTATTATTTTTGTAGTGCGCTAACTTGATTGTGAAGTTGATTTTTTTATTTTTTCAGCAGACTAAATATACTGTATATTTTTTTATTAAATAGCTTGTATTAACTTGGTGCTGGTGTTAACCTAGCATTGTTGCTACAGTGAAACACTGACCATGGCACTTGCCCTATATTGTGTTAAAATTGAATAAGTGAGTTAACACATGGGCATTTATTTGGCACACTGACTAGTGAAACCAACCATTGTAGTTAAAAAACACAATTAACTGTAGTTTCCAAAATCCCATCAGATAAAGTGTTTATGTATTCAAGAAATGTATGTTATTTATTTTATAATTTTAAGATAGCAAAAATAATGTATTGTTATATAGAGATTTGTCAAAAGATTTTTGTATTTTCCAAGATAATGTTGTGTAAAGTCCTATGTAAAGTCCTATGTATGTGATGATTGATTGGATCCACTGAAGTAACCTCAGACAGAAAGCTAACATGAACATACAGTTTTTTTCCACTTAAAAGCTCTGGGATGATGTAGCAATGCATTTTAAGTAAAAATGAAAAAAGACACAAATTGTTTAGTTCTCCTCAAAGGGCCAAACTAATATATCCCATAAGGCAGTTGTTTGAAGTACAGTAAAAGCATCTCACTATAGGTTAAAAGGCACTAAATGGCCTAAATGACAGTTGGCTTTGTGCTATCTGTCCAAGCAAAGTGACATGAAAGTGAATTTGTGAGTGACAACCGGAGCTGGCATAGAAATTGGTCAGTGCAGTTTAAGCGTCTCAGTTTCTGCAAGTCAAATCCTCGCACGCCACCACCTCCTCCATTGTGGCTCCGCTCTCACATTATGAATATTTCATGGCAGTGCATCTGACACCATGCCCAGAAAGATATTTCAAGGTTTTTTTTCTGATAGAAAGCCTGGGGTTAGAGAGTGTCACAGAGGCGTGAAGTCAGTCTGTGGCCCCCAGGCTAAGGATAGGATTTATGATGCAGCGCTTGATGACATCAGGTGGATATTTTCATTCCTGATCGAAAAGCGTCTTTGTCGTTCGCCGCTGATAAACCATTGAGCATTTCTCCGTTTGTCGTCATTCCTCGAAAGATCTGTCTGTATTCTGAGTGATAAAAAATTATTTCAGTCAGTACATTTAGATACATAGAAGTAGAGAAATTTCAGTTATTGCCTAAGTCCAATTATGGTTGTTTTGGCGTTTTAAACTGCATGTAAACATTAGAGCTCAACTGATATGGATTTTTTAAATTTTATTTAATAAATTTATTTATTTATTTTATTTTATTTTTAGGCTGATATCAATATTAGGTAACCAAAAAAATACCGATATCCAATACATCGGTCGATACAGTTATACATTAGGAAAAAGTATTTTAAAGCATTTTTTTCTGCTCTTGTTTACATGAATATGGTGTGTACACCCCAGGCCACTTTATTAGACTAAGCATCTATTTAAAATGTTGTAGAAAGCTGCTTATTGGTTTTTATGCTGATTGTTATTTAGGTTGTAGTGGGCATTGGTGTGGGGAGTATTATTATGTATTATATTTATTTATTTTATTTAGCTTTAACTAAATTTGTTTAACTGAAATTTCATTTAAACTTGCTCTGCAAGTAGAGCATGGGGAGAACTTGCCTGGAAAATCCAGAATATGTCTCTGTATTATTATACAGAGAAATATCAGTCTGATCACCACGCCCTCCACCGTGGTTGGATTCAAATCCCAACCGTACCGTGCATTTTGATTCATTTATTTAAGTCACGTGTTCTTCACGAGCAGCATCACTCGTTTCCTCAACAACAACAATCAAGATGGCGCACCAAGGAGCCACGAATTTTTCATTCAGCGATAAATTACATTTTAAATTACCAAAAATTTATTGAGTAATTAAAACCACAGCATCTTACAGCACTAGAAGCCTTTATTTAAAAAAAAAAAAAAGATGTTTTCGCGTTGCTCACTTTCTTGTCGCTTTAACATCACGTCCGCCATTTTCTGATTGGCTTACTCCACTGTCAGTTTACTCGGGTTTGCTCCGCCCTAGAAATCGAATTCATTCAATGGCGACCAGACTCATCCACTGGTACAGCGGTGAGGCTGGAATTCCCAGGCAAGGGGAGAACTACAAAATGCATTTTGAATTTTTGTTCTGAGGTTTTATGGCAGAGAAATGGGCAAAATATTTTTATTGCATTTTTGAGCTTTTCGGGCTATGAGAAGGCGATTTGGGCTGTTTTCTATGAACTGCAGAGTAAAAGCCCAACTGTTTGGAAACACCAGCACGCCTGCCATCATTTGCAAGTAAACAGGCCTTATTCCAGCACTCCAGCACACAGTAAAAATAGTACTGTTTATATCGGCCATATTTCAGCCAATAACCGATAATTTTCTAATGGCTATATCTGCCGGCTGATATATCGGTCCGGCTCTAGTAAACATTTTACTTCAGATGAGGAGGGGTGCGGGCATTTCAGATTCTCTCATATAACATTGGTCTAATGTTTAGAGCAGTGCTTACACATTTTAGACCAGCGAATACTCTTAGAATATTCTGTGGTAGCTATCTATTAATAAATCAATAGCAAGTAAATTAGCCAAGTTTATTAGCATTGTGCACTACAAACATTTAGTGGTATTGGTATTGGTACAGACCACTTGGATGCACCATTAGTGAGCATTAGTGGAGCAGCAGTTTGGTTCTCTCTAGTTCATGTAAACATGTTCAGTGCAGTCAGAATGTCGTTTGACTGTAAGCATACTGAATGTGACCAGGTTGCCGCCTGATGAGTGTGGAGCCTCTGTGACTTAGCAGGAGGGAAGCTGCCAGATTAGCTGTCTTAAACGCCGCCTTTAGCAAATTACATTGCCCACTGGCTCTTGCCAGCCATATCGCTCTTGTTTTTCATCTTTGTCAAGATTTAGTTTGCCTTTAACAAAGCTAAAGCCTACTTGTAATTCCTCATTTTGTGTTGCTTGAAGTGAAATGCAGTTTAACAAAAATACTTAAATCCTTGTTTTACTTTCTGCCAAAGTTTAAGCAGCTGTCCATAAAAGAGATTCCAGGAAATTAATGCCAGTTAATATCTGCTACCTGTGAATCATTTTGACAGTTCACACTTTTCCCAGCCTATATTATTTTAATGTTTTTAATTTCTAAGAAACCACCAAAATTATATAGTGTTAAGATTTGTTTAAGTTTTTCTTGATTAACATTTAAAATTGTTATTGCAAAATTATGTTTATATATGGTTATTAATCATTATATATAATGAATCAAATTTATTTGGATTTGTTCTTAGGTTATCATCCTAATGTCATCAGAAGGCATCGATTTTTTTTAGAAGAAAAATATAATACGTACTTTGGTTACCTAGGTTATAATAAGATAAGATTCAAGCACAATAAACATTATATTTTTGTCTTTTATGATTTGCGAGGTTGTGAAAAATAACAAACACCTTACCCTACCCTGCCATACTTATACATATAAATATTTATTCATTCATCTTCCGCTTATGCCCATTAGAACAGAAGCCAGCTAGTCGAATGGCTGACTAGGGGCAATGTAGAGAGTCACCAATTTACCTAACACATGCTTATCTTTGGACAGTGGGAGGAGGCTGGAGTACCCAGAGAGAACCTACAGTAAGAGTTCGTCCGCCGGCCCGAGGATTGAACCCACAATTTCCTTGCTGGGACGTGAGAGCACTAACTGCACTGCCACCGTGCCCCCCTTATATAGTATGTTTGCCAGGCCAATAGAGGCACTGTGAACCTTACTGTCCTACACTGGCATGTCGCTCCCATAATGACTTCCTGCTCTAGTTTAATTCAATCAAAGCATATAAAAGGGTTTGACTGCCATTTGCAAGGGAAAGCTTGTATGTTGAACAATTTGAAAATACAATTACTGTTATTGAGTTGTCACATTTTACTAGCAATACCTCAGAAACACAGAACAGATGTAAATAAAAAAAATAAATGTAACTTACTCTGTTACTTAACTAATTTGAGGTATTGGTATTGAATACTTTACCTGAGTGAAATGAGAATCAACTGGGCTGTGTGTGTATTCCCTAATCCTAAACTAAATATGATGTTGATTTACAGTAAACATGCAGAGCTCTGTCTATAGACCTTTTGCGTTTAAGGGCTCCCACACAGATGCTGAGAAATCTGCTCAAAACAAGGAGGCCTGCTCCTACTTTGCATTTCAATTTAACATTTCACAGAACTGGCAGAGCGTTGCCTCGCTTAGCCCTCGCTTCGTTACACCCACATGGCTTCCACGCGTGCTTACTGACGCCTTGCGTTGTTCAAAGGCCTGCAACTTGGCTGAGAAATTGGGGATTTCCACAGCATATCCCTCAGGTATCTACAACCTCAAATACTTGTCCTGTAGATCCTTCCCTTCCCCCCACCTTCCAAGCTATAATGCCTGCCCTTTTCCCTCCTATAAACTCTCGTCTCCATTGACCTACAGATGCGTCTCTTTGTTTTGTTTCCCTCAAATTTCAGCAGCACCTGAACGCTTCATTGCCGTCTGCTGTATCAGTTATCCCCCAGAGGAAAGTGCTTTATAGCAAGGCTGTGTAAAAAGTGCTCAGCTTGGACAAGGGTAAGACTAATTGAAATGGAGGCCAGCACTGTCGTACTTAGTGGCCGTTAGGTGATCGTGACCCATGGCTGCTGCTCAGATTCTTCCTACGAGGGTCGGCTCAGGCTCCGTCTGTCTCTGTGTGGGTAGGGATTTTCCATGCATGACAAATGGTGGTGTCTGAGTGCTGCTTGAGCTGCAGGAAGTCTCATTTTAACCTACATATATCCCAGACTATAACATTTTGGGACACTAAACTAACCAATCCTGTTATGAATGTCTTGTCCTACTATAAAAATTACTTCATTACACCTCCATCAAGGGATTTGCCCTATCTTGCAATGATTTTAAAGTAACTTCTCTCTTTTTTTTTCTTTTTTTTTTTTGGCTGTTTTTGCTACATTTATTCTATGGAGCTCTCCCTACGAGTTAAGCACTATTGTAAAGTCCAGTTGAAATCTATATGTTCCCTCACTTGGCTTTACTTTTACTGTTTATTTTTTTCTTCCATTTGTCTGTCCTGCCATTACAAAAATTGAGAAATAAAGCCATGGCTAGCTTGTTGTTTGGCTAACCACAATGTGCCTCTTTCTTGCGAGATTTAAGACTTTTGTGACACTCATTTTTGCAAGAGGGATTTTCAGCCCAGAGACAGCAACAACTCATTTAACCATCACAGACCCCTGAAACAGTTTATTTAAGGTAAAAAAAAGTTACTGCGTTCTGCTTTAAGCTCAAATATAAAGTATAATGCCCAGACTTTGACTCTAGTTCAAGGGTAAATGCTCTATCATTTGAGCAATAAAACCTATATATTTCACAATAGTAACTACTAACAAACTATCATGACTATTTTGACTTTGAAAAACTGAGCTTGCTACCACAATTCAATTTTCACTTTCTAATCGTTTTATGTAAAAGCAACTTCTTTTTTGATTAATTACAGTTTTACAACCTAAAACATAATTTTTTTTATCTGTATTTATAAAATTGTTTTTGCATGTTACAATTCCTTACTCTCACTTTTCTTTTTTATTCCAACCAAAAAATTATTTGCTAATGCCTCTTTACAACACCTGCTTACCAACTAAATACCATAACATTATCAAACACAGCAGTGGTCTTGTGCATATTAAATTTCATGTATTTTTCCGAAGGTTGTATCTAGAACAACAATATCTCTAAATAGAGACTAAAAATATTAAAGATATTAGGGAGGATCTTTTTCGACTGCTGAGAAACCAGTGACTGTTTATCCTTTTTTGAATAACGCACATGCGTCAGGCGCTCCCCCGCCCTTCACTGTTCCTTTCCAAGGAACTCCTCCACAGTGACGTGCACGAGCGTTGGAACACGAGTGTTTGTTTACAGCCTGCATCAGCAGAGATTTGCCTCAACCTAGACCTGCATTGTTTGTTTGCGCGACCTTTGACCTAGTTCCCCACAAAGACCCACTCACATACAGTCCCTAAATGTGAGCAAAAATATATACTCCTGCTATTGGTAGCATTAGCAAACTGATGTTTTTGTACAGTTGAAATGGTTCAACAGATAAAGAAAAAAGGCATTTTTTTCAAACGATAAGATAAACGTACCTGTCCAGCAGAAACTTGGCGACCAGTGCATCGGTCTGAAGCCCTTTCTGTTCCTACAGAGCACGCCGTCCTTTGAAGGAATCGCCAATAACTACACGGGTTTTATTCTGCTCTTCTACAGTTTTTCTCCTCCTCCTCTGGTACACTTCAAAAACAGTTTTCCTTATGTGACCGCCCGGTTCACGGTTTTCCTCAGCCATTGTGCTCTTTGAAGTCAGGCTGTCCCCGCTACGATGTTAACGCCGCTAACGCGGCGCTAATGCCGGACTACATAAACATAGTGTATATGCATGCACAAGCACAAGAACGCGCACTATCGCCGAAACCAGGAAGATGAACGAATGAATGGCAAGTCAGAACAATGGTTAACGTACTCATGACGAAAATGATTGGATGAGGTTTTTTAAGTCCCACAGAGGCCACAGTTTATTAATATTATTATTATATTTTCTAATGCACCAATTTATAAGCCTTATACAGGGCAATGAAGGTAGTTTTAATAAATATTGCAAAAAATGAATTTATAAAGATCCTCCCTAATACCTTTAAGTTTATTTATAATTCACTACAGTGTGGCACTTGAAGCACCTGTGTCATTTGGTAAAAATGTACTATCAGCACATCTTCATTAGTTTTTTCACAGTATGTCATTTCTGCCTTTATACAAACAAATTAATGAAATAAAATGTAATGTTTTGACTTTAAATTATTAGAGCACACTCAAACACAGAACATTAAAGAAGACATATTATGCTGTTTTCCAAACTTTTTGAAATTAATCTAGACACCTTTTCTTTAACACTTAATGTTTTATAACAAAAAAAAAGATATTTATTGAAAACTTATTTTGGGAAGCTGTTACTTTCTCTTTGCTAAAGATGCTTTGGTTAGGTGCATGTCACTTTAAGACCGTGTCTCCTTCTGGTGGCCCCACCCACTTCACTTTGCAAACACTGGAAAGTAGTAGCAAGTTATGAGGGAAAGAGTGCAGCTACCATAGCACTGCTAGATCTTCTTCTGACTAAACCCCCTTTAAAGATACAGCTGCTGTAATTTTACCTCAGGTGTAACTATACACAGATATACATCACTGCATAGATTTAATCATTAATAATCAAACCTGGTAATTTTGAGTTAATGTGTTGCTCAGTAACAAGCAGTAATAAGATCACAGCTAACATTCAGGATCAACAGTAAATTTTATAGGCTCACAATTGAGATTTAAATTGATTAAATACACTTTTACACATTACAACTATAAATATTCTGATCACTTCAGTTGATTTTTGTATAGACTATGTTTCTGACTTGAATATATCATTAGCATTACATTTAGCCTAAATATTTTCATAAATTAGATAACATTGATATGAATCATGGGCCCTTGCCATTGGTGTGAAAGATAGTGCCCATGGTGGAAAATTTTAATTCCACAGCAAATACAAATATTGATATTGTTGATGGCATGCTTAGTCTTGACTTGCATATCTTCTGATAGCCACAATTTAGAGTATAATTAGAAGCTTAGTTATAGTACAAATACTTCTGACATTCTAAATATTCCTGTTTTTCTCCTCTTCTTGATGTTTTTGTCTCTCTCAGCATGTTTCTGTGCTGGCCACGCCCCCATTAGTGACATCACAGCTCGCAAGGTGTTTTGGCTTTGGCCTCTAATGCGAAACATCTGCCATGACATCAGTGTTTGGGTGTTTCTAGAGGTGAAGCTGTTCGCAGATCAGCTGTTTTGAGATAAATATTCAGCTGTGTTATGATCGAACTGACTGTGGCTGATAACATGCAGGCTGTGTTTTATTAAACCATTCTATTTGACTGTTCACTTAACAGCCGCCTGACCATTTGGAGAAAGTGTTTTTTCTAAAGCCACTGAGGCTTGGCCTGTCTCATTGTAAATCCACTCTTATGGAGGGCTGCTAAAATATACGTCCTCCAGGACTGCTGCGCTGTAATTACATTCCACCATTAGCATACGGAGGCTTGGAGTCACACCGCACTCAGCCTCTAGCAGCACTTTGCCATATGGTCCATCTGCGCTTCTAGGGCCATATTTGGCAAGGCTCTTGCAGAAGGTCAAATATCAGGTCAGAGGACTGTGCCAGGATTGCAACTATGCTAATTGCTCTCTCGCTGTCGGTGCTCCTTCATCCATCTCACACGCCTCTCTTCCCTGCGCTCCTCCGCTCCCCTCCTCTGAAGTAAGTAATCTGCTTTAGGATGTTGCTGAGATGGAGATGGATTTGGTTTTGCTTCGCTGCCCCTCAGCCTAATCTCCCCCCTGTGACCACTCCTCCGCCCCTAGCAGGCACAGCGCTTAACACACCATGATACTTACCCCTCCATCCTGGTCTAAGCATGCCATGTCAGCAAAAAATTCCCAAATTTCTCATTACTCACAAACATACGCAATACACTTAGCTTAATTTGCTCCAATGGACGCTTGACGCAAGGCTAGACCAGTAATAAAAGATGGAGGCTGTGTTCCAGTTTTAGTTTCTTTACCTCAACAATAGGGCACTTGTGCTTTTTAAATGTACTGTAGTAATATTGGGAAAATAAATGATATTCATATAACAAAAAAAGTTAATACAACATGAGTTTGTGCACTTAAAGCCAAAACTGCAGCATTTCAAATTCATCAAAAAAGAAATTGGGTGAGTATAGGTTTGGCTCAGGTTCATCCTTGACCTAGAAATCTTAACATCTTAAATGTTTACCTGTAGTGTTTTTGTGGGGACATAACCCATGAGACTTGTTGTGGAGCCAAAACTTTAGAATTAAAAATACTTTATTTTCAGTCGGTAGTTTAATACAGGTAGTGTAACTACTTTTCCTTCAATGTAAATACTTGATACTGCTTTTATTTTACTCCAGGTAATAAAGCCAGTGAGCATTTGACAACATATCCTGATTATGGCTATAAATAAATGTAACGTATGTGTGTCCTGAGTCGGACACTTTCAGCTCAAATTCTATTATTTTTTTATCTTCAACAAGTCATAAAGTCGCTCATTTATTATCTTCATTAATGCAAATTGTATAAAATAAAAGTACATTTTCTTATGTTTATAACGATATATTGGTTGGATAGTTTCTTTTACAAATATTTTATTGTGGCCGTATGAAAGAGCGCTTTTGTCCGAGGTTTAAGCTCGGCATTGCTATGGCCCTGAGTCGGACACACGGAAGTTCCAATATCGGACACGCTCACCTTTCTGGCTTTTTCAGCCTTATTTGTTGGATTTTTCGGCTCTAATTTAAGGCTGGGATACTTACATTAACAAATTTTCACACCCAGTACCTTGTTTCCGTCTTTCAAAATAAGATTGTGGGCTAAGCTAACGTTAATCAGAAAATAATAAGACAGACAAAGTTAACTGTTAGCTACAAAAACACTAAGATCACTGAAATAATGTCGCCCGAGTGTGACCTGAGCGTTCCCTGCGCATTTCCCTATCAAAATTATTTTCATATCATGATTATTTTATAAACACTTAGCATAAATACACAAAACGTACCACAGAGGTAGAGCAATATGTAGAGTTTTTGTTTATCAACCGTTAGCCAGTTAACGTCTTTGCGTTGAGTCTGTTAGAAGACTGAAAATTAGCAAAAGGTGAGCATGTCCAACTCAGGGCCATAGTGTCTGACTCAGGACACACATACGTTAAATAAAAAACAGACCTTTACATCCTTTTAATCCATTTAATACTGTATTGTAAACACGATACTAACCCATAAGAAATACTGTACAAATTTCATTCAGTTATCTGTAGCAAATTATGTTTTTTTTGCGTATACACTGAAAAAAAAAAAAAAACATTAGAAAACTTTTTGTGTTTTGTCATATCATCTACTGTAGTTGTCACAGTTATATTTATTTGGATTTGTACATTTCAAAAATTAATTATCAAATTCAGTAAGCTAATATTCTAACACTAGAATAGATTTAATTTCATTCATTCATTTCAATTTCATTTTTCTAATTGTGACTTCATAATCTTTTGTTACATCCATTTGATTTTTCTATTATGGTTTCATGATCATCCCTTACATCTATTAGAATTAGATTTTTCTAATTCCTGGAAACAATAATTAACAAATATACAAGGGAACCCCTCTCCAGATCCTGGTCAGGACCTACCTAGCTGGAGGATTAGTCTGTTGTGTATGTTTTGAGGTTGAGGGGAAACTCACCCAGCCACAGGGAGAACATATAAACTCAACACAGGAAGGCCCCACATGGTCCAGGAATCAAACCCAGGACCTTCTTGCTGTGACGCGAGAGTGCTGACTGTGCTGTCAATGAACATAAGTTCACTGACAGTGTTCATTTAACACTATACAATTTACTGAGCACACTGCCTGCCTCCATAAGTCTTATTAGTTCATGTAGTTTATTCTATCAAATTTTCTCTATTTTCTCTCAAAGCCATTGGCACAAAATAAAAACATAATAAACACACTTGTTTTTTGTTTTTCTAAAGCGATAAATGAAATACATATACTTAATAGCTACTGCTTTTTATTGGCCTGGTCAGTTCATATTCAAAATGTTAGCCCTACCCACTTTGAGAAAACCAAAGAGCAAATAAAATAAACAAGGGTTTTGTGAATAGTGGAACTGTAGTGCAGAACATCAGCTGGAGTAACACATATTTATTTTGTAGAGGAAATAATTTTAAATATATTGTTATTTCAACAAATAATATGGAATTTTGTATTTAATTTTTGTAATTTTGTTAGTAATATGAGAAATTAGATTTCTATTGTTAAATGTATTGCTAAATGATTTGCTACATCTAGAACAGCTGAAACTCACTTTTTTTAATGTACCCTCCAGGTTATAGGTATATAGATTATATACCAGGCTGGAACTTGGGGCGGCAAGTATGTTGTGTTTGCGTTCTGGTGTTGTGCTGCAGGCAGCGGCGTGTGGATGACTAGATGAGTAGTCTGTCCATGATAGCGGCCTTGGAGAGCTACCTTTTTATACACGTTGGGTGGCTAGAATATTGGCTACAAGCTTCAAGATGAGATTTCAACCCCCACCCACCGCACTGGTAACGGCTCAGGTGATGGATTGCTATACCTTCCAGGTTTGAGCCTGGCAACGCCCCAATATTCCTGCGGAATAAAGTGACAGGCAATATATAACACATCAGTTAAGGCTGAGTGAACCGCTGAAACTTTCCCTCCCATCTTCCGGGGCTCAAGCATAAACCGTGAGCATGTGGCACTCTCTCAGAGTCATGTTTGTCATTTTATATTGGAATGATCATAGGTCAACTTATGTATTCAATTCACAATATTTATTTGGAGTTGGAAAGACTGTTTTCTAGCATTGCACAAACCATTTGATCAATCTTGGTTTCAGATAGCTGGATTAAGCCATCTTAACTGAATTTGTGTTCTCTTTGCGCTCTTAATTATTCTATATTTGTCTAAATTTACATGAATGTAAAAGGAATAAAGTGTGGCATTCACAGTGCAAGTGGTCTTCTGATTATGACATTATATATTAATGATATAATAAAAATATATAATAATATAATGTATTAACAACTTTGCTAATGCTAAAACTCAGTTAAAACAACAGTAAAAAACACATGAAGACAGCAAAATGGCTCTGTACATTTCAACACAACTTCATTTTTTAATTGCAAATTAACATAAGCTACAGCAGACTATCTTTCTTTTTTAGACTTTTTTAGACAAAAAAGGTAAAAGAATGACAAACCATAGCCAGGAGCAGTTACTCAATATATACAGTGTATGTTTTGCCAGTTAAGAAGTGCATATTGCTTTAAGCACTTTTTATGTGATAACCTGGCTAGCCGGGTTGTCTGTTACATAGAACTATTTTCTTAGCATTTGCAGAATTTTAAATGTGATTGATTGACCCATCTGCTTTCAACTGCTTTTTATATGCAATATTTCCTTGTTATTTACTTAAACAATAGTAAAAATTGCTGCTTTATCATCAAATCAAGAACACACCCATTACTGTCATCACTGCTGCATTATTGGTCCAAACCACTGTGTGTCAGTTGCAAACGGAGTGCCTAAAGCTGTACAAGACAGATTTATGCACTGTGCATTGTCAAATCACAAATCTTGTGACACACTGCTGCACATAATGATACATGTTACTCTATGCCACTCCCCGGATATAGAGTATAGAGCTTACTAATAGTGCTTTGTTGAACCTCAGTGAAACTGTACAGTGCAGCAATAGTGTTACAGTTACTTACATTATGTAGGTTTGTTTCTCTGATTTAGAGACATTAATATTAATGTCCACCCAAACTGAGTTAGGCTCTTACCTTGTGTTTAATTGATGTTATAATCAAACTAAACCAATAATTCAGATTTTTTCTACTTGTATGTAACTTACAGTGTTTGAAAAATGCAATTATAGCTTTATTGTACTTTTAGTTTAGTTTGCAGACAAGCATCAGCCTATGTGTAACAGCAAGGGTTGACAGTAATACCACTTTATATATATTTTTTGAGCAGCCTGTCAGAGCTACATCGCTTACCATTATGAAAAGTGGCCGGGGTCATAGCCTCCAAGTTAATAAATAATGGGTGTTGTCAGGGTAATGTATGGGCCATGTGTTGTAATGAGCATTTGGAAACACATCGGCAACCTCAACCTGGCCGATTCACCCTTCCCAGTGTTGCCTCTGCTTTCTCATCGGACTGTGAAAAGATTCTTCAAATTTCCTAGACAGTAAAAGAGAGATAGAGAGCACATTTGTAGTCAGCTAAGAAAAAAATCCACTCGTAATTATAGTGAATTAAAAGTTTTATGATGTGGTGCTCGGCTGTGTGCACGGGAGGGAGGCCTCTGTTACAAGACTGGCTGGGAGCACAGAGCTGAGGGTTAGTGCCAGACATGTCTCAAGAGAAGCCGGGGCACATTTGCAATCACCCCGAGTTCAAAAGGGTAATTTATTCACAGTCTGCGGTTAAAGTAGGGCTCCGCTGAATGCCACTGGGATTGAGCCGGGAAAGAGACGAGTAGAGACACACTATTTTCATTTCTTGATTTTTTTTTTTGTCCTATCTCACACTCCTCATCATCCTCATTCATTGCCTCGTGTTGTTTCTGCGAGCCCAGTGTGACGTCTTTAAAACTCCTGCCCGCGAGCATATTTCACTTTTACGCTCATCCGCACTGACGTCCCGGCGCTGATTGAATTTTGAGGCTCTGCGGCATCTGCCATTATCGTCCTCATCGTCGTGAGTGGTTTATCTGTGGCCCTGGTTCAGTTTGATGCCAAGGCTGCTAGGGAACAGTGGTTCAGGATTGTTCATGAGGTTTTAGTGGATGTTAGGGGTGCTCGCCTTAAGCTGGTTGAGTCCAGATGATTTTTCAGTCTCAGTTTGTTTCTAATTTATGAGGTTTTAATTAACTGTTTCAGAGGTTTGCTTGGTCAAGAATAATCACACTATTACTACACCAATATTACCATGATGCTATATATTATACTGTCAGTGTTAAGCCCAAATCCCATCCATGAAGAGTGCTGGTCCTAAGCTTGGACAAATAGCGAGTGTAGCTTCAGGAAAGGCATCCAGCTTAAAATTGTATGCCAAATTGTCCATTGAAAGGATTTACTGTGGTGACTCCTGATAGAAAGAGAATTGCCAAAAGTCCTGTCATACACTCATTACAATAAGTTGACTTGTTTCAACTTAAATATTATGCCAGGCCATAATTGAAAAAAAAAAAAAAGTTAAGCTAATTGCTTCTCTCTTTTAGTTGTATCTGTCTTTTAGTCTTTAAATCAGTTGTCTTGTCTTGATTAAAGCTGCTTTCTACCGCATAGCGTTTGGAACTGGAGCATACAGCTAGTATACAGCATACACCAGTAGTAGGAATATAACGATTCTTTGTAAATCAAATAAAAATCAATACAAAAGAGAGAAATTTTACATTGGTGCTGAAAAAAATTAATCGGGATGTCCCTTTAAAACTGCATGCAGGCCACCAAAGTTTAATGGTGTGTAATCTGGCTTGCATGTTTGGCGCTCGACATTACCTGGCCATTTTACTGAAGAAAAACATTAATTTATATCAAGTTTTAGTTTACAGGACTCGTAAAATAATTAACCCCACGTGCTGGGAATGTGAAAAGCCTATACAAAGAGCTTCATTACTCGGAGCGGCTCAGGAGAGCGCTCCCTCACCTCTGTCACTCACAGAGGAGGAGCGTGCTCATTCACAAGGGAACAACAATAAGCCCACGGCGGACAGCAAGAGTGGCACCTCTGAAGGTATTATTTAGGCAGCACATAACCTATTTGCTCTGTTTGCCATCGTTCAGAAAGTAGATTGTTGTTAGCAGCGAGCTAAAGGAAAGCTAAGTGGCTAACAACAGTTAAAGTTTATCTGAAGTTTCAGTGGCCCCTCCCCCGGAGCATTTGTATGGAGATCAGTGTCTTTACTGAGGATGTGTCTTTCCTCACTGATATTTTTATAAGACTTGACTTATATTAGGCCCCTTATATATTACTGAGGCATGGATTCATGATAAGCTGCTTCTCTATGCATTGCTTGCTACTGTAGTGTAGCTGTTCTTGGAGCATAGCAGAAAGATGTTAATAAAAGTCACAAACAAATTATTTTATTTATTTTTGTTATTTTTACCCATTGTTTGAATATCTACTTTTTTATTCAATTTCCTTTAAGAAGAAATGTACAACAATTTAAGTTGTACACAAATAGGCAATATTTAATAAAAATATGTAAAAAAAAAAAAAAAAAAATTGATTTGGTCATAATTATACTGCAACTAAGTCTGCAAATAAAATCGTAAAAAATTGTAATCGTGAACATAAAATTGTGAATCGACTCGAATCGTGACTTCAGTGCATCATTACATCCCTAACCAGTAGTCTGATTTCTAAGGCCAAGATGATAAATGTATTTTCCCTAATGTCATGTCAGCATATTAGGCCCAGCATTTTATCTCCCATCCACTACCCCATCCAGCCACCTTAAGAAAAAATATACTTGATATAAATGTGATTAGCCAGATGCCAAACATTGCTACATTAGGCCTTGTGAAAACAAAAGACTTGTTTATTAGCAGGTCTACTTTTTTTTTCTTCTTTCTACATATTAGCTGCTAGTTTTCTCCTTTTAAATTATTTGCAACCACGCTCACAAGGGAAACAGGGTGCATTTGACTAAAGTGTATTGGATTAAATTGCTTCCCCACCTTCAACAAATAAAATGGACCTGGCTTGGGCATTAACTGCACCTGCCAGGTTGGGTTAGGATCACAGGGTGCTCCGGCTGCCCAGAGCCCTCACACTGGCTTCACTAAAACCTACGGAGAAATATTCCAGCACATGTCACTTTTACTGTACCGTTATCACCAAAAGCCACGGGCAGACACTTAGAATACACCGCTTACCGCCGCCGTGCACTGAGGTTAATTTGAGGTCTGCACAAATCTCTCCTCGCCCCCGCCTTCTCAGTCAGTTCAATACTCAGTCGTGTGCATAGCCGGAGCGGGAAATTGTCTTTCTCTCGGCGTGTCATTGTAGCTGGCCCGTTATGTATGCTGCGCTGCAGAGCCTGTTGACGTGAGGCTGAGCTGCTGCCACGGCATCTCGATTTGGGGTGAAACCTTGGTGTTGGCTGCTGCGTCCCCTGTGTAACGCAATCAAACCCTTACCTTCCTCAAGCCATTCTCTTCCTCTCATATATTCTGTATTTATGTCTCTGGTTTTGCCGTTGTTCTTCTATGTATTCTCCAGTGTTGTAGCCAAGACTAGGTTGTGAGTAAAATCGTGTACACCAAGACTAAAGCCTCATTTCCACTGAGCAGTATGGTACAGGTTGGGTTAATATGTCACAGTTTGGTACGGTAACACCCAATAGGCTTGTGTTTTCACCATGATGTGTGTTGGAATGGAGCATGTACTGTGAATACAAACTCTAGCCAAGCCATTGGCTCTATCTCTCAATATTAAATATAATGTGAACAGGCCTGAACTTGAACTGGAGATCTTCTAGTTCAGGAGTAAATGCTCTATCCAGTCAAGTTTTACTAAACAGTGTTACTAAATTAATTTGTTGTGGTCTTGTAAAGCCATTAGGTGAATTTGCAGGTCCTGAATGTCCAAGATCAGATGATTTTTGAACTTGTGAAGTGAAAAATGACTGGTTAGCAACACCAGTAGAAATGATTTTATATATTAATATTAAACAAGAATGTTTCATAATACTGTGCAGTTCTAATGCTCTTAAAAGAGTCTAAAGACCTGTGTCGTCTCTGCAACACTGGTTCTCTCTTTTTTCCATTGCTTGATGGAGTGATTTCAAAGGCCCACGCTAGTGAAGGAGCAGACGACGCAGAGCAGCGCTAATTGAGCCTTCTTTGTGCCTGGTCACTGCAGTGTGCCGAGAAGAACAGGCCCGGGAGTGAATCCAAGCAGCACTCAAGAGCCCCACCGGATCGATAATGCGGGAACTTAACAAAACAGAGACATGCCGAGTGCCCGGATCAGGGCCATTATTGTCTCCGGCGTGCAGCACTTCCACCAGGGACTGATCAATGTGAGAATATGGATCAAGATAAACATTCTCACCTTCGCTCTCACTCTCTTTCGCCTCATCTCCTAAAGTGCCGCATTGTTGGTCGAAAGTGCACAACATGAGGTCTCTCCTAATGCCCTGATGAGTGTTTTATATCCTCCATGTGCACAATATCTACCACAAAAAGTTGTAGTTATGTGAGCTCTCATGAAAATATTAAACTTTCACACATTTACCTTTTATAATTCGTATGCCTATATGAAGTAGAATGTGCTAACACTGAGTAGTTTAGCACTTCATAAATGTAAATAATGTTTCTGTTTAACAGACAAAATGTACTGAGTCCATCAAGTTGGTGTTGATCTCTTTCCAAGTGGACTTTAGTACGATTTGTGGTGGGAATCCTAACTGGCCCGTATCAGCTGCATAAATAATGTCACATTTACGGAATAAACAGGTTCTTGTAGTGAGCTGTGCTGTAGGATATTCAGCAAGATGCTATGAACTGAGGACAGATAATTTGCATTTGTTTTGTGGCCTTACACTGGTTTGAATTGTTAGGGTTGTTAGAATACATTTTGTGCAGTGAACAGCTGTTTTCTTGTCTTCATCTGTAGTGTTGCAGTTGGTGACTCTGTCCTAACATTTGCTTAGAACATACATTTTGTGACTTAAGTGTTAAACATTGTGCCTAAAGGTTGTAACTCTACTGTCAGTAATATATATATATATATATATATATATATATATATATATATATATATATATATATATATATATATATGTGATGCTATAACAATATATATATTGTTATAGCATCACGTCAGTTCATTTATTTTCTGAGGCAATCTACAGGTGTGGTGTACATATTTTGAGCATATTTGGAAACCACTGTAGCTCCTTGGTAAAAAGCAAAAATGTCACAGATAAGTCCAGATTGTGATTCAGATTGTTGCAAAAATGGCTCTAAAATACTGAAAGGTAGTTGTATAACAATTTGAGTAACTGGGTGGTTAAGGAAGATGAAGTATATGTAACAGAGTAAGCAGACCTATAATAAAATAAAGTTTGAAGCTGAGAGATTAGCATTAATTGTGGTGGTAGTTATACATGTGTACTTGTGTATTTTAAGTACTAGTAGCAGATTTTGCCATGCCAATAATCCACTGTACAAAGCAGTCTAAGTTTAGGTTCTAGTTTAGAATGGTAATACCTGGTTTCCAGTATGTATTTTCTGCAGCTCAACGCTGAATATAGTCAGTATCTTTTTCGAAAGATCAACCATTGTTGAAAGAAAGCAGCTTGAATTCATGTCACGCAGACCTTGTTTTTCAAGAAAAATGACAGTAACATTTATTTACAAAATGAACAATGGCAACGCAAGGGAAGGGGTGTCAGCTGACTGCAATTAGGCTGTGAAAAACATGGTCTGTGAGAGCATGCTGACCTCTCAAAACAAGATGTCTGATTCATTCATGACTTTTAATTGCTGCTGATGGCGTCCCACTGTTCCAGTCCCCCATTATTCACTTGAAAGACTATAGTAATTGTTTAATGTAGTGGAAGTAAATGGCAAATGGCTGTCACTGTTAAAAGTGAAGGTGTATGTATATAATAATAATGTATAAATAATATTCGGATGTGTGCAGCTGGCTAATACAGGTTTTTAGGGGGCTACTGATGCACTGGGGAAAATGTGAGAAATATATTTGGTCATTGTCCTCCTGCCTGTTTGAGAGTGGAGTAAGTATTAAGCTAAGTCCTATACACCAGAAATGTGTTTTATATAAAGGCAGAAACAGTAGTTAAAAATCAGTATTTCTTCTTCTTTACTTTTAAAAATCAGTATCAGTAAATCAGGAGTTTGTTAATGTACTGTTTAACACTTTTTCACACCTTACAGCCAAAAGGACTTGACTGGGAACTGGAACAGTAAAGTAGCCACATTGCTGCAGTTTTAATTAATCTTTCACTGCTCAGTCAAACAAACCAAACCTTCTAAAAAGATAGTAATACCCCTCACCTGTGGGGGCACTGCAATAATGATTACTGAAGGGAGACAAAATTGCATTTTTTTTCTTCACAGGCATTGATCAGAACCCCTTTCTAGGTTCTAGGGTCATAGTGCATGTTCTGAGAAACAGGGCAGATGTAAATCCAGAAGGAAAAAACTTATATAAAATCATGCACCGATTGGTAACTTCCACTTTTGGCAGTGACCAGCAATAGTTTCATACATACATACATACTACCAGTTTTCAAGATATGATACTAGGGCTGGGCGAATAAATCGTTTTTTTCGATTAATTCGAATTTGTAGGGCAGGTCGACTTGTTTAAATAAAAATTGATAAAAAAAAAAGAAACCGTCCACCACCGGCGCTCTGGGCTCCCGTAGTTCACAGTGGGTAGGCCGCCAGCACTCCCTCCGCACTAGAGGAACACAAACAACAATGTCGTCAGTTGTGTGGAATTGGTTCGGGTTTGCGGCGTCAGACGGAGAACAAACAGCGCCCCGCTGCAAAGTCAGTTCCTACAGGATTTCATGATGTTGCGATCGCAACTATTAACGCAAAATCAAGCAAAGCCCGTGAATTCAAGCAAACCCCGCGAATTCATCGCAACCCTGCAACTTTGTCCAAACTCCGCAACTCTCTCAGCAGACATAAACATAAAAATACACATCTGATTACATCAGATGTGTATTTTTATGTTTGAGTCACGACCTGCTTTTTGTTTGTTTGGTCTGCATTGCATTGATATGAACCAGTACGCCTTTTGAATTGAATTGCTGCACTTTTCATGGTGACTACAGTTTTGTGTGGTCCAGAGTTTGACTGCATGTTCACACCTCCCCAAACTTACGTTAACAAAACAGACAATAATTATGTAGATCAAATTAGGCTAGTGAGCTTGTGACTTATATAGTGACTTTGAAATTGTGTTTCTTATCTGTAACTAATGAATATTGCTTGGTTATGCTATTAGTCATTCCAATAATTAGCTCACATGCTATATGTTTGCTTTTTAACATTTATGTTTAACATTTGGATACCCGCGATGAACTCTCAATATTGGAAGTTAGTCAGGCATTAAATGGTGTTTGTTGAATAAGAGACATAGTAACATATTTTCACTATGGAATTGTGCAGCTACAGTATTCCTTGACATGAATCACATTGTTAGCCTGGTCAGTCCTGACCCATTCACTTTCCTGGTGAAGTGTTCTAGTGAAATAGGTCTGTAACCCATCCCGTTCCCGACAGTGTAGTACTTTCTATAGCTTTGTTTTCTTGATTGTTTGTGAGTTTAGTTGTTTATGAGTTTGTTGTCATTGCACCTTGGATTGGTTAATTATCAAATTGTATTCAGAGGTAGGGTATACTTTATTGTCTCCTTAGAAAACGTGTAATCTGCATTTGACCCATCCTTCAATGACGCTGGGACAACCTGTCAGGAGCAGTGGGCGATCGCTGTTCAGTGCCCGGCCAGGAGTACCTTGCTGGTGGATTAGCCTACTGTGCATGTTTTAGGTTGATGGTGGAAACCAGAGCACCTGCAGGAAAAGGCCCCATCTGCCCAGTCTGGGAATCCAACCTGGGACCTTCTTGCTGTGCGGCCTGCCAAAAAAACAAACACCAATCAACAGTGGCCATATCAATTCTCTGTACACAAGTTTGTACACAAAGTTTTATAATCAGAATGTAGCCAATGTTTAACCAGTAGCACCTCATTAAACAGTATGTGCATCCTTTTTTTTTATTTTTATTTCTAAACCACAAAAATAAAATGGTTTCAACTTCCTATTAACACACAGCTTGAGTATATGGTTCTCACTAATGTTTGGCCAGGTCTACCGTAGGCTGTAATAGTGTTTTTTACGTGCGGTTCATAAAGTGCACAGCTGTAGGAGGCTGCCGCTACACGCTCTCATCAGCATGCCTTTAAGGAGCCACAGATGACACTTGGTATTAAAATGTCAAATTGCCCTCTGCTCAGGCTAAAGATGATTTTAGTTGTGATTATGCACCCCCCCCAACCACCACCCCCTTTCAACAGCCCGTGAAGAAGAAAAAAAATAAAGCAAATGTGCTAATTGGTCATGGGGATTGGTTGGAAACTTCAGTATTTTCTGTCTGTGACTTCTAAATGAGTTTGGGAAGGAGAGGTTGTCAGCGCGGCGTGGAGGTTGAAGCGGGAGGAGGAGGGATGGGGGCTGGCGGGGGCTCAAATTGAAATGATGCACTGTTCCCCCTCACTGCAGCTCCGGCTCACAGTAATTAAATGCCTCATTGTTGTTTCTGGGGAATTTGTATTGAATATTTCATCCAGTGTAATGATTATTTGGGTGTGGGTGGGACATGGATGTAATCACCTTGGCTGCCACTTTGATGAAATACTCGGTTTAGGCTTGTGGTTCAAATATTAATTCCTCCAAAATAGTTTTCTGTTTCTGATTAGGTGTGTTTTAAATATGACATTGACATGACCTCAACGTGCAAATTAAAGGTGCAATATGTAGTTTTTCCTTTTATTTTGGCAACTTTATTTTTAGAACATGTGAACAGCTATGGTAGTCCCATGGTGACATGGTGAAATAGGGGAGAGTGTTTTACCTTCAGATACAGGAAATTATCAAACTATCCTTCACGTAGAGTGGTGTGTCAAGGCCATCCTAACAAGTCTGAAATTTTAACCAATGATCTTTTAGTTCAGGGGTAAATACTCTATCCATTGAGCCACAAAGCCATTATACTGTATGCCACAATAGAGAAGAAATCCCTTAAAAATACCTGAATCCAGACCCATTACTAAAATCTGACCAACAAATTATTCAATACCAGCAAAAACTTAAAATTTTTGGTTAAAATAATAAAGTTGTAATAGTTCATATGAGATTGGATAATATAGGAAAGGTCATTAGCCTATTACTACTGATGTTTGTAGCAGTATAATTTTCCTCTTGTGTATTAGACGTGACTTTCTCCTTCACTGGTTTCTTTGGAGTTTTATATTTTTCATGATGGACAAAAGAATGGTATTTTTTTATTTATTAGTTGCATATCTCTTTGTTTAACTGTAGACTAAAACATTTTACACACTGTACCTTTAACACACTCTTTATATTGTGTCTCCACAGAGGACGCCGGTCAACAACGGTGAAGCTTTCCGGTGGTTCTTCTAGTAAAGCCAGCCTTTTACACAAACGCTGGGACTCTCTTGACTCTAAAGTCCAGGAGCACTTGACTGGTTCAACACAGGAACCAAACACGCCCAAAACATTTGGAGGACAAGTATGGACGTAAAAGTGGACTGAGAAAAAGATAAATGGAAAACCTAAAGGTGTTGTTTTAACTCTGTAATTTACTTTTCTGTGTAATTATTGTACCTTTTGACAGTATCATAATGTATATTTTTGGTGTCTATGAATGTGTTCTCAGTGTCGTGGCTGTAGGTTTTCACAGCCAGCCCTATGTAAAGGACTCAACAGACAATCATATGACCACACTGAATCTGTCAAACACAAATGGCCACAAGGATCGGACAAATCTCTAACACACACTGCTCTGGAGCAATAATCTTTCTCTTACATTTTCACAATTAATCAGAGTTAAGTTATGTCCAAACGACCTAATAAACTAGATTAGACACTTATAATATGAATGATTTCCAGGTGAACATGGGCCAAATCTCTTGTCCTATAAGTAAATCTACATTTGGCATATAAAAAAGGACTGTAGCCACATGTTAAATGTATTTTCTGTTTGATAGAGCCTCAAACAAGAAATGTCCTCTGTAAAGAAATCAGTACAATGGTGAAATACGTTAATTTTTCAAGATTTATTCTAAGGAATTTGGGAGGAATTTGGGAATCATTTTGGCCTTGTTGGACAAAATGACGAGCAGGGAAATGGCGGTCAAAGAGCGGATGGCACGGAGGAAAATGATGCAAACTGGGAACCTGGGTCCCTCTGCATATGTGGCAAAGACTTAGCCCCAGAGATTCAGTGAGAGGATTACTTTTTTGATAAAAAAAATAAATATATCAGTATACAGTATTTAAAATCCAGTTCAAAATGAAAAATGACACGGTGATGATGCTACAACATTTAACAAACAGCACTTGTCAATGAAAAGCTATTTGTGTGGACATAATTTAACTTTTATATTTTGTATTACTCCTGGAAATGCCAAAATAGCTTACGTTTTGAGCCATGCATTTTACTAGATTTGAGGGCACATTGTCTGGAGCTGTGAGTTCTTTAAATCTGATTACGCATCATTTGATTGTGACAGCTCTAAATGATTGATACACAGCAGAATGGTGGCTGAAGGTCATACTCTCAAATATGATCCATACTTTTAATATAAACTTCCCCCATCAAAAATTGTATTCCTTTATTTTGAAAGACTACAGCTTTTAACTGTCTAAAAGGTAGATAGTAATGCCAGTAAAGGAACCTGTAGCCTATGGTAAATTCTTTCAAATTTAGAGTTAAGAATTTGATTCATATTTAACATGTCAGATGTCCTGGAGCTGAGGACACTACAGCCCCTCCCCCTGCAATGAGACAGACACATTCCAAAAACAAAATTATTCAATAAGTTACTCATTGTCTTAAACCCTATTGTTGCATGTGTAAATGTGTTTTGGTTTTAAAGATTACTAAGAATTTGTATATTGTTGTTGTGATGCTTTTATGTGTTAAAATAAAAAAATGAATTGAGTAAAAAATGTTGATGAAACTGTTTGATGAAAAATACTCAAATTACAATAGCATTTTAGGACCACAGAGAAATACATCAGGAGTCATAGTAGTAATTGTTGTGCAGTGGTTTAGAACCAGTAACCCCTCAAGAGGCTTAAATTTCTGCCGTGCTGTGAGTTGATGGAACTTTTTAAAACATATTCTTAGTAATGGGTTGCCATCATCAAGATTAACAAAGCTAGTGAATCCTCCTTTTGAGCAATGGTCCAAGAAGCTGTAGGTACACATTGTGGTATTCACGTGTACATATTCTATATTCACATCTTTCTAAACTTCAAAGAGCTGCACCTGTTTTCAACATTGTAGAGGTTCTCTATTTTATGCCATAAACAGCAGAAGTAAACATAAAGTGTAAGGCATCAGATAATATACTATGGTGTATGTAACATGGCTAATCACATCACGATAATACGAAAACCTATTTCTTTGTCTTGACATTTTCCCACAAGGATTTCTATCATTCAGTCAAGTATTTTGTTTCTTCATGTTAGACGACCTATAGTGTTTCAGAACGGTACACTTGAAGCTAACCTTAACTGTAGCACTCCAATGGAAACTTGCCTGATCTGAGCATCCTTTGGTCAGTTGAACAGTCTACTGAGATTTTAGCATCTGTGCTTGGGCACTTTAAACAGAAAGACACTGCATTCATTCTAGCCTCTATGCTGTTTAAGCTGGGGACACACTACTAACACACTACACTACTAGCTGCAATAATTCAGTCAGTTTTATTAATTAATGTCATAAATGCAACTTTTATCTAGCCTATACATATTTAAATACCACCCAGGTCTGATAGGGCTTTATTACAGACATTTACAATCAGCTGAGTGTGGAAAACTTTTTTTACAGACTCAGCACAACTGTGAATCGTTGTAAAATCGGGCAAAAAAATCATGTAAAGTGTCTAAAATTCATATTTAAGTTGGAATACTACATAGTTGGATTAGCTGAGATATAGGCTTTATCAGTCTCAAATGTTGCACCCTGTTTATGTGCATGTTTAATAAACATGTCCTACTGAAGCGCATGTCTTATCTCCAAAATATAACCCATATTATTTTTAAATTTAAATTTAGTGCATGGAAATATATTACCAATGCTATGAAATAACCAGCGGATTCTGTGTTTGTCCCAACTGGCCATTTAAAACTGAGAACTTAATGCTACTTTTATAACATTATAATGTTCGTCTTGTGTATTGCAAAGTTAATCATAAAATATTGCACTTGGAGTTTTATTCTTAAATCAGAACATACTTTTTTTCCTTTTTTCACTTGGCCCTAATACGTGTATGTAATATAAAATCCCTGATCACCCGAAACTATGACTTCCTCCTCTTTATAAGCGGTGGAAATGCAACGCGGGAGGAGAGGAGGAGTTGTAACAGTGTTGGTTGCCTCCCCAGTCACGTCTTTCCTCGAATACTAAAACGCTGCACAGAGAGCAGAGCTTCCTACAGGCAGCAGACTTTAAAGGACTAGTGAAATCCCGTGTGGTTTGTCATGCCAGAATGCACTTGGGGTGGGGGCACAGGGGGGTGTTGGGATGAGGCAGGGGGGGTGATGGTGGGGGAGCACGACGAGAGACAGGCTCCTGAGATAGCTAGAGCGAATGAGCAATTGGCGGGTGTCGAGGTTTCTGAGCTATGGAAGGCAGCAGTTATTGGGGAGAAGGGAAGCAGAGGACAGAGGCACATTTGGGCGGTTGCTGAGGTGGGAAGGAATGTCAGCGCGCGGGGAGAGGGAGCAAATCATCCGGGACCGACTTCTCCCCTGACTGAGCACGCTGCCATCGCCCAAATTGAGCTGCTGCTGCTGCTTGCCTGGAATAAGGGCCAGCCAGGAAGGAGACCGGCTCAAGTCTTCAGGAGCGGCATTACAGAGTCCAGGTGGTGAAATCCTCCCTCTCTCCGGCCAGCGCGGGTCGATAATGTGCATCAGGGGTGTGCTCCCGGCCTGGTCACCCAGATTAAATAACATCAACAGCAGCGCTCCCTAATCCTGCCTCCAGCTCTCGCTCTGGAACTGGAGTTTAAGTGCCTAGGCCCAGCGCTTATGTTTAGTCTGTCCACACATTAGAAACACACAAGGAAAACCGACAATTATCAAACTAGAAAGAGGTAAACAGGGATTGTTTGTTACCAAAACACATTTTTAAAAATAAGCAGCTACAATAACTTCAGATTCATGTTGGATTTTGATATCCACTTGTACATATGCCATGGCACCAAACCTAATGCACTGTTAATGTGTTTTAAGCCACATAACTGCACCTCATTCTTAGTAAAAACACAAAAAACAAAGTATTCTGGCAACAAGTACACATCCAGGCCTCTACTAAGGATTTCATAAAGCTGCAATGGCCAGACCTGAACTCAAACCAGTGATCTTCTAGTTCAGGGGCAAATGCTCTATCCTTTAATAATAATAATAATAATAATAATAATAATAATAATAATAATAATAATAATAATAATAATAATAATAATAATAATAATAATAATAAAGAAGAAGAAGAAGAAGAAGAAGAAGAAGAAGAACTGTGTGAAGTGTCTTGCCCAAGGATACAATGACAGTATGCAATGCTGGTAGTGGGGATCAAACTGCCAACCTTTGGGTTAGTGGGCCATTACTGACCCTTTGTGGCTGATGTTACTAACTTTGTGCCCCTATCTCACAATTATACAGAATCCTTTAAAAAAACACACCAAAAACTAATTTCTTCATTTTTCTTCAATTCATTTTCAACTTGGAAAAAATAGTCAACATTTTTTTCCATTGAACTATTTTTTTTCTTTACATGAGACACTTCAGCAACTGATGAAGTGTCCTATTTTTCTCAGTTCCAGCTCTCCAATTCTGAAGTACTGTACACTCAGAGCTTTTAATCCGACCTTAGCTTCACTAAGCAGCAATACCCTGACAATCAATCACAGTATGAAGGTTTATCAGACCAACTAAGAGAATTTTGAATTACTGTCATCTCGACCCAGACGTTTACATGCACTCTGAAAGTTTGATTAAATTGGTACCTGGGCAATAATTCAGTTGGGATGTTAGGACAGTTGACTCGCACAATAAACATCGGTGCTCTGGTTTACGCTGCAAAAGTTGTACTTGTACTTGATACCAGCAATCACCAGTATAGCAACTTTTTGACATTGAAACCATAGAGAAATGTCTTTGCTAACATATGAGCAACCAAGGCACACAGAGCAGCTCAAATGTGAACGTCTTCCCTTTGGTAACCTAGCAACTTGAGAGTAAAAACAACACTGTGGTTTTCTGATGATTATAATATTTATCAGTGTACCTCAAATGCCTGTTTCTTCAGTCTGAAGGATGCATTTTCCACTTTCTGAGAAGAGGTTGTAAAGCTCCGGTAGATCTTCTTGTACAAAGCAACTTCCTGTAAGGCAGGGGTCTCCAACCTTTTTTCTCCAAAGAGTTACTTTTATAAGATGAAAATGGCAGAGAGCAACTTGTGCTTTCTAACTTTTATTCATTTATCTTCTTCCGCTTATTCCCTTTAAGGGCCCCAGGTACTGGAGCCCAGTAACTATGGGCCTTAGGCGGGGTACACACTGGAACAGTGGTCAGTGAGTCGCAGGACTGACACTTTCAACTCAATTCAATTCAATTCAGATTAATTTGTATAGCCCAGTATCACAACAAAAGTCACCTCAAAGGGCTTCACAACAGTTGATCAAACATAAACACACAATCAAACAACACAAACAATAACTACACTAAACAGACCCAGGACACTCCTGTCCTTAGACCCTTCCTTCTCGGTAAGGAAAAACTCCTAAAAAAAACAGCTGCGGGAAAAAAAGAAGAAACCTTATGGAGCCCAACTGAAGGAGAGATCCTCTCCCAGGACGGACAGGCAATGTGTCTAGGACTGTTGGTTCATTAGCTCATCTATAGCATCATAGATCAGCTCTGTAAGGCTTCATACAGGGAGTGGGGTGAGGTAGGCTGAGGAAGTCCATAGGATGCAGAAGGGGCCTTATCCAGACAGGTGAGTGGGGCGAGATAGAAACAAAACAAACTCAAAGAAAATGGATTTTGCATTCCCTTAACCTTAACCTTTTCTTAACCCTTTACCTGAACACTTACAAAATGTTGGTGCCCACAGCTCACATTTTCCATTAAAGCAACAAAAATATTTAGTTTGAAACAAAACTTACCTAATCACATAATAATCATTTTGTGCATAAAGGAAGCGGTGAACTATGAATTTGATTGGATATATACGCAAGTTGGTTTACCAAGTGATAAATCAAATTTGACTAATGAAGCCCATGTAGAATTTATTAATTATTAGTCTGTGGGGAGCTACTTGGAAAGTGGCTGAGAGCTACTGGTAGCTCCCGAGCTACAGGTTGGAGACCCCTGCTGTAAGGTAAGTTATATTGTTTCTGAACTCAATTATCAAAAGCTTTGAGTGAATAAGGATGCAATTAACTGGTTTTAATCCTGCTTAACCTCTGGTTCTTCTAAACAATACTGTATATGAGAGTTTTAAAAAGTCTGCAGAAACTTTTTATTCTGCCTCCTGTTCCATCATGATGCAAAATGTTAAGGTTTGCTTTTGCTTAAGTAGTAACACAGCCTTACTTCATGGATATTAACATTTATAACTTAGTCCCAACAAAGAAAAACAATTTAAATGTGCAGTTATGAAACTACATGCAGTATGCAGTATTTTGTCTTCTCATGCCACTGTGCCATGAAAGAAGCCAAGGCAGGTGGCGTCAATGAGTAGGAACTTGAGCGTTTAGAGGACATTTGGATTTCATTATTGCAAAAATAGCTTATGGTAAGTTAGCACATCTTTGTTTACATATCCATCAAGCCAATTCTTTTCCTATTCTATACAAAGAAGTTAGTCTGGTAGCTCTTCGGTAACATTTCGTTTCTGAGGCGGAACAATGACAGGTGGAGTAACTAATCAGAGAAACTAAGGACGGGCCATAAGCTGTGCACTGCTGACCCAAACAAACATGGACTCCTGACGTTTTTTTTCATAAAACACCAGAATACATCGTATTATGAGCAGTTTTGTTTTTTCCAAATGAGGACAGCAGCAGACGCCAGTTGTACAAAGTTTTTTAATGTGTTCGTTAATTATCAAATGTCAGGGCCAACAGTTTTGTTAGTCTGGTTAGGGTTAGACTCATTCACCTTAACCCATTCATGCTGTCCTCCATAGCAAACAAACCTGTTGACCACACATGTTTCCTCATGGTTGTACAAAATGGATTGTTATGTTTTGTGACTGGTTAAATGGCTGTCCAGTCTGCTGCAGTATAGCTCAGTAGGTAGAGCTGCGGGACATGTGCACGCCTGCCTCAGCGTAGTGGGTTTGAGTCTAGACTGTGACACTTTGCTGAATGTCTCTCCCCGCTCTCTCTCCCATGATTTCCTGTCACTTCTCCACTGCACTATCAAATAAAGCCAAAATTTGTCAAAAAATAAAGAAATAATAAATGGCTATCCAATTAAATTGCACCCATTTATTCTGCCTCTTGGAAATTTAAACTTCAGTCGACAGAGACCAGACTAATTCTTTGTAGAGAGAGAGAGAGAGAGAGAAAAGATGGATTTCATTGTTGCATGGGCTAAGCTTTGGGTTGGAAGATTGTCCATCAGCTTTCTTTTTTACTATTAAATGGTTTATATTGGGGACTTATTTTTGAGGAGGTGGAGAGATCAATCCTTGGGGCAGGACATCATGACCTCTCTGGGTGGAGTTGCTAGGACAGGCTCCAGCCACCCACGACTCCTAATACAAATTAGTGCATGAAGATAAATGTGATAATATTGTTTAGGTTCTAGCAAGAAATGATGTAACCCAAATAATGCTTGCATGTATTAGGGTTAAAAAGCTGATCGAAGATTTTTTCCTCAGCAGTGGACTCAATTTGAACTCAGTTGTATTCCCTCACACTCAAACACTTAAAAAAAATGCCCTGTTTGCAGACGGTTGAGTCACTTTCCTGAACTGGCACTGCAGCAGAAGCAAAGTATTTCTGGGAATAAGCTCCATTGATCTCACAGAGGAAGCAGCGATGGCGTCCAGACAAACTAATCATTACTGGGTCTTTAGGTCATCTCTGCATCTCAGCCTTTAAACGGACTTTGCCTCTCCATACCTCTCCTCCTCTGGGTCCCGAGCGGGTAAATATGGGCTGTCACTCACCAAAACAGCCAAATAAGTACAAGTGGCGCTGGTGCCACTGTGTGCCAGGGGTTAGTGGGCCAATCAGATGTGTTTACCCTCTGTGTGTCCTCGGCAGAATGCGGCGGCGCTCTCATAATCCCTTTAGGGAGTTGGAATAAAAAAAACACCGGCTTACTCGGTGGCATATTTGTCGGCAAAATCCACACCCCTTCTCCATAAAGGACAGGGGCGAATGAAAGCAATACAGGAGGATTATTGAACGATGAGAGTTAAATGTCTTCACAGGCACTAATTAAACGAGTGCTTTAATTAAAACGAATGCGATCTTAGAAGAATTTCAAGGTGATCTGACGCTTTATTTACCCTTCAATAACTTCGACCTGTCTAATAAATCCCCATTTCTCATATTGAGGTAGGCGCATGAACACAGCACACACAGGACAGAGAATGAGGCCGCGAGAGAACAACGCAGCCCGCCGCTCCCCACCTTGTCTTTCATTATTTATTTACTGTCTGCAGTTTTTCCATGGCACGCATATTGATGCGGAGAAAGCCGGGTGTGAGTGCGTGTCAGAATCATTTCCTGACGAGGGAGACAAGGTGGAAGTAATCAGCAGAGCGCTGATGCAATATGACAGCCCCTAGAACCGCTGGTACACAGTTAAGAGCAGGAGGGAGAAGAAAAACATCCCCCACTCAAGGAGGCAAAGAACAGGCAAGATTTGCACAAGCGACATTTGGTGGAAAGTAGGTTTTACCCAAGTTGGCAAAGTTTGTGGTGAGAGGACCGTATTTCTGAGCGATTTTGTCTGGAGTTCACCTCTGAAAATCTCAGCTGCACTTCAGATGGTTCCAGGAAGTTTATTCTCTGTCAGATCATTCATTATGTGTCCCTTTTTATAGAGTATCTTAGAACATTTACACATCAGTCAGGCTGCAGTTACAAATGAATGCCCAATGTTGTTGGAACTTCTAACGGCTTAATGTTGCAGGTTTATCTTTAAAAATATATATATTTACATTTCTGTCATGGTTTTATTTAGTTATTTTTTTGCTTGCTTTTGCCACTTCTGTGAGGTCTAACCACCAGCACAGGTAAGGATCATGAGCAGTGTTACAAAGTTAAGAGGGGGCTGCACAACATTCTTTGGCCTAATAGGTGTCTGATGGCTCCTGCACACTAAATGAAAGTTCACCCAGTGTTTAGCAGCCTTAATAGCCATATTTTTCTTTTTTTTTCACAATTTCTATTATTATTTTTTTATTTATAGATGTTTTTTTCCTACTGCAGAGGCAATAATATTCAAATGTTTCTTTTTAGACAAATAGATATTCAATTCAATTCAATGCAGGTTTATTTGTTTAGCCCAGTATCACAACAAAAGTCGCCTCAAAGGGCTTCACAAACAGTTGATCAAACATAAACACACAATCAGACTTAACACACAATCAACACAAACAATAACTACGCTAAACTAAACAGACCCAGGACACTCCTGTCCTTAGACCCTCCTTCTCGGTAAGGAAAAACTCCCAAAAAAAAACCAATTACGGGAAAAAAGAAGAAACCTTATGGAGCCCATATTGAAGGAGAGATCCTCTCCCAGGATGGACAGGCAATGCGTCTAGGGCTGTTAGTCCCTTACTTCATCTATAGGATCATAGATCAGTTCTGTAAGGGTTCATCCAGATGAGAGTGGGTGAGATAGGTTGAGGAAGTCCATAGGATGCAGCAGGTGGCCTCATCCAGACAGGTGAGTGGGGAGCGGGAGAGAGGGACAACTTGTGAATAGCAATGAACTGATTGGAGATATAGAGTATTTCATTATATTAATTACAGTGATAGAAGAAGAGCAGCAGATGAAACCAGAGGACAGAGGCTCAGTGCACCATACTTCCCCCAGCTTCTAGCTCCTAGAGCAGCCTAGCTTCAGCTGTGGAGTTAACCCTGTTCCTAGGTGGCCTGACCATACGCTTTCTTGAAGAGGAACGTTTTAAGCCTAACTTTAAATGTAGAGACTGTGTCTGCCTCTCTAACATGAGCTGGAAGCTGATTCCATAAAACAGGAGCTTGGTAACTAAAGGCTCTACCTCCAACTGTACTTTTAGAAACCCTGGGAACCACTAATAGCCCTGCATTTTGTGAGTGCAGTACTCTGCTTGGTTGGTATGGCACTATAACATCAGTAATGTAGGATGGGGCCGTACCATTTACAGCCTTGTAAGTCAGGAGAAGGATTTTAAACCTAATTCTGAATTCAACTGGAAGCCAGTGAAGTGAAGCTAGCTCAGGAGTAATATGTTCTCTCCTGTTAGTTCCTGTTAATAATCTTGCTGCTGCGTTTTGAACAAGCTGAAAACATTTTAATGAGTTTTTAGAGCACGCTGCCAGCAGAAAGTTACAGTAATCCAACCTAGATGTAACAAACGCATGGACAAGTTTTTCAGCATCAGTTTTAGATAAAATATTTCTGATTTTGGCTATGTTACGTAAGTGAAAGAATGCTGTTTTACAGGCTTGGTTTATATGAGCCTTAAATGATAAGTCTTGGTCAATTAAAACTCCTAAGTTTCTCACAGTAGAACTTGAGGCTACACTGACACCGTCCAGGGAGACTCTCTGGTCAGACAGAGCATCTCTCAGCTTTTTGGGGCCTAGTATAATGACCTCTGTTTTTTCTGGGTTTAGGAGGAGATAATTAATTGTCATCCAGGTCTTTATGTCTCTCACACAGGTGCTAAGTTTCTCAACGCGGCCATTCTGATCAGGTTTAATTGATATATACAACTGTGTATTGTCTGCGTAACAGTGAAAATTAATGCCATATTTTCTGATTATGTTATGAGCGAAAGGAAACATCTCTCAAACCTATTTGTCTAAAAAGAAACCTTTGAATATTGATATAATATTGTAATTTTCCATAGTCTAAAACTTGTTCAGTTTTACAGTGAAAAAGCAGGAAGTGTCACTGCTGCTGGAGGTAAGCAGTGGGAGTTGGGAGCGTGACAGAAAGTTCTTTTAAACTTTTGTATTAAGTTAACATTACGTTGCATTATAAACCACAAAGGTTTGCTCAGTGTTTTGAGTGTGGAGACGGTGGACACACATTCTGGCAACAAATCAGCAAGTCTCGTGCCTGACATGATCTTTTCCTCCTAATCTGCCCTGACTGTTTGAGGCAGCTGTAGATTGATTAGTTACCTCCCAACCCTTGCAGAGCATTTCCTCTCCTCCTCTGGTGTACCACTGCTGTACATAAACCCATAAAAATCTCTTCTACCGCTCTATCTCTACCTGCGTCGTCGTCTCTGTCTCTCACCTTACGCCACATGCATATATTGTACAACACTCTCCATCTCCTGACAGCACCAACACTTCCTGCACGCCGTAATTGATGAATGTGGAAGACGTTGTGTTTAGGGTCCTTCTCTGTGTGTGTGTTGTTTTTTTTTTTTTTGTTTTTTTTTAGTCTTGAACACACATGCATGCACACACACATATAAACAGGCAGAGGTGATTGATTGATTGGGCCGCTGGGTTTGGTGACGGCTGGCGACATTTCTCCACATCATGTCAGCGGGGCCTGGCAGAGGGAGGCGAAGAGTGATCTCTCAGGGATTAGGTAATCAAAGTGAGCGGGCTGCATCCAGGGTGGAGCCAGTTCCAGTCACAACCAGCCTGGACCGTCCTAAAGTACAGGAAACTTTTGTTAACACTGCAATTGTGATTTATACTCAACAGCAACTTTATTAAGTATATGCCTCTTTAACCTTCCATGCAAATAGCTAATAGAGCATTACACACACTTACAGAAGGTCTAACTGAGGAAAGGTCATTTACATCAGTAGTTCCCAAACTTTTTTATGGGACCCATATTATAAATGGCCAAAGGAATGATGACCCTACTGTTTGGTCTGGTTCACTGCAGTTTGGTCATTTTTGAATAGTCTTTAGTGTTTTATTTACCCAGATTTCTTAATTTATTTCCAGTTTGCTCATTTGGTGAGTTACTGGTTTTGTTCCCTTTTAGTGTTCTTTTCATCATGCCCCTATGGACTTCTGCTTTAATTTTGGAACCAATGAAAAAGTTGTTGATTAGTTAAAAAAACAAAACAATGGACCACTGACCCTGTTTTGGGAACCATTTAAGTGACTGACACACATTTTTGCAAAGTTGCTTAAGTTTGGTGTGGTATGGCATGGTGGTTGTCAGGTAAACTGGTGTGAGGATTTCAGAAATATATGAAAGTGAGCAGCACTTACTGTATGTTGAAGAAAATGCTGTGTTGATGCCAGAAGTCAAATGAGAATGGCCAGACTTAGCCCAGCCAGCCCCTTGTACGTTCTTTTTAAAGGCAGGAGAGTCCAGTTCCTCAGCCATAGACAGCCATTTCCTCCCAGTCGATTTGGACCTGACCAATCACAGTGCCTCTTACAAAAGCAGAAGAAAAAAAATCAAGATGGTGCTGGGCTAATACTAAGCAAAATTCAATTTCTCTCACCTGATTAATGGTGTTTAGTGCTTTCCTTTGTCACCTATTGATTTTGCTGAAGTCCGCCTTGTTGTTCAGGCCTCTGTGTGATTTTTTTTCTTCATCCAAACAAATGAGTTTTTCCCTGCTTACACCCCGCTTTTCGTTTCTCTGATTGGTTACTTCATCTGTGATTGTTCCACCCATAGACATGAAATTCAAGCAAAGGGGTACCAGACTAACTTCTCTGTATAAAGTATGAAACGACTGGTTTGAGATGTTAAATGCAACAATAACACAAATAAGAACTTGTTACAACAAAGGTTTGCAAAAGATCCTGCCAAAGTGAAGCAAATATTTGCATTAACAGGCATTAGAACAGGTGCATTATTGAATATGTGTGTTTAATATGATGTGGCTAGTGAAAGTATATAAATAGCTCCTTCTTCTACCTAGTGATTGTGATGCAGGGTCCACTGTTTTGCAAACTGCTCTCCATTTCCTCCGACCTAAAGCATCTTCCAGGTTGACACTGACGGCCCGTATGTCATCCTTAATGGCATCCATCTACCAGTGAAGTGTATAAATATATTTATATACTGTATATTTGCCAAAAGTTCGACAGTGGCTAATGCTGACAAACCTCAAGTTTCTGCAGTTTTCCAAAGACCAAATCTTCAGAATCTTTTGTGTTTTATTACAAAGTTGCATTATATTATAAAGTGCACCAGAGCAGATGCTGAAACTCATGTGACCACCTTCATCTATTGCATAGCCCTCCTCTAGCCAACTTAGCCATTAGCAAATTACAACCTGCACAAAACACTGCACCTGGGTTATTAGCCATGACAAGAAAATGGAATTACACTTGGAAGTTGTATGTACTTCTGTTGTTAACTTTCTGTAACTCTTAATTTACCAGAATATTTAGGTACTGCAGCAATTTAGTCTTGTTTAAAGGAAACTTTAAATTACTAAGGTATAGGCCTATATTATTAAGTATTCCTAAGTATTCATGTATAGATTCAAGCTTCACTACATTTCCTTATTCCAGTACACTTCTATTCCTGCACAGAGCCGCCCTGTGGCATAGGCAATACAGGCAAATGCTAAGGGCCCAGAGTGGTTCAGCATGCAATAAGGCTTAATGAGGCTGACCAATAACAGTATATATCTAGAAATTATGGACACTGGGGACTGAGTCCATAGATGTGTTCTACTCTTGTCAAGCTTTAAGTCACTTTTTGTTTGATGACAATCAAGCGCTTACATGTGGAGATCCAATCATAAACAACTCATGAAATAATACGTGCAGTAATGATAGATCAATCTAAAGCGCATGTTACTGTGGCGGTGCGCAACGCCTTTGTCACAATATTTTAGCTGTGTTAAAAGCAACATAAAACATTAATCTAGACTCCTGACAAAAGCTTCTGTAGCCTGTAGTGTTCTCTGGAGCCTCTGTCCAGGCTCAGTGACTGAAGACTGTGTGAGTCTGTGCTGCAGGGGCAGAGCAGGGGCCTCCACTGGGGAACCACTAACAGCGTCATAAGACGCATGTGTAAAACATAAAAAAACTAAAGCTAAATCACAATATGCTCTGGTCTGTGTAGAGAAGTAGCTCATGTTTAAAATGTGAGAGTTTTTACACAAAAGTGTTACGTCTTGAAACTTGAAGAGGAGTAAAATCATAATTAGTCTCCTTTTTTACTCCAGTGTAGTAGCTGCTGAACATCATTTATGATCATCTAAAGTGCATCAGAATACAGGAAATTACATGTTTTGTTCAACATTTGATGGGGGAGGACCCCCAGCCTTCTATTGTACTAATAGTGGCAGTAGCTCAGTCAGTAGAGGTTGGGGGTTCAAGCCCTGCAACCGGCAATGCATACTGTCATTGGGCAAAACAATTCACCCACCTTACCTGTATAAATGTGTCAGTATGACTGAGTTTGGTGATAGTGGTAGGTGCAAAATGGCAGCCACACTTCCTTCAATCTATGTGTGGTTACAGAAGGAGCTCACCACCACCGAGTGTGACTGAGGAGTGAATGAATAATGCACCAACTTGTAAAGCGACTTGGAGTGTCTACAAAAGAGCTATATAAGACTAATGCATTATTATTATTATTATTATTATTATATTATTATTATTATTATTATTATTATTATTATTATTATAAAGCCTACAAATTACATAAAAACCTACTAAAACTACATCGGGGCACAGTTCAGGGAGTGGCATGAAATCAATTGCTTAGTAAAGTCTTATCAAATATAGCCAGTATTCTGTTTTAGCAGTGGTGAGGGTGGGGGGGTGAAATTTAAAATCTTGCCTAGGGCGCCAACAGAGCCGGCTCTCTGCACATGGGAAGCCACCTATCTGAATTCAGAGGGTCAGTCTGATCTGTTGCTAAAATACAACATAATAAATACTTCTTCTTCCATTACTGCTACATAATCCAATAAACTACTATTGTACTATTTTTACTCTAATATTTTTAATGTTTTAAATACAATGTATAATCGTTTTTAAATCCACAACAAGTGAAACCATAACAAAAATGTTAATGCTTTGCCTTTGGGTAAAAATGGCTCTTCACCTCCTCCACAGATGTAAGAAGACAAAACAATGCTCTCTGTTCCCATACACATTGCCCCAGTCACAGCATTTATTTTTCTATTGATCAAATGTCAGATATGCTGCCAACTTTGACTAAACAGCAAAGTATAAACACACATTTATGGCTTGTAGCTTTCTATTATTCCATATGTTGTTTATAGCAGAGATAACCAGCTTAATAAATGATTAGTAGAAGTCCAGTGATAACAATGTTTTATGTTTATGCACTGTGTGTCTTTAAAGAGATTCTTTCAGTGCTCTCTCTTATAATCAACCATATTTTAGTTTTGAAAGTGGCTTTCATACACACATTGAGCCTCTATTCATCATGTGTCCATCCACGAAGGCTGCTGTGGCCTTCAGAGACTCAGCAACAAGTCCGGTTTAAAAACAAGTTTTCATTGGTTTGGCACTGTAGAAGTCAGGATGGTAAACTTTAAAGCTGCAAGCCTGAAAACTTGTTTGCTCACGTTCTGAACAAACCCAGCACTCACTCCAGCAGTAAAATAACACATTCTCATTATTTGTTGTATCAATGCTCAAGAGTTTAGAGCTTGCTCTAGACCATTGATTCTCAAACTTTTCATATCAAGTACCACCTCAAAATATTCAGCCATCTAAATACCATCTTTAATATCAGCCTAAATCAGGACTAACACAGGATTGAACTGACACTGAACTAAAGCTTAACTAGGACTAAACCAGGACTTAAAACGTGCTAATCCAGGACAGATCCACACTAACCTAAGTTGGGCGGCAGTAGCTCAGTTGGTAGAGACTAACCCAAAGATTGGCTGGTTTGATCCCCACTACCAGCATTGGATACTGCCGTTGTATTCTTGGGCACACTTCACTCACATGGTTGTTGGTGGTTTGGCAGCCACTCTTCCGCCAGTCTGCCCCAGGGCAGCTGTGGCTATAGCTGCAGCTTAGATCCACTGAGTGTGACAGGAGTGAAGGAATAATGCACCTCATTAAAAAGTGGTATATACAACAGATGCATTATTATTAACCTTAAACCAGGGCTATCTCCAACTAAAGCAGAACTAAAACCACAAGGAAACTGTTTCTAAACTAAACTAAAGCAGTACTTGAACTGCAAAAGACTCCTGAGTACTACAAAGAAGCCTATGTACCACTAGTGATACCTGACCACAGTTTGTGAACCACTGCTCTGAGTTAAGCGTTAAGCAATTAACTATGTTACCTATGTTTTAGAAGACCAAAGTCAATGGCAGTGTACTTTATTCCAGTGATTTTCAACTGGTGGGTCAGGACCCAGTAGTGTGATTCTTGGATGGTTGTATAGCATGTACAGTATGTTGAATGTTTTAATGTTTAAATATTCTTAAATCACACACAATAGTCAAACTATTTTTTTTACATTAGCCATTCTGTGAAAAGTTACCAGGAAACAAAAGGAGCCCCAAATTAAGACCAAATAAGAATCCCTACTTTATTTTCAAACAGATTGAGCTGACCCAAATGTTTGGCCTAAGCATTATCAACATTTTCATCTATTGAAATCATTAAGCCTATATAATGACAAAAAAGTATATCTTTCCAATACATAGCATTCAAAATGAGTGTAACCTACTGTCACCCTTTAGATATTCAAAGCCTGTGAATCTGATAGAGTGTTATTTAAAGATGGAGGTACACATAAGAAGCCAGTCTAGAGAGAATCCCTACAGAATGGACAATACTTCAGCTGATTGTGTCCAGCATTACAGCTGATTGGCCCAAACTCACTGGTGAATGTTGGAGCACCGTGGCCTGTGGATGGAGAGGGTCCTGGTGTCACGTCCCATTGGGGTCAGAGCACGGCGGCTACATTTACCAAAGCAAACAGCGCACAAGAGCGGAGCACTTCACCTGTCACTCCACATCACTCCATTATCACATCCAGCAGTCTCACAGTCCCACTCCCCAACACACACTGTTCAAAATTCATACATGGAACACAATGGTGGCTGCCATGAAAATTTTAAATGGGAGGGTTAGGCCGCTAATGAAGATAATGTGGCACTAAAGCCTCCTCACTGATTATGGTACATTTCAAATAATTCCAAATTTTTCTATTAGAGTGTAGAATCAAAACACCAGTCCACAGCTGCTTCATACAGGGACAGTTTCCAAATCTTACACATGATCCATGTTTCCATTTTCTCATTCTCTGATGCTCATTTAAAACTTTGGCATAACTGTGTTACACCACAAAATGATAACACATGTAGGGTATGTGAAATCTGGATTTTAATATTTGGTTTAGTATTTGGGTAAGTTTAAGTTTTGTAAACCTTGTCTTTATGTCTTTTCTAATTCAGGCTTAGTAAAGATGGTTTTATTTATGTGAGGTTTGGTTTAAGCTTGACTTATTCAAAGGAAGCTTAGTGAATGTTGTAATTACCATGCATATGCACATGCAGTGTTCAGTTGGTCCTCCTGGTTGGAGGAACAAGTAGTAAATAGGTAATCTTAAGCTTTATTCGGGTTTAGCAAAAACTTGCTTATTTAAGACGGCGTAAGTAAAGATTGGCTCATTTTAATCCATAGCTACCCAATGGCTTATTTAAATCAGGTAAAGTGAAGACTGGCTTTTTACAGTCAGGGTTTACTAAATTTTGGTTCAGCAATGTTGAATTTAGTAAATATTTGCTCAATTAATTATGACTTAGTACAGATTGGTTTATTTAAATCAAGCTTAGTACACTTTGACTTTGATTTTTTTGTCACTAAACATTTTGATAATAGAATAATTTGTAAATCATTTCTTCATGACTGCCTCAGAGTGTACATTATGTATGTTGATGGGAGCAGGTAATTGTGAATGTAGCCCTGCAGCTGATGACTGGAGGTGAACTAAAGCCCCAGTACTAAATTGCTACTGTGGTTTACCTTGGGGCATAGGGCATAGTCCAAGTGCACAAAGACACATCCGGGGTAAAAAAGGCATCCCCCCGAGAGAAGAGTGACACCAGGCAGTCGCTCCGGTGCTCCTCAGCCGCGTGATTAATAACCTCAGTGGCCCCTAATCTCTCCATCATCTATCTATGTAAATGCCCTCGGACCTGCCGCGCCAACACACTTTGACTGATGGCTGTTCCACTGCACTGAGCGCGCTCAGATGTGTTAGCAGCCGAGTCTGTGTGTGTGTGTGTGTGTGTGTGTGTATCTGAAGGGACGAGATGAGAAAAGTCAGATGGACCTATACGTTTTTATTGTGGAAAAATGCATATAATGTTACTAAGCTAAAATGCAGTAATCTGTAGAATCAATTTGCATGCAAAAGACATAAATACATTTTCAAAATATTATATTTGTTTGTTTAACTCCACAGCATGACAGTTTCACTAATATAATCCAATTAAATAAGACTTTTCAAAGCATTAATTCAAAATGTTAAAAGCATCAAACATTTAGCAATTTTTCCATATTTTTAGTTAAATTTAGAGTCAAATTAGTTTCAGTTTGTATGTAGTAGGAAAGCTGACTTTAGATGACCAAAACCCATGTAAAACCAGAAAGACAGAAGTAAAGTCTAAGAGCTGGGCTAGTCTTAAGTATGGCTTTTGAGTCTTGCTTTGTAAACCGTGTTATTTTAGGTCAAGCTTATTAAAAGATTATTAAGTCAGGTTTTGTTAAGTCAGTCTTACTAAAGTCAGGCTTAATTAATCCATGCTTGGTTAATCCAGGATTAGTTAAGTCAAGTTACGTTAAGTCAGTCTTACTAAAGTCCGGATTAGTTAAGTCAGGCTTTGTGAAAATTGGCTAATGTAGGTTATGTCTGTGAAGCCTCTCAGTTAACCAAGCTAACTGAATTAAAACGCTCCATACTGTGATTGGCTCCATTTGATTCATTTGCCCATTCTCTGGACTTGTGTGACATTCACGTCATTTCTGCTGCACTTTTCGCGTCATTCGCACCACAGGACTTTTATTCACATGTGAACGTGCCTTTACATAGACTTAAGTAAATGACTTGCCAGACGCTTTATTGGCATTTGTGTGAACATACATTTATACTATTGTAGAAGTTTTTTGTTTGGTTAAGACATATGAGCTGTTGCTATGATTGGCTAAACAAGTCATGGTAGACGGTTACTAGTTGGATCATCCAGTCTCCAATCAAATATTCTATTCCCCTTTGGCCTTTGCTGAGGGATCAATTTATAATTAAAATATAGCATCGTCATCTATCTCATTAAACGCAAACCTGTGACATGAAACTCTACAAAAAGGTATAGTTTTATATAGAAACACATTTGTCTAGTTCTTATACTCTCTTAGCAAATGCTGCACATACACAGCATGGTGAAAAAGCAATTCCACACTAAACTGTTCCATACCAATGTGACCGGTACTGAAATGATCTACTCTGCATGTACAGTATTATACAATTTGGACAGAATTATTAACACAGGAAAATACTAATATACGCCTCTAAAAGAAACTCTTCTTATTTCTTGGCCTGATATAAAATAGAAGGAACAGGATATGATTGCATGCACTTTGTTTGTGCGTCTCCTAACTGGTTGTTAGAGCGGGGGATGGTGGAGCAGACAAGCCGAATGTGTAGTGTTTTTTAACCATCCACTCCCACAGGCAATTTGGGGCACAAAGACAGATAACAAGAGAGTTATGAAAAGGTCAAGGAGCAACGTAGTCTTAATGTGCGGCTGAGTCCGTCTGATAACAGCAGACAAAGAGCACACTGAATGCTCCTGAGACAATACATCCCGCTGTGATGCATGTGCACTGTTCTTTACTTATATTTTTGGAGCTAATTTAAATTTGAACTACAGTTGCAATATATCCTTGGTCCCATAATGCAGTCACCAGAGTCACGAGGAGCCACTGTTAGCAACAAGACCCTAACAAGGCTAATTGTGGCTTTAATAGCGAGGGTAAACCTGATGTGATTCGCTAATTATCAAGCCATCTCAATCTTGTAATTGATAATTACAGTTGACTGATTGTTGGGTAATTACAATGCAGCTGAAATGAAAACAGACACATATTGATTAGAGGCAAGATGCTGTTGAGATACCTATTCCCAATATGTAGAACTGCAGCAATGAGAAAGATAAAGATAAAATATAATGCACAGCCACATACGCTCAGAATAGTTTTAGTATTTTACCCTTAAAATTTTATACAGTACCTTCCTGAGCATGTCCTTTTTTACACACCATTGCTTTGTTTGTAGCTAAGAATTGTGTCTTTTGGGTGAACAAATTTTTGTCTGAGCATATATTAACAGGTTTGCAATAAACTGGCAGGTAAAAAGAAAAAGAAAAGGAAAAAAAAAAGAAAAAGAAAAGGGCTGGCTACATAAGGAATACCAATGTTGCTCTTTTTTTAGCACTTTACTAAGCCTTGCTACTTAAGTTTGGTTTATTTGAATCAGGCTAGGTAAAGAGTTTATTTGTTTCCATGCACAGAGTTTCAGAATTTGTCCATGCTTCATAAGCAAACTTGTGTTTTTTTCATTATATTATTGAGAAAGCATGTAGATGATGCGTATTACCTGCCAGGCATTACTAAGTATTACTTTGGTTGAAAATGAGTACAACATGTAGCAATTACAATCACAAGTAGTAAGCTAATTATACACCAATCAGGCATTACAACCATTGACAGGTAAAATGAATAACATTGATTACGTGGTTACCATGGCACCTGTAGGTGGATGAATTAGGCCATCAATGGTCAGTGATGCTGTTGTGTAAATGAGTAAGTGTACATTTGAGAGAGTTTGATCAGGGCACTATGATATTATGGATAGATGACAAGGTTAGTACATTGGACTTGTGGATTGTTTCTGGTTTGCAATGATAAATCCAATGCTTTTGGCTCTTTCATGGCAAAAATGAGTAAATATAATAATAACAATTCAATGTTCCTTTCTATACTTTTTGTAGAACTGCACAATATATCCGCGAAATTATCATTATCGCAATATCAGCAAACGCAACATCTGTATCGCACAAATCTAAATACATCGCAATAACAGTCAGAGATTTACACTGAAGAATCATTTTTCTAGAGCCCTAAAAGAAAATGTGTTGTGACTATAGAACTGTTACACTGTTAATGTTAATAGAAATGTTTTAAAACTTCCAGTTTTATTGGTAATTTAGTGAGAATGCAGTCTTGTTTCCTAGTTTAGTCTGTGTTAAGTTTTGATTTTGATGCTGTTTTGACTTGTGAATACTGGGACTTACATTTCTGTGTTAAGTGAATTCCCCCCCCCCCCCCCCCCCCCCCCTCCAAAAAAAAAAAGTAGGCCCTATTTTATAATATTGCAATAATATAATTATCACAATTTATCAAATATCGCATGTTTTTTTTTATATATTGTGCAGTCCTAGTGTTTGGCCAACTGCCATTGTTTTTTGTAATGTTTTTATAAAAGTATGTGGAGAAAAACATGATAGTGTTTTGAATAGAAGGAAGTTCTATAATTGGGGATTTTTTAAATGTAAGGCGGCCATGACAGTCTTGACTTTGGGACTGGCTGCAGTATATAAATAAATAAAGCTGACTAATATGCTTCTCATTGTGTTTTGATAGAAATACATTTCTACACATAAGAATGATGAACCACGACAGTGAGCTAAGCTTCTCGGATTATCAGCTCTTTATTTTATGACATATAATCCCCATAATAAGTTGCTTTTTAACATTATATAATATTAACTAAAATGTCTATAGTAAACAAATGAGCACATTCCCACCAGAGGATATCCAAGATTTTTTACCAACTTACAGAGTAACTGATAATCTAACTTTACAGCACAAGGGCAGGATTTGTTCAACTATCACTTGACAAAACAAACTAGGAGCCACCAAACTTTCTCTATAGGCCCTGTTCACTCTATAGCCAAATATTGTGCACCCAGCGCACACCTTCTCACACTGCTCTTCGGATGGAGACATGTAGTTAATAATTAAGGTTGTGGCTGGAGGCGCGGAGAGGCTAAACTTCCTCTAACAAGTGGCTATCTGACAGCACAGACATATGGCTTCCACATATCCTCCTCAGCATTTCACACACGTCGCCACCGCCGCTCCGGTCCCCCGTCCGGACTGCCAAAGAACAATAAATCAAATTCCCAATGCCTGGCAACAATTGGATAATTATGAGTGGGGCCGCGCAGAATTTTCTCCTTGAAATCAAGTCAAGCATTTAGGCTGATTTCTATCCAGCTCTCACGCAGCTTGGAGAAGTGGGCTACTGTGCTTTTTATTTTGGAGCTGACACGTGGAAATAAAAAAAAGAGTATTATTAGTCAGAGTCTGAAGTGATTACCAGACGGCGATTAACGCTGACTTCGTGCTGTTTCATTTAACATTTTAGCTGGACAATTATTCCACTGTGCAGCCTGGTTAATGAGTCCCACAAAAAACTACATTGAAAAAGTCATATTTTATGCAGATATTAAAACACTGCCCACTACCAGGTCAGCTTGCACCTCACATGTCCAAAAGCACTCTATGCCACCAAATCATCACTGTCAAATGAATTGTGCAGGTGTTAAAATTGTGGATATATCAAATTGCGGAAAATAGAAGACAGTACAATGAACTAGAAGCGCTTGCAGAGCACAGACTCTTGCAGTGATAAAGATATGGTGCATAGACCTAGATTCAAACCAGAATCTTCAAATCCACTGAGCTACCAAGCCTTTAAATCTCACAATGGTAAAGAATTCACTTATTTGGTCCTATCTCACAATGGTGGAGAATCTTTACAAAAATTCTTGGATCTAGACGTTATTCCGGACCTCCGCCATAGATTAAAAACATTTTCCTTGGCCCATTAGTTATATCTCCTGAAAAACTTTAATTACAGTTAACTTTTACTTTTTTAGTTATCTTGCTAACAGACAAAAAAACAAAAACAAAAAAAAAAACAAAACAAACAAACAATGGTAACCTCCTTGCGAAAAGTAAAGCATGCAATTTGTTCCTTGCATTTGAGGAGGTCAACAACATTAAAATAATGGTTGCCGATGATTCAGAGAGTGTAAGGAAAAGAAAGACTTAGAAGAAAGGGAAGGGAAATGAAAAAAGGAAAGTAAAAAAATACTGGCAAAGCATTCACATGTGTCACAGTTTAACAACAGGAAAGGTTAAAGGATATTTTGGGAAGATTGATGGTGGGATTGGAATGAATAAAACGTAAGGGAAAACCATAAATTTTCACTAATCAAAGTATTAATCAACAATTCTGTGAGTTTATTGATGACTTGTAGACAAAAGCCAGTAACCTTGCTGATGTAAATGCGTGAAAGTGACTTATTCAGTCAGCAGAATGTGCAGGAATGTGTAGAAACTGGGTTAAACCTTTACTATGACTATTACTGGACTTCATTCAGTTCTTCTGAAATAATTCACATATTGGCAAATGTGCTTTTCATTGTTTTATAGTTTGTTAAAGACAATAATAAAACAGCAACCTATGCTATTTATCTCTATTAGTCTGACAACAAACACCATTAATACAGACTTCAGGCTGACCACAAGACCATCATCTGGACTTGGACTATAGGAAATATTGGAATATTCTAGTTCGGGGATAAATGCTCAATTCATTGAGTCATATATACTCCAAGTTTCCTTTGTATCATATCCAACAAATAAACAAACACAAAAAATTGCAAAAGGTGATATTAGGTGAGTTCTAGTATTCTAGGTTAAAAATACAGGAACACAACAAATCCAGAAAAATGACTTCCACATTCAAAAACTCTTAGACAGTTTATTAGTTTATAATAGTGTATTTTTCTACCAACATTATTTCATTCTATCTTACTGAGTCTGTATTGGCCACTTTATTAACACAATGACACTTGTGCTTTGTTAAGTTTTTATACAATGGACTTTTTATCTGCAAACTTTGAGAATGGCTTTGGTTGCTGCAAAAGTTGAATTGAACCCCCATCCCATCTGGTGGCAGGCGTAGCATGGAGTCTTGTCCAAAAAATCCTCTTGTAGATGTGTATTATTGTCAGTTTTAAAGCTTGTTCACTCTAACAACTATAACGCTTTGCCGGAGAATTATGTGAGATTAGTTAAGTGAGAATAGTCATTGTGTCGAGTTTAAAAAGTCTAAACAAACTCACAAAGCCACAAGGATAAACGAGGTCTAAACAAGGACAAAACCAAGACTAAACCAGAACAAAAACAGGTCTATACCTACACTAAACCAGGACAAAACCAAGTATGAAGCAGGATTAAATCAGGCCTAAACCAGGTTTAAACCATAAATGAAGCAGCACTAAACCAAGTCTAAACTGAGATTAAACCAGGTCTAAACCGGGACTAAACCAGGTCTAAACCAGGACTACACAAGGTCTAAACCAAGACAAAACCTGGACTAAATCATGTATGAAGCGAGACTAAACCAGAACACAACCAGGTCTAAATCAGGACAATGTCTACATCAGGACTAAAGCAGGTCTAAAGCAGGTCTAAACCAAGTCTAAACCAGGACTAAACCACATATGAAGCAGCACTAATCCAGATCTAAATTGAGACTAAACCAGGTCTAAACCAGGACTAAGCCTTGTCTAAACTAGGACTAAACAAGGGCGCTAAACCATGACAAAACCAAGACAAAACCAGGACTAAATCATGTATGATGCAAGACTAAACCAGAACTAGGCCAGGACCAGGCCTAACCCAAACCAGGACTAAACCAGGATGTAACCAGGACCAGGCCTAACCCAAACCAGGACTAAACCAGGATGTAACCAGGACCAGGCCTAACCCAAACCAGGACTAAACCAGGATGTAACCAGGACCAGGTCTAAACCAGAACCAAGCAAGGACTAAATAATGAATAAACTAAGTCTATGCCAGGACTAAACCAGGATTAATCCAGGACTACACTTGGTTTCAACCTAACCTAACACAATGAACCTTAAACCTTTTACTGCAGTTACTAAGAGCTGCTGCCTGAACAAACTCATTCCAGTTGCACCTATAACTGTTTCCTAATGAGTTACAAACACTAACCCCTCCCTCTGTGCAGGTGTGTGTCTGATGCATGTACTCCAACAACAGAAACCATGAATGAAAAAGACGTTTCCATCACTCCCAACTTTTTAGGGTTGAACTAAGTATTTGGTCCGAGGCAGGAGAACTATCATTTTGAGCGAGCGTTGCATTTGCTGCTTTCTTGGCTTTTTCCCGTCGGGTGGGGGGAGGGGGAGGGGGGGGGGGGGTGCAAATCTTGTTTTGATACTGCCGCTGTCAGGGGGCTAGCCAGAGAGGATAGTAAACACTGCCTTTGCACAACATTTAAAATCAATCCTTCAGCTACAGGCCTCCGAAACCCCCTTCTCTCTCTCTTTCTCTCTCTTTCTCTCTCTCCTTCTCGGCCCCCCCTCCCTCCCTCCCTCCCTGTAATGTGTCTGCCGCTCGCTGAGAATAGAGGCAGCACTTAAAAGCCGGGCGTAGGGCTGAGTTTTGTGACAACAGCTCCGGCTTTTATTACCACGCGGGAGATGTGACCAGAAACCTACCCACACCCCCTCCTGAGTCCTGACTATAGCGCACGGCACAAACACACAGTCGGGTCTGGCGCGCGCAGCCCCCGCCAGGCTGATGAGCAAATAATCATGTCATTAGTGCGTCCGCGTTGGAGGCAGCGGCTCATTTGGCAGCACGCAAGCCGTTACCTTTGCTCATGATTGGCCAGAAGATTAGCTGGAAATCATTTGGTTTCCGACGTTATTGCCTGATTAAGTCACCATTTAGCGACTGAAGGGAACAGTCAACACATACTTCTTCCAGACAAGTGCGTGGAGTGGAGGGGAATATTAATACATATATCTCATGTTTTTAGTTATTTTTCTGTCCATTGTCTCATATTTGTAACAGTGCTAGAATGCGGAACTTATGCATTTGGAATGAAACGGTGCAACATTTACAATTTCTTTACTATAAACAAACTAAGCAGAACCACAGCCATGTCAAGGGCCTTTGACTGCTCAATAAACTCTACAATGACACATTTTGATGTTGCCATGTTTACTGCCAATAAACATAGGAACATTTGTTCATCTGAAGATCAGTTCCTTATGTTTGGCACTGTTTAGGCCCATAATATGTTAGCAAGAGAGTTACTTCCCCTGAAAAAATGGCATATTAAATATTGCCATCTTGTGTATCAGTTACATTGATAAAACCTAGGACCTCCACACTTGTCTTTAGGCGCTTTTCCACTAGGCACAATGGTACGGGATGTGTCAGTATGGGACGCCCTAGAACGGATAGCCCCAAAACCTGCTTGTGTTTCCAAGACTTTGGGTTGTGTGAGGCTGGTGTGTGTCTGTGTGAGGCTGGTGTGCGTCTGTGTGATGCTGGTGTGTGTCTGTGTGATGCTGGTGTGTGTCTGTGTGAGGCTGGTGTGTGCCTGTGTGATGCTGGTGTGTGCCTGTGTGATGCTGGTGTGTGTCTGTGTGAGGCTGGTGTGTGTCTGTGTGAGGCTGGTGTGTGTCTGTGTGAGGCTGGTGTGTGTCTGTGTGAGGCTGGTGTGCGTCTGTGTGAGGCTGGTGTGCGTCTGTGTGAGGCTGGTGTGCGTCTGTGTGAGGCTGGTGTGCGTCTGTGTGAGGCTGGTGTGCGTCTGTGTGAGGCTGGTGTGTGTCTGTGTGAGGCTGGTGTGTGTCTGTGTGAGGCTGATGTGTGTCTGTGTGAGGCTGGTGTGTGTTTGTGTGAGGCTGGTGTGCGTCTGTGTGAGGCTGGTGTGCGTCTGTGTGAGGCTGGTGTGCGTCTGTGTGAGGCTGGTGTGTGCCTGTGTGATGCTGGTGTGTGCCTGTGTGATGCTGGTGTGTGCCTGTGTGAGGCTGGTGTGTGTCTGTGTGAGGCTGATGTGTGTCTGTGTGAGGCTGGTGTGCGTCTGTGTGAGGCTGGTGTGTGTCTGTGTGAGGCTGGTGTGCGTCTGTGTGAGGCAGGTGTGTGTCTGTGTGAGGCTGGTGTGCGTCTGTGTGAGGCTGGTGTGTGTCTGTGTGAGGCAGGTGTGTGTTTCTGTCCTTTGGCTTGTTGTTTTTGCCTGAGTGAGGATTCTCTCTCGTCCAGTCAGCTCGCAGCAGTGCCCAGCTCTAAGCATTCCAGACGCTTAATTGAGCTGGACCCCATCGGGGAGGAGTGCCAAAAGAAGAATGCTTTGGACCACTTTTTGGGAACACTTTAAAAATGCTTTGGGAAGTGGAAACACCCCAAAAACCGACCCACCCCGCCCCGTTCCGACTTAGTGGAAAAGCCCCTTTTCTGTGTTACAGACTATTGCATGAGGACACAGAACTTGTTGATAGTTAGGATTAGGTTTGTGGGTGATATAAAATGTCTGCAAAAAATATTAGCTCCAAGTCAACCAGTGTTTCTCAGGATTCATGTGCAAATTTAGTCTTGGAAACAAATTTGGGTCCCTGTTGGCAAAATCTCATTTGTACATGCCCAAAAGCCTACTAAATACTCCAAAAATGTCCTAAATTTAATATACTGTAAAATCAATAAATGTATAGTTGTGCTTTTAAAGGTGCTATGAGCAGTATATACTGTAATTTTTATATTTCATAAAAATTAACAATGGTACAGTTGAGTTATTAACAATTAAAAATGTGCTTTACATAATGCCCAAGTTGTTTTTGTTTACTTTTTTTTAAACTTTGGTTCTAAAACTATATTGCCAATCGTCCAATCAGAAAAGCAGAAAGATTGTCAACCCACAGACCATTGTTTTGATTTAGCCTTCAGTACCATTTTCAAACCAGTAGAGTGCATGCTGCTTACAGTACCTTTAAACAATTGAATAGCTCACCTGGTTATATATACGTCTTCTGATTGGTTGGCAGGTGGGCAATACAGCTGTCTTTACACCGCACTAGTCCACGAACCAACACAGAAAACGTCTTAGCTACCAGCCCACTTAGTATTCACAGAGGCATTTTCATTAGATTTTTCAGAACTGGAGCAGACACACTAGACTAGATGGTGTGGTAAGCACATTTTATCTCTTCAGTGTTCCAGGATTTGCCTCTGTTCATTTTATTTGTTTCCATCAGAGATTTATTTAATTTGAAGAATTGCATGTTTTCCTTTTTTTTTTTTTTTTTTTTTTTTTTTGGTCCATTTAGACATCTGAAAATGTTATGTTTACACTTGTAAGAAAACCAAGACCCAGAGTGCAGTGTCTTGCGCGAGGACACAACGACAAAATAAACAGTGGGGACTGTGGGATTCGAATTGCCACCTTCCAGTTTTAGGACAACCACTCTACTTCCTGACATATTCATCAACCTTGGTACGTTAACACATATTTTTTGGGGGATTTCCTCCCCTGTGGTTTTGGCCTGGTGTGCACCGTTACTGTGCCACCAGAGCAGTGTAATCTGGAGCGGCTGGTGAAAGGTGAGCCCACTGTTGGTAATGCAAACCAGGTCCAACCTCACACTGAGCTTCACACAGCACACAGCTCCTCATGCATTCAGGTCTGTTCAGGTCTGTTCAGGTCTGTTCAGGTCTGTTCAGGTCTGTTCAGGTCTGTTCAGGTCTGTTCAGGTCTGTTCAGGTCTCTTCAGGTCTCTTCAGGTCTGTTCAGGTCTGTTCAGCAGGTGACAGGAAGAGGAGGGACACATTTTAATTCTCCACTGTCTACAAACACTGTATATTTATTACTTTGTATAGTTTTTAAGATGTGCTGTGCTGTGGTCGCTGTAATATCTGCACGTGTGTGACTGATGTTAGTTTTTGGGTTTTTGTCTGAACACTTGAGAACTTGAACATTTCACCTAAACCAGGTCTAAACCAGGACTACACAAGGTCTAAACCATGACAAAACCAAGACAAAACTCTATGTGTAAATGTATTTGACATAGACATTCATCGCTGAACATGTTTCAATCAAAGTGACTTGAATGCAGATGAATGCTATTGACCTGTTAACCTCCTGATGATTTATGATGGCCAGTAAGTATTGCCATTTTTTTTCTCTTCTTTTTGACCAATATGCAGGGCTGATTTTTTGGATGAAAGAAATGTATATAATATAGCCATTTGACTAATGCTTATAAAACCAAATTGGACAGTGAGAACTATATTTACTGCTGCTTTATTATACTATTTAAGTATTTGTGTATAATGCACATTTGTAAATATCGAATGTAATGACTTGGTATTGCAATAAGGCTTGTGTTTTTCTTTCAAAGGCCACACACAGTGCTGTTGTTTAATATTAACCCTCTGTAACCGTTAAGCACAATCTTATGCACTTTTCATTTTTCATGCAAATGGAATGATTTTTGGTGAAATTGTATCTTTACTGTTTATTTACTATGCCTCTGTACATGTCCAAACTATCTCATTGTGACCTCTCCGACTTTGCTCCAAAACATCTAGCATAAGGTGTCCCTCTGATGTTCTCATCTCTGTCTCTCTCTCAAAAAAAAAAACCTCTCATAATCTTCATCTCTGCTTCCTCCAGCTCCACTTACTGTCTTTTTCTTAGTGCGCATGAACTATGAAAAAAAAAAAAAAAATAGGTCTACATCTTTTTAACACCTTTTAACTGGTATCTAAAGAGTTGCTATCAGAAAACACACAATGTACTGTATGCAAAAAAGAAAACTGTGAAATACACTTCCAGTGTGTGGTTCTCAAATGAAGGTAAAATTCTGATAACAGCTTGTGTGCACAGGAGAAACGCTGGAGCGAATCACAAGTTGGGCAGACAGAGGAGCGAGCGGCGGTGATACAATTAAACGCTGGTAAAGGTGAGCGCACGGCTGTAAATTGCCTTACCCTCTTTATCCCAGGAAATCAAATGGTCTTTCCGCTATTGACTGACTGAGCGCTGAGATTTGTACGGCGCCGCGCAGCTTCCTCAGATAGGGCTGCAGCAGGAGCCCAGGCGGAGGCGGGAGGGGATTTGTGCTACAAACAGCCATCAGTCAGAGCAGTGTTTCATGTGAGCAAAAGGGAAGCTGCAGCCGCTGAGCTTTCAGAGTTTACCATCCAGGGCTTAACGTGAGGCCCCGGAGGATGGTGGACGCAATTCACCATGACAACAAGAGGACAGGAAAAACATTTATTCGGATACATCAGGGTCATTAGGATGTACTAACCCGATTCCAAAAAAAGTTGGGGAAAATACAAGAGAATGCATTTTATTCACAACAGAGCATTAATGACATATAGTGTAGAAAATACTATTATGTTTGTTCATGGCTCCAGGTTGAAAATGAATTTTACAATTTTTTTATTTTTTTTCCCCCTGAATAGAGATAATTTTTCAACTTGAGCGCAGGCCACTCCAGATGCAAATGTTAAAGTCTAAACATAATTCTGTCATTCAAAAGATCTGTCACTGAGTTCTTGCTCAACTTTATTATTGAAAAAAGCAGTTAGCTATGAGTAGTTTATAAGTCATTTATTAAGTTTGATTTCAAAAGAGAGCAAAAAACAAACAAACAAACAAACAAAAAGATATCTGATGAACTGTTTGGGACATGCATCAGTGAGTAGTATTTTCATTCTTTGTTTTGAATGACTTGCTAACTATAAAAGTACTTTCTAAATGAATTGAACCTTTGTATTACTTTGGCTTCTCGCTTTATGGGGTCAGCTCAGCAAATCCACTGTCTTCTCGTGTGCAGTGGCTCCCATAATGATTTGGCATAGGTTCCCCTCTCCATTTACTGGCTCGTGACCCCTTACAGCTGGATGAATCTGATCTTAAACAAACAAACAAACAAACAAACAAAAAGAAAAATGTTTGAAGCTATTCAGCGTGCCATGTCTAGATAATGAATAGATGGGCTCTCCACTGGTGGCACTCATCAACATGGCTGGACATATCAAGTTTTATTAGATTATAGGATGTGCAGATCCATGTAATGTTGACATGTGAGGACCTTGTGGGTGGAATGGTGCCATGCCAGAAGATTTGCAGAACTATGCTAAACCGAGAACCGTGCTGTGTGTTCCTCAGTGCAAAAGGCATTGCCTTCCTCCTGCCAAAAGTTGAGAGCCAGTGGACGGGCTGTCCGGCCCGGAGCATAAATCACATCTACTAATACTACTGCTGCTGCGTGAGGAGCTGCTCATAAAGTATGTGTCCTGTTCACTTCTTACTGTTCACAAACTACAAAGCGTGTTGTGGATCTCCTCAAATCACTGTGGACAATTGTGCTTGTATGTTTCAGGTCTGAATGTCCAACAGAGGTGGAAGTGGAAATGATCAGATTTTGATTACATTTTCAGAACAGACCGGCAATAGGCCAAGGAAAAAAAAAAAGATTTAGTTTTGGTGTGGATTTGAAACACCATGTGGGTCCACAATTTTAATTTATTTACTTGTTTTAATTTATTTTTTCCAATTTTTGCAAGACTAGGCCAACATTACTAATATTTGTTATGTTGATCTGGATTTATAGTGCAAAGTCTGAATATTACAGCTTCTCAAAGATTAATGCAATTATCATTCTAATGTCATTAAGAGATTTAACATTTGCCTTCTTTTCAGATAAAAGCTGAACGCTAATAAATTCACACATATACATATAGCTTACTAAATGTGTCTGTTAAGGGTAAAATGCTTGGAAACTTTGGCAACAACTCAGTAAAGTCCTATTAATGTGTAGTCTAAAAGCTGAAACAATTTTTTTTATTGATTTTATTTAACTTTTATTTAACCAGGAAAGAAGTCCCATTGAGATCAAAAACCTCTTTTTCCAGAGAGTACTGGCCAAGAGGCAGCAGTAAATACAAAATACAGTTACAGAATTACACAGACAAAGACAAAATAACAGGAAGAGACCATTATGAAAAACAAGTGTATGTTGTGGAGTTGGCCTCTAGAACTCTCAGTTTGGATTTAAAAGCATTCAAAGAAATCAACTCAGTTAAGTTCTAGTCTTTCTGCAACATATTCCATGCATAAGGTGCACAGTGGACAATAGCATTTTTGCCTAGTTCAGTGCAGGCAAATGGAACAGAGAGCAACACATGATCTTGTGAACGAAGAGAATCAGCTCTTCTCTGTGACAGTAAGGTACAGATGTAGGTGGGCAGTAGTCCAAGCATTGCCTTATAAATGAAACTGTACCAATGACTCCTCCTTCCAATGGCCAGGGCAGGCCATCCCACTCAAGAATACAACTCACAGTGATGTGTCATTGCTTTACAGTTAGTAATGAACCTCAGAGAAGCATGATAAATAGCGTCAATCAATACTACAATGTGCAATTAATTAAACAATTACTTGTCTGTTTTGTTGAAGATGGTTATGACATGAAGCTGGAAAGTCAGGCAACCAATTTACTTCCTGAATTCTTTTTCCAACTTGAGCTGGCGTTCAAGTGCATGCTTACTAGAAATGTTTTTCCGAGCTCACAAGGACCACAAAAATGCAGCATAAATCTAGCCACAAAAGGTTAGAATAGAAATTAATTATTTGTTTAAATTCTTTACTATTGTAAGACAAGGAGCCATGTGGCTCAATGGATAGAGCATTTACTCCTGAACTAGAAGATCACCAGTTTGAATCCAGGACTGGGCACTTTATCATTGTGAGATAAGGCCAGTGACTTAGTGGAGTGATTCTGGTTTGTTGATTAGAAACTTTGCTATTGTTTTTGCAATTAGAGCGTTAGAAAATGTGTATCTGATAATGTGGCCAGTGGGTGTACAGGTACAGTATATGCTACAAATGTTACATCCTTAGACCTTAAAGTGATTTCCTCTGATCACACTGTCCACCAGTCGATGTGAGGAAACATAAAGCACTCTAAATCATTTGAGATTTTATGAAGTAAATTTTATTACAGTTTTGTGAGAATGATTGCCCAAGGGCACTGTGCCAATTCAATCTTCATGTGCAGCCATCCTAAACAAAACTGAATTAAAACTTTATGGTAAGACAATGTTTCACTGCTTACATATACAGTCCATAATGTTTACTGTTATGTCCACCACACACCGCACACCACCCAACAGGATATCAGGACTTTTAACAATACTTTCTGGTTAAATAATTTAAAAGTTTAACTACCTAAACCTCCAAGATGTCTATTTATCATTGCTCCTCAGGTTTAGATGTATGAAAAGCAGAGATAGAAAATGCAAAAATGTCACCTCAAGACATTTACACATGTACCTGTAGAAGTACTCAATAAAATTATTTCTTAAATAAAGGTAAAAAGGTATAAAATTTAAACTTTTCTTAACTGTAAGTATCTCTACTACTGTAACCACTGCTACTATGATTATCATGGTTCTAAACTGTCCACAAATCCACAACCATCTGATTTCACTTTTTTTTAAATTAAATAAAAGTACAAACTTTTCAACAATTTTTTTTTTTAGGTAAAAGTACATTTTTGAAAATGTACTTAGAACATTTACTTCAATAAATCTACTTATGTAAAGTAAAATATAGTTACGTTTCACCTCTGCTGATGATTGAGTAATAAATGTACTATGGCAATGGGAGCAGACTTGGGCGCTGTCCGTGGTTCTGAAATAAGGAAAGGCCTTTGAAAATAGTTTCAACACATCCCTTGATGTGGCTTTAGGGATTGTGTGGCTGTACAGCTACCTTTGGCTCAGTGGTAGCCGTGGCGTATATACAGGGCAAATACAGCCTGCCTCAGCGTTGTGGGTTCAAGTCCAGACTGTGACTGTTTTCTGAATGCCTCTTCCCAATTTCCTACTATACTCTGTCCTATCAATAAAGCCTAAAAATATAAAAAATAAATTCTTGTCATTTGTGTAAGAAACAAAATATATTTCTTTCAAAAGGTTTACTCTACCTACATAGTGTACACAAAAACATTAGCCATTAGCTCGATCAAGCCATCAAACTGTATTTCTGTCCAACAAGGCTATCAGAACAGGCCCATCTTCTTCTGTTTGTCTTAGTTTAGCCATATTAGCCTTTAGCTGTTTAGATTGATTCTGCTCAGCTCCACCAACTCATCCATCTTGTGCAGGTAATGCTCAAACATTTCCCTGAACTTTTATCCTCTGTAAGTTTCTGGGTGTTGCTAAATGCTAACTCAAGCCAATTGTTTACACTGGTGAATGTTTATTTTTAAGCTGTTGTGAGCGGGCCTAGCCTGAGTAAGCAGACCCATTCACCTCTTCTCTTCTTCTCTTCTATTTACCAAAATCAATGCTATGTTTTCTGTTGCATCGGTGAGTTTATTCTGCTGAGTTGGTCCTCCCCTGAATCTGGTTGTATGCCAGTTTAATTGTATTCAAAGGTCATTTGTGCCCTTTTGTTCCACAAAAATCCAACTTCAATCAACAAGACTACTTTGATGTTTTAGTATAGCAAAATTGTGATAAAAGAAGTAAAGCAGTGGCCCGGACACATAGCAGCACGGCCTTGGTCTGGACTTCTTACTCATCAGTTTAAAAAGCTGGACTAAAAATTGCAAGGACAGAAAGTATTGAGCATTTTCTGTATGCTGTGGTGGACATGCATAGTAGTGTTCTGGGGCTCTTTGCCATAGTAAGAAGTCCTGTACACCCCTCCATGTGGAATTTGAGGATTACTGTGTTATCCGGGGGTCTGCTGGGGGGGAGCAGGAGATAGCTGTAGTTACACAGCACAGGGAAAGGTAGTGTTCTGGGAGCCCGGGAGGTGAAGATTTGGTTCAGCTCCAGTGGTTAGACTTTACCGCAGAAATGCTGAGGAGGTCAGTTGCCAAACACTACCACCCCACCACCCCCCACAACCCACCCCATCCCCACCCCACCCCCCCACCGCTCAGTCTCTTCCTCAGCCTTATCTGCGCCTCTATTTCCTCTCCTCTCCAGCCACGTGCCATTGTGACAAACAGATTTATTGGTTACGTCATATTTCTTCCCTGTTTTAATCAAATGCCGGGGCGGCGGGGCTGACTCGTGCTCAGATTAATATCACCATTGATCAGATTGGATGGAGGTGTCCTCGTACCTTACCTCGGTTTATACCCCCCCCCCCCCCCCCCCCCCCCACACACACACACACACACACACACACACACACACCACCACCACCACCACCACAACCTCACTCACACACACTCAGCCACGACTATTTCACTACTAGGAAGAGAGCAGTGCATTTCAAAAACACCAGTAAACTGTATTTGACACGTGCTTCGTTGGTAAGTATGTGCGCAGTGTTTTAGTTTATTCATGATTGCATTATCCTTGTTTTGATTTGAGCTACAAGGTCCAGCACATGTGCAGATGGGTGCAGCACTGGAAAGCTGGGAGATTGTGTGAAGTGAAAGGCACTGCTGGGACACAGGTGGAGTTTGGGTGTTGGGAGGTTTGGGAGGGGAGCAGGTGCGATGGCGGCCAGTGACAGCACTGCAAAGGGAAGTCATTTCAACAAACACAATGTGGCAGCCAGGCTCCAAGTGCCACTGCTTCTTACTATGAACACAATGGCACCATCATCAATGAGGACACTCATTCATAAAGCATTCATCTTTCTCTGATTACAAATTTAAAACACAAGCTTTATTTGCTCTGAAACTGAAGTTATAGCCATTTGAAACCACCGAAACTCCAAAACAGCAACAACAACCAGACAGAAAATAACCTATATAAGTTTGAATTAAAAGCACCCAGATCTGATAGTCAGTTCAATTTGCTAAAATTAAGTTATTAAAGTAGGATTTGTGTTTGAATGAGTCTTGAACATGTTTTCAGTCTTCAGATTTGTAGAAGGCACACTGCATGACTTGGAATGCATTAAACGCAAACTATTGCTTGCTCACACCGTGCAAGGGTTCACATGTTGAATTGTGGCCACAACCAAAGTCAGTCGGAGCTAATTTTAGGCTCCGGATGCAGTGTGTTTAAGTCATCTTAGCGCTGGTGATCCTGAAGTTAGAGCCACTTACTGCAACAGTGGTGGTGTGCCTGGGAAAGTCATTAAATCAAAAGAGAAAAGGGAAATGTTTGTAGCTGGCACTGTTGTTGTTTCTATGAGGATGCACTGATGTTTTTCTGGACCACCTGACAGAGATGCAGCAAGAAGCTGACACACTCTGCGACAAATCTTCCAAATGTCTGACACTACCTGATATCTGTCGCAGCTCGTCTTTGGTCACAAGACGGCTCTATCTGTGATCTTTGTCCCTGTCTCACTATAAGACGTACGACCTCTGTGTTTGTGCTAAAGGTTCATTTATACTCCTACTTCATACGCAATTACATCCTTCCGTTCCATGCGTTGTTGGCGTCACAGCATTTATACTGTACTTTCAACCGTTTTCTATGTCAACGTGTGTGTTATGTTAAATAACCAGTAGGGGGCGATTGCTGACGGTTAAAGATTTTACCAAGTTGAAAGAAAAAGAGCAACAGTAACAACAGACATGGCGGTGCTGACATTTTTAAAACCACATTTATTGAAAAAGAGCCAAGAAAATTCTGTGAAAATAGTGGTGGTCTCTTCAGTCGTTGAAAGTTGCTCTGACTCCTTTGAAAGTTCAGCCGTTTCTTCTGCTGTGACTGTTGAGCTGTGTTCACTAGTGTCACCAACGGCTAAGGCATGTTCTGCTCCGTTCATCCATATCTGCAAGCTCTGGGGAAACAGACCAACATACGGACAGAATGAACGCAGACGACTCTAATGTAGAGAATGAATGAGCCTGAAGACGAATAATTAAGACACGATTAGGAATCTTTCATCTGAGACGGCAGAAACTGTGCAATCCACACCCAGCTTCAGTTGTGCAGTTGTAGATTGTAAAAAACTGTAATGAAGCTGTAACGTAAATTCAACCAGAAAGACTGATTTCTTTTTCCCTGTCTACACCTTATCACCTGTCTGTCACTGTCAGCCAATCACAGCCTGCCATCTGCCTCTCATCCAATCACCTCTCAAGCCATTCTCACATAAATACAGCAGCATGACTTAAAGGACCCCCCCAACTCCACCGCAGCAACAGAACCATCGTCATCCTCAGCGTCTCCTTCTCCTCTTCTTCACCACCACCAGTATCTAAGGATAAAATTCCCTTAACTAATCTCTCAAACTCTCCCTCCATCCCATCGTTGACGTCTCTACCTGCTGGGACATAAGCGCCAAAGTTTTTCCTTCAATAAATCATTTGTTAAACTCTTTTGTCTGTGTTTGTTTTAGGTCTCTACTGGTTGTATTGCATCTAGCATTGTTTCATTTTGAACTAGAAACATTTTATTTGACAGAAACATAATTTTGTGTTTTTCACATCACCAAAGACCAAAGACGTTACCAAAGTAGTCCACCAAAGTCTGGCATTCTGTTTTGGGACATTTATAGCCACTTTTGCCAATAAAAACTTACTCACATGGATCTCAACTGGACCTCTTTAGAGGAACTGAAGCTTCTTTCTACTGCCTAGTCCTATACCAGAACATTGTGCTTTACTCTGCCCTGAACACTGAGGCCTAAATGTCCCTACATGTGCCTTTTAAACCCCAACTGTCCTGCTCACAAAGAATAGAGTACTCAAAAATATCTCTGCTCATCTATAGCCCTGCACACATCCCATCAGGCCACGCTGCTCTCACTGTGACACGCTCTCACCCTACGCCTCCACCGCCTGCCACTGTCGTCCGCGTCCATCAGGAGTGACAAGGCTCGCTGCTGACACCCCCCCTCCCCCCTTTTACCTCCCTCTCCCCCTCCTCAGGGTGTAACCGGCTCGGCGGACTGCGGCACACACGCCACCACGCAGGAGGGGGCAAATTACCACACATCTTTTGTTGCTAAGTGCACGGGCGAGTGATGAACAGAGGCGGACTGTGGCAGACGCTAACTGCAGGGGTGTGAGGGGGGTGTGTGCACAAGGGGGGTAGAGAGAGGAGCTGGTGGTGAAAGGCTGGAGGACGGGGGCGAGGGGTGGGGGGATGAGCGGGAAGGATTCTGATTAAGGCCGAAAGACTGCCGGGTGCTGAGGTGGTGCTGATGGAGATAGAGAGAAAAAGAGAGAGGTGTGGGGGAAGGGGAAGCCAGAGGAACAATTTAACGAAGCTCTAAAGCCTGTGCGGCGGTGGAGAGAAGCCCAGAGAGCAGACAGAGAGGAGCAGACAGAGAGGAGCAGACAGAGAGGAGCAGAGCGGCCGGGCTCAGCGAGTGTTAACAGTCTTTTAGCCCTGCTCTGGCATCATCTGTGAGCGCTGCTGCTTTGTTTGTGATTCACCATTCAGAAAAATGTGAGCACGGATTACACTGGGCTTTTGAAAAATAAATGGCACTCTCTGATTGTTCAGTTCTTACTCATTAAGCAGAAAAGTGCACTATTTTCAGTCAAAAATGTTTTTTTCCTAAAATATTTTTTTTTATCAAAACCTATAAAACAATAATACAAAGTTGTTGTTTTTTTCCCAAAATTTTTCCATTGTAGTTATATTTTGCAAGCTTTACTACTTAGACCCTTCACCATCTGGACTATCATATAAAATGATGTACACGTGATGATGAATGATGATCACGTGAATAAATGTGTAAAAGTAGCGCACACACATGGAAATAACACGAGGGCTTGTTAGATTAATCAAGGTGCGACCTTTTTCTAATTGTAACATATTCATGCTGAACTTCCAAGTGCCATTTAACTTTATTGGAGAGGGCATCCAAAAATCACGAGTGCGGGCTGAGGCAGAGGGAGCACCTGTGTCATTGTTGTGCCTGTTGCCTGGCAACAACATTCTTCACGGTGCAGCGGCGGAAGACACGCATGAAGAAAGAGCGGCTTTGAAAACAGAATTCCATATTTTACCGAGGGTTTTTGAAGGTGGCATTTCTGGTCAGAAACCATCATCTCTGTGTAGACCTCAAAAAAGCTGCTGTTGACAATGAAATAAAGTTAAATTCGCTGTGAAACCTGGCCACAATCTGTTTGTGTGGGCATTTAGGGCACACTTCTGCACTGTGTTGACTTATTCTGTAGTAAAGTGTAAAACCACTGGGGGAAAAAAATCATGAATATATACTGAACGGTGTAAGAAAGTGAATAAATGAATGAATATATTCTGAGCTGCGATGTTACAGTCATGTTCACTACAACATAGTAGCAGCAAATATTCCTTAAAAAAAAAAAAAAAAAATTGGTGCGTAGCTAAAGAACTCATTTTGAACATTTGTAGTGGTGTTGTGTCGACAGATTTGGTAACCAAAAAACTAAAAAAATCAATTAAAGAAATATCCATGTTGGTGCATGTTCTCCAGTTGATCATCAATGAAAATGTTTAAAAGAAGGCATCTGGACTAAGTTTGATCTGTAGAAGACAATCTGCCCCTCACCCAAAAGACAATCTGTTCCTAAAATTAAACTCAACTTATTCCCTTTCAACAACCAAAACTAAAAATGCTAGGCCTAATAGTGTTTCACAGTTTGCATGCTAAAGGGACAGGTGCCCTTCAAAACAACTACTATACAATAAATGTATTGTGGTCTACGTGCAACCAACCACGAAGAACTTACCAACAAATCACAGCAACAATTAGCCTTGAGAGTAATTTTGGTTGTCCAGTTCTAGACAACTTTCTCAACAGCTTCCAATTGCTTCTTGTTAACAATAGTTTAAACAATTGTTGCTGCTTTCTTGCTTTTTCAGTTTGTGATGCAGGTGGCGAGGTACTCCATTCATTAAATTACTCCTCCTATTTCAGATCCACTGGCACCTTCACCCAGGGGTCAGATTACCATCATTCTCTTCCTGCTGCCTATGCACTAAATACGGATTTGTGAGATTTATTCAATTTAATCCTTAGAGACACTGCTATTTTTTTTTTTAGCATTTGTGTTTTTGTGCCACTACCCAGAAAGGTGCAGTAACAGAATTAGGAAAAGTCTTATACTTAGAAGCCTTAATGAGCAACTTATCACATTTTTGCATTTTGAAGGACTTTTCTTTTTGCCATATATTACTTAAGGGTGACATGTGAGGGATAGTGGTGTTGGCGAGGCTCTAAATCAAGTTGATGAGGCTATGACTCACGTTCAGTCCACCTCGAAATGTCACTGGTGGCTTTACGCAGCTCACTGTGACTAGAGCAGTCTAGACACACACACGTAGACACAGGCACGCACTTATCAGTATATGTGCTTATTTATGATTTCAGCTAGATATAATGAAGGCTGTAAAGCATAAAATTAAACCATGTAAACAAAATGACGTTTGAACAATGTGGCAGCTGTAATTATGATCATGCTGACCTTCTCTGGCGTTGTCTGTTGAGCTCCATTTAAGGCTTTGGTGTCCTGAGGATTGGCTGAGTTTCCCACACTGTTTGAAACCATTTAGGAAAAATGAAAATTATATGCATAACCCTCAAACACATTTATGCTTAAGTTTCTTCAAAACATAAAACTGATCCAAAAAGACTTTTTAATGCCACTTAGAATGACATTTAATGCCAGGATCACCGACAAAAGAAGAATAATCTGTATTAATTTTACACAAATTAAATATTTGCACTACTCTGAAACTCAAGGGTTTTATTTTAAAAGCCTAATACACAGGAAATAAAAGTTTTGTGTTAAAAAAAAATCTTAGAGCTGAATAACACATTTCAATGTTTTTGTTACATTATGCAGCCTATATAAACACCAGACCTGTAGCAAAAGTTTTGGGAGACTTACAACCTAAAGGCACATTCGAGTGGGTGACTTTAAACATTTTTAGACCATGTACGATAGAATTTAATGCCTAAGTCCAACTTGCAAATAAGACTTCTCTATAACTAGTTATGATGCATTACTTTAAAATATTCTGTATTTTTTGACAAGGACAAGCTTCTGGTTTGGACTGAACAGGAATGTGACTTCTCACTGCTCAACGATTTGTCTGATTAATTTGATAAATGTTAATAATGTGATAAAAGTTTGCATATATTTACTGATTTATAGAATACCAGTAACACAGTAACCTGTAACAGTAACCTGCTAATAAGATTTAATACTTTTAAGGCCTTGATTTTGACCACATCAAATTTGATACCTTTTTAATGCTTTTAAGACTTTGGGGCTGCCTTAAATTTGCTACCATAAAGGACACTGTCAATGATTTGAACAAAATGTGTTTGGAGCAGTACTTCCGGTCTGGTCTGACTGTGGGACCCCTTTTTGTCCCTGATCCCACTGTTTTACAAAACCAATGTTATTTTACTTCTAATCGCATACTCAGAAATCTGATTGAACTATTTCATGTAACTAAAACAATATTTAAAAATGTGGTCCCTACCCACCAACTGAGAATTACTTGTTTAGAGCTAGTATTAATTTAGAGTTAAGTCAAGGCAATTTCAGTTATCGCCGCTCCTTGAAACATCCCGCAGCTTTGCCAATATTTCTGTCTTTCATTTTGCGTCCCTTTTCTGTACATGTGTTTATGTTCTTTGTGCTGTTTCACTCTGGAAGCAGACATAGACAGTGGTGGAATCAAAAGATAAAACACTATTGATTCAAAATAGAAAATCATGTAAAACAACAGAAAAAGGGAGCATCCTTTAACTCAAGTCTCTTCTATGCAAGCATGTGATTGGTCAAATGGGCTGACCATTCATTAGGGACTCCACTGACAGAGTTTGCAAGATAGACAGCCTGAGGATCAATCTTTCAGCCTCCTCGCTGGAAAGCAAGAGAACTGACCGATCTGCCACTGTGCCCCCCAGGGCTGAACATTCTCATGTAATGAAAATGTTGATGATAAAGCCTCTAGATGACAGCTTCACATTTTTTTTTACAGAAACAAAACATATCCTATTTTTAAAAGGGTTATTTAGATTATTTTTTCCTAAACAGTTGAATATATTGCTTATAGATAAATGCCCTTGTGTACCTGATTCAGTGCAACTGCAGTCTTAGGAAAAGAAAGTTAAAGTTAATGGTTGCAACTGCGATAGGTAGCCTGAAGTGCCAGTCGGACTTATTGCCTGCTCTCAAGACTGCAGCTACTCTGAACAGATTCTAACACAGGTAATAGTCTTTCTGTCCATGAGTAACCTGTGCAACACTGCTTCCAGGAGATACCCTTCAAGGAAGTGAGGAAGATGTCTTGTCTAAAGTCAACAGCAGACCAAAGATTATGAGGAGCTCCCTTTACTCCCAAAATATCAATAATTTTTCCAATCAATTTAGAGGTTTTGACAAAACCCCCAAAAAGCTATCTCTGACTAAGATTCTGTCAGTGCCCTTTATACTACTGTATTAAGAACTAACAACAAAAGTTAGATCCAAAGACCTTTTATGTGTTGGACCATACCTCTGTCAGTAGTACTAATGTGAGTGAGGTCTTTTAAATACAGACAAGAAAACTAAAATGTCAAATGGTCCTATAATTGACCTCTGAGGGACGCCACATGTTGCAGTGGGCATATTGGCTTTCTGGACGTTTTTGTCTCTAAATACAGACAAAAAGAAAAGAAAAGAAAAAAAAAAGAAAACTTCAGTGAATAATATTTGTTTACTATACAAAGGATAAAAAAAATTAAAAATATATAATGATGTGGAATTTTGACGTGTATTTATTCTTTTTATAAAGTTAGTTGGTAACTTTATAATGACCACATACTAAAACCATTACAATAGCATTTTTGATACAAAATATGAGAATACTGAATCCAAAATGACAAAGAAATGTGTTTTTATCATTTTAAATAGCAAGCGTCGACATATAGCATATTTCCCAACTGTTCCTACATATGGCCACATGAATGTAACTGTTTTTTTTACAAGCTGATTATTTAAAGTGATCAATGACAAATTGCTGCATCTGGTTCTAACACCTCTTCACTGAGTAAAATGCATTGCTGAAGTCTGTTCCACGGGATTTTAAGTCATGTAATTCCTACTGAGTGAATTCCAGACGGACCCTGAGGTCAAGGGCTTCTCTCAGTAACCACTACTGTATTGTGGGAGAAATCAACATAAGACTTGAGCCGGTCTCTCATAGTGAGAGAAGTGTTTTGTTGCAGTTCTTTCGGTCCTTGAGTTATTCATGCACCTGATCCATGGATGTGGTCTCCTTGTTCAAGTCTCCCTTCGCCTCTGATGGTATTGAACTATCCAGCACTCATGCACTCTGCCACATTCATACTCAAACTGCAATGATAAATGTGAAAAATTAGTCAATTATTTTTCTTTCAGTTATAATTTCTCTGCATAGCATCCTATAAAGAAGTACTGTATTTGAAGCAGACTCAGAACTAAACTCGCATTCACCAAACCGTGAGTGAGGACCCAAAAGTAGACTGTGGTCTCTTTTATTTGCGTCACCATGAAATGTCCTATATAAGTAGTAAGAAAATTGGAGATTTGTGTGAAGTGACAATGTACCACCCCACGTCAGTACATTAGAATACTGTGAAATTCAGTAGTCCAATTCAAAAAGTGGTTATCTTACTAATGGTTTAGATTTATATAAAGGGGTATATTATGCTTTTATTCATATTTTTTAAATCAATCTTGGTCATCTCTAGAACCTTTAAAAACAGGCAGGGCAGCAGTGTCCAGGAGAGTGCAGAGTATTAACATCTCTTGATCACAAACAGAAAAAAAAAGTGTTTCCTTAAACTTTTTGTATGATGCTACTTCACTACAAAATGAAAAATATATGAGGAATCATTGGAAACTGAGCTGTACATTGTTTTTTAGATACATGAATGACTGGATGTGGGCTGGTTGATTGGTCAGTGCTTCCTGGAGTGGGTGGGGTTTCATGAATGAGGTGGAAGTTCATGCAACCGAGTGTTCTGAGGTTTCAGAACGGCCTTGCCAGAGAACAGAGGATTACTTAAACAAGCGTGATTGAAGCAAAACACAACTCCAGGTATGTTTTGATGAGGGAACATTATACCTCAGAAGAAAGTTGATTTAGCATAATAGAGCCCTTTTAAATTTCTATATAAGCCCAAAGATAAAATACATTACATACAACACAGTGCAGAATTAACAAAAATATTCATTCCTACATTATTCACGATTGAGTTGAATTTTGCAACCAAAAAAGTTACCATTTTTATTAACTCATATACTTGCCTTCAAACACTAACCACTATATTTTTGGTCTTAAATATTACACAGTATCCAGATGTGCAATGCCCAAATATAGTAAACATTACTGTAACACTAGTTTTATTTCCGACCCACTAAGAATGACACACTCCAGTGACAGTTTGTGTTGACTCTCAATGCACCTATCCTTGTTTATGCCGTTATTAGGCCCGAGCCCCAAGGGTGGCGCAGGGCCTATTGTGTCTGCACAGCAGTGCGCGAAGCGCACTGCCCAAAAGTGCGCGAAGCGCACAAAAACAAAGCACGAAGCGCTTTGCCATGTACACACTCATGGCAACAAGTACTACACAAACAAATACCTCAGGTATGGAAGCCACATACTTGTTTTCGCTCAGAATCAATGGAAGTCAGTGGGTGAAGCCCATTCGTAGGTCAATGACGAACGCGTAAGCTCGTCATTGAGGTCCCCCACGGTCACGTGGGGGACCTCGAGAGCTTTCCGAAAATATATAATTTATGGGTATAATGTAAACGGATATATTGTTTTCGCTAAAATTATTATTATTTTTATATTCTTCTTCTTCTTCTTCTTCTTCTTTCTTTTTTATTTTTCTTCTGCTCTTTGAGCGCTAATTTGACCCCCTGAACATTTATGAAAACTCACCAAATTTTGCTCAAAATTCAGGTTTGCTGAAAAATTTTGTTTTATTTAGGCGCCATATTTAACAATACAAAAGTGGCGCGATAGCGCCACCTACAAAATTGCAAATACATTGCGCCAATGGGAGTCGGCCGAACATAAAGTTTGTCGCAGACCCACCAAATTCAATACACACATTGCTGACATGGAGCCAAACAAAAAATATTATTATGGCCACGCCCCCTGACAAACCAGAAGTCGGTAATCTTGGATTGAAATCTGCGAAGTGCTGAGTCAGCAATTTTGCACGCGTCATACTTTTTCTATCTCCTCCTTGGGCGTTTAACGAAATGACCTCAAAATTGCTCTACATCATCTACAGAAGTGGGGCATTAAAAGTTATCCAAATTCTTCGCAAAAGTTTTACGGTTTTTGTGCGGCGCAGCCGCAAACTTTACAATTTTTTTTTTCGAATTCTCCGTACTTGCATTTTGCTACAATTCGCACATATTAACTCCGATTTGCCTCAAATTTGAAACACTCATAAACCCTCCAACCCTAAACCCATTAAATAAAAAAGAATGAAATTTGGCACAATAGCGCCCCCTACAGAATGAGACAAATATTTATATGGTCAGTAAAAAATTTAGTTTTTCCAAATTTGACGAAACTTGGCAGAAAAATACTTTATGTGACGCCGATCACAAAAGCCAATGAGACCCATGTCATATTTTATACTGTGTTGTCATGGCGATGACTGAAACCTGCCATTTTATTCCAATGGGACTGAAACAAAAATCTGTATGGACAAAAAAAATTATACTTCAACAAAAATTTGTCAAATTTGGCACAAATATTCTTTATGTCATCCTGATCAAAAATTCCATTGGTACCCAAGTCGTATTTGATTCAGTGTTGTCATGGCGATGGTCGAATTCTGCCATTTTATTCCAATGGGAATTACATTCAATGCAGTTCTATGGAGTATTAGGACGCTTTTGGCAGTTTTTTTTATCAAAAGGTACCAACAAAAAATTTGGCAAAATGGTTTCTCCTCTGCCCCAGCTCCGGTTGCGGCCGGCGAGGGCCTATCAATGCCGCTTGCGGCTTTAATTATTTTTATGTTCTGTCTCTTAACATGCTGCAACCGTCCCAGGGCACCACTAGTCGAGGAGCGTGGCGAGCCGTATCTGGGCACCCTCTTGCTAATTGAGCGCACCGCCAGACCCCAAGGTCTGCCTGGCTGACACTTTCTTAATCCACGGCTGTTTAACGCTGGCTCTGCTTGAGTAATTAAGCAGATAATCTTCAATTAAACCGAGTTCGACCCCCACGAGCCCACAGCCGTGTCCTAAGACAGATGGCTGTTGGTGCACATAGCTCCTCTTCCTGAGATAAATGGTCCACTCCCCTGCCATGCTGCCCTGCGCTGGCGTACTTTATGGCAACTATGTGTATGATCGTTTTTTACCACTGGATGCATGACACATATTTGGCTGTGTTTGTAATGTACAGTTTATACAATAATCCATTTTAATATTTAGCTTGTGTTTAAAAGGTAATCCTGTATTGGCAATGAACATTAAATGTGATAAACAGGAATGAGTCGTTGAGCTTGACCTTAATTATATGAAGCTTATTAAATGGGATAATAAAGCTGTGATGTCATGCAAATATTTCTGCCATGAGAGATTCCTACATACCTTGTACATAACTTGCTGAATGGAGACAGTGAAATATACTCAGCAACATTTTTTGGATGACTATTTTGTACTGGTGTACTGAGCCACTTGAGGAACTGTTGGTGAACAGCAGACAGACGATCTTGGGATTAGGATTTCTGTTTGTCTGTTGAGCAAATGAAATGATGCATTGTTAGAAAGTGTCCTCAAAGAGAGTGAATTGTTTTGAGGAATTAGATAGTGTTTTAGTTAAAACCACACAAACTGAGACATACTGTATATCAAGACTGAGACAAGACTCAAAGTTGTAGGGCTCAAGGCCAGGTCAAGCAAGACTATGGCAGGGTAAGACAATTTATAAATGCCAGACACTATTAAAAAAAAAAGAAACAATTGTGGTCTTGGACAGTTTTAGTTTAAAATCTCAAGACCTCTTCAAGACCAATTCAAAATCAAAGAACAAACCATCATCATGTTACAGATGGACATACACAGTTTCCAAATTTACAAGCTCAACTTAAATTGGAACTCAGTAACTCTGCTTATTTCTTCGCTCATTTTCCTTTATAGACCGCCCCCTACATTTCGGAATAAAGCACTATTGTAAATACTCCATTTGACTACTATTGTGATACCTCGCTTGGGCTTACTTTTGTTTTCTCCTCCTCGTATTAGTACAAAGTTTTTTCTGACATTTGGCCGCTTTGCCACAACAAAAATCAAGAAATAAAGCCATTCCTGCCCCCTTTCTCATGAGACCCAAGACTTCTGTGACACCAGGTCGGAGGCACTCACTGTTGCAAGAGTCACTTTAGGCCCAGAGACACCAGGGGGAGATGAAAGGTGCTATCCCACAACAACTCATTTAATCATCACACAAACTCCAAAACAGTTTATTTAAGGTAAAAAAGTTAGTGAGTACTGCTTAAAATTAATCTTGTACTGCTCGGGATTGTGATTATTTCCAGTAATAATAGTGTGGCAGTACAGTTATGAGCATGTTCAATGTTTGACAACAAAGTGCTTGTCATTCTACTAAAGAAATGCAGTTCTATATTGACACAGGATAAGAAGATGTCTCTCACAGGTAATTTAACCAATTCAATCGGTTATTCCTAATACATGTCCTTTGCAAATGCTTTGGAAGGTTTACTAATATACTGTAATAACATCTCAGCTCGCCAACAGAAATTCATGTTACCACTTTGTTTGCAACAATGTGGGCAAAATTGTGTGCAGTTTCGATTGGATGTGTGCTACAGTTTGTTTCTTGTTATTCCAAAATAAATGATTTCATTTATTCATCATCTTTCATTTATGGGTGGGTAGCTGGGGCCTACCCCAGCAACTATGGGCCTTAGGCAGGGAGGGTACGCCCTTATGAGTGACCAGTTAGTCGCACAACTGACACACATACACTGAGCACAACCACTCCTTAAGGCTCATTTATTCTTCCATTTTGTATGTATATTGACCCGTTCGTTCCAAGCTTTATCATCACAGCATTTATACTCCCAACCGTTTTTTTATTTTTTTTATCTCAACATGTGTTATGTTAAATAACTAGCAGGGCGCCTTTGGCGACCCGTCAAAGATTTTACCAAGATGGAAGAAAAAGTGCAACAACAATAATAAACATAGTGGCGCTGACATTTGTATTGTGTTCAAAAAGAGCCAAGAAAATGAGCTGAAAATAGTGGCAGTCTGTTCAGTCATGATTATAAGAAACAAGGCCAGCTCCTGACATAAACAGTATGCAGTTGTTTAGGTCCACAACCACTAGGGGGGCCATATGATCAGAAAGGCATTATATTTACACACCAATTTCATTTTCAATTACTAGTGGCATTTGTGAAGTTCATATTGATTTGCAACTTACAATATTAAAACTATGTCATATTAAAGACTCAAATGGGCCCTATAAGAAAATTTAGGAGTGGTGCTGAAGAATGGAAAAAAAGAAAATTGGAGCTCGAAAAAAGAGCGCAGGACAAAGATAATTTTTTATTTTTTGTTTGTGATTTATTCTTTATTTTGCACTCCTTTAATTATTCCTATTTATTCTACAAAGTTATTTATTTATTGGTTTATTTGCTACAATAGACCTTGTTCAAATAAAGTAAGACATTTGTGATTTCATTTTTTATCTTTATTATATTATATACTATATATTGATATAGATATATTGAATATCCATACTCTGTCAGACTATATACTGTACATATTTATTATAGTTTATTTAATTGCTCTTATTCTAATTTAGTTTATTTAGCTCTGCTTGTAGTTTAGTTTTTTAGTTAATTATCTTTGGCCAGACTGGTCTCTGATACACTTTGTCCTCTTGTGTGATACCACTGTGTGCTACTGCTAACTGTACTTATGCTGTTGCAACAATGCAATTTCCCCACTGAGGGACTAATAAAGGTTTTCTTATTCTTACTGTTAATATATGTGTATGTGTCATTTAGTGGGCCACAAACAAATTCTTTTTCAAAAGCCTAGAGTTGGCCCAGATAAGAAATTCAAGTGTTTTCTTTCTCTGTTATTGATGTTTTAAATATCCCACAGCCACCACTACATATAACTCCTTTAAGAGGACAACAGGTGCTAGTAATAATCACACATGTTATACTGAGCAGGTTACATTTTTAGATGAAATACTAGCCACAGGTGCCCTTTAAAAGGCTGGTGGACCACAATTTATTTTGACTAGATTAAAGCAGAAATTCGAGAGTCGCACTGTTTTGTATCATCAGCATGTTCTCCTGCTAAATTTGCATACGCGCCGGTCTCTAACCTTAACTAAGCGTCACATTTGCCTTCACCCGGGAGACACAGATTTATGGAACCCCTGTGCCATTTTAGTCCCACACTAATGATCCTCGTGAGCTTTATCAGTGGCTCTAACACCTGCACATAACCCCCCTCCCTCTTCCTCCAACCTCTCCTGTTTCCACGGCAATAATTAAGCCATCAAAGCACGCAACTATGCTCGCCCGTCGTCTCAGAGGTGAGAATACAGGGCCCCGTGTCAAGTGGAGTGCAGCCACCCGTGTGCCTCTTTAAAGGGGAAGGCACGAGGGACCGGTGCCGGGAAGTATGCGTCTGTATACGAGAGAGTGTGTGAATGCATGCAGGGCTGCAGCGTTAAGACTGGCAGACGGCAGTGTGGTGTGTTGGGACGCTGTTTGATACCCATGTGGGCACTGCCTCTCACCAAGGAGGTTGTTGGTTGGAATCTGCATGTCCTCTCCATGTTACTGTCAGCTTCCTTCCCACCGTCCATACAGTATGTGCATGTGTAGGTGAGCTGGTAAATCTAAATTGCCCCCTAGTGAATAATTGTCCAGGTTGTACCCCGTCATCGGCCTATAGTTGCTGGGATAGGCTCCAACCACCTGCGCCCCCGATGGGAATAAACATTAGAAGATGAATGAATGAGTAGATGCAGGCTGGCTGAGAATGGCTAGCCGGGCTTCCCATCCTAATCCTAAGAAACAAGAACAGATGTACATAGACCCATATCTTTTCACTAAGATAATGAATGAGTCTGGCTGACCTGACTAGATAGACAAAAACTGAGTGATATAAAAAGATGTTTCTATGTTATTTATTAAAAACACCCCAAAACAAAACTAATCACATCTCACACCGCACAGTGAAAAGTTCTAAACAGTATTGTGAGCCAAACTAAACTGTGCAGTTTGATGTAAACAAGTCCAAGACAAACACACCTGTCCTGATGTGACTCCGATCCCAAATCCTGCCACCAAACACATGCTGCATCTTTTATAAATGTCTGTGACTCACAACAAAACAAAGTGTCTCTCTGAAGTGACCTTTGTAGCACACTGCCCAGGGATTTAATTCTAGGCCAACCTCCCAAATTACGCACAACTGCAAGCATTCCTTGTTTACATTTCAACACTATTTGTCTGTTTCAGCTCAATTTTTTATTCTCCTACAGAGCGCGTGCTTTGTTTGTGCCATGTGTGCCAGACTTCAGCAGTTTGTTTGTGTGTAGTGAGAGCAGGTGCAGCGTGCAGATGTACAGTAGGAGCAGACTCAGAAACTCACTTGGCACCGGGCCAGGAGAGTGAAGTTTACCCTGTCCCAGCTGTGAGTAGAGGGGTAAAGCCACACAGCACAGGCCACGCACATGAGGACCATATGTACACAAAATAACATGAACACTTGCACTAAATTACACAAAGTCGAGGAACTAGACCACAAGCTAACTGTGGGTAGGATGGATATTTCATTGTAGTGCACTATGAAGTGTGAACTACATATTGTGCACTACAAAGTGTACACTACATAATATGCAGAACAGTGTGCTCTAGCAAGCGGGCACTTCCCAGTATATATTACATAGTCTTCACTACAAAGTGTACACTACATAGTGTGCCCTACATTCTGTGCACTACATAGTTTGCACTATTAAGTGTACACTACATATTGTGCGCTATATAGTGTGTAATACATACTGTGCACTACAAAGTGTACATTATATAGTGTGCACTAGAAAGTGTACACTACATACTGAACACTTCATAGTTTGTAATACATACTGTGCACTACAATGTTTACACAACATAGTTTACACTACAAAGTGTATACTATATACTGTGTACTACAAAGTGCAGCGCCCCCTACCGCACTGGAAGGAGTTTGTGTTCAGACTTGTCATCCGACTTGACACACAGAGCATACAACTGGTGGTTTCTTAAAGGGTAGAGGCATCTGCAGCAGCTTGAAGATTACCAGTTCTACAAGTTTTCTTTGTCTGCCTGTTGAACTCTGGAGAGGAAATGTGGTGCAAGAGAACTCAGGGGGATAACTCAAGAAATAAAACTGTTATAGCACAAAAGTATATACAGTATATATACAGTTATATTAATAAACCTATTTACTTACATACTTACTGAGCAGATGCACAGACTTGAATGTATGTCCGGCTAGGTACAAGTCATTATTTTATCATTATTATTACAGTTTCCTTCATCAGTAGGCTATCAGGGTAAAAACATTTTTCAGAATGCTAGGATAAAAAACTAGTTACAAATTAGTTACAAACTACATTCAAAATCCTGATCGAACACTAACTTTCTTACACACATAAAGGCATAGTGATGGATTGTGGTGGACCTCTGTTCTTCAGCGGTTGGCTGCGTCCCCTCGTGTTACTGACAGCCTTAATGGTGCTGGGAGACCTTGTGTAATTAGGAGAGCGTTGGGCTGCCATGACGCCTGTCTCTGAAGCTGTTTCCCCGTGATATTTTTGCTACTGCACCAAACCCAGCAGCCCCCCACCACCAACTGCCCCCTGAACTCGGCCCACACACACCATCTTTTCCTCTGCTCGCTGCCCCCTGAATTGCTGCCGTCTGCTCTGGCTGGCGCAGTGCCCCCGGTGGTGGCGCATTTGTGCTGTAGCTCTATGTAGTGGTACCTGAGGGAGGTAATTATTGGGACGAGCAGCATGAGGGTGGAGGGCTTGGTGCGATCACTTTGTGTATGTACTGAATAAGGAACGCATCACGGATATGTATTTGAATCCCTAAAACCAACTCACAAGCTCTATGCAGTGAGCTGAAAAGATTCAGGTTTAAATTGTCTTTCCACACAACTTTTTACATTGTGTGTGCACTATTTTTCATGTTTATGTTTTCTCCCATTCACACATCTGTTTTGACTCTCATTCCGTTAATTTCACTCCTGCTTTGAGGTGTTAAATCCTGGGTTCACACCTCCATCCTCAGAGCTTTGGGCTCCAACACCCACCAAGCCTAATGAATCCTGTGCATGTAAAAACAGGTGACTAAGAAGCAATACATCTAAATATTGTCCCAATCCGCCCATTGTTATTGCTATTGTGCATCTTCTTTGCTTTAAGTTAAGGGCTGAGTCAAGTACAGAGGCACACAGCCATAAATAAGACAATTACATCACATGGGTTCTCATAGTGAGGGCAGCTGCTCTGTAAAGCTTCGTAAGGGAAAGTTATGCTTTTCAAACTCACTCATTATAATTTAGCTTGTTCTGCTCAGGGCAGTGTTTCTGTCCAAACCACTGTGGTTCGACCAATGGTGAAGCAATACTGACAGTTATAAGTGTGTTTTAGATTTAGAGGAAAGCAACATTTTTTTCTTCATTTCAGAGCAATACAATGTAAATGGCATTGCATTCCTCTGACTGGATTGAAGTCTTATAAGGCATATCATCATTTTCTATGTATTCCTCTGAAGTTACTACTTTTTGTGGAAGCCTTCTCAGATAATTCTCTGTCAACCATCTTGCGAGTCAGGTTAATAAAAGCAATTTTCAAGTATAAAGTTATTTATTATTTTGCCACGCACACACTACACATACAGTATATACAACATTTGCAAATGGCAGATGAAATGGCTGTCAGACATTTTTGCAGAAAAAGTTTATTTACCAATCCACTAGTTTTTGCTTTTCACTCACTCTTGCTAAATTGCAAGAGTTTATGTTTCGCTAGGCTGCAGTGAAATCTCTTGGATTTTACCATTCATGTCCATTCACATTTATCTCTCTCTCTTCAACAGTTGTTCCACTGCAGCCTTAAATCTCGGCTGTTTCAGTCTCTATAACTGTGCTATATCCTACACACTAGTGAATACAACTGGACGTGTACAGAGCTAACATTTGAGTAGTTGAATGACACATAAAAAGTTTATATCAGTACCTTTCATACAATCAAAATTCTTGGTTTAAGCTTTCTTTTCTGTATTTTTGACAAAACTCTCTCTTTGACTTGCAGACGAAGCACTACTTTTACCTACCCACTCTCACGTGTGGCAGACACCTACACCCAAAGCAGAACAGATTCACAATGATCAGATTAAGCCTTACATTTCCTATTGATCAGATTACTACTATAAGATTTGAACCATGGACTCTGATTAAATATTCACCACATTTTGATTGAATCTCCTGAGCTTTCATTATATTACAAAGGATCAGTGTTTAATTTTTGGTGTGGATCCTGAAACACCATCAGGATCTAGGAATTTCTTTACTATTGTGTAACATTGTGGGATAGGAGCATACACTGTCAGTGTCAGTAAAGGAACGATTCGTTTTAGTGGATTCTTTACCAATGTGAGATACAAGGGCTTTGTGGCTTAATGGATAGAGCATTTACCCCTGAACTAGAAAATTCTCTTCCATAAAAATTGCATGAGTGGGCCATTAGACATAAATAAAGGTGATTAACTGTCCATTAGTGCCGCTCATGATGTTAGCAGTTAGCTGTGCAATGTCCGATCAGTGGCAAGTCATTCTGCAGGAAAAGAGATATAACCTTTGTGTGAGAGACAGCAGATATAGGAGGATTATACAGCGAGGTCCTGTGCAGTGAGATGGAGGGGGAAACGCCTGTGACCGTAGAATCATTTCAGCCTCTCTCTCTGCCTCCCTGGAGACCACACGCTGTCTGAGCCACGCACACACACACACACACACACACACCCACACACACACACACACACACACACACACACACACACACACACACACACACACACACACACACACCTCCGCCCTCCTCCCACCTTCCCTTCACCTCAGCCTCCAATTCCCTAACTGCCTGCTGCCGACGCCGGATGTCTCTTCTTCTCCTCCTCCTCCTTCTCGTCGCGGTGCACAGGAGGGGGGCGGGGGGTGGTGGGGGCTGGAGGGGGGAGGAGAAGGTGTAGGCGGAGGGGATGGAGGGGGGGCAGCAGGCGCTAGAGTCAGGTTCCTGTGCCGCCGCTCCTGCCGCTAAGTGCTGCAGCAAATCATGGCCGCATTAGGAATATGGGCAATTAGCACTGTGGCACATCCCGCCACACATACTTCACCTACGCGCGCACACACAGCGGCGTTCACTGCATAGACAAAACAATGTACAGGAAGAAACTTAACGTGCAGATAAATAATGGCATTAATAATATATTTTTGCATGACTTCATCATAACAAAAATGCATTTCACTTTTATTTGGGATTCATTTTTAGCCTAAAATAAGTGTCAATGTAAAAGCTGTTTTATAGACCACATACGGCACTGTGGGTTAAGGATTTCAAATATCATGCCTTCCGCTCCTGTTAAACAGCCCTAAAAACAGAAATCCATCTTTACATCCGCGGTGTACTGAGGAGGATGCAGAGCGGGAGTTGCCGTTCCACCTTAAGAACGGCACCTTAAAAGATTATCTCGGTTATTTCACCGCCACTGAGCCGGCACTAATAGTCCAAGGCAGATATTGAAGAGCAGCGCAGGGCCGCAGAGATCTATTAGAAATTCCCATCTACGCGCCTCATACATATTGATTTCTGACACCAAGCAGCAATGAAAGGCCCAGGGGAATAATATATTTAGCAGGGTTTGCTGTGAGGAGGTCACAGAGTGCATAAAGATTAGCTGCGCAGACCCCCTGACAGGACCAGTGTGCCGGCCCAAATTGTAGACAATCGCGTTCCTATGCACGCACCCACACTCGCGCTCACCCATTCAGTATGCATACACACAGGTATACAGTACAGGCACCGGATCTCACTGTGGTTAATGCATCTGAGCTGTAAACATTTCACTTTTTCACAGCACTTTTTTCTTATATGTCATTTTTTGATGTTTGTGGGATCAACCATTTTTGAACTGACTGAGTACAGCATAGCATTTCAAATAATATAGGGACATGATGGTGACTGCTTACTAGTTTTTATAGAAAACACTAACTTTTGCCATACTCCCAGAGCAAGTGATGTAAAATTGATAAAACTGAGTGGTTCACAGAGGGCTAGTGTTAAAACAAGATGTGAACACATGAAGGAGATTTATAAACTTATAAGGGGATAAGTAAGATAGTTAGGGTGGTGAAAGGCACACTACAACAACACAGTAAAATGCCTTTTATTTCCTATAAAAACATACATGAAATTGCAGCCATGTGATGATTCTATTGGTCAATAGCCTAACTCAGAGCTACCAGTTTAAAGTTTTTTTTTTTATTATTGCGAAATACTACTAAGTAATTTCAAAGTTTACCTTAAACTTGTAGCTCTGAGTTCAGCTTTGGACCAACAGTATACTGTGTTTATATCCATCTAGTTAATCATCACATGGCTGCAATTTTAATACATGTTTTTCTTTTACTCAAAACTTTCAAAAGTTCAGTGCAGACAAGCCGTAGTTGGATGGTTTGTTGGCGCAATAACTCCCAAAAATGGCCTAGATTTTTATGAAGATTTTAGTAAGGATATGTCTTTTTGGTGACCTAAACACCACCTGGATTCCATTGTTTTTTTAAAAGGCTCCTAACAAGGGACCATAACAAGATATGTCCAAAGATGCTAACTGCAGGTCAGCAAAGGAACAAATAAGTAGTTTTAGTGAATTCTATACTATGGTGAGATAAAAAGGCTTTGTGGCTAAATGGAAAGAGTATTGACCCCTGAACTTATCGACTAGGTTCAAGTTTAGGTTGTGACACTATAGCTTTACTATTGTGAGATAGGGTCAATGCCTTGGTGGAGGTCTGTGCTCTCCAAGTGCAACACTAAATTCTACCTGTTGCATCAGACTAAAATGTGCATAGCAACCTTTAGGGACAACATTTGACAGTCATGTTTAAATCTTTAAGGTATACATAAGCAGTATTTGACGTTTAAAGATCTTTTATCTCCTCTACTCTCTATCGGACTATTTTGTCGTCCTGTCTGATATGGCACAGAGAAACCATGGCAGGGTTGGGGGTTGCTGCAGCGCTGGCGTGATGAGCTTGTCCAGGTGAAAGGGTAATTGCTTCAAAAGGGATCAGAGCGAGGTTGTGACCATCGAGAGGGAGGGCGCAACTCCACCAAGAGAGCACTTTACTACTACCTCCTATCCATCCTCCCTTCTGCCTTACCTACAGCGCCTGTCTCCCACTGTCTGGTCTGTTCCTCCCCATCTTGCTCTACCCCCTCCTCTCTCCCACCCTTCAAAGAACCACTCGGCAGCCTCTTCACAAATTACAATTGCTCAGGGTTTAGGCAATTTGAGGAAATGCCGGCCCGGCGTGTAAGAATTGGAGGTGGAGGTTGGGACTGCGGGGTGAGCCTAAGGGAGGAATGGAATGAAATTACCAATTCAATAGCACAAGCACGGCCCAAGAGAGGCTAACCATGGACACAAAATGAGGATTATCCTAGTTTATGAGGGAAAGAAAAGTATGGCAAGTGTCCTAAGTCTGCATGAATGCGCAGCCACAAGTTTGATTTGGGAAAGACTGTTGCATTTCCAGATAAGTTGCATGAAAAATACATACTAAAATTGACACCCAGTCCTTTTGAGTAAGGTTGAAGTTATAACCATATACTAATGGCGTACATTCTCATGGTTCTAAAGTGTAAATACTGTCTCATACAATTTGAGAATTCACTTTTTATTGGCAAAAGTTCCACTTAATACAGGGATTCTTGTCAAATCCACCACCTGGGGAGTTGAAGGCTACATTTTGTTAACCAATCACAATGTTGGAACCACAACATGAGGTTATTAAACACTGGAAGTGCCTCTACCAGCGACGTGTGGTGAGGCTGGTGGATGATGAGGCAGATTCAACACAGCCAGACTTACAAAAATATAAGAAATAAAGAAAAAACAAAAAATAACTGCCCTCACGCCCAACATAAGTGCTCTAATGGATAAGCTGAAGAGGAGTAAGGTCAGGGCAAGCAATGAGAAAAAAAGCTGCTATGAATTTTTAATGATATTGTCAGCACTTTGGAGCTCGCACTCGCCCCCTTCAGTAAGACAGAGGTATTGTCAGTCTCACCTTCATCTTTTTTTAGTCCACTTTGTCATATTAGGAAAGCTCACAAACAAAATACATGATCTAGACTATAGAAATCAAAGACATGCATGATGTGAAGTATCAGCAAACATTATATTTGCAATATAAAGAGAAACAAGCACGCAATGAATGAACACGCTCAAGTCAGTTTGTGAGCCACAGCCTTACCTCACATCTCTTCAAAGTATATCAAAAAGTAATTTGAACTTTTTTGTAAGGGAAGAAGTAGTTACAAAAATGTGGCTGACCCCAATAGTTTGTCAGTGTATGGTCAGATTTAATCCACCAATTATAACAAATCCTAAGGTTAACCTTAGCAAATGGGCTGGAAGTAAATTTTAAACAAATATATTAAGAGCACAATAGACCATTTTAATGTGCGATAATAATAACTAATATTTTTTTTATCAAGGCTGAAATTAATAGCTGTGGACTGCAATGGGAGAGACTGAATTTCTCTAAAAGCCACCACTGAGCAGACATTTCCAGGTCAGACGTTTAGTGGTCCATCATCTGAAGGAACTTCAGAAGAAGAGCAACTGTCAGAAAATGGAGTATAAACAATGGCCCTTAGGCTCTTATTATCTACTTTAAGGTTCTAAGGACAACTTACATGAATGCAACTGCGAGTGGAGGGAGCAAAGACTGCTCTGTTACCTTAGCAAAGAGCCTTGTGAAGAAGCCAAAAAGTCCTTTGGTATCTTTAGTCTTTGGCATGGCATCCCAGATATTCTTGTTTGTACCAACTTCAGCAGGTGTTGGCGTCTTATTGATGTTGAAAAGGTCAATTGGAGTAAGGTCATACAAGTTCAGACCAGAAGATGTGGAAGACTCTTCAGGAGGAGCTGGGTGGATTTTTGGATAACAGTTTGCCTTCTTGGTTGTTGTGGCTAGAGCAGTATTGTTGAAGCCCTCAAATGTGTAGGATCTCCAAGCAGGAGATCTCCAACTGCTGAACATATCACAAATTAAAACGTTAGCTTCAGGCATAACATTATGATCACCTGCTTAATATGCAGCCCTATAAACAATAAACTTTCTGTCAGAACCAGCTTCTTCAGTATGTTGAGCTATAGAAGCTCATCTGTTGGATTGGACCACACAAGCCAGCCTTTGCTCCCAACATGCATCAGTGAGCCTATGCCACCCATGACCCTGTCGCTAGTTCTCCACTGTTCCTTCCTTGGACCTTGAAACACCCAAAAAGAGCAGCAGCCTTGCTCAAATTCTTATGCTTGCCCATTTTTCATGCTTCTAACCCATCAATTTCAGGATAAAATGTTCACTTGCTGTCAAATATTTCCCACTCACTAAATGGTGCCACGATAAAGAGATAATCTGAGTTGTTCACCTCCTTTGTCAGTGGCCATAATGTTATGTTATGTCTGATAGGTGTATTTTAGTATAACACACAGCATTACTACAAGTGGAAGTTTAAGTGGTTTCATCTCCCAAGTAAATGGGAACAACCATCAGAAACAGTGAGGAGCTTTGTAATCCCCAGTACTGGTGGAACCTTCAGAGTCCTGAGGCAGGGCAGACTGAAGAGATACCACACATTAAAAGGTTTGCTCTGGACTGAAGCTTGACAACAAGTATTCCCATTGTCACTTAATTAAAAGAAGCACAACACTAAAATAATCATATTTTATGACTTGTGTCTGATCTTAAAAAGCAGACATTACAAAAATATTTGCTAAAACCTATGATGACATAATATTAATAATCTTCTGTCTTGTATCTTAATCACCATTACACTACAAAGTACTGTTGCACAATACTTTACACTTTTCAGAATGGCAGTAAAAAGATTTAAAAAAAATTGATAAATGCCCATCCATCCATCCATCCATCCATCCATCTTCTTCTGCTTTATCTTGGGCTGGGTCGCGGGGGCAGCAGTCCAAGCAGGGACATCCAGACATCCCTCTCCCCGGACACTTCCTCCAGCTCCCCTGGAGGAACCCCAAGGCGTTCCCAGGCCAGCTGCGAGACATAGTCCCTCCAGAGTGTCCTAGGTATTCCCTGGGGCCTCCTCCCTCCTTGATAAATGCAAAAATAAATAAATAAATAAATAAGTTGTACTAAAGATTTTAGCAAATTTTGCAAATTGTCTAAACTATCACACTTCAGATGTAGGCATTGACTTACATGTCTTCAGACATGTCCAGATAAAATGGTGGAAATCTTGCCATTTTCAAGGTTGTATTGCTTTTCCATTATATTGGCTAAACAGTGTTTGGGTCGAGCGAGAGAGATTCGGCTTGTGTTCGTAGTTTCAAAGAGAGGTCAGGTATTGTATGCACACAGAAGGTCTGTCAGAGTGAGAATGAGCTTGAGAGAATGAGTGAGAATGAGTTCTGAAGTTTAATAACTTTACACTGTTTTTGCTTGCCATATTTGAAATTTAACGCAAATTCAATTTCCGCGTCAACCAATCACAGCCTGCCATCTGCCTCTCATCCAATCACACACACACACACACCTGTATAGATTTACACCTTCTCAGCCTCCTCAGCCTCTGCTTCTCCTCCTCTTCACCACCACCAGTGTCTAGGCCCAGGAGGGATAAAATTCCCTTAACTAATCTGTCAAACTCCCCCATCATCACATCACTGTTTGGTAACTGACCACCAATCGACTACATGTATGTAATGTCTGAGTCTGGTTAGAAAACATCAGTCATGTAGCCATTAGTATCGATTATTAGCATATAGGCTAAAGGATTTGGATTTTATGTCAGACATTTTACTTGTCAAAATGACTTTATGTCACTGACCTCAATGGTCCATACCAAACAAACCAGTGCTGTACATCTCTGGTGGAAAAATGCCTTTAGTGTTTTTGATCTTTGACTTTATTCTGGAAACAGGTTTGGGAATGGGATAGAACATACAGTAAAATCAGTATATTCATTTTATTATTGGTTTTATTAAAACAGACAACTACATGATATGGTACAACCAGTAGTGGTCCAAACATAAATTTACTCTCATTACAACAAATGCCACTTAATGTAAAATGTTCAATACAGAAGGTACATTTTCTCTAGGTCTAGGATATTCTTATAAAGCCACATTTCTGGAAACAGATAGATTTGACACAGCTTTGTATTGTCTGATTCATACAGATATAATATACAATCTCTTGGGTCATAAGGACAATTTCTGTGTCTTGAAACACAAAAGGAAGTGTTCACCAACCCTTGTCTGTTCTGCTGAAATTTGGGATTTTCCCACTCGATCATGAGATGAAAGGTGGGCTTTGGGCTGACAGTCGATTTCAGAGTTTCACATTTGGACGAGAGAACAAGTGAAAAGACAAATGTTGGAGATAGATAATGTACCCCTGTCCTGTCTTCTTTGCTTATCACTAGAGACGCAAGATCACAGATTATTCTCACTCAGATTTTTGATATGCTTATATTTTCAATAACAAACATTTCTTGGGATTAGGTAAAACTGTGGTGCAGTACCTAAACACACTTGTGCCGCTAGTCATTACCTGTCGAGCCGAAGTGTGACAGCCAGCCGTCAAAACCCTGACACCTGAGTCTCCCAGCTGGAATGACGTGAAAAACAAGCATAAGCTAATCATTAATGCGTGGCGCTGAATTTGATGAATCGCAATCATTCGGCGTGGCGTGATGAATGGCAATGATGCTAACTATGACCATTCATCAAGCCTCCATCAGTTCTCCTGAGGTGGCTTAATGTTTCATCCACTCAGACCGGGCGAGAGGACAGCCATCGCTCACCACGGACGACTGGGACACCCTCACATACATTTCAATCTTGTCTTGTCATCTCCCCCTCAGGCACACGCACGCACTGCCTCCAAATCATCATTTTTATCAGCTCCGGTAAACCTCGCACCCACAACTGTATGTGGGATGCAGATTTTATGGACTTTTTATTGACATTTTAAACTTACATTTAAAAAGGATACAAGAGTCATTGCAACAACTTGTACCAGTAAATATGAATGCATCACATACCACCTCTAGGGGCATTTTCACACCTGAAAGTCCACACCAAGGTCTGCACTTAGAACTCCCAAATTGCTTCATTATATGTGTTTGGTTTGCTAACATTTGCTTTGGCATCACAATGTTAAAATCGGCACCATCAGACTTTACCTGAAGCAATTATTAACACTGTCATGACAACATGGGCCAAACCAAATACCAGGCGTCTGGTTCGAGCCACGGTCCACTGAAGCTTTCACACCTGATAGTTTGGTCTGAATCAAAGTCATCAAGTGACCAGAAAGCCCCCTAAATCTCCATCACAAAAAAGCTATTTTCTGTCAATAGATGGACCTTTCCAATGTAAGTAGTGAGCAGATTAAAACAAAAGAAGACATTTTAGACAAAGAAATGGTTCATATAGACTGTGAGTGATGTAATCAGAGAAGCTGAGGGAACAGCTGAGTAGTGTTCTTTCCCATTTTTATGAGGGAGCAAACTAAAGAGGCATTTGGTAGTTTTTCATACATTTGTTAAAATGTCCTTTCAAATGATACCACCCAAATCTGTTAGTCAATTCCTTTGGCCACAGTTACCTTATCAATGTAGGATTTGTGTAGACTTAAATTGGACATACACTGACCTTATTGTATCTAATAAATATAACTTTTAGTTGCCTATTTAGTCTTTCGCTTTTGTTAAGTGTTCTCTTTAATAAAATGACTAAATGGGCTTCTGATATACTTGCTGTTCCCTAACCAGGCACTAGGATTGGTCGTCAGTTGCCAAAACCATCTTGTTGATTCAAAATGCACAATATTTGGTGACTAACACTTATTCCTTCCATAAAAATGAGTTGTGGCCTTTTTATCTAAATATAAATTGTCTTGAACTTTAGTTGCTCTATTCTGAGGAACCTTATAGTGGTTACGCCATTTTATAGTGGTGTCCTAATGTCCGGTGAATAAAAAGTAGTAAAATTCAAAATTTACCACAATACACTGTGAAAGGTAGTGATGGTCACTAGATGGTCAATATTTACCAAAACACTTTTCTTTACACTGTACACAAAACGTTTGAATGAAACCAGTTAGATACCTAACTTTACTTTCTGTCACATAGTAATCATGAATACTATCATACCTTACATTGTAGAGGTTTCAAAATGACAGCTTCCCTTCTAAGGCAAAAATAGCTGCAATAATCCTGTCCTTTTTATTCATTAACATAATAATACATGTTAATATAACACATATGATTATTATTTTTTAGGGATGTAACGATATCCAAATCTCATGGTACAGTATTATCACAATATGAATCTAACAGTACAATATTTACTGCAATAACAAAACATGATAACCAAACATATTCTCTAAAAATGCCCTGGTGAGCCTTTAGTGCAAAGATTAAATAAGTGTTTAATAACAATAATTTTGTCATGCTGGCAACACTGAAATGGAGCAAAGGATCATGGTCTAGGTAGTTACCTCTGCTTTTTTACCATTCTGCTGCAACAAAACAATGCAGCTTAGCCCCAGGAGCTTACCATTTAATATTGTAAAATGACAATAATTTGAGACTTTTTCTATTGCAATATCCTGATACTGCCAATGTCGTTACTTCCTTATTATGTATCTATAAATACTAAGTCCGATTTGGAAGTCCAAAATCAGCAGTTCTGCTAACTTTTTTTAAACAAACTGCAGAGTCATGTGATTAACAGTGAGCGAAAGTGTCTTAATTCGTTCACAAACTTAGTGCACTCTATAGTCACCTATACGGACCGCCCACCATGTGATTACAGAATGAAATTTCCCATTCACTCGCCCAATTGCCAAAAAATCTATATAATGAGTGTTCAAAGGACGTATGGAGGCTAATCATTTCATTTTGATCTCAAACAAAAACAAAAAACACTGTCAAACTATTAAACTTTTAATAAACATATTTTTGGAAAAGTAAATTATTTCTGTAACCAGAGGTGGGTGGACACCGTTGAGCTCCATAGTCCAGCACTGTATGGTGATTGAAGGGTTAGGGGGTGACTTTTGGAAACAGCCACTGTACTTTTATGTTATACACTAGAACCATGGTAGATCACAAAAGCAAGGTTTGACATGTTGAAAGTCATCAGGACAGTGCCATGACTTGCATACCAAGATTTATTTTTGTCTATAGGTCAGGGGAGATGGAATGTATTTGTTTTAGTTTGTCTGGAGTGACTATGCTGTGTGAGGGGAGAATTTTATGGACTGGTGAAAATCAAATGGGTCCCGCAGAGTGAGCCGTGCTGTTTGTTTGTGCGTTAATGCGGTTTTGGCTCGGATGTGGACGGCTGAAGGAGCAGTAGCAATGACAGGAGGTCTTTCAGCGCTGCGCTTACAGTAAATTAGCATTCTAGTCGCGCCATGCATTTAGCACTTTGCGATTGGGTTCAGTGGAGGCCTTGCCCAGTCTGTCCCTGGGGGGAACGACGGCAGTTCCAGCGCCTCACGATGGGCGGGACCAGCCTGTCAAAATTAGATAATAAAGCACCGTGCCGCTGGCGGATAAATGTGTGTGAGAGGGCATCCATCTTGCAAGAGCGTAGCTGAAGAGGATGCTGCTAAATGACAGTGAGAGCTGTGTGTGTGTGTGTGTGTGTGTGTGTGTGTGTGTGTGTGTGTGTGTGTGTGTGTGTGTGTGTGTGTGTGTGTGTGTACAAGCCTGCATAGATCAGTCCTGCCTGCAGAAAATATTTAATGGGAGGCCAGTAAAATTTGGGGAGTGCAGCAAAAGCAAAGAGAGGATTTCAAATTAAAGTCAGCTTTTTGCACTGATTTTCTCCACAGTACTGTGTGTATTTTTCTTGACTTTGCGTAAAACTGTTCTCACATTAAAATAATAGGAACCATCTGAGGAAAAAAAAAGATATCTTACATTTATTATCAAATATATATATCAATTATTTCACAACTTGTCAACACTGAAGTCATGGCTGCAGATAATACAGAGAAAGTGTGCATGTCTGCTTAAATAGTGAAACAGAGCAAAAAATCTACACAAATAAATAAACAAATTATACTGAACAGAATAAAAATATGCAAGGCATTCACGCAATTATTAAATTGGAGAGGACTGCAGGACTGCATGTTTTAATAGAAAGCTGAGAGATTAGAGATTAGGATGAACAAACAGGAAAGGTAGCTATTCTGGGTTATGTACTGATGGAAAAAAAAAAAAAACATCTCCTGCCTAAGACATCCAGAGTCTTTCTTTTTCTTTTTGTACTTTTATTAGGATTAGAAATTTTATTGCTAAAAAAAGAAAAGATTTTGATATATGCCATTTTGCAGAAAGAAAGAAAGAAAGAAAGAAAGAAAGAAAGAAAGAAAGAAAGAAAACTTTTTACAACCTAGTTTACCAGAAAAAAAAGAAGCCAGAAACTGAGAAAGTAAAAGAAAATAAAAAGGGATTGCCTAGGAGGTGGAAAAGCAGAAAGAGAAAGACAGGAGCTTAGAGATGGTGAGATGAAGGAAATTAAATGTCGGCCGGGCACTTAACCTTTTCCTAATAATGTGTGGCCTGCTGAACCAGCACACTGGCTGATGTTTTATCAATACTCCTAATTAATGTGCAACTGCCATATTTTTGACAGTATTTATACAATATGGCTGAGTAATGCAATCAATAATATTCCTATTCATATTCCATGTAGCTCTTCGTTTAAAATGTGCATGCACACAACTTCAGCACTTGTGGCAAAGAAAAGACCTGCATCAAGGTCTTCAATCTGTGACTGTCAACATAACTAGCCAGCCAGTCAGAACCATTACCATCAACTTTGTATGTGCCATAAATGGTTTTAAAGGCAATGCAGTATCTACAGTGTACATTCATAGTGCTGATGCGTTTTCAAACTTGTATACAAGCATGCACCATTGGATGCCTACCAAGACCAGATATTTTTTATTAAAACTAAAAGGAAATGTTTGACTTTTATACATTTGATATGAATATAGAGAGGTCACTCAGGAAGTGAAATGCTAAACTTGAAAGCTTAGTGTTATATGTTAATTACTGTTTAAAGGGGATATATTATGCACACTTAACTTCTTTTTTTAGCTTTTCTTCCATGTTATAATATTGTACCTTCATCAAAAACATACCTGGAGTGTGTTTTGTTTCATTCACGCCTGTTTGAGTTATACTGTAGTCTCTGGCACTGAGTTTCTGAGGCCTCAGAATGCTCTCCCATGAGCCCCCGCCCACTCCAGGAAGCACTGACCAATCAACAAGCCCTCTACATCCAATCTGCTCTCATTCACTTATCCAAAAACTGTGTATAGCTTTGTTTCCACTGATTCCTCACCACTCTTTTTAATTTAGCAGTAAAATGGCATCTAATCAAAAGCTCTTTTTTGTGGTTCTATTTAAAGAACTGCAACAGCTCTGTACTCTGCTGGTGTCTTCACCCAGGCCCGTCGACAAAGGCCCGCAGCAAGAGGGCCCATTATAATAGAAAATATAAGAAGTCCACCCCATGCAGATGGACTTTGTTTCTTTATGGCAGTAGTAAAGTAATTATTGGAATCTATTGTTTTTCTTTTAGTCCCATAATGTTTTCAAAGGTTGTAAAATGTGCCTTGCTGTTCTAGAGGTGACCAAAATTGGTTTAAAGAAAAGCATAATATAGCCCCTTTAAATTTTATCTAAAGATCTGTTTGAAGGCATAACCCAAAATCTGAGACAAAGTTGGACTTGCCTTCAGACATTTTCCTCTATGCAAAGCTCAAATCAAAGACTTACAACATGATTTAGTTCAATTAAAAACACTTTAAATAAAAGTTAAGGCAAAGGCAAGCAAGTTCTCACAGAGCCAGGGCTGATTTCCTGGGGCAGACTGGCTGAGAGCCTGGGGCCCTGAACCACCACTGTCTGCTTCAGTCTTCAGAGGAGCAGACCGAAGACCTGCCTCAGGATCTAATGGGTCAGAGATGCCGCTGCAGACACCACATAGAGATACACACATCCTCAGTAACAGCTTAAATATCCGGGAGCCATTAAAAAACACAAATACCATCCAAAGCACTCTGCTCTCGAGAAACCCATCAAGGAAATAATATTAAGTAAAAAAAACTGTACCCTTATCCAAGTAAACTTTTAATAAGTAATTTGTAAGAAAGAAAGAAAGTAAGTAAATAAAAAGTAAGTGAGTAAGTAAAAAGCTAAGTTTTTTTTTTTTTTTTTTTTACCTTAGCGGCAAAGTGGGTAGTAGTAATAGTAGCAGCAGTAGTAGTATTGTTGGTAGTATTAATAGCACTAGTAGTTGTAGTAGACAATAGGACTAGTAGTATCAATAGCAATTGGAGTAGTAGTAGCGGTAATAGTAGCAGTACTTGTAATGCTAGTTGCAATAAGTACTTTCTATTTAAGTTAACTTTACATGCAGTACTTTTTACTTTTACTCAAATAACAATTTAATCTCACTTCTACTTGACAAACTGTAGCAGTACTTTTACTTGAGTATAGATTTAGACTACTTGCTCCTCCCTACTAGGATGGAGATTTCATCAAGACTTCTAAATGTGCATGAGAACATTCTCAGTCCTTAAGCTAATTAAACAGTCATAATTAGCTATTATTACTTTTGTCTTAATGTAGCATATTAGAATATAAATCTTATGTGAATCTAAGAAGTCTTTTCAAATTGAGATATCTTTCCCCCATCACCTGTTCGCTTTGTCCTACATTTTATTTGCCATTGTGAGCCGCACTGCTTCTTCCTGATTAATGGCCTTTTCAGAAAAGTGCTGCTAATGGCTCTTTAATTGCTCCAACTTCCTCACCAGGCTACAGGTTGGCATTTCTCACATCTTCTACAACAGAGGTGAGAATGTCTTTCTGTGAATCTCTGCCCTTGTGCTCATCTCTAACATTGTTGTGAAGAGATTTAAGAGTACACAGCCTGCTCATCAAGGTGCTTGTGGTCATCCCTTTCAAGAGATTGCTGACTTGCTGCATATAGGTGCTTTTTATATAAGGGCCTGGTTGCTGTGGAACTACACAATTCAACGGTCTGCATTTTAGCCATATTAGTTCAAGCAAGGATGTGTGAAGGTTCAGGTGACAGACATTGAGACCTACTGTATATGGATCATTAAGTAGCACATTGTCGTGTCATAAGTTAAGCAGACCACAAGACATTTTAACAATGCACAACAATAGATGGACTAGCATTAGCCACCAAAAATCGCAAATGGAGCATAAATAAGATAGTTAAATAATAGTGAGGCAGGGCATAGTGTGAGTAGTGCAAATTATTTTAACCCAACAATGTCGCCTGGGATAGGCCCAGGACCATGCACCAAGGCATACACAGGTTCGTTTCACCAAAAATGGGGGCAAAGGCGGTAAAATTGCAGTTAAAATACAACAATTTATTTATTTATTAACATTGATTAAAATTCTTTTTAAAGGTGGTAATGGTAAATAACACAAAAGAACAAAACCCAAACAAAAACACACCATGCAAAATTAAAGAAATACAAAATGGCTGTGGGCTTAATGAAAAGCCCTGCAGTGGACTGGAGGGTGCAGGTTGGTCCCAAAAGTCGAGAGATGCACTACTCCCAAGACCCCAGTGGAGGCGCGCTCCCCAACCCCAGCGTCAACATGCTCCCAGTGCACACGGAAGCTACACACCGAACATCCAACACTAATGGCCCAGGCGTATGGCCAATCACTGACTTCTCTACCTACAGCAGTGGCACACAATGCCCCAGAGCTGCGATTTTGGGTGGCCACAACAGCGCATGTAGATTGCAAAAAATGCCACCCTGGCCACGACTCCCATGGACCCACGGGAGAGAATGAGGGTGATCCGTGCATGGGAGAAACAAGAGAATCCGAGCTTCTACCGCCCCATGCTTAAATGCGTTCTGTTTAATTTCAGTGCCCAGATAGAAAACATTAGTAAATTGCTTATTTATCTTCACCAAGAAGGCTACTTTTTCACTGGTATTGGTTGGTTTGTTAGTCTGTTAGAGAGATAACTGAAAAATAATAATAATTAATTAGTCTTATATAGCGCTTTTCTAGTCTAAACAGTATGCTCCGCTGGTAGCAAGGATCAAACCACCAAACTTCGGGTTAGTGAGCGAATATCAACGGAGCTACTGCCACCCTTGAGTTATAGTTGTAGTTTGATAAAAAATGTTCAGTAAAGGTCAGGAAGGGGTCAAGAAAGAATTTTTGAAAGGATTCTGTACCATTCCAAGATTGGACAAAAGATACTAGCTCTAACCACAAGAGGTCTGTAAAGCTAATTATTTGTTTGAGTGGGTTCCTAACATTTAAACAGAAATGATGACTAGTTACCCCAGTATATCTTTAGGATTGCCAGATAGAACAATTGCATTGGCAGAGGTCTGTGCTTCTAGTTAGCTGTTTTATTTACAGGAGCAATTACTGCAACTTAAGCTCAAGGCTACGTTGAAAGTCACTGTAAACTTGCTGCTATGCTGGACGAGTAGTTACAGAACCATAACAGACAACAATTTGTCAATATACAAATCCTATTTTAATGAGTTAACTTTGCCTAATGAAACAGATCTGTGTGCTAAAATTCATTCAACCATATCCATAACAACAAGCCATTTCTGGTTTCTAAAAACACTGTTAAAAGTTGCAGCTCAGTCAAAATAAAATGGGAAAGACTTTTTGTGCTTTTGGGGTCTATTGGAATGAGCACATATTTGGTAAAAGCTCTCGTTATTCAGCTAGATTCTTAAAAGTGTGTTTGCAGAAGAATACAGTAAATGCAGCAGGCTACTATTGTGTTACTCACCAGGTTATCTTATCTGGAGGCCCATTGCTGTCATAAAGCACAGAATGGGAGACGCATAGCAGGCCGTGGTGGTCATCTATCACCTGCACCCATGGCTCAGGTACCTCCAAGTGGTCCAGCTGTGCTTTTATTCTAGTCACGCCCCTTCTGTCCTGCAGACACTTCTCTGACCCACTAGTGCCTGGTGGAACCTATTGAAGAACTAGATTTTAATGTTAATATTTTGAACATAAACAGTGCTTTTTCTCTGGAGTACAGACATTTTCATTGTCACAAATTATAGTATAAAAGCAGTGATTTGGTTTTGGTCACATCAAACTCCTGATTAGGGGTTTGATTCCTCCATGGGGCACCAAATACTCCCATCACAACTAAATTCTTATTCAGGTGAAAAGAGAAATAATAAGAGAAACCCAAACTGCAGTGTGTTCTTTTATGAGGCTTGTGAGATGAAATAATGGGTCTTTAATGTGCTTTGTCCCGTGTGTCAGCTCATGCTACCTACCTACCTAACACTTGGAAAACATAGGAAACCTTTATTTCTTATTTCCCTCGCCAGAGGTTACATTTTTTGGCGTCATCGGTACGCCATTACCAGCATAACTCACACAGTTTTTGGTTTGTGTTTGATAAAAAAAAAGGTTAGTACTGGGCCACAATTTTTCCATAATACTTGATGACCATTTTACAAGAAGAAATGGTAAACCCTTGGCAAAGGTTTGTGCTGTGTTTCTGCAATGTACAGCTATACACTGCAACAAGTAATCTTAAGTGCTTCTTTATTCTAGTTAATGGCAACATATACTGCATATATTTTTGTGTAGCACTTGTAAGTCCTTACTCATGTCCGGTGTCAAAACTAAGTAATCCTAAATACCTTTTTTTAGTTCCTAAACAAAAAAATAGTCTGAATTCAATTTTTAGATACCAGTACCCAACCGGGCCATACCAACCCAACCCATATGACAACTCTATAAAAATGTGCCTCAGATAGCATTCATGATTTATACAGATAGGATAAGTCATAGTTCTTGCAGTCCAAAGAGTGAGACATCTTCTTAAAGACAATGAAACAAACTGGTGACTAAAACTAAATATTCTGCACAATTGGGAAGCAATGGAAGCCTTACTAGTACGTCTTTTTTTTTTTACTTTGACCATTTTACACAACATATGCCAAATTACAAATAGGCAGCTGACACATATTTTAAGTTCCTGTTACACAACAAACATCTATTACTGTGACTAGTGACTGACCAACATGACATATATATTGCACTATTTAGGGTTTTTCCTAAACTATTATTAAACTAGTAAGTAGTAAACAGTAGTTTTCAGTTTTCATTCTCAGGTCAGTTTAGTTTACTTGAAATGGTCCAGGCTTGCATGCCTTCCAAGTTAGGTTACTCCAGATTTAGTTTGGTGTTGATAGTCCCCCTTGCTAAAAGGAAAGAAAAGTTTTGTTTCAGGAATTATTTCAACTCCATCTGCCAAATCAAATGTCCCCTAAGTACATGCCGTTTTGATTTGCTCTCACTGTCCTGTCTAATAATGTCTAAAAAGGCCAAAAATAATGCTGACATTTTAATGAATCAGTCAACAAATGGTCAGTTAAATAAATCATCAATAGTACTACAAACAAGTATTGGAGAAACTGTGGCATGGTTGGTGACCACACCCATGTTTTTTTTTTTTTTTTTTTTTTTTTTTTTTTTTTTTTAAGGGTGGGGGGTGGGGGCTGCACAAAAATAAGAACAATCTAAGAGAACATCAAAAAGAAGATAGAGGACATCTTAAGGACAGAGCTCCGCATGGATCCTCTCGTATTCCTGCTGGATTTGTACACCAAAGACTCTCTCACCAAAGATCAGTGTTATATCTTGCATGTCCTGCTGGTTGCAAGAAAGACCATCACCCTAAACTGGCTTAAGCCCTGCCCACTAACTATAGCTCAGTGGACGCAAAAATTAACACAGTTCTATTTGATGGAGTATCTGCCTGCCCAACTACAGTTGAAAATGGTCATTTTTTTCAGTGTCTAGCATTTGTTTTGTATTTGATTGTATGCTGTGTTGTTGCCCCATTCTGCATTTGCATACTGTTTATTATACCTGTAAGGATGAGCCCAATCTCAACACGTGTTGTTGTTTATTATGTTAATTGCCTGTGATTTTGCAACTTAAGGCAATAAAGTAAAACATTTAATAAAAATAAATCATCACTAATTATTATAAAGCCTTGCTGGAGGTCTGCGATCTGCTCTTTGAGAGGAATTTTACAGGGCATTGTTTTGTTTCTAATGCTTATAATTATCTATTTTTCCTTCTTAACAAAGAGCTCTCCAGTGGGAAAGACCTAGATGTTATGTCTCATCCACATCACCAAACAGTTTCTTATATCTAAGCTCAGAGGTCCTCATCAATCAAAAAGAATCAACCTTTTCAAAACGTATGTACAAAGCTTGTTAAATAGTTAATTTTATGCAACATTGGTTAGCATTAGAGGTGGTTTGTGTTCAATTGTGTGTGGCAACTAAAATCAATTCTGTATATAGCATGTTGATGGATTGAAATTTTGCCAAAATTAATAAATTTGGTAAGAGGTTTTTAATTAATTTTATTCGTCCAAACATTCAGCAAAAAGCCTGCACTTTGTGTTTAACGTAACACTTTAAAATGGCTAACACATTCAGTATTTTCCACCGGCCAGCGCTGTGGTCGTCCATTTCTCAATTTCCATCTTTTTTTTTTCCAACCTCTTTGCAACAGGGGAGGTTTGGGTGGGCATATCGCTAATAACAGAATAGTGATTCATCATTTAATTATGATTTGACAAATGCTCGCGCCTTCCCCGTTCTCGGCATCCTCCTCCCTTTCAATTCTCCGCTCTGCCAAACTGTCACGCACTCCCCCCGTGGGATTAATTCGAGCTGTCTGTCTTTGTGAGGCTGCCGGCGCTCTCGGGGCGGCGGGTGCACGACACTGTCAATGAACAGAGAGCCTGACACTTCCAGGGAGCCGCACCGAGACGCACGCTCCCCGCTCCCCTTGTTATTGTTTTCACCTTAACCCCTTCCTGCCTGCCTCCTATTCACCATCTCCCTCTCCTCTGCTTCCATTCTTCAATCTTAACCCTGTTTTTTCCTGTCTATCCTCCCTTATGCCTTTCTCTCCTCCTTCCCTTCAACCTTTCTAGAGAGGGACACAGGCATCAGGAGAAAAATATCGCACAAAGGAAACACTGCTTGTACCTCCAGCGGCGAGGCAGTGTGAGCAGAATGGGAAGCAGCCCAATCAATCAATATTTTTTCAGCTCACATGTAAAGTTCAGAGCGCTATTAAGATGTATACATTCTGGCTGGGATTGGAAACCAGTTATAAGGCTTTAAAAAAAAAAAAAAAAAAAAAAAAAAAAAAAACCTCAGGAGACTCATTTGCAGCCGTGGCACACCTCACAGTGACAAGCGTCGCTAATGGGCGGCCATTAAAACAAGGCATGTTTGAGTCGGAGCCGAGCGAGCGTGCAAGCCACCGTGGGCCGGCCTTAGCCCCAGCTGGAGAGATAAGGTTTAATACCAGGCAACCGGGCCCGGGCCATATCTCCCCCACAGATACAGAGAAGAGAAGAGGAGGGGGGAGTGAGGGGAGGGGGGGTTTGGGCGCAGGCAAAACAAGAGGGACAAAAACAAGTGTCTTGCAGGGACCCTGGCTGGCTGGATGCATGAGTGCGTCCTCCTGCCGTTGGCATAGAAACTAATCCACGTTCACATTTAGCACCTGACGTGTTTATTATTTTTTTTTCTCCTTTTAAATTTTTTTTTTTCCTACCTCGTTCTCTCGCTCCACGGTCAAGGAGCAGTGGGGGTGGGTGAGGGGTGGAGCGCAGATCTGCTGCGCTTTCTCGCTTTCATAATGAAGCCTATGGAAAGAGAGGAGGAGGGGGCAGGTAGAGGGAGAGAGGGGAGAGAGGGAGAGATAGATTGATGGACGGTTTGTTTGACAGCCTTGGCCTAGAAGATCCACCATGTAGCTATGTTCATGTTAATATATTTCAGTTTAAAATGCTTTGCTTTGATTTGAGCCTGAATTTGTCCCAACTAGACTTTTGACAGATATTGAACGTACTTCTGGACCACTTTCATCTTCTTTTTGTCCCTCCAAGCTGGAAACTGGGGAGGTGAGCTCTGGCCAACCCACTTCTAAACAATGTAATACTGCACACATTTTACATTTTTGTGTATTCATTTATTTTACATCAACACCAACTGGACTGAACATCTGTTAGATTTGTATGGAAGCAAACTTGTCTCATCACATTTTGAATTTTAAAAACTTTTGAATTGATTTGTTTACCACTGAAATTACAGCATCTAATTTTCACTGCATTTTTTCAGTGATAAAAATTTCAGAATGAAAAAAATTGCCTTTAAAAAATCAGATGCATATATTTTGGAGTCCTTAAATTCAATTGGCCAAATTCAGAGTCTATAATAAGCCGTCAAAAAAATTGCATGAAACATCCATCTGACTTACCCTTAACCCATTCATGTGTGCATGTGCAAAGAGAAATGTTTTCAGCAAGGTATTTTGTTATTAATTGTGTTTTGTACATATTTAAATAAGCTGTACTTGATTTTAATAAAAAATATATATCATAAATAAAATGTTTCTTAATTTTTTGTAATTTAACATCTTCACCGTGGTCACACCTTCAGCACTCTCTCTTTACAGTTGCCTAGCTCAAGATGGAGTGTGAGATAAGGAGAAAGCACTACTTTTGTTTAGTTTGTTTACTATTTAGTTTTTTGCATAACTTCATCATAGTTTATTGTGGAAGCAAACGGCACTGCAGTCAGGGGCAGCTGGGTTTACCCTACAGCACCAAACATGTTCTCTGGGGAAAAGTGACAGGGACCTGAACAACACCTCTCCTCTTCCCACTCATACTGCCCTTGTTTACAGCGTAGTACGACGTGTTTGCACTCAGCAGCCGCAATTTCGAATGGCACAGTAACCAAATTCATTCTGTGAACTGCCCACCCCCGGGACTGGGAGCCGTTTGGTTTAGCCTGGAGACCACTGCAGAGCTAGAGTTGCCGTGTTGTTGCTAACAGCCGTATACTCTCCTTGGACGTGTTTGAGCCAACTATGACTATGAGCAGGGAGAGGAGAGGTAATGTCCCGGTCCCTGTCACTTTTCCCCAGAGAAAAGCCCTGGAGAGCTGTGGGGCAGAAGCAGCTGCCCCTGACTGCAGTGCAGCTTGCTTCGATGATAGACTAATGAAGTTATGTAAACATCAAAATACTATAAAACCTAAATAAAAGTAGTGCTTTCTTTTTATCTCATACTCCGTCTTTCCCCCGCAGACATTTTCAGTGGCTCCTGTGGGGCGACTGTAAACAGAAAGTGTGAAGGTGTGACCACAGTGAAGATGTTAAATCACAAAAAATTAAGAAACATTTTAAAGATAAGTATTTTATTGTCTCATTTATTAAAATCAAGTACAGTTTATTAAAATAAGTAAAAAAATACAATTAATAACAAAATACCTTGCTGTTTGCGCATGCGCACATGAATGACAACTAGTGCTTTTGGTGAAAATAAAGTGACATGGGCGTTTCATGCAAATTTTTGACAGCATATTTTAGACTTTTAGAATTTGGCCAATCAAATTTGAGGACTTGAAAATATATGCATCAAATTTTTAATTGGAGAAATTTTTTATTCTGAAATTTTTAACACTGAAAAAATACAGTGAAAATTTCAGTGACTGAAATTTAGAGACAAAAAAAATCAAATTCCTATTTCAGTGTTAAAAAAAAAAATAATGGTAGAACTTCAAAGGCACTTAAAATTCAAAATGTGATGACACAAGTTTCCATCCATAGTTTTGCTTTGCTGTGTTTTTTTGATTGTGGGGTTGCCCAATCAAAAGGGACTTTTCAACCCACTCCATCAACAACTTTACACAAATACCGGACATATGAGTGGACATATCTGAACTTAACCACATCCATCCTCTTATTACTTCTTCTTTCTTCTTTTTTAATGTTTAGTTCCCAGGCTGCCATATCAAAATGACATTTTTGGCCTTCTCCAACCACAAACCTTGGGCGTAATCAGACATTATGTCACCTAAGGTTTTCATGATGCGTCAGATTCTCATGAGAAAACCCCTCCCATTGGAGCTGCAGTAAATATTCAAGCTACAAATGAATCTCTGTATCACAATAAGTTATATATTTGTGCGCTCCAAATACAACTGGGACTAGTTCACCATTACCAAACAACTAACCACAATAGCATTAAAAGTTGTTACAGACACACTGAAGTGACTCAGACCCATGACCGACCACGTGGTATCTGCACATGTGCAAGATGTAATAACTATTTAGAACAGAAGGTAGCGCTCTAGTCATTAAACTCAGCAAATATTAAGCTTCTTTAATAAAACAGAACACACCAAACAGACTCACATCGCTGACCACGTCAAATTATCTGAGCCTGCCTGCCATAACACAAAAAGTTATGGTCAGATTTTGAAGGAAGTTTTAGAAAAGGATGGTAATGGGTCAAGAAACAACAAAAGTAGTATATCCAGATTACTTTATGGATCCAGGTTTTTTTCAGGCTTCTTGTTAGGGCCAAATTTGTCAGTGAACAACCTAATACAAAATGCTGCAGCCAGATTTTTCTGAAACTTTAGGAAAGGTCACAAAGGTCTCCATGACTAGCATGCAGGACGAGGACACAGTACTTCAGCCTTGAACATTGATCACTGAAATTTCTTCAGTTTCTGCCCCTGTCTCTGTTTTACATGACACGTTGCAGCCAATATATTCAAAACAAAGTATATTTTTTATTATGTAAAATGTCTTTGTTTCAACAATCAAAATGTAATTTTTTGTATGTGAATAAAATATGGTTTTAAGAAATTTGGAAGTCATTGTATTTATGTTTTTCTCAAAATTTTTTCTGTCCTAATTGTGGAATTTTATGTAGAATTCTGCTGTATTTTAGGGTTGTTGTTTTTTTTGTTTTGTTTTTTGGTTGTGTTGTCTGATTAAAGAATGCAGTCTTTGATGCTTGGTCTCTGATTTGTCTTTCTGCTGTAAGTCAAAAAATCTTGTATCTTGACAAACAAGTGATGGACACTAGCATTTTGATCTGAGTCCATTTACACATCGTGTGGATTTACCTATGGTCTGTGCAGGTGCCGCTGACACGTCTGCACACATCCTCATTACACACAGAACAGAGCGTATTGGAGAAGGCATTGATTGAGCAGGACAAATACGCACCAACCACCTGCTGGAAATCATGGATTGCTTTTGTCCAGCAGTGTTTGATTTTTGTCAAGGCTTCGCCGGTCCTGTCATGTCTCACGTTTGTTCATTACTATGCACTCCTGATGAATTCAGAACAATTATACACACTTTGTCTTCACGTTCACCTTCACATCACTTTAGAATCATACACTTTTTGTGCCAAACAACCATGGATTCTTGGGGAGCTGGAAATGTTGATTCTGCCATGAAAATAAATAGTATTCCAGTGAGTTCAGGGGAGTTGTATCTTCTGATTATTTATTTATTTATTTATTTATTTATTTACCTTTATTTAACCAGGAATCCCATTGAGATTCAGAATCTCTTTTACAAGAGAGACCTGGCCAAGGTAGCAGCCAATACAGTCATCAAGACAACAAATACAGCAAGATTCAGCAAGTTAAACACATTGAGAAATTAGAACAACTGATAATTCTGATAATTAAGAAATTAATTAATTTTTGTTTTGTATGGTTAATAAAACCTTATCTTTATCAAAGGTAATATTGCTGATGATATTGTTATCAAAATGTTAAACATAGTTATTGCATAATGCTTGTTTTTTTTTTTTTTTTTTTTTTTTTTTTTAAATATTTTGCAACCCTAATATTTTCAGTACAAGTTGGTGCAGATGGTGAAGATTCATTTGTCGTGGATATATGGTCCTGGTGCAGAAAGTGTGGAGTTAGTGAGTTAAATGCAGCCTCATCACGTTGGCCAGTGAGCAGCTCCATCAGAGCAGCTGGGGCTTAAGTGCCTTACGGAAAGTAAAAAGATGGCCCTGTAATTAGACACACTTCCTCATGCACATGTCTTTAAAACTACTCCCTGAGCTTAAACAGGTGACATTAGAGACCCATGTGTCTTTAAGCTTTTAGCCCAGCGACGTATCATGACTTTAGCTGCTCTTATGCAAATAGTGTGTGGCCACATACAGCAGACCTCTTCATTTAGTTCTAATGTTTGACTATGAGTAAAAGGCAAAAGTCATTATTCACTGCAGTTCAAGTGCCAACCAGATTTCTTTTTCAATTTGACACTTAAAAAACTATGTCTGTCCAGAATGTAATCAAAATTGCATGTTTTTTTAATAAACAATGTTTACAGTTGAACACTGTCTCCTTCAAAGTATGCACATTGTGAGTGTACACTCACAATGTGTTTTCCTATTTCCATTTTTCATAGGATCTCTGGAAGTCTTCAAGAGAGATGGTGTTCGGAGTCTGAGTATTAGCACTTTGGATAGTGCTATTCACACTACCAAAATGGTGTCCTTTCAAAAAATTCTTCATTTTTGGCTGTCGGAGATTTTTTGGCTGAAAAACACATGCTTCTCCAAAATAACCATGCTGTTCCATTCACCCTACAGCCCAACACAGTTCCTTGCAACTTTTTCATACTCCCCAAGTTGAAAAATGATTTGAATGATTTGTTTCACACATTGCATTTGACGACTTACAGGGATGCTATGAAGAAAAATCACTAGGAGGGTTCTGTACACACACAGGATACTTTACAGTAAAAGAGATAATGTTCAATAACATTTTTCAATAAAAGAAGTTTTAGAATATAATTCTCATTACTTTCTGGACACATCTCATATATCACATCAGGATTTTGACCAATGCGAATCACATATTTTCTTCTTAGAGTAAAACATTTCACCACACAGCAAATGAGCGACCTCCTAGTGTGCAGTGATTCATACATTGACCTGGCATAGTTTATTTCAACAGCCAATAGACACATCCCACACTGGGGTATGCCAACATAATCATCACTAATAATAACGTCTTGATTAAATCTTTATGGAACTTCACTGTTTTTTGTTGTTGTTTTTTTTTTTTTTTGTTAAAAAAATGAGAGCAGACTGGACACAGGAGATTATTGATTGGTCAGTGCTTCCTGGAGTGGGCAGGGGTTTGTAGGAGAGGCAAAGGTTTGTGCAACAGAATATTTTGAAGGCTGCCAGAGAAAAGAGGATTACTTAAACATGTGTGAATGAAGCAAAACACAACATTATAACATGGTAGAAAGCTCAGCAAAGGTAATTTTACATAATAGCCCCTTTAAGCTCTAATTTTATACAGATTATTGCTATTACAATAATGGCCCACTTTAAAAAGTAACCTTCTTATTCAATCATGAATGATATACTTTGGAATGCAATGTTTAACAAATACTTTTGCTTTTTACATTTTTGTAAGGTAATTTTTCTGAAACCAGTTTTATCATTTGAATTAACAGAAAACCATTCCTTTCCATTCATTGAAACCACTCTAAAATGCCGCTTTTGCATACTGGCGTTTTTGAAAGGCTTTTTAGAGAACGGAGAAAAGGGGGTAAAAGGTGAAGAGTGGGGTGAATCTGTGTGGCATTGTGGCCACACATTAATTGAATGGGCTCGGGTCTGAATCTCTAATTAGGGACAATGGCTGTGACATGGGCAGCGTGGAGGTAGAGAGCTCTTGTGGAGGAGCTGAGTGGGGAGTTGAAGGACAGCCACGGGAAAGCACCTCAGGCTCTCCTAATACGCCATCCTCCAAAAGCCTTAAGAGACTATTGTGTGACTTTACCACTACACACACACACACACACACGCACACACACACACCAACTGGAGAGGAAACGGTGGGATGGAAGCGAGATGGCGCTCCTCCGTCTTCCAGCTTATTGACTGATGTCACATGAAAAGGGGTGGGGGGCTGCGCCACTGGGGAAACAAAAAATGGAGTGCATCCCACGTCAAGGGAGAGAAAATAAACACCTTGCTAAGCCCATCAAGCTGCGCCACACTTAGCTATCTATTTGTGCACACTCTCCCAGCACCCAAATGAGTTGCATTGTCAAATGCACCAATCGGGCATAACATTATGACTACCTGTCTATTATTATCATCTAACACATCAACTTTGAAGACAAAATGTTCACTTGTTGCGTATATCCCACCCAATAACAGGTTCCACAGTCGGCTAACTTGTCAGTGCTCATAATGTTATGGCTCATAGGTTTGTGTGTCTGTGCTGTATTGCAGTTTAACCAGTTCACATGGAAAAGGTTACAGTGGAAAAATGTTGGTTTTGTTACACTAATTGGAGTAAAGCAAGTGTTTCAAACCATTTAAGTCTGTAGTCAATCGCAGACAGAAATATCGGTGCTTTTATGCGTCACTTAAAGAGTCCTATCACAGCCAGCGTTACTTTGAATGGGATTCTTAAATATTCATCTTTGTCCCAGTGGTGGTGTCAAAATTGAAGCCAAAGATAACGCAATAATTTTAGGCAAAAAAATGACTTCCTTAAAAGACTGTCATCATTCAAAATAATAAAATGGCAGACCAAGAATAAGGCTTGTTTCCACATGGCTGGGTTAGGTTTAATTATTCTAGAGACATTTCCATTGTCAGAAACAAAGCTTTCTAAAAAAAATAAAAAAAATAAAGTGCACCATTTTGGAACCCTTAGCTTTGGTTCCAGCACTGCAAACTGCAAATAACCAATCCAGTTGATTAGACTGATGATGACCATTTCATACATATAAAGTCAGCAATACATAAGATAAACTTAGCACTAAAAGTAAGTAATGTATAAACTAATTAAAGAATTCTGATCTTGTACTGACACTTGTACTTCCCTTTGACATGTGTTCAAAACATCATATTTCAAATAAGGCCACAAAAGACTTTTGAAGCCTATGCAGCTCAATACATTCCAGCTCAGCGTTTCTCAAACTTTCCACTCCAAATACTGAGACAGAAAATATTTCGCTCTCCAGATAACATTTCAGAGGAGAAAAAAAAAACTTAAATCTGGATTATCCAGGCCTAGACCCAAAAATAAAATGACTTGATTTGACAACTTGTATGAAAAAAACTTAATAAAATGAGGACAAGGCAAATAAGGACAAAAGGACTATTCCAGGACTTACGGGGGCATACTGTGCTTTTTTCAGGAATTCTGAAGTAATTATGCACACCTTTGCATTATGTATATGTATGGAAAATGTCTTCTTCTGAGGAGTCGTTACTATGAGAAAGCTTGGACAAAAGATCTGTCAGCCCCTGCTGGCAACAGTGGGGACTGGGCAGAGTATAAATGGGCTATTTAGCACAGCTATGAGCAAAATAACACTAACTAATAGAAAAAAGAGCTTATTGTTTCGTAGTGACAGCAATTTAAGCACTCAAATGATCAGAACAGTAGTCTGGTATGGGCTTTAGAAGCGCGCAGGAGCACTTCCTGGTTGAAGCACCGTGAGACTGAGGGTTTCCACCTCTTGAAAATACAACTCCAGATATATTTATGAGGTGCATACAACATTATAACATGGTTAAAAGCTCAAAAAAGTCAATTTAGCATAACAAGGGAACTAAATAAAACTAAACGACTAACATAACTAAAAGAACTAAACTCAGGTCAAACAGCAGTATACATAGACATTTAACTAGCAGGACTGAAACAGGACAACAACTAGGACTACTGTATGAAGGACACACATAGTGACTGTATGTAAACCCATCTGGACCATAATAATAAAAATAAAAGACCTACTGTGGCCACTGTCTGTGAGTCTGTGAGGACACCTCTGACTCCAAGCTTATCTTTCTTCTGTGTCAAATGATTCAATTGCGTACACTCACTCAGACAGGAAATTAGGGATTTTCTGTATGAACTGTTTTGTGAGCTGAGAGGCATGGATGGGTTCTAAATGAAGCACGCCTGCTTCACTTCATAATTAAGATATTCAAAAATGGCTGAACTATCGTAGCATGACCTGAACAACCTCTGCACACATTTACATATAGGCCTACATACAGTACATACAGGTTACTTTTTCTGTACTACCAAAGAAATTACATAAACAAAAATTAATTCTAAAGATCTGTGGGTGCCAGTCCCAGTTTTTGTGTTTAAAGGAATGAATGTTCACACTTGTAGAAAACAAATAAGAAACACTGTAACTCTTCTTGAGCAAACGAAATAACATCACAGTCGATAAATTGCTTAATTTAAAGTTATCCTTTCTTTAAAATAGACTTAAAAGTATCCATTCTATCTCTCCATTCACTAACTCCCTATAGTAAAGTAGGTATTTATGAATAAGAAAAGAAAATGTACAGATCTAGACTGGTCAGGAAAGAAGTCTGAAAATATTAAACTTTATAAGAAACTGGCACAAATGTAAAAAAAAAAAAAAAATCATTTATCCTGTATTTCACAGAATATGATCGTATTACAGGTTCATATTTATGTCTAAATATTACAAAGTTCTGTTGCATCATGAGCCGTTGATTGTGACAAGCAGTTGCCATAGACTTATCTTCAGAACACAGGAGGAAGCAGGCGCACATTAACACACCTGTAAACATACTGGCCGCACTGGTTTGTCGTCGTACTCTCGTCTTCGTCTTCCTCATAGCCCCACCAGCCCCCCCTCCCCTATTCCACGTAGCCTCCCAGATGTTGTGGCCTGCCTGTGACAGTAATTGAGGGAAGCTGGCCGGAACAGCGCGAAGATGGGGGAGGAGAGAGGGGAGAGAGACGAGACGCAGACGGGAGGGGGAAACCATTCATCTGAGACCCATGGATGTGGAATGGCATATTACAGGTCTAATGTGTAATTAGATAGATAGGGAATAAGGTCAGTGTGCTCCGAAAAAGGATTGATGTTGGCACAGTGCCATCTAGTGGAGCTCAATGTTATATAACAGGCTGATCCCTGTATAGGCAGCTATGAAGACATCACTTTAAAGGCATATTGTGCAAAATGTTTTAATGGTTTTAAATATTACAGGCTCTGCGCACATTTAAGTGCATTAAGTAAAACCACCATTGCCCAATTTTATTTTTACCATTCAGATTCCAATCCCACCCCTAATATCAATACAGCTACCATTCTTGCTTTTTATTTATTTGAGAGTACTCTAGCCTTGCCTTTTTTTTTTTTTAGCTTGCTGGTTTAAAGGGCAAGTTAGCATTAGCCACCAAATTGCAAATTGTGTGTTAAACCAACTACATGTGTCTATCCATTAGTGAGTGGCACATCTTTTTAGCCATTTATTTAGAGGTATACAGCGCTACGTTAGTTTGAGACCATTTACACAACAACACGTTTACAAAAACCACATAGCTCTTATTGCAGAAAATGGCCACTTGTTTAGATATTGGCATCTAAACAAGTGGCCACTTCATAGAAATGTAAACTTTTGAATCTATGTTTCTTTAGTTGCAGCTCCCGTGCCGCATTTGTGTAAACTGTGAAGCCAATAGCCTCCTTGAAAATTAAAATACAGTAGCAGCCGTGTCCAAACTGCTGCTGACTATGCTAGACACAGCCTAAAGAGCAACAATAGCAAAACTGAGCTTCATGTTCTTCAAAAACTTGACTTTTGACATTTTGGTATTGTGTAAACAGAGGCTAAATATAAACAAACAAACAAACAAACTAAAAACAGAATTGTTATGTTGGATGAGTGAAAAAGTTTATAAGGAAACCAAACAGACTGGTGTGTTCACGCCCACACTGTGATCCCAGAGAGTCTTAAAGAAGACTAAATGCAGGTCAAAACATTTTGCCGTTTTAGGCTTTTGAAAACTCATTTAGCACCTAATAATAAAGGCGTTTTAAAGGAGATATATTATGTAAAATTGACTTTTCTGAGCTTTCTACCATTTTATAAAGTTTGTCCCTCATCAAAAACATCTTTGGAGCTGTGTTTTGCGTCATTTGCACATGTTTAAGTAATCCTCTATTCTCCGGCATGGCTGTTCAGAGCCCTCAGAACACTCAGTTGCACAAGCCTCCGCCTCTCCCACGAATCCCTGCCCAATTCAGGAAGCCCTGACCAATCAACAAGGTCTCTACATCCAGTCTGATCTCATTCATCCAACAAACGGTGTACAGCTCTGTTTCCACTAATTCCTCACAGCTAATTTTTATTTTGTAGTAAAACAGCATGATACAAAAAGTTTAAGGAAATAAACAAAATGTCCTCTATTTGTGTTCAAAAAGACGGTAACACTTTTTACTCTCCTGACCTCTGCTGGTGTCTACACCTGTTTCTTTATGGCACCAGTAGAGCACTTATCAAAAATGCTCTCTTTTAGTCAGATGTTTAAGTTTGTAGGCGACCAATATTGATTTAAAAATATGAATAAAACCATAAAATAGGCCCTTTAAAAATACTTCCCTGTGTCTTCAGTATATGTTTGTAGTGCTTGGAGATTACTTTTTACTTTTTCAAATGTGTGAAGAGTTAAAATTATACTGAAACTGACACCAGTTGCCCCCAAACTACATACCACACTTTTAAAACTTACAATAATAATTTGGTATGGAATGTAAACTGAATGTCAACTGCCAGTTTAAAAAGTTGAAGAGACAAATTAGTGAATGAAAGTGTCTGCCTCTCTTGTGTGCTTGTGTTTACATGTTGGTACTATCCTGAGCCTAATGAAAGCTCCAGGACTGTGCTCTTCTTGGCGACAGGTGTTGTCCAGACCTCATGGAGTCTGTCGCAGTTCACATGACAGGAAACTGTGGGCCTGCAGTACAAATCAACAAATTACCCTCTCCGTGTTTACGAGCACCACATAATACATGTTTGTGCAGTTAGGAGCATACACTGTATAATGATTTGTGGAGAGAAGCCATTATTATAATAAACGTTAGTAGAAACATAGTCTTTACCAACAGAGGCGCGTCATTGGTGAGGATAAAAGTAATGTGGATATGTTTGGAAGCATCAATGACCATATTGTACAAAGTTGAAGTGCTAACTGCAAAAAGTGATCCTTTCTTTTTTTGTTTTAATTTAATTGTGTTTAAACGTATGTAAAACTGTTCAGGTTCACATTTTTAGGCTCTACTTTGGCACACTTACTTGTACTTCAAATTTTCTATAAATAAGGTTGTTGTTTTTTTAAGATGGAGATATATATTTCATTTTTTTACTCTGTTCCAGATTCATTTTCTCTGAAACGGTGACACATATCTTGAATTTCTGTGGTAATCACACAGGTCTTAGCTTTCTTTTGAGGCCAAGATGATACATATCGCCTGTGTAGTTTGGAATATATACTCCATTTATTTTGGGTAAGTCATTTCAGACCAGATACAGAAAAAAGGCCTGGTACTGAACAGGTTAAGTCAGGCAAAAATTAATAAAAGTCAAAATAAATATGATTGCATCACAATTTCAGTTTGATTTCCAGCGGCTTGAACAACTAAACTACATCTAAATACAGTTGGACAGTCATGTAGTAGCCAATCAGAATTTACTGGGCAGTTCCAACATACACAGAGCTGCTTCAGGGCTAGTTCAGTGGTTTAGCTTGTCTGATTGCGGGACCCAATTTTACAGTTATTTTTCTAACTTATTTTACTATAAAATTTTTGCATGTGTGAATAAATGTTACCTTGTCATGTATTTAAAGCACGTAAAGAACATTGAAAACTCCTCAACTGACGTTCAATCCTGACTCACCATTTAAAAATCACCGGTCTAATAGAATTGACTACAGTGGAAATAGCACTAAATGAGAGGGGTTTCAGACATATGTCACTGGCCTAAAAAGTGAATGGGTCTGACTGGCCAGGCTAGTAAACTGCAGTTAGTGCCTGTACCAAAGAACGCTCCTGTTTTGAGCTCACAACTCCATCTAGTGGCCCGAAGTGATACAACAGCACTTTATCTTTTGATACTCTTTCTGTTGCGCAACTTATTGATGTCAGGAGTGATTTTTAAACTAGAGATAATACATTACTGTCCAAGAATGAACTTTGATGCGAACTGACAGAAAACACTGCAACAAAATATATAATTGCTGCGTAAATTAAGGCTTAACCGCTGCTTACGGTGCTGTCACAACACTACCAAATCAAACCATTCAGCATATTCTCGGAGACCTCAGGGATGTGTGTGTGCAAGCGTGCGTATGTGTGTGTCCACTCTGGCGCGCTCGTCTATCGTTCTATTACATGGGCCAGTGACTGCGCCATCTCTCCAGTTTCACCCCTGCGCTCTCCCAGACGGCTCATATTGCCCGGAGGAATGGCGTGGATGTGGGAGGCAGGCGGGTGGAGAGGGGGAGGGAGACCACCACGCATATTATCTGTCTGAGCAGCAAAAATCGCACCACAGCCGCAGCACCTGCAGCTCCCAAATGCTGTATTCCATGTATGACCTATAGTTACTTTTGTCTCTGGTATTTCTCATGTGTTTAGGGTTGGTGGACACGTGCGTACATTTTGTTTTTTGTTTTGCCTAATATGTATTTGTATTGTGTAATGTGATGGGCAGTTTGCCTTAGGTTTTGCATTTTTAGCAACCAAGCATCAAGCAGACCTCAGTTTAACTGTCTTTAAAAGGAAACCCTCCATGTATACCAGAGAATCCACCATGTGATGAGTCTAAATCAGAGTATGCTGAAAACCACAGTCAGGTACTGTATTTTAGTATCTTGTAGTTTTCCAACACAATAAGTAAGTATTAAATCCTTTTTTAGTTACTGTAATTATTACTGTATAAAGGCAAAGTTAGTGCCATCACACAATGTGAAATTGACATTATTTTCTTTTTTGAAATTTGAAATTTTGTAATTTACCCTGATAAATCACATTTAAACTAGCAACAAGATGGCCAATTTTCAGCTATGATACCTTTTCAGAAAAAGGGGCTGTTGTTTGCATCGAAGTGGCTAGCAGCTAAACAGAAGTCAAATTAAAAATTTAGAACAAAAAAATAAACTCCCACAAGGACAAGACAGTTTTAGAAAAAAATTACAGAGCTAATGTAGAGCATTTATTGAGGATTTAAGCTAGTATTAATCATATGGAAACAGAGAAAGTCACAATTCTTTCTTTTTAATAATAATAATTAATTTTATTTATAAGCGCCTATTTTTCTGACCCTATCCATTGCATCCTCTTCTCTTTACTTCATGTCTTCTTTCAGCATATCCATAAATCTCATCTTTGGTCTTCCTCTAGACCAGGAGTCTGGAACTTATGGTTTTAGAGACGCATGTGGCTCTTTAGTCCTGATCTTGCAGCTCTTTAGGCATCTGACATCTGATTATGTGAAGTCAATAAAGGAAAACGTGGACAACTTTAAAACTACATGCATCTGGATCATCTTGTCAATTTAAAATAAAACTTTCTCCCTGTTATCCAGAATATGCTGTGGACTTATAATTGCCACTGTTTGTAGCCTTGATTGGCCATGCAGTGCTTGCACAGGCTGATTTGAAGTGCAACACACAGAAGTTATCAAAACCAAACTAATTACTGGCTTTATCTCCAGTTCTCAGGGTGTGTGTGGGTCCTGTACATTACACTGCTGGTTAGTGGTCTATTAAAAGATAATCGGTGCAATAATTATTTAACACAGTTCTTTGTTAGTTTTGCAATAATTGACCAGCCATAGCTTAGTTAAAGGCTAAGTGACTTACTGTATGTGCATTAAAAATAAGTTGCAACTCTTTACAGATGTAAATTTAGGATTTTTTGGCAACAATTGGCTCTTTGGATCCAGAAGGTTGCAGACCCCTGCTCTAGGCCTCCTGTCTGATAGTTCTGATGTTGGAATCCTTCTACTGATACAGTATATTCATGATCCCTCCTCTGCTCCCTCATCTGTCCAGAATCTCTCAATCTGATCTCTCTGGCTTTATCTAACATGTCTGGCTATGTGTGGCTACCTACAGCTCTGATGCCTAAACTAACTAAACTATTTATCTATTTATTGTAGTTGTGGTAGTTGTTCTTATTAAAGTAATTAAAGTAATTAAATGGGGTAAAGCTTAAGCTATTTAAACTTAAATACTTCACCACAAAAATACTGAAGTTCTCAAAACAATGTTTGATCTTTGCAAGATGTTGTTCTGCAATCAAAACTCTTAAAATATCTCCCAAAAGCATGTTTTGCTTCAAAATTATCAAACTGCAATCAGGTGACTTCAGGTGCACATTCACTCATTTCACACCTCAGGTCAAAACTCAAGCCCTACTCTCAATAACTGCAGCTCTCACTGATTTAGTGCAGTGAGCATTTGGGTTTATATTTTACACAAATTAATGAATGAATGGAGACTATGGATATTTTCTCTACCTGAAATCAGACAGTTTAAAAACTGCAAATATGTATGTAGAAAGTGTGTATTTAGCTGATTTCTGTATTGTACTGTACAATATTATTTAGGTTACGGTAATGAGCTGTAAACCTGCAGTGGTGTATTCTTTACAGTCTGTATACAGTCTGTCAGAAAATACCATCACAGTTATAGCAAACTGAAGCAAGGATCATTAGCTTTATTCTTTATGTTGACAGCTTTCTATTATCAGTGGGACCACTGGTAACAATTATGAAAATATGCTTTTTCTGATAAAGACAAAGAGCACAGTATGTATTTTTCCTTTTGTGATGGATGCTGGGAAAATCCTTTTAGAAAGACAGATTCAACCTCACTGTAAACAGGTGTCCCCAGTTCTTGTGTATTTTTTAAATAAAAACAATGAAAAATCATATAGTTTTCTATAAATATACTATACAGTATATTTTTCCTGCCTTTTCTCTCTGAAGAGACCCTGTTCCCTGTGATTCCTGTGTGAAAACACTGAAACTGAAGTATTTTCCTTCTAATCAGATACTGAGTGCTCACAAATGTTAGAGTTGTGCCGCTAAGTTTAAGTTTCAATATTTAAAAATTCTGGCCAAAATCCCTTTTCATGTGCAAAAAAGACAATAGAATTGGCCAAACAAAGTGATTTCACTGAAACTGTGTCTCTGTATGACAGCTGTGTGAAGAGTTTTGAGAAAGCGTTTGAAAACTGTGTGAACTGATAAGAAATGTTCTAAATGATTTGCAAACAAAGAAACCTGCAGTAATATCGGTTTGAAGAAAAAGATTATCTGGAATTAGATTTCAGTAAATGAGCTAAAGTGATTGAGAAAAACTGTAACGTGTAAAAACCATGGTTTGAAATAAGGATCACTTCTGCCCTCTAGTGTTGACATAGTATAATCAACCCTTCGACTTGGTAACATGATAAACAAGTGAAGCAGATTAGAGTCATTAAAATCGAATTACCCTTGCTTGGACACTTTATAGCCTATAGCTACTTATCAAAGGTAAAAGTCATTAAGGACACGTGTCAATGTCATAATGTTATAAAACGTACAAGTCATATTTCATAGATTTGATCTACTGGTTTTTAATGTGATGTTTGTTTAAGTTTTGCTTTCTTTTCTGGGCATTTGACAAACCAGAAAAACAAGTACCAAGACGTGCCAAAAAAAAAAAAAGTAGAGCAATTTCAGTCAAGCCAGCCAAGTCAGAAGTCAGAGGAGTACTCGTCTCATCATATATCAGCACTGGGTAGTAAAAGTAGTACTGGCAGCAGGCTCCAGTTGTACTAGAAAAATTAGTTGAAGCAGCATTAATATATTCATTCTTTAATCACCAGTATTAGTAACGGTAGTAGTAGTACTTTCAAAAAACAAATTTAAAAAGTATGTGCCACATAGTAATGCAGATGACAGTAGTAGTTCAATATTTGCTTCAGTGCTACAGCTCCACAAACAGAAGGATAGAACCACACCCTCAGCGCAAACTAAAGCTGACACTCAGGTGATCTCCCTTTGGAAAGACGAAAACACACACACTAGCATTACCAAACGACTGAGCAATTTGATTTCCTGTGCTATTAATATCAGACATTTCAATCAGTCTGCTGTTGAACTGAGGCAGGCGGTATTTTGACCACCCACACACCCCCAGAGAGCGGACATGACTAGCTCTGTCCGGAACCTATTATAAATGCAAGAGGGCAACGGAGCACAGAAAAGCATCTGCAAGAGGCTTACATGTTTCAAAGTCAAATCCTCATATTAATACTGAAGCTATACAGCATATAAATATACTTATTAAAATCCTGTTGCATTTAAAATAGTGTATTTTTCAAACATAAGTTTAGTTGCTTATAGCCACAGCTCTTATTTTTGTGATTTTATCTTTATGTGCAGCCTGTAACTGCTGACAACATACAAAAGGATGATGTCAGACCAGTGTTAATCATTGACCAGTTTGGAAGTATAAAAAAGCTGTTTTATTACCACACAATCATGAGATATGTGTTTACATCCTCATTTCACCTAGACAATTTAAACAATGCAGCTGACTAAGTAGAGAAGCTGATTAGTTTGTATTAGTAACTAGAGACTCAAGGCATTTACTTCAAATTTTAAGTGAAGTGACATTTAAGTGAAATTTAATAAAGACCATGTACTTTCTAAATATACTAAATATTGCAGGGAAAACAGTGGGAAGTACCCAACCACAGGCAAGAGGGCCTAGGTTTGGGTTAGCAGTAGTACCAAAACTAGTATTAGTAGGAGATGTAGTAGCAAAACTAGTAATAGTAGAAGTGGCAGTAGCAGTAGTAGTTATTTCTTTTAATTAAGATTGCCTTGACACTTCCTACTTTTCTAGTGGCAGTGCAGTAGTAGCAGTAATAGTAGTAAAAATAGCAGTATATGTACTACTAGTGGTACAAATAATAGTATCAGTAGTCACCGTACTAATAGAAGCAGGAGTAGTAACTTAAAAATGTATTCAGTGTAACATTCAATACTTCTTACATATACACAAGTTATTTTTGTTGAATAGTTTTTACCTCTGATAATTATTTCAAAGTAACACTGTTTATTAGAGTATTTCACACACCTCACACAATGGTTAACTAGCGTAAAATGTTAACTACAGAAAAGCGAACACTTTTCTTTTCTGAGTTGGTGTGGTTTGATGGAGTCATATGGGTGCTGGGTGTTGGCGCATGGAGCATGTGACTAGTTAAGAAGCATCTGGTATATCATTTTAGCTTCCTTCCTCACCTCAATCTCCACATGCTCTGTTTACCATCAGCACAATAACTCTTTGGCCATAAAATTAACACAAATAAGATCAAGGTCAGGCACACCAACTGTAACCAAAAAGATATAGCCAATTTGGACATATATAGCGTCAGTCAATATGCCACAAAAATGTTGACTGGCCATCACAAATACTATAACAACTGTCATGCTATATGCTGTTGTAGAGCAGTAGCCTATGTAAAAACCTTTCGACTGCTATGTTTGGATGCATAGTGTAACCATAATCTAAGCCATCATATCTCTGTGTGGCTCAGAAAGATCCATTTACAGTAGTAACCAGATTTACTTCATATTTCTACCTAGTCAAACCAGTCTGTCCAGGGAATGATTCACCAGGACACTTTATTCACTTAGAGGTGAAAGAGATTGCTATGAATGAATAGCAATCTCCTTCTCTCTCAAGTAGCACCTTTATGGCAGTGACATACAAAACTCCTTTTCAAACAGTTTAGACAACAAACAGACAATGCCTATATTAATACAATGATTTGACATTTATCTCGAACAGTGAAGCATGCAAGTTCATATTCAAGCCATTTGACCCCCTATATTTAGGGTCCAGACAATAAAAATGCTTAGTAGTATAGTATAGTATAGCATAAAAGGAAGAAAACTTAGAGCATGAATAGGCCTTTACTTTTAAATTTTATGTCTAATGGTATTTATTTAATTTAAAAACTAAAAAGAGAGCAGACAGACCACCAAAAGAACATGCACCACAGTTTGAGAACCACAGGTGGCCTATTTGCCATGCTACATGGTTATGATGCACTTAATCCTAAATTAAACTCAAAACACCAACTGCTGCTAAGGCATTGCAATGGTAAAGTATTAGTGCTCAGACCTAAACTCGCAGCAGTTTTTTTTTCCCGGGGTAAATGCTATATCAAGTGAGTCACAAAGCTCTCTCACCTCGAACTGGTACAGAATCCTATAAAACCTTCCTGGATATGTCAACCTCTAAATAAACAATACAAACAAGCCATATCTGAGTTTCAGAACCAATCTTATTAATCCCTGCAACAATTGTATGATCCTATGTATTTGAGTGTCAGCGAGAAAACAAAGTCCATATTATGACTGAATGAATGGATCAGTTATGTCGGCATTAAATAGTAACCTCAAGGATAAGCTGCCCCCGTCGCACCCCACCCTGTCTGGAAAGTGTTCTGACAGGAGCTTCAAAGCACAACAAGCCTTTATCAGCATTACAGTGCACTGCTCTGTGTGTGCTACCTGTGTCATAGTCATTCTAGGCCTTTGATGTAACGGCAGTTTCAAATAAATATCGCAGGGCAAACAGATGAGGAATGTCTGGTTTTGTCTGAAGGTCTTCTGAGGTCACCTGATGCTGATCAAGGCAGTTATGATGTTGTTTTTATTTATGGGCACCTTCATGCATTATTTAAATCAATGCAAAATTATCAAATCTATAGGAATTTAGTATCCCTAAATGGCTGATTCATTAAATTATTGTAAATTACATATTTATTATTGCTTTATTACTGTTTAATAGTGGGGAGTTATTCTACAGAGTTGCCATGCATTTGGTTTCCATAGTGCAATCCATAAGGCCTATAAGTAATGATAAGTGGTGATTTATGTAGGAGGTTCAAGTCTTTAGCCTAAGAGAATTACACTACGCAGTAAAAGGGGATTTCTAGCAGCACTACGTAGGAGGTGGTTTTATTGACTGACAAAATTGTAGGTATTCCCCTCTGTGGAACATGCTCTTCAGTCTAGATGAAGGTTTCATTAATCTTCACAACACAATGTTAGCTTTCTGTTTTCAGAAGAATATTTCAATATGGCCACATCACTCAAAAAAGGATTATACGACTAAGCATTTTCTGGTCAAGAGAATGCAACCAGTGAACCCAATGCAGTGATGTCATTGTCATCTCTTCTTGCCCTTCAAAGCAAACCGCTAAGTGAGATATGTGTTTACTTTTGCATACTTAAAATGGAACATCAAAGGCTAAATCATCTGTAATCATTCATAGCACACACACACATCAACAGGAACAAAGGGGACTTCCAGACCAGCACACCTCCACCCACATTTCACCAGCCTTACTGAAACTAGGGATGATCACATTCCAGACATCACGCATTAGCGCATATAACATTTGGAATATGCAACTCCTCTTAATTCTGCTGCTCAAGTTATGTCAAAAATGTAATATAGTCTTGTTCTATGCACTGTTGCATAGAACTATGGACTTAACTATTGTAAATGATACTATAAATGGAGGTCCTAGTACTCCTACATGCAATCACTCAGCCAGACAGATTTGTTAGTTGTTCAGGTGGAAGTATCAGAATTAGTCTGTCCTTCTTTTGTAAACCAATAAAACACATCGACTGGCTTAAAACAGACTTAAAACAGACCTAGGGCCTTGCTGCATCCATCTTCTTCTGCTTATCCAGGGCCAGGTCGCGGGGGCAGCAGTCTAAGCACGGGCGCCCAGACTTCCCACTCCCCAGACACTTCCTCCAGCTCACACGGTGGAACCCCAAGGCGTTCCCAGGCCAACCAGGAGACATAGTCCAGCGTGTCCTAGGTCTTCCCCGGGGCCTCCTCCTAGTGGGACATGCCCGAAACACCTCCCCAGGGAGGCATCCAGAACAGAAGCCTGAGCCACCTCAGCTGGCCCCTCTCGATGTGGAGGAGCAGCAGCTCTACGCCGAGCTCCTCCCGAGTGACCAAGCTCCTCACCCTATCTGTAGGAGAGCACCCACCCACCCTGCAGAGGAAACTAATTTTGGCTGCTTGTATCCGGGGTCTTGTCCTTTTGGTGAGAGTAGGAACGTAGATTGACCGGTAAATCCAAAGCTTCACCTTTCGGCTCAGCTCCTTCTTTACCACAACAGACCGATACAACAACCACATTACTGCAGATGCTGCACCGATCCGCCTGTCAATCTCACGCTCCATCTTTCATTTGTGAACAAGACCCCGAGAAACTTAAACTCCTCCACGTGAGGCACGAACTCTCCTCCAACCTGGAGAGGGCAGGCCACCCTTTTCCGGTTGAGAACTATGGCCTCGGACTTGGAGGTGCTGATTCCCATCCCAGCCACTTCACACTCTGCTGCAAACCACCCCCGTGCATACTGAAGGTTCTGGTTTGATGAAGCCAACAGGAGAACATCATCTGCAAAAAGCAAAGATGAGATCCTGTGATTTCCAAACCAAACTCCCTGAGGCCCCTGGCTGCGCCTAGAAATTCCCTCCATAAAGATAATGGACAGAACTGGTGAAAAAGGGCAGTCCTGCCAGAGTTCAACATGCACCAGGAACAGGTACCACTTACTGCCAGCAATTCGAACCAAACTCCTGCTCCTGTTGTACAGAGACCAGACAGAGTCTGTCCAACCTTCTTCGCCAGCAAATTCAGCTCACCACCAGGTGGTGATCAGTCGACAGCTCTGCCCCTCTCTTCACCCAAGTGTCCAAGATACACGACAACAGTTGATCATCGACCTTCGGCCTAGGGTGTCCTGGTGCCATGTCAGGGTTTCCGGAAAAAAAAAAAAAAAAAAAAGTCTGTTATGGAGATGGTAATAAACATTGCGTGTGTAGTGCCCAATCCGAGGGATTATATTATATGCTAATTTTGTGTGCATTTTGCGTCAAAATTCGGCTTGGGTTTGATTTTCTAGGAGAGTCGCGTCACAGCCCCGTTTGACAGGTCCGTCGAGCCTCGCGTCTCACGCAGGCAGTGCGGCTGCTCTGATCTGCTGAGCTGGGCGCTGAAGTGAAAACGGTTGCCTGCTGGTGTCACCACGCTGTAGTTATGCATCCAGTGCGTTTGGGGCCTTACCAGTAACTGCACAGTATGAGGTACTAGCTGGGATAAAATAACATTTGATTAGCTGGGGAAAAATGTCCGTTTACCAGTCCAAAAAAGGGGGTCGCGAGAACCCTGCACGTGCACCAATAGACACCCCTGTGCTCAAACATGGTGTTTGTTATAGACAATCTGTGACTAGCACAGAAGTTCAACAAGAGAACACCACTTGGGTTCAGATCAGGGAGGCCGTCCTCCCAGTCATGCCCCTCCAGGTATCACTGTTGCTGCCCACGTGTGCGTTGAAGTCTCCAGTTCCCAGTCAGAGCACTTTCCAGCAGCCCTCGGACTCCAAGAAGGCCGGGTACTCTGCACTACTGTTCGGCCCGTAAGCTGAGACAACAGTGAGAGACCTGTCCCCGACCCAAAGGCGCAGGGATACAACTCTCTCAGTCACCGGGAAAACTCCAACACCTGGCAGCTGAGCTGAGGGGCTATGAGCAAACTCACACCAGCCTGCCGCCTCTTACCACGGGCAACTCTAGAGTAAAAGAGAGTCCAGCCCCTCTCAAGGAGCTGGGTTCCAGAACCCAAGCTGTGCATGGAGGCAAGCCCGACTATCTCTAGTCGGTAATGTTCAACTTGCCACACAAGCTCAGGCTCGTTCCCCCCCAGCATGACATTCCATGTCCCCAGGGCCAGTTTCTGTGTCCAGAGATCAGGTCATCGAGACCCCCGCCTTCGACAAGATGCACAGAAAACAAATTTGTAGCTCCTGTACCATTAAAACATTTAAACACTTGCCTAAATTGGGCATAGTTTGAAGCAAAATAAAATAATAACAATATTATAAAACCACAGTATATTGCAGTAAAGGTTGTATACTTTAATAAAATAAATGACAAGAGTATGTTAAAATAAAACTATGTTGCACCAAACAGTGCTTATCCATTTGTCCAACAATAATAAATGGTCTGCTGGGACATTAAATACAGCAGCCATTGTTTTCCACACAGTGCAGTCACACTATTGTGTTAATAGAAATCTGCTGTCAGAAACACCACTGTTTGCTCAGCAAAAACAGATAGGCCTACACAACAGCTTCAGCCTGACAGAGATGACTCAGGTCATTACTGAAACAATGATAGTGTATTTCAAGCATGTCCAATATGTTATTTTTTAGTTAAGTGTCTGGTATTACTCAGTACTCTGCTCAGTCTGATGGTGCTCTCATCTACTTTTACAAAAGTTGCTATGAGTGACTAAACAAAATTTGGCTGGCATCACAAGCTTCTCATCAGCAGTAGTGGCCAAAGTATTCAAACGCTGTACTCAAGTAAAAGTACTGTTACTTCAAAAAATAATATTACTCAAGTAGAAGTAAAAGTACCCAACAATAATTTTACTTCAGTAAAAGTAAAAAAAGTACTGAGTATAAAATTAACTTGAGTAGAAAGTACATTTGACTGTTCTTGCGAAACCTTCATCTTCTTTTTCTTCTCCTTCTACTTCTTCTGAGTTTCAAACCCAGAACCTTCTGATTACAAGTCAGATGTGCTACCCACTACACCACAGAGGACGAAAACTACCTTTCTTTCCTTAAACAATTTAGTGTTTTACTCAGGTAAAAATAAAAAATCATCCAAAATTTACTAGACTAAAAGTAAAAGTATGTTCTACAAAATGTACTCAGAAAGTACTTTTTCATCAAAAAAGTTACTTTTGTAAATTACTTGAGTAAGAGTAGCCTATCTAGTTACTGTCCACCACTGCTCATCAGTTAGCTCCAAAGTGACCATTTAGGAATCTGCCTGAGTCTCACAGTTTAAAGTCATAAATATTACACAGTCCGTGTTAGAATAAAAGCAGAGGCGGCCTGAATTCTTGTCTTCCACCTGAGCCTTCCGTCACTATCACCAGTAAGTCTAAAGAGTGAGATAACTGCTATCTTTGACTGTTTCAGCTGTCAGCCCGAGTGTGTGCTGTCAACAAGGGCCGGTGCAGCGCATGCGCACTAACGCAGCACTGCAGGAGTGACGTCACTCATTCAAAACAGACAAGCCCCGACACACACCGTCCGCTGGACAGGCGATGCTCGGGATTTTCACCCGAGACGGTCCACGATCTGCCCGTGGGACAGCACACCCACCTGGGACGGGGAAACAACACTTTTACCAGTGTAGCGCTTTGTATTCACTATATATCCCCACATCGCCGCGCTCAATGGCATTTTTCTGAACTCTTTTTCCTCAAAAGGACATCTCAAATTTGTGCTCACACGCAGGTAAAGTGCGGTTGATGATATTTTAGGACGTTACACCTGTCCATAATGACTGTGGAGGATGATTTAACGACAGCCGCGGCCACTGGAAACACGGCGGCCGTGGAGTACCTTTTGGAGACTGGGGCTCAAGTTAACGGGGTAAACCACTTCGGACGGACCGCGCTTCAGGTCAGTACTGTCACCAAATGTTAGTCGACCCATCAGTTTTAATGTTGCTACATATTTATTAATGTAGCTAGGCTATTTAAATAGTAACTATGCTACTTTATAGCAACTCAATGACATAATAACGCAGTAATCTCGTTCTTTCACGCACAAGAAAGAAAATAGAAAGTGACAGTTGGGTTAATGGACTGATATAGACTACTGTAACGTTACATTTTCACATAAGCTATGGGTTAAAAAATGGCAGGGCGCAAAATGGTGCTTTCAAATTACCCTTTAGTGTTTGGTGGGCCTGTGTGTCTTGGCCATAAGCTAAATGATACAGAAATATCGCCAAAGTGGCCCAAAAGAGCCCGAGTTTAAAAAGTTGTCTCACTATTTTAATTAAAGCCTCAGTGTCAATTATTGCCCCTCATTATGTTATTTCAGTTTCGCCATCCATTAAATGTCATAAAATTGAATCAAATGTGTATTATTAGGCTATTAAATATGCGAGGGAAAACGGGCTGAGGAAGGCTTATTGATCATTTGAATGAATGTTGGCCTATGCCCTATAGGCCTACGCAGAAGGAGCCTAGATCCAGTCTTCTGGCTTTTCTCAATCTTTAGATAAGGCCTATAGGCCTACAGTATTAAAACAAATTAATAAATAGATTTTGAAAAAAAAAATATGAAAAGGACAGCATTGATGAAGAGCAGTCCTAAAACGGGCAAGGGGTGATGAAGGCCACAGGCTAAACTCTTCTAAATTCCCAGATTGGCCTATTTCAGTTCATTTACTAAAAAAAGAAAAAGAAAAAAAAAGTTTTTATTTATTTATTCATTTAATTAAGATTACAGAAATGTTAAATGGATAAATAAGTGAATTGGTGTGCTTTAAAATGCATTGGTGTAGCCTATACTCCAGTTGCCTAGACTTGAACTTGTCTGTGCAAAATGCGGATTAAGTCCATCAAGAAAAAAATAATAATAATAATAATTCTAAACTAAAATTCTAAATTTGTTGAAAATGTTCTGTTCACTATTCTGTCGTGGAATTAGGATTTATGTTTCTTTTTTCTGAATGAGTGATGGCAATGTTGAAATGATCTGAATGTATAGCTTGAATCTTTCTCTAAGAGCTTATCCCAGAAACAACTAGAAACAGCTTTCTGATGCTACTGCCACTTCAGCCTGGAAAAATATATTTTATAGTGAGATAAAGCACGTATGTCTGTCAGTATACACCCATGTAACATCTACTAAGTTTACCTTGGATGGTGCAATAAAAAGGGCGTCGTTCATTGAAGTGAAACTCTTTGTTGCAGTTCCACTAACATGTTGGCTTAAGCAGTATTAATGGAAGTGAATATAGCCTAGCTCTAAAGCAACAAATGTGTAAAATAGTTAAAGCTGTGTAAATTCAAACCTGGTGAGCTCTCTGATGGCGGCGTGTAAATTGAAATAGCAGATCTGCTAATTAGCAATGTGCTAATAGGGCTAATTGCTAACGAAATAAGGCACCTAGATAAACCAAAATGTTTTAAATATTTTGGAGAAAATTTTAAGTATTTTTGTCAAATAAACAAATAATTATTGGGTAGCCTACTGAAAGGTTGTAAAGGTAGGCAGATTATATTGGCTCATAAAACTCTCAGGGGTTCTTTTGTGAACTTGCTCCTGCAGCACTGTAATGTTTGTCTTGTATTTAATACATACCTTTTGTATGTTTGTTTTCGTTTGTGTGCAGGTGATGATGATGGGAAGCCTCCCTGTTGCGCAGTTACTGCTGAAGTATGGAGCCGATCCTAATGTGCGGGACCGCAGCACTGGGGCCACGCCGCTGCATGACGCGGCCAGGACGGGCTTCGTGGACACTGCGCGCCTGCTGGTCCAGTTCCACGCTGACCCGCATGCCAGAGATAACAAAAATTGTCGACCCATCGACGTAGCCAGACAATGTGGCCACACAGATGTGGTTGCTTTTCTGGACACCCTCTGAACATTTTTGTGGCGCTTGTTTGTAGTGGGGCTACATAGGACTCAAACGAAGGCCTGAAAGGCTCCCAGTCTTAACGCAGTAATAATTATTTATTTATGAAATTTTAACTTAGTAATAACGATGATCCTGGTTTTGTCATAATGAAAGTAAAGTGTTGCACAGAAACGCTGCTAGGCTTCGCATTACACATGCCCTTTTATAGAGCACTTTAAAGTAGGCTGCTTGAAAAGTTTGCACCAAGATAAACAGGTTTTTAAGCAAAGTAAGACAATGTGATTTTAGCACTATATTCATGTGTAAAGCATAATACACATCACAATTAAAATCTTGCAAAGAAAGTTTAATCCCCTTTTTTTGCTTAAGAATTTTGTGACAAAGTAAATGTCAGATGTTGTGTGACTCATCTGCCTTGACTACACTGAAAACAATGACAGCTGGTTGATAATCATTAACAAATTAATGTTCATTTCAACAGTACAAGGCGACTCTGAATACATTGTATGTTTAATTTGTGTTTTATTAATTTTCTGAGAAACAAATAAGATATGTACTTCAAACAAGACTAATTCTGGTATATCCACACAGCAAATTACACTGTAAAACAAAAATATAGGGAGTGATAACACAGTTTACAGAAAAACACTTGTATGTTTTAAAGTGCCATGTAATTTTTGTTGTTAGTAATGTGATCGATGAACAGTGTGAATAAGGCATTTAAATACAAAATGCATGTGCTGAAATTGGTCAATTTTAGATACACTAACATACATTGAATGACTTAAATTTTACAAACTTCTATACGGAAAGGAGTAAGAATGGGAAAAAGTAAACAGTCTAGAAACTTTCTAGATTGGTTTCAGTTTTTGAGAGAAAGTAGTCCTGCAACCACAAACATGTAGGCACTGTCCCCTTATTTTATTTTTTCAGAATGAATCCAGAGAATTAAGTCTTTGTCCTTACTTCATCTTAATGTTTTGGTAACATTACTGCAGACTGGGCCATCAACTGAAAAACAAACATGATTCAAACAGTGAATAACAATATCTGTGTTTTTAATTCTCAGATCAGATAAACCATTTATAGATCTATAAACAAACACTTAATTTTCTGGTTAATAGTGTAAAATTCTTACTTTCAAGGATGCGAGTGTCTGAGTCCAGTCCATTTGACTGATCTGGGGAATTGCTGTTAATAGGATGCTGCTAGCTTTGTTGGCATTTTCTTTCATTGTCTTCATCACATTGTCAACACAGACCTAAAAAGAAGATGAGAACCAATCGCCATATTAAAATAAAGTAAGGCAAATTTCACTTCCTTTAAAGCGCCACACAAACTATTTCCTCACAGATTATTCTGAAGCCCAGCTGCATGCACGTCTCCAATTGTAACTTGATTCTGTTATCCCTCATGCATTAGACTTTTACAGCTCCTAAATGCATTTATAGTATTTTTCAGGAGTAATCATTTTTGCAGTAGATTCAGCAGTAAACAGCATTCTGTCCAGTGCTTGCGTTTTCCTCATGTAACCCTGGCTACACGTGCAGTTCTTTGTTTTCATGTCATGCGTGAGAAATACAACTCATGTTTTGGTGGTGTCCGCCAGGATGAAGACAGTGAACCTGATGACTCAATGTGACTCAATCACCTCCGGCAGTGCTTCCACCGGAGGCTGGCAGGCCAGCTACTGAGAGAGGGAGGGGGGGCAGGAGGTAGTGGTAGGAGTGAAGAGTGTGGGTGGAAGGATGTGGCGAGTGTGCTGCAACAGGAGGGGTAAGAGGTCAGCTGCAGGAACTCGGAAGTAGAGTTGTTATTGGGCTGGATCAGTAACAAAAAGCCAAAATCTACACCCATACACTATATCAAGCTCATTATGCAGAGTGTCTGACAGTAATGAGGTCAGCCATAGAGTACAGACACTTGGTGTTTAGTGTGAAGATGCAGCCGCTATCACTGAACAAACAACAGGGTTTGTTGTGCCACAGAAGCAAATTAAAGTCGTATGGATGCAGACAAATGGTGTTCATGTTATGCATTAATGCCTAAAGATTGCGGCTTGTAATACTGACCAGAGAGGAAGTCAGGGTGGATTTTTTTTTCTTTCAAAATCAGTTTATATAAAAAAAAAAAAAAAACACAACAACAACAAAAAAACAATAACACTATCACATACATTGATCAGGCATAACATTATGACCACCATCATGTTATGTGACCACCTACCTAATGTGCAGCCCAATACGCATCAAACTGTGATGCACTGTGCAATCTGACACCTTTCTATCAGAATCAGCATTAACTTCTTCAGCAATTTGAGCTACAGTAGCTCATCTGTTGGATCGGACCACACTGGCCAGCCTTCTCTCATCACGTGTCTGACCTGTTGCTGGTTCATCACTGTTCCTTCCTTGGACCCCTTTTGATAGATACTGACCCCTGCAGGCTGAGGACACCCCACAAGAGCTGTGGTTATGGAGATGACCCAGTCATGTTGTTTATGTTGTACTGTGAATTGGTTTCATGATTTGCAAATTGCTACAATAAGCTTTTATTTACAACTTGGAATTGGGTTTGTAGATTTATGTTTTATTATTAACTGGCTAAAGAAGTTTGCTAATTTTTACAATGTCACAGTTTAAAACAAAGCAGGTTTATCCAAGTGTTTTAATCTCATTTGATATTTTCTCTACAATGTACACATGACAGTTAGAATCTCTAGCCACTTACCGCTTCTTCATGCTCCTTCCAACAGTCATAGTCTGTTGCCATGGCAATGCTAGCATAGCACAAGCCAGCCTCTTTGGCGAGCACCACCTCTGGCACTGTGGTCATGTTGATGACATCAGCACCCCACTGGCGGAACATCAGGCTTTCTGCTCGGGAGGAGAAACGCGGCCCCTCTATTGAAATCATGGTGCCTCGCACATGACACTTAATCCCAAGGCTGCGTGCCACCTCCACTAAAACCTGCACCAAAGCACCAAGACACAGGAGAGTTTTTACAGTTTATTGTTTTAGTCTTTGTGGTCATACAGAAACAGCCATAATTTATATTATTTAAAGGAATGGAACAATTTTTTTCCCCAAAAACATGTACTGAGTTTCAACCATAAGACACAGGCCATAGTGAAATTTGATGTAGATTTCTATTTTTGGATCAGTAGCCAACTTTTTGATAATGTACACAAACTAAATAGAAGTATTGACTACAACATTTGAAAAATACATTAATTAAAACCAAAGAGAGAATTAAAAGTTTTTTAAAAAAGCACCTCTCTTGTTCTGTTGCAGAAAGGTTCAGCCATGGGGATGTGACACACACCAGGAGGGCTGCTCTGCTGTCCATCATACAGAGTCTGAGCTCTCTTTGTAGTCCTGACAAAAACATATAACAGCTAATAAGACACTACACATATGGACCCAGTAAAGTATACAAACATGGACGTATGACACAACAACCTACTTAACTAATTAGATACTGTATGTGTAGTCTTTCAATATTTATTTTAGAAATTTAGTATTGAGATTGCTGTTTTACATTTATAAAAGTATATAGAGCTTATAAGTAAAGAGAAAAAAACCCAATCACTAGGCATTTAAACAGAAATGATCTAACAGTGCTGCTGCTTGTGGCCAGACTAGAAATATAACAGACTGTGAGAATGTGGGTAGGATGTGAAGCCAAAGCTTTTTTGCCGATGTTGAATGTTTTTGAATTTTAGATTTTTAATTAAGGTGTTTTATACTGTTTTATATGTGTGCCACTTTGCTTCAACCCATATATTTAAAAATATAAAACACCTTTTACCTAATACACTATGTATATAGATTCTGGACTTTGTCACTTTCCAAACAGTAAAACCATATAATTATAGTTTTATTTAAGTTGTTAGGATAGAGTGGAGCAAGAAGACAGTTAATCCCCCAGCTCTTTTTGTAAGTGTGTCAGGAACACTGGCACAGCCTCTCTTAACGGCTAGAGTCTTGGGAACAATACACTCTGTTCATTGCACCCTTGAAGCTTATTTTGTAAATACTGTACAGTGTGGACTTTCTATCACGGCTGTATGCAGCAAGTCACTGCATTTGAGTAATGAAACTATTAAGGTTATAGTTGGTGTCCTTGAGTGACATACTATTACAAACACAACTGAGACAATCAGAAATATGCATGCGTTTAGCAACAATGTGTTGATGCCCAGACCTAACCAGTTCTGACTCAGCTTTAGCATTAGCAGGGTTTAGTCAATTCCTATGTGCCACCTTCAGCAAGAGTCAGTGGACCTAATAGTGTGTCATCAGCTGCATCCTCCATACTTCAGAGCTCTACAATTACACGAAGAAGAATACAGAGATTTCAATTGAAATACAGAAATTTAAAGCAAAGTTGTAATATCTAATATGTCTCATTCAATTTTCGTTTTCGTTTTCAATTAATTGTGTTTTAGTTTTCGGGGTTAATAGGGCCAAAGGGGGAAAAATACAAATACAGATGCTGACATAACATTTGTGGCTTTACTGTCAACAAACCTGTTGTTACATGTTGCTGGACAAGTCTGAACAAGTCCGTACAAGCCACTTCCTTGTTTCTATTAAAACAGATCTTGTGTTTGAATGTGGTTGTCAGGCTATTTGTTGGCTTCAGACACAGTGAGCCACAGGCACCATGATGCAGCCCAATGCATGAAGGCATTTAAGCAGCAGCCCATGAAAAAGAGAATCCATTTAGAGCAGTCATTGCACATATTAAGTTATAGTGTGGAATTTGTGCCATCAGCTAAGTGCTCAATACTTGCACTGGGTTGGGCTACTAGCATGCTATACATAATAGTTATACAGTTAGGCCTGTAAATATTTGGACACTGACAGAAGTTTAGGATAAACAGCCAAAATAACAAGCATATTTAAAAGTATCTGCTGTAATTTGAGGGCATTCACGTCCAAATCCAAGGAAGTGTTTAGGAATTACAGCTCTTGAATATGTAGCAGCCTCTTTTTCAAGGGCTGAAAAGTAACTGGACAAATAACATTACTATAAATAAAATGTTCATTTTTAATACGCTGTAGAGGATCCTATACAGGCGATGACTGCCTGAAGTGTGGACCCCATGAACATCACCAAACACTAGGTTTCCTTTTTGTGATGCTCTGCCAGGCCTTTGCTGCAGCTGTCTTCAGTTGTTGCTTATTTGTGGGTCTTTCTGTCTTAAGCAAGTGAAATGTAGCTCGATCATGCTGAGATCTTGTCATTGACTCGGCCATTGCAGAATATTTCATTTCTCTGCCTTAAAAACTCCTGGGTTGCTTTTATGGACCCAACTAGGGCCATGCACTGGTGAGAAAGTTGGTTCTACTGCAGAGCACGGTATTTGAGTAGGTGGGTCTAAGGATTAACCTACAATTAGAACCAGTCATTTCTTTGGGTCAAGTGTCTGCTTCTGACACATTAGCCTTTCCCACGATGTGTTTCATAATTTTAAAAAGCACAAAAATTCTCACAACAAAAAGAAAAAGTGATACACAGCATGAAATATGAAACCAACAGGAAGGAACTGTAGTAGTCGCTACAAAAATTGTCATCAGGGACGCGTGAGCTGTTGCCTGAGGTGGAATGTCACAACGCCACTACAGCTTCTCACCATGCCAAGCAACTGGGCTACTACAGCAAAATATCATATTTTTCATGTTTCCCACTGTCAGGGGTGGAATGCAACAAAGTAAAAGTACTTAGTTACTTAAGTACAATCTTCATGTATCTGTACTTTACTTCAGTAAATTTTACAAGGGGTACTTTTACTTTACTACATTTTAGAGCAATATCTGTACTTTTTACTTCACTACATTTATGAGTTGGTTTGAAGTAAAAAAGTATCTGATCTTTTGTTTTAATTTTTTTTTTGTCATGACCTCATTGCAGACACAGTACTTAAATATAAAATATGCAGTAAAGAAGTTTAGAAACTACTTTAGAAACATCAGAATAATAAAGACAGAAGCCTCATCGACAGATTCTGTCTTTTCTACTGCAGCAGTTTGTTCATTTCATCTGGAATCAGCACTTTTTTTTTTTAGCAAAAGCCTTCATATTTAACACATTCATGAGTTGTCAAGTCTGTGTGAAATACTTTTACTTTTCTACTTGCAACTACATTTAAAAGTGAGTACTTTTATACTTTTACTTAAGTAGAAATTTGAAGGTGATACTTTTACTTGAGTGATTTTTTGCTACTTTAGCTGTAATTTACAGCTAAGTACGGAAATTGAGTACTTCCTCCACCACTGCCCACTGTACATGAAACATTTAAGTAAACTCATGAAAGTAAACTCTCACTACATTTTCACACAGTAATGCCAATAATGTGAGTGATATTTGTGGGAAGGAACGAGATACATTGGCTAAAACAAATACAACAAAATTGCTGTTTTACTGGGGGGAAGGCAGCAACTGTGTTCACAGTATTAGCTTATTAACAACTAGTCATGTACAGACAATTTATCTACTGATACACTCTTTTCTATAGCTTTACGTATGGGATATGTGATAGCAGGGTGCCACTGATGATCAAGACGTATGATAACCAACCGCTAGAAACGCCTATATTGTTGCTTGTTGTTATTTGTGGATTGTCATTAAAGGCAACAAGGAGTCAGAGATTTGTAACTAATGTTTTTAACAAATGTGTAATATTTGATCTAATGTCAGTTTACTGCTTTATTGGAGAGTATATTTTTTATTTTACTATTTCATTCATTCATCCTTTTCCACTTATTCCCATTAGAGGTTGCAGGTGACTGGAGATTATGCCAACAACCATGGACCCAAGGCGTGGTACTTCATGGACAATGGCCCTTTAGTGGCAGGGCAGACGCACAGGCAGACAACAATTTACTTTCACACTCATTCATCACTACATAGGGATAATTTAATTTCACCATTTCACCTAACACAAATCCATGACCACCTTGCTGGGAATGCTAAGCACTCTGCGACCATGCCCTCCTGTTATTTCTTCTATTTTTATTGTCAATTCAAAAGACAATTTTGGGAACAGTGCAATTTCTGTTTTTATAGTGCAATATTTAAAGGGTATCTGAAGCCCAGCAAATGTCATTCTATCATTAAAACATATACCCCTTAAGTAAAAATACCATCACACTTATATCTCACTTACCTGTCAATAAACTGATCAATGATGACGATGTCTCCGGGCTGAATCTCCTCCCGCAGTGAACCACAGGCTGTTGTCACCAACAGATGTGTACAGCCTTCTTGTTTCAAGGCCCAGATGTTGGCCTGGTAGTTTACATTAGTAGGCATTATGGTGTGTTGTCTCCCATGTCTAAATACAAATGAACCAAAGATGATATAAAGATTATGTTTTTTGTGTTATTTTTTTTGGTTCATCATTATGACAAACAGAAATAAAAGAGAAACTCAACTGAAAAAAGTAAATGCAAATAATACATATATAACATTTATTTATTTTTATAGCAATTACTGTGATAATTTTGTAATATTCAAATTTTATGAGATTTTTGGTTTTCATTTATTGCAAGCCAAAAACATCCCAATATAAATAAATAAAATGTTTAATGCTTAAAATATTTCCTTTTGCGTGTCCTAATCCATATATCAGATGTGTTTCACTTCACTAAACTAAATTATAATTTGTAAAAAAATTTTAGATAAATAAATGGACAATATTATTGTTGTAGCGCTCTAATAAAATGGCTGTTTTGACAGTTTTGATACACTTGTTAAAATTTCCACTAGATGGCGCAAACAAGCCACTTGCCTTGCTAAGAGAACACACTCAACATTCTTGATCTTTCCCAAAATCAGAGCATCTGAAGGCTGTGGTAAAGATAAAATCACATTGAGTTGATAATGACGATGTATGAATGTACTCCAAAAATAAAAGTTAAGATCCCCAAACAAACCTTTCCATATGGAGTGTCAACATATCGCTCAGTCCGTCCCTCCAAGATATCTGGATCATCCAGGCCAGAACCTCCAATTATGCCAATCTGCGCCATTAGAATACACAGTTGTTTTAGTGGACAACATAAATCCATGGAAAAACTAATGAAAAACTCATACATATTGTTCACCTACAGGAGGAGTCTTTTTGCCAAAACTTACACTTTGTGTATTTCAGTACTGTGTATACAGCAGTGAAAAAGAGCCTCAAACAGCATATAGCCTAATATAACATAAAATGGTTTCCTTAAAATATTTTTGACACACAGTGAAAACAGATTTAAGTATTTAATCATGCTTATATTTTAACAAACAAATACCCTCTTCTCACGGCATCCAAAAATAAAATGGACTAATTTGGTTTAACTGAAAAACATCTGCCTGAAAATGTAAAAGTTTAATCTTGTAATCAAAATGGTATCCTGCGGTGTGACATGAAAGTTTGTCAGATTTTTAAACATCCAGTGGGAGGAAGCTGGAGTACCCGGAGAGAACCCATAACACGGGGAGGACATGCAGACTTCTATATTATTATAAATATCAGTAAAATGCTCTGTTTTCCATTCCATCCACCAACATATTTGGTGTCCTGAGATGTGAGAGCAGCATTTAAAAAAAAAAAAAAAAAGTCTGAATAAATTATTTTTACTGTGTAAAGGGATATATTTATTTTAGTTAGCACAACAGATGTGATATGTAATGAGGGACAAGAGACAAATTGGAAATTTAATGTCCTGCAGTGTGACAGAAAATTCCTGAGGTGTGACAATGTTAAAATATCTAGACATGATAGTTGGGCATAAAATTTTATATTGTTTGCAAAAAGCTATCTTTACACTCTTAATACAATTTATTTATATTTAAAATTACTGTTTACATTTTTTTGTATTTTACTTTAAAGTTATGTGACGGCAAAAGGTAAAAAAAAGTCGTTCCACCTTCACACTATACATAAAGAAACCATCTGAGGATTTCAGCTTGCCCTCCTGAATAGTATCCCTGATACTGATGGAGATGGATATGTCTGATTCTGTAACCATTCTAACTCTTTTACTGTACTTAAAATGTTTAGTAACTTACACTAAATAAATTCAAATTACTTAAAATTATTAAAGTATTATTGCCTAAAGCCACGCCAGACCAAATCAAATTTTCCATCAAATGTCTAACATGAACATAATGAGAACAGTCACAAATCCTGGACTGTGAATGCACGTAAACACTAGCCAACCAGCCAAATGCACGTAGATTTTAATTTTGGCTGGTGACACAAATACTACCCCTAGTCATGTTGGCTGGTTGAAATTTATACATTTGGCCTCTATCATAACTTCAGAAGTTGGGCCTGAATATACTGTATGTTGCTCTGCTTGAGTACACAGCATGTATTTTAGAAAAATTCATCATAATTAAATTACATGTTTTAAAAAATGTGACACCACATGCACAGATATACACCTGCCTATAGTACTGCCTGTTTTTAATATTTGATAAATCCCTGTCCATGCATAAAATCACATTTTACATTTCTTTAAGCTTATTGTATAAATAAAATAAATACAAAAACTCCACTTTTTAAATTGTGGCTACTGGCTAATAAAAATAAAACTGGCTTGTAACTTTTGACAAAGACTGGCCACAGTGCCCAGTGAGATAAAAAGTAAATGTCAAGTCCTGCTGAGAACCTGTGAAACCTGCTGGACTGCAGGATAGACATGTTCTGTCGAAACAAGCTATCTCCATTCAATTCCTATGGAGCGCTAACCCCCGCCCCCTCCCTAACCTTAACCATAGTATAGAGAGTAGTAGTTTTCGACGGGTAGCACATCTCAACGGGACAACTGCCCCAGGCTCAAGAGCGTAGCAAAACAGAAAAACAATGATGCAGATAGGAAAGTGAAAGCACATATCTGCACATACCTTTTGTTTTATCATCAATACATTGAGCATTTATTCATAAACTATACAGCGCTCACTGATACTCTAACTTAATGATGGAAAAATAGACAATGTATGATAGTTGATAAGTGCATGCAGACCACGTGCTGCGAAAGCCCTACAGTATCGGGGAGCGTGACATGCAATTAGAGGATAAATTTAATTAAGTTTTATTGAACGCATTCTAAATAAATATAATGCTAATAGCTAATTGGGTAAATTTGTGCACACTCCCGGTTTGACATCTGCCACGTTTGCACAGTTTTTAGCATGGTTGCCCGGTCACCTCCACTCCCAATAAAATACCCCATATAGCTATTACCTTAATTGCTTGAGACGATGCCATGGTCAAAACAACTTGCTTTTCTTTTAAAACTAGATAGTTTTTCTAACCATGTTCCGGAAGAAATTGTGGCCGCTACTTTGGTAATATCCGTTATCTTAAAACAGGACATCCGTGTCAGAGTTACTCCCATCTCTCTTCAAAATAAAAGCTCAAGTGATGTAACGAAAACTAAAGAGATTATTATGAAATACACGTGGCTATACTAAATGGCCACAATGTGCATGGAAATGTTATTAAGTATATGCTATTTAAGTATAATATAGGTTTTAGATGATTAACTGATTCCCACAATAAATTAAAATGCTTTGATATACTGAACTAACACGTACACAAATTTGCAGATAAACAGTTTATTGCAAATATAACTTCTATACTATATAAACACTCCTCTTCTGGTATCCAACAAACAGTGGTTGATATCAGAAAAGGAAAATCATCCCCAGAAATAGATGAAAATAACAAAAATTACTGATGATTTTGGTTTCTGTCACAGCTTTAAAAATATAACCCAAATATAGTACATCAAAATTACACAAATAAAACTTCTTTTGATGAAGAAATAATAGCACTGATAGCACTGTTCTGTTCATAGTGGCACTTTTCCAGGTAAAATGTTAATTAAAGTGTTTAAGATAAAAAAAGAAATAAAATCTTAAAGACATCTGTAATTATGCAATCCGGCCCTATAGAAAATGGTTCATATTACACACCTTAACATGTTTTGAACAAAACACTTTTGGCAGGCATTCACATGTTAAAGTCAGTTCATTAGTGCTTTCCACCCACAATTATGTTTGAGTGTCCAGAGAAGCGGGCTCTGCTGGATCATGTGTAGTACTGGGAGAGTTGTCCATGTTAGAGCTGCTGGCCTGTGTCACACTCTTACCCACACAATTATCACTGTCAGTATCAATAGTGATGACAGTGGCTGTGCATTTCTCTGTACGTTCATTACTCCTATGCCTTTTGCTTTTCTTCTTATGCTTCTTTTTCTTCTTATGGTGCCGTTTACTTCTTTCGGGCGAGTTTTCTGAATTGACTAGCTCTACACTGAGGCTTCGGATAGTTTTTCCTAACTCTTCCTTAGATTTTTTGTGATGTTTATCTTTGCTTTTTTTCCTATGTTTTGAAGATTCCCTTTTGGCATTGTCATAATGTTCCTCCAAGTGTCTAGTTTTGTATTTTCTCTTCCCACCAGGCTTTTCATGGTGAGATTTCCTCTGAACTGAAGGGGAACGGCTGCTGGAGTAAGTCCTAGAACGTCCTCTGTCATGCCGCCATGATTCTCGACTTCGGCTCCTAGACCTACATTTTAAATGCCACCCTGAAAACTTGAGACTGCTGTCATATCGTCTACCATCTCTGTCATGATGATAATAACTACCTGAATGAGAGTGACAGCTGTGTGAAAAAGTGTTATGGCTTAAATGACTGTCCCTCCTTTTATAATAGTCATCTCTAGAAGAGTAGGAGTGACTCTTATGTCTGCTGTAGAAAGTCTCTGGACTACGTTCTCTGCTTTGTGATCTTCTTCTCCTCCTGTGATCTCTGTTCTTTGATCTATGGGGATCTTTGTGTGTGTCTTTGTCTCTGTTTCTTCTCTCAGACAAATGTGTCTTGTGTTTGGCAGATGATGAAGTCCTATGCCTTTCTTTTGAATTGGGCTGATGAACGTTGTCTCTTTTTTCTGACGGCCTAAATACAACAGGATCACTACTTTGTGATGCTGCAGGACTGACACTAGTGAAACGAATGTGTTGAGGCAAATGAGGCCCTTCTTTAACATCTTCAGCAGCTGAGTCATCTGAAGAATCAGAGGAAAGTTGAACCAGCTCTGGAGTTCTTTCTGCAGTTGGTTTAACAAAACCTACAATCACACAGTCCTCACTCTCAGAGGAGAAGAACTCTTTGTCTTGAGTCAATTCTTTTTGGTTGAGAGGGCTCAGAGGAGTCTGAAACTCCTGGCTGTGACCTGTGTCTTCCTCCAAACTGCTGTCTGAGTCAGAGTCTGGCAGTGAGAGCTGCTCAATTATGCTGGGCTCAATTCTTGTGGAATATGAGGGCCCTGGCGTCTCATCATCCCACATAGAATGGCTTAGGTTGGTGGAAGTGGAGTCTCCTGGTGGGTCTAGCTCCACTGAGTGAGCCTCATCCTCTGATATCGCAATGACAGAGGAGTTGGAGCTGTTGTCATCAGTGGACGAAGCACCTGGGCAGTCATATACAGCATGCTGATCATATGCTTCCATATTAAACGGGGCCTTGGCAAAGCTGATAAACTCATGCAGAAAGTGTTCAGTACAGCCCTGAAGAAATGGCCTGAGTTCATCCTGCATAGCACCATCTTCCACATCATATCGAGTGATACGCGACATGACAATGTGTTGAACTATGTTGACCAAAGATCCATGGGCCCCATATAACACTGATAGTTCTCTTTTTAGCCAAGGCACAAGTCTGTGTAAGCAGGCAGGATTTCTTCTGTAAAACTCAGCAGAAGTATCCCTGGATCGGCCCCCATCCCGCACACATCTCACTCTCACACCTTGACGGTACAGTTCCTTTCTGAAGTTGATCATTTCTTGTTCTCTGAGATTATTAACTGTTCTTCCTTCACTTGCAGCTCTCCTCTGAGCTGCTAGTTTGGTCATTATGCGCCGGATGTAGCGGTCTTGTCTCTGTGGTGGGGAGTTTGTTGAAGCCTCAAAGATGACTCCATTTTCTGGGGGTGCTGTTGTCCTCTGCATCTGTCGATGGACCCCTGTAAGAGTGGTGCGGTATCTAAAGCGTACTCCCCCAAAAGTCCCAAAAGAGCCATTATCTGTAGGTTTCAGGTCATACTTCTTAAAGTCTTGCTCTGATTTTATACTATGATAGATTGAACTGAAAGGCTGTTTGCATAGTGGGCACTCAGCTTTGTTCTTGGACCACTCATGAATGCAACGGAAACAAAACTTGTGAAGGCATAAGTCCAAGTATGATATGTTGTTAAATACATCCAAACAGATGGGACACTTTGAATCCGGTGAAATTTCTGCAGACATCACTTCAGATTTTTTTCTTTTTCCATGGCACTGGTTGTGCTGCAGGGCAACCTTGATGGCAGACATATTCTAGGAAAATAAATAAAAAGAAACAAAATTCAGGGGACATTTTATCTATTAAATAGTCGTTGCTTTTTATTTGAGGGAAAACCCAGTAGTCTTACATGAACAACAGTTTAAACATGTGGAAACAAAGTCCCGAACTTTTAAAAAATGGTATGAAGCAAAGGAGGCTTTTTAGACCTGCAGCCCAACATTGTTCACTGGAACAGTAAAAATATAAAATACGCAATGAATGTAACGTTACTAAATTAATTAATTACATGCAAAGTTGAAAGATGTGAGAAAAGAATCGCATTAAGTTTACACCTAAATATTGCTTTATAATTCAAATTCAATACTCGTGCTTAAATAGTATAGTTTAATTAAATAGGACGACTGTGTCACAATATTTAGCTTAGCATTGTAAGCTAAACCGTAGCCTAGTAGCGCCGTCAGTTTTGATTCCTTGTAGAGTCACAAGTTTAATGGACCAAAACTGCTTTTTGTAACTAAACAAAACCCTCAAAATTGTGAAATATTACCGATGGCGGTATATTTGCCCATACTATCCACTCTCTTCGTTAAAACATTTGGTTTGTGAAAGTTAGCTAGCATTAGCTGCTACACTATATAATGTTGGCAGGGCGTAGATAAAAGTTGAACAGTTACCTCTGACTTACCCAAAATCTTGCGTACTTGGCCGATATATAGACTACTCTGTCTCAAACTGCTGTTTTCTCACATAATACCGGTCCAAAACAACTGTTTTCCAGCCCAAAGGAAGAGTTAACCTTTCATAATGCTCGACCATGCTCTTCTTCTGCTCCTGTGCTGGCTGTCATCAGAAATGTGAGTTCATCACTGCCATCTATCGTCAATACAGCACCTAGTCAATACAGCAAAAATAATCTCCTGCAATGTCTGGGAAACAGTTTTAATTTGTGCAGTGTAGTCGATATATTTCCTTCAAACATGTATCTATGATTTTGTCTTTTAAATTATCAAAATTTAAATAAATTTATGCTTCAGTGTATTTTACAATTTATCAGAAAGTCAAAGTTTGGGTGCAAGTAAATGTGAAATCAAAACCATCATTATATTATACTATTAAAACACAACACTCAGAAATATTACAATATTTTAATTAATTTACACATTATTAACAGACATCAGAGAAATGTATTGATATTTTGAACTTCAGTGATGACCATGGACCTCAGGGAGAGGTGGCACAACTTCACCAGACTCCATGATAGTGTCACCCTAAAGTAAAACATCAAGATTAAGAAATGTTATAATTTACACCTCAGCTTCAATAGTATTGAGTATTCTTAGTATTTTAAGGGAATTGTATAATATAGATATGGGAAACAAAGAACATTTTTCAAGCTGAAAAGGATACGTGAACTTACTGGAAAGAGCTTAGGCTTCAGCTCTACTATGCCATATGGTCTTTGCTGCAGTGGACAAAGAACAAACATAATAACTTGGATATCTATGTTGACATAAATGTTAATTTATGTAGTACATATTAAATAGTTTCTTAATAAAGAAAGATTGATAACGATTCTAAGGAAGAGATTGCCACCAGTTAGGAAAGGTTTTGGACAGTGAAAAAAGGCAAAACAATGCATCAAAAACCATTTAGGTAGGGTAAGTATGATAGCAATTTCACCAGACACGCCATCTTTTATGGTATGTATGGACACTGGTAAACCTCTACCTACCTAATATTTCCCCAGTTGTTTATTAGTACCACTTTTTTAGCCTTTAGTCAAATGTGTCCCAAGGTTTTCATTCCCTTTAGCATTTTTCCTTTATTGATGCCTTACAATCAGAAAGTCAAATTAATAATTTGGAGGTTTTAACAGGCAATATACATCACGTGCCAACAACTATGAATATGCTAAATATTTTTTTATTGTGAAACAAATAAAAATCTTACAGAAAAACAGAAAAATTGAGTCTGCATAAGTATTCATCCCCTTTTTAAAGAGGCCCCTAAATAAGATCTAGTGGTATTTACTCTCAGAAATCACAAAAAGTTAGATATGGTTGGCTTGTCTGCAATTCAACTGTGACGATGCCATAAAACACAATTTAATTCATCATTACAACATGGAAAAAATAGGGAACCACACTATACCTGCCTAGAGACGACCACCTAAAACTCACAAACCGGGCAAGGAGTGCACCAGAGAGGCAACAATAAGACCAAAAGTGACCCTGAAAGAGCTGCAGAGCTCCACAGCAGAGACTGTTGTATCTGTCCACAGGACCACTTTGAACCATACACTCCACAGAGCTGGGCTGTGTGGAAGAGTGGACAGAAAAAAGCCATTGCTTGGAGAAAATAATCAGGGTTTCTACACAGTTCAACAAGTTCAATTTAAGACTTATTTATACCTTTTTTAGACCATTGTTTAAGAAATTTAAGACCTGTTTCATAAGCACACGATGTATAATAAACTTACAAAAATGTGTGATAGTGAGTGCCACAAATCATTTTGGTCTTGGTAAAAAAGAATCTGAGCTCTCATATCAGCGACAGTAACATGCCTTTAAGCATTTTAGAAAAATCTAGTGAACACAGGTATTTGCATCAAATGGATGCGACATATTTAAAACCTGTTTCAATGTATTTAGGACCCAATGCTCTGCATCTTGGCAAATAAAAAAAGACTTTTTAAGGCCTTAAATTCAGATTTTTAAATTTAAGACTTTTTTAGACTTTGTAAGACTCTGTGGAAACCCTGATAATAAGAAAGCATGTTTTGTGTTTGCTGCAAGGTACGGCGACTACCCAAACAGCACAGGTCCTCTGGACAGATACAACTGGAATTAGCCATAGATGAAACATTTAACAAACTCAACACCTCACTGTGCTCCCTCTCTAAAGTGAAGCATGGGGTGGCTGTATCATGCAGTAGGGATATTTTTCATTGGAAGAGACTGGAAAACTGAATTGAGAGAATGAAGGATGGAGCTAAATACAAAAAAATCCTTGAAGCGAACAACTCAAACAGTGCTGTACAAAGCAAATGACTTGAAGGGCGAGCTGTTTTTAGATGAAGAATGAGCACAAATCCTAGGGATTTTATTAACCAAAACTCATCCTAAAAGACTTTAAGCCTGAATTCCTTCTGAAGGTGGTTCTATAAAGTACTGACTTCAGGGAATGAATACTTCTGCACACTCAAGTCATATGTCTTGCTTGTGTCACAGTAAAATGTATTTCTCATCTTCATAGTTGTTGGCATGTGATGTAAAGTGACTGACATAAACCTCTCAAAAATTCACTTAAATCCCTGGATACAGAAAAAAAGCTAAGGGGGATGAATACGTCTGCAAGGCATTGTAAATGGTTCAATCTTTGTGGCATTTCTCCATTCTACTTCCCCAAAATGAAAGTGTGCTGGAAACTATCTATCGGAGGGGAATAAATTAACTACCAGAGTGTATTTATTAGACATTTTAACGAAACTTACAGCAACGTGGTATTTGACATAGTAGTGAACAATCCAAGCAGGTATCAACAGTCGTGTTAAAGTGAAAACTCCACCTCTGTATGCCTTGTAGGTCTACAAGAATAAATAGACATGGTCAGTAAATTGTCTGCGATAATTCTCAGTCATCCAGGTAACTTTGTCGGTGAGCTCTGAAGACGCTGCAATGTAAGTGAGTGCACCTAGCAAATGCTGGGATTTAGCTTAGCATGCTACTGACAACAAACTATATCACGGGCCACGAGAAAAAATGGCACATTATTTCCAATCATTTTGCAGCCACATTCATTTTTGTTGTTTTCTATTTAGCGTTAACTGCTAACCATAACTTTGTACTGGACACTCACGTAAATTCTCCACAAGCTCTTGGGCTCCAAAAAGCCAGCCCAGAACTTAGCGACGGCGCCCGGAGGTTTTGCTTGTACCACGGGCTCTCTCGGACTGAGCTCCTGGTCTTTCAGCCACTGTCTCCGGAGCTTTATAAGCTGGTCATAGCGAAGCTTTTCGTCTGGCTTATACCCAGACATTGCTTATTTCTTTCTATTCAACCTCCAAAACCTACAATGACACCATGGAGGACGCCTGCCCCTAGCAAGCGCACCGACAACAGACAACGCAACTACAAAGAGGGTACAAGGAACAACTTTCAGTGCGCCTGTGATTTTAGAGCGACACCTACTGGCTTAATACGTGACGTAAATATGTGAAAATACCGTATTAATCTATTTTACAATATTACCACATTTATAATAAATACAGATAATGCCTGTCAAACACTTCGTGAACATGTTGCGTAGAGTAATATTTCGCGAAGATAAAAAATAATGGCATCTGTAACATAAGCTTTAATTATGAAAGAGTAAGCGGACGTACTTTTCTGACGCTGTCCGTAGCTCTGTCCCTTCTGTCAGTCGGTCACAAGCGCTTTGCTCTATAATGGATAAATGTTAGCTCAACAAGAAACTTAATTATAAACACAATGGAAATGTCATATGCACGTTTTTGGACATGACGCTACAGTTTCGTTTGGTTGTAGGTAAGTCCCCTTGTTTCCTCTTCATAGTTTTGACAGTGTTTCTAACCGGCTGACTCTAGTTGGCAAGGCTAGCTGGTCAGTAAACTGTTCAATAAGGGAAATGTAATATTAGACAATAAACAACATCCTCTGCAAGAAGCCTTTCAATGAAGACCTTACCTATCTTCACCCATAATGCAACGCTTTGTGATATAGCGGGTCAGCAAAGTTCAAGAAACACAGCCTTGAGTCAAGGTGACGTGTTTAGTAGTAACGATCAGGTCATTACAAAACCTGTAGGTCTCATAAATGGATATATATAGTAAATGTAAATTGAAGACGCGTACACATTTGATTGTTTGATCATTATTGATTAGAAATAAACAATATTTTAAACCTGTTTTTAAATAATGTTAAGTTACGCATGTAGTTGACCAAACTCTCTGTTTACCTTAGCAGAGCTGTGATGAACTGTGGATGGAGTCAGCATTCAAGCCTTTATCATCTTGTTTAGTTGCAGCAGGAGACATTCAGATCCAGGTTTCTTGCCATCTGGTTCGTCAAGAAGAGAAGAATGGTCAAGTATTTTTGTAGTTACACAGACATCAGGAGTACATGGGACCATGTGGTCTCTGCTTTCTGGCAGAGATATCCAAACCCTTTCAGGTATCTTTTGAATATACAATTTCACGTTGTAATACTGTCAATGAGGCCAATGCTGATGTAATGTGCAAATAGGTATATTTAAATTTATAGTTATTATAGTATAGTTTACTAGTCTATATTTTATATATATTTTATACTGCAGTATTTTGTCTTAAAACCTTTGCTGATGTGCTGTCATACCCAATTGTTTATAATGTTTTAAAAGGACAAACAGTTACTAGATATAAACAGAGGTAACACTGCACATTAATATTTATTTAAACACAGAGTAATTTAAGTTGATTTGGAATTTGACTTTTGGTGTTTCATTGTTTGTGTGTTTTCAGCACCCATGTCCTGACAGAAGATGTTGTGTTTCGGGAGGTCACTGCAGACCACAGGCTTCTCTCCAGACGTCTCTTGATGAAGACCAATCGGCTGCCTCGCTGGGCAGAGCGCTTTTTTCCCTCTGGCATGTCTCGCTCTGTCTACATCATTGAGGACTCTGTTGTAGACCCAGTCAACAGGAGCCTGACTACATACACATGGAACCTGAACCACACCACTCTCATGGTAAGGGAAGCTTGTACAAAATATATCATTAATATAGTTGTCAGATAGCCTGGTGACATAGAGCACATTTCCTGATAACAGCCTAAGTGAAAGGCTATGTTAATTCAGCCTGACTGATCTTCAAAGAGTCCTTTGAACACATTTCACTTGCAATAATCTCCCAGAGAAGAAGAATAAAGAGCCTGACATTCTTTAGCATGTACATTTAAGGACACAAACACCAGAACTAGACAGAAAAATGCTGCTCATGTTTTTAATCCACTGGATTAGAGATGTTGTGTTTAAAGCTACCAGCAGGTTACTTTTAAAAATACTGAAACTGAATATTGTGATGAAAAAGGTGTAAGTATTACTCTACATTGTGTTGCCTGTGTACACATTTTCACACATATATCTTTTCACCATATAAGCATATATTTTCTTACCAGAGAAAGAAACGCATTTTACTCATTCTAGTCACTCAAGTCATTTTACAAGTTGAATGATTGTTTCTGGTTCACTTACTAGAGAAGAACGTACATTGTTGTAGTACCTGTATAAAATTTCTGTCTGTTACCTTGTTATTCTTTTTAGTCAGTTGAAGAACGCTGTGTTTTCCAAGACTCAGAGGAGCAGCCAGCCACCACTCTTCTAAAACGAGAAGCCTGGATATCTTCAAGCATTTATGGCTTTTCCAGACCTATCCAGGTACTCCTCACAATGTTTTGTAACATTAAATACTATCGACTTGCATTGCTTTCATACCAACAAAAGAGAAGACAGAGAATAGTAGAATATTGACAGACTGTTACCAGAAGTTTAATTTATACTTTTTCTGTTGTAGGAGTTTGGACTGGCCCGCTTTAAGAGTAACCAGTCAAAGGCTATGAAAGGGCTGGAATATGCACTGTCTAATTTACAAGGTATGTACGTACATGTCAGCAACAGAAACAAACAATGTCAAATTACAAAGGAAAGCCTGTTTATTTTAAAGACGTGTTATTTCTGAAAATATGGAAACGCATGCAAGAAGGACATTTAATGGATGGGAGATTGATAGCTTGCTTTTTGTAGTTTGTAGTAGACATCTTTCAGCTTTATGGTATTGTGGTACTTTTCAAAAATTCAATTTCAAAAATACAATTTCAAAAATTGTTTAAATTCTCTGTTCTGCCCTTACACAGTCACTACATATTCCGAGATCCCAAGAGAATTACACACAGTCTACAGGGACAAAATAAACTCTTTTATTCAAAACAAAACAGCAGATTTTAGTTTATTTTTTCTATGTTTTTTAAACATTTATTAACACAGTTTGAGCATTTTTTAAAATACTGTATATAATTTAAATTTTACTTAATGTAACTTCATTTTAAAATTATAAAATGTATTTTATACTGTAATGTTTCTTTTAGTACAACAATTATTCTGGGCCGCCATTGTCTTTAAAATTGGGACACACTGCATAATTACAAATTTATTTGGAGACCAGAAATGGAAATGCCCATAAAACTCCCTGCTGTGATCCATCTTGAGCTTGCCTTAAATTAACAATGCTAAACATGGTCCAATTTCTCCTCACTGTCTCCATTAAATGGACAAAACATTTCCAAAAATAAACACACAGAGATGAGCACTAAGAGCTCTGTTTGGCCGAGTTCCCTGGCACACGAGGTTGGTGGTGTGTTACAAACTGTATGTTGTGCTGATGCAGCATGCCGTTGTCTGAAAGGACACTCTCCTATTATTGATTCTGTCCCTCTGCCCCTGTGTGGATGGGACGGCAGGGATTGGCATCAGGCTGAGCGTCCGGGTAAGTGTGTTAGCAACAGGGCATCCATCTACCATCCCAGAGCATGCTCTGGGTTGTCACATGATGCCATGTATGAGCCTGTGTAGAACCTCAAGTGACCCACCTCTCTGTTTCCTCAAGGCACAGATAGACAGTTTGGAAAGTAACTAAATATGTTTACTACAGTAATTTACACAAGTACATTTTTTAAGAAATCATACTTTTTAAGCACAAAATATAATTTTACTTGGGCAAAATTTAGAGTAAAAAAATATTACTTTTACTTAATTACATTGCTTAAGTCTCAAAATGAGTAAGAGTAAGTTATGCTCAGCTTGCAATCAGAAGTTGAGCTTTAGGTGCAGTACAGACTTGGGTGGTGGTGGTAGTAGTGGTGGTAGTGGTGGTGGTAGTAGTAGTCAAAGTATGAGCAGTCGTAACCATAGTAGTGATGGTAGTCGTAATTTTGTTGGTTATTTATTAGTTTACTACTTGATAAGATTGTTTTGAACTCTATTGAGTCATATTTACTAACAAGCAAAAGGTATGTTTTTATTTCTATACTTCCGTACATAAAGTAGTTAAGTTTAAGTATAGGCGGCATAGTGGTTAGCACTCCTGCCTCACAGAAAGAAGGTCCTGGGTTCGATTCCCAGACCGGGTGGGACCTTTCTGTGTGGAGTTTGCATGTTCTCTCCATGTCTGGGTAGGTTTCCTCTGGGTGCTCCGATTTCCCCTACCACTAAAAAAACATGTGCAATAGGTCCCTCATGGGGCCAGGACTCCCCTGCAAAAGAGATTCTGAATCTCAGTGGGACTTTCCTGGTTAAATAAAAAATAAATAAGTACAGTGTACTTGACTAAAATAAGGGCTTCTAGCCCTATTTAAAATAATGGTACAGCCTGTTTTAAGAATGCGCAATTCGCATGGTATGTACTTGGATGTCCCTATACATTTATGCCTCCCTCTGTTTCCTTGTCATAAATATTGCTACTTTTGTTAAAGACACAGGAGTGACTCATACATAATAGATGTAATCAGAGGCAGTTATCAGCTTCTCTTATGTGTGTTCCAGCAGTATGCAGCCCCTCCAGCAGCAGCAGAAGACCTTGTCCAGATAACAGTTTAGGAACTGCTGTTTTGCTGTCTGTTTTGTCTTTATCTCCAGTTCATTTTAAGGAACTGCTTTCCTCAATTGTGACTGCAGTTGTTTTTGGTACATTTTGAGATAGCAGGTTCACTCTGAGGTCAGACACAAATAGACTAGTACTGACTCACACTGCTCTCCATAACAATCAGCACAACAGTCTTTGCTCTATGTGGAGGAAAGATCATTTAAATTTAGGGCTGCACAGCATATAACAATTATCTAAACCAAGCACAAAAAAGTAAGGAAGTTTGGTACAATTTGTCTTTGTTGTAACAATGCCTCTTGGCAATAAATCCCATATTGGAAAGCCCAATTATTTCCCTTATATACATTTACATATACATACATTTGTAAGGAACATGCATTTGTGGGCTAAGCAGCAGAGCAAAGTATGTGGTTTGTGCCCATGAAAGATGTGCCAAAGTTTCTCTGCCAATGCCAAACTTTTTTTTTTTTTTTTGCGCTTGACTCTCTTGTGATGTATTGTTTGGTGGATTGGATGATTGACATCTGAAGACATATTGGCAATTTAAGAATTTATTCAACCAGAAGCCTCAGTACTGTGTGGATGAACCATACGCAGCCACAGCCTGGCACCTTCTCCGCATGCTGGTCACCAGCCTGGTCACACACAGCCCATTCTTCAGCCAGCTTTTGCGGCAACATGGTTGTGTTGGTCACTCCATATCTCTTTGTACTGAGATATCACCCAGTGATAACAAGCCTTGCTTTTCCAGTGCAGTAGAGGCTGCCCCCCACCATTACACTACCTCCACCAAAATACTGTATGTTACAACTACGAAAGTGTTCAGTGCTGAACATAACAATCCTCCACATGTTCAGGTTTTAGTGTACATGTTGCCAACACCGGCACAAACAGGCCTGGGGATGGACGGCAGTCATGGCAGGCCAATTAGGCACCTGATTGTCAGCAGCAGAGTCAATAGCAATAGCAAAAAAGCCGTTTGGCATTGGCAGAGAAGCTTTGGCACATCTTTTATGGGTACAACCCACATACTCAACTGTGTTACTCATTCCACAAATGCATATTTCTTACAAATGTGGAACCATTTAAAAGGAAAATAAACAGGCTGAGATTTATTGCCAAGAAGCATTGTTATAGCAAAGAAATAAGCAAACCAAACCCAAATTACCTTACAATTTGTGCTTAGTTTATATCAACAACTGGCTTGACAGACATTTAAAACGTTTCTGTCAAAACAACTGACCAATCATAGCTTTTAATCAGGGGCATATGGGCAAATGGGGTGGAGCTAGCTAGAAAAAACATATTTTTCTGTAATTTGTCACTTTAAAAGAAGTGGAATAATACAAGCCCTATTCTAAAAATGCTGTGTATAAAATATAAATAAAAACACAATATAGGCAATATTAATATTATATACTGTAGTTAGTGAAATTGTTATATTGCCAATAATTTACTGACCTATTCCCAATCAACCTAAAAACAGCACTTGTTGCAAAACAGTACTTTTCCCGCCTTTAGTTAACCCTTAACTTTTTAAAATGTGTTGCTGCCATCAAATTTATGTTGCATTATGAATGTGCTTAATGAGACCTGCAAATGATTGGATTTGTTTTAGTGTCTGAACTTTTTTGGAATTGGGTTTATGCTTTTATCAAACTTTTCAAGCCTGACATGCATGACCGGCATGACAAATGTTTGTTTAATCTTTTTTTGTTCATAATGTTATGGACAAAAATGCTACAATAGAACAACTTAACTCACATTAGGTTGGGTGAGTCTCAATCTATGAAGATTGCTAGAGTGACCCTGCTTCAAATCATATTGTTGCATGACTTAAAAAAAAAAAAAAAAAAAAACGTTGTTGAAAGCTTTTTAATGATCAGAAGTGTAGAAATCAGTGTAGAGTGAAATATTGTGATAATCTTCATAGTTATATTTTTCTCATCTTATACAGTGTTAAAATGTTTTTTATTCCTCGCAGGAGAGATGCCCCAGTGGGTGCTCAGGGGCACAGTAAAGGATGCGTCAGAGAAGGCTAAGGAGGCGGCCAAGACGTTGGCTACAGCAGCTACCGCCCAGCAGAAACCCCGGCAGTACGTGTGACCAGAGCCACTGCCTAGGTACCAGAGGAGTCACACAAGGACTGGGTGGACCATCTTCCTCCTTCTCTTTATTGGACTGGGTTTGCTGGGATCTGAACGGATGCTGTTCTGTTCACTGAACTCTGCAGCATGTGTTTTTTTGTTGTTGTCTTAACGCTTGAATCTCAGGTCTTATGCTTTTGTATGAAGTCTACTGCCTTTATTTGAACTTTCTGACTTTGCTCAGTTTAGATCAGCTGGAAATGCAGACTGCAATATGAGGCAAAGATATAGTTTTAATTCTTATTGTGAAATTCCAGGATTTATGAAAAAGGCTGTATGTGGTGCATTTGTATAGTTTGTATATTGATTTTTCTAAAATGGGCTTGAGGCAGGGTACACCATGGACAATAGCTATTAGTTAGTTGCAGAGCTGACAGACAACCATTCACACCATTCACTAGGGGCAATATAAAGTTCCCTAACTCACCAATACATGCATGTCTTTGAGTGGAGGGAAGAAGCTGGATTACCCAGCAACAGCCAGAGGACATGCAGACTCCACTTGGAGAGATAACTGGCAGCTGGCTCAGGAATTGAAGGCACAATCTCCTTGCTGAGAGGCACTCTGCGCTAACCATTCTGCCAGGTTCATAGAAGCAATGTACATCAGTCTATAAATGTCAATTAAAATACAATTTAAAAGTATAGTACTATAAGTCTGCTACATACGTCAGTCTACTTTTGATAGCTGTAGGTAGCTGGTATTTCAGATATTAAATTAGTTTAAGCACCACAAACAGTCCTACTTAAAATCCTGTAACATTGTCAGCTATTTATGCAAAGAAGAGTGCAAAAACAATGTCATGCTTCAGCGTGCTGTCTGCTACACATTTAAATTGTAGCTATTTTTGTTAATTTTGCTTATTTATATCATCAATGTGTAGTTATTATTGCTTTAGAAATACCTCTATGCTATGATTCTATGGATTAATATTCTCAGCTGCACGTTTAATTTACAGCTCACTCAACTCATGATGTTCTGCACATGTTAGTATCGTTTATGGACATTTGTTAGATAATCAGATGTACCAAAGTGACTTTAAACTGAATGGTTCTGAAGTTTTCATGTCTGCGATGAGCCGCTGACTGTTATTTTAATATTGTTCATATTAATTTAATGAATGCATTCCATTATGATTATAGATTTTGGAATTTATTTTCTGCAAGACTTGAATTATAGCCTCAAATAAGAAATGTTATACTGAATAATTATTAAGCACTATCATTTGTATTACTGTAATTGATTAAGCTTGTAGTAGGACAATAGAAAAGTGACCTACATTCATGGTAACTATTGAAAGCTATTAATTTTTCTATTTTCTCTTGTTCTTAAAAATACATTTGATCAAAGAATTGTATAGAGTAAAGTCATTTTGCTTCTACAAGTGACCACATTTGAACTCTGACTTTTAATATTCCAGTTTCACAGCTGCACAAACAGGAAGTCACATAACATCTGAACACTTATTCCTGTAGCTCTGTTGAGTTGAATTTGTGTTTAGCATCACTCATTTAAGAAGACATTTTATAAGCATTGGCCCTATCTCGGAGTGGTAAAAGATATAGTGCCCAAATCTTCACTGTAAATACTCTAGCCATTGAGCCACACAGGTTTTACAGTATTTCACAATGATAAAGAATCAATCCACTAAAGCTATTTTAGGCCTTATATTGCATTGATACAGAATCATTTTTCAAAATCCCTGGATTCAGATGGTGTCCAGATTAGAGCTGCACAATAATTTGCAAATGTATCACTTGTACGAAATCCATATAGCAAGAAACTCAATGGCAAACTTGTAGTGTGTTTCATCTGACAAAGACTCTCACGGAACCTGTTCAATAAATTATTATAGGTGTTGGGAACAAAGATTAAAAATAGTATTATCTAAACTAACTTTTATGTCAGAAAGGATTTCCAAATACTGCTGGCCATATCATCTGATCACGATAGTTAACAGTAAACATATCTTTCATTATCAAAATCTGTTTTCTTCTTTGGCCCATTGCTGTCCTTTTGTGAAAATTTTATCAACAATGATAACTTTTTGAGATATCTTGCTAACAAAGAAACAAATTCAAACACATACAAAAACATAACATTAACGACAGCATAGCAGATATATGTATAAAACATTTTAATTATTTTACAATGAGAGAATACACCATACCTTCAAGTGTTTGCTAAAGTGTAGCCAGCACCAGGTACTCGTGTATGCACATTCACACAAAATAACACAAAAAGGACCTTATATAACATTTTCTGAATGCATATAAGACTTCCGCTAAAAAAAAGGAAACATTTTCACAGGTCTCTGGCACAGAACTCTCCCTATACTCTGCACAGTGCGTTAGCCCGAGCCCCATTCTCCTCCTCTTCTCTCCTACACCACTGCTGGGTTTGCTTACTCTATTTGCTGGTGTCATATGCAACTCTGAAGAAAATATAAATATGAAAAGGGGGGGACGGTAATCTAAAACCAACAGTTTAAAGCTATTGATGTGGAATTGCATTGAGGAAACTAAAGTGTCTCTATTTGGCAGGAATAATATAGTCTTATAAAACACTAATTTCAAACTTTTGCATCTTGGCCTATTTTACACTCACGATCTGATTTCCCTGTGTTCATTAACACCTTTCTAGTAATAACAATGGGGAGCAGATTTTACACAGTCTATTGTGCCTTCCCACGAGCCCCTTTCTCTCCTTGTCCTCCCGCCGACTCCCCCGAAATATCCCAATGTGCTTTTGTGCCTTTCAAAACCACACTCCAGCGTAAATCTCTATGCAACATGAAAGCAAAAATCACATCTTGCTAAGTGCGCACTTACACGCAACAAGTGTTTGTAAGTGAGCCTCCATCGTTCATTGCTTTGATCTCAACAGAACTTCAATGAAATGGTCCAATGAAGATATATCTTGACATAAATGTTTATCTTTTCATAATAAAATGGGCGCCAGTGGCCACTAAAAAGAGCAAACAGTCATTAATTGGTACAATCTCTGCTTTTAGGTTTTGTTTTTTTGTTTTTTTTCAAGAAAATAACTTTTACCAAGGCACATCATCAAAAGAATTTCCATAACAACTATCCATCAAGCTTTGAAACCAATGTTACCACGTCCACACATATGTATACAACGAACCAGTCATTCTTGTGTGCTATGTACATGTTTCAATGATGCCATTGAAAAATTATAATCTCATTTCTGGCCCCCATTAATCCATACAGCCTGTCTTGACTTTTTTCTCAGGGAGGTTCTGTGCAAGAGAATCATCATATACCATTCAAATAGTTGTTCTTTAAACTGAAAAGGACATTTTTTTTTGCTACAACAGTCATGTACAAATCCTGGACATGAATGTAAACTCGCAATGACAAAACAGCTTTTTTACCAATTTCTTTTTTTTTTCTCGCCCTCCTGCAGTGTATGGAGAGAGTGCAGATAGGAGGTAAAAAATCATCAAAACAATAAAGAAGTTGGTCACCAAAATGCACCACAGAGTCAAAAAGCAAAACCAGCTTGTCTTGTCAAAAAAGTACCCCACCCCCATCCCTCCCTCCCTCCCTCAGAAAGCACATGATGGTAATATTGCTGTGTCTTCAGAGCTTCCCCTGAACAATGGGTGTAACACTATTTGGGGACGGACCACCGGGAGTGCGGACGATAACACCTTAAGCTGCCATGGATTGGATTATTCTTTTTATCGCTCCTCTCCCGGTGACTCCAAACACATAAGTCAAAATGTCATATCAGTAAAATGACAGGAAATAATATAGAGAGCTTCAAGCCCCAATAAAAGTTTGAACCCCGTTGTTGACAGTTTGGGGCGACTGGAAGCTGCCATGGGAGTTTACCAGTGTGTGGTTTTTGAAGTGATAGATGGGCATCTGGGGCGGGAGCGGGGAGTGGACTACAGATACAGTCAGTAGAGGTCTGTGTATCATTCCTTACTATGATATTCAACTGGGAATCAAAATATGACAAAAGACTAATTTTGAATTAGTTTTCAATGATCAAAAATTAACCATGGGCCAAGTTTTGTACTACAATGTCTAATCGTATTACATTGTAAAACTAATGGTACAATTATAGTGTCTCTTTCCACTGAACAGAAAAGGTTGCTAAATGTTGGTTCTCAGCTGAATATAAAATGAATGAATGATATACAGATTGCAGGGCCTCAGTTGATTTTTTTTTTCTCTCATAGAGGTCTTCAATTCACATGTCCCCATCACTCATTCAAGTCTTTTGGCATGGTAAGGGTTGAAATGGACACTTTCAGCCCGGCCAGAGAAAAAGAAGAACAGGGTCAGGGGGAGAGGAGTGTGTTTCGGGGGCGACGACCTGAGTAGGGGGCGACAGGTGAAGAAGAGGATGAGGATGGAGGAGGTCAAAGGCTCACCAAGGCACAGAATGACAGCAGGAGAGTTGCCCGAGGGAGAGGGGCCAGTGTACGGGCTCCCCTGCCCCCACTCTCCCTTCAACAAGCCTGGCCTCCTGTCCGTCTGTTTCTTTTATATAGATTTATATAGATAGAGATATACATAGATATACTCACTCTTTTTTGTCTTTTCATTACAAGAGAACATTTAGGAAAATATAATACAAAATTTAATACAAGAAATATAGACTACACTGGCTAACATCACTTTAAGTGACAAGTAGCTTCTTGTAAGCGACTTTTTTCTTGTCTTTTGAGTCTTTTGTAGATTTTTTTGTGTAGACCTGCCATGCGGGACTGGCCCCTTTTTTCCAAGTATTGGGACGCCAAGCTCTAAAGACTTTCAGAAAAAGAGCCCGAACAATTTATATATGGTCAGAGAGCGACAAAAGCGCCTCCTCCGTCAATAGTGACTATTGTGCATTAAAAAGATCTACATTGGTCATCAGCAGTGCCCAGAAGCTTCAGGAATAGCAGTTAGCAAGGGTGAAGTCCGATTAGTCTTGTTACAGCATAAAACTACTGAAAATGATTAGTTTGGACTACGCTGGCTAAAAGAGAAGAAATCATTAGAGCTGGCTTCTTTTTCTCATTTTCATGTTTTCCCACAGCTTTGACTTGTTAATCTGAACACTCACAAATACTGAAAAAGTAGCAGCGCAGTAGAGAAATACTTATTCGGGGATGATGGCGATATCACTCACTTTACAGGGTAAAAAAAAAAAAGTCCCTCTTAACACCTCATGGTCCACCATAATTATTCCCAGGAAGCAAGGCCTCCTGTGGTTATTGCTACATCAATTAGCTACTGAGAAGGCAAAACACAAGATTTCAATCAATCTTTAGGTAATAGAGTTTTAGCTGTGAGGCAACTCCTTTTTAGTTGACACAGTAGTCCATCCACACCATAGGGTGGTATAGTGTAGTGGTCAGTAGTGTGGATTAGTGGTTAGGCAGCCCAACCAGAGGGAGACGTGATGTTTTGGACAGTAACTGTACATCTATTTACATTTTGATTTCTCTAGGCGCAAGCACTTTTTCAATTTTGAGCAAAAACAGCAGTTGTAGCTATTCTGTCATTTTGTTGGGAAGACACTTCAAGCTCTGATAGTTGCACAAAAGAAGTGCAACAACTATTTATTTTATCTTAAATTATCTCTACCATTCCCCAGACCTAGTGCAAAGCAAAGCTAGTTTTCATTTAATTAAAGTTTAATTAAAGTTTTTCAATTAATTAAAATGCCAATTGCTGACCTGGCTGTCCTGCACATATTACCATAAAGATTAACAAGTCAAAGCTGTCACCACATCACAGAAGTCCCCTTTGAAAAAAACAACAACAACAAAATTCTCCTTTCGCTCTTTCTTTTGGGGATTTGTGAGGACATCTTCAGGGCAGGGCGTGTCAGGAAGTGCAGGTTGAGGCAGGATAACACGGGGTGAGGTAGGGTGAGTGGTTGGGAAGGAAGAAATAGGCAGGAAGTGGCATCGGTAGCCTCATGTGCTTCCAGGAAAAGTGTGTACCATCGTGGTGGACCGGTCCTGACTGGTGGTGGGAATAGGGCAGAGGGCATGAATGGGTGAGGTGGGGAGGGTGGGTGGGTTTGTAGGTGGGGTGGGTGATGGGTTGGATGGGCGCAGGTCTAACAGTGGTGCGGCTGCAGTCTGTGGGAATGTGTGGCTGTGTAGCTGGTGTCGCTGCTGGAGCTGCTCTGGAGGCTGTAGTGGTCCTCCTCTTCGCCATCACTCACGCTGTCCACGCTGTCAACCTCCCCCGGGGTAAACTCCATGCCCTCAATATCCACCTCTGTGAAAACAAAACAAAAAAATGTGAATTTGTTGGTAATTAAATATGGTACTGTGCCTAAACCAAATTGCACACTAGGAGGAATCTCAATTTCTATGTTTATTTTTTATTTTTCTAAGGAGCAAACTAAAACCAGTAAATAAGACATTTTACACTACAATTATATCTAGTTGTTGTGGATATGACTGTATAAATAAACTTTCATATAATAGTGCACGGCTCAGGTAGTCACTTCTATTAACCAAAGTTAACTTGTTAAAGTAGGATTTGACCTCTTACATTTATAAACCCAAACAGCTAAATTCTGGGCCACTTGCTAATGTTGTCTACCCAGGAACTGATATTACATGGAGTTAGTTGGTTGACATTTTCCAAAACCATCTTGTTTCATATACAGTACAGTTTGCACTTTTTGGTGGCTAACGCTAATTTGTGCATTAACAAGTATTGGACATTTAAATCTAAATAAACACTGTGTATTATGATACTGTATATTACAGTTCAGTATATAATGACAACATTTTGGTCAGTACCACCTAGTCCATCTTTTAGGTTGCGATGTATTTGTGGTGAAAATTTAAAAATGCAAACGGAGCATTGAGTTTGACGTGTATCTCATCACATCTCAGGTACTGTTTATCATGTTGTACAGTGTGCAATGGTGTTATTTTATACTGTAAACAGGTAAGTACAACAAAAAGGTTTTACTAAGTCTGTCACCTGATGTATACCGATTTGCACTATTCCTCTGCTGTGTCTGTGGATTAAACTGGGATTTAAGCAGCCATTAACTCTGGGCAAGCCGGCAGATCTTTGTGCTCCCACCACTAATCCCCATTCATTGATAAACAACTGCATGTATGTTTACCTCAGCACGGATTAGTCAATACACAGCTACAGTTCAAACTACACATTTCAGCACAGCATACATACACTAAAGCTCAGACTTTGGCAATAACCGCTCTTGACCAGCCTGACTATAACATTGGAAGCAGATTACTCCATATTTACTTATATACTATCTGTGCATAATATTAAGCTGTTGAGCTAAAATCAAACATGGATATGTAAACACAACCTCTTGCAAAATCTCGTCAGGAGCTAATAGCCATGAGACCCTGATTTGTTATCGCTAATCTGTGGTGTTAATCAGCGGCTGACTTTTCACTGGTACACAGAGGTCCTCTGTTTATGAATGGAAAGTAAGAGCATAATGGGTTGCAATTGGATAGAGTGACAAAGGAAGTAAGGTCGAGCAGCCATTTAAAAACACTCCTAGGAATATTAAAAACACTGATGTCATATACTGTGGTGCTATAACTCGTCTGGTAATGATTTGCATAAGAGGATGTACATTTTATTTACATTAACCATTGTTATTCTAAGCCATGGTCACATCAAAGACCAAATGGTAAAGTAGAGCAGGTATCAATACGTTTGTGACAACATCATGCATAATTAATGAGCTTCATCTGTTCTGGTGGCAGGCCTATCAACACTAGTTTCGCTGCAGTTCCTGGGCTGGCCACTGGAGGTGGTGCGGTTTTTTGAGCAGATTATTGTAATGTGGTGTTTTTTCCACTGATTAAACTGTGTCAGCCCAGTACATGTTCTCTCTTTTGAACAATTTACATTCTATTTGACTGTGCCTCTATAAAAGAGGAGGAGTTTACGTTTACTTTTTTGGTTTTGGGAAGTAATATTTTACTTAACAAATGTTTTATTGTTCAAAAACAAATCTGTTCTATAAATGTTCAATAAAGTTGTTTAAATCTGTTAGATTATAATGTTTTTTTATTTTATTTATTTATATATGGTTTCCATATTTGAAAATTCCCAAAATTTCCAAGCTTAACTTCCCATGGAAAGTTTCCAGAAAATTTCTGGAAATTTACCGAAAATGTTCTACCACTTTGCAACCCTAATTTTAGTATATATTTTGAATAGTTTTTAAAAAGACTTCCCTCTATATCTTAGGAAGATTTAAACAAAACCACTAGAAAGCCAATGATCTTAATACTTTTGGGGTCCTCAACATTGCATAAAAGGGAACAGATTTGTTAAAAACAGTAATGACTTTTTTTAAAGGTGCTTTCCTAACTCGTTTTTGTAATATTTGCAGGAATTCATCTATAGTATCAGTTAAATATGAAATCAAATATATATTCTAGACCCATATCAAAGATTGTGTGTTTGATATAAAACATTGGGCACTTGTCATTCAGAAAAGTTGGGACATAAATGTCAAAGTGAAGATCTATCTATCTATCTATCTATCTATCTATCTATCTATATATATATATATATATATATAAATGTTGCGGTATATAGTACAAGTATAGCCTAATATTAATTTTAACTTTAACCTCTGGTTTCTAACCTTAGCATTATGTATTTCCTCTGCCCCAACACTTCTAAACAGATAAAGTAATGCAAAGGACTATGACAAGGATTAACACATCAAGTTCTGTTCATACAAGTTGATACCTTGCAGATAACAATATGCATCATTTTATCAGTTTTTTTTTTTTTTTTTTTTACATAATTTGGTTTTCCAAATTTCACCTTTTGAGTTTGTGAACTTACTTTTACCTCATTTGAAACTGACATTTCCCTTGAAGGTAAATTGACACACACACAGTGGTCAGTTTGTTAGGGTTAGGGTCTGCATACCTTGCTCTGAGTCGGTGGAGATGGTGGAGCCCATGCTGTCGGTGCGGATGCGCTCCACAGATCCGGACACAGACAGTTGCTCCAGGCGGCGTTTGAGGTAGCGGTGCTCTCTCTGCAGCTGCTCCTTCATGTTTAAAGCCTTTCTGTCCTGTTCCTCCAGCTTCTACACAACACACACACCAAGATGCAAGAATAACCTTTTTTTTTTGCCGAACCAAATAATACAGTGTCCCTTTGTACAATATTTCCATTTCTGTTGCATAAACGTCAAGCTAAAGTGTACGGGTCTATTATCTGATGCTCTCCAGGGCAATTTCTAAGTTACAAAACTAACTAATTTCAAGATGTAGTGAGGAAGTGGTCAAATGCGGGTATGTTTTGATATTAGATACAGTATCAAAGCAATTGACTCATTATATGTCTGGATTAAGATGCCTATTTGAATGTGAAAGTTCTCGGTGGTGAATCAAAGCACAGTGATACGAGAAGAGGAGAAACTCGATGACGAGAAGTAACGCACATCTTCTGAGCAAAGAGAGCATGCGAGAAAAACAGGAAGTGAAGGGTTAAAATAGGCTGGGTTTGAAATTTCCATCGACCACACTTGAGCGCAGTCAGTGCACAACATCTTTGGCTGTTCTCAAAACTTTTACAGCTTGTATAACAAAAGCACAAAATGTCTGGAAGTCTTCTGCTGGTGTAATATGTTCTTTTTTATCAGCTGTCTATGATCTGTGTTGGAGTAAATGGAGCTTAAGATGGGGGTAGACTACAAAACAAACATTATTTTATCTCTTTGGACATACATATCTTAAGGAGATATTTCACATATTTTAAACAGGTTCCTAAAGGGAAAGTATGCAGTACTTTTCTTGTACTCGAAGAACACAATTTAATTGCCTAAAGGCATATTTTTGGTATTATCTGTGAAAAACGATGCCTTAAGACGTCATCTAGGGTTTGTTATCAAGGATTTTATATACAATTTTTGTATAAAATGGCCTCTCGAGTTAGGAATACCATTTGCTAGTTGCTTTAAATGGCTTTTGAACTTTGAAATAATGTTGAAAAATGCAGATAATATGATTATTTAAACACTGACTATGCCTGCATACACACCAAAACAGTACAAAAAAAGAAAAACATGACTCGTATAAAAGAAAAACTAAATTTAGGGTAATGTAATGTCCTATTATTTTGCATTGTTGATGTGGTTTATTTAAATTTGAATTAAATTAAAGCAGGAAAGGTTGTATATTATTGTTTGCGGGTGAGATTGTGACTGACTTGGATGACCATTTTGGGTACTGGAGTTTGAGATTTTTTTTCAGGTGGCTGTAGAACTGAATTTAGATAAGCAACAAAAATTCTACTTGTGAAAAAATAAAGGAAATCAAACTCATTGCATTTGCAGTACCTTAATGTGCATCTTGGCCCTTTTGAGGAGGCTCAATGTGGTGTGTCGCGTGCTGTCTGGACCCAAAGGCACCAGCTTCTTCAACTGTTCCAAGTACAGTCGTAGTTTGGCACGTCTGCAAACACACAATGGTGACTCAGCATACATCTACCAGGAGACACCTACACATCAGAGATTATCACCTGATACCTACAGGCCTGAAACTATTGTGGGTAATGCTACAAAACATGTCATGGTAAATGGTGTTGTGATGCTAAAAGGGATTTCATTTTGTGTTCAAGCATGTTCAGAGTTGCAAGTCACTTCAAATGTCATTGTTGTTTATCAGCTTCGACTACAATCTGGATGAACATTTTCAACTACAGAATTAAACTATGACCCCACACAAACAGGCAAGCAAGATCAGACAATAAAAGGTACTGATGAGCCTTTTCTGCTATCACAATAGACCTAATCAAGAAGAAAATAAGTTGCATGGGGTAGGCCACCGGAGATGAGCCTATAGGAGACCATAGTTAGTTTTCAGGAAGGGTGTTGTTGGGTGTTTCTCATAAAGTCATCCAGTCTTGTTTGTGTCATTAAGAGGTGAACCATCAGTAGCTTGCATGCAACCAGACCTGGGAAGCCATTATTCTCCCAGACTAAACATTACATTCCATCAAAGTCTAAGTTTAATTTATAAAGTATGTATCCATATAGAAGTAACAGTCTTGAAATATACCAAAACATCAGTGTCTAAATGGTGATGTTTTATGCTTTTGTAGTTGTGGTGTTCTGTTCCACATACTTATCATGTGGGTCTCAATGCTATTTGCCCCAGCTTCTAGCAGCTGGACCCAGTAGCAGACCTCTGCTACCACAGACTTTGCTATATGTTGTGTCTGCTGGAGCTGCAGATGATACAATTGAGTCCAAATAAAGTAGAGGAGCAGTATGAATTTGTATTTGAAAAAAACATTTTTACAACAACAGGCCCTCAACAAAGTTGAGATGTTGAAAAGTGACCTTTGTGTCTGTATGCACCTCTCTACAGGTGCATACTGACGTTCCCCAAAAGGCCGTGTGAAAGTGCTCTGGCTCTTTTATTTCCTCCAGTCCCAGGGGGCAGTCTGCTCCCCCCGTCCTGTCCACTGCACCCCTCCAGTGCTCTGCTCCACCCTTCCAACAGCAACACACCCCGGTCAGTCCCACTGGAAAACAAGTGTCCTGTGAGGACAGGGGCGGGGGCCCACCTTCAACCTGCCGGCCACAGCCACATGAAGCACTTGGACACTGGCCAGGGGAAGCAGAGCACAGGAAGGAGCTGGGGGTCTGCAAGGGGGGGAGGAGGAGGGAGTGTGTTTTTAGGAAGGGAGCGGGGTCCGAGCAACTGGATGACTTTCTCTGGGCTTGAAAAAAGGGTTCTTTGAGTGCAGTGTGCTCAGCTGCACTAGGCAGTGCTCCATACACATCATCCAAGGGTAACTTGAGCCAATGGGCAACCATCTTGCACCCCCATTCCCCTCTCTCTTCCCACTCTTGCAATGAAAAACAAAAACAAGGCGTTTCCCAAATACTTAGTAGTGAGCTTAAAAACCTGCCGTTTTCACCGGCTCATTCATGACAGCCCCACCTGTGTGCTGGACACATATTTTACCTGGCACTCACTCTGACCACATGAGAGGAGAGCAGAGTGCTGCTGCTATTCAAATATCCAGGACTGACACTTCTTTTCTCTGCAGCCCAAATCAAAAGCAGACGTGAAGAAACTACTCCACAGATTTAACTAAAGCTGTGTACTCTGCTATAGGCAGACCCTGCCCATGTATTAACACAAAGCCCTTTAAGGTCAATGTAAATACAACCATGACACCTATAGAAGATCCTTTTATCAAAACCAGTTGGGTGACCCATCTCCATAATATGCTTTTAAAATAGTTGCAATGAGAGGCTGGATGAATAGTTTGCATAGGTTAGTTGACGATGTTAAGGAAAAGTAATTGACCTAGATGTGTCCTAGATCATAAACTATGTTACAACACGTTTATATGCACCAAGGTGCAGCCAGTGAAAGCCTTACATAAACTAAACATAAATCTTAGTGTAACAACACCTTTCCCAGCTTATGTGTTCCTACAACATAATTGAAAGGGCTTCTCAACAGATGCTACAGTAGAAGGAGGACTGAGTTTTCCTAGTGTGTAGTGATATGCGCCACATCAGGTATAAAAAGTGCTTTGTTTGCTAATAATGGCCATGTAATAGCTACACGCTGCCTTTAATTCTGATGCAAACACAGGCCTGGTGAAGCTGGCAGTGTGTCCCTGACATGCCGTCCCAGGAGCACGTGTTTCCAACCGACACACACTATTCTCCTTCAGTGTGCAGCGCGGGACCCTCCCTCGCTCACGTTTGTTATTCCTAAGCCAAGGCCCGGTCACGCAATGTTTATCAGCCTGCCTCAAACAGCCGTGTATAGTGTGGCACCGCATGAACGTGATGGTTGTGTGTCCATGAAAGAGGACAGGTGCTTCATGATGCAAAATAGTCCATATGATTTCAAATCACAGCACATTTTTCAATTGGTTTGGGTTAAAAACAGGATGCGCTTTGATATTGCATGTATGAACAGTGCTGCAGTGTGAGAGGTGCTTTGGTCTCACAAATAGGAGTAAGCATGTTCTTGGTACCAATGGAGTCACAAGTTTACTTTTTATGCCAAAGAAAGTTAATGAATGTTATTTAATTAACATTTTTAACAGAGGAAATGCCATATCTTGCAAAACAACTGTATTATAGTTTTATATTGCAGCATATTGGATATAAAAAATAAAATGTTAAACTGTTTATAAAATTAGCCACTACAGCGTTCCGTAACTTTTTTTTTTTATTCTAATGCATTTGTTTGGTGTTTCTATACAGTAATTACACTCTAAATAAATACATTTTGGCCAAAATTAGTCTTGTGCAAGTGCGTGAGTAGTGTTAGTAGAAAGTGTGAGCAGTTTCTTGACAAATTTTGGAGATTGAAAAAAATGTCTTTCAGAGTTTTAAAAAAGAATAACACATCTTCAATTAGATTTACTTTGGTCCAGCCCATCTGACTGTTCTCACGTGCGTAGTACCACGGGATGATTTGTGTCTGATCTATGGTCCTAACCATACCCAACCCCCCGCTGTCATCAGATGCAGGGCTCGGTGCCAAAACAAAGCAAAGGCACAGGAGGAAAAAAAAAGGAGGAAAAGAAAAAGAACTTTTCCTCTAAAAGCTGCACTCTGCTGAAACTGGAACAGGCTATTTAAACTGCTGACTAGTGCTTCAAGGTTACCAAGTGCAGGCCAGGCTTTTCTCAAAGATTCACAAACTCATGAACATTTCAAGAACCAACAACAATGATCATTTGCTCCTAAATCATTATCAAAGCATTTATAGACACCAGAAAATATAATGTATCTAAAACACCAAAAGGCAAAGTGTCTTTAGTCTATTCTTCTGACTTTGGTGACTGGTGTGTCCCAAGAACATACTGCAAACAACAGTCCTTGGAAGCTTACTCAGTGCACTGTTTAATGAGTTGCTGCAGTGCATTCCTCAACAGTACACATATGACTGACTGACCACGCTGGCAAAGGGCCAAACTTACCAAACTAATGTCAAAGGTCATCAAAAACACTGCTACAATGTTTCCTCTTACTGCTAGAGCCAAAGCATGTAATGTAATGTACATTACTCTTGGGCAAAAGTAGCTACTGACAGTCTTTTGGGAGCAGGTTTTGTATAGTTCAAAGCAGTAAAAGCTCCAGCATACATCCATACACTTTCGTTGTTCTGAACTGAATTGTCATTTTTGAAGGCATTTAAAAAAAATATATTTTGGCACCATAAAATTACATTAACATGTGGATGAAAGGCCCAAAGGCATAGAAAAAAGTATGTTCATAAAAATATAGATGTGCATGTGGCTAGGGGTTTGATGTAAATATACTTGGACAGAAGTAAATAAGCGATGTTATTTTGAATATGAACAGCACACTTTAATGTAAATGAATGCATGTAGTATTAATTGCATATTGTAATTTAAAATTCTAAAGTAAAAAGCTCGGGGTTGCAGCATTGAAGACGGGCACTGCTTATAACTAACTACTGGTAAGATTGATGTGTTACAAAATTGGTGTGCAAAATGCAAGTCCTTGCTTCTAAACTACTACTGCAGTGTTAAATGGTAATTTCCTGGCCTAAATACTACCTATTATGGCTGAGCATGTGCAGTTTTCTGGTGCAAGGGGTTATAATTAACAGTTCAAATCAAATTACTCTGCTTCACCATGAAATGAAAGTTTAATTTTGGCGGTTTGTATAAAATTTTACCTGTTCAGCTGCTTAGTAGTTGTCTTTTTTTTTTTTTTTTTGGCTCTGTTACAACTGCTAGACTAAGTGTTGTTTACTTCTTGGCTGAGTGGTGTGTGTAATGTCAAGTGAAAGTGGGGGCTGCATGGCGTGAGTATGGATCTCTGTGGTGAGGCACTGGAATTTGGGGTTGCCAGGGAGGGGAGTGGTCCCACATCTGGCTGGCAGGTTTCTGGGGTAATGCGAATGAAAGAAAGCTCGAGGTGCAAAAGGACCCTATAGCCAGGGACTGGTCAGCAAACACACACACACACACCACACACACAGACACACACACAAAGTCTTTCAGCGGCCCTTCATCAGTCTGCCTGTCATCCCGGGCCTGCCCTCTCGACGTGTTTACATTTACCAGAGATCTGATGGTCCGTCTGTGGAACGCAACAGAAATAACAGACGTGCTGAACATGTGAGAGCGAGGTTTGTGGTGCCACCATGGACAGAAGAAGAATAGAAGATGTGTTTGTGATAAGGAAATACATGCAAAAGTGAGAACTGGCTCTACCAAGCATGACCCTCGTAGACTTAGTATAATAATTTAAACATTGTATTTGGATATTCCTGTGTTTTAAGCATTACTAGCTACAAAGGGTGCAGATATGGCTAATGTAATAATCCCACAAGAGTGAGCCTTTCAGAAACATGTTAGTTTCAGTCATTGTATAGTCTTTGTTATTTCATTTTATTGGTGTAGCCCTAGCTTTTGTGAAGTACATACAAGGCCTTCACTTACATATTTGTTTTTTAAAGTTTTGTTGAACTTTTATGAAATCAAAGAGACACTCAATCATAGATCATAAAGTTTTTGCAATATTCAAATTGTTAGGGCATTTTGCATATTTTTATATTATTGTGCAGCCCTGCTTTTTAAGTCATATCAGAGGTCTCCTAGTCCCCACAATCGCTCTATTCCACCGTATTTTGCTTTCCTTCAAAAGAGATCTGATGCACTATCTCTAAAGTGCAAGAGTCACTCTGAACTCATGAAAGCCAGTGGTTTGCCACACTGCCCACGCCACAAACTCGGAGCCAGACGAGCGGGGAGACACGAAATGCTTTTATCATGCTGATATGAAATGTCAGTGGTTTGTTTGCAGTCGCCGGGGATGCCACGCCCTCCTGCTGTGTGCAAGGGGACAACCGTCGGGCCATGCAGACAAACACAAGTCCCCTGTAAACACATTCAAGAAAGGACTATGGAGCTACCTCTCACATGACTCTGCTCACTCACATGCAAACAGCAAACAGAAACCTGCACCACAGCACAGGGAGGGGCCACGTCAGCTCACTACACGCAGAACAACACTGAAAAGACTAACTTCTGAAGTACTCCACTGCTGATTAAACAACAGGAAATGGCAGCATTAAGCACTGTGTTGTTCACTCATCAGTAGTATTCCCACAAAGCAAACTGGCTTCTCCACAAAAAGGCACGCTCGGGAATGCTTCGTAATTAGATTCATTTGATTTCTTTCGTGTAGTGAAACAATCCCTTGTGCAAAAGTGCGGATCATTACCAAACCCCTTTCCTTGGCAAAAGGCGGCTTTACATATTGGCGTTAACCAAAAAACAGATGTCAAATGGAATTTAAAGAGGTGAGCAGAAAAAAAACAAGAAGGCGGAGGCATTTCTGAATCAGGCAAATGACAGAGCAGCGCATTAATTGGCTTCCCGTGTGTGATTTGAGGAGTATGTCTGCGAATGTTACAGGGACTAGCAGAGACAAGTTCTGGGAGCTGGATAAACACATACACACACCCCTGACATGGGATGGGGAGCTCTGCTTTTATAATGAATCTCTGTCACTGATTAACTCGGCATAATCTAGTGGCATGTGAGACTATTCCAGATTGTCGTACTGTAAAAATTAACCTAAAACTTCCAAAAAACAAAGCTTTCAAATGCAGGCACAAGCAAAAGTTCAAAGTTTAGCAAAAAATAAAAAATAAAAAAATAAAAATGCTTGTTGCAATAGAAGACGTCCTGTACATGGCCACAGCTGCATTCTAGTAATACTCAGCTTGCTAGTTTTGTTACTCTCAACCTCCCACTAATTCTCCCCCCAAACTGCTTCTTACTTAACTCCACATTCCAGCATATGTGTACGTACTCTGCTGACCTGAATTTCAGCCTGCCTGCTTGTCACTCGGGGCAGCCATGTCAAGAATGCTCTGCCGAGGCCCTTTCTTGTGCAAAATGGTTTGAATCAAACTAAGAACATCTCACTGTACACTCTCTATCCTCATTGCTACCATTGCTTTGTAAGAATAATTTGTTCTTGCCCTTGAAAACCCCCAAAGCTAAGCGTGCACCTTGTTTGAGGGCGTCCTGTACCGCTCTTTTATGAGTTTCAGCTGCCCGCGGCCAAGTTTACTGACACAGAAACACGAAGTGTTACCTGAGAGGGTGCAGGAACGTTCTCACCGCGAATTAGGTCTGCAAAAGTCACATTTGCACACTCAAATAACATTAACTTACCAAGTCTGGTTACAAGCAAATACAGAAATTTGATTTATTACATTAGCAGAGATTAAAAAAGCAGGTTAAGATCTTTTGACCACTGCTACATGTGTAAGAAAAAACATAAAGACTAATGTTTAGAAAGATACTCAATCATTTTTATACCAGCAAAGATGCATAATGTATTTTGGGTCACTCTGGGGGCTTAAATGACATATGACAATAGTCCTACTAACCTCTAAATGTTGTCCTCTGTGTATAATGCATCATCCTCAGGCCACAAGCAAACATACAATCAACCAGTGATAGAACTATAGAGTGGCTCGATGAGGCAATCAATGGCTTTGACCCCAGAGAGCTGAGGAGCCAATGACCTGAGGCTGCACAAATTTCTCATGTGACCTCTGTGGCTGTTCACCGGCCTGTTTCTTACTCTATATGAGCACAAACATAACCAGGCATCTTCAACATTGTTTCAAAACATGTCTCAGGCCAAGACAAACAAGCTAGGAGTATGAAGATTATTTAACTTTGGAAATTCCATCACTATGTCATAATGATTATCTTAAATTATGCTGTAGGTTAAAAATCAGATTTACATACACATTTGCATATCCTGTGTAGACAGACTGCAATGTGTTTGTCCTCAAATACTCCATCTGTCCTTAAAATACACAAGCACAAGCATTAGTGCTGTACAGGTTGTGAGGTAAGTGACTTAAAAACATCTGAGTTGTGTAAAATAAAATGAATATAACTATTTAAGCCATTGTTATTGTTTATCTCTTCCTCACTGTTACACACTGCTTAGAAGTTGCAAAAATCAATATTGATATTATCAACCTATATTGAACATTGCCCTAGCATTTGTCTGTTTAAATGACACTAGATTACAACATATGCATGGTTTGATATCAATTAGCATAAGCAGGCCATACTGTACATTTGCTATGAGTAAACTTTCACAATATGTCAGCAAGCTCCAAACTGCAACAGCACTTTTGCAATGATTTATTCTAAGCTATTTCATGTAGTTTCACTTTTGTGAAGAAGAATTACAATATTTCATATTACATAACCTCATATCACATTACTTTAAGTGTCAAGTGGAAATGACACTATTGTACCGCAAGGTCAGATTTTATGTTGATTAAAAGATGAACAATGCGAGTCAACCTATATCCTAGATGGGCCTTAAAGGTACTGTAAGCAACATGCACACGTATTGGTTTGAAAACAGTACTGCAGTCTAAATCAAAACAATGGTCTGTGGGTTGCCAGTCTTCTGCTTTTCTGATGGATGATCAGCAATGCATGGTTTTAGAGCCCCGCAAAAATTTTTTTAACATAAACAACTTGGGCATTACATTCAATATTTTTTTAATGTGAATAAATTAGCTGTACCATTGTTACAGGTAAAACGGTGATTTGATTTAAACATGTTTACCTCATCTTGAGACACATGGGCAATTTTTATGAAATATAAAAAAATATATACTGCTTATTGCACCTTTAATGGTTGAACATGCAGTACATTATTCATTTGTGGTTAAAAGCTGCCCATGTAGGGCTAATGACTTTGGGTCAGCACACCGAAGGAATGCAACCGGCTGTGTGACATTTGAGGAAGTACAAAAGCTTGGTGAACACGTCAGCACATGAATGTCACACACGTTGGTTTGAATTTAAAAAAAAACTTGATTACAGAATAGCTGACTTACAGTTGGGTTTAAACCAATTTGCATTTTTGTTATTTGAACAATTTTATTATGCGTATCAAAATGCATGCATAGACAATTAACAGACCCTTCTAAATTTGACATGTTTCTAATTGAGACAAAACAAAGAGAAACAGCCCTTTAGTTCAAGTGTTGATAAAGGCCCCCTGTAAAAGCCTAGTGCTTCTCTTCCTGCCTCAAGTTTCTGCTGACTCAGATACTTTTCATGGGCCAAAAGAAGATCAGCAAAAGGAGAAAGAAAAAAAAAATACATAGAAGAAAAAAACAGATGTGGCCTTTGGAGCGAAAGACAAAGAGGTGAAGTAACAGGGCTCTGCGTGGTGTTCCCTCCTACTGACACACTGCCATAACTCAAACAAGCCAGCAAGGGCCCAGCCTTAATACACACATATATACAGTAGTATACACACAGGCAAGTCAAGGGGAAAGAGCTTCTCAAAGCCAAATAAGTCATCCATCACAGCTGGGAGTACAGGACACCGGGAGAGTAAATTTAATTAGAGAGAAGATCCGAGCGTGACAAACTCAGAGCAGCTCCTGTGTCCATGAGGCACGTGGACAGTCAAAGATTCACATGGGGACTTCAGTGAAATGTAAACTTCAAGTCAATCTTTCAAAGTCTGTGATCTGTGGAACTAATAATTACTTGAAATCAAGTAAAATGTGAAAAATAGAGTACATACAATACCCTATAAAAGTAGGCACAGTTTCCTTGACATACTGGATGTGTCCCCCCAAGTTGGAATTTTTTTTTAATGAAAGTTGGAAGCAACAAACTATAATAAAAGCAAGTCCTACTTACAGTCCACCTGTTAGAAGTAGATATGTATTGGCATGGTATTAAGAAAATGTGATTTATGATAACCATGTTAATGTAATAAAAATAAGAGTTAGAATCTGTATGAGTGATATGTACAGCTAGCTCCCACCTACACAGGTCAAACTGATTTTTACTCACTTTGCCATGCCGCAATTGATTTTAGGCTCTGATTGGTCAATGCCTTTGATAGGCAAGTTTCCAATCTTCTATTATTATTGAAATACAAGTGGTTCAATTCCAGTCACTACTTTAATAAAACCAACTAGAGCAGTAACTCGCAACTGCTGGTTTGGGACCCAAAAGTGGGTGCAGAACCGTTATCAGTGGGTCGCAGGCAAAAAAAAAAAAAAAAAAAGATGTATATTAAAATAATAATAAAAGAGTAAAATAAAATTCAGTTCTGAAATGTGACTGTTACACCTGAGGTTGAAGGGAGAGCTTTCAGTATTTACACTAAAAAGGTTCAGAAAAAAAAGCTCATGTTGTATTTAGATCCTCATAAAATGCACTTTTATTTCTCAGTTCCATTTTTTATTTCATGTCGTTTGCATAAAACATTAAGTCTGTTAAACAGTCTGTTGGTTCTGACTGTGATGTCAGGTTTATGGTCAGTGCTTTGACATGACTGGAGAGTTTTAACAGACCCTGAAACTTTGTGCATAAAAACACAAGTCTGTTGAAAAGGCTGAAGTTGTGATTTTAACTAAATGTAGGAGGTTATTGTTCCCTCTGTAGCATTGCCACTTGGTTCATCTTTAAATATGTTCTTGCGTTGCAGACTGATATTCTGATATTATACAAACTTAGGTTCAAACTGCACAAAGTGTTTATTTAATAACTTAAATTTGAAGTTGAAAAGTCTCTTTTCTTTGGGTCGCGGCTTGTCATTACAGGAGATGGTGGGTCCTAAAGCCAGACCAGTTGAGAACCACTGAACTAGAGGTTTCTTTGACCATTTACAATAAATTAGAAAAGGCTTATTACCACTGATAATTCCCATTGTTGTGCCAAACTTGGAGTATCCCTACGTATGATTTCATAAATGAAACTGATATCACCTGACGTCTAAGGGTGGTGTCTATGTGGACAAAAATAGCTGTGTAAATCCTTTTTTCAGTTTGGGGAAGTGTGTTCACATACCAGACACAAACAACTCGAATTTCCTGTAAACAGGTGATATGTGGGAAAGCATAACTTCTGTAGTTTCATAATCTCCTGGCCTTGCTTGAAAAGGAAACTTGTGGCTTAGACCCAGCGAAACAGGCTCGATCGAGAGTGGGTTATAGGCAGAAATGATGCCTATAACGGAGACTGACCACACAGTTACACATGGTTTGACTAGCAGATTTGATGAGCTAGTGAGAAAAAGGTAGCAGCATAAAGTCATATACAGAGCTGCCATAGCTGCACACAGGTTCAAACTGATAACAGGGTCGTATCAGGACAGGGCTCAGTGAGACGGGGCTGGCACCCACCCAAACGTCTCTTCCTGATAACGGGACACAAATATATGCCCGGGCAAAGCAGCCAAGCCACCAGCCGTCACTTTTATGAGAGACAACCAGCAGTATGCAAGCAATCCCTGCTGAGCTGCCAGTGGCACAAAGCAAGCCTGATGAATTAGACAAAGTGCAGACAGCATACAAATTTAACACGACTAAATATTAAAGTAGTAGTTGAGGATTTTTGAAGTAAGGCTTTAGGTGATAGTTAGTACATCCTTCAATTTTTCCAGACTAAATGTGTGTGAATGTATCTAGATAAGATTGTTTTTAAGTGTTCTCTATGCAATCTTTTAACACTTTATCATCCAGGACTATGTTATCTCCAAGTGCTAACAAATGCTAGCTACCACAACATGCAACCAATAAAACCCATACAGAAGGACTAATAACCTTGTACACATTAATTGTAAGCAAATATTTAAGTGAAAAATGCCAAACTGCTTGCTATAGTGCACTAAAATGCTAGTTTTAAAGCACTAGTGTAAGCATCAGCTGTTGTATGTCACTGTTGCGCTGTCCTAAATGTCCCTAATCAGTAAATGACAAATGAAAAACAAAAATACAGTTTAAAGATATAGTCGTATTAATTCACATGATATAAATTATTAAAATGTTGTTTAGTGACTAACATGCACCTTTTTGTAATGTGGTCATGGTAATCTAGTACTTTGTTACTAACAACTGCTAATAGTTGTTTATATTCTTGTAATACGACCTGTCCTTTTCAGAACACAGAACATTCACAACTCACTAAAAGCTTTGTGTGCCGAGTAAGCAGACGTTCACGAGCCACCTTGTCTACCTCGTGAACATACAGTACAAGGATGGCTCTGTGCTGTCATAAAACACAGCAGCACATGACCAAACACAGACAGTGAGTCAGGCCTAGAGCGGTGTAGCGTCTGAGGGCGTGAGCAGGGTCAAGGCCCTAAAAGCGATACTGGTCGATTAGTCTGGAGATTAGTGACCAGGCAGGAACTGGTCATACACCCAGTCGACTGGTTTGACAGGAGAGCTGGCTGGTGAATAAGTCTGAACTGACGTGAACCAAGGAGGGATACAATATGGATTCAAAACACAACCTAACACACAAAACCACTAAAACCTCAGCTTTAAAGGATCCCTTATCTTGCTTATCCACAGATAGATGGATTAGTTTTTAAGATCAATGATAAGTAGTATCCAACTCTTTTAGAAAAACATTAGACTTAGTGCCCTTTACAAAGAGCTACAATGTTACCTATCTTCTTCACAATGTAACAGGAGGCTGAGCTGAAAATACAATGAGATATTTAAAGTACTGAGAGAAATGCAGAATAAGACACTCAGAGACACTGACTCCATCTGTCTGTGGCTTTGGGCCAAGAGGAAGTCCTCTGAACAGCGGAGTTCAAATTCAGTCAAATTTCTGCATTTTCAACAATTTATTCAGAACTTTAAACTGAAATTTCAGATGCAGCATACTTCATCTTCATCTATTACCATCTTAATAATGGTAATACTGTATTATTATAAATGTTGATAATGCTTGCCTTTGACACGTTTACAATAGGATAACAGTACAGTGAGGTGAGGTGACATGCTCCAGCCTGATGTCACAGTTTCAGGCACCTGGATGTCGGTGTAATGACCATGTAATTTCCAACCACAGGTCCAGACAGGGATTTAATCAGGATGCAATGGTTAGCAGTGGATTACAATAATAACTCTTCACCGCAGGGACTGTCATTAAAAGGAGGCAGTGCATTTTTGACTAAAAGTTGTTATTAAAATGTAAAGAATCATGGGAGGTTTCAGTGTCCACTAGCAATAATCTGATTATGCAAACTGGGGCTCCACAATACGTATTGTAAAGTTATCTTTATCACAATATCAGGAAACTAAATGTAACTCAATAATGGAGTTTTCACTTAACAGATATTTACACACTCAAAAAAAGTGTCTGGAGCCTTGAAATGAATTATGTTAGTATAAAAGACCTTAACTGAGTTATCCCTAGTTTTAACCAGTGATTCCAGAACTTAGGTTTTCATAAATTAAAGCTGAATTTTTACTCATCTATAGTAAAAGAAAAGCCTAAACCTTATAACCGTATTAAGGGTACCCAAAAATCGCAATTGTTATTGCAATATGCAGTTAAGACATATTGCATGTTTTCCTAATATTGTGCAGCCAACAGTTAGTTACTAAGAAATTACAGTCATGTTTTAATCCGGGATTACAGCAGTCAAACTATTGCATAGATTTACAAAAAACATTTTAGAAACTTGTGAGTGTAATTCTAGCAAGGGAAGTGAGTAAGAACATTATGGAACTTTACGGGCACTTGCATGTCATTTTAACTTGACGTCACAAACCGACCACACCTGTCATCGTACATGAGGTAACCCCCGTGTTGACACATGCAGCTCGGGTCTGAGTCAGGTCATAGAGGAATATGTCCCTACATGTCTCTTTTAGCACAGTACTCAAACATTACTCACTTCCAGACATGTGACTGGCAAAACTACCAAGCCTCCACTAAGCTGACTGTCAGAGTAGTCACGTAGTATATACAAAACGCAACGGTTCCTGTCCCATGCGCAAAGTCACATCAGCTGTTTCCCAAGTCTTCTGTGGTAACCGTTTTTTAAACCACAGGAGTACCTTAGTATGACTTAGTGTGCGGAAAAAGCAGTAGATAATAATGGGCTGAATCATTTCTGATTAGGTTGGCTTTAAAAAAAAGGCTAAGCACAATTCCAGTAGTTCGCTAAATGACTGTATTTTGTTTGACTTTTTAACTGTAACTGTTACCAGGTCTCCCAGGTCAAGGGACTACCTGGTAAAATAAAGGTTAAATAAATAAATAAAATGTTGTTCTATTTGTGGTCTTTTATCCATTATTTATTTATGTATTAAAATGGTACTTTTATTTGGAAATACCATCATTGTGTCAATTGACAAAATTCACATAAAATATACAGATATTTTTTGGGGTAGTACTTGGTTTGAATGGTTAAAGGAATGCAATGTCCATCACAAGTAAGTCAGAAGTCATAGCTTTGCTGAAGATGGGTGGTTTGTTTGTTGATTGGTTTGTATGTTTGCAAGATAACCTATTATCATCAATATTATTATTATTATTATTATTATTATTATTATTATTATTATTATTATAAATATGATCACAAGTCAGTAACAGGCCAAGGAACAAATCATTTGTTTTCTATGTGGCTCTGGATCTCTGTCTGGATCCCCATGATGGAACTGTAATACCTTGGAAGAGGTCTGAGTGCTTCTAGTTAAATCATAAAACAAGCAGATATTTCATATTTTATGTCCTGTCCTAAATGAGCAACAATAAAGGATAACTCTATATAAAGGCAATTCTTTTTTTTAAAATCAAAGATACTTCGAGAATTTCTTGTGAAGGTGGAGCAACAACAAACAAACATTGGGAAACTACTGTCCTGTTTGTAAGTGGTAAATTGCATAATGCAATGGAAATCAATATTTGCCATGATGTAAAAACAACAGGTAAGGTTACTTAAATCCCACCCCTCTTCACCTCGTCAGTCCGGGCCGGATTATCCCATTACTGTCAAGATTCCCCTTCCATACAAGGTAACAAGTCTCATCAGTGAAACACAGACAGATGGTATCAAATAAGACGGTTCTCTTTTGAAACGTGCTCTTTTCAAATCAGCTTATTGTCAGTTTTTTCAGACAAGAGGAATTAACTCATCAAACGGTGAGCCCCTTTGAAGATGACCTCCAATGTGATCTGCAACTCTTTTCACTGGGAGCCAAATATGTGACGTTTACCTGCAGCCAACTTCCTTTATACTATGTGAGGAATGCAGGGAGGCCGGGAGGGGGATGCCTACTAATAAGACAAAATATGAAAGATGGTGGAGATCAGAGAGCATCAGACATCACCTTACCTGTGTTTTTCCAGCTCGTTGTGTGACGATCTGTAAAAGAAAAAAAAGGATAAGTGTCATAAAATATACCCTCATTAAATGACATGAAGGTTAGAGTTTGTATTGAATTCCTAAGCCTTGGTTGGAGCTGATCCATGACGTTTGAAAACAGCACAGGATTTCAAAAAAGAGAAATGTGTCAAGAGATCAAAGAGGCTTGGTGACTATAATACTGCAAGACAGGCCTTATCTGCTTTATATTCATTGGTTGGTTGCTGAAGGCTTGTGTTTGCAGTGGAATTAGGGCATGCACTTCTATATCCTTGAGCGTGGATCCTCAAAATAGACATTTAAATTAAGCATGGAAAAATATAGCTTTTTTAATCTCTTTGCCCTCTGCTGGACAACTGTCTTTCAGTATGTCAGACATGCACTAACTGTGCTTTTCCACAATTTGACTACTGTTGCGATCTCACAGAAGTGGGTCCCAGTCTGCTACAATACCTGGACCTTTTTCTTGTTGTCCAATCAAATCACAGATAAAACAGCTGACAGACATGTTGGCTATATTTTGTTTCGTTTAAAATTCTGCATTGCTAACCTGGCAAAGTATTAGTCGGGTCACTCTGTGGATTTGAGTTGGAGTTCTAGGGATCAGAACACACTGGCGCATATTAATCTATTTCTTAGTGCAAATACAACCAATCAGAAAATTAGCAGTAACAATATACTACTACTGGACCAATGCAATTTAAAAAAAAAAACAATTAACCAATAAGAGTAAAGAGCACTACCCTATTTTAGATAAATGGTTACAATTGGTACACAGAAACCTGTTATCAATGGAACAGATACCAGACCCATTTAACTTTGCAAGTGAATGGGTCTGGCTGGCCAAGCTAGTAAATGTCCTGAGAGTGACTGAGTGAGACTGGAGCCCAGGGCCAAAGTATCCCAGAGAGAGAGAGAGAGAGAGAGAGAGAGAGAGAGAGAGAGAGAGAGAGAGAGAGAGAGAGAGAGAGAGAGAGAGAGAGAGAGAGAGAGAGAGAGAGAGAGAGAGAGAGAGAGAGCAGTAGCTGTGACACAGCTTACACCCCCCCTCCTCTGTTGGCTGCTCCTCTCAGGCACACACAAACAGCCAGCGTGCACACAGTGCTGCTGCTGCACGCTGACCGGACAGCGAGCAGCACAGATAAAAACACACTCAGACGTCTGGAGGCCCGAGACATTGCAGAATTCCTCAGCGTGTGGGCTATTCCAAGGAGAGCCCTATTATGATGGGAGCAGTGAGGGCACCGCAGTCCATCTGAAACAGGCCCTCTGTTCATGGGACCGTCATGGATACCACCACGACAATAAAAACAAAAACAGCAACAACAAAGGCCCGGGCAGACAACAGGCCTTTTCACATTTTCTGCTGTTTGAGAGCCCTTGTGCTGGTCAAGCAGTGGTTCCCACAGATGTGTAACAAGACCAGGGCTACTGCACTTGACCATACATCTGGGGCTCTGTAGTCTGTACATTTACATACAGGTAGAGAAACTGAATTTTTGCCCCCCTAGTCCCGTTATAGCCGGTCTGCATCTAAATCCTTACTCCTATCAGTGGAGCGGTCATTCAAATTTCTCAGAGTAACATACTTAATGTCAGACTACTGCTATATATAAACAAAATATTCTAATTAAGGTCAGACAAAACAGACATATTTTGGGTCCCAATGTCACTGCCTAAAATTGTTTGTTGATAATTTTGGTCTTATAAATATTTACAAGAGAAAGCTTTATTGGCTTAGCTTATATTGCATTTCTTTACGAATTTGATGAGTAAGGAACTTGAGTTTCTGACAGTGAAATTCCTCAAAATACAAACAAAGAGAGTCAGTCATTAATGGTTAAAGTAGGGGAATGTTGCAAGCAAATAAACAGGCACAACCAGGAAATATCACTCCATACTGTGTGGGAAGTGATTACCAATTACCAGTAGAGTCAGCAGATTGGCACACACCTTTGCATGTTATGTAATAGAGAAGTGTTACATGCAAATGATCCTGGCACTGTCCTAAAACTGTACTTAAAAAACCTGACATAAAAATGGCTGCATGGCAGACTGACATGATATACGATGCGAAAGTTCAGTTGACAGACAAATTCTCTATATTTGTATGTATGACTAATAGGTGAAGAAGAAATTATGTTTCTATAAAATTCAAGATCCTAAGATATAATACCAGTAAACAAGGAAACCTGATCTTGCCAAAAGCATCTTTTTTTTAGAACCCGTATATCTGCACCATAGCTAAACATGTTATGCGTTTTAATTATTCTCAAACTTCAGAGCAGATTTTGACTCTGTTGGTGCATTGTCCTTCCAAATACAGCTAGCTAAAAATACATCCTTAAGATCAAACATGTTTTATTTCAGTGCCCCCCAGCATCCTGTTGATACTGAAGACCAAAAAGGGGTTGACTGTGGCAGAGTTATATAAAGGGAGTTGGGGAATTTGTGCAGTCAGATATCCAAAATACCAAAATGAGGGAAAAACAGGTCTGGTGTATGAAGCCAAGTGTACGCATGGTGTTTGTCATGGTGTAGTCGCCACACCCACCTGCCACATCGCCCATGCCCCAAACACCCCCTCCCCCACTCACCGGCAACACTCAAGGAATTTTACAACCTCTGTTTTGTGACAAGACAAACACATACAATTACAGTGGCTCTTTCATATAACATTTTTTAGCCTGTAATTACTGCATGGAAACAAAAGTCCAAAGCTGTTGTACATGAAGGGACAAAAGCTCTCGGAAAAATAACACTAAACCTTCTTTAAAAAAATAAAACTTGTGGAAGTGGTGTATTCCTGTCTGATGCAAATGCTTCTGCAAAAACTCACAGAACCATTTAGATAGTTAGATAGTTAATGGACAACAATTTTAGTTATTGTACACCAAGCATAGTATTAGTGACCTATATTTGCAGGCAGCCTATAAGGCATGAAACCCCCATAAGAAGGTCTGATGATGTCAGGAGTTAGTTATTCCAAATTACGATGTGCCGTGTCTCAAAAGATCACTGTATTCTCTGTAGTCATTTCATCACACAGGCAGTCAATCTTTACCAAACTCAGTATTTAAATTGGGACATTTAAAAGTTAACCTTGGGTAGGGTGACAAGATTTTTAGACCCAAAAACTGGGACACATATTTTTTCTCAATACTCACGGTGTATTTGAACTTACCAAATGACAAAAAAAAGCTTCAGTCATGTAATAAAGTAAATGAAGCTGGGGTTTAAGTTTTGGATAGCAATCTATTAATAAAAATAATGATATTGTAAATAAATTTAGTGGCAAAAGTACTTAAGACAAATGTCTTTTTAGTTTCCTATGCAGTTCTGTTGGTTAAACTAGGGACAACTGGGACATGATTTGTTGGAAAACTGGGACATATGAGTGTTTTTACAGATATCTCTTGGGACATGGGACAAGGAGCCTAAAACTGGGACTGTCCCGGTTAAATAGGGACGTCTGGTCACCCTAACCATGGGACAATTATATTACAGTTGAATTGGGTGACCAGATTTCTAAACCCAAAAACTGGGACATGTTTTTTTTTTTTTTTTTTCACTAATCAAGGTGCATTTGAACTCACCAAGTGGCAAAAAAGCTTCCGAAATAAAAAGGGATTTTCTGTCATGTAATTAAAGTACATGACGCTAGAGTTTAAGTTTGTAAGTTTGGCAATTTTGGCAATTTACTGATGAAAATAATTACATCATTAATAAATTTAGTGACAAGTCTTTAATGATTTTAAGTTCCCTTATTGGTTAAAATGGGGACAACTAGAACCTGGTTTGTTGAAGACAATGACATAATAGAGTTTTATTTGTTGGGACATGGGACAAGGAGCCTAAAACTGGGACTATCGCGGTTAAATAAGGACATTTGGTCACCCTACATTTGACCAAACATTAAACTACTGAGTCAGATGACATAGAAGTGAAACTGAAATTACACTGTCTAATTAAAGGATAAGTTAGTGGCTAACACATTTGCAGTTAGCATTGTTGTTTTCCCATTAGCTAGAAATAAATAGTAGTTGTGCAACACTCAACAACAGGCAAACAAAGCTAACCTACTTAGTTAACAAATTTGTAGTTAGCTTTGCATTGTGGAACCACCCAAAGCTTTAAGCCCTATAGTTTAAACAACCAGCTGTAAACAAATAAACCTAACCTACTTAACAAACCAGCATATATTGGCTAGTGAAGATCACAAACAATGCAACAATTTCAATATCAATGTTGTTATATAGCAGAACTGTGACACCCATGTTAAGAACTATACACTATCAAAAATATCTCTTACTTTTCCCTTAATACTTTGTGTGTCATAATGATGCTGACATAAGCAATGAATGCAAAAGTTGACTATTTGAGTTATGTGACATCAAATACACACTTTTCTAGTCTTTCATCAGAAGTTTCGCTTGTATACAGTAAGTGTAAGTGTGAGAAAAGTAGGGGTCTATCTGTGGCTCCAGATTTGAGACCTCTCAGGCATTAGACTTAATAATTTTCACCCACAAGCAAAGCATGCCGACCACATAAGAAGAAGAAGACTATTTGGGCTTTGCAAAGGTGAGAGACTGGCTGAAGTTAGAAGTTGCATGCATTGTGTAGCTTTGTGCATGTCCCGCTGTTAGTGTGCTGTGTGTGAGGAGGAGGTGTGCGTGAGAAACGGAGTGGGAGTGGAGGCAGCAGAGTTGACAGTGTACGCGTGGCAGTGTTTATTGGAGAGACCAAAACAGAAAGCCAAGCCCAGGCAGCAGTAGCAGAGAGAGAGCGAGAGAGAGACAGACATGGCATGGCTCGAGTGCATGAAAAAAGCAGCTTCCCTCCCGATCCCACCGTGCACCGGCCTCACATGCTGGCAAACAAACACACAAACAAACTGCTATATTTACCTATTGTTCTGAGTTTTTCTGGTAATGGGCGACGGTTTCGATTTCTTCCTGGAAAAGTCGCTACTGAACGGTAATACAGATGCATAGCCGTGTTCTGCCTCTGTTGTGTGAGAAGACAAAAAATTGGGGTTAATTTTGTCCAATGGGGGTAAAGACACAAACCTGTCAGTCCTTCATGAAACTGCTTACATAAAACAGCTATAACTGGTTTGTTGTCAAGAGCATTCAACATTCAGTTTTAGCAGATATTTTATGTGTTTCATGATCATTTATTTTACAGCTTTAAATCACATTGCTAACTGCATTTTAGTAGGCTCCCATTGCGATGGAAGCCTGTTTGTTCAATGTCACTCGTAAATATGCCTTTTCGATCATCTAACAGTAAAAATATGTCAAAGAAACAACATATAACACTTGTGCTTTATCTAACACAATGCTATAATGGTTCATTACAAAATGACACGCAATAAATACCGTAAAAAGCAAATTTCCCTGTCGCGTTGCACTGCTCGATGCAGTTTGCCCCCATCTCTTGTTCTATATCCCATTGTCTTTAAAGTGACATCATACCTGCACTATGGGACGATGGCAAACTTCATAGGTTATAAAAACTGTATTAGGTTAAACCAGTCTATGCGATCACTAAACACTCGGCTAGTTATCCCTTTGACTTATCAGTGTGGCATGAAATACCTCTGTCTCTTCTTTCCAAGTACTCTGCAGCCTCCAGCAGAATTAAAAGAGAATTAAATTCCATCATGGTGTCTCGGTATAAAAATAGAAATAGTCTATTTACACAAATGTACAAGTAATAAAATAATGGAATGGGAATAAAAACTGTTTGAGAGCGTCTGTGTACGCTGCTATATTCAGCTCTGAGTCTTGTCGACTCCAAACTACAGTATCAACAGCACCTAACTAAAACTATAGGACGTGAGTGATCGCACGTCCAACCAATGTGACAAGCCAATAGGAGGGCTCACTGCCTGCGCCTCAGCCAATCAGGAGTCACTAAAGTGTAAGCTGTGAGACTACTGGCTGTAAAGTGTGAGAGTCATCAGGGACATACCCTAGCAACAGTCATATGGACCATCCCCCGGCCTCACATATTGGTGTGACACGAAGACAGGCTTCCTTTGATTGGGCCGAAGAAATCTTGGGCGTGTTTCATAGTTGAACTTGGGATGTTGTTTTGGTTGACAAATTTGATAAGTACTAAAAGTGGACTTGTAGATTTAGACCATGAAGAGAACTGTAGTCAATAGACATGGCGCATTTAGACCTGCAGCTCGTGAAGAATGTGAGGCAAAGATGATTACTCTCAGACCAAAGTGAGATACACAGGGCAATGCAAGCTCTAAGTTTGTGCTGAACACATTTAAACAAGTTTTTCTTAACAATGTGTGCAGCATGTTAAATTTGCATTGTGGGTAAATTGCCTGGTAATAATTTGGAAATATAGGTCAACTTAGGTGAGATGATTTTTTTTGTTTGCACCCAGCAAAGTAAAGCAAGTCAAATACCTTTGCATTATCACATTAATAATCTAATAAAGGTTGATTATTATTATTATTATTATTATTATATTATTATTATTATTATTATTATTATTTCAAATGTGTGGCAGTGGGAAGATGCCAGAAACATCCCGTATAGTTCTGAGTATGTTAGCCAGCAAAAGTAACTGCAAAGTATGAATATGACAGCAGACGTTTTCTTGTGGGAAGTACATACTCTGAGGAAATCACAAGTGCGTCAGGGCTGCAGTGTGAATTATGAGGAAAAGCCATTCATAGTCCCCAGGGGCTGTGGCTAGACCAGCAAGCATTGTTTTTGTTGTTGGTTCTTGGTAATAAGTGTCATATAGAATCTTAGGACAAGCATAGCACTTCTTTGTCAGTTGTCAACAGTTGTTCTTGCTCCTTTATATGAGGAAACTTTTGCACCACTAACGTGATTAGTGAAAATAGCTGCCCTATTGGTATAAAGTAAGTCATTTTAATTTAAACTGGCCAAGACATTTAACAAGATAATTTTTCATTATACAAATTTGCCTCAGTTGATTTCATTTTTACATTTCAGTTTCATTTATGAGTACAAAGCACGGCTACTGGTTGGGTAGGTGTAGTGCAGCAAAATATTAGAAAAACATGCAATATGCAATAACAATGTTCTGTAATATTTAAATCCTCCAATTAAGTCAAGTATTTATTAATGTGACACAGTAAAAATTCAAATCAATTTAGATTTTAGACTCTAGAAACTATACATTTCTGTCAGAGGGAAGACTATAACAGTGTTGTGATACATTTCATTTATTGCACATATTACACTTGCCAGTATTGAAATAACAATCAATTTGCAATATATTATTCTGCCCTAAATGGGTGATAATATATATTTTTTTGCTCTACCCCTTAAGATATTTTTATTACAGTGATTAATGTACAAAAATATTGGCCTCTTCTTGCAGAGAGTAATTTACACAGAAAGTGATGTAGGCACACAGTAACAATGGGTACAGTCAGAAATGGTAAACACACTTCTGTTTCACAATCAGCCCATTGCAATTGGTCTGGTCAGGTCTGAAGCAGTGTTTGGGCTACACCTCATGATCAGTCCCAGAGTAATTATAGACCCGTTATGCAACTTGTACTTGTTCTTATCACCAGCAGACATATGCACTGATGGTACTGAACTCTGCTCATGTGTTGCTGATTTAAGATTTACATAGGCCACAGTTTTATGCAGCTGCAGGGCCCTCCAAGTCTGCAAAGGTTTTGTCATGTGAGTACTATATTGACCCGACACGAGGGCAGAGAGAGAAAGTTGACCCCGACCTTACAAAGACCTTAAGTAAGCTATCGTCTGTGAACTCGAGCAGGTCAAAATTTATTGCACATTTTTATAGCAGGGTTTAACTATTGCTTTGGTGAACTAATAGTAAGTGTGTGGTAAATCAGTGCAATAAAACATGCATTGCTGTTTTTAGGCTGACAGCAAACAAAAGCCAACAAAACCATAAATGGCATAATGTTTTGTACCCACTAAAACATGTCAAAAGAGCTTTATTTGTGTGCAGACATTTAACCATCACGCTGCCTCATTTAAAAGGAACTAGCCTTTGTCATTCTCCCTGCACAATGCTATTTATAGACTTATCATCTGCTCGCGCTCTGATCATCATGGCTCAGGCCTCACAGTGCTCACAGTGCCTTGGGCCTGGCAGCCGATGGACGACTCTTTTATCCCAGCATCCCTATTCAGATAGGAACCAGTTTTACCCAAATATGCTAAATGTAAACAACAAAATAAAAGCACAGGAACTGGTGCAGTGGAACTCATGGTTTTGCTGTTGTGTCAGATTATCTCATAGCGCATCAAATATTTAATCTTTGAGAAACAGGTCAACAGAAACTACCGTGAGCGTTGGAGTATTTATAGATTCTAGAAAGTGACTGTACAACCTATTTTTCCACACCCATGATTATTTCTATATGAATAAGTGCATCATTTTCTATTATCAATATAACTGTGCATAACTTATGACTTTATGATTTTAATTTTACTTTACATACATAAAATTACATTTCACATTTTAGCTTTGTCAGATTTACTTTCATGCCATCAGTTGGTAATTTAAGGGTTTCGAAGTATTTGGTCTCTAGAACGTTGTTTTTAATATTATGTATCAAAATAAAGGGTTCATGGTGGCACAGAGCTTAGTGCTGGTAGGTAGGTCAGGAAGGTAGGTAGCAGTTTATTGTCCCCATAAGGAAAGTGGTGAGTAAAAACATTTAACATTTAAGACAAAACATTCCACACTAAGCACATTACGCACAGTGTATTCAACAACTCAATCAAGTAGAAAAACAGGCTTTGAAAACAGGCCATACTGTTACTAAGAGTTCAAAGATCACCGTGATAGAGGATACATTTTTAATGATCAAAAACTCAAAAATTGAGAATATAAAATAGATTTTGCCCTGAACAAACCAGCTGAACACAGAGATAAAAAGTTTATTATTTAAGAATTTAGTAAAACTGTAAAACATTTTCAACATTACTTTGCCCACATCACATGCTGGTGCCTCTCAGTACTTAGTTTGTGGGTTTGATCCTCGGGCCAATAGTGAATGAATGAATGTGGGAGTGATTGTCTGTCAGTGTACGTCTCTGTGTCGGCCCAGGTCCAGGTGGTGCCCCGCCTAAAGCCCATTGTTGCTGGGATAAATTACTCTGGTTGCTTAGTGTCTCCTTTCTCTTTATGAAATTACCTCCCACTCTTCACAGTCCACTCTGCTCATTAGGCCAAAGGTCTTGTTGTGGTCTAACTCCCACCATTCTGCTCCAACATGTAGGGGATTATGTCTGTTAATGCCACTCTAGTGTAGTTTCACCGCAAAGAGGGCAAAAGTCCCTATATGCTCTTTACATTTTCTGTACCTGAATCATGAAAGCCTATTTTAAACACACATTTAAAACTTGTGCTGTGGAATAAATACTAAAGCCCTGAGCTGATAGAGTTAAAGCACATTATGAGCCTAAGATCTGAAATCCAGCTTTCCTGTCCATACTGAACGAAGGTCACATTGTATTAGTCTGTGCATGCTCCAATGGGTTTGAGCAATATGACAAGTTCACAGTCTCACTCTGTTCCAGGACGAAGATGTACAACTGCAACGCAAATTTCATTCAGACGTAGGTTGATGCAATAACGCTTATAGCTTGCACTGTTGTCAAAACTGAAAGAAGGTGCCTTATTCATCAGTAATACTCTACACCCCTCCCAGAACACGTCGGGGAGCATCCTGTTTGTCATAGACTGGCGTAAAAATAAATACCAAGGAGTTAAGTGTCTGGAAATATTCCTAAAGGGTGAGGTGGGGTGTGTACACATAGGGGCGGTCTGTCTCACTTCAAGCTTCAGTAAAACTAGCTCAAACCTAACCTGACATTCAAGCTTAGTAGTAGTAACATTGTCTAGTGTGCATTTTGACTGAATACATGAAGACATTTGTGACCTTGTAATTACTAGTACATTTTTTTAAACAACATTTTCTTACAAGCAATAACTGTCAAACTGAATTTAAGTTAAATTCTCAATGAGTATGACTACAAATGAAAGTAAACCCTGTATTTCTTAGAGGCACAAAATATTGGCTATTGCTGTTGACACATAAAAATGTCAGCAGCATGCTTACTTCTGTAGTCATTATCTTAAAGCAAAACATAATTTTCCATCACCACATAATGAGTTTCATTAACTATTTTGCAGCAAGGTTGACATTGTTTTGTTAATACTTTAATTTCTGTTCCATTGAGTAGTAATTGTCTCTTTGCACGTGTTATGTTTGCATTGCTTTTTCTGCATTTGCTTGACTGCCAAGAGGTGCATGTGTGGGCAAACTGTTAAAGTGGGTTTCTTAATTTGCATAAGGCCACTCTATAATTATGTATGAGAAACATATTTACACTGTCATCTACCATAGCTCCTGTCCTTGCAATTATGCTTTGCAGTGTGGTCCTACCTTTTTGAGTTCTGCATTCCAAATTCCTGGGTGGTTCAATGCCTTTACCATCCTGCTATCATGTAGTGAAGTCACCTGTTCCTCTGAGCCAGTGTTGGTAGACCCATGTTGCTGTGGCATATGTGCTGCACAGACATCCAAAAGTGTGACTGAAATTGTATTTCAAAAATTCAAAACACAAACGAAAAAAAAAAAAGAGTGAGATAATTATCTTGTTTGCATTAATGTTTGGTTCTATAAATGAGCTGTCGAGCAGAGGAGTGAAGTCTTAAGGGTAGGCAAAATAAGCTTGAGTTTCAGCCTTTAGCTTTTTAGTCTGTTTATGTGCACAATTAGAATTTATTTATATTAACTTATGATAATTAATCAACTATAAATGTATTTGTAATAATTATGTTATACTTGTGACCGTAATAAACAATGATCAGAAATCCTTTGTAGCGGTGCAAAAAGTGAAATCTGTAGCCATGTGTCACTGCCATTAACAGGAGAGGAAAAGGCTTGTTTCCTAATTGTTGCCAGTTTTTGTTTTGCAAAGTGAGACCTATAAGATGCTAACTAAAACAGGTGTTTCTATTAATAACATGCATTTTTTTTTATTTATCTTTGCCACTTATGGAATTATTTTCTTTGCAGTATATTTAAGCAATTATAATTTTTTTGCTTTTCAGTTTTTTTTAATGCACATTATGCTGAATCAAGATTGACCCCATGCTGGAGTTTGTTGGTGGAAGGATAAAAGTCTTTACTTTAGCAATGAAAAGTGAAAGAAAAACACAGAAATGCAAATCAATGCAATCATGTCTTCTTGTGATGAGTTATAAGCCAAGAAGAAGGAATGCTAAAGGTTGTACAAGCTATAATTTACTGTATTAGCAACAACTGTTTATGACAATGAAAATGAATCCCTACCATCCTGACCATTACCGCAGGCTTAAGAAACTCATGTGGTGTGAAATCATTATTGCAGTCATTTATAGCATTTGGCTGAAGTAAATTGTGAAAAATAAACTATATCCATGCACTGAATAACAAGTTTGAAAAAATAACCACTGCCTAAGATCATAAAGCCGTGCAGCCATCGAAACCCATGCAGGTTTTAGGGGGCATGTGGATGTGTATGAGAGGGTGAGTGGCCTCAAACAAAACAACCATATCCGTGACCATGGCAACGGGCGAACTTAAGCTAATTCATACACTCAAACAGCGGGTCTCTAAAAACAAACATCCTCCCTATAAATATGCAAACTAGGCCTATCTTCTTGTGGTGGGAGGGCAGTGGAGAAGGAAGGTGACAGACCACCCACCACCGCCTGTGAATCCTCTGATGACGGATCAAAATAGCAGAATGAAAGTGTGCATTGTTCGAACCAGAAGCAGAAGTGATTATTTATGTCTTGGTTTGGCTTTCAACCTCTTGGTCAAGATTCCTGGATTTACAAATCTGTGGCGTGCCATTGCCCCTAAAGTTTTGCAACTTGTTTACACTGCATTTCCGTCCATTCACTTGAACAGGGAGTATCACACTCCACCCAAAAAGTGCTCTTTGTGTACCCTACAACCCCCATGGGACTGGGATCACGGGGGCTGATAGAAAAGATTATAGATAGCTTTGATACATTTATTCTAGTTGGATTCAAAAAGGCCATTAAAAGTTTAAACAAATTTGTACAAAAAATGAAATGAGAATTAAGCCTTAAAGTACATGTTGTACTTTAAGGCTTAAGATTTATTGTCAAAAATCCAGTTTAAGTCATGCACAGACCTGCAAGCTGTATGCTTATAACACCAAGACACATGCTTTTCTGATAGGCTAAAGTGTATCATATTGTCATAAAGAAGTAAAGCCAATATGTATTTAATCCAAAAGGTCCCCAATGACTTTTGCACTGATCTTAAAGTATCCAGAATACTGTCATTTTCACTTTGACTGAGCTTCTCTTCTGACAAAACCCTAAGAATTTCCCATTGAGCTGACTTTTGTAGCTTTGGTGTCTGTCATAGTTCATAAAATTGTCTACAACTTATAAGTCTAATGTCATAGCATTAGGCCTTACTGGCTGGTCTTAGAGGTGTCTAGACCAGGAGGGGCTAGGACACATGTTAGGCCGTCTCACAAGTTAATTACCCTCAAGTAGAGGATCGACTTGTATTATTACATACAATACAAGCTCTTTGAAAAATAACTACCCACATGCAGTTCCTTTTGATTTGCTGGCAAATAATCCATGCAAATACTACTACTAATACAACTACTGAACATTCTTGGCTGCCTTGGCTGGGTTTTTAACTGTGGGTTTTTTTGTTGCGAGCTCTACCCACATTGCCAATAACACTCTTTTCTTTTCCAGCATTTGTTTTATAGCTCACTATGAGGGAACACCTCCACATCATCAACTGGCTGACCCTAGTGTTTAGCAAATTGCAGAGAGGGGAAAAAAGGGAGGGGAAGATTTGATGAGTTTCAATGTATTTCATAAAAATACTACAACCAAAAAAAAAAAAAAAAAAAAAAAAAAAAAAACAGAGTCAACAAAGAGTCAAGCTTCTAACACTACTACTATAATTACTTCTTAATTGCTTGTTGCCCCAGGCAAGGATTTGAACTTTTGTTCAGCTACTAACCTTGCGTTCCAATACTCTGTGATAATTATTATTATACGTGCATGTCTTTGGATAGTGGGAGGAAGCCATAGTACACATAGAGAAAGGCAAGACAGGTAGGACATGCAGACTCCACTCAGAGAAACTGTATGCTGGCTGTCCAAGGGGTTGGAACCCACAATCTGCTGAAAGGCAGAATTACTAATTACTCTGCGCCACTGTTCACCTTTACATTTTCACTATTAATTTATTAGTTATTATTGAACTCTATGGGAATTAGGCACCTTGTTTACACATACAGAATAGCCCAGTCAGTCACCAAGGCTCCCAAACATCCATTTAAACACAATGGTCTAAACTGTACTCTTAAATTGTCTCAAACAACCACACTTTGACAACTGATTACATATTCTCCAAAAATGGCAAGGGCAAAAATGGCACATGAAAAAAAACAGCCATTCCATAAAAAGTATTGTAACACTTGTACATTCTCACTGTTGTCTATGGAGCTTGCTGAAAGTCAACAAGGCCTGTTGATAATTAGCAGCTCGTGTAAGTGAATACCTGCATTGCTGACATGTCTAGCTTAAGCTTTTCATCAGCCCCATCACAAGTGGTCGCGGGGCGTGTCACGGACAAATTTCAAGAGAAGCACGCCACTATAATTACTGCCATCGCACGGGGACCTATATACAGTACCACATGTTTTTTTGGGGAAGGCTCACATGTGAGAAGTTGTTTATACATGCTTGCATTGTTCCTGGGCTATATATGGACGTGTGTGTTTGGGTGTCTGCGCTCGTCTGTGTCAGTGTCCGTTATTTTGCCCATCTGGCATTTCAGGCCCACAGCTGCAAGGTAGTAGGCTATATGGCTCAGCTCATATCCGGCGCTGAGCTGGCACTGCGCTGGAGCAAGGAGGAGGAGAAAGGGATGTTAAAAAAAATCATCAGTGCTTTCCTGGTAGACTCAAGTGTTTTAACTTTTCTTGTATCACTTGTGTCACTGTAAATGGTGCAGTACAAGTAATAACAAAACACAAAATCACAAAACATTTAGCATTTTTCCTTCTTCGGCTTTTCCCTTCAGGGGTTACTACAGAAGGTAGTTTTAACGCCAATAGTGAAGCAACCCTTTCGATTTATTCTGGCTTAGGACCAGCACAAAAAGTATGTATACTGGGTTGTGACCACCTCTGGCTAGATTCACATAACTATTCCTTCATTGTGAGCCAATTTGAAATAATTTTAGGCTGTTACATTTGATGTGTTTTTCTGTCTTGAAAAACTGTTTCATACACAATGATTCTTCTTCTCTGATCAATTACATTCAGTCTAATGATGATGAGTCAGTGTCAAAGCCTATTATCAGACAAAAATGCCTTATCTTGCTTTTACTTTTGCTATCAGGCAATGTTCAGCCTAACCCTGGCCCCCCATTGAATAATATTAGTACTCCTGAAGATTTTAGAGGCAGATCTGGTCTTGGTATCATTCACATAAATGTTCATAGTATGCTACCCAAATTAGATTTCTTAAAAGTTTGGATCAAGTCTACTGATACCGACATCCTTGTGTTATCCGAAATATGGTTGAATAAGTCTGTTTCAGATAAAGATATCTTTATAACCGGCTACGTCTTTCGTTGTGACCGTCCTAAAAAAGGAGGAGGTGTGGCAATCTACATAAAAAAACAGCTTTCATGTTACTCTCAATGCCTCTCTATCCATTCCAAAACAATTTGAATTTCTTGCTTGAAATCTTGAATTCTCTAGGGGTCAGCTCCTCACAATAATGGGTTGTTACAGACCTCCCTCAGCCTGCAGTGAGGCCCTCACCTCACTGTATAATCAGGTTGTTGGAATAAATTCGACAGAGCTTGTTCTGGTGGGTGATTTGAACCTTGACTGGTTGTCTGCATCTTCTGATGCTCTAAAGTCTATTTGTGATTCGTTAAACCTCACCCAATTAATTGACAGTCCCACTCGGCCAAACATTAAATGCCCTTCTAGATCAACTCTAATTGACCTAATCATGACTAAACCCCGCATAAGTACACTGACATTGGGGTCTTTGCAAATGATTTGTGATCACTGTGCTATTGGTACTGTCAGAAACATCAAACTACCTAAATCAAAGCCTTATATTCTGATCAAAAGAGATTTAAAGCATTTTAATGAGCAAGCTTTTATTCATGATTTATCTAATTTTAAATGATGTAGGGTCTCTCTTTTTGATAATGTAGACTTAGCATGGCAATTTTTTTATGATGAATTTTTAAGTTTAATTAACAAACACGCATCCTTCCGTAAATTTAGGATGAAAGGCCGTAATAACCCCTGGTTCTCTTCAGAAATTGGTAACCTTCTTAAAGAAAGGGATGTTGCCTGGGCCAAAGCAAGGAAAAATAAGACAGAGGCTGAATGGCTTTCTTTTCGTCACTTGTGAAATAAATGTACCTCTGTTATTAAGAGAGCAAAGTCAGACTTTTACCTCTCTGAAATGTCAAAAAATTTTAACAACTCAAAGAAGTTCTGGAAGGTAGTGAAATCTACCTCACTCTGTGACAGCAAGTGAATTACCTAACTATCTAGTCAAAGACAGTAAAAAACTGACAGATAAATCAAAATTGTTAGATTTTTTTTAACAAACATTTTATTTCTGCTGGCCTCTTATTTGACTCCTTAAACCCTGATTCTACTGGGAAGAGTTCAAATTGTGAGGCTCTGAACAGGAGCAGGTTCTTATCTTTGCACCGTCAATTTTAATTTCACTCCTGTGTCTTCCTCTTAAGTTTTCAGAGAGCTGAAAAAGCTGGACACCAAAAAGGCACCTGGTCCTGGCTGCTGAGTGCATAGCTGAGCCACTAGCCCATATTTTCTTGCCTGGAAATTCCAGACTCATCGCTGTACCAGCAGATGAGTCTGGTCGCCATAGAATCAATTTGATTTCTAACGCGGAGCAAACGGACAGCAGAGTTAGCCAATCAGAAAATGGTGGACGTGACGTTAACAAAGCGACAAGAAAGTAAGCAACGCAAAAACATTTTTTTTTTTTTTATAAAGGCTTCTAGTGCTGCAAGCTGCTGTGGTTTTAGTGACTCGATATGTTTTTGGTCATTTAAAACGGAATTTACCGCTGAATGAAACAAACTCGGCTCCTCAGTGCGCCACCTTGGCTGCTCGCGAAGAACACGTGACTTAAATAAACCAATCAAAATGCACGGCACGGTTGGGATTTGAGTAAACCACTGCGGACGGTGTGGTGACCAGACTGATATTTCTCTGTATAATAATACAGAGACATATCAGTCTGGATTTTCCAGGCAACATATTTTCAACTTAAGCCTAAAAAGTAATAAAATTCCTAAAGTCTGGAAGTCGGCTTTTGTATTTCCTCTTTTAAAAGGAGGCGAACCCGCAGAGGTAAACAATTATAGGCCTATCTCTAAACTTTGTGTCCTGACCAAAATTCTTGAAAAGTTAGTCAGTGACCAACTGAAGGTGTTTTTAGACTCAAATTGTATTTTAACAAATTTTCAGTCAGGTTTTAGAAAGAAACACAGTATGGTTACTGCTGCTCTAAAGGTTTTAAATGATCTTATTCAAGCTCTCGATTTTAAGAAATATTGTGTTTCCCTTTTTATTGATCTGTCTAAGGCATTCGATACAGTCGATCACACACTTTTAATTGATATTTTGAAACAACATGGCATCGCAAACCAAGCCCGCACTTGGTTTGCAGACTACCTGTCTAATAAAACACAGTGTGTCCAAATGGCTGGGTCCACTTCCTCTTTTCTTGAGGTGTCTAAAGGACTGCCTCAGGGCTCAATCTTAGGCCCCCTTTTATTTTCCATCTATATTAATAATCTGTGTGTCGACCTGTCAAACGCCATGTATCACTTGTATGCAGATGATACTGTACTCTACTGTTGCTCCGCCTCAATTACTCAGGCTGTAGATTTCTTGCAGTCGGCCTTTTCCGTTGTTCAGTCTCGTTTGCATTCACTGAAATTGTTGTTAAATGCTGAGAAAACTAAAGTCATGGTATTCTCACATACACGTGAGTTACCGAAGAATATTCAAGCAATACAAACTGCCCAAGGTAAATCCATAGAGGTAGTTTCAAGCTATAAATACCTTGGATTTTTGTTAGATCAGGACTTGTCCTTCCGGGCACATATTGCAAATTTGGTCCGTAAACTGAGGGTAAAGCTTGGATTCTATTATAGAAATAAATCCTGCTTCTCCCTCAGAGCTCTTAGGCTTCTGGTATCTGTGACCTTTTTACATTTGTTGGATTATGGTGATGTTCTGTATATGAATGCCTCGACTAAATGCCTTCAGTCTCTAAATACTGTCTATCACTGTGCATTGAGATTTGTAACGGGCTGTGGTCGTCTCACTCATCACCGTGAACTGTACGCCAGAGAGGAATGGCCTTCATTGTCGGTGCGAAGGTTCACTCATTGGATGACCCTGATTTATAAGACTCTTCTTGGCTTTGACCCAACTTATTTAAGCACTCTCCTACAAAGGACAAGAAATCATTATGCTCTGCGTTCATGTGACATTTATCATTTGTTTGTCCCCCGTGTTAGGACTGATTTGGGGAAACGAGCTTTTAGTTACGCTGCCTCTTCTGCCTGGAATACTATACAGACTGAGCTGAAACTGTCTAATCTTAATCCTCTCAGTGCTTTTTGTACTATCTTAAAAACCAAACAACGAGAGTCCTTCAAACAGTGCTTGTGTTTCTAATTTGTTACTCCTGTAGTTCTTAACTACTGCACTTTTAAATGTCTGACTTCTGTATTGTTTTTTATTTTCTTTTTATAGTTATATTTTTATATATATATATATATATATATATATATATATATATATATATATATATATATATATATATATATATATATATTTTTTTTTTTACCCCTCCTTGAACCGCCACCTTATCGTGGTGGAGGGGTTTGAGTGCTCGAGTGATCCTAGGAGCTATGTTGTCTGGGGCTTAATGCCCCTGGTAGGGTCTCCCATGGCAAACAGGTCCTAGGTGACGAGCCAGACTAAGAGCGGTTCAGAAGCCCTTTATGATGAGTATGAAAACAAGGTCCGTTACGTCGCCCGGATTGGCGTCACCGGGGCCCCACCCTGGAGCCAGGCCTGGGGTTGGGGCTCGCAGGCGAGCGCCTGGTGGCCGGGTCTCCTCCCACGGGACCCGGCCGGGCCAAGCCCGAAAAGGCTACGTGGGACCGCCTTCCCGTAGGCCCACCACCCGCAGGAAGGACCATAAGGGGCCGGTGCGTTGTGATCTGGGCGGCGGTCAGAGGCAGGTGCCTCGACGGCCCAATCCATGGGCGCAGAAACTAGCTCTGGGGACATGGAATGTCACCTCGCTGGGGGGGAAGGAGCCTGAGCTTGTGCGGGAGGTTGAGCGGTATCGGCTAGATATAGTCGGGCTCACCTCCACGCACGGCTTGGGCTCTGAAACCCAGCTCCTTGAGAGGGGTTGGACTCTCCACCACTCTGGAGTTGCCCGCGGTGAGAGGCGGCGGGCTGGTGTGGGCTTGCTCATAGCCCCCCAGCTCAGCCGCCATGTGTTGGAGTTCACCCTGGTGAACGAGAGGGTCGCGTCCCTGCGCTCCGGGTGGGGGACAGGTCTCTCACTGTGGTTTCGGCTTACGGGCCGAACAGCAGTGCAGAGTACCCGGCCTTCTTGGAGTCCCTGGGAGGGGTACTGGAAGGTGCTCCGACTGGGGACTCCGTTGTTCTACTGGGAGACTTCAACGCCCACGTGGGCAATGACAGTGATACCTGGAGGGGCGTGATTGGGAGGAACGGCCTCCCCGATCTGAACCCGAGTGGTGCTTTGTTATTGGACTTCTGTGCTAGTCACAGTTTGTCCATAACAAACACCATGTTCAAGCACAAGGGTGTCCATCAGTGCACGTGGCACCAGGACACCCTAGGCCGAAGGTCGATGATCGACTTTGTTGTCGTCTCATCTGACCTTCGGCCGTGTGTCTTGGACACTCGGGTGAAGAGAGGGGCTGAGCTGTCAACTGATCACCACCTGGTGGTGAGTTGGATCCGCTGGCAGAGGAGGAGGCCGGACAGACTTGGCAGACCCAAACGTATTGTGAGGGTCTGTTGGGAACGTCTGGCTGAGCCCTCTGTCAGGGGGGTCTTCAACTCCCACCTCCGGGAGAGCTTCAACCAGATCTCGGGGGAGGTTGGAGACATTGAGTCTGAGTGGACCATGTTCTCCACCTCTATTGTCGATGCAGCCGTTCGGAGCTGTGGCCGTAAGGTCTCTGGTGCCTGTCGTGGCGGCAACCCCCGAACCCGGTGGTGGACACCGGAAGTAAGGGATGCTGTCAAGCTGAAGAAGGAGTCCTATCGAGCCTGGCTGGCTCTTGGGACTCCTGAGGCAGCTGACGGGTACCGGCAGGCCAAGCGTGCCGCTGCCCGGGCGATTGTGGAGGCAAAAACTCGGATCTGGGAGGAGTTCGGGGAGGCCATGGAGGAGGACTATCGGTTGGCCTCGAGGAAATTCTGGCAAACCGTCCAGCGCCTCAGGAGGGGGAAGCAGTTCTTCACCAACACTGTTTACGGTGGGGGTGGGGAGCTGTTGACCTCGACTGGGGATGTTGTCGGGCGGTGGAAGGAATACTTCGAGGATCTCCTCAATCCCACTGACACGTCTTTCGTTGAGGAGGCAGAGGCTGGGGACTCGGGGATGGACTCGTTCATCACCCAAGATGAAGTCACCGAGGTGGTTAAAAAGCTCCTCGGTGGCAAGGCACCGGGGGTGGATGAGATCCGCCCTGAGTACCTCAAGTCCCTGGATGTTGTGGGGCTGTCGTGGCTGACATGTCTCTGCAACATCGCGTGGCGGTCGGGGACAGTGCCTCTGGACTGGCAGACCGGGGTGGTGGTCCCTCTTTTTAAGAAGGGGGACCGGAGGGTGTGTTCCAACTACAGGGGGATCACACTTCTCAGCCTCCCCGGGAAAGTCTATTCCAGGGTACTGGAGAGGAGAATTCGGCCGATAGTCGAACCTCGGATTCAGGAGGAACAATGCGGTTTTCGCCCCGGTCGTGGAACAGTGGACCAGCTCTATACCCTCCATAGGGTGCTTGAGGGTTCGTGGGAGTTTGCCCAACCTGTCCACATGTGCTTTGTGGATTTGGAGAAGGCGTTCGACCGTGTCCCTCGTGGTATCCTGTGGGGGGTACTCTGGGAGTATGGGGTCCAGGGCCCTTTGCTAAGGGCTGTCCGGTCTCTGTATGACCGGAGCAGGAGTTTGGTCCGCATTGCCGGTTGTAAGTCGGACCTGTTCCCGGTGCATGTTGGCCTCCGGCAGGGCTGCCCTTTGTCACCGGTCCTGTTCATAATTTTTATGGACAGAATTTCTAGGCGCAGCCAGGGGCTGGGGGGTGTCAGGTTTGGGAACCACAGGATTTCATCTCTGCTTTTTGCGGATGATGTTGTCCTGTTGGCTTCATCAGGCCAAGACCTTCAGCATGCACTGGGGCGGTTTGCAGCCGAGTGTGAAGCGGCTGGGATGAGAATCAGCACCTCCAAGTCCGAGGCCATGGTTCTCGACCGGAAAAGGGTGGTTTGCCCTCTCCAGGTTGGGGGGGAGTTTCTGCCTCAAGTGGAGGAGTTCAAGTATCTTGGGGTCTTGTTCACAAGTGAGGGAAGGATGGAACGTGAGATTGACAGGCGGATCGGTGCAGCGTCTGCAGTAATGCGGTCGTTGTATCGGTCTGTCGTGGTGAAGAAGGAGCTGAGCCGAAAGGCAAAGCTCTCGATTTACCGGTCGATCTACGTTCCTACTCTCACCTATGGTCATGAGCTTTGGGTCATGACCGAAAGGACAAGATCCCGGATACAAGCGGCCGAAATGAGTTTCCTCCGCAGGGTGGCTGGGCGCTCCCTTAGAGATAAGGTGAGGAGCTCAGTTACACGGGAGGAGCTCAGAGTAGAGCCGCTGCTCCTCCACATTGAGAGGAGTCAGCTGAGGTGGCTCGGGCATCTGTTCCGGATGCCTCCTGGTCGCCTTCCTGGGGAGGTGTTCTGGGCATGTCCCACCGGGAGGAGGCCCCGGGGAAGACCTAGGACACGCTGGAGGGACTATGTCTCTCGGCTGGCCTGGGAACGCCTTGGGGTCCCCCCGGTAGAGCTGGAGGAAGTGTCTGTGGAGAGGGAAGTCTGGGCATCTCTGCTTAGACTGCTGCCCCCGTGACCCGGTCCCGGATAAAGCGGAAGAAGATGGATGGATGGATGGATGGATGGGTTATATTTTTATAGATTTTTTTATCTGTCTATTTGTTATTGTTAAATTGGTATAAATTTGACGTGTGCTGCTGACCTCTTGGCCAGGTCGCCCTTGTAAAAGAGATCTTGATCTCAATGGGTCTATTATCTGGTTAAATAAAGGTTAATAATAATAATTTCCTAATGCTTATCCTGTCGTGGGTCACAGTGGCTGGAGTCTATCCCAGCTGCTTTGGGTGTGAGCCAGGTTACACTCGGGACAATTGTCATAGTGCTAACACCTAGAGATATTCGGTAAGCCTAGTTTTTACTGGCTGGTACGGTACAGGTTGAGTGAACTGAGCATGACCCCGGCCTGGTTTGGTATTGTTATTATCTAAACAGACTCACATTTGAGCCAACAATGACTAACTGTTGCTAATAACTAAAATGGACAAAAACCAAAGCCACTTTTATGTTTCTTCCCATTTTATTCAATATCCATCTTAGTCAGCCCTGTGCCACATTTATGATCAGGAGAGACACAATACAAAGATAAGCATATGTTTGTTTAGCTGCAACAATGGTATTTCAGTAAACTGAGATCCAGTATTACAGATAATATTTCACTCTGTGCAAAGGCAATAACGCAGAAAAACATATGCAGCAAATTTGTATAAAAGTTGAATTTGAAAACATATTTTCTGTTACATGCACAGATATAATGGGCCAGTTACGCCAAATGTTGCCTTGTTGACCTATCTTACTACTTAATATGTAAGATAAGGACCAGACCACTTCACTCTACTCCAGCAAATAATAATGACTAAATAACTTATGAATAAATTCTGAACTTAAGTAGATAGAAGAAACCAGTGTTGGAATAGAGCTATTAGCTTCCATCTTATATTCTTGTTATTTGTCACTTGACCTTCAGGGCCACCGTACGGGGAACCCTGACAGGTGAAAAGCCCATGTGCTATGACAGGTAATTAACTGCAATGTTTATATAAAAGGCCAGGCTGTGGAAGTGAGGGCATGTCTGAGGAACCAGCGAGGATTCTTTCTGACAAGCTAATATTTGTGTCACCTTTAGGACCACCACAGCTCAGACACCATGCTAGATAATTCATGCAACACCTTGGCCATTGTCCCAAGCTGCAGGAGGGAAACACACTGAGCAGTTAGGCAATGTTTAATTCTGAAACAATGGCAGCAGAACCACAGATATGCCACGCTTCAAAGGCAATTTTACAAGGCAAGTAAAAGGCAAGTAAAAAAACAGTAAATAGAGAAAATAATGCCAACATATACGAGTTGCATAGTCATTTTGATGATAATAGGCAACTAACTTGTAATAACGCAGACAAACCACTTGAATTGAGTACATTTTTTTAAAGGGACATACATTTTAACTGAAGAAAACTTTACCTTTACTTTTTAAAGTCTTTGAATGAGGAAGGGAAGGGAGGCAAAGTGAGTACCACTGCCTCACAACCACAAGATCTTGGATTTGATTCCAGGTCTTGTTGTAGTAGCACAGTAGTACTTGTGGTATTAGTAAATTTTGCTGTGCAGTTACAAAAATGTATTGTAGTAGTAGTAGTAGAAGTAGTAGTAGTAGTAGTAGTAGTATTAGTAGTAGCTGTGGTATAAGTAGTGGTGGTAATAGTGGCAGTGATAGTAGTTGTGATATTGGTGGTTAAGTGAGGTAAATGTACTGTAGTAATAGTGGTACTGATGGTAGTTGTTGTGGTAGTGGTGGTAACTGTGGTAGTAGCAGAAGATTTTGCTATGCAGCTACAAAAATGTACTTTAAACATCAAGTTTTACTTTCAACACCAAAATAATAATTTGGTTTATTTCTACTTTAGTAATATTATTTGAAGGTAACAGTAGTGTTGAGTACATATTCTGAATACTTAACCTCCTCTGTCATAATTCTCCTTTTATTGTGGCAGTTTTGTCCACCCATTTGCCTAAATGCCCTGGTTACACTGACAACTCCAAAATTAATTTTGCTCAATTGCTCCATAGTGTAAAAGATCATAAAAATATGACATGAATAACAACATACAAATACATACATACATACAAATAATTATATTGGATGTATAGTTGGCAGTGATTACAACTCTCTATAGCTGAACACAATGCAACAGATGTTTTTTTCTTAGTGACCACAAACTAGACATCGTGACATCAATATTTTTGCAAGACGCATATTGCAAAATATTGTGATGGTAAAGATGCCATGTCAAAATTATTTCCATTTGCATTCTGTTTCAAAATGTCTGTGGTTTAGGCCCAAGCATCACATAAGTAGATTTGCAACAAATGATCTTGGACAAGAACAGTAATGGATTTTCAATATTATTATCTCCTAAATGGGATTATGTTTTGCCAGCGTCAGTTTGTTAAGACAGCTTAAACAGTAATAGTCAGATTTTGATGACATTTTCAGTAATGGGCCAAGGAAGACATGGACATTCTAGATCCTGAAATGTTTAACAGATACCATTGTGAGATATGGATATCCCAGATACCACAAAGATACTAACTCCATCCACAAGGGGTCAAAAACCAAATAAATTATTGCTTTTTGGTATGCATTCAGATGATTTTCTGGGTCCTTGTTTTGTTGTTGTTGATTTTTTACCACTGAGAGATGTAGTGGCTTTATGAAGCATTTACCCCTAACCTATAAGATCCTCAATTTGAGCACTCCATTTTTATCATTGGAAGAAATATATTATAGCTATACTTTTTATGAATCACTAAAGTTTGGTGGAGACGTGACTGTCCACTGTCCATAGACAATTTTCCATCCTTGGCGCATAAATCTGTGCAGCTTACAAAATGTTTGCAACGGCACGGTCACATGAGCTGACCAAGTTTGCCATGCAAGCCATGCAAGCCCCTTATTGAGCAGTTTCAGTGAAGGAAAGTGGGAGAAAAGTGGTGGTTTGGGAAGCAGCGGTGGTTTCAGCAGTGAAGTTTAGCTGGCCCACTCAGCAGTCAGACAGAGAGGTCCACAAACACACAGCTGTTTCTAATCGGTAACTCAGCACCGATGGCTGACCTACATTCTGGAGCGTGCACGTCTTTGAACCCGTGGCCCTGCCAGACTCAGCCATTGGGGGAAGGTAGGGAGAACGAGAGAGAAAAACAAGAGGGCGGAGGAGAGGCCAGAGGAGTGCAAAGGGAGAGAGCCACAGCAGCAAGACGAGAAAAAATTTAACTTTAGATTTAAACATAATTTTAAATCAAAGTCATCATGTTTTATAATGCATTGTAGATGTGGTCTTGTAAACACTGACAATCATACCCACAAATCCTATTAGGAAAGGAGTTATTCCAGCTCTGGATAGTCTGATCAAACAGAGGGATGGAAAGCAAAGTGGAATGCAGAGAAATGTAAGTAATGGCAATTCTATGAAACATGCATTGAGATAAAGAATAATGAAGTGACGATATGCAGGATGGAAACAGTCTCAGGCTGAACTCAAAGCTACACGTTTGAGGTAAGCTCTGCAAACACCATAGAGTATTGGTTCAGTTTTGCTCAATGTAGCCCCAAGTCAAAGTGACAATCATGACAACCACTGTTACAGACACTCCTGCCTCACATACTGGATATGTAACTGTGATTGATGGGACATGTTGCCATTTTGTAGAACTACATATCTCAGAAGATTAACAGAACTCTACACCACTAAAATACACAAGACATACCAGCCTAACAGCATAATCTAGGCTTAATTTGTAAGTAATACAATGAATGGACAATATTCAGGTTTGGCCAATCATACGCTCACACATGTACTCTGGAATTAGGGACAACTCAAATGAACAACCTGTAAACACTGAATCAATGATGGTTGATAATCATACAGAAAAAGAGTTTAATACTTTGCTGAAGACAGCTGCTTATCAAGCAAAATAACATAAAAAAACATAAACTAAAATAAATAAAAACAAAAGCAAAAAAAAAAAAAAAAACAAGCAAGCAAAGTATAATGTGGATAAGGCAATGCTTTCAAGTGACATTTGATTTTGGAACTGCCTTGGTCTAATGCTGAATTAAGAGCTAGAAGTTTAAGGTAAAGTGGTGAATGGGTTGACTTTGCCATTTTATAGTGAAATAAGGTCGCTTGTAGGAGCTAAGGGTTAGAAGAAGTTCTTGAGTAATGCAGCTTTAAGTGTTGGTTTCTACTGATTAGTTAGTACCGTTGTTTGCTTCTAAGATTGCTGTGTTCCCTTTTAGCATTGAGTAACTCTCAAGTGCATGCTATTTCTACTATAGTCTGTACTTAACAGGACCTATATTGCCAGTTTCTGCGCTGCTTTCGGTTACGCCTAGGTGTGAGCCAATGCATGCCTGCCTGCAGAGTGTTTCCATCACTCCAGACTGCAGCTGTAGGTGCGCAACCTACTCATAAACCCATAAAACTCCTGACCATCACTTTTCTTTCCAAAAATATTTTCAAATTCTTTGTCAACAACCCACTTTCTGTCAAAGTTTGTGTGAGAATGAGTGTCCCTTTTCATTATTGTTGGAGTGCGTCTAGCTAGCATTCCTTGCATGCAGAGGAGGGGTACGCAGCCCATTGCCAGGGGTCCCCAAGTTGGTAATGACTCATGGCAAAGATCCCTGTCCATTCCCACTCTCTAACCAGATGCTTCCCTGGGTCATGGGTAGAGAAGAGAGGAGGAGCATGCATGGAAAAGACAAGAAATTAAGTGGGGAGGGGCTAGAAAGAAAAAACAAATCTGCAAAAACAAAACGGTTAACTTTAACACACACTCTGCTTCGGAGAGAGGAAGGAACTGGAAGTGGGTCACTGTGTCTCGGAAAAAAAGAAAGAAAATAGAGTGGTTAGCCAAGAATCCACTAGAGTGAAATGTGCAGATGAAAATATGCAAGGATCAAACCAGATACAGAGAGTTAGAATACGGAAAAATAACTATGGGGTTGCAGATCTATAGGAAACTTTTCATTTCAAGAGGCACTGTACAATCTGGCACAACCATTCATTTGGGCACCTTTTGTACTCCAGGAAACTGTGTTGTTTTGTAACCAGAAACCATGTACTGATACAATGTTAATGTTTTCTGTTCACATTTTTTGTGTTATGTCCTGCAGTGGTGTGGTATCCATTACAAGTGTTGAATCAGTTAGCTGTCTTTGAAACTGTGTCATTGAACTCTAGTAAGACACACAGATGGGGAAACGGTTGAAAAGTTGCACACATGCATGGAGAACCAACTCTTCTTCTTCTGTGCACTAGTTTCCTCTGTCAACGCTGTGTTGAGTTTTGTATTATTTGTTGTCCTGCTGGAGTGTCCTCTGTAGACCCCGGGGCTCTCCTGTGCTCACATAAAAGCCTGCAGCTGCAAAGTACAAGGGAAGTAAAATAAAAGTGCTGAACTTTGCTAATACACGGGCCATGGTAGACAACAATATAATAAAGAATACTGGACCAATAAACTGTGAAATCAAGCAACTTGGAAAGAGCCAAGGATGCTTTAACTTTTTGGCAAAATTTATGTGTCACAAATAAAGCCTTGGAGAGAGAGCAAAGAATGAAGGTAAAAAAAGATGATGTTAATCAGTGCTAATGGTAACATGCACTAGCTAGCATGAAACTGTTGGCTTTATGGAACAAATTTAACACTAATGATATGTTTTAAAAGCTACAGACTTTGAATCTGCATTAACCTAGTTATATACAGTACATTTATTGTCAGTTTCTTTTTTGGTTCATGGATTATGCAAACAGCTCAATTTCCTCTGTATTATCAGCTACCTCTGCTTCAGTGATGACAAGTTGAGACCTCTTTCAATGCAAGTTGGTGATTAGCCAAAGCTTCAATTAAAATGATTAAGATGATTCAAATTGGAATATAGTTGATTTTATCTTCGGCTCTCAATCAGTCATTCATTACAGTTGATCAAACTGAATCTTCAAATATAGCCTCAAGCATCAAACCCAAGCGGTAGGCCCTCGCCTGCCACGCTCAGAGGTGGGGTAGATTTGCCAAATTTTTATATAATATATATAATAAAGGGGGGGCATTTTACTTTTTTCATTGTTGTGACCTGAGGGATTTTACTGCCTAATTTCATACATTTCCAATAAACTTTATTTTTGCCCTTCCATTTTTTTTTCTTCTGTCTACAGGGGTCTCTATTGCAGCAATTGGCATTTCTACCTCCTACATATCCATAGACCCATGGAGTAAATCAGTTATTTGAAATTTGTGCCACATTGGGTGCTACATATGTGAGTTAGAACAATTTAGGGTTTGTTAGCAAGCCACAAAATAAAAATTACATTTGGGGCTGTGCTTTGTCTACACCGTTTAATATTCTACAAAATATTCAGACGCCTCTCCAGATGTTGACATCTTGATGTTGATAAATTTTAAGGCACACCAGGGAGTCGCATGATCAATCCAAGATGGCCAACTTCCGGTTGGTCAGGGGGGTGGCCATAATGTAATTTTTTGTTTGTATGGACACACATGCCACACATGTGTACAAAATTTTGTTTGGCTCCCACAAAGTAAGTGCTGGGATGTCCCATTGGTGGGTGTTACTATTTGGGACGTTGCCATGACAACACAATGGGAGATTGGGCATAGCCATCATTGTCTTTTTTGATCAGGGTCATGTGATGGATGTGTGTACCAAATTTTGTTTGTCTATGACAAAGTTTATTTTTATTGGCCCATACAAATTTGTATTTTGCTCCCTAGGGGACGCTATCATGCCCATTGTTAATATTTGCATAATAATCTGCTCAGGGCTGAGGACTCCACCAACATTTTAAAATCTGAGTGAAATTGGCCAAAGTATGTGCAAGCTATGACTCTTTGAAGGGCGGCAGCGAGCCACAAAAACAAAGACAAAATTTGTGCTGTTGCCACGGCACACCTTTACTATTCTACAAAACCTTGAACAACCTTTAATGTCCCACTTGTCTAGATGATGTGGAGTGATTTTGGTGTCACTGGGTCAAACAGTCTCAGACAGGTTTGTTAAAGTACAAGGGGAGGAAATGGCACCTCTGGCGGTGGGTCACATGATCAATCAAATATAGGCGACTTCCTGTTGGTTGCCTAGCAACAGCTCAATATAATTTTTTGCGTGGTCCAACATGACGAATCACTGACATGAATTTCGTTCGCCTACGATGAACTTGACTTTTGCGTCTTTCCATAGAGGTGTTCCCCCAACAACTTTTTTGTCATTTTTTGTAATTTACATGAATTTTTGTGACTTTTTGTCCATGTCAAGTGACCTACAATGCAATTCTTTAGTCATAAGAATAATAATGAACCCAAACAATTTCAATATTTTTTTAGAATGGGCGTGACACAAGCAATCTGCTCATGGGTCCATGGTGAGCTTCTCATTCACTCTCTTCGCACGCTTCAGTTACAAAAGGCCCTACGCCATCCTTGGGACTCGGGCCTAATAAGTGTTCAGGACTATAGTACCTTCCGACTGCTCCCAAGTAATTTTAGCATAGGTTATTACACTGGATGCCCTTCCTGACCCAACCTTATAGCTGACTTTTTTTTTATTTAGAAATCAATGGGAGATAGATTTTTCTCAGTCAACCCCCACTTTCCAATGCCTCTTCAAAGAATTCCTTTATAACTATCTAAGATTGAACTGCTTTGTCCTGTTTTTTTTTTTTTTAGCTTTCTAAAGTTTTGTTTTAAGTGTTGCAACCAAAGTGTAATGTCATTTGTAACTGCAATGTTTTTTTTTTTTAGACAGAAACAACCCCCATCATTAAAAAGTCATGCAAACTGTTAAGTATGAGAAATAATGTTGGAAAAGCTCTGCAGTTAATCTTTTATAACTCACAAGTAAACAAGTATAAATCAAAGTATTGGCATCAAGAGGCTTTGTATTCCTGTGCTGTGATCTTTGGAAGACAGTGTGGTAACAAAACACGAGCCCTCTCAGATTATGTTTTGCTTGTTTCACTCAGTGGCACGATAATCATGTGTGATCACTTACACTTGTGTGCACATGTATGCGGCATATGTGTGTATGTGTCAAAAGTTTCCTCTACTACCCTCATTAAGTTAACTATGGTTGACTTGCCAGGGCTTGTCGTGAACCTGTGTTTGGCCCCACACTTCCAGACTTAGAGTTTGAGTGAGTCTGTGGTTTAATCCAGAGTCAAAGAAAGAGGTTCAAAACATGCCCGTCACATGTGCGTCTCCTCTGTATGTTACCACTGCTTCTGAATGAGACTAGAGTTACATTACATGTGTGGAAACAATGCCTTCATTAACCAAATATGCAAGAAGGGAGGAAATTAAACTGTTCAAACAGGTCATTGTTGTTATCAGTTGACGTTTTGCTCCAGCAATAATATTTAGTCACTACACTGCCAACTCATTACAATACTGCAAAGTCGATGACTCATTTGGTTACAAATGCTGCTTTTCTAGGGAACTAAATACCGCATGCTGATTGGTCACACATCAGCAAAATAACAAGTCGCAGTAAATGTCTCATGATGTCTGCTCACATGACACATGGTAGACTATTGGTTGGGCATTTGTAGCCTTTTAGTCAATGAAGAAAAAGTAATCCTACATTATTGCAGTATTTTGATTTTCTGAGTGCAGCCACTTTATCAGTAATAAAGTGGTGAACTTGAATAACCCCTACAAGGCTATGCAAGAAATGATGTTAAAGTGGCTATATTATGCTTTTTCTGTGTCTTTGAAATTAATTTAGGACACATCTAGATCAGCATCTTACATTTTTGTCGGTCAGAAAACTCAATAATTAAAAAAAAAAAAAAACTTATTTGAAGAAACTCATCATTTGACTTTGTGAGGAAACGCTCAGATTAGGCCCCCTGTCACTTTAGGAGAACCTCCCTCCTCGTTGTAGCAGTGCTTCCTGAACAGGGCAGGACCGTGAAGGAGAGGGGCGTGGTCAGGTAGAAAAGCCCATATAAGTAGTATGAAAATATGAGCTAAACACCATAATACCAATTCTTTCTCTACACCTGTGGTCGGCACCCAAAAGGAAATCAACAAAGATTTTATTTGGGTCGCCAAAAATGTCTTTCTTTTCTAAGTAAATTAAAAGCAAAGATAACATATGAGTAAATTGCCAATAGAGTTTTGGTATTTTTAAATATTGGTATATTGACCTTCTGGTAAAGTTAACATCTCAGGGCTGGCGTAGGTGTACAGCTGTGTAACAGTGTGTTGTTCTTGTTGCCCATGTTTGCATGTGATTGTTGCAGGGCTGTACAGGGCACATAATCAGGAGTGTTTGCACACAGATTAGTCATGTGATCCTCTACAAACATGAGAGGAATAGCTGTGTGTATCTGTGTCTTTAGGTTTCTGTTTGACAGCTGAAGTATATTAGCCCAGGAACAGCTGATTTACAATGATAACATGGTGCAGCTACACTCCAAACAGGGGGTTGCAGGGGGTCCACAGAGCTGTCTACTCTGAGGTTGACATTATCAAAATTTGTACAAATGAAATTCTAAAATTTCCATGACCCAAATTGAAACCAAATGGAATAGGAACAAAAATCTACTACTACTGCTGATGAATTTAAAAAATATTAAGTTTCTAGCTAATCAATTTATGGGAGGAAGGAATTTAAGGGAAAAAAAAGGTTGGGAACCACTGTTCTAGGGGACACTCACCTGAGTGACAGGAAGATTTTGAATTTTCAACTATCAAAAAGTCTAGACCAGAGGTGTCCTGATTTTTTAATGTAGGCCTATAGACCCCTCCATAAGTGACATGTTTAGGTTGTTGAGATTCAGATCCAGATTGAATTGTCATTTCAATTTGCACTTAACTTTGAAGTTAACTTAATAGTAGGATTTGTAGTGACTGATGGTCTAAATCTGAATATACAATGACAAACTATTGTGGTCTGTAACATTTCTGTAACTACTTGTCCAGCATAACTTCTATCATACAGTGGGGCAAAAAAGTATTTAGTCAGCCACCAATTGTGCAAGTTCTCCCACTTAAAAAGATGAGAGAGGCCTGTAATTTTCATCACAGGTTTACCTCAACTATGAGAGACAAAATGAGAAAAAAAAAAAAATCCAGAAAATCACATTGTCTGATTTTTAAAGAATTTATTTGCAAATTATGGTGGAAAATAAGTATTTGGTCAATAACAAAAGTTCATCTCAATACTTTGTTATATACCCTTTGTTGGCAATGACAGAGGTCAAACGTTTTCTGTAAGTCTTCACAAGGTTTTCACAAACTGTTGCTGGTATTTTGGCCCATTCCTCCATGCAGATCTCCTCTAGAGCAGTGATGTTTTGGGGCTGTCGCTGGGCAACACGGACTTTCAACTCCCTCAAAGATTTTGAGACAGATCTGGAGACAGGCTAGGCCACTCCAGGACCTTGAAATGCTTCTTACGAAGCCACTCCATCGTTACCCAGGCAGTGTGTTTGGGATCATTGTCATGCTGAAAGACCCAGCCACGTTTCATCTTCAATGCCCTTGCTGATGGAAGGAGGTTTTCACTCAAAATCTGACGATACATGGCCCCATGCATTCTTTCCTTTACACGGATCAGTCGTCCTGGTCCCTTTGCTGAAAAACTGCCCCAAAGCATGATGTTCCCACCCCCATGCTTTACAGTAGGTATGGTGTTCTTTGGATGCAACTCAGCATTCTTTCTCCTCCAAACATGACGAGTAGAGTTTTTACCAAAAAGTTCTATTTTGGTTTCATCTGAGCATATGACATTCTCCCAATCCTCTTCTGGATCATCCAAATGCTCTCGTAGCAAACTTCAGACGGGCCTGCACATGTACTGGCTTTAGCAGGGGGACACGTCTGGCACTGCAGGATTTGAGTCCCTGGCGGCGTAGTGTGTTACCTGATGGTAGCCTTTGTTACTTTGGTCCCAGCTCTCTGCAGGTCATTCACTAGGTCCCCCCCGTGTGGTTCTGGGATTTTTGCTCATTGTTCTTGTGATCATTTTGACCCACGGGGTGAGATCTTGCGGGGAGCCCCAGATCGAGGGAGATTATCAGTGGTCTTGTATGTCTTCCATTTCCTAATAATTGCTCCCACAGTTGATTTCTTCACACCAAGCTGCTTACCTATTGCAGATTCAGTCTTCCCAGCCTGGTGCAGGTCTACAATTTTGTTTGTGGTGTCCTTTGACAGCTCCTTGGTCTTGGCCATAGTGGAGTTTGGAGTGGGACTGTTTGAGGTTGTGGACAGGTGTCTTTTATATAGATAACCAGTTCAAACAGGTGCCATTAATACAGGTAACGAGTGGAGGACAGAGGAGCCTCTTACAGAAGAAGTTACAGCTCTGTGAGAGACACAAATCTTGCTTGTTTGTAGGTGACCAAATACTTATTTTCCACCATAATTTGCAAATAAATTCTTTAAAAATCAGACAATGTGATTTTCTGGATTTTTTTTCTCATTTTGTCTCTCATAGTTGAGGTATACTTATGATGAAAATTACAGGCCTCTCTCATCTTTTTAAGTGGGAGAACTTGCACTATTGGTGGCTGACTAAATACTTTTTTGCCCCACTGTATGCTACTTGGTAGCTACATTAAATAAAATGTCTAAACACTTGCTAATGTTTTCTATCCGGACTCTGACATTTCACAAATGTACTCAATAGGTTGTCAGTGGGCAAACCAGGTAGTGATGGTGGCTAATGCTAATTCCTCTCTAGGAAGTGTATTATTGTATGCTCAGCTAATTGTACCATTCTTTAGAATAATTTACAATTAGAGTTACATACACTAAAAGGGTTTACTGAACACACATATAAAATGTGTTTTTCTTCAAATTTAAAATAGCAATGACAAGCATACAACACTTGCTATGAATTTTTAGAAAGATTTAAGAAATGCCAAAAGTAATTGAATGAAAATTAATAATACCTAAATAATTATGTTTCTTAATTGGCAATGGTTAATGTAATCTACATATAGTCTATAGACTTTTGGTCGTAAAGTTTATTTTAGACTAACTGTTGAACAGCCCGATCTAAGAGTAGTAGAGGAGATGCACAAATGTAACGGGCAAAGCAGGCTCAATGCTGTTCGATGGCACTGGCAGGAATAAACAGTATGAAAGCCAAATGAAATGTCACCCCTTGCCTTGACTGACCCCTGCGCCGCACTTTGGACACGTCTGGTCTAGTCTGAGTGGGTGAGGTTAAAAAATCAAATTTGAACGACAGTGACATCTCCCTAGCAACAAAACAAACAAACTGACTGTCAGTGCTGTCCCTGTCTGAAAACACCTGCTTTGAAATGTGTGTTTATTGTCAGGCATCATGTTCTCTTCATTTTTGAGTGAGTTATGTTCACAGTAGGTCTATTGTGCAGTATAGATACTAATTAATTCATCCTTAAACAAGTGGCCAATTTAGCAACGATTCACATGATTATCCCATTCCCCTGCATTCCCACCGGTGACCTCAATTAATTCAGTATATGCTGCATGAATACAGGGTTTATACATGTGGAAGTGCACATATCAAGTCTCAATGAATAAACTAGTTTACAAAGCTGAGTATATAGGTAATAGAACATTTTTTACTTTAGTGTAGACAAAATATCAGCACATAAACTAGTAACATTCAAAGAAGAGATGTTCTCTGCTTTTGCATGCAAAACTAAGTCACATGTTTCCCAAAGCAAGATTTAATAACGCTCAGGCTTTTTTTTTTTAATACAGGTTATTGTAGGAGTTTGTTGAAAGTATCTACAGAGTCATATACTGTATATAAAATGTAAACAGCTTGGTGGACCATTTACTTGCATAACTTGGTGAATGGATAATTGCCAGCTAGCTAAAGTTTATGGGACGCAGCTCTCCCTGTTGAGAGTCCATTGTGCAGAGAGCTGTCATTTTCAGTGGCATTTTGAAATGTCACATGTCCATGAGGCACAGGATGTGACTTGGTACGTGCAGGCAAATGCACATTGTTTTTGCAGCACCAAACCACTTTGCATTTCCCAGCATTAGCAAATTATTAAGCTTGCGCCTGTTGCGCCTTTAGTGAGAAAAGGGGAAGTGTACGGTTGCATGACTTGTGCCTTTCCCTATCTAACTCTTCAAAGTGACATCACTGTCATGACTTATGACTATCACTCCATGGCAGGTTTAAAATAACAACTATGTGGCGACAGGAAACATTCCTCCTTGGCATGTGTTGTATTTTCTGACAACTCAGACAACTCAGTCAGAGTCTATACTGTTCTATAGGCTGCGACCCTTGAGTTATGGCCTGGGCTTGTCTTTGACAAAAACAGTGTATTTTCACCCTACCGCTAGTTACCACTGGTATCCAAAAGCACTCAGAGAGCACAGACCTCTGCCAAGGCATTACAATTCCACTGTAAAATGGAGAAACAAAATTATGTAAAAAAAAAAAAAAATCCAAGATCCAGATAGTTTTGGATTCATACCAAAAACCAGAGGTAGAAGACTTATTTAAAATCTGTACTCAAGTAAAAACTCTGTTACTGCAAAACAATTTTACTCAAGTAGAAGTAAAAGTACTTGATAATGTTGTTTCTTGAGTTAAAGTAAAAAGTATGGTGTGTACAGTGTGTACTTATGTAAAAAGTACTTTAGAAATTCACATTATGCCAAACGATATTACTGTTGTTTACCATGATTAGTGCTACTAATAGTACTAGTGTTACTTTTAATATTGCTGCTATCACTAATTCTACCACCTCTACTACTACTACTACTGCACTAGTGCTTAAAGAAAAACTTCTTTTCTCCACTTTACTTAAAAGTAAAAGTATGTTTTACAAAAAGTACTTAGGATAATGGATCTAACTACTTTCCACCACTGCCAAAAACAAAAACTAAAATTTGTGACTTCCTAAAATGTCTTCAAAATCCAACCATAACTTTTTAAAGTGCCAAACCAAAGCCCACAGCAAAATAACCTCGTTGGGTGAGGCCTATTAGAATGCATGATGCATTTGAGTTTATGCATGAATTTAGATTTATTTCTGAAAATGGTAAAAGTATTTTACTTAATTACAAAGTGGGCATTTGATCCTGCATTATGGTCTGGCTCAGTTCTCTTTTCTGATGGGCTGACAGATGTGCATTCAAACTGTTTACCACACATACTCCAGCTAATCCTAATTTCCATTCAAAATAATATTGAATCCTCAGCACAAACTCTTTTAACAGCTTGGTAATTAAGCACAGAAGTAAAAGACATTCTCGGCATCAGGTGGAAAATGTCCAGTCAGCAGCTGGGGTTAGCGGCTGCAGCTACTCCGCCCAACTGTTACCGTGGTAACGGCCATGAGGACATACACATTGTTAACTGTGACAAGGTGGCAGTTTCAATGTCAACTATGTTGAGACCAAAATGTGAAATGAGCTAAAAAAAAAAAAAAAAAAAAAAAAAAAAAAAAAAAAAGAGATAAGGAACATGCTGCATGGCCTCATTTTACTTTAGCCTACAAAAAAAAAAACAAGACATCTGCTAAAGCAATTTAGCACAATATTTTTGATGCAAAAGTAGCCTAACTTTTAGTTAAGTAAAATTTAAATTCAAAACTTTGCTGATTTTACTCAAAGGATATTTTTGTTGAGTAGAAACATCTACTTAAGAAATAATATTTTGAAGTAGCAGTACTTCTTGTATGTAGCCTACTTCTTCCACCTCTGCCAAAACCTGAATCTTGAGATAGAGAAAAGAGAAATCACACACCTGGTCTATTTCCAGATATTTGTCCAACCTATTTAGAGCTTTGTGGTGTAAAGTACGTTTTAAAAATAATATAGTTGGTATAATTATATTTGTTTTGAGCAAACATGTAGGCCTAGTGGATTACAGAAGAGTCCTTGTGTATTTGGTTTCTAAAATGAATCCCTCAGTGTGTGTGTGTGGGCGTGCCCACAGTTAACAGTAACAGTTCAGAGGAAGTGTCTTCAGTCATATTGTGCCATTAGTAAGCAAACACACTGACCAAACTCTTTCTTTCTAATGCATGTGAAGATTACAACTCCATGTATCCTTGTAGGTTCTGCATCTGCATCTGCTTGCTTAGTCCAAACTCATAATATTATTTAGTCTTGTTTTTTGTCTGTGGCTTTGAATCTGCTAAATGTTGTTAGGTTTTACAGTAAAGGTCTCAAGGTCAATCAGGGCTCACAAATTTTGCTAGCCCAATGTCCCGGGGCAATTACGTTTTTTACTCGGGCTACCAAAATTTGACAGCCCCTGCCCAAAGGGCTGTCAGAAAGCAGCGTGGTCACAAGAAACAGGCCACATGGTGCACATAGCAGACAGAGAGGGAGAATGGTGAATGTGTGAAGTATAGTGTCGATTATAAGTTTGGAGCTGTTTTTATTTAATATGAATTTACTGGGAAATGTAAAATTGAATGATTTTATGGACATATCAGCCAGCCCTAATTGTTCGTACTGAAAAGTATAATTCAGTTATAAGAAAATGCATATTTACTATATAGGCTATAATTTGGGCTTTTTCATTTCATTTCTGGTTACTAAAATCTAAAGAGTACGTGACTGAAGGGCAATTGGTTATTTTACAATTTCGCGAGCCTTGTCAATGTTATTAAACTATTGTTGATATCTTTCTAATACAACTTGGCTTATGAATTGGTGTTATTTCAAAATTTTTTAAACTGAACCCCTTTTCTGCACAATAATGAAAAGTTGTGAAAAGAGCTTTACTAAACTTTTCTTTTCCAACGGGCATGCTCTGTGTACTGTTAAAGACAGTAGTCTGCTGCCCCCTTGTGGGGGGTGCAAAGGTGACTCCCCAGTCTGTCACTGGAAAGCACTTAAGGTCAGCACCAATTAGAATCAACTCACATGCGCTAACCACAACACGGGCCTGTGAGTTCAAGGTCTAGGATCATTTCTAACCAAACTGATCTTTATATTTAACAGTATTCATGCATTTTTTAACACCAGTTTCTATAGGTGACATTAGCCTACACATGCACTAGAGGTGGGGATAGGTAACTCTGCAGGGTTGCTTAGAAACACATCTTTTACAATATCTTTAAGTAGTCTATATGTAACACACACTACTCTCGTGTACTCGTGTACTCTCAATATACTATACTACATCTAGCCAGGTTTTATATTCTTCTTGAATGCATTGTTACTGTGAAGAAGGTCTAGTCAGTTCAAAGTTAAAATTTTAAAAGCAGAGCCTTTTTCATTATGGAAAAAAAAGTTGTGTGAGCGTTCTTAAAGACTACTCTTCTGAGATAGCCACGTACGAGTCTAGGCCTGGCACAGCGCTCTGTGCTGTAGCTGCAGGTGTAGTGACACCCGCTCAGCGCACAGAGCTACACTGGGCACTGGTAGTAAATGTCAGTGTGTAGTGTGGTGTGTGTAGCTGCTTGGTGCAGCCCGTGTGCGGCTGTTGCTGGGAGCCCTGGCCAATCGCTGGCGCAGCCTGGTGTACAAGTGCCGTGTGGGTTGGAGAGGCATGACATCATCCCCTGCGCGAAAACACTCCATGTAACAGATTTATTTACTACACAGAGCAGCCCACTATTGCACTGTGGGCTGTACGGTACTCCAGCAGCACATCCCTCGCACACACGGACTCAGGCTCCGGATCCTCGTGTGTAGCGTAGTCTGGGAGGGGCGTGCGTCTCTCTGTCTGTCCGCGCGTCTGTTCGTCCGGGGGAATGGCGGATGGGGAGACAGCCGCTTCTATGGAGTGGGACAGCGGCGGTATAGCACACTAACATCATAGCCGTTTATTGGTGTCGCTTTGGTTCAGTGTGATCTCCATCTCTCGCCATGGATCCAGAGAAGACGCTGACATTCTGCCACGGGCTCACGGCTGAGGAGGTACTGCTCTCCTTTTACTCTCTCACACGTTGCTGCTGTCAACAACTGGGCTTTACCTCATCTGCAGAGCAACATGCTTCCCACGGCCTGCGCGCTCTTGTTGGTAAACACTGGCTTGAACGAGAGGCATGCACAGCGGCTATACACTGTATTCACATGCAGTCTTTGAACATAGCTCGCCATATATGTAACCAATGAGTAGTTCGTAGCTCATTATTATGTAGCACACACATATTAGCAAAGCATCTTTCAGTTTATAAAAGTCATGTGGGTTCATTGCGTGTGGGGTACGATCTTTGCAAGTTTAAAAATGGTCTAAAATGGACGTAGTTATGTCAAAATTTGAGTATGCTAGTGAGATGTTTGGTGTTGGTGAAGCAAGAATAAGCAAGGGTGTATGTTCAAGAATACTTAATTATCACATTATTATGTCATTTTGTATGGATGTAGCCTAATGTGTCTAAAATATTTTTTAGCTTTTATTTTTGTTGTTCAATCACCACATTTAAAATGCATGTAACATTTTGGGCACAGAACTGTGTCACTTGCAGATAGGATCAGGTCATTTGTTTGGCAAAATACTACTGCTGACTCAGGGTGCAGAATGTCTAAATTTGTTGTACTGCTAGAACTTAAAGTTAAAGACAGAATTTACAGGAATCACATCGTGCCACTGAGACTATAGTTTAACAACCCAGTCCAAGACTTTTAGGGGCTGAATCAAGATTATTATTAAAGCAGGACACATAATGATGTTCAAGTACGGCCTACTTTTTAGTAAAAAACATATCAGTTATAGTACTTAAGGAGAAACCTTTTTCTAATTTTAGTCAGTAGTGTATAGTAATACAAGCGCTACTATTTCTAACTTAATGTGTGAACATCTCTGATATGTAGCCACAGTGATACCGACAGCCTTGGTGTTGGGCAACACAGCATTTGGAGGATTCTTGTTATTTACACCCAAGTAGGTGATGTGTGGCAGTGTATGGAGACCTCTGGGACTTCATAAGTGGAAATCATTTGTGGTTAGCCTGTGGTCTCTGAGGAGGCCTGGATGGCCACTTCACACCACTATGCATGTACTGCGTGCTGTGTGGTGGGATTACCACAGGAACCAGACCCTTTCCTCCATCATAATGTTCAGTAATAAATCACCCAAGGCAATGTGGTAGTGACTGCTATAGCGTGGTTTCACTGTGGCAGTGTACAATTTACTATCATGGGCCTGGGGAAGAAAGAAGAAAGTATGTCTTCCCAATATATTTTTTGCATCATTACATCATATAGTCAGAGCACAATGTTCATTGGAGAATGTGGAAAGGAGATGAAGAGGTGTGAGCCAGCAGGTTGGAATGGGTGGGGAAAAGTGTGACGTGTGAGAATCAGCAAGAATGAAAGGAAATGTGTACCGTATTTTCCGCACTATAAGGCGCATCGCATTATAAGGCGCACCTTCAATGAATGGCCTATTTTAAAACCGTTTTCATATATAGGGCACACCGCATTATAAGGACGCATCCACTAGATGGAGCTGCGCTAAAGGGAATGTCAATAAAACAGTCCGATAAGTCAGTCAGTCAAACTTTATTAATAGAATACAAACCAGCGTTTTTACAACTCCGTTCACTCCCAAAACAAGTTAGTGCATTCACAATACGGTACTGTACGTGTAGCTCTTATTTGCGCCGCCCTCGTTGAAAACAATGTATTTCCAACTCCATTTGTCACAGTTCAAAGCTACATGAACAGCGTTCGAGCGCTCAGTTTTCTGTCCCCTCAGTGTCGCAACTCTTCTACTAGATGGAGCAAATGCCGCGCCTCCTTGTTCTTTTGCGGCAGGATCCATAAACACGCCTATGGCACACATGAACAGCTGGGACTGGAATTCCCCTTTACCGTTTTTACCGCTGTCACTTCGGCGACGCCCCCTGAATATGGTAGCCATAATTAACCAACACTGATCCATATATAAGGCGCATCGGATTATAAGGCGCACTGTCGGTTTTTGAGAAAATTAAAGGCTTTTAGGTGCGCCTTATAGTGTGGAAAATACGGTACAAGACAGTAATGAGACCAGCAAAGTTGGTTGGTTTAGAGACAGTGGCACAGAGGAAAAGACAGGAGGCAGAGCTGGAGGTAGCAGAACTGAAAATGTGGTTTTCTTTGGGAGTGACGAGGATCAGTAGGTAGGCCAGGGTAACGTTCAGATTTTTTCGATACCAGTACTTAAACGATACCTGGTTTTTGATACTGGTACCTGAGCGATACTTTTTCTGCTCCCTATGGTGTGCTAATTCATCTTCTACAATCATAAAACACAATAGTATTGAATAAAAGACCAACTTTTGGAACAAAATTCTTAGCTGAGTTAAAACCAGTAGTTTGTATGATTTATTCTGTTATTTATTTGATTCATACATGCAAAGGAACATTAAAGGTCCTACTAGGTATTGAAACTTGGTATTGAATAAAAATTATTTTTTCAATACCAGTAGTATCATAACTTTTCATTCAATACCACAAAGATATCTTTTAAGGCTACCCAGCCCTATCAATAGGATTAGTAATGAGTACATTAGAGGGACTGCTCTGGAGGTTATGGGTAGAAGGATGCTGCCAGAAAGATGGCCTAGAGGAAGACCAGAGAATAGTTTTATACATGTAGTGAAAGAGGGCATGAAGTTAGTTGATGTGAGTGAAGATAATGCAGACATTATATTTAGATGCATTAAAATTATTTTCTCCCCTAAGCAGCTTTCCTTATTAATTAAAAAAAAAAGCAACTTACTACGTATTTAAAAAAGACAAGATAAAATATGCTACCTTGCTTGTTTTAATAGTTGGACATAAATCTTCGAATAAAACTCCGCAATTCTAACATAAAACACAATTGTCCCAATTGTAGCTTGACAGTACTGTAAATTGTGGAGAATTCTGTGAATAATGTAGGAGTCAATGGTTGTATGCCAGCAACAGCAGATTGCACTGACAACTGCTACTGTGTTGGTGTTTGCAAGTTGACTTATTGTTACATAGTAGGTGTGAATGCAAATCTGTTTATAGCCTGTTGGAATGTATACATGTGCACACAAACCCTGCAGCCTATAGGACCACCATTGTGCTCCATGCTGACTCCCCAAACTAGCAGCATGTTGTTAACAAAAGAGGCCTACATCCATTTGCATGGATGTAGGCTAATTTTAACAAGGCAGAGCCCCTGAGGTCTGCACGCACCTCACATATTTGAAGAGAGCCAGCACAACATATACAAAGGTCTGAGTGAAACGTGCAGCTGTCAACAAGAGTTACAGCTCTGTGAACTTTTCCATATATGACTGCTTGAAGGTACTGTGGGGTATTTTTTGCATGGTGACAACATATATTTTGATACCTAAATATATGACATGTGATATCATATCAGAAATACATTTGTGATCATTGAAAGAGCATTATGACCTGTTACTACATTTTTATATATACAGAACAAAATTAGGGCTGCACAACACTGAAAAAATGTGATATGCAATAACTGTGTCAAATTTTGACCTAGTAAATTTGAATGCCTGACTCACCAGCGCTAAAACAAAATATTATACAAATATTAAATCAGGAAACAGGTCTAAACTGTGACTAAATCATGTCTTAGTCATGTTCACACCTAATAGTCGATTAAGAACTAAATCTTCACATTGTCACAGCAGATTCTTGTATGTTTTGTTTTTGATTTAGTCTTTTTTATATTCTCACCTCATTCAATCTGCACCAGTTCTCACTAGGAAGCCTACTGAAACCCTGGGACCAGAGTTCACTTGTTTGGGCTGCACCAACTTCATACCTCTCCAAGTGAACCAGGCTTTCTAAGGAAACAAACCAAAATTTGATTATAGTCGACCACCAAGGGCATAGTGAACGCACCTAAAACACTGATTATTACTTTTATTACTTAGTGCTTTTAAAAGCACAGCCAATGCTGCTGTCTCTTTTGCCCTTAAATTAAACTCAGAGTAGTAAATTATTAAAGAATGAAATAGATTCAATAATCGATGTGGAGTGATTCTCAGAGTCTGTGTGGATTGTGCTGCCTGTCTGCTGCTTCGTTAAATACCCATTGACCTTCCCATCTCCTTGAACAGCAATACTGACTTCACACTCCAAAATTGCTCCGTTTGCACAGTTTTTTTTTTCTATTTGTAATTATAACCACATATTTTCACCATCTTGAAGTCTTTTTACATTGGTAGCATGCCTGTACCCTTCCTTAACATGATTGCTTTATTAACATTATGTGATTCTTTGCCAGATGACCATGTCGCTACAGGGGCTGGTTGGAATGGAGACTGTGACGGTAGGGAGCTTTCTCCTTTAACACACTACACATTTCCCTCTAATAAATTACATAAAACATTGGCATGATTAAAATAGGCCTCTGAGCCAAGCCAGTGTGGTTGCTATGGCGATTCAGTTATTTGTTACCACCTCCAACTCTCATGTGTGGTAAGTAACTATGTACAAAACAGATATAGCAACCTCTACTTGCGGCATTGCTTATTTGGAGAGGCCCTAATTTGTCAGTGTTCTTGCAGAGTGTTGAAAATTGCCAGCTTTCTGTCATCTGTCAAAGTATTTATTGTTGAAATATTCACTTGCTGCTTTTAGCAGTGACTTGCTAATGACTACAAAGTAACTGTCAAATTCACAAAGGCTTTTCATGTCCTATTTCAGGTGGCTGTTTCGCAGAAGGAGGCTGACATCAGTACTGTTAATAAGGTCTGGGATTTCTGCATCTCAAATGTGCCCTGTTGCATTCATCAAACATGTTGTCATCTGCGAAATGTTCAAACAACCTTCATATACACTAGCCACTGAATCAGGTACACATTTTCAATTAGTTGTTACAGCAAAAATCTAATCAACCATTCATATGGCAGCAGCTCTCATGTCAAGAGAGACTCAAAAACAAAATATGCTACTAAATGTATTAGCCAGAGAATACTTAGACCCAGAAAGACATAATGTGAGAAGCCTACACACTAGTGGTGATGGGGCAGAGGAGAGTGAGCTGGTTCTGCTGCTGAGGTGATGATGGGGCAGAGGAGAGTGAGATGGTTCTGTTGCTGAGGTGATGATGGGGCAGAGGAGAGTGAGATAATTCTGTTGCTGTGTGGTGATAGGGCAGAGGAATATGAGATGGTTCTGCTGCTGAAATGGTGATAGGACAAAGGAGAGTGAGATGCCTTTAGTTTTGTTTAAAAACAAAAACAGACCTGAGTCTTTTAGAAACAGCAGATCAACAGGAATTTTCAAGCATAACCATCTGTAGCATTTAAAGAGAACAAAATATCCAGTGAGGATGTGAGTTCTATAGTTGAAAATGTATTATTGATGCTGAAGGTCAATTGAGACTAGTTTGCTAACAAGATAGAAAAGCCACATTAAGATGACCACCTATTACAACCAAGGCAAGGTGAAAATCATCTCTAATCACACAACACCTCAAACCTAGGGTACAGCAGCAGAAAACCACACCAGTTTCTTTTCTGCTTGCCTGCAAAAGTTCATTGTACTCCAACTATCTCTGCTATTGAACCTTTGGAATAAGGTGGAATGGGAAAATTGGAACATTGCTCTCCACCAAATCTGTTGCAACTTCTTGATGCTTTCATGTCAATATGGACCAAAATCAGTTTGGGGAGTACTAGCAAGTTGTTCCTAACCCAGCTGAGTTTAAACAGTGGATGTATTGAGATATTGTGGCTTTTGGTCCTTAGGTGGTGAAGCAGCATGAAGAGTCTGATAGCTCAGCGGTCCCAGTAAGTTCCAAGTACTGCCCGGGATTAAATAACAAGCCTGGATACCTATGTGAAACAGGACACTGCTGTGGCGAGACAGGCTGCTGTACCTACTACTATGAACTCTGGTGTGAGTTGACCCATTGACTTTTTATAAAACCATGCCACTGTGGAGAATGTGCCTGCTGTAGGATGCTTATAAGCTAGCTATGCATGGGCCATTAATTGTTGCTTATTACCATAATGAGAGCTCATATTGGTTCATTTCCTGTTCATCTGGTGCAGGGTTCTGGCTGCTGTGGACTGTGCTGATTCTGTTCAGCTGTTTCTGTGCTTACCGCCATCGCCGAGCCAAGATGCGCATCCAGCAGCAGCAGAGACAGAGAGAGATCAACCTCATCGCCTATAATGGAGCCTGCAACTACTCTTCCTCAATGCTTGACCTCAGTATGACTATGTTCATTATTTTCCTTATACAGCACTCATCATAGTATTAGTTACTGGGCAGGGTTTGCTGTTGCTTTTTTTTTCTGTGTTTGTTTACTAGTTCAATCAATGCAGCTCTTGGGGTCTCAAATTCTAAAGATTTCATTAACTTACTGATTACCAAGCCACACAAGTGGAAAAAAATGGACCAGTGTCATATTTGAGGTTTGTGGCTCAAAGGATAGAGCATTTACACCTAAACCAGAAGATCTCTGTTTCAGGCCTAGGTCTGGGCACTATAGGTTTAATATTGCAAGATAGGGTGATTAAACTTTGTCTCAAAAAAAGCCTACTTTACAATTAGATTCACAGTAATACAAAAGCTTTAGATACACCCATTAAACACTATGATATCTTATATCCTATGTATGTGAATAATATAGAAAATTTATTGTTTGTAGGTTTCCTGGCTTCCTTCAAGTTGCCGTCATATGAGGAGGTGGCAGCGCAGCCCAGTACCCCTCCTCCACCATACAGCTCTGTGTTCGCTCTGCAGGGAGGATCGATGGGTGGCCCCAGCTCCTCATACCTCCACCACCACCATCACCGCCACCCGTGTCCTCCCTATTTAGGTCCAGGTCCCAGTGGCTTCACTTCGTCACAGAGCTCTGACAACTACACCAGCTGCTCCTGTGAATCCTGCTCCATCACATCCCCCTCTAGCACTTCCTTTTCTGTCCAGGTGACTGACGAGACCTACGATAGCAGCCACATGTCCACGCCCAGCGAATCAGGAGACAAATCTGTTTTTACGCCCACTCCCTCTTCCCCGGCACTATCACAAATCCCACCGGATGTCATCCCTGTGGCCAAGCCAGATGTTGTGCCCATACAGAGACAATCATCCAACACCACTGAGGTCATCTCCCCTTCAGCTCCCCAGCTCTCTCTTCCTCTACACTCCCTCAATGCCCCTGGTCCTTCAAACCACCATCGCCACCCCCTTTCCCCGCTCATTCTCCTGTCCTCCCTCCCACCGGCTCAAGTCCATCCTCTCGCTTTTCCAGACCCACTTGGAGCCATTGCTGTTAAGAAAGAAAAAGTAGAGCATCAGGTTTCCGGCTCAACTTCTCTCCCCATTGTGTCTCCACCTAAACCAGTGCTCTTCTCTCCCACCAACATGGAGAAGCCTAAACGAGACAGAGAGGAGGAAGAGTTTGAAGATGATGATGAAGAAGAAGACCATTTTCGCCATCGAAGGTTGACCGGTGACTCTGGGATTGAGGTGTGTCGTTGCCACGTCAAACGAGTGGAGCAAAACGAAGTGCAGAAAGAGAATTTCAGTATTAAGAAAGAGGGAAAGGTTGCAGCCCAGTCACCACACCGGGATGACTGTGCTGAGCGGAGCAGCAGCAACTCATCTACCTGCAGTGTCAACCTGAATACCAGTGAGGCCATCATCACTGTGGAGTCCTCTTAGACAGAAGGCCAGAGAGATGTTGACAAACAAGAACCAGAAGTGAGATGTTTATGATTCATAGCATTCTCATAGATCAAGACTAGTAGGTGAAAGTTGAATCACTGAAGAAAGTCTTGCAGGTCCTTGTGTAGGACAGAGAGGCTGAAAGATGCTCTTGATTCTTCTTTGATATTATTTCAAGGGAAATCCCAAGAGTATCAGAAACCTCTGTCGAGTTGAAGTTGTCAGCTAGTTTTAGTGATGGCTTGACACATGAATTATTGTTCTTTCTCTGAAGATGGTAATGATGTGCTCTGTCTTTGTAGCCCTAATTCAAGTCTCACTTGCTTGAACCACAACACTGCTTGATGTACATTAAACAAATTATGTTTGATCAATGTCTGTGCAGTACCCCAGCATCATTTTCAGTAATCTTTGTGATGCAGCAGTGATATTAAAAGATTAGATTAGATTTCCAATAGGGAAAACATTCATTATAATGGTTACTTACCAAAATTTGTAACATCAATCACCATTGTTATAAGAACATAAAATTAATGTTGTGCTATACAAAGATATGCATAATTGTGAGACATTCTCATCGCCTTTCCTTGTGTGGAATTCTAGATAGTTCTCTACCTCTTGAGGCATCCAACAATTAGATGGACGTACTGATTAGTGAAAATCCCTTTTTGATGGAAATGCTGTTATCCCACTGACATGCAGATTGTAATGAGCTAGAAGAATATTTCTAACTTTAAGGCATCTCATTTTGCTTTCTCTGTAAATGTTTCTCTTGGACAGAGCTCCAATAATATAAGCTGTGAGAACACAGGTCAGGAGTTTTTTTTTCTTGTGGGGTGATTACCCCTGTCTCTTGGCCACAATGAAAGAAGGCAACTATTCTATCCTGTTTTTGAGATGTGTGTTTTTTAGACTGCACCTTATCTCTTTCTTTTAAAAAGGTGCAAACATGGTGGGTGTGTTGGTGGCAAAGCTTTACCACAATATTGTGACATTATATTGTTACTTCAGACTGTTACCTAAATATACTGTTGACTGACTGTTTGACTTCACATGGTGTGTTTTTAACATGACCCTGGGGGCTCATTGCTGTTTTTGCCTAGCAATGACATTTTTGAGGTTGGAGTGTTTCTTTATTTTTTGTAGGCAGAGCCTATTAGCCTAATCTTATTACTGAATGTAAAAGGTTATGCATTACAAAAACACTCAATGGTTAAACTAAATAATTTGTTAAAATCATACTGAAACATGTCCAAAACTGCAGCAGACCAGCTGCAGTGGACTTAGACTGAAGTGCCCATTGTACTGTCTGAGTCACTTGTGCACGTCTGAAATAAATAAAAAAAAATGTCCACATTAGTAATTACTACTATACAGTGGGTTATTTCTCCTTAAGATATTGTGTACTATGCTTGTTTCAGCCATGTTTATATTGTTATCCATAGTTATGTAAATCTGTACATTACTGACCACTGTAGATCACTAGTCTTTTGCACTTAACTCTATAGAGTTTAGTTAAGCTTGTAGTCCGTTCTGATTTAGCACTCACTGGGAATAGCACACATGCACTAACTTCCTAATAAATCCTTGCGTAGAATGTACTGAATAATCTCTTTAATTTTAAATCCTTATTTAATTGCCAACAAGAGAAACCCTATAAAATACATATTGTTCTGTGAACAGATGTGTTGCTGTGGCTTATCATTTTATTGCTTCAATTGTCAGACAAATAATGGAGGAGGAGGTGTGTGTGGCTCACACAAGGGTCCCAGGCAAAGAAGGCTCTGTTATGGGCTCTGTGGACATATCAATATAAATGTTATTTTGATGGCTGTAGAGAAATAGAAAAGAGCTCATTTATGTGGTCATTAATTGGAGTACTATATGGTGCCTAGATAAAAGTAGAGTTTCTGTTAGCATTTTACCATTAGCTGCGGCTAAGTAAGTGTGTTGTCTGTATATACCTGTATATCAAACATTTTCATAGCAGCTTGAGCAGTCTCTATAAAATATACACAGTACATAGTACAGGTGAGACTTGCAAAAAATGTATTTAGCAATAGTATTCACACCTTTTTTTCCTTATTCTAGTGAATGCTGGTTAATAGGAAATAACTGTTGTGAAAAGTAATTTACCTCTTATAAATGATTTACAAGCTACACAGCATTTTAAATGGTTATAAATTGTTTTGGCTTGAAAAGTTTAAGTGCAAACTTGTTTGATTTGATTTTTTCTTGTAGCTACAGTTAATGGCTCACATGCTCAAGACAAGTTCAACTTTAGTCACAGAGCTAATGTTTTACAGTGTCACTTCTATAAGACTAAGACACATGAAATAAAACTGTGCAGTAAACAATAATCATACTACCACTGATCCCACCTCAGTTTTTACATTTGATAGTAAAATGTTCATCATACTACATCAAGCACTACACCTGTGATTTTAAATCTGAATTATCAAGCATTTAAATTTACTCAATTACTTGAGTTGTTCAAATCATATAAAAACACATACATTTGAATTACATGGATCAAATAATATAATAGGATTCTGACTATAACATAATGTGGTCTAAAGTCTTGAGTTATGCACTCATGCATGAGAAACACAAACTAGGTTATTTTTTAAAAGTGGTCTGAGTAAGCTCACTGTAAATAGAGGAAGTGTCATGTTTTGCCTTATCAGCAGCTGTAAAGTGTATAGTGTGTAAGCCCAACTTTACTTTTTTGGCAAAGTTTGCCAAGGCCTGATACAAGACTGTTACCTCGAGAGTTTTTGACTGCAACCGACTGTTTACGTTTCCTTATCAGGATAGTATTTACTCTATATTTGTACTCACTTTGTTTTGTAAAAGGTGAGTAATAAAGCATCAAAACCATTGAGCCCACATTGGTTAGGCTAAGACTAAATAAAACCTGTAAGTAAATCGCATCAGGAAATCTCAAGACTGTTTTAAAAGTGGTCTCCTTTTACTCCAGCAACAATGAGACACATTATTAGCAGTATCTCTGTGTACTTGTATGTGGAATAGTTGATTCTTATTACTACAGATTGTAGTGTTCTTTGAGGTTAACTTTGTGCATTTCTATCTACAGCTCTTTGGTGTGTTGTGCGCATGTGTGAGAGTTATTGTCAGCTGTGTTGTGCTATTAGACCATTGTTAATTATATCAAAGCCAAAGTTGACTGTTGTTAGAATTTGTTAACATATTTGTCAGTTTTAAATATTCAGACATTTTTAGTAAGTAATCATTTAAAATTACAGTTTTGTACTTTGGTGTTTAGAGTATAATCTGATGTAAAGTCCAAAACAGTGCTTTTTTGTTGCACTTTTATAGTGCTCTCCCTATAATTGCTTTTTAAGTTTCTTCCATTTGAGGTTTTCCATTGTAGTTTACTGAAATTCTGCAGTGTATGAAAAATCTGTGCTATTTGATTCAACAAAAACTGTGCATTTTATGTCAAAATAAATGCTACCAAGTACTACCCATGTCCTTGTATATTTGAAATAATATTGGACTGCACATTAAGCATTTTCTACTGTAATTTCATAGAATATGGACATATTTTTAAAGGGAAACTGTGATAAAAACTCCCACTCATAAGTATATGTCATAACTACTGACTCATAAATCATGCACACATTCTACAAGCTTCACCTTAACCAGTGGCATAAAAAGAACATTCATTAATTGGGCTGTTCAAACAACATGTATTATGATTAAAAATCCTCAAAGTGAATATCACAAATAACAAGTCACAAATTTGGTTGTGAATTTTGCTACAAAGGTCACAATATAGCTTCATATGACTGATTGTATTTAACATTTAACTTTCTATTACATAAAAGGTTTGTGGAAAAATATAGGCTACCACGTGTTTAAATTGCATAGAGATTTGTTTGTGATCATTGGAAATTTACGACATCATGACATAATACCCGAGTTATCTCCGCCATCTAGTGGCGCAAATATATATCACAAGTGAAAATGACGAGGAACATGTGGCAGTCAGGGTCTGGCCAAACAGCAAAACAACGTAAAAAAAAAAAAAAAAGAAGAAGAAAAGAAAACTAAATGAACTATAACTTGTGCATAAATGAAGACATTTTGCTAAAATATCGTCGAATACATGTATTATAAAATAAACTTCACTCTGTGGGTAAGGTTTAGGGTGAAAACATTTCAAATTACCCTACCTTTACGTAGACAATGCCTTTAAAAATAAATCTTTGTCTGTATAAAGTTTGCTCTAAAGCCTTGTCTTTCTACCACAGACCTCTACTGTTCATAGAAGAAGATGGAGTACTTTTATGGATGTAAAACCAGAAATGCTTTTGGAGACGCTGCTGTGGAGGCCTGCCGCTCTGTGATTGGTCAGAGCGGACCAGCACCCACCCCCTCGTCTGACCACTCCCCATCCGCGTTTTCTCCACGTGATTCTTCTCGCTCGCTCCTTGCAAAGTTAAAAACAGACTTTGTTTATCTTGCTGGCTGTTTGCTGAAATGATCACTGACTAGTTAGCTTATTTCACCCATTTAGCATCCATACTATTCGACTCTTCCCAGCTCAACTGCTGAGAAGAGATTCGTACTATTGTTTACATATATTTCACTTGCACTCATCTGCGTATTTTTGTCTTATTGTGATTGAGTGTATTTTTTATATTTAGTTAGCTAATATTGTGCAGCGCAAAAGGGATCTAAAGGGCTCTAGCGTCGTCTCGCCACGTGCTAAACACTAACTCGTATGCAATAAAAAGGTCCTATTTTGGAAACGATTGCAGATATTTTTGAGGATTTTGTTGCAGCCCGCGGTAGCTTCAAGGAGGAGAGGACGTGAGGATTTTGACTGAGTGATTTTCGGAGAGCGCCATGGCGACCGAAGTGGATACGTGGTCCACGGCTCAGCCCGCCGCCGACGGTGAGTACCCGCGTGAACATAGCGGAGAAATAAGTGCACAGATGTATCTATATGAGGAGAAAAGCACCGCTGTGGAGACTGGCGACTTCACCGTTTCCCATTGTCCCTGCATGGGGTGGGCTGCAGTGCTAGCAACGCTTCACCATGTGTTCACAAATCACACTTTATGTTATGCGGAAGCACACGAATACACCACGAAACCTGCTTTTGCTCACACGGCACGCTGCAATAATGTGATGTAACAATTGAATTTATTTAGTATATACATTTACAGTTGGCCTGCGATCACATTTAACCCTTTCGCGCTTTTGATTGGACGAGGGCCGTTTGCTTACTTCCGCTTTGTGTGCACATTGGCGCAGCTATTACAAAGCTTTCGAACAGAAATATTCGGTTTTTACTCGTTTTTATCCATGTAAATAACACATACTCTTGTGACTTTGAAAGCGCAATAAGCAGCTCAAGTTTCTTTCCCTTATTTTTCCCACACGCATCAGCATTGGTGTTTTATGGCTTGTACGTAATGCACATACCGTTAAAAGGCAATTTTCAGAGTAAAAGGACCCGCTTTTTTCTATTTTGCTACCATAAAAACACATTTACAGTAAGAGTTGTTGGGAGAATTACACGTAAACATTCGACTTTACATTACAGCCACGTATTCACTTAGTTTGACTTTTTTTTTTTTTTTACAATTATGAATTTTAATATGTGGTTTAAATATTGATTGTTGTAGCTGAACGTGCGCTCACTTGATTGATACGGGAGCTCGTGGTACACTGTGCTCCCGTATCTCTGCTCTGTTGATGGTGACGTCGGCACGTATAGGGCGTAAGAGCCAATAGGAAAGCCTTACATAATCTGTGCTCTGCTGTACGTTTAAAGGTTACATAAGTTGTAGAAATGTATTGTTAGCTCCCTGTCAGCTGGTTGTAACTGACATAATATATCAACATGTAATACTCTGGCCTACATGTGTTAAAAATTATAAACTTTCTGTTCCAATAATATGTCAGTCAGTTTTATTTGTCAGACTGGCTTTGCAGTTTGGTAGATACTAGCAGATAACACACTAAGATTGCACTTGGTTTGTTTTGTTGTGGTAGTGTAATGTGTGTGTGTGTGTGTAGGTGTAGGTGTCTGCACAGATGGTCTCTTCTGTATGAACTTGACTAGGCCTTTTTTCCCAAGGAGCCACGCTTGATTGAGCAGGCCCTGTTGATGAGGTGGTCACACATTGCTGTCAAAGACTCTATTGTGTGAGCTGGGTTAAAAAACAAGTCCTCAATACATTGTCGGTCACTCAAACACAAGCGGAAATGTACTCTTTAAGGAAAGTGCTGGTACACAAGTCTGACCTGTTGATTGTGTTATTGTCACCACCGTGTAACTCTTAATAGAGCTTGGCACAGTTATTTTATAATGGGTGTTTGTGATTTTTATCCATAAACTAACAACATTCACCAATAGATTAAAGAATTGTTTTTTGTTTTTGTTTTTTTGTTGGTTTTTTTACTGATAAAGATTCCAGGACTTTTCAGGCACAGATCATCCATCAAGTTGTGTGTGTCAATGTTTGTAAAATGTTTGTCTGACTTTTCAGCTACATTAAATTTTCTATTAAACACTCTGCATGGCTTAATACATATAGGGCGTTATCTGTTTGCTAGTTTACACAACTTATTTAAGATATATTGAAAGTAAACCACTCTAGCCATATTTTATTATTACCTACTGAGTACACACTATAATACTATAATATAGCCCAGCCCTTTATCCTTTGTTTTTCCTCCTTCACAGCCTCACACATGCTCAAGAACACTTGTTTGCACACTGCATGCTTTTGGTGTAGCTACTTTATTACAGACGAGACGACCCACTGATGCAATGTGCTGCTTAAATTGCATTAGCGCATAAGATTTGTGCTTTATCTTACAAAATAAATGGGTTATCAGATTCCTAACTGTGTACGTGTGCACTTTTAATCTCAAGAGCGCATGTCTACTTTGCAGCAATCTGCAGGTGATACGTGGACTGTATTAATAAGAACAATAACAGTACAATATCAGTTCAGTTGCTTGTTAAAATAAAATAACATCTTGTGGTGTTATGTGAGCGGTGTGTTATTTCTAAACTAACTTTATATTTATAGCATATTAGGGCACTGCACCCTTACAGTACAAAAAGCTGTTAGTACCAACTGTCTTCCTAAGTTACACACTGTTCGAATCTCTATACACTTAATGACAGTTAAACGCTTTTAGCATCCACACCCTTATGTCTTCTATAGATAATCTGTGCAGGACCACATAGGATTGGTCTTTTGCCCCATAAAATTATGCATTTACTCAATTACCCTCAAAGAACTTGTTTATGTATATTATTACATTTATGAGATTTTAATGCTTGACCACAACCTTTTTAAAATTTTATCAATGTCTTCTCGTCATTCCATACCAGGTTTATACCATAAGTCCTTTTCATTCGGATCGTTGCTAATGTCCAGCTAAAGCACTTGTACAGGCATGCTGGATATGGAACACTCCCACACAGCAAATGGGTTAAAGGTTCTCTGTATCAGGCTGCAATGTTTGTAATTGTGGGGGCTGATATGAAAATCATCATTCATTTTGGCAAGGGGAAAAATAACCAGTTAAGAAGGCTGTCAAAATCATCACCTAATGACACTAAAACAAACCTAGCGCAAGGAGTTTGAAAAAGTTCCTCTGCAAAATTGCCTATTGTGAAGCCTGTTTTGCAACTCTGGTCTTGGCACAACACTTGAGTTTATCTGCCTTTTATGCTTTTTTCCAATTGGCTGACTGTAATGTTTGGCTCGCTGCCATTGGATAGTTCCTAATTTACTGCTCTTGCACAGCCTGTGGCCTACATTTGGGAAGGGGGAGGCGCTACAGGAGGAGATGACACATGGTCAGTTGTTTACAGATTTTCGGAGGCTAAACGGGTAGGGTCTAGCTTAAATTACAACAGGTTAATTTAGAGAGTGGTATTTTGCTTGGAGGTAGTGTTTCCCCCCACAAACAACACGTATCTTTGCAACATAAGCAACTCCTATGGATGCAATCTGTGGCTTGCATTTTTCCCTCTGTCCATGTGTTTTCCTTGTCCTTTAATCTGTATGGCCATAATTTGTTAGGACCAGCATTTAGGCTCATGCAGAGAAACACATAAGTATTCATTACACCCTCAGACATTCCTCCTTTGGCTGCCCCTCTCTTCTACAGTACAGGCATGTGACCAGTACTAGCCCCGACCATGCCATATGTAGTCAGGTTTACTCCAGCTGCTGCACACTGATCGCGAGAAGACAGAGTCATAAAAGATGGTGTCAGCACTTCTCGGGCATGTGTTCCCCGTCACTGCCCCCTTGCGTGCCTGTAGGAGCACTCCACTCTCACTTGTTGTGCTTTAATTTTCCCACCTAGACTAGACAAGGGGCAGCATCTTCAGACTGACTGATTGTATTTAAATTCCATATTTCTGATACCAGCAGGAGAATATAAACAATTGTGTGATTTGACATTTTGCCTAGCTTTAACTGTCTGGAGCTGGTGAGTGTCAACAAACTGTGTGTAGGCTGTGTGCCGTCATCTTCCTGTGTTACATTTCACTTGTTATGTGACCTTTGGCTTGTTTTACAAAGCACTGCCATAAAATATTTAGGCTTTGTCCAGGTTGTGTTGTGCAGTTTTAGTGCAGGTAAATCTAGGACAGGTGACTTCAAAACGTCTGAATATAGCGCCCCTACTTAAAATATTTACGGCTTTAATGCATTTCCATTTTGGCATAGTAAGATTTCTTTTTGAAAACTTGTATGTTGCAATGCTGAACTTTAAAAGCAATTAAAGTGATTAAATGCCACCATAAAGTTCTATTTTTTGTTGTTGTAACACTTGTAAAATGTATGATGTGAGAATGTCAGAATGTTGATGTAAAACGCCTGATTCTCAAGGTCCAGTGTGTGTAATGATTTGCTCAAAACATAATGCATTGGTTTGTTTGTTTGTTGGTTTGTTGGTTTGTTAGCAAGTAATGGTCAGATGTAAATTCTGTTAAGATGAGTAATTGGACAGCTTTTGGTGTGGATCTAAAACATTATCTGTAGCCACAAATTTTAAAGCAGACAATAACAAGAATCCTCTCAGGGTTCAAGGGTGGGACAGTTCGTGATGTTAAAAATGAAAATTCTAAACATTATTTTAAGGGCCATGTGCTACAAAGTGTTACAAGTGTTTAATTTAAAATGCATAAGTTTTAAGAAAGGGACAGAAAAAAAAAAAACTCCAACCACAAGGGTTCAGAAGTTGTATTATTTTTTTCTTTTTTTGCAAGGGGGGTGGAGGGTGGGGGTCAAGTTGATTGCGTCTTCCCTTGAGTACCTTACCTTGAGGGTGTTTTGCAGATGGTTAAACATTTCTGTATTGTTGTGTCTCTTCACTACACAGGGATGCTCTCTCAGGAAGAGAACCTGTCTGAGGCAAACAAACACTACAGCGATGATGAAAACCTGTTGAATGAGAGTGAGGTCAACGGTAACTGGACCCCTCAGGAGAAAGCACTCCATGAGGCCCGACTCAAAGCCAAAGCAAAACGGCGCCTACGCAAGTCCTCATCCCGCAACTCGACCAGTGAATCCTTCTCTGAGTCGGGGGAGATGGGAGGAGTCGACCCGAACAGTCCAAAGGGCAAGGTTGCCCCAAATGACCGCAAATCCAGGATGGGGAAAGGCAGGGGGCTGCCAAAGAAAGGTCTGTTTGTTTTACTCCTTATTCTTAAATGTTTTCAATACAGAACTATGGCCTTATGAAAAACTAATTTGTTAAAATATTGTGGGGGGGGGGTTGGGGGCACATCTAACAACAGTCATGATGTTGTTCCCAGGCTATGATTTGTCATTTTGTAATCCCAGGAAGTAAACTAAATAACAGGAAATAAACTGTTTATAATGCTATAGATATAATTACCTTGATTTGGTTTCATGACAAACCACAATGTTTTCTGGTTTCCTCAGGTGGAGCTGGGGGTAAAGGAGTATGGGGTGCTGCGGGGATGGTTTATGAAGATGAAGAACCTGACATACGGGACCCCAACTACGATGAGTCTGCTCAAGTAAGTCATTTTACACAAAGAATGATGTCACTATTCCTGCATGGGACAATCTTAGATGTAGAGTTTATTGGGACTATGTTCATATCTCCATTAAGATGACTAGCTGCATTTCTGTCTTTCTGAGTTTACAAGCACTGGGGAGAATTAAGTGAAAGCATACTTAAACATTACACCACACTTAAAAAACTAAAAACATATTTGTAACATTGCAATTGTGTATTCCAATAAGAATGCAGCATGAATGTATTATAAGCTACGGTAGACACGTTTTTTAAATTTCTGTGCCACAAGAAATAAGTATCAGTGAACAAGTTAACCAGCAGTAGAAAGTAAGACTCAAAATATGTCTCTTCCAGGATGTCTTAAAGTATTATATATTATATATCACTTCATATATCCTGTTTTATCTAAAATGTGCTGTTATGCTGTCTGACAGTGTGTGTATGCTGTATAGTATATGCAACAATATTATATGAATTGCATTATCCAGGTTTGCTACTCAAGATGTGGTTTTGGCATCTTTACACGAATTTTTAAGTTCCATGCACAGTATAATCATAAGAGATTAGTTTGAATTTTTATACCTGCATGTAACAGTACTTTTAAAGAGGACTCACAACTGTCACATTGCTTTTAGGAAAGAGCTTGTCTAGCTGAGATAAGGTACACTAACAATCAAGTAACTGAAGGCTAAAAGTGCACATGCTGATATTAGAATAAAGCACCGTCAGTGGTCTATACATCCCAGCAGTTATTTTGTCACTGCTGACCACCAACAACAGAGGTTAGGCCATCACAGTTGCTGGTGGTCAGACCTGTTGTGGCCAGTAGCTTATTGTTCGGGGAGGCCCATAGATCAGAGGAGAGCTGTATTGGATAACACCTTTTATTTCTTGTGTCAAACAAACGTGCTGATGTTGACTGACTGTGGTTGGGACACAGAGTCTGCATGAAAAAAGCTTTAAACAAGATTGTCAACATGCACAAGAAGCAGATACAAACTCCACACATGATAATTTCACGCAGATGGCAGAATCCCATCGCAATCAGCAACATTTCCAATCTTTAACTGCCGCTATCAAGCCAGTGTTCAGTGTGTGAAGGCCATGTTTATGCCACTCCTGATGGTCCCACAGGTCCTATGCTCGCAGGGAAGGGTATAGCAGCCAGCTTTTGGCCTTGGAGGAAAAGCATACAGTAATGTCAGCGGGGAAGTGGGACTGAGTGGTACAGAAATTTACACAGCACTGAATTCTGAATTTAAAGGCAGGGTCACATGATGCACTCATGAAGAGAAGAGGACATTCAGTCTCTGGGCATATAAGACAAAGCTAAAGATGACTACAAACCCAATCCAGGAAAAGTAGGGACAAGGACAAGGTGTAAAATGTAAATTAATACAAAATGCAATGGTTTGAAATCTTGTTAATACTTTAAAATAACTTGCAGCATGACAAGAATAAAGCATTCCTAAATATGTAATTAATAATTTATTCAGTAAACAGTTTATAGATTCTGAATTACCAGTGCTATTTATAGTTTGCACTGATTTACACTGATTGAGCCTATTACTAAAGAATTATAACAATGTTTGATTAAATAATGCTTAACAGTGTGAGCTGTTCTAAAGTTTTACTGAAATCTCACACTATATTTTACTCACAATTGACCATAAACAATATATCAAGAGTTGAAACTGAAACTTTACCATTTCAAAACAAATTATAGCCCATTTTAAATTGGATAGCACCAAAAAAGAAGCCAAATTTTGTACTGGAAATCACTGCATAGATTTAGAACACTTTCACAAGTCATTGTTTGTTTACACAGTCTGCACTGATGCAAGTTAAAAGCTGTTAACAGAAAAGAAAAAGTCAGCTGAAAATCCAGAAACCAGAATCCAGTCCAGCTGGCTATCCAGAAACACATTTTCTTAGGGCTGTTTGGGTTTGTCTTTTACAAAATTTGATTATCTTGACCATAGAACTGTTTTCCTCATCCCAACTTTTTTGCTGCCATCAAGTTGAAAATGTGCTATTATTATTAAAGAAATGGTCAAATGTCTAAGGTTTCAACACCTAATATATTGGTATGGTCTATTGTGAATAAAATATAGTTTTATAGATCTGATTTGCAAACGACATTCAGGGTTTGTAAAAAAGTAGTTTCTTTCATTATAAAAATAATATAGATATAATAGTTCCTGCTTACTGTGTTTTAATGTTCTCTGTCTTATCTTTTAAACAGTGAGTTTATACAATACTAGAGAATCAGGAAATTGAACTGCAGTGTCTTTTGGCTCTTGTGCTTTTTCTTGCCAATGTGTTTTCCTGTGTTGAGAGTTTGCCCCGGTCAGTAATTTAAAACAATAGACTTTAAATGCTCTACATTCTAAAGGATATTAAGAGAGTGAGGGACTATAGTTATAATATCTTGAAAAGTTGCATTCAAAAAATTGTTGTACCTGTCATTTTTACACTGTTGCTATTTTTTTCCAAAGGGAGACACAGTTTACGCTACAGTTGTTCCAGAGATAGATGAAAAGGAACTGGAAAAAATGGTCAACCCAATTGTACAAGAATACTTTGAACATGGAGACACCAAAGAGGTCGAGGTAAATTGATTATGAACTATTCTGAAAGGGCTGCAGAATGTTCGAAGAGAAACTTGCAGTATATTATTATTTTGATTATTGCGATGACAATATGATCTTTGATATTTCGGTATACTTTTTGACATAGTAAATTCAATGGATTTTAAACTCCATTTCTTTGTATTTACTAGTCAAAACTGGTTTAAAATTAACATTCAAACCAGGATAAAAACAAGGCTAGTTACTAGACAAGGAGTAAAGTGAGGAATCAAGACTAAGTCTATTTTAATATTTTTATTTGGTCACAACAAACAATGATTATGGAGTCTGATGGAGGCCTATAATATTAGTGTGATATGGAAAATGCATCTGCTGATATCAAGATAATGAATTTGCAAAATATTGTGCAGCTCTGCATTTTAACATTGGCAATGTGTCTAAAACCATACTTATGTCTGAATTGCATAACATGACAGCTAATGCTTTTGTCATTTGCTGTGGCAGTTGTTGCTGAAGGAACTGAACTTGGGACATCATAAGTACGAGTTCTCCTCTATGGCTGTGTCCCTGTCTCTGGAAGGCAAAGCCAGCCACAGAGAACTGACCTCTCGCCTTCTGTCGGACCTGTCGAACAAGATGATGTCGCAAAGTGACATGGCCCGAGCCTTTGACAAGATGCTCAAAGAGTTGCCAGACCTCATACTGGATACACCAGAGGCCCCACAGGTATAACAGATCCCAAAACAGACTACATCAGTCAGCAAGATCCAATTCATCTACAAGCGCTGTGTTTTGGATCTTTATATTTTAACATGTGTCTCTGTTTTGCGCTCACAGATGTTAGGCCAGTTCATAGCCAGAGCCATAGCTGACCATGTGCTCCCCATGTCTTTCCTGGACTGTTACAAGGGAAAAGTGGACTGTGATCATGCCAGGTAAGTTTACAAGGATAGATGTGTAAGCACTGTGAGTGTCTTCAGTGGCATCGTGTTCTTTTAATGGTGAATAATCCACTTGATTGGACACTAAGCAAAAGCTGATTAGATGCCAAATGTTTCACCCTTGGGTTGTTTTCAGTTGTTTATTAAGAATAACAAACATGCAAGTGGTGTTCATTTTTTGTATTGCCTTGTTTTTTTTGTTTTCAGAGTGGCTTTAAACCGAGCTGCAGTGCTTTTGTCCATGAAGAGGGAGATGGTTCGTCTGGATAATGTGTGGGGCGTAGGTGGAGGCCTAAGACCTGTCAAACATCTCATTAAAGAGGTAGGATTAAGTTGGGAAAGCTGCAAACATTTAACCAGCCAACAAACAGCACAATTAACATATTGTGCAACCGCCTCTGTGTTCACAATGACTTAGTAAATAATCATGGGCTTGGAAAACTTTTCATTGAAGAGCTTGGCTTCTGTGTTTATTGTGCAAGATAAACTAAACACAAAAATGCATGCTGGGTATGGAGCCACAGCCCAGGCCACTGCTATGCAGCTGTGTCAGCAGTTTTCTACCCTGAGAAGTGCACTGGACTGTTGCAGTACACATGTAGACTTATCTGTGTAAAGATTCATGCACACATCGGCATCATATGTGTTTAGTCTGCATTAACCATAATTTCAAGCTTTTGATTTTTCTGCATGGTTATTTTATATAGGAGCAGACTGGGGAGCTGCATATGCAATAGGTCAAAAGAGAGTGTCCACTTTTGATTTCGTACTCTCTACAACCAGAGAAAGTATGAACTTGGCAGGGGAGTCACAAGGCCTGTTCTGTTGTTACTGCATATTGTAGATTGATTTTCCTCTCGTGTTACTATCCCACCTGTTGACTTCACACTCTCTGTTGTGATGCAGGTGACCACGCATTCTCAAGTACTCGTATAGCTAAGAGGCTTTAGTTTGCTTCATTTGCTTTTGGGTTAAATTTTAAATGACTACCTCTGACTAATTGTTCCAGGAATATTTAAAACAGTGTTGCAGGTGTGTGTACTCAGTGTAGCTCTGCAGTGAGTGATGTAACCAAGCAAAAACAGCCCAGAATTTTAAAGGAAGTCCTGTTATTGCTGCATAAGTCCTTCTGTATTATTGCTTTTAAGGATATTACTGTTTGGCCTTCTGCACATCACTGTAAATGCAGTCAGATGTTCGTATACCCTGCTCTGTGTTTTTTTCTGAACACCAAATACTTATTTGTTGGTCTACTTGTGTTGCAGATGAACCTCCTCCTGAAGGAGTACCTGGTATCTGGGGATGTGGCAGAGGCAGAGCACTGTCTGCATGATCTGGAGGTGCCCCACTTCCACCATGAGCTAGTTTATGAGGTAAGGAAGGAAGATTTTTACACTTAGCAATGATGATGAATGATCACATTAGTATTGTACAATATAAAGATCTTAAATCAACCTACTAAAGCTACAGAATAAGAATTTTGTAAATCACTTTCTGCTGGTGCCTTGATCCTTGCCAAACTCACAAATATCTTATAGGCTGCTGCATCTGATATCTTCCAAGGACAATGTTTGGCAAAGTATCATTTGCAGTAATTGTATTACTAGGCTCTGTCCAAATGAGTCAGAGTGGATACATGCATAGAAATCAACACCCATTGGTTGGTCTATGCCACTTATCAACATTTACTTAATAGCTGTCGCTAACAAAGTGGGTAATTCAACACTGTTTACATATATTTACACAGAGAGTCAACAAAAAGAAAAGAAAACTTAATAAATATAAAAATCAAAACAAAGAATTGCGCAAATATTCAATATATACATTATGCAGTCTTTTGTGCAGTCTTCCACAAGGCTAATAGATTATTGCTAAATGTGAAAACTAAATGCAGGTCGAGACATTTTTGGTAGCAAATTTGTTCTGTTTTGCTTTTTAAGTAAAATAATAGTAATTACTAGTAAAAGAATAACATCCTAATGCTCCCTTCAATACATATCACTTGAGTCATTTAAAAACATAATAGCTAACTTGCACCAACACTGCCACCTTGTGGTGAAATGTCTGACGATTGTCTTGGCAGTTGATTTGATAATAACATGAGATCTCATGAGCCTTTTGCGTTGTCTTTCAGGCTGTAGTAATGGTGCTGGAATCCAATGGGGTCAACGCCAGCCAAATGATAATGAAACTGTTGCAGTCTTTCTGGAAAACTGGCCTGGTCACTGTTGATCAGATGAATAGGGTATGTGTATTTGTTCACTCAGTGTTGCCTTATTTGATATAGATAGCTGTAATGTTTAAATTGAGTGAAATATGCACACAACTGTTTTGTAGCCAAAATATGTTTTCACATAGGGCTTCCAGAGAGTCTACGATGAACTCCCTGAAATCAGCCTTGATGTGCCACATGCCCAAACCATCATGGAGAGCTTTGTGGATCTCTGCTACCAGGAGTCTGTTATCACCAAACAGCTGAGGGATGCCTGTCCTTCCAGGTTAGTACTTAGAGGCATACCTACTATACATCACACAACATGGGCCAATTTCAGCATGAAGCTAACTTGTCTGTGTTCTGTCAGAGGACGCAAGCGCTTTGTCAGTGAGGGCGATGGAGGAGTCATCAAGAACTAACTGGGAATAGCTGGAGCAGCGGGAGGAGGATGGGTGTCTAAATGTTCTCTCACCCTGTTTCCACTCGAGCATGACTCTATGAATCTGGGCATGCCACAGTCTCAAAGTTCCTCGTTCCCCTCCTGATTTCAATGTCATTGTATACAAACCAGCGTTGACGTCCAGTGAAAGTAGACTGATGAGTGGTCTGGGCGTCCAGTTCCCTTCATCTTGTTAATCACTGTTTTTGACATGTTTTGTAAAAAAAAAAAAAAAAATCTTTATTTGGGGGTTAATGCACCTCTTTTGCCTGGATCTTTATACCTGTTTGTCAAGAGTGATTTGCATTAGAGTTGCAGATGAAAGATGGGTTGACATATTGGGTTGGATTTAAAGAATGGGGTCTCTTGCTTTGCTTTACTGGTTTATGTTTATGTACTTGAAAAGGCACTTAAAACAGAGCATTTTGTAAAGTTATTTAGAATACATTCTAAACTTTATTTTCTGCCACAGTTTTTTGACAATTATTCCAATGTCAGTGGTGTTCTCTTACTCATGTGGTTATACTGATTCTTTAAAAACAATGTCTCTTGTGTTCCTTTTTTCTTTAACTTTGTAAAAGTCAAAGCAAGAGGGATGTGGTCACTGTTGGGGTGTTTAATTGACACTTGTATATGGGCAAGTATATTTTGAAAGCTGGATATAAAAAAAACAATAAAATAAGGTTATTGTTTATTAAAAAAGCTAAACGCTGCCTCACAGTATTCTGACTTTGCTTGAAATGAATGTGCAGCTACTATGTTGACTATTAGCCTTAAAACTCAAACTATAGAGCACTGCTAGAGGTGGATAAAACTGACAACATTTTCCTTTGCTTATCAGTTAAATGGCAAATATGCATCTTTCTGTCATTTCCTGCATTAGTTATTGACCAAAGCTGAAACATGCAATGGATAACAAATATCTTTTTTAAATAGCCCCATTCATTTAAAGATAAAAAGAGGTAGAAAGCCAAAATTTGGATTGTTCCATTGTTCAGTTTTTTTTTGGGGATTGGGAAATACACTACATATGCAAATTACACAAGCATTAAATAGCCACCTGATTCTTTTTTTCTTGTCTTAATAACTGCCTTAACAAGCTAAACATTTTATGTTAATTGGCCAATAATAAAAGGAATATCCATGACACTTAACATTTGTGGACACTGATTTATGGGCAGACAAGGGTATCATTTGCAGAATTTTAGGACTGTATTTTTTCATTTAACTAAATCAGTATCTGCTGGAAAAAAAATTTAGAATCCAAACAAATTGCTATAAACTAATTGCTCAGACCAATTAGGCTTCCCTGGGCTGTGAAAATGCAAGAACTTGGCTTAATGCATGTATAAAAAGTAACCAGATGGTGTCTGTATGTGTTCCCTTCCCCCACCATGACACAACAGAGAAGGAAGTGTGACTATATAGGGTGCTTTGTTGTTTATAGTGTTCCTTACTCACATTACACTACACAAGCAACTGCCACATGTCACAGATCATAGGCCCTGTTTGGAGAAGTTGCAAAATTGTAGTAAGACCAATCTGTCAATTTTGGACATCTGAACATTTAACTTGGTTTATGCTTAAATTCTATTTATTTTAAGAGCGTTGTTGCTTGTTAAAGTCTGGTTGTGGATACTGGTAGATATGCAAAGGAGGAAAAGGTATTAGTATTCAGACTGTTCTTTTAACTAATCAATTTGATGATTGTGGTCTTTGCTGTCAATAATATAATAATATTTCATCTCGTACCTTATCTGTCAGCTTTTCTGTGTATGACTTTACATTTGGCCACTGTCAAAGTAGTTTTAGAAGCAGTTCAGGGCCAAACGTTTTACTTTTTCTCAAATAGTCCATACAATAGACCATTAAGCTATGTCTTTGCACTTATATATTACGCAGTAAAGTGGTAGAGAAATATTGTATTAAATGCATATTTTTGAAAGCTGATGTTGCCTACTGGACCTATTGATTCATGCATGCAGCCATAATAAAGGTTTTATATTAGGCTACATAAGGTATCTGTACTACTCCTTACTCCGGTTTATAATACTGTGTGCAATACACTGCCAACCCAAATAGCATTTTATAAAATTCAATAAATTTACCCATATCCCTCTGTAGTGTCACATGTGATTTATTTTATTAATTTTAACCAATGATTGCATTTTATTTTAACATGTACTAGTCTGGTGTCTGGTACTAGCGCGAGAGAAGTGACGTGTTACGCAGGTAGGAGAGCACACGTCAGCGGAAGAGAGCAACCAGGAAGTGGCTACTGAGCTACTGAGCTAGCTGGGATGAGCAGCTGAAACGGTGGTGGTTTGACAGGTCGGTTTTTATTTACTCAGTGAACACAAAGCTTCTAAACATAAACGGTTTATTTTCTCATTTTGTCTGGGGATTTAAAGTACATTAGCTGTTCCTATACTGTATTTATCCCAAAATCACAGCTTTCACGGCAGTACCTGTTAGCGTGGAGCCTGTAGCGCTTCATTCATTCATTTCAATCGACTAGTAGCTTCAGTAGCCGAGGACACTTTGCATTTATATGCTTTGAAAACGTCTGGCCCCATTTTCTCGCCACTATTCAGTGCCAGCATGACGTTTTTAAGTCGCAGTGTGGTTTTGTACTGCAGGAGGTAAACGCTTCAGGAAATGGATGAGTGTATGTGTTGTAGTAGGCCCTACTGTCTCTTTCAATGCTTTGAATACAGTGTAAACTACATGGTTTCACCTTTACCATTGTGTAATAACTGTGAAGAACACAATTTTGAAATCAGAAAAAAAGTTAAACCATATACTCAAAGGCCTGAACAGAAGTTAGAATGAATTAACATTTGTTAGTTTGCAGTCAGGCAGTTTTGGAGCTCTGATACAGATGTGTAGCCATCACCTTCTGGCCCTTTTCAATCTTGCCAAAGTCCTTACACCTGCCCATTTTTCTTGCTTCTAAAACATGAACTTTGAATACGAAATGTTTACTAACTGTCTAATATATCCCACCCACTAACGGGTGCCATGATAAAGAAATAGTTTGTGCTGTTTACAGCTCAGTGGCCATAATGTTTTGCCAGAATGGTTTATGTATTCTTATTACATCTCAATAATATCCTAGCAAAGCCTTTATTTTTGCCTTTTGTGAAGAGATAGTCCTTGAACTTGCTGGCTTGTTTTGTTTGCAGCTTTGGAAGGGCAGGATGGGAAGGCAGAGGAAGAGGGTAGTGACGGGTGAAGCTGCCCCCCCTCCAAGGAAAGAAGACAAGCCTTCTGCATTTCACCGCAAGGAGAAAAAAAAGAAAGTTGATATTGGGAAAGTCTTTATCAACATCTCCATTGGCCTTTGCATATTCAGTCTTATCTGGTTCTTTTATGCCTTGTACATGCGCTCTACCCTAGCCAAAAGGGTAGTAACTTTACATCCGTCGCACCCTGTCCTGGATGCCAATAGCAGCAGTGCCAAGGTTTCACCAGAGAGGTTCTGGGGCTCCTACAGGCCTCAGGTGTACTTTGGAATGAAAACCAGGAGTCCTACATCAATGGTGACAGGTATGTAAAACCCATTTCAATGCACATTATACAGTCCTACATAAAAATAAAAAAAATAGAATGTAATGGAAAACTATATATATATTTTTTTTAGAATATACAGTATACTGTTACATAATTATCATTATCATCACTATTAAAATAAATAAATGCCTAAAGTATTTTACTCTGTAGTATGTACATATACACACTATGTTGCTGTAAATTCTAACATATGACCATAATGTTAGATATTTTCACTACAAATATGGCCTTTTAGATGCATTACAGTACTTAACTGAAATTTAATTTGTGTTGGTGTTTTCTGAAGGCATGATGTGGATGCGGCAGTTTTCTGACATTGACATAAACCTGAGGCACACGTGTGAACAGGGAGACCGTTTGCAAAGCTATGGGTGGCTGATGCATGATGGGATCAACTTCGGTGTCCAGGAAATCCGAGACAATGATTTTACACTGACCACAGAGTTTGTCAAGAGGATGGGTGGCGATCATGGAGGAGACTGGACCTGGAGGATCACTGCCAAACAGCATGTGAGTCCTGTTTTTTTTTTTTCCTCCATTATCTTTAAGCACTCTTTTCATTACTGACATTTTGTTTTGTTTCCGTCAGAGCTCGGCCCCTCACGCTCCTGTCCTCTCACTGATGTTCTACACTGCAGCTGACACACAGGGCTCACTAGACGCTCATGTAGAGGAGAAAACCCGCCTGGCGTCCATCACTGGTTCCTCAGAGGAGCTTGGAAACTTTAAGATCACCTTTCGAAAACCTGTTACTGGGGAACTGTCCAGTGCTAAATATGCCAGGTAAATACATGCTTTGCATGGTCTAAAACAGGACAAGGTGAAACTTCAATGATAGGCAGCTACAACCCAAATTTGTTATTGTAATAACTTATTCAGATTTTTAGGTATGCAAAGCAGATAGATGAATCTCTGCCCATCTTTACTTCTGAAAGTCTCCAAAATTAAACCCAGACATATTGCAGACCTGTTGCCAATTAACTTAAATAGTTGTACAATGCTCCAGCTGTTTTTTTTTGTTTGTTTGTTTTTTTTTTTTTTTTGAGCTACTTTCTTTTTTATTCTTTTGTTCCCCTCTTTCCAACTTTTTTGGCATGTATTGCTGCCATTAAGTTCAAACTAAGCAAATTTTTTTTTGTCTTAGTTTTGACACCTAATGTGATATTTAAGTTCTGTTGTTCATAAAATATGGTTTTATGATAATTGCATTTCTTTTTAAAGTAAAGTTTACTGTTCACACTTTTTCAGAGTTGGGGTTGTAATACTATAGGATAATATCATACATCATATCAAATATCATATTGATTATTTAACTAGACTAGAACATGTTAGAACATGTATTGTATTCATTATTTATGGAATTGAAGGTTTTATCCACAAGATGGCAGCACTAGGATTAAAAACCTTACCACTCAGTATGCAGCTGACCTGCTGAATTAAAAATAGTTCATCCATAATTGTTGGTCTTTTGACAGACGCTTACAGAAGTTGCACTATTAATTGTGTTTCGGCAGGCTAGTGAATACAATAATAGGTAAAACAGAGGCATGTTATGAATCAATAGAATTGATAAAAAACTTATTTACTGGTAGGGAGATACAGTGGGGCAAAAAAGTATTTAGTCAGCCACCAATTGTGCAAGTTCTCCCACTTAAAATGATGAGAGAGGCCTATAATTTTCATCATAGGTTTACCTCAACTATGAGAGACAAATGAGAAAAAAAATCCAGAAAATCACATTGTCTGATTTTTAAAGAATTTATTTGCAAATTATGGTGGAAAATAAGTATTTTGTCACCTACAAACAAGCAAGATTTGTGTCTCTCACAGAGCTGTAACTTCTTCTGTAAGAGGCTCCTCTGTCCTCCACTCGTTACCTGTATTAATGGCACCTGTTTGAACTGGTTATCTATATAAAAGACACCTGTCCACAACCTCAAACAGTCCCACTCCAAACTCCACTATGGCCAAGACCAAAGAGCTGTCAAAGAACACCACAAACAAAATTGTAGACCTGCACCAGGCTGGGAAGACTGACTCTGCAATAGGTAAGCAGCTTGGTGTGAAGAAATCAACTGGGAGCAACTATTAGGAAATGGAAGACATACAAGACCACTGATAATCTCCCTCAATCTGGGGCTCCCCGCAAGATCTCACCCCGTGGGTCAAAATGATCACAAGAACGGTGAGCAAAAATCCCAGAACCACACGGGGGGACCCAGTGAATGACCTGCAGAGAGCTGGGACCAAAGTAACAAAGGCTACCATCAGTAACACACTACGCCGCCAGGGACTCAAATCCTGCAGTGCCAGACGTGTCCCCCTGCTAAAGCCAGTACATGTGCAGGCCCGTCTGAAGTTTGGTAGAGAGCATTTGGATGATCCAGAAGAGGATTGGAAAAATGTCATATGGTCAGATGAAACCAAAATAGAACTTTTTGGTAAAAACTCTACTCGTCGTGTTTGGAGGAGAAAGAATGCTGAGTTGCATCCAAAGAACACCATACCTACTGTAAAGCATGGGGGTGGGAACATCATGCTTTGGGGTTGTTTTTCAGCAAAGGAACCAGGACGACTGATCCGTGTGAAGGAAAGAATGAATGGGGCCATGCATCGTCAGATTTTGAGTGAAAACCTCCTTCCATCAGCAAGGGCATTGAAGATGAAACGTGGCTGGGTCTTTCAGCATGACAATGATCCCAAACACACTGCCCGGGTGGCTTCGTAAGAAGCATTTCAAGGTCCTGGAGTGGCCTAGCCAGTCTCCAGATCTCAACCCCATAGAAAATCTTTGGAAGGAGTTGAAAGTCTAGAGGAGATCTGCATGGAGGAATGGGCCAAAATACCAGCAACAGTTTGTGAAAACCTTGTGAAGACTTACAGAAAACATTTGACCTCTGTCATTGCCAACAAAGGGTATATAACAAAGTATTGAGATGAACTTTTGTTATTGACCAAATACTTATTTTCCATCATAATTTGCAAATAAATTCTTTAAAAATCAGACAATATGATTTTCTGGGTTTTTTTCCTTCTCATTTTGTCTCTCATAGTTGAGGTATACCTGTGATGAAAATTACAGGCCTCTCTCATCTTTTTAAGTGGGAGAACTTGCACAATTGGTGGCTGACTAAATACTTTTTTGCCCCACTGTAAGGATGTGTGATATACATATACATTCAATTATCACATCCTTACAGTGGGGCAAAAAAGTATTTAGTCAGCCACCAATTGTGCATATATATATATATATTTTTTTTTTTTTTTTTTTAATTTTATTTTTATTTTTTGTTCTTTTTAAGCTACAACTATCTCAAGACTCTCACACCTGGTTTGGAGAAACTGACGGATATTGTGAAGCACAGTCTAAATCGCAGGTTTGTCTACAGTCCTCCATCTGGCGAGAAAAGGCATTACATTGGTGTGGATGTCTACAGGCCTCCACATCATCCCAACCAACAAAAACCCCAGGACACGAGGAAAGAGAGCGATTTTGTGGTTCACCAAGTCACTGTGCAGACACCCTTCCAGATTGAAGTTTTGTTCGAATCTGGTAGCTTTTATAATCGTCCGAACCAGCTTGTGGGTTCAATTCTGACGCAAGAGCTAGAGAAGAGAAAAGCAGGATTTAATGCAAAGTTTGAGGATACTTTTAAGCTTGAAAGCAAAGGTTTTAGTCAGGCGCATATTAAGTTTGCCCAAGCTGCGCTTAGTAACATGTTAGGTGGTATGGGCTATTTCTACGGCCAGTCGGTGGTGCAGTCAGTCTATAATGAATACCCACTACTGTATCCTGAGGGCGCCTTGTACACTGCCGTACCATCCCGCTCTTTTTTCCCTCGTGGATTCCTATGGGATGAGGGCTTCCACCAGCTCCTTTTGAGTAAGTGGGACCCCCAGGTGACAAGGGAGGCTATTGCACACTGGGTAGACCTTATGAATATTGAGGGCTGGATTCCTCGTGAGCAGATACTCGGTGATGAGGCTCGCAGTAAAGTCCCGGGTGAGTTCATAGTTCAACGCAATGAGAATGCCAATCCTCCCACTTTATTTCTAGCACTTCAGGATCTGATTGGACAGTTATCTTCAAGTCCAGACAAGGCAACATTGACCTTTCTTCAACGGCTTTTTCCCAGGTTAAAAACCTGGTTTGATTGGTACAACACCACACAGACAGGGCCCAGACCAAATTCTTATCGTTGGCGTGGACGCGACAAAGACACAAACTTATTTCTCAATCCCAAGACGCTGACTTCTGGGCTCGACGACTACCCACGGGCATCGCACCCCTCTGCAGATGAGCGGCATGTAGACTTGCATTGCTGGATGGCGATGTCTTCAGGGATAATGGCCAGAATTGCTCGGCTTCTAGGTGAGCCCCACGAAGACTACGGAATTACTCACCAAGTCCTCAGTGACAACAATCTACTTAATGAACTGCACTGGTCAGAACAGCTGCGAGCTTACAGCGACTTTGGAAACCACACTCAGGCGGTTTCACTGCAGCAAGAGAAAGTGTATGTGCCTCCCGGACAACCACGGCATCAGTTTCCAGTGGCGCGGCTTGTGCGCTATGTCCGCAAAGCCCCGAAGTTGCAATATGTGAATGCTTTGGGATACGTGAGCTTGTTCCCCTTTCTACTGCACATCCTCCAGCCCGACTCACCCAAACTGGAGCACATTTTTCAAGACATGAGGGATCCCAATAAGCTCTGGACCCCCTATGGTCTGCGCTCGCTGTCCAAAGCCGATCCGCTATACATGATGAGAAACACAGAACATGATGCCCCCTACTGGAGGGGAGCTATATGGATTAACATAAACTTTTTGGCAGTTCGAGCCCTTCATCACTACAGCCACACAGATGGGCCGTACCAAGAGAAGGCAGCTGCGCTTTATAAAGACCTCAGGACTAACATTGTCAATAATGTTTTTAGACAGTATGTTGAAACAGGGTATATCTGGGAACAGTACAATGACAGCACTGGCAGAGGCCAAGGAAGTCATCCATTTACTGGCTGGTCAGCGCTCACAGTGTTAATAATGGGAGAGCATTACTGATCCACAATTTCATCTACTGTTGGACATCAGCATTCATTTACCTAGAATTGTTTGTAACAAAAGATTCAAGGTTTAAGAATTGAATATGGTTTTAGAGGGGTAAAAAAGGACCATTAAAACTATTAACACAGCAGCCAATGACAGCATAAAGGATACATTTTCATCATTTACTGTGGCCTTTCTCTAAAATAAAAATCTGATTTGTGAAGAACAAGCTTGGGTTAGTACTTCACAGATAAGAGCTGCTGTCTTTTATTGTGCCATGTTTAAAATATTGAACTTGCTATCTTGATCATTTGGTATTTAATTTATATTGACAGCTGGATCGTGGTCTTTCAGCTACAACAGGTCACTGCTACTGAACTGCAGTATTTTGTACACAGAGCCTGTGGTCTTCAAACCAGACTGGTATTGTTAAAAACAATAAATACTTTAAATTAAATATTTTGTCAAACTGTTTTTGTTTTATCACTTAAATGTTTGTGTTTATCGATTTGTGCAATTTAGGTGTTCAATCTGGCCTCGTTTTGAAAAGTTGTTCATTCAGGTTATTTTTTTACGGCAGAGACCTTGGGCTTCTTTCGCCTGGGTCTGTGACCTGCTTGTGAATACATAATTTTATTCAAAATTCATCATACTACTTACTTGTGACAGGCTGTAGAGCATCTCTCAAATAGACGTTTGTCAAAAGTATGCATTAATCATTTATGTGTTGCTAGTTGTGATGCATTAGACAAATAAAATGACATGGTGAGGTAAGACTACTGTGAACATTAATAACTAGTAACATTTACATTGCTCTATTCTGTTTTTATAAACTGTTGTGTTCAAATGTGTTTATCCCTTTATACAGTTGTTAATGGCTCCTTCCATTTCCAGGGCATAGACTGAGTGAGTACCTCTGTCATTTCCACAGACAGTAGCCTCAAAACACTGTGACCTTAAGTACAGCAGCTCCTCTCTCTTTTTTGTCAGATGGCACACTCGTAGGACTCGAGCTGACGTCAATCTGTTGCAAGTTACATCCTTTTTTGCATGGTTTCCATGGCACACAGTTGTGCTGGCCTAGTGCTTAATTATTGAACATCAAAAGATTAGACGGAGAGTACATGGATAGCAAATTCTTTTTAGCCCTCGACATATACTGACATATATTCAAACATAGAATCATACAGTGGCACTGTTTTTATTAATACTCTCACATCAAGAATAAAACGCTGGTACTAAGAGCTGTGATCCCGGCTGTTAGTTTGTCTGCGTCCACTGGGTTCCAACCTGGACTTTTATGAATCCTTTCAATGGGCTAAATGTGTGGTTGTATAGTAGAAGGCTCGGTGCATTGAAGAGGCTAAAAATAGTTCTCATCAGTTAGCAGAGCAGCAGTGAAACTGGAAAACCACCATTTCTCCAGATTGAAATAACTCTGTCTGCTAACAGGATATTATACATCTTACATTATGTGTAAGAGATTTAATGTGTCACAATGGCTTTATATTTAACCAGTTATTTGATTATTAGGTTATTGTCTCTCATTGTACATTTTGTGGACATTTTATTTTCATGGTCAGTTAATTTATGTTTTAGCGTTAAGGACATGAAAATCTCTAAATACCAAAATTTTTGACCCAAGCTTAAAATTTTAGGCTTTGAGCTCTTACTTTACTCTTTACATCACTGTGTACCATGAACAACTTAAATGGTCTGAATGTGTTGGTGTTGAGTCAGGGAAGTCCTGTGAATGTGTTTGAGACTGTTGTCTTACTGTGTTTCTGTATATGTAAAAAGAAAATTTACCACAAACTCATGTACACAGCCAAACACAGCCTCCAGTTCCCTTGTTAATACATTAATGCACATTTTAACCCAAAATTTAAAAAAATATATTAAAAGCATCAATCTAATTTTCATAGTTTTGGTAGAGAGAAGTTGATAACAGATCTGAACTTTTGAAAGTGGAAAAATATTTATTCATTATATTCTTATAGCACTTTTTAGGTTAGGTTACCATTTATGACACTAATGGTACAAGTGTGATTTTTACATATACTCTGGCACTGCTTAAAATATTAAAAGGATAAATAACTCTTTTATAGTTCTGGTCAGGAGAGAGGACGATAAAAGATTTTAACTTAAAAGTAGAAAAATATGAATCGCAATTTTTATAGCACTTTTTATGTTAAGGTACTGTTTGGGACACTAATGGTACAAGTGTAGTATCTTTTTAAAGGGTGTAAAAAAGGGTTTTAAAAAATCACATGTATGCATCTAGACCCACAATTTAAAACAGTTTTCTGTTAGGCTGATGTATAAAGCCAATTAAAATAATTAAATAATTACATTAATTAAGTAATTAAAATAATTATTAAGCATGCATGTAGCAAACCCACTGAGTAGGACACTTACAGGCTAATACTAACACAAGGATTTTAGGTTTGTTTTCTTATGGGCAGACTGTGAAACATACAATTTAAAATATATGTACAACCAGTCAGAGAACCAAAGCATTTTATAAAACCCAAGCCATTTGTAAACACTTTGGTCAGGACTGATTTCAGTGGCAAACAGCTTGATTGAGATAAATTCTAGAGCCACTTTAATTTTCTTAAGAATAAATTTGTCTGACTGACCAGGCTAGAAGTTGGCATATACAAAAGAAGATGATGAGCCACATTTATTAACAGACTTGATGCCAGTGTGCCTTTAATTCTGTCTGAATCATGACTTCAGATACTTTTCACTTATTAGATGACTTATCAGTGTTCAAATTACTGAGGCATCATCACTGATCTGACCCCTGACACATGAGGATTTTGACAGATGAGCAATATCCTCCGCAACAATATTCAACAATATTCACATCTCTTCTGTACAAGTCCATTCTTTCCTTTGAAGAGCGTGAACTGTCTGTGACTAAAGCACTCCATCCATCTACCCCACTCACCCAAGCCCCCTTTTTCACAGGGAGATTGGATAATAGCCAAACAACATCAGAGCTAACTAATGTGACTGTATAATAAACACATGAGTCAGGCTTCATTCATTTGTATAACATCATCATATCATCCTAAGGTACTCTATACAAGTACAAGTACATGGACTACTCTAGTGCCTATAGAACTCATCTTCTGTCCTTTCGGCTTTTCTTTTTTTTTTTTTTTTTTTTTTCTTTTTTCTTTTTTTTTGGCAGGAAAACCCTCTTCTATCACTGAATATTGAATGTAATTACCAGGAACTTATGCTAGAGGGAGCTAATTATTCAGCCATTTAAAAGTGGTAAGAGGCCTTTGCAGTACAGTTTGGCTATCATTTTACTTACAGTGGAGGGCTATCTAGAATTAACGCAGTTATAAGTGGATAATTATGCTAATGACTCAATTTAGTGTTAAGATAAAGCGGCAGGCTGCATAACTGTGCTGTTTTACCTCTTTGTGCAGATGAGTTGTTCATCTTTATGTCCTGTGGCCAAACAGTGATACATGTGTTTACTCTCTAGGCAGTCTGACTGATAAACTTTAGCTTCTTGTGACGTGTATAGTTTCTCTGTTAACCCCATGGCTATGACTATAATCTTCTGCTCTATGTTTTGTTTTTTTCATATTCATATTCATATATAAGGCCCTGTTTTGACATCACAGCCCTCCAACTCCAAGCTAAACTTGTTAAATTATTGTGCCTGGTTAGTGGCTTCAAAATCTCCCTCCAGGATGTGTTGCTTAAACCCCTGGTTTCTACTCCGAAGCTTGCAGTGGAGCTATCACACACAGGTCTATGTATGTTATGTAAGTGCCACTATAAATAGGTTCACCCGGGATCTTTTGTCTTTACCTGATTCGCTCTTAGCCCAACAGTTTTTATTTCTGGAGAGAGCCACGGAAAGCTAGTGCAATGTAGAGCCGGGCCGTTTCCATAGTTACTTTTGTTAGCCGCGAGCTCTTAACATTCTTCATCTGTTTCCCTCACATGTCTGCCGTTAAGCTGTTTGTTGAATGTGTTTTGCATGCCTCATAACGAATGCATGTGCGTAGAGATGAAAACAATGCTTTGTAATAATTAAAACTCTTCTCATTCGGTGCACTGTTAAGAGATCGGGCGGTAAATAGAAGCGAGTGTGGGTGCAGATGAGTCACGGACTACAATATGTAGACCTATTAACTTCTGTTGGTCAAAAGTACACACAATTAGCCCAGTGTTGTGCTAGAATATTTTAGTGGAGTGGATGATAGTGAGATAATGTCATGTACATATGTCCGTATAGTATATGCATATAAATATGTTAGTTGCTTTAAAAGTTATCTCTGGGTGCTCCAGCTTCATCCCATCATCCAAAAGACTTGCATGTGTCAAGTAAACTGGTCAGTCAAAATTGCCCCTAGTGAAAGAATGTGAGAGTGAATTGTTGTCTGTCAGTCAGTGTGTTAGGGTCTCAAAAATGTCAGCCCTGCAACTTACTGGCAACTGTCCAGGGTGTACCCCCGCAGAGGCCCATAGTTGCTTGGATAGCCTTCACCCACCCCAACCCTTAATATGAAAGTGGAAGGAAATGAGCAAACAATTTAAATAGGTTGTTTTGTATTTAATTTGAGGGATTGGGTGGAGCCAGTGTAGTATAGGCAGGTGAGACAGGTGTGGGTTTCGTCAGTGGTGGAAGCCAAACAATACCTTTTATTAAACACCCAAAAGCAATAATGTAATTTGAGCTACACTATATTTCCAAAAGTATTCACTCACCCACCCAAATAACTGAATTGGGATTATGGTGTGGGGTTGTTTTCAGGAGCTGGGCTTGGCCCCTTAGTTCCAGTAAAAGGAACTCTGAATGCTTCAGCACCAAGAGATTTTGGAAAATTCCATGCTCCCAACTTTGTGGGAACAGTTTGGGGATGGCCACTTCCTGTTCCAACATGACCAGTGCACAAAGCACAGTCCATAAAGACATGGATGAGCAAGTGGAAGAACTTGACTGCCCTGCACAGAGTCCTGACTTCAACCTGACAGAACACCTTCGGGATGAATTACAGCAAAGACTGCGAGCCAGGCCTCCTCGTCCAACATCAGACATTAGACAAGAACGTCAGACACATAGATGTCTGATGTAGATAGATGCAAAGGATTGGCCGACGTCATAGCCTATGGATTAAGAATGGGATGTAAATTAAGTTCACAAGCGTCCATAGGCAGGTAAACTAACACTTTTGGATATATAGTATATATTCTCCTAAAAATCTGACCAATCATAGCATTTTAAAACATGAACTAGACTAATTCTTTGTAGAAAAAAAGAATAAAGATGGCTGGCCAGAGTAAATGATTGCATATTATAAGTGCAATAAAACTTAAAAAACATTTTAACTTAAGACACTTAGTTCATCAAATTATCCAACCACAAGGGGTCACCAGCCAGTGTACTCCTTGTGCTCATTCCAAGCCTGGGTAAATGAAAAAGGTTGTGTCTGGAAGGGCCTCTGGCGCAAATCCCTACATGCTAGGAGGCAGATTTGCTGTGGCGACCCCAAGAGGGAAAACCCTTATCCTAACCCATATATGGTTTTGATATTACCACTACAAGCTTAATTTCTGAAAAACATATAAATTATAGTGAGAAGAGTTATATAACCACAGGTACAGTAGTTGGATCGCGCCCAGCATTTTTTTGAACTGCTTCAAGCTAGGATCCGGCAGTGAAGAGGGCAAAGTGGGTGCCATGAGGTTTTCGTGTGGAGGAGTCTGGGGGCATTCCGCCATCATAAAAAGGGAGAGCTTTTTTTTTTCCTCCAATACATGTTTTTTTTTCTTTTCTCCAACCCATCCCTGTTGTACAAGCAAAGCTGGCTGGGGACCAAAGTGGGCGAGTGCGAAAGTATTTTTGGAACATACGGGAAACCTTGCCACACCACCAACAACAGCAGCAGCAGCAGATACAGCAGTATAGCGGGGCCTAATACCGGGCTTCCCTAACCCACACCCACTCTCAAAGGAAGAGCAACAGTGATGCTTCTCCTCCTTCAAAAGACCCAACCACGCATCCGCCGATTTTGACTTTTCTTAGTTTGCTGTCAATTGCCCGGCATTGAATGATGACTCTAACTATGCACAGCCCAACATGACAGAAAGAGGAGAGATAGAGAGAGTGAGAGGAAAGAAGAAAAAAGAAAAAAAAAAAAAAAGAAAAAATTGGCAGGCGAAGCGAGTATCTTGTATTTATAGAAAGTCGTGTTTCCGGCAGAGGTTTCTGTGGTGCTATAGCTCTCCCAATCCGTTTTCTGCGGTGTCTTACAGGCCCCATTGTATGCTGGTTGAGACTGAAGATGTTCCCTCATGGAGCGCCTTGGGGGGAGATTTGGATGTCAGGATGTGATTTGGGGGAGGCAGATGGATCTCTCCTATGCCTGTTCAACCCTGGCTTTCGTAGGATTGCTAAAAAAAAAAAATCTGTTTTGCATCGAAAATTTAAAGTCCATCACAACACTCGAGGCAGAATGTAAATTTGTTTTTAGAAAGGTTTTTTTGCACTTAATTAAATCTGGAGTGTAACCTACTTTTTAATCATGTTATTTTATAGACCTCATCACAGTTTGAAGTGTAGTCCTAAATGCACAACAGCCTCTGCATCTCAGTAGAGTTCCTGGCATGGTTCAGCTCTTTCTATTATTTACTCTTGAAGTGTGTGGGCTGCAAAGTTGGTTGACAGGTTGCCAATGCATTGAGACTTTTAAGATCTACTGTACATTAAATGGAATTAAATCATGAATTAAAAATTGCACAAACACAGCAATGAGAATGACAATCAGGTACAGTGACCAGTTCAAAATCCTACAAGAAAAATAAAGCATTGTTAAGGAGTCAGTGTCATTATACCACTGTTAGTAGCCTATTCATAGAAGTAGAGTAATATGTGTGTTTCAAAAATATCCCAAAGAACCTGATTTTAAAATGTCAATGGTCAACACTTGGGCCCTGACCCACTGAATAAATAAACACTGTCACATAAAAGAAATAGCTCTTAATAATTTCTAGTCTGACCATTTAGAACCATTCACTTTCTTCCCAAATTCAAGTGAGTCTATTAACTTGACTAATGAAAAACAGCTGAAACCAATTTGGTTAACTGGCAACATTTCAGGTCAATGAGTGGGCATAAAAGGAGCATTTTAGAAAGGCAGAAATATTAGTACCAGATATATCAGATGCTTATTATTTCTAGGCTGTTGGGCTCACAAACACTTCCAAACGTTATTGTCTGCTAAAAGCTAACGTATGCGAAAAAGTTAAAAGCTGTATCATGCAAAAAGGAAGTCATCCATAAACAGTCAGTTTTCTAATGGGTTAAAATACAGTAGATCCATCTGTATTTAATCTGTGTTCTGGAATTTCAACTTGGATCTACAGGAAGCGTTCACGTTCTAGGATGTAAAGAACTCAAAATCCCAGATGGAGGGCATGGGCCAGAGTTACTCTACAGCAGCTATTCCCTAAGTCAAGAGTGTCATGGCCCCTTAAATTTCTGAAAATTCCACACGGATCCCCCTAACTATAAACCTTCCTTCTTTCAAAAAAATAAGCACATTTTCAGTACATTAGAAAATACTGACAATATGTGATGCTATTAGACAATGTGTACAGAGGAGATGTTAAACTCTGTGCCAGTTTTTGTTTCATGTGGATAACCCCAAGAACTGCAGAGATGCATATAAACCATAAACAGAGCCAAGACATCTGCATTTAGGATCTAGCAACAAATTCTACCATAAAGTTCTTACCTTTAGAATGCTGACGACGTGAACAGGGCCCATGTTGAGATGAAGGGCAGGTGAGTTAGTGGTCCCTATCCCAAACAAAAAACAATCCATCTGAGGTTTAGACATCATCAAATTCTAGAACATGGACACAACCTATTCTTGGTGTAGAACAGAAAAAAAAATTTTTTGGATGGCTTGCCATAATTCAATACTCTGTTATTAGTGTATTAAAACTGAAAGACCATAAATCATTTATTCCATTCTCATGTTAAACCTGGCTGTGTTGCAGATGCAAATGAGGCACAAAATGTTATTTTTATGTTAATAGGCCAGTTAAACAAAAGGAGCTCATTCTTTAGTCATAAATACATGAATGAACAAACAGAAATTGATTACTGATTGTCAGTAACAGGGGTTAAAGTCTTCTACTAAGTGCACTTATTTTATATTTTCCCATAATTTGAACAAATATTTTTAAACAAATTTGCAACACTTTTCTGAAGCTAATTAATGCTCCAAAAGCCTTCATCATCATGTATCGTTGGATTCTGTTTTGTTTTTACTAATCAGAATTTACAAGACATCACCAGCCAATACGCACAACCCTAATTAGGTGTAATACAATGCACTGAAGGGTCAATAGATTTGTCAATAGCTTTGCTTTAGCACTGCCCTGCTTGAGGACGCAAGGGATTATTAAACACACTTTACAGACAGTGGACATCAGAGATAGATATACAGTATGGCCATGGAGATATCACTATTGTAATGGTATTAATGTTACAAAGAGACCAATAATTCTGAAATGGTCTGGTTGTGGGACTTAATTTTATTCCTAATTATTTCATAGTGACCGAATTTGTACTGAACCTGTTATTTCTTGGAATCTCTTTAGATATGTATGTTGTTGTATTATTTATTTCTACTAAAAATAAACTTAACAAAGCGCACATCAATAGATTAGAATATTGTGGGTATGTCCATTTACATTTATTTCAGCAGGCCTTGTCCAATTCATAGTGAACCAAAAGTGTGACATTTTTATGACCTTTATTTAACCAGGAAAGTCCCACTGAGATTCAGAATCTCATTTACAGGGGAGTCCTGCCCCCCTGGGGACCTATTGTACATGTTCTTGGTGGTTGGGGAAACCTACACAGACACAGAGAAAATATACAGACTGCACACAGAAACGCCCCTCACAGTCCAGGGATTGAACCCACGAACTTTGTGCTGTGAGGCAGGAGTGCTAACCACTATGCCAGACATATTTTAAGCACTGATTTTTTTTCACTTGTGAACATTGATGGCTTACAGTTTATAAAAAAAAAAAAAAACTTCAGTATCTCTTAAAATTAGAACATTACATTATAGAACATTACATTATATTACATAATCATAGCAATGAAACAGTGCTTGAAATGGGTCACTCTGTGTGTCCTGATTTTATTTTTTCATGTTGTAGTTAATATAGAGTACATAGCAAAAAACAATCCTCAGGAATCCAAGAAAGAAACCTCTGGGACAGCCTTCCACATTGCCACACTGACTTTCAGTTTGTCAAAGAATGAAGGAGTAAGAATGAACAGTATATGATATGGTTTCAAAACAATCAAAGAAGTGTCAATGGAGCACAAAGCACTCACCTAAAATGATAATAATATGTAGATTTGTCCTTACTGCCTCCTCAACTGTTTTGACTCCTACCTACAAACAGAACTCCCACAGCCTGTCCAGGACTCAACCAGAGAGTACTGTGGCGTTACAGATGCAGCCACAGAAGAAGCTTTTGGGCCTAAACTTTGCTTAAAATGCTGAATAAGTTGGCATACATTGAAAACGCAATCACTTGCAAATCTTATTAAACCATAATTTATTTACAACAAAAATAACTTATAACTTAGTATTAAACTGAGGAAGGTTTATAGCTAAATGGACATGACTGAACTGTCACACAGAATGACATACACTCAACTGACCCAAATCTGAATAAGTTGGGGCAAAGAAAAACAGAATGCAGGGGTTTGCAAATCTCTTCAAATTATTATTTTATAATATTATAGAACATAAACAACATATCAAGTGGTGAAATTAAGATATTCAGTCAAGAACATTTAGCGGTGTTCTAAAGGAGGTAGGTTATTTCTCTCACTGAAAAAATATATATTTGGTGTTGCTGAGGCAACTGGTAGGGAGATAGAGTGGGGCAAAAAAGTATTTAGTCAGCCACCAATTGTGCAAGTTCTCCCACTTAAAAAGATGAGAGAGGCCTGTAATTTTCATCATAGTTATATCTCAACTATGAGAGACAAAATGAGAAAAAAAAATCCAGAAAATCACATTGTCTGATTTTTAAAGAATTTATTTGCAAATTATGGTGGAAAATAAGTATTTTGTCACCTACAAACAAGCAAGATTTGTGTCTCTCACAGAGCTGTAACTTCTTCTGTAAGAGGCTCCTCTGTCCTCCACTCGTTACCTGTATTAATGGCACCTGTTTGAACTGGTTATCTATATAAAAGACACCTGTCCACAACCTCAAACAGTCCCACTCCAAACTCCACTATGGCCAAGACCAAAGAGCTGTCAGAGGACACCAGAAACTAAATTGTAGACCTGCACCAGGCTGGGAAGACTGACTCTGCAATAGGTAAGCAGCTTGGTGTGAAGAAATCAACTGTGGGAGCAACTATTAGAAAATGGAAGACATACAAGACCACTGATAATCTCCCTCGATCTGGGGCTCCCCGCAAGATCTCACCCCGTGGGTCAAAATGATCACAAGAACGATGAGCAAAAATCCCAGAACCACACGGGGGGGGGGGGGGGGGGGGGACCTAGTGAATGACCTGCAGAGAGCTGCGACCAAAGTAACAAAGGCTACCATCAGTAACACACTACGCCGCCTGGGACTCAAATCCTGCAGTGCCAGACGTGTCCCCCTGCTAAAGCCAGTACATGTGCAGGCCCGTCTGAAGTTTGCTAGAGAGCATTTGGATGATCCAGAAGAGGATTGGGAGAATGTCATATGGTCCGATGAAACCAAAATAGAACTTTTTGGTAAAAACTCTACTCGTCGTGTTTGGAGGAGAAAGAATGCTGAGTTGCATCCAAAGAACACCATACCTACTGTAAAGCATGGGGGTGGGAACATCATGCTTTGGGGCTATTTTTCAGCAAAGGGACCAGGATGACTGATCCGTGTAAAGGAAAGAATGAATGGGGCCATGCATCGTCAGATTTTGAGTGAAAACCTCCTTCCATCAGCAAGGGCACTGAAGATGAAATGTGGCTGGGTCTTTCAGCATGACAATGATCCCAAACACACGAGTAACGAAGGAGTGGCTTCGTCCTGGAGTGGCCTAGCCTGTCTCCAGATCTCAACCCCATAGAAAATCTTTGGAGGGAGTTGAAAGTCTGTGTTGCCCAGCGACAGCCCCAAAACATCACTGCTCTAGAGGAGCTCTGCATGGAGGAATGGGCCAAAATACCAGCAACAGTTTGTAAAAACCTTGTGAAGACTTAAAGAAAACGTTTGACCTCTGTCATTGCCAACAAAGGGTATTTAACAAAGTATTGAGATGAACTTTTGTTATTGACCAAATACTTATTTTCCACCATAATTTGCAAATAAATTCTTTAAAAATCATACAATGTGATTTTCTGGATTTTTTTTTCTCAATTTGTCTCTCATAGTTAAGGTATACCTATGATGAAAATTGCAGGCCTCTCTCATCTTTTTAAGTGGGAGAACATGCACAATTGGTGGCTGACTAAATACTTTTTTGCCCCACTGTATGTGTTTTAGCCCATATTGAAAAAAATGTTTTGTTGAACCAACTTAATTGAATTGCTTCAATTGTCAACACCTGACTGAATCGGGTTTATCCAAATTAACATCAAAGGTTTTGTCAAAATGACTCTTTTCATCAGATTTAATTAAAATAATATTTATTTGATCTAAACTAATAGCATAACATAACAGCATAATAACAACTTAACATAAGAACAATGCCACACATGATCTGATGTCATAAAGAAAAAAGAAATGTATTTTAATACACTCACTCCCATCATTGAATCACTTCAGTGAACTTTGCATCGTTGGGGGAAATGCTAAAGCTGATTGATCCTTAGTTTAAAATAATTTAATATAATGTTGAAAGTTGTGTTTAAAAATCTTTTAACAAAAAACCTTTCAGCTGTACTTAAACTTAAACTTCAATTATAACATGGACGTATCCACATCAGGGACAGGTCAGAGGAACAGTGACAAACATGGCTCCTGAATTAACTTGAAATATATTCTTTGTATTATTTAACTTTTCTTTTTTAATTGTGTCTCATTCTTGTAGGAGTCATGTTTGCGCCATGACTGACTGACCATGGTATACAGTATATTGTTGTTAAAGTACAACTGAAAAGTTTAATTTAATTTTAGCTCCCAGAAACACACCACTTCGAACTTTTTATACTATATTTAATTAATAATAAACCTGTGTTTAGTATTACAGCACAAAAGAGTCTTTTGAAAAAGTAAAGTTTTCAACCACTGCCCTTCAATGACAGGGTGAGTGCAATAAAATACACTCCTTTTTACATTAATGTCATGGTTAAGATGATTTTACAAAATATTAAGTTGCACAAAAGTAGCTTTTTAGTTTGAATCAAATTAATGTTTGACAAATCCTTAAATGTGAATTTAAATAAACCGAATGCACCAAGTGTCAACTACTGAAGCAACTCAATTAAGTTGGTTTAACAAAACATTTTTTTTAGTGCTTGTATTTGACGACAGTGAGTCCTTATATGTAATGTACAGTGTCCTACAGAAAGCATGTTTTATCTAAGGTGATAATTGCATAAGCCACTCATGACTCTCATTATAAGTGCCAACATACCCTTTCATTAAATCACTTTTTCATCTTTTTTCATTCAAAGTCAGTATTCTAGTTAAAATATAGAAACAGCTCTATAATGTTCTAGATCATTTCTACAATATGTTTAAGAAAAAACTTGAGCCACTCTATCTTCTATCAAAGCTATAGAGTCTACCCCCTGCGCTATAATGCCGCTAAGTGCTAATATTACATAAATCCATTACTTAGCGGCCAGCGCTTTGGCATTTGATGGAGGAGAGAGGTTAGCCACACTGCAGTTATCATAACAGCATCCCGTGATCTGAACTCTGTGTGATCAGATTGGTTTTAATAGACTCGGGATTTACTTGGAGGCAGTTCCTCAAAGCCAAACATCTCTGGGGCCTGGAATTAGAGTGCACATCTGAGGTGAAAACGATTTGTTCCGGAGAATGTCACAGCAGCGTTGAAAGAGCTTATAGGCTATTATCACTACTGCTTTAAAAAGATGACAGGGCAGCCACTCGCACATCCCTTTGATACATTTTTCTAGCCGCTCGGTGTAAAAGGAGACAACATCATATTTGAGTAGTTGGAGAAAAAGCAGGCTGTTGATTATGTTTAATAGTCATAGACACAATATATTCTCTACCATACAGCCCACAAGCATTCTTCGCCTCAGTTCATCTGCCTGTAACTCACACATCACATTTTAAGTCTTCCATACACGGTTATTGAGGTTAGAAGAAGATAAGTATGTACTTTCAGTGTGTAGACGCTGATGTCACTACAGTGGGTTGCTTTAAGTGATCAAAATAGATACTGTTATATAAAATGATTTACTAATGTACTCAGTGGCATAACTTGGTAATGAGGGGCCCTAGTGCATGTTTTAAGAATGGGCCCTAAAGATTACTAAGTACATTAAGCTTATGGGTTAGACATCTAATCTTTAATACTATAGCTATCATTTGTTTTCATTGCAGTTTATTGCAAAAACAGCTGCTACAGGTGGTATAGTTTTATTCAAATTAAATTTATATTTATTTAGGGACATTTTTTTTTTATTCTATAACACAGTCATGTGCTGCTTGTGTTTATTATGAATATTTCAAACCCAGACATGACAAGAGATGTAGCCCACAAGAGCTCTTATGGGCCCCTAAACCTCCAGGGCCCCAGTGCAGTTGCCCTGGCTGCACTGCCTGATGTTACGCCCCTGAATGTACTCTTATTAGTATTAGTGCATTAATAAATCACAATATAGCTGTGAAAATTGTGATCTGTTGGTGTAACAATAATAAAATTACATAAACAAAGTACAATAAATGCCAAACAGTGTGTGAAACTGCTAAAATCACAGTGCCATGAAATCAATAATATTGCAAAAAGAAGCTTTTTGGCTGCTCCCTTCCTTTCAGTGAATCATTTGTATGTATAACGTTAGCAACGTTTTGCTAACGTTATATCAATCTGGAATGGCTCCTGTTGAAATCATTTGTGAAGGGGCGGGACATTTAGTAGAAAAATTGGAGGTGATTAGATAAAGCGCCAGCTCTGTAGCTAAACAACAAACTTCTATGACAGTAAAACAACGCAATGCAGACATTAGAAGATTTTTGCTGTTTTTGTAAATGTAGAGCAGCATACCTTTCGTTTTTCTGCTTCACCATGTTGTCAACTAAAAGTGCTTGTTGTTATCGGCAAATCTAAAACCCGCTCACTCACAGCATTACTGCCATGCCATTGGCCCGGGCCACCACCGGCACGGACCCAAACAGATCAGCGGAAGCCTGACAAGATGGATTTTGTGAATTTGTGAACTCACAAATTTAACAACAATCCAGCTTGCTGTGCAAGGTAACATTGGATGCCCATCCTGCAACAACTCTCTCCAATTATCAATGCATGAGACAGGCAGTAATTAAAGAGACCATGTTGGGGAACTGAACCCCTGATCTCCTGTGCCAAAGGCAAGGAAGGCTTACCACATCACTAAAAGGGATACTTAAAATCAAAAATGTAGTAAAAGTCATTTTAAAAATTCAAGCACTTGGAGAGTAGACCTCCCTTTCTCATAATGGTAAAGATAAGGCTCTATAACCCTCGAATTGGGGATCTTCTAGTTTAGGGGTAAAGCCTCTATCCATTGAGCCACAAAGCCCTTGAAACCCCTGTACAAATAATCATTTGTTCCTTTACTGATCTCTTAACCTCACAATGATAAAAAACAAACAAACAAAAAAAAAAAAAAACAACAACAACAACAAAAGAATCTAAGATCCAGGCAATGATAGGTCCACACCAGAACCTATTTATGTCTATTTATGTTCCTTACTGACCATTCCTAAAAAAAAAAAATCATCAAAATCCATCCATCCATCCAATTTTTACAAACAACAACCAAACAAACCAACCAACATACCAATCATCAAAGACAAAAATAGGTAGGAATTTAAAGCTTAACCTTAAACATAAAGTAATATAGATAATGTAGAGAAGCACATAAGCACAAATCAATACACACATGTTTTTCTACAGCCATATAGTGATCTAAAAGGTACTGTATATGGAGACATGAAAAAAACGAAAAATGCAAATTCCATAAGCCTTGACAAAAGCTTGTAAGTACATAGATTAGGAAAACATAATATATAAGCAGTTGTATTAAAAAACACGTATTATTTTTGTGTCTGTGCTTTAAGGCAACCTTTTTTTGCATGTGGTAGCCTCTTTTATTGCTGTGCCAAGAACATTTAAAAACGTCCTCTTGATTGTAATTTCAGTGAGTTTGCAAATGAATAAAGCAACCCAGGCTTAAGTGGAAAGAGAAATGTGTCAACTGATTACAATCCTGCAAGATCACTACCTGCTAACTACTGTTTCCAGTCTCTTGGGTGTGATGATAGGATTGATTTCATGCAAAACTGATTTGTGTGCACACAGAACCACAGCGGGCATTCGGCAGTGAGTAAAAAGAAAAAAAAAAAAAAAAAAAAAGAAGGAAAAAAAAGGGTGCCGCGTTTGCCTGGCTCAGTTCATGTGTGATTATACTGTGAATGCAGCCGAGGAGCTATCCGTGGTCCTGAACCTCCAGCAGAGTGCCAGAGGTCCGCCGCAGTCTGCCGCGTTTCCTATGAAAGAGTATCGACTTTTTGTAATAGGAAGTGTGACCACAGAGTTCACCCGGCAACAGATCGGCCCGAACCAAGAAAAAAAAAGCTTTAGGGGTTGAAATGTCATGTGAACAGTTGGGTTCAACCACTGAACACCTCAGGGGTGTTATCGACTCCCTTCAATGCTTTTAAAGGCCAAGGGTTGGTTCAGACGGGGAGCTTTGCAGTTATTCTCCCTGGCGGTGCAAAGCGGACACAGGAGAGGTGGCGGATTTGTAGAAAAAAAAAGTGAATCAAATTGGACCAGGGAAAGGTGTGTTGAGTGTGACTCTGAAAACGCAGAGCCAGACATGGGCCTAATAGAGAAAGAGAAGGGAAGTTATTAGCTGCACTGCTCTGTGTCAAACTCTATATTTTTCAATTGATTCTTTATTTCAGATGGTTTTGGGCAATAATAATAAATAAAAAATGTACAAAAACTGTACACCGACAATTAGTCCAAAAATGTTTGTGTGAAATCTTTTAATCCAGTGCCTTCCAAGTGCAGAAGTACAGCACTGGAAAAAAAAGACCACTGCAAAATTAAGTGTTTTTTTGTTGTTGTTTTTTCTGACCGTCTCCTAATTTCCAAACTATTTTAGTGCATAACTTAAAAGCTATTTTTTAAAAGAAATTACCCTGCATCAAAATGAAAGAAATAATGCAGTGCTTGTAGAACTTGAATATATTTAAACTAAAAATAATAATGTTTTGACATTATGAACACTTCAATATTTGGTGAAATAACCCTGATCATAGCTTTCCTGCCTCTTGCTCTCCACCAGTTTTTCACATTACTGTTGGGTAACTTTATACCACTCTCTCAGCTTTGCTTGGTGGTCTGTGAGCTCATAAATCAGAAAGAGGTGTGCAAAGGAATTAACAGACACTGGCCTGGAATGGTTGTCAGACTCAGAGAGAGGCTGATTTAGGTATAAATCGCTGTGGTTCCTATTACGGTATATTTCAAACAGTTTAGTGCAGGGTTAGTTAAAGCCACTATTATTGAGTTTTCAGGCTCCTCCCGCCATGACATGTATTTGTACATTAATTGAGTGTAGGGAAAGAGTCCACAAATAACTGACTGGAAAAACATAAGTAACAGCCTGAAATTACAGGTCACACTAAGCCTAAGTATATGACTTCTTCAATATATCCACCAAAGATGAACTCTAAACAGTGGTGTGCAAAAAGCTCTAAACTAAGAACACTTCACATGAGGAGTGCATATATTACATTTATGGATCAACATGTGTGCCTGTGACAGCTTTGGTCAAAAATAAGACCATCAGTAGTTTGTTTTGGTATAAATATTCTTAGCAGGTCACAAAAAAGGTGATGTGTTCAGTTCACCATACTGCACTTATAAAAGATAAAACCTGATAAAAACTGAGATAAAAACTGATCATTTTGTAGTGTGCACCTCTGTTTTTCCAGAGCTATAGCTCATGGACACGCCGGTCATCCGATAGAAAACTAACACTGAACTAATAATAACTAGACTTCAGATGTAATTTTCGCTGCAAGTCTTTTTAATCCTTGTTGCATATGCATTTCTTACATTACCTAGAGAAAGATTTGAAGCGTCCTTGATTTCAATGCTGACGGCTGTCATCTCAACAAAAGACAGACTCTTAAGCTGTACATGCTTTTAAATGTGTCCCGCCAGTCTGGAGCTCCTGCGTGCGCCATACGGTGCCATTAGCTTGTGTACTCAGCCACATTAGTATTTCCTTAATGAAAAAGAGCCAACATGAAAATGCACTTTATTGTTCCAACTCAGAAGAAGTCATGTACAGCTCTGCTCTGCTCTGTTAGGCATTGTCACAACATTCTCCGTTTGACTGGAGTTAATGCACTTTGTAGAGCACATCACTTCACTTAATATGATATATTAATAATTACTTTTATAATCTATAAAGACTCTGGCCTATAGAACAGACGTTTTACAATACAGGATTAAACTATGACCATTTCAGGTCTGAAACTGGACCACACTAGGTGTTAAAAAAGAGTAAATACCCCTGCACCAGGGTGGCCAATTAGTAAAGCATAACTTTTACACAGGATGCCATTCACGATGCAGCCCTCTCCATTCATTCAGATGGGACTGGCACAATGGCAACCTATGGCTGGAGTTTTGGCGTCCTGTAAGGCAGCTGAAGTCTGGGGGAACTAACCGCTTTACCATTGGGGGGGCTGTTGACTAAAGACTAAAGCAGATCTAATCCAGGACAAAACTAGATTGTAATAAGGATCTACTTGGGCTTGGAGTATAGTTGGTCTCAGACAAATGACATAACCAGTTTTTACATTTTAGACTGAACAAGTACTCAACCAAGGATATGGCCAAGGCTAAACTAAAGTAAATAAAGTTAGAATAGAAATAAATTTAGAAGGACTAAACCAGAACTAGATTTCATGCAAAACCAAGAACTAAAGCCTACGAAAAAGCCAGGGCTAAACCATGGTTTGACTTTGACCAAAACAACCAAACAAAACCAGGTTTACACCCAGGCTAACCCTAGTACTAAATCTGTCACTAAACATACAGTTAAACCAAGATTAAACCAGGACTGAACCTAATCTAAATAATCCCAGGCCTATAGCACTAAATGTTAAAGGAGTAAGCATGTTCTAACCAACACACCAAACTAAACCAGGTCTAAATGTTGGGTAAAGGTCTGAAATAAATAAGATATAACCTGACTAAACCAAAAAGTAAACGTAGAACTAGCCTAAAGCAGAACTTCAGGCCTTGATAAGGGAGAAAGGTTAATCTCTTGCAAGTAAGAATTGTGTTATGCCAAGCAGCATATACAGCCCATGCTAATTGTGAACAACGAGGCATCCAAGCTATTTCAGTATATTCTTGTGGATAATATAAAATAATTGATTACCCCCTTAATAAATATCACGCGGTTGGAGCGACAGTAAAGCCATCGTTAACAGTGTTTTCGCGTTCGCCACTTGTTGCAACGTCAGACTCGCATCTCTCCGGCAGCTTCGGATGGAGAAGAGAAGAGAGGAGGAGAGCGGGGAGGAGTATGGGGGGTACTCCGTCATATCCTCTGTCCATATATGGGCATGAAGTTTACACGCAGCGGGGAATCCTCTCACTGGAGCTGATGAATGGGGAGGAGGGCTGAGGGAGCTGCCAAAGTGTATATAAGGAGAGGAAAGGGAAGTCGCTGATGTGAAAGCCACAGCAAGCAAATACCTACCTACATAGGAGGAGAGGAGCGAGCCACCAACCGAAAGGAATACCTACATCGGTCTGCATCGCTTTTTTTACTACCTTTTGGATCATTTGTTTAAAAAAATTATCATCAAGGGGAGTTGAAATAAACACTTACCTTCGCCATTTGCTCTATATCTTCCTTTCTACCTCTTTTTACATATTCCTGGGAGAGACGGACTTCTTCTAAGTGCATCACTATGTTGAACAATATGGATTTGAACGCAAAAGATTCATTCTACCCACAGTTTGACAACAGTTCCTCTCTGGGGTTGGAAAGCAGCGCGCGGAAAGAGAACCAGGAGGTGTACGTCGACGCAGAACGGGGGGTACCTGCCCAGTTTGGCCACGGTGAGTACGCAGCCCTCCACTGGCTTTATACGTGCAATCAGTCTTGGACATATGTGGCATATAGATGTAGTGGATAGATACATGGTTGTCTTAATTATTGCGCGCTTTTAGACATGTCGCAAAGCAGTTTTATGTGCAAATTACGCACGAGTGTTTATGTAACGCATTCGGTTACTTAGCGGTGGCTTTAATGCCCGTATAGGTATCTTTATGAAATCTGTTTCTAAAATGCAAATATGATTTACTTTAAGTGGATTGAGCTTGTCACACTTTATCTCTACAAGGAGAAAATGAATATAGGGAGCCAGTAATGTCAGTGTTTGCCCTGTGAGTGCAAACCACATCAGACCACCAGGCGTCAAAATACAGGCGTGATGACAAAGTTTTTTTGTTTGTTTGTTTCATATTTAACAGAAGGAGCCCCCGCCACTCTCAAAACTGAAGCTTCCAACTCAGAGTTTGCCTTCAACCCGTGCGAGTGCCCCAAAGAGAGCTACCCCCCCTCTTCGCTCGCCTACTCTGGCAGTTTCTATGTGGAGGCATCTCAGGGGGCGCCCTGCAGCACCGAGACCCTGCTCAACATGATCACAGAGATAGTGGGCATCTCCACCATGCCTCTGACAGAGATGCAACAGAGCAGCGGCAACTCCATGGATACCAGCAGCAGCGGAACTTTTGGGGATTTGAGCGCCAAGAGGCACGCGTACACCTGCTCTCCTCCTGCGTACACGCCCGAGCAGACGTGCCCCAGCTACACAGAGGAGAAGAAGCCAGAGCCCAAGTCCGAGGCCGCGTCCTTCCCGGTCGTGGTTAAAAACGAGTTCGAGAGCAGCTGCTATGAATGGGGCGCCTTCAGCAGTAAATCTGACTGTCTAGAGAGCACTTTTCAGACCGAGACCTTCCCCATGTCCAGCGACTTCCCGCCCGAGCAGCATGTGGATGTCAAGGAACTTTTAGACACGTTCCCGTCCATGTGCCCCAACCCTGACATGGAGTTCAAAGTGGAGGGAGGAATAAAGCAGGAACCGTGCTTCAATGACACCTGCTCTCAGAGCTACTCCAGCCCGCTGTACAACAGCTACCTGCCCCCGCCGATGGGCTTGTCCTCCAGCCAGCCGCAGCCTCAGTCAGACCCCCTGTACTCGCCCCCGGCGCTGCCAACAACTATAGACTCTATCCTCTACTCTTCCTTGTTGCCAGATTCCTTTGCCCAAAGTTACAACACGCGCACTACAAAGCCCCCGCGCACGAGAAAGACCCCCGCCACGTCCCACGGCCCTGCCAAAGAGAAACCCTTCACGTGCCCTATGGAAAGCTGTGACCGGCGCTTCTCGCGCTCGGACGAGCTCAACCGTCACATCCGCATCCACACCGGCCACAAGCCCTTCCAATGCCGCATCTGTCTGCGCAGCTTTAGCCGGAGCGACCACCTCACGACCCACACCAGGACTCACACCGGAGAGAAGCCCTTTTCCTGCGACGTCTGCGGCAAGCGCTTTGCGCGCAGCGACGAAAGGAAACGGCACGGACGTGTTCACCTCAAACAAAAAGAAAAAATGGAAATAAAGCCACAGGTTTCCGCAGGCGCGTGGCCCTTCACTCTTCCTGAAGGCATTTGAAGAAGGCCGTGCGTTTACTCACTGGACGAGCATCTTTCCGTCTTGGAAGATACGGCCGCTGACTGCAGGTTAAACGGGCCTGAAGCCGCTGGTTGACACTGAGTTTAGAGCCAGCGGTGAGGGCCTCGCTGCTGCAGGAGCGGCGGAAGTGGCCGGCAGAGCGGCAGGGACTTGTTGCTGTGAGCGTCACTGGGGCAGACCTCTGTGCTGCAGCATTGCATGACTGCTGTTCAGCACCTCTCCACGGGGACAGCTCCAGCCTGCGCCTTCTCTGAGCTGGATGTTTGCACTTACACTTAGTATAATCTCATTTAAGATTCCTATTTTCTGCTTTTAGCATTCACAGAGCAATGGTTTGGACTATGTTTCTAAGACTGCATGTTTTTATCAGTGTTTTTCCTTTAAGCGGAATATCAGCCACTGTCAAGTTTCCCTTCACTTCCCCTGAAGGGTTTGACATGAATGTAAACTATATTTATGGCTTTGACTAAAGCTGACCACCTTTTATGACCATATTTAGTGTTTTACTTCTTATCATTTGGTTGTCAGTGTTTAGTCACTGTTCTTTGTGTTGTATTACAATTGTTTGGTTTATTACAATTGTGAAAGATATATCATAAATGGGAAATAAATATATTTGTATTACTGTACTGCTTTGTATTTTTATAACTGACTGTGATTGATCACATTTGATCATCATTTCTATGGTGAAATGTATTCTAAGTCATTAATAATGTCTTGGTTTTTCGAGGGCTATTGTTTAGTTGACAATATTTTAAATGTAATGAGTTCCTATTAGAAACATGTTGGCACTTCATTCCATTGTTGGTTTGATAAGAGTACTACGTGGGACTACTGACGGACATGTTGGGGTTCTACTTTTGAACAGAATGTACAGAGGTTTGTGTAATCAAGCTAGAGGTACCTAGCAGACCATATACACATTGCTTTTGAGTAATCAGGTAGCACACATTGCTGCGAGTTTCTGTGGACTGTAACTGGTCATGAAAGGGTTGGGACTCCTGGTATCTTGTGCTTAAGATACCGTATATGCTGATATGTTTGATTAGCAAAAAACAACATGGAGACTTTGGTGAAATTGTCACCAACAGGGTACTGCAAAAAGTAATTTAACTCGCCTTAAGTTATATTAACTGTTAAAGTAAGATTTTGTACATAGAGTTTCTACAATCTCTTAAATTAATATTGATGTTGTTATTTTTATGAAAATTTATGAGCAAAATAAACATTTTCTGGAAGCACCATGTCCTGTGCATTTTGTAGAATATCAAAGTGACTTTCTTTATTGTGATAAATGTGATCTTTAGAGCATGTGATTCCATTAGAGCAGTCAAATGAGCATGTCTTCAGAACATGTTGTAGTTGGCCACCTGTGGCACCCTCTGTGGCCTAACTTTAGACATCACAGCTCTGCCCACAAGACTTTTCACTCTAACACATTCAAGTCAATGGACTATTAGTCAGGCTATTCCACTTCAAACATGGCCAAAATGTAAGAAGAGAGACTATGGCAAACATGTCGAATATGAGTTTCAATGGCTTTGCCAGTGAACGTCAGTGCCAGTTCATTCATCCCTTAACCATTTATACGATCAGAGCATGATATAATTTTTTTATGCATTAGCCACTGTGTAAGCCAACCAGTTAGGCTCTGCATCTTCTTCTCTTCACTACTATTTATAAATATCTCCCTCTAGGTCTTCCTCTTTACCTTGTGCCTGGCAGTGCTAACCTCTGTATTCTTCTACTAATATTCACTATCCCTCCTCTGTATTTGCCCAAAACATCTCAATGTAGTATGTCCAAATTCATACTTAGTATGTTTTCACTTAAAGAGGACATAACAGAAATTCAGCCCTAAACTCTATAGGAATAACATGTACAAAATCCATCTGACCAAAGTTACTAGTGGGAGTGAATGTGTTTCCAGTCGAAAGTGAAATTTGGTTCATGTCAAGAGCCTTTTATTATAAAGAAACATTAATTAACTTCATGATTGCATACTGTCTTACTCTTTCACAAAGAACTATCTTCGTTTTCCTTTCGGCTTTTCCCTTTAGGGATTGCCACAGCATATCTTCTACAACATACTCTGCAGTGATTTGCATGTGTGATTTGGCCCTTCCTGGTGTAACCATCTATCAACCATTTATCCGGGCTTGGGACCAGCACACTGGTTATACTGGACTGAACTATACTGGACTTTATTATTGTATAAATGCACATTCTTGTCAGCACAATCATACAATTTACCAAAAAAAGGCATCTTATAAGAATACAAGATTGACAGAGAACAGTTGTTTTCCATTGGAGAGCACTTAAACACTGCCATAATGTTGGTCAAGGCTCAAATGTAAAGGACCACATACTTTGATATTGCACAAGTTTGTGTTGCAAACTGTACAAGAAAAATGTTCTGGCAGACAAGACTGTTGCTTCGACACATGAATGCTTTTCAAGGCACTTCTTACTGCTTGTGTGTTATGCCAAGTTCCAACAATCTGTCAGGACGAACCATGCGGCCGTACAGACATGCATTAGCAGGGACTCAGAGCTGGGATGTAGAACATGCATGGGCCTGTGACGCAGCCCCCCTGGCACAACACAAGCCAGCTGGCCCACGGGAGTGCGTAAGTGTCGACGTTTTCTGAAGCTGACAAACATACTGTAGCACATGGAGCACTGTTAATAGTATGTGGTCATGCTCTCCTGTCCATCACTCATATTACTAACTATAGCAGTAGCATTATTGAGGTTTGAACAGCAGCGATATACTGTACTGCTTTGTATTTTTATAACTTCTTTACTTTTGGCTTTTCTCTTCTGGGGTCGCAAATTGTTTGCCTCCTAGCACACAGTGATTTGTGTATTGATTTTCACATTGCTTTTGTGTCAGCTGTGGCGGATTGCTGCAAGTTTCAAACAAATCATTCCAAGAACATCTTTCTAGACGTTCCAGGGCCATCCCCTGAACCAGTCACCATGTTATGCTGTCATAAGTTTGCACCTTAGTGCACCTAAGTATACAGAAAAGTTATTTTGGTCATTGGGCAGACACTTCCCAGTCAAAATGCAATGCCTTTTGGGGCTTATACCTGAAGCTCTGAGAGCTCATAAAGAGACTCTTCAATTTTTCTTGATGATGGCCAGAAAGACCATAATGTCCATATGGATTGGTAGTGATCCTGCTTCTGTTCTACTGTGGAAATCTCTCATATCTGAAGTTATATTTCTGAAGAAGTTGTGGTACTGTATTAGTAGCAAATTATATCTTTTTGTCTACAATGGACAATGTTTTGAAATGTCTCAGAATTAAAAGGTCATCACCATAAATACAAAACATTGTGACTGGATAGCTTGATTCATGTGCAACCTCATTGCTCATGTTTTTGAATTTAGTACAGTTTGCAAAGTCTATGTGCTAGCAGATTTACTTGTGTTTTATGCTCTGGATGCTGTGTTTTCTGTATGTGTTTGAAATATTTAAAATAGTTCATAAAAAGAACAAACAGACAATTGTTCCCGGAGAATCAGCAACACAGGGAACTCAGATTGTTCCCTGTCCATCAGTCACATCACTAACAATATCACCAGCATCCCCTCTCTGTATTAGACTAGTGGCAAACATTGTCCAGGGATGGATATTTGAGTTCTGAATAGCAGAGTTGTGTGTTCATGCTGACCATTATCCCGACACTTGAAGACTGGAGAGTTATTGAACTTTGGCCAGTGATGGAATTTCTACATTTGTGGATTTCGATGTTCTAAATTCACATTTGCATACAGTAAATGGTGCTTGATATATCTCCAGCATGTGAGTGCTGTTTCAGCTGTGTGTCTTGTACCTAAAAACCTTCATCTCTCAGACAAAGACATAAATCAGGTCTTTTCCCGGTGACTGACATTTATGTTTTCAACTACTGTGGATATGCATAATTGCTGAATCCATTAAGTAATTGTGCTTGGGAGGGCACATGACCACCACTGAGAAGCATGCTCTCCCCCAATCATAGACCTTTTGCTGTGAATGGCAGCACATCAAGTCCATTAAGTCCTTGCCAGGGTATTACTAATGCAAACATGTTAACATTCAGGGTCTATGCAGAGTAGTGGTTCTGTGTGACTCACATACTCCACATGTATCCGGGAATAAAGGCGACAAACAGATATGGTTTCACATCTTCATTGTCTCATCCAATTAATCGCTTGATGCCGGATTGCCTCTGGATAGATCAATGACACTAGTTATCTGGCTCTACCAAATGAGTGCTTTGGCTCAGGATTAAATAGAATATCTCTAAAACTGACAGTGTAGGATTAGATAGGCAGGGATTGTGAGGATAAATGTCACTTCTGCATGATATGTACTTGTACGTGTTTATTACTTGTATAAGCAAAACCATTTATTCTTCTGAGGTCCTCACAAAAGTTTTTTTTCCTCCCTTTTGCATCATGCACAAATAATCACTGACCTTAAAGCTGTCACATTTTCTACTGTCAGTCAGAGCTATCTTTGAGGTAAAAGCCATAAGAACATCCTTAGTTGGAGAGGTGGAAGAAGTTCTCATATCTGTACAACTGCTTCAAAACAATATTAAGGGGCAATAATAAGGGTCTATTTTATGCAAAATCTACTTTTTTGAGCTTTTCATGTTATAATGTTGTTCTCTCATCAAAAACATGCAAACACGAGTGTTTTGTTTCATTCACACCTGTATGAGTAATCCTGTGTTCTGTGGTGCTGAGTTTCAGAGGTCTCAGAACGCTCGGTTCCTCAAACCTCTGCCTCTCCCACGAACCTCCGCCCACTCTAGGAAGCACTGACCAATCAACCAGCTCTCTACATTCACTCTGCTCGCCTTCATTTATCAAAAAAACCTTGTAGAGCTCTGTTTTCACTGCTTCCCCGTAGCTATTTTAAATTTTCTAATAAAATGGCATCATACAAAAAGCTTAAGGAAGTGAAGTGCCTAAATTTTATTTGGGTAAAAGTAAAACTTTTTCCACAAAAATTTAAAGTATGCTTTATAAAATGTACTCAGTATAGTCTATGAGTAAAAAACATCTAGTTACTTTCCACCACTGCCTAGCTGTCTTTGAAGAGCCACGCAGCCACGCATCTTTATCCATGCTCGAACTTCAAACATCATACCTCTACAACAATAATCCAATAATGGCTTTAGAATGCATGTAAAACAAATTTATTTGCTTGTATGGGGGATTAGAAGGCGTCTTAGTGGCTCCGGCTGCGCGTATCGGGTCACCTCAAGTACCTATTAATAATCACAGCTCTACTTGAGACGGTCTATATGGCCACACTGCCTCATTTGCCTGTGGATTGATCTATTGTAGGGGTAATCACCATATAATTTTATGCGTAGCTTTAAAATGTGCACCCGGGCACGTCACGGTCCTTCGGGGTGGACTCAAGTAATCAAGGTGCATAATCGCATGGTGCTAATGGCAATCAGGCTTTAGCGGATTAATTCCTCCGGATCATACATCAGGCCGTCGCTCCTGTATCAGATGGTGAAGAACGGTGTAGGTGGTCTGGAGAGCGCAGGTGATTAAGACGAAGAGAAGCGTAGCGGCGACAAGGAGCTCGTTATGCAAACATTCGAAAAGTGCCTAATTCTTTCCATTGTTCTGATTTCCAAATTCTTCATTTGTATTGCTGATCAGGCGAAGTACAAGACCAAGAAGCCCAACTCACTTACTTTCTTGATCCTTTTAGAAATTACAAGTCAACTCCAGGTCAAGGAGTCCAGTCTCCCACTTTTATCCTGTGAACACCATCTCTATGGTAACTATGTCAATGGGATTGCAGTATATACTGTACCTACACTGAATGGAAAGCAATGAACATAGATGAATGACTTCATGGCAATTCAATTACTCAGGAAAATTTACAGCTGCCCTTGAAATAGTCCAGGTTTGAACCCTTATAATATTGCTCGGAGCTGTGTGTGTTGACCTACAATGTTTGGTACAGGCCTTGGAAATTATACATTCTGCTTAATTTATCTTCGCAAAGCTCACAAAAATGCCATTATTCTTTAGCTCTGCTGTTGATAATACAGATCAGTATTTACTAAACATTTTTTCTATAGACCCTATATTTAAAATGCCAAATGAATCATAATTTGACTCAACCCTACACTTTATTTTTACACATCAATACCTCACTTACATCAACATTCCTGATCACATCACCATCCCACCTTGTAATACTTTTAATTGGTAAAAATGTATTATTTTTAATTAATGCAAATGTAATAAGCTGAAATGAACATTTTGCAGTAACCAACTGTTTCCTCTTGGATGACTGCTGCACTTTTAAGGACTGAGAGTTCAGAGAGCAGGTCAAAGGTCACCAAACAATGTAAAACCTGAGGTTTTCTCCATCCAATAACAATAACTGTGTTGCTGACGCAGTTCTATATGGAGTCCATCAAAAGCACATCTATCTCAGTGAAGCAGAGCATGACTGAACCAGATTGGACTCCTTCCAGAAACTTCCCTGCCTTTGAGTAATAGGTTTAAATCTGCAATTTGCACGTATGCACATTATATACAGACAGTCCACTGTGTAAATGCCACTGTCACAGTACATTACCATCTCATGAGAAACACACATCTGGTCAGAACATATCAACACAAATTACAATAAAATAAATATAATAAAATTATATATAAAATTAGCATTTATCGTAGCTGATTTGGGTTTGAGGTGGCGTAAAATATATGGAGTTGCTAGTTATTTGCAGGGCTAACACTAGAAACAAACACTGATAGACAGCTATTTACTCTCACATTCATTGACTCCTCTCACATGACCACTCTCACATCAATTGCCAATGTAAACTAACTGGCCACATTATTAGGTACACCTGTTCCAATGCTTCAAAATGCAAATATCAAATCAGACAATCACCTGGCAGCAGTTTAGTGTATTTAGTCTTGATACAGGTTAAAAACATATCTGCTGATACAAATTGAGCATCAGAATGGAGAAGAATAGCAATTAAAGTGACTTTAAATGTGGCATGGACTCCAATGCATGCATGTGTTTGGACAGTGGGAGAAAGCCACTGTAGCCTACCTAAGGACTTCCCTCTGTTGCACAAAGGTCGTTGGGGGCTCACCCAGGGATAAAACCCACAACAATAAATCATGTCAGATTTTAATTAATACAATAAATGAAGTACAAAAACAGTAATGAAATGTATGCACATATAAAAACAATACATTTTGTGGATTCTACCATTATAACTGTGTCACATTTGTCAAAAGTCTAGTCTCTCTCTGTCCCCCTCCTCCTGTAACAACACCCTGCTGACTGACTGTGGTTTGGGCCCCTCTTACAGAGCTGTGACAGCCACAGGATGTGATGTTAAGCATTAACCTGGTCATTCGTAGTACACTACTGCCGCTTCCTCTAACTACGACTGATCACTGGCATCAATCACGATGGACGTCAGCTGTCTCCACACACCTTTACTCTCTCCTGCTCTTGTCACTTTCAACAAAACTCTGTTAACAATGACCTGTCCGGTTCCAATGTTTTGACGTGTGGAGGGAAGCATGTCTTAATATGGCGACTGCATATCATCTGCAGCATGAGAGGATTGCACTGTTGCTAAAAGCATCCTGGAGTGACAGTAATGACTCTGAAGGAACTTTGTGCTTGTGTGAAAAATTGTCTATCATTGTTGCAAATATCCAGATCGCTGCTGTCACATTAGCATGCAGCCATCTTGCAGATTATCTCCAGCATATAAAAGGAGATTTTACTCATCTACTATATCAGTCCGTACAGACAACTGGTTAACCTTCTTCCCGTAAAATAAATTAGCGTGTGACCGCGTGTCCAGTAGAGTGCTGAATGATTACTTTTGCGCTTTGACATTTGCAACAGCCGTAATGAGGCATGTCTATGACAGCTGTGTCACTAGCAGCAGCCTATGTCTCGGTTCTTCAGTTCAACGCTGGGGAAGCAGGCATACTGTGGCCAAACACTGGCACTCTCTCTAGATAATGATGGCTCACCCATAGAGAAGCAGAGGAGAACGTGTCGAAGTCTGAGGGAACTGTGTGTGTTGTAGCCCCAGAAAGAAGTGTTTGAGACTCTGGATAGTCTATGTGTGTGTATTTGCATGTCTGTCATTGCCAAGACGGAATCAGAGACCGGGAGAGAAGGCTAGGCTGGGACATAAAGACTTGTAGTATAAAATGAGTGGGCTCATACAGTGTGTACCCTCCCGTCAAGCAGGCTAATGATTTGCATGTGCACACCAGCAGCCTCCATGCCAGCTACAGTACGCACTGGAAATTAACCATCAAAATCAAGTATCACTCTCTAAAGCTCTGTGAAATGTATGCAAAATGTAGCTACTTCAGCATTAGCAGATTTCTTTGTCTGCTGCAATAGTTTTTCTAATGCCTGCCTCATATTGTAATTTGTATTTATAAGCAACAATAAAGCATACAGTCAAATTCAGTGTAAGTACTGGTCTATTCTGACAAGGGAGAACATTCAAAACCTCCAAATAAGGTGTTTTAGGCAACCAAAATCGTGCTGCTGTGGGTTGTAAAAAGTGACATTCAAAATCTGGTAGTGTAATTAGCCAAAGGTAACTTGTGGTCTCTGACAGATAAATGGTGTATACTGACATACAATTGTGGTACTGGTGGCCACATTGGGGTCAAGCCAGTGTACTATTTAGGCTGGTCCCAAGCCCGTATAAATGCCAAAAGATATAAATCACAAATATTACTTAAATTCTAGATGGTTCAGTGGAGGCAGACAATTTGCTGTAGTAACCCATGACCCTGAAATAGCAGAAAGCAGAAGATGAAGTTTGACATACTATTGTAGCCTGCCATGGCTCTGTAACTACCTGCCCAGCAAAACATGAAGGTAATACATTTTTAGCATAAAGCCTTTAGCTTATGCAGTGCTTGTATAAACAAAACAGCTAAAAACTGTGCCAATGGCAAAACTTTGATCAGTGTAAACTTTATGCAATTTTTAGTGGCCATTGCTAATTCATAAAAATGTTTGCTTGATATACATCACCACAGGGCTGGTTACTGTAAAGGCACAATACTATTAATGCAAATACTGTAACTTACTGTGAAAACGTATGGTAGCTTTATTGATTATTTTACTCTTCTTAGAATGATGGCTAACAGTCCATTGGAACAGGAGTTTTAACAGTTTCTTTAGCACATGCTTGCACAAGGAAGCTACACTGAGTGGCTGAGTGATGGATTTGTAACCTCATCTCAGCTATTCATAGAAAAGATCTGACTGTTACAGGCAATCATTTAGAACATAACCTGTAAGTACATCAAATATGCCTTATATATTACTTTTGTATAGGAGAGAATTAGCTCCTTTTTCAAGGTCAGTTTAGGTGTCTTCAGAGGAAACGTGCCTTTTAATGTTTTTAATTTGATTTTATTCTATTACAACAATGCATATATTCTCTCTTTGCTAGTGCACTGAAGAAGCCGAGTACTTCATTCATTCATTCATCTTCTTCCACTTAGTTCCGTTGGGGTTTGCGGATACTGGAGCCTATCCCAGTAACTTTGGGCCTTAGGTGGATACATCCTGGACAGTGGCCAGCTAGTCGCAGGGTTGACACAGACACACACAAACAGACAACCATTCACTCTCATATTTATTCTCTAAGGGCAATTTAGAGTCACCAATTCAAGCACATGCATGTCTTTGGACTGGGAGGAAGCTGGAGTAGAACCCACTGTAACATCCAGGAGGACATGCAGACTCCACCCAGAGAGTTTGTTTGTGTGTGGCCCGCCGTGGATCAAACCCACAATCTCTTTGCTGGAGGCAAGAGCACTAGCACTAGCGTTACTATGGCAAGTACTATGGCGAGTACTTCAATAGTACATAATTGACAGTTAATCTACTGATGTTGAAGCACTTTCCTAAACACCTTACATGTAATTACAGAAAAGATTCTTAGGGTAACGGTGCCTATTTTTCTGCATTAAGTACATTAAGCAGGGGAGTTTCAGCACTGGTCCCCTCCCCTTCTCACTGTTACCCTTCTATAGGACATAATAGCCATCTCTGCCCCCAAGTGGCTTTTAGCGAGTGATGGACTGTCGCCTTAAGCGGGGGGAGGCACATGGGGAGTGACGTGTCTTCTTGTCTGAGTGTATAGGAGCCATGCCGAGGTCACCCAGCGGTGTATGTGCCACTGTATGTTTCCCAAGCCTAAAAGCCAGGCCCGTATATCACGCACTGGCTGTCTCTGATCTCAAACCTACAGAGGCATGTTCGGCCCCCCCTGTGATTCTTAGCTCTTAAAATGGGGCTTTCATATGTATGACTCAGATCAGCAGCAGACATTTAAAAAGCAAAAACACTTTCTCTGCAGCTCCCCAAACTCCCTTGTCCTGTGTTGTAAGTAATCAGCATGTGAATTAACAATGTGGCTCCAATTGTACTTTTGGTTAACTGCTGGTGTAAGCTTTGGAGAGTGTGTTCGAGCTAAAAATGTGAGGCGTGATTACAAACTGACCTCCGAGGTACTTGTGGTTTAAAATAACACCGGACTGGGCCAGTTCTGAAAAAGTCTGTTTATTAATTTAATAGAAGTTTATTTTAAAACATTGTGGCGCTTCAGTGGCTCACCTCATATAAAACTTTCTTCCCTTGATTCATGTCTATCCACAATCTACACTCAAGGAAAAAAGAAACGCACCACTGCTTTTTTACCACATTTTTGTTTGGTTATTTATTTTTGATGTAAATATTACATGTGCACATCAACCATATACCCGTCCCTGATATTCAGACCCAATTAATCAATTCTTATGACAGTTTCAATAACAATAACATGACCAAACAATAATAATGCAGCAGTTGTGACATGTGGTCGACCAGATCTGGGACGGTCATTGGAGGATCCAGTGGTGTGGAAACGCTCAGCAAGGCGTACAACAGTAGAGTGATGGACTCCAAACGCCCTGGCTACAGCCGTGTGCTCCTTCAGCTTGAAGCAGGCCAATGGCTGCCAATCTCTCTCTGGTTGCAGTAGTCGTGGCATTGTGAATAAATGTGCTTTTTTTTCAATTTTGGTGTCTTTTTATAGGGAATGGTTGTGCACAATTGAGGACAGGTCCAATTCATCTCCTGAGTTTTACTCATGACCCAGACATAGGTGATTAATACAGTTGTTATTGCTCATCAAAATCAATCAACCGGAACCAGGAAAACAGTCATTTCATTTTGACTCAGAATAGTACTAAACTCATTGTAGTCTGTAATTTTTCACTGGCTGTAATATTTTTTGACAAATTGAGAAAATGAAAGTGGTGCGTTTCTTTTTTCCTTGAGTGTACATTGAATCCACTGAAGTAAAAAAAATGCCAAATGTATTTCTTCAAAACACAAAAGGCATGTTGTAGGAAAATCTAGTTTATAATTACATTGTACATGAGCAATGTACAATGTACATTTATTTTTAACTTTTTTATTGTAAACGTTCAGTGCAAATCAGTATTGCATAGTATAATCAGTATATATAGTATAGTATATACAGTACAGGTACAGTTATATTGTAATCATCGTAAATCCTCATGTCTTTGTTTGAGCCAACATCTCAATCATAACTAGAAGCAGTCGGAGCGCAGACCTCAGCCAAGCCATAGAGTCACTCATCTAAGAAAAAACCCAAAAAGTCCGGATCTAGCTCATAAGTATTAAAGATACATCAAATTTGTGAACATACTACTGGCATTATTTGTAAGTGTGTAGCTACATTTGTTGCTGTGCAATATCCAATGTCATATGTATCCTCTATATTTAGAAGCTTCTGGATCACCAGAACCAGAATATCAACATGATCTGGGTCCAACTATGTCAGATTATAACATCTACCATGATGTCATCTTGTAATAATTTGCCAATGATTCTGGGCAGTATTTATTAAGTTAGAAGCTCTGATGGCAAAATTAGACCCATCTCCCAGTAGTAAAGAATCCTTTAAAAAATTCCTGGATCCAGATGGTGACCTGGATCACCCCCAAAATGTTATCACTTGTTCCTTATTCCATTTCTGACATTTCCTGAAAATTTCATCAAAATCCGTTGTTAACTTTTTGAGTTATGTTGCTAACAGACAAACAAATCAATGCCGCCGAAAACATAACCTCTGCAGAGGTAATAATAAATACAAAATTGCAAGTACAGAGAAGTAATGAGAAATAAAAATAAGTGAATGAGCAACTTAACACAATTGCCAATTTGAAATATATGTTTGAATTGGAGACCATTTATCTATGAATATCTCAGTTTTCATCTTGCAGTTATGTTCTCCAAATGATACACTTCCTTCACGTTATTCTTCCACTGGAAAAAGGAAAAAGTTTTAATTCATGAAAATGGCAATTAATTCTAAAATGATGGTCCATGTGCATGTTCTATAGGGGTCATAGTAAAACTATATAGAAAATCAGAGAGCACAGACCAAGGCATTATTAGCTTATCCCTGTAAGCTTGTTCCTTATCTCATTTGTGACCTCACCCAAAGGTTTTATTAAAATCACACTTAACATTTTGTTGCTAATGGATAACACTGACTCTCTCACAATGATATAGAACCCTGTAAAATATTCCATATCCAGATATTAAAGTTATTTCTTGGCCTGTTACTTTCTGAAAATGTCATCACAATGTGCTCGTAACTTATTTGAGTTACAGTATATTGCTTACAGACAAGCAAACAAACCAATGCCAGCAATAACTTCAAGATCAAGATAATAACTTTACGGTAACTTCTCTGTAATAAGCAGGTCACAATAAAATGATCAAGGATAAAATTGGGTCCCACAATCAGATCAGTCAAGAACCACTGATATAGAGCATATAAAGATATATGAGGAAACTTACAACTACGACTAAAAACAAGTGCTCAGTGCTTAATTAACAAAGAAAAAGGACAAAATGTCGTCCGTGTCCTGTCAATCACTTGAGTGGCATCCCGGGGTGCGCTTCCTGTTAACAAGATATGTTTACAGCATCAGCATTGGGCTCCCACTGTCTGTGTATTGGTGCACTAATACTTGCCGTCGGCCCCTCAAGATTGATGCATCCATTAACTATTAACTGAACCAGGAACTTTGGGGAAGACGCACTGTGACAGAGTCTGGAGGCTGAGGCAGGCCTTTCTATTGTTGCCAGACCAAAACATTTCCACGTAGCAGGATGCTATACAGTCTAACCATTAACCGGGTACTGGGCACTGGCAGAGGTGACAAATCATACGGGTCCCGGGACTTTGGGCTGGGGAAATATTAACCTCATCACGGTTGGGGCGCTTCCTATCGTCCTGCCGATAAATAAAGAGATGCTGGTCTTTCCATCACCATCAGCTTTCCCTTTCCTCCCACTCGAACACTGTGTTTGTGCCTCTGCTGGCACCACTGACAGCGGCGTCTTGTGAAGGAGGAAGAGACTGATTTGATGAGAGCTGCTGCTTCTGGATGGGAACTGAGCATTTATGGACGTTGTAGGTACCTTTTTGAATAAGCATAAAAAATATTATAATTACGAAGGCTGAACAATCTTTTAAACCAGGGTGACCAAACTTTTTTCAAAGAGGGACATATTTGAAAAAGGTAAAAATCCAAGTCATGATGTTTTATGAACTATAAGTGAAAATTCACTGTTAAATTGTAATAAGGGAAAATCATCTGCCTCCTAGAATGCAATGATTCTCATATTGATTGATTGATCCCTCTCCCTTTATTCAGGCTTTGGACTGGCACAGAGTAGACAGTGTACACTGGCTTGTGGCCCCTTGTGGCTGGATTTATAAGTAAACAATTATATTCTTTAAATGGCAATGCAAGTGCAATTATGTATAATAACTTCTTTCTTGTTCTTGTTGGTGATAGTGAGTTCATGTGGTCCAGGTATTTCCCAATAGTGCTAAATGTCTAGCGCTAGATGTTAACAAATCCAACCACCTTACATTTTAATTATACTTTAATTAATAAATATAATCTGTAACTCTTCCACTTTATAATAATGTCAGAAAAGGTTTTCCTTACACAGCACAGCAGTCAAGCTTTTTCTGTCAAATGCACATGAGATTTGGTTGTTTTTTGCTGGTATGAAAATAACCATTGATGGTTATGAGGGTTGGTTCCCCCATAAACCTAAAACATCCAGCTAGGTACTCCTGACTCTTGGTCTTGTGGAAGGATGGGTCAAATGCAAAGAACAAAATATCACCTTGGGGACAAAAAAGTCTATCTGAAATAAAATAAATCATTTTGTAATCTTACCCTGCCAGACTTTGGACATGTCAGTCTTAAACACTCAAGCCTGCCACAATCACATACTGTAATTTGGACTTTTTATGTATGCACTCCTACTTTTTTTTTTTTTTTTTTTTTTTTTTACTTTTTGGTGTACAGACATTTTGAACATGTTTCAGTTCATTCACTATGTGCCCTTGTACTGTTAAATATAGTGTGATATATTCCCTCCATCCTTTTTACAAGAAGTTTAAAAAGGTGACAGATTTATCTTTGGCCTCCATCATTAAATGGTGTACCTCTTGATAAAGTCAGCAGACCTCTGCAGTGTCTCGGTCCTGCCTGGGTCCAAATGGACTGAAGAGCTTTCATGTCTCCTGAACAGTCTACTCCTCTCATTACAGAGCGTAGTGGTCTAACATCAAACGGCCTCATTATTTTCAAAGAGGGAAAAGGCACAAGTGTCTGGCACAAGTCAAAGCTACAAAGTGTCAGATAAAACCACTTTACACTTATGGTCAACTCGGAAAATACAGCAGATTAATGCGCAATATTATTTACTCTGAGTGATGACATTGTATAAGATATGGCGGCCCAGGAGACACAAAAGCCACAAAATCAATATGAAAGTCACAACACAATACAGAAAACATGTTTCAATTAATTGAGTAGTTCAATTTAAAAGGAAGAGCTGCCTCATAAGTGTTATGCAGTTGCCTTGGAATAAAAATTCCACACAGCATTCTTCTCTACATGTAATAAAACAGAAATTAAATAAATGCATGGTGTACTAGAAGTAACATCTGTACAGCCCACTGGTAGTATTTTGAGCTCACAGTGCTACTTTAACCATTTGTATCCAAATCTGCTTCTCCAGAGTTAATATAGCTGTTTAGTTTTGAAGCTATATTTTATATCATTGCACACACCAGAATACTGTTCCAAATTTTTCTTTTGGTCCTCCTATCAAAAAAAGCAACTCTTTTTTCAGTATGTAACTGTACCAATCTGGTTGAAAAAAAAACCGAGGACATTTTATGGGATGCTTTTTGTGAACTTTGACACAGTGCTGCAGAGATTGAAATTAGAAAAGCTTAAAATCAAAGTATTGTTGAATCAAAGGAGGAACTGTAATGCCTTAGCGCCATTATGCTTCTATTTTATTTTATTTTTTTACTTTTTCGGCCACTGTAATAAAGTAATAAGGAGTCCAGTTCTCATACACAATCCCAAAGTCTGTTTTTTCCTCATACAAATTCAGAAACATTACCATAAAAACAGTCCTGTATCATTTCTGTGTGTTCATTAAAATGCTGCTGTTTTGATATAACACAGACACTTAGCTCTTAGCAGAATTACATCTATTTATAACTTCCAGCCTTTTCCAGCTTTTTCATAAAGAAGCCTCTTTTTCTTGTCTAATTTAATATTAGCTGACAAGGATTTGACAAGGCGGGATCAGAGGTTAAGATAACACACAATGGGCTGTTAAGTCTATTAGCATGGAAATGAAATGCAACAGCTCAATAGCCTGTTGTCATACCTACAGTGAACAGCCTAAATAAGTTGCAGTGAAAAATCACAAGGGCCGTACTTGATAAGACATACTCGCGTTACTATGGCAACATCAGTGGCTCAAGCTAAGAACGCAGAGATCTGGGTAATCGTTGTCATTGTGATACACGCGCTTTTGCTATAAGACCTGTATACTGCTATATTAGGATGCTAATACTTTGGCAGTGTCATTTCCCATTCAGAACTCACACAAAAAACTAACACACACATTAGTATTGCAACACGCAAGCTATGTCCCTACAAAAATTCTACATTGTGGCCACAAATCATGAAGCAACCCTTGTGTCCTATTTAAATAGATTTATATGTAGTCTTATTCAGAGTACTGTTCTGTATACACTCTGGTTTGAAGCAGGAGCTATACAGCTGCCCAAGGATCGACAACTCAACAACAAAAATCACAGAACTCCTCTGACATTTTGACATGGCTTGTGCGTGATTGCATGTTGCAGTTCGATTGCAAATGCATCTATTTCCAGTTGTGGCGTTACACAAACCTTGGACTGTCTACAACAAGTAACTAATAAAAATAGTACACTTTTTATTGGTCAATTAAAAAAATAACATAAGCTGAATTGCTGTCTTGTGCCATGTCAGTAAGAACAAAGTCACTTGTACTGTACATGACGGTGTTTATTTGACAACAAAAAATTAAAAATAACCAAAAAATTCTTGACGAGAAGTATTTTGTTATTGTTTGGCCTCCCACCCTGTCAGTGCACACGCTCATTTTCATAGCTGGACTGCTTGTTAATAAACTGCACACTTACAGTTGAGTTGCATATAGTGAATGTGATAATGATTTCCAAGCTGTTAGCCTGCAGTTTCGGCCCATTTTATTCTTTTAATGAGTATAATTGGCACTTGAGGTGATATATTGATATTGGCTCAGCTCCTGCAGGCTTCTATGTTGCTCCATTGTGCTACACCAAGTGTTAACAGACAGCGAAAACCCATTTGACTTACTGATGTAGCAAGAATTTCTCATCCTTGTGAGGAAGCCAGACTGGCTGTCATTGTGCCCTGTGTGTGGTCTCAGAACTGTTAGTACAATGCATTCTAGCAAGTATTTATACTGGATTCACATGACAAATCAAATTCAATATTTTTTATATTTTTTTCCATTGCTTAATCTGTTAATGTCCCTTTACTTTTAGCAAACAACAAATATATCCAGTACCCAATCTGTAAGATGCCACGTATGCAAATGACTGTTCACTTCATAAACGCTATATTTAGTTCTTTGGCTTTTGTGGTTCAATGTCTAGAAAGTCATAAGCAAGCATCAGCTAATGCTTGCTTATTACTGGTGCCCCCTGCTGTTCAAAACTTCCACTACCTCCTTACGCTTAAGCCCTTGTCGATCCTCATACAATGCACTATAGTTCATCAATAGTTTTAGGTCGTCTAACATGACCTATTGATTAGAATTGATCACACGCTTGTATAGACTGTAGATAATACTAACTATCTTGGGGGAGAGGGAAAGATTCCTAGAAAAAGAGCCATTTTATGTATGCCAAAATGAAATTTAGCTAGAAATACATAATGTTAGGCCTGATACATGTCCTCGTTTTCTCCCAGCATGATCTGCTTTTTGAAGCTTTTTAAAACATACAGCCAAAATAATATAAAGTCTGGTGCAAAAACGATTCATTGTGCAAAAAAAAAAAAAAAAAAAAAAAAAAAAAAAATGTTGGACATGTGTTGTGGTTGCTAAGCGAAGAGTGACTAATAATATCTACATGGAAGAGGTTTGCATTAGTGCAGTAAGCCAAAGCACAGCACGTCTCAGTCTCTACCAATCTAAAGACAATGAAGGTTCACCACACTGTAATTATGGACAATGAATTTGTCAGTCACTCCTCATAAATATGAATAAGGAGGGACGGATAAAGGTGTTCGGTCTAAATTTGCCACGGTTCTTGACGTGAGAGAAGGGGAGAGCGGCCCGGCATCATATTCATCCTATCAAAATCTCCCGAGGGAAAGAGTTTTTAAGCCTTTGTGTGTCAGTCTTTCCCTGTCACGGCTGGATGTAGAGGGCGTACAAGGCCCAGAGATTGATGTAACAGGTTTGGCTTTTTTTTTTTTTTTTTTTTTTTTTACAGTTTTTAATTATAACCAGAGTAATTCTCGACATGTACCTTAAGTTGTCAGCTGTTACTGAAAAAAAATGCCGGACAGTCAGAAGATGTTTCTTTTTTATAATTATATAAAGACCAGACATAGTTGAGACTAAACTAATAAGTTAATTTAAATGTTAATAGGAATCGGCACTCAGACTGCTGGTTGCATGCCATGGCATCCACTGAGAGTACTCCACTATCACTTAAGTAGGCTTAATCATGGCCACTGTATTACATTTCCGACACTAGAGCTTATTTTCACGTCAAAAGTTATCATTTTTAATAGAAGGAAGAGATTGATGCCGCGTAATATTTTAACTGACCACTTAGTTTCTGCAAAAACACGCTGTATTTCAATCACTTCATTGCTTTTTAAAACAGTGGAAAAATTAGTGAGAAGAATGTTGACATTTGGCATGAATAATTTGGCAGTTGTACAAGTGATGAATTATGGCCCTTTTGACAACTTAATGTTCTATGTTCCTGCTCATAAAAAATGCAAAGTAAGTGCTAGAAAACTGTTGAATATTTTCTTAAGGTGACAGACTTAACGTGACAATTTAGTGCTTTTTAAGACTCGATATACAAGTTGTTATGGACATTGCAATCAATATGAAAGACCTAATAAATTGTGATGGCTAATCCTATTAAAATAATGGTCTTTAGTTTTTACTGTGTAGTTTACAATGAGCACTTGCCTGTCTTAACATTGCAGTCAACATAACAATTGCCATTATGTTTATGTCTAAATGGTAAATACAGTGCAGGGTGAAAAAAGCAGTATTTGCAAGTGTGTGCACTGTGCAGTTCCTCTGTTTGAGCAGTGAGTGGTGCTTGAACTCAGAAATGGAACTTTCTCTCTCACTTCAAATGGTGTTCCTCTATAATTTAAATACAATTCAAACATATTGTAGCTAATATAATGTAAGGCATATATCTTTTTGAAAAGGTGGTTTCCAACCTTTTTTGGGTTCCCCCTCACTGATATGCCTTGATAATTCTTCAAAATTGTAATAAAAAAATCTGTATTTATTATATCAAAGACATTTTATGCTTAATTTATTGTAAATGCCAATTCTCCTGCATTTTTCAGTGAAAGTCAAATTCAAAATGAAATACCAAATAATCTGCCTGCCTTTAAAATAAAAAATAAAATAACAATATAACAATATATACTCCTATTACATTTATTTTACTATATATTTTAATGTTCAAATGACCTTAAAAAATAAAAATAAATAACAAATAATAATCTTAAGCTCATAACAAATTTACTATAAAGAAAATTTTAAATAACTTTAATAACTCTTCTTTCAAACAAGCTATTAAACCTGAAAAAAAAAAAATTATTCTAATAATATTCTTTGGTAGTTTCACCTTCTTTTCACCCACTGAGCTTGTCTTTCAAAAGTTAAATAGTTCAATATTAAAGATTGCAAATGTTTTTCATCTTGGAAATACAGTATATTATGAAATAATTTCAAGCACTCCTTGCAAAGTGCTCAGGTACCCCTAAGGGTCCCCGTACCCCTGGTTGGGAAACACCTGTGTAAATGACTCTAGAAGAGGTATGGAGAGGTACATTAGATGCTTAAGTGTTCAAAAACATAGATTTAAATTTGATAAAGGCACACAGACAAGGTTTAGAAATACTTGGCTAAAATCTCAAATCGTAGTGGAATAAATTGGATTACACTAGCTACAGCAACAAAATACAGTTTAGCATCTAACCAGAAGTGCAATAAGCAGCAAGTGCACGATATTGAATATGTACAACGCAAGGCAGTATTATAAACATACAGTAATTTACAGAGGTGTATACCTTTAACATAACATCCAGGAGAATGTAAAATGAACATAAAGATTAAAGTACTATCAGCATAAGTGAAAAATTGCCTTTGTTTTGATGATCACCTCAATGACCTGCACTGATACTATGAACATATACAGATGGATGTGTGCAAATTAGGCGTATAGGCTGCAGAAACTATGAACATAATTTCCAAATGAATGTAATGGATACAGCTATACAAATCACTAGTGTAATCAACATAAAAAGTAGTTCTTGTGGTGCTCACTTGGTAGAGCGAACATTACATACCTGAGTGACCTGGATTTAAATTCGGCTCTGGATGATTCGATCAATTTTATTTCCCTCTCTCTCACCTCCTGTGTCCTGTCCATCTATACTCTGTCTCTGTCAAATAAAATGAAAAAAAGAAATGTTTTGCATAGAAATAATACCAGTAACAGTTAGCTAGGTATTTAGTAGGGGAGAGTGGGGTCTTTGTGCCATGGCAAAATGAGTCAGAACTGCAATCAAATTTTTTAAATAAATATATATATATATATATATATATATATATATATATATATATATATATATATATATATATATATATATATATATATAAAAAACAAGTCAAAATGAGGCTCAGTAGTGTGTGTGGCCTCCACGTGCCTGTATGACCTCCCTACAACACCTGGACATGCTCCTGATGAGGTGGCGGATGGTCTCCTGAGGGATCTCCTCCCAGACCTGGACTAAAGCATCTGCCAACTCCTGGACAGTCTGTGGTGCAACGTGGCATTGGTGGATGGAGCGAGACATGATGTCCCAGATGTGCTCACTTGGATTCAGGTCTGGGGAACGGGCGGCCACTCCATAGCATCAATGCCTTCGTCTTGCAGGAACTGCTGACACACTCCAGCCACATGAGGTCTAGCATTGTCTTGCATTAGGAGGAACCCAGGGACAACCGCACCAGCATATGGTCTCACAAGGTCTGAGGATCTCATCTCGGTACCTAATGGCAAGTCAGGCTTACCTCTGGCGAGCACATGGAGGGCTGTGTGCCCCCCCCCAAAGAAATGCCACCCCACACCATTACCGACCCACTGCCAAACCGGTCATGCTGGAGGATGTTGCAGGCAGCAGAACGTTCTCCGTGGCGTCTCCAGACTCTGTCTCGTCTGTCACATGTGCTCAGTGTGAACCTGCTTCCATCTGTGAAGAGCACAGGGGCCAGTCGCAAATTTGCCAATCTTGGTGTTCTCTGGCAAATGCCAAACGTCCTGCACAGTGTTGGGCTGTAAGCACAACCCCCACCTGTGGACGTCGGGCCCTCATACCACCCTCATGGAGTCTGTTTCTGACTGTTTGAGCAGACACATGCACATTTGTGGCCTGCTGGAGGTCATTTTGCAGAGCTCTGGCAGCGCTCCTCCTGTTACCCTAACCCTGCACAAAGGAGGAGGTAGCGGTCCTGCTGCTGGGTTGTTGCCCTCCTACGGCCTCCTCCACATCTCCTGATGTATTGGCCTGTCTCCTGGTAGCGCCTCCATGCTCTGGACACTACGCTGACAGACACAGCAAACCTTCTTGCCACAGCTCGCATTGATGTGCCATCCTGGATGAGCTGCACTACCTGAGCCACCTGTGTGGGTTGTAGACTCCGTCTCATGCTACCACTAGAGTGAAAGCACCGCCAGCATTCAAAAGTGACCAAAACATCAGCCAGAAAGCATAGGAACTGAGAAGTGGTCTGTGGTCACCTACCTGCAGAACCACTCCTTTATTGGGGGTGTCTTGCTAATTGCCTATAATTCCCACCTGTTGTCTATTCCATTTGCACAACAGCAGTGAAACTGACGTCAATCAGTGTTGCTTCCTAAGTGGACAGTTTGATTTCACAGAAGTGTGATTGACTTGGAGTTACATTGTGTTGTTTAAGTGTTCCCTTTATTTTTTTGAGTAGTGTATATATGCCTCTCCCAAGAACCCCCGTCTACTCCAGGAAGCACTGACCAATCAACAAGCCCTCTACATCCAGTCTGCTCTCATTCTTTTATCCAAAAAGCAGTGTACAGCTCTGTTTCCTCCTCACAGCTATTTTGATTCTGTAGTAAAACGGCATCATACAAAAAAGCTTAAGGAAATGAACAGCTTTTTTTCTTTAAAGACAGCACCAATCTGCTCTCTGGTGCTAATAAAGTACTTATTAAAAACATTCTCTTTTAGTCAGATAATGGTTTTAAAAGTTGTAAAATGTGAAATGCTGTTCTAGTGGTGACCAAGAGTGGTTTAAAAATATGAATAAAAACACAATATGCTGTTTATATGATCACATTTGAGTAGTTTTGTCCCTCACTCTGAAGCATCACATATTCATGTGAAAAACTCAATAAATGCATTCAATAATGCAAAACCATTTTCCATATACAGTATTGCATTACATTTTTACTATAGTTCCTTACAGAGGCTGAGGTGGCTCGACTACCCAACAGCATCTGGTGCAGGTTACCCCATAGCCACCTTTTTGGATTAATCAAGCTAGCTTGTTTCATAAAAATAATAAAAATAAAAATTACAAAAACTTTTTGGATATTATAATTTGTCAAGTCATCAATACCCTATGCATAATATTTTAAATCTGGATACATTTGCTTTGATCTAATAACCATTTTATTATATAAGCCATGATTTTACTTTAAGTATGAAAAATCTGTTGTTGCTGTTGTTGTTGTTTTGTTTTTAGTATTTATTTTTTTTTTTTCATATATGCTTTAAGGATGTATGTCTATATTTTATGAGCTCACAAGACAATAAAATGTGTAACTTCCAAGATGCAGGGGGTGGGTCAACTTACCCTACTCTCCCCTACTCTCCTGCACTCAGCCCTATATGCAAATAAATACATTTGCCACAAAGGTATGCTTTCATAAACATGGTTTAAAATGTAACTGTAGACAAATTGCATGGTTTTAAATTAGTCCTCAGTGCACCTCAGACGTTACAACTAGCCAGTTGCTACGCATTAGCATCCAGAAGCATTTGAACTCAGCTACATTATTTTCTTGATTCTTTGCCAGAAAAGACCAACACAATAAATAACTGAACATAAAGAATGACCCCTACCTTTAAGGAGAGCATTGTCTAGTCTCCGTTTTGCTTGACATAGGTAAAAAAACAAACAAACAAACAAACAAAAACACAAGAAAGCTTCATAATTTTGACTTCATGCTCAAGACTGTAATACCCGTGTTGACCGCTAGGGTAAAGTAATTGTCATTTACCACTAATTCTCTGTACTAACAGTACTCACAGTACTAATAGTACTAACAGCTCGAGGTACCATAGTCTGTTGTTGCCAATCTGTTTCTCTTTTATTGTGGACATTGCTGAAAAAACAGTTTACTCTATTTTTTTATTTACTGTGTAGGGGTACCGTGAAGTCAGGTAAAATGGGCCAGATAAGTTTGGAGTGGCAGAGCTCTTTTATTTCTAATAGTCAGTCACTGTAAATGAATGGATCTGATGGCCACAACACCACATGATGTGTTTAAAGTGTTCTGAGTGATCTGAGGTTGATTGGGTGGGTAGGGCAATGGCTTGTTTGGAGACAACAGTGGTGCAAAAAATTAAAAACTGAGTACAGTGGCATAATAAATATGACTTTACTATAATAAGGATGATATAATTTTCTGTAATGAATAAAGTAATGTAATGAAGTACTGTAATAACTGTGAATGTGTGTCCTTAAGAAAAACATGACCTTAGTAACATCATATATATATATATGTGTGTGTATATATATATATATTTTACCTCTCCTAATAACATGTTTGCATTTTCTTCAACAATATGAACATTTTTAAGAGACACAATAAAACTACACTTCATTTAAAACTAATTAGTGACATATCTAAGATGTTTGTAGCGTCATATGCCCACACACACAGGTTCCGACAGGCATAGACTGTTCACGCTCAAACACAAAGAGATTGATTATAAAATAAATGTATTCAAAATAAATTTTATCATTAAATTGCTGAAAAGTGAATTTAAAGGTGGACAGATGTCTAGGCAGGAAAGGGGTACAATCAGAGGCTTGAGAATGAAGGGAGTAGTGCATAAATATTATAATGAAAATGTGGCAGGTTGTAGAACAGCAAATGCACACTTCTTGTCAAAAACATCAAATATCCCTAGAGCACCCATACACTGCTGTGTAGAGGTGGCAGTGTGAGGTATCTGAGTGTAATCAGTGGCTCTGGTGGAGGATCATGCCTTCAAGACATGCAGAAAGCATTGGCAAAGTTGGCAAAAGAGATGCGCAAGAGAAGAATCCCTCTCACAATATAATAAGTGGATCAGGGTTAGAATAAGTCAGGACACTATAAAGTTAATCTGGAATTTAAACAGCTCTAAGAAAATTATTTAAAAAGTAAATTTACAGCTTTTTCTAAATAATAGTACAGATGATAGGGGACTTAAGCAAAAAAAAAAAAAAAAAAAAAAAAGAGAGAGAGAGAGAGAGAGATTTTTAGATATTAGATATTTTTATGTTAATTTCAAATTTTTACCAAAAAGTGGCCCAATTTGCTTGACTTCAGCCTAATTGTAGATAGGTGACATTTTTCTCAGAAAATTCTATGCAGATTGTCACTTTTGCCAACAGCAATAGCATTGTTAGCATTGGGTTTCACAATTAATAACATTAATTTGTAACAGAAACGTAATGTAACACTTGTTGTATGGTACACACAAGACTGCACAGGAGCAGCGTTTTTTTTTTTGTTTTTTTTTATTTGTAACAGAAACTTTTTATGAATTGTTATGTCGGTCTTAGTGCACCCTTAACATACCCATAAAGTTCTGCTTAAGTTTACAGCCATCTACAGCGCCGCCGCTCCCATAACGCGCATCACGCGCTGTTAGGGCACCAGCTGCTGGAGGGGGGCATCAACATTTTCCCGGTGTGATTGAATGACATTGTGTCTTTGTGCAGCTGTATTTACACAACTCAAAACATAGAGATATGCGGTGAACCTGTGCTGATAGAGAAGAGTCTAAGCTTTCTGATAGTTTTTGTTTCATGAATCTAGGTGAAGGGATCGCGGAGAAAAAATGTTGTTAAAGCTTTGAAACAGTTTAAGATGTTTTAATAAAAGACCCACTGTTACGGTGACGTCGGCGACGGCCCAACTTTTTCAGATCTTATCTCTAATAATTTACTTAAAAACGATCAGAAAAGACATATTGACTTGTTTTGTATTGACTTTTAAACTGTGGGATGTGTATGAAGGATGAGAAGGGAGCGTAAGAGAGGAAGCTTCTCCTGCAAGAGCATCTCAACAGCGACAGCGAGGAGGCAGGGCATCACAAGAGGTTCAGGGGCATTAGATTTTTATAGGTTTTTATAGTTTTTTATAGGCTATATTGATTTAAAAAAAATCCCAATCATGAACTCATAATGATGAAAACATTTCAGTCTTAAAAATACACATATCTTGAAAAGATAGTCAGTAATAGGCCAGGTCTACAGTGGTGTAATTTAGTAGTGTGGAGGCCCCAGGGCAGGTTTTCCAAAAAGTTATGCGCTTACAGTCTACATATTGTCATTTCAATTAGTAAAGTATCTAGTTTTCCGTTTATATATATATATATATATATATATATATATATATATATATATATATATATATATATATATATATATATATATATATAATAATTTTTAGAAACCAAAAAGGTTGGAGCCCCACTGAAAGACACTTACAGATCATATATTCTTCTGCTCTTATATTTTATATTGAGTTCAGACATTTACTGTTTTCTATATATTTTAAACTCAGACTTGCACAAATGGTTAGAGTTTCCAGGGAACCCTAAACCTCCTGGGCCCCCACAACACTAGCGCTGGCAACGCTGCCTGATGCTACCCCTGATAGTTTACTTTATGCTTATTTGATCCTTTTTATTTATTTTATTTTTATTTTTTTTTAATTTTTGGGTAGAGTGGGCAATTTTTCTGCTTAGGGCAGCAGCAGCCCAGGCCATCTTACAACTACTTGTTTTGCACAACAAGGTCACAAGACAATAAAAAGTGTAACTTCCAAGATGCAGTGGGGTGGGTCAACTAAGTGGCTCAACATAGCCTGCAATATGCAAATAAATACATTTGCCACAAAAGTATAGTTTCATAAACATGATTTAAAAAATAACTGTAGACAAATTGCATGGTTTTAAATTAGTCCTCACCTATGCATGATTCCTTGAGTTTCTTTCTTTCTAAAGCCTGAGTGTTAATCACTTTGCTATTGTGCTGCAATACATATAGAAGACAACCCATGAACAGACTGACAGAAGTGACTTATCTTGGTTCAAGTTCATGTAGCTTGGAGACTTGTGAAGGATAGAATGGCTGATTGATAGACAGGTTGGTGCAGCTTCCACAGCAATGCAGTCATGTACCAGTCTGCTGTGGTAAAGAGGGAGCTGAGCTGAAAGGCAAAGTTCTCAATTTATTGGTGAATCTATACGCTCTCAGATACAAGCAGCCAAAATGAGTTTCCTCTGCAGGGTGCTGACTTGTGTGAGGAGCTCTGTTACCCAGGAAGAACTCAGAGTAGAGCCACTGCTCTTTCACATCAAGTAGATTGGGCATCTGTTTCATATGCTGGCTGGACTCTTCTCTGGCTAGGTGTTTCAGGCATGTCCCACAAGGAGGAACACTGAGGACACTCTGGGACTCTCCAGGAAAAGCTGTGTCTGGAGAAGAATTTCATAACCAAGACTGGGATGTGAGGGATGTGACTGAGTGAATGACAGTGACATTTGGTGATGTTACATAACGCTTCATTGTTACAACCACTGGACTGATTCATAAAGTGACGTACTAGCAGCTGAGGATCCAAATTGCCCCAACAGCTTGCAGAGCAGGTTTTGATGAATGGGATATTCTCTTCTGTGTCTGTCCATGGTCTGTCCCGTGACTCCACACCCACTCCCACAGACGCGAGGCACTGTCCCTCTCCTCAGTCACGGGCTGAGAGGGCTAGGGCTGTTTTAGGTGTGTGCCTAGCCCCCTCCTCTTTGGTCGTCCTCTGCAGGCCTGCTGCTCGCTGCTGCAGAGAGGGCTGCGTGACGTCAGCGCGTGCTGGAGCGTTTCTCGGCTCGAGCGGAAAAAATGGGGAGAAGACTGCGAGGTGAGTGAGATACATATTTCTTTCTTTTTTATAAACGGCTCTGGTAAACACGTTGCCGCGGCGTCTTGGATATTGCATGTGCTGTTTTTGATCTGTTTTCGCTGGTCGTTTCGTTGACGTCGCTGCTCCTGTGCAAAGAATTTACGCAACGTCGTGAAGTCCGGCTCTGTGCCAGTGCTGTGAAACTGGAGAAAATCGTGCACATGCTAGGATGTGCCGCTTTCCTCCGAGAGGACACAACTGCTGCCACCAGCGTCTGTGTGAATTTACTCCATTCTCTGCTCATGTGAGCCTTTTATTGTTCACGGTGGCGCCCATCGCTTTGAGATGACATTTGGTGATGCCGCTCGTCCACACCCACTTTATACTGTATGAGGCTTCAGATGGATCCATGTGCGCTGCAGTTATCAGCATCAATGGTCCCAGCCTTAAATGTGCCAATGTTTACTGTCCTAGCCCTTCGCAATTATCAATCACAATGCTAAATGACCCCCTGGAGACTTGAGACCGTCCCGTTTGGCCTGCATATGTCCTGCTAGTGCCATTTACCAACATCATGACCCGTAGCTCTAACAGGTCTGCTGTATGATTTTGACATGGTCACTGTCAATTCATGTGCTATCTACACATTCTCTGCTTTTTCACAGTGAAGGTTTTGAATGTGAGCACTGTTACATTCGAGAGGAGACTTGAAGCAACTGATCCTACTGTTCACACTCTGATGGTAATAATATTCTCATGGGACTCCTCAAACTCTCCTTGTGTGCTGCTGCTCTCCAAGAGGCACACTGCTAAAGTGACTAAGGGCAGGCTGCCTGAGTTTGTGAACTGCCATGTGAGAAATCTTACTTTGAGGCCTGTGCATGTCTGTCTGCCATGCTATGTCATTTGGACCAAGAGGTGTGACACAGGCTGGACCAGTCATGCAGAAAAGAGCAAGCAAAACAAGCACGTTTCATTGTAGTAGGATGAGATTAGATACTATCTCAGGCCTGAGAGTACAAGCATCAAGTTTCCTACCTGTTATTACTATTGAAGACACTTTCTTATATCTGCACTGCAGCACCAGTTATCCAGGTCAGGGTATTACACAGTTCCCCATGTTTGTTTGGACTGATACCAGCAAAAGATGTGATGTTCCTGTGTGAAGTTTAATGACAATTTATATTATTCATTCACTCATAATTATTCTGTGTGGAAAGGGGCTGAGTCCTATCCCTATTTAGACTTTGTGCGTATGTAGCCTTGGCAATTGTCATTTAATCATAGCACTAACTCTGCTGTGGGTAATTTAGATTGACTAATTCAAATAGTAATTGATGTCTTGGGACACATGACCAACGCATCTGAAAACAAAGAAGTGTTTATCAGTGGAGACCCAAGGCAAGGTAGGAAAGAATTAGCCTACAATAAAAATGATACAAACCAATAGCTCCTTCCCCTTGTAGTACAGCAAATTTGTCCCAAAGCACTATCCTTTCCTCTTAGTTATAATGTATTTTGAGTTGTTTCATAGCCTTAATGAAGGATCCAGCTGTTGTTTTCAGGCAACCATGCATTGAAAGTTTGGTGTACAGCTGGCTCAAGCCATGTTTATCTGTCTGTTATTGTTTCTTTGCTGCTGATCCAACAATTGCTTGAAGATCAAGGATTACTCTTATGATTCTAGCCTTGAGCCTTTTAAATGTTTCTGACATATTGTATTGGCCCAAAGCTATTGTTGGAAAATACATAATAAGCATTTTGCTCTCATGTGAATTGTTCCATCGGGTTAGAAAACCATCTGTCAGGTCTGATAGATGAGCAATATCACGTAAGCACTTTTACAACTGTACTACTATTATTAGTATTGGGATACTTATGGCAACAATTTTCAGAGAACATTGTCTGCATTATCTCCTATACATGCCCTTTAATGAAACCATTCCTAGAAACTCAGCGATTGAGGATCACAAGTTAGTGTGCTCTTTGTGCCAGTGCATAGCCTGGATAAATGGAGAGGGTTGCATCAGCAAGGAGTAAACCCTACGCGTAAAACCTATGCCAAATCAATATGCAAATCACTGAGCCCTAGTGAGCAAATGATTTGCTGTGGCAAGCCCAAAAGGAGAATCTGAAAGGGCAGAAGAAGTAGTTTAGGCTTACACAGGAGTCTTCATGTGTATGCAAATCATAAAAGACAAATTTCTCTCGTTTTAAAAGAAAATACACTACATTAAAGCTCACATTGGTGAGATATGGGATGAGTCTGTCCATCAGCCCACATTGGCCAAAGTCACTTATTCACTTACCCAGGACTGTCCTGGCCTTATAGCTTTGAAAATGACACTCGCATGGTAAGACTACAGCAGCCTCATTGCTTTTCACAATGTCACTGTGGACACTGAATTCTAATACTACTTCAAGGGCTGGCTGAAGCTGTGTCATAAAATATGAAAATGCATTTACATATTGTCGTTCATTTGTCCTCCTAGTATTTTAAGGATTGGCAAAAGGTAGACAATCTCTACTTTTGAATTGTTGAGTTTTATAGTCCTATACTAATCTCTGGGATTTAATGTTTTGAGTCTTATCTTAAACGGGAGACTCGCAGTGCAATGACAAGTGTTCATGAGTGGTTAGGTTTGCCCTTTGCTGTCAGGTGAGCGGGTCCAGGCTCGGAGGCTGTGCGATAATCCTTTCACTGAGTTACTTCTGCTTTCTCAGGGATAACACTCTCTGACATGTGAGGGCAGAGGAGGCATTAGGAGTTTAAACCAAACTTCTACTTGGTTCATGAGGTTGTATAATGTAGGCAGCCCGATAACATGTGAAAAATCTGTACAGTTCTTGTCCATGTCTGTCAGTGTAAGGCAGCTAATACGGTCAAGCAGTAGCTCTTGGGCAGTGTTTGAATTATTTTATCTCTGGTTTATTGTTGGCTTTTATATACTATTTCTATATCAATTTAATGGACTACATGCCATATTTTACTTTAAAATATCAATCATTTGCATGTGGAGAGCTCTAACTTAGTTCAGTAATAAATTGTTGCCATATCACATATATCACATTTATGCATTGCCAATATATGTATCAGTGTTTAACTTTGCTGCCCTTTTCTCTATGTTTTTTCATTGGCTAGGATACCCAGATATCCTGGAGGACTTTTTTAGTTAGATCATTTTAGTTTACAAGCTGAGCTGACCAACAACTTAGCGGAGCACCTATTATTGATAAAAGTTGCTGCTATGGTTGTCATGTAAGTGGAGCTCAGACAGAGTATGCACACTCCATACTGAAAAGTCCCACCCTGCAGGGATCAAAGTCAGGACCCTTCATGCCCTTCATGGTCTGGGTAACAGTGCTAACCACCTTGCCATGCTGCTTCCTCTTCCAAAAGAGCTATTTGAACACCCTTGCACCTTTGTGAAAGAAGAAGGATTTCCTTAAAAAGTGGAAACAATGAGATTGTAATTCAGTGATGCTTAGAGTATATTCTCATCTTCCATCTGCAGTTGTCATACAGTGTCTGTAGACTTTAGAACAATTACATTGCAGCAGGAGCACATATTTTGCTGATGACAAGTCTGATCAGCCATGAGCTCCCTTGTTAAAAAGTGTGGGCTGTGACTCGTGTCACACCTCCAGCACTGTCTTGGCACCTCCATGACTATGCACACTTGCACACTGTTAACTGCCTGTTTATGTTCAGTGCTGCAACATCTCAGGCTGATGCTACTGAACTATGGCATGAAGGCTGTAACACACCTTGACTCAGTCTCCTCTCTGTGCCTCCAAGCAAAACAAATCTTTATCACCGACCTTAGGCACATGGGAATAAATCTCACCTGACTGAGATAAAGTACCGGGGTTTTGGTCTGCATCACCTGGCATGGTCTCCTGCTCTCTTATCACATGTGACAGTGGAGCAGATGAAGATCTCAAAATATAGTATCTGGCCAGACATTGTATATTTTAAACTAGATATCCTATTGCCCAATATAAAGTTACCTCTATAAAATGGATTGACAAGACAACTTAAACTTTTAACAGGTGTAAAAGAAAGTACAGACTGTCAAAATCCTGTGAATTGATGTTCACTTGATAGTAGGGCAATTTTGTTTCCATCACTGCATTTAATGGAACCTGGGCAGCTACAGCTATTGGCAAGACTCTCTGCAAATTATTCGGTTAACTTCAGATTGATAGAGAGGAGCTGCCTATTAGGAACATGGCATAAAATTAAAGTATATTCTTCCAATAACCTGTGAGTATTGTCCCTTCTAAGGCCCGATATCTATAGAGTCCTCAGCCGTACAATAAACTAATTTCTACTAGGCTATATTTTGCCTTGGACTCACAGCATTTACTATAAAAATGTCCTTAATCAACACTGAACCCTTGACTGTCATGCCATTAGCCTAAGGGGCAGTGGATTATTTTTTTGTCAGACTAAAAACATTGTGGTTTAAATTATGGATTTTCTTTTTCATTCCTGTTATACAAGTCTGCCTATGGTCATGTCAGCTGATAGTGACAGCTTGTTACCACAGAACACTTCAAATGTCAGATGTTATCAGACACAGGCATTTTCTTATGTTGGCTATTGTGCCTCATCTTCAAATTCAGAATCAATAATTACGTATATGTTAAATTGCTCTTATTACACAAGGCAAAATTGTAAACAAAAATGTTAAAGACAGGATTTTTCTTGGCTTCACACTCATGATGAACTATTTATGCATTTACTTTTTAATTTTAAGGACATTCTTACTTATTTTAAAAGACTTTGAAACCTTACACAGAAAAAGTACTAGTTATTACTACTACTGCTAGAACTACAATTATTTTTACCATTACTACATCTGCTATTGTTACTACTTTACAACTGTTATTACCACCTTACCATTTGCTTAGTGCTGCAATCCCCGTCTGTACTCTTTTGACCTACTTGTGAAAAAAAAAAAAAAAAAATCAAATTGAAGGTGCTTGGAGTCTAGTAGATCATTTGACTCGACTGACTCCTTTGCCTTGTTTGACCGTGTGATGGGTTCTACTGGGATGACGGACATAAATGAGATTGCGAGTATTTCATTTATTTTTATAAATTTTTATAAATATTTATAAATATTTTATTTTTATTTTTATTTATTTTTATTTTTTTTGCAAAACAGAGCAGGATTGTTCAAAAATACATTTCATTAGAGAGAGCACAAAAGGTCAACCAAGGGAATGGAAATAGATGAACCAATTACACTCATTAGTGTTTTGAAAGGACTGTTACATCACCATATTACTTATATACTTAAGCAAATATCCTACCAGTAGTCTTTTTATAGACACTGGCATTATCTAGCTCTAAGTATCTAATTCACTGTAGTTGGTAGTTAATATCTTCATTACTGAGTGATGATTTGCTTTGTGTATTAGCATCACAGACTGTGGCCTTGAGAGGTTCCTCTGAACTGTGCAAAAATAGGATTGAAGAAGCTGAATTACTATCAGAGATGTTTAGTTACCAGGGGGTAAGAGGTATATCGGGCCGATTCTTGCCCTTTAATGATGATTTTTGGTCAGGCACATGTCCGGGCAACCATGGGACTGAAGGACCCCAGCCTCCCCAGTCATCTGGTAGCAGTTTACACTGCATTTCATGGGAAACATCCAATGTTTCATCCAATGTTTCATCCAACATCTCAGCCTGAAAAGCTAAAAACGGCAATACATTTTTTTTGCTCATTTCTCCGGCACAGAACCTTGGAGAACAAAAATTTGAAAAGGGCATTTTATAGCCTCCCCAAGCTCAACTCGCAGAGCAAATTTTGATTGAGCCCTGATGGTTTTCTCAAAAACTCATCTTTCACTCTTCTCACTGTTCAATTCTAAAATATGTGTTGGCCTTATTAAGAAGTATTACTAAAACAAATTACTCGACTATATCATATTAATTTCATTCATAAAATTATGAAAATCAGCCCTACATGTTGGTCCAAAAAATCTACAGTGTTTATTGGACATCAGCAGCTCTGAATTTCAAAAATTGGCATTGGCATCTGTCATCTGTCATAGAAAAACTCATACTGGTCGACCTCTAGTAGCAACTCCTATTACAGTGGGGCAAAAAAGTATTTAGTCAGCCACCAATTGTGCAAGTTCTCCCACTTAAAAAGATGAGAGAGGCGTGTAATTTTCATCATAGGTTTACCTCAACTATGAGAGACAAAATGAGAAAAAAAAATTCAGAAAATCACAAATAAGTATTTGGTCAATAACAAAAGTTCATCTCAATACTTTGTTATATACCCTTTGTTGGCAATGACAGAGGTCAAACATTTTCTGTAAGTCTTCACAAGGTTTTCACAAACTGTTGCTGGTATTTTGGCCCATTCCTCCATGCAGATCTCCTCTAGAGCAGTGATGTTTTGGGGCTGTCGCTGGGCAACACGGACTTTCAACTCCCTCCAAAGATTTTCTATGGGGTTGAGATCTGGAGACAGGCTAGGCCACTCCAGGACCTTGAAATGCTTCTTACGAAGCCACTCCATCGTTACCCGGGCAGTGTGTTTGGGATCATTGTCATGCTGAAAGACCCAGCCACGTTTCATCTTCAATGCCCTTGCTGATGGAAGGAGGTTTTCACTCAAAATCTGATGATACATGGCCCCATGCATTCTTTCCTTTACACGGATCAGTCATCCTGGTCCCTTTGCTGAAAAACAGCCCCAAAGCATGATGTTCCCACCCCCATGCTTTACAGTAGGTATGGTGTTCTTTGGATGCAACTCAGCATTCTTTCTCCTCCAAACACGATGAGTAGAGTTTTTACCAAAAAGTTCTATTTTGGTTTCATCTGACCATATGACATTCTCCCAATCCTCTTCTGGATCATCCAAATGCTCTCTAGCAAACTTCAGACGGGCCTGCACATGTACTGGCTTTAGCAGGGGGACACGTCTGGCACTGCAGGATTTGAGTCCCTGGTGGTGTAGTGTGTTACCGATGGTAGCCTTTGTTACTTTGGTCCCAGCTCTCTGCAGGTCATTCACTAGGTCCCCCCGTGTGGTTCTGGGATTTTTGCTCACCGTTCTTGTGATCATTTTGACCCCATGGGGTGAGATCTTGCGGGGAGCCCCAGATCGAGGGAGATTATCAGTGGTCTTGTATGTCTTCCATTTCCTAATAATTGCTCCCACAGTTGATTTCTTCACACCAAGCTGCTTACCTATTGCAGAGTCAGTCTTCCCAGCCTGGTGCAGGTCTACAATTTAGTTTCTGGTGTCCTTTGACAGCTCCTTGGTCTTGGCCATAGTGGAGTTTGGAGTGGGACTGTTTGAGGTTGTGGACAGGTGTCTTTTATATAGATAACCAGTTCAAACAGGTTCCATTAATACAGGTAACGAGTGGAGGACAGAGGAGCCTCTTACAGAAGAAGTTACAGCTCTGTGAGAGACACAAATCTTGCTTGTTTGTAGGTGACCAAATACTTATTTTCCACCATAATTTGCAAATAAATTCTTTAAAAATCAGACAATGTTATTTTCTGGATTTTTTTTCTCATTTTGTCTCTCATAGTTGAGGTATACCTATGATGAATATTACAGGCCTCTCTCATCTTTTTAAGTGGGAGAACTTGCACAATTGGTGGCTGACTAAATACTTTTTTGCCCCACTCTATATTTACTTATTTTATATTATTAAAGGAAAGGCAAATGTTATTTTTAGCACATTTCAGATACAAGGCACTTAGGCACTTAATACTGGAAGTTGTTTGACACAATAATAGTAATACAATGCATTGAATATCAACTAATTTTTGAAAGTAGTCTATCCATGTTTTGCTGATGAGGCTGAAAAGTAGCTGTTAGGGTCAGGGATGTTAGTTTATACAGTACAAGATATTTGGTGCATGTATTTACTTTGGTCATTTATTGTTTTAAATATTGGAATGCCTGTCTTGTAGCATCATTATCCTGAAAATTATCTTCAAGCTTCAATTGTAACAAATTTTATTTTGCAACTTTATTTTTTATACGTATTGTCTGCCTCCAGGCGTTATATGCCAAGCGTGTGTTACCAGTCAAACATCTGTCGTCAGGGTTACCTCTCTGAGCTCCAATGGCAGGATGTGACATGCAGCCTCACTTCCATCCATTTCCTGACTGGTTAAATGTCTCACTTAGTCATTTTAGGCAGATGGGAAGCCCTGCTGTCTGCAGTGTATAAACTGCGCCTGCGAAATCCTCCTCTCTTAATAAGTGGGCACAACCTGCCAGTTCACTCCCTTCTCCAGCCCAGCCAGACTGCTAATAACAGCCCCAGTGGCTTCTGGGGATTTCCAGTATTAACGCTGCAGCCTTTACACAAACATGAGTCTGCACCAGTGATTTGTAGTTACACTGCCAGAGTGTAGTGTCCATACTATCTTCTGCCACTTCCCAGACCCATCATACACAATTCTGGCATTCTTTCAACACTGTTAAGGTTACACCCCACTTCCATTACAATTAGTGGTGTTTGTCCTAGAGCAAGTTACTAGATCCCGTCGTCAAGGATTAAGAGTTATGTCCAGTCTGATCTTGGAGGCTTCTTAAAGTAGAGTTGACGCTCAGAGCACTTTCACTAATGGATCCTGTCCATTTAACCACTCCAGCCCTTGTCTATTTCACAGCCCAGATTTTAGCAGACTCTGCCTCTTAACCCTCATTCATAGTGTTCATGTTCCTTGACCACTGAACCTTCGGATCAATACTACTACTTAGAGAGTTGAGACAGAGTTGGCTATGGTGTTTCAGTGTTAATAAAACTGTAATAGTAGAAACAATGCATAATTGAGTACAGTTTATACACTTTAATTAGTTAAATGCGTCATGCTATTTTGTTATGATTTAAATTAACTGAAACTTTGATTGTTTTTCACTAACACAAAGTTAAATTGGTTTGCTGTTTAATCTCTCCTTGTTACTTCCCATTTTTTATGCTTTTCCTTAGACAAATCTTTAACCATTTTAACCATTTTAGGCCAATTTAATAATCCTGACTCAAAAATCTGTTCTCCAAATTAATTTGTAATAGAGTTCAAGTTGCAGTTTTTCTAAGGGGTAGTATAACTTGCTTTATGTTTATACAGGCATGGCATTTATTTATTTTCCTATTTATTATCAAAACACAGGTCAAGCCAAAATTTGTCATAATGATGCAGTGTTTGTCACATCTATTACAGGACCTCACCAGTGGAACCCAAAATGACCCTAGACTTTTGCCACTTGATGTGGTTCAGTGACTGAGCTAGAGTCACATGGGATTTTCTTCTTCTGCTGATTTGCTGAAGTCACCCTGATTTCACCATGAGAGGATCTGTCTGGCACTTGACCCTTGTGCCCTCATATTGGCGCTACCGTTACACTGCGTGAGCGCCACCCCTCTCCTCCGGCTGTTACTGCACGGAATGGCCTCTCTGGACCTGCCCTACCGCTGTCCTCGCTGCGGGGAGCACAAACGCTTCCGAAGCCTGTCATCCCTTCGCGCTCACCTGGAGTACAACCACACATACGAGACGCTCTACGTCCTCTCCAAGTCCAACAGTGTCTGTGACGCTGCTGCTTTGCTGCCCCTAGTGGCTGAAGGTGCTCTTATTGCCCCCAACAACAACGACCCATTTGAGCCTCTGCGACCTTCAGCCTTAAAGGAGAGGCATTTTCCTTGTCGTGAACTTCCCTGTGCAGACGACCTCAGTCTAACTCCTGCCCACTCTAACAGCTCGACTCGCTATATTCCCAATGTTGAGTTTCCTCTGGGTGAGATCTTTATGAAGAAAGCCATGGCATCCACAGACCCGGGTCCACATGGTAACCCCAGCACGGCTGTAGCGGTGGCAGCTAATGTGGCAGCTAGTGCAGTGGAGGCAGCCTACGAGGAGGGCCTAGCCAGGCTGAAAGCACGGGCGTTTGAGAGGCTGGAGCTGGATGAAAGGCTTGAGAAACTCTCTGAGGAGGTAACAAGACATTTGAAAGTCTGAGTCAGTGACCTGTATTAGATAGCGCTCATCACTACTGTGAAAAAATAAGTTACAAAAACATCACCATATGTGGACCAGTCCCACTTTGCAACATACTGAGAATAATGTGTTGTATCTCCTTTCATCCAGTCATGTTCATTGGATTTCAAGCAATTATTATCAAACATTGTGGACTAGTGGCCAGGCAAAATCTTACATAAATTCATTACTAAAGGTAATAGGTAGAGGTAAATGAGCAACTACATTACTTCTTTAGATTATCTAGAAATGCAACAGTAGTTGAAAAAATACTAACATGCAGCTAAATGCATTTAAAGTTCCAAAATTAACCCACAAACAATGTAGAAAATAACATCTAGATTTTTTCAAAACAACTAACCACTGAGGTTTTTTCTTGAAGCTTAAAATAGTCTTTGAAAAGTATATATTCAATAATATATTAGTTAAATATTAAACTGAAGCTCTCATCCTTTGTCTTTTTTTGCTCTTTTAGTGGGCATCATCTATTCTACACATACACTACTACCCTACAGGTACACACAGCACCATATGACTGCTATTTAACGACACGTAAGCATTAAAAACATGAATGAACAGTGCATTGCAATGAATGAACATCAGTTGTTAAGAAGGTACTCTGTTATTACAAATGTTACTAGTGTCTTTAGGGCCTCACCTTCTTGAATGGGGCATCTCACTGACCCTGTGGCCCTTGTCCCACAGGTGGAGCAGAAAATAGCAGCTCGTGTGGGTCGTCTCCAGGCTGAGTTGGAGAGGAAGAGCTCAGAGCTGGAGCGGGCCAAGCAGGAGAGTGACCGTTTGAGCCAGGAGAAACAGGATCTGGAGGACAAGGCATCGGAGCTGTCCCGCCAGGTGGATGTCTCAGTAGAGATGCTGGCCAACCTAAAGCAGGACCTGGTCAACAAGGAGGCAGAGCTCACACACAAACAGCAGTAAGTAACTTACATGTCATGAGGTCTCACATGTAATTTTTCTACTACCGGCTCAAAAAGTATGTCTCTGCCTTTGATTATGTTCGATTATTGCTTTTTAATTTTAGGGTCAATTCTCTCCATTAAGAAATCAAAACATGTTTTATTATCCAGCGTTGTAGCAGACTTGCATTACAGTGCTTGGACCTCGTCTTTATCTGTTAGGACACCAGGCTTTTCTATCTTCTGCTTGGTTTTATCACTTTCATTTGTTTTCCTTATCAGGTCCAAATGTCAACAGTTGGTCAGAAACAGAGAAACACTATGTAGTGTGCTGTAGTTGTACTGCATATACACAATAACACATCACTGCAGGTGTGTGCATGTTCCACTGCATGTAAAGATGTCAAATGTGCGCAAATCCTTTTAAAATGAATAGAGAGGATTAGCATAATAACACCAATTCATCAGTCAAATTTTTACAAAGCTAGAGTTCCTTCTCAATGTGTGTGGTTTTGCACTGTTTGGCTTCTACTTTTGATTAATTACCATCATTTTTAAATACATTTAACTTGATCATCATGTTATGCAGACAGCAGATCTGATTGCTGTTTTTCTTAGTCATTTCTCTGGTCATAAAGCTTGTGGTCCTATATCCCAATGAGTCCAAATGGAACTTGGAAGGTCACAGTCCTAAAGGCACCTCCTCCTGTGTCAGTGGCTCGCAGCCATGCCAGCAGCTCAGTCTCTCTTTCACACACTTTTTGTCTCTGTCTGTGAGGAGAGACTGGCAGTTAAACAGAAAGCTCATTCAGAGTCAAAAATACCAAGTTGCCCAGTGGTGGAAAAAGAGCATCAGAGTCTGTGACTGTTAGCAGGCCGATGACTAAGCAGTAGTTAACACAGAGAGCAGCTCATGGGCCCAGACCTGGCACCGTTATAATGCCAGCTGACCCAAAGACTGCGTCTGCGATTTATGAAGATACCCATCCTGTACAGCATCAGAGGTGTCAAATGCTAAATAGTCAAGTTGCTAACTGTGAGTTGCTATGCAACTGCAGTAAAACTCTCAGAGAAGAATTTGGTGCTAGTGTCATACATAAAAAGATGACTCAAGGCTCCTAGTTTGTTCTGTTCCTAAACACCTTGTAAATATTTATGAAAAGCAAACAAAGCACCTTGCTGTTCACTGTACAGTACAGATGAGACAAAATATCATTAGATTGTATCATTGTTTTGTACAAGATTTCAAGACTTTTTATGTACATACAGTCTTTATAAACTATTTTCTGTCACTAGAGCACCATTTAGTCATGACTTTTAAATGAATAAGGACTTGTCACAAAATGTCTGCCTATATGAATCACAAACACAATTCCAATGTTTGTTTTTTTTTACTTCTGTTACATACTCTATGTTATTAGTGTTGTAGTGTCATGAGTGCAGTAATGTGGTGAAATTTCTCCCCATGCACAATACATAGCACACACTGTTAGAGCAGTACATTTATAATGACATAACACCACAACACAGAGTGGCAGTAAACAGTGTGAGAGTGTCCCTCTAGCATGGCTGTACAGAGCAGCTGCTGGAGTAAATGAGAGCAGTTATCAGCAGCAACTGGAGCTTGGACAAATGAAGAAAGGTCCCGAAAGGTGGTTATCACCAATATTTCAGTGTGTTACCCCATTTAAAAAAATCACTCCAATTTTGTGACATTCATTATTCTTGAAATCTTCCCATTTGTTAAGAATTACACAAAAAGTTTTATTTGTATTTTCTCAAAACCAATTGACTTAATAAACATTGGGGGCTTTTAATTAAGTCCTCAGAATTACTGAAGTAGTTGAGATGGAGATTACTTAAACAGAAGATGTAATAAATTTGCAATACACATAAATATTTAGTTGGTGGGCTTTTGTGCTAAAGTCACTCTATTCAGTATTCAGTCTATTAAAGATGATGTTGTGTTTATTATGAAGGTGACACTCAGCTACATTTTGGTGTATTTTTGACATGCTTCTGTGTGAGTTTGAAGTTAAGAGTTTGTACTGATATTCTATTGATATTTTTGATCTTGAGTGTTTTATGTTTAGAGGAGAAAAATGATTTGCATCGCATGGTCTCTGTGTGAACAGAAGTTCTGCAGAAATTGGATGTCGACATGAAAGAAGGAAAGAAATATAATCTTAAAATAAACAAGACTTGAGAGAGGGTTTTAAAGCATTTTCATAGTAGCGCACAGACCTCAAATCCACCTGTTGCTTAACCTAAAAGCATTTATTTTTAATAACTTTATTTATTTATTTACTGTGTTTTGCTGTTGGTGTATGCCACACAATACATGATTGTGACTAAATTTACAATACAATATGATTATAAGACAACAAACAGACATAAGGGGTCTGAACTGCTTGTTACTACCATAGATAAAATATACCCTGGCAATGGCAAAACAGCACATATCTTCCAACATGACATTCAATAAAAGCTTCTAAAGCACTGACAACATGCATCATCAGAGCTTCTAATTTGTTCTTCATGTTTAAACCAATTAAAATACTGATGTGAGTATTATTAGTATGATTTACAGCCTGTCTATGTTTGTCTGTGCAGATGTTGATAATATAGCACCTGTTATTTCAAATCAAGGCAACACCTGTTGAACTGTGTATATTCTGCTCTCACAGACTTACAGTACAGAGTGTAGCAGGTCTCAACCCTGAGGGCTGATCCCTTCCTACCTGTAAGTGGCTGTATAATAAAGCAGAGTTCTCTATGCAGCAGCAGAAATAGGAGGCTCTGAAGGCACCTCAAGCCTTTGTACAGCTGTCACAGTTTTAGTGAGCAGTGATCTGGAATGCAAAGTGAAGCTGTCAGATCAGAAAGAGAGCCCTCCTCATTAAGTGACGAGCCAGGGAAAGAGGAGTGGGCTGTATTAGTAGGGAAGACTTCTGAGGGCTCGCTAATGAAATGGAATCAAAGTAGGAATGTGACCATTGATCCAGCTGAAAGAGCAGTTTGGATTGTTCAGGTCTATCCTAAACTCATTTGTATGTTAAAAATATAAAATCTGGCAACTGTATGGACATGATCGGTCATGAGTGTGGCCCAGTGGTTGTCAAAGCACTACATCAAATTTATACTTTATTTTAATCTTATTTAGTTATTTCTCTGTTTCTTATAAAACTCCTGAATATCAAACATGTACTGGTGAATTGTAGCCTGCCCAGCCCCACATACTTTCGTAGTTAAAGTTAAAGTTAAAGCTTCCACCCAAGATCATTTCTACCAACAAATGATAAACTTTTATCTGAAATAGGTACTGCATGTTTTATGTATGCTCATTTCTCCAAATAGCTGTTACCTCTGTTACTACTGCATTCAGTTCCCTGATTAGTAAATGTCTGTCCAGTTGCATTTAATCTGCCTCTTTTTGTTTTTCCCCCTGGAAATTAAAGACATTGTAATATATAGAACAGAAGGGTCATAAGGATGGCTGGCATGATAGTAAGCATTATACGGCGAAATACTGTATGTAAGACTTTATCTGGTTCTATGTCAATAATGACCCAAAGATATTAATCATTTTTACATTTAATATTTTGTCTGAAAATGTCACTCCTTGGACAAAAATTGTACGACTGTAATGACTTGTGTAACTTTGTGTTTCTTAGAGCGCTTTTCTGTGATCTTTCTTGGCCTGCCATTCTTCCTTGTCAATTCATGCAGACTAACAGAAGCTAATTCAATATACTCAGCTGTGTCATAAAAAGAAGCGTGCTCGAGATGCTAGATGCAGACCACTTATATAATGATAAAACACAGCAGCGCTAATGTCAAACACTTGTGCTGTAAAAATGCATAGACTCGGCTCAGATTTTTGTCGAGCTCAGCTGTTAAAGACAGATAAACAGAATGTTGCATTGCTGTGTACTGGTCCAGTTATATTTTACTCAAAGCACACAGGCAATACAGTAATAGATTGCACACTATTTCCACGCTATATGCCTACTATTTCCCTAAGCCAATACTCCCAACAGTCATATTAAATTGATAAAGGGTCCTGCATATGATAATGTAAGCCCCCTTGAAGTGTATGAATGAAGCTCTCACTTTGAGCAGGATTTATGAGCTCAAGGCTGCTGCTGTCCGTCACTGGAGAGAAGGAAATGCCATGGGTGCCCTTGATGAACAAAGCACCGTGTTTCCAGGTTTTCATTTTAACCAATTCATTGCTCAGATAATAAGCAAGAACAGACTTTGAATGTATTTTTGCCTAAACTTTGAAACATTGATTCAGTTGATGAATATAGTAGAACATTTTATTGATATGTTGTTTTTGCTGGACAGGTTCATCTTGTTCCCTTGAGATTGATGAGAGCTCACACTTTTTTTTTCTCCTTTTAAGAGCCTTCTATTTACTCAGTGTCTTTTATCAGCCGTTTTTTCCTCATCCTTTCATCCCTGTCTGTCTCACATCTCCTGTTTTTTATGTGTAGATGTGTAATGGTGTAAATCTGAGGCATGATGATTTCACAATGTGGTCAAACTGGAAATAAAAGAAAACACTATTCAATGCAGGTGTCAGGAAAAAACAGCACCAAGCAGCTGTCCTGTTACTTCTCTAAAAATGTGGATTTATAGAAAGGCTTCAGGCTCTACATGCAGGGCCTCTAGTCAACTATCTTCACCGTTTAATATTAATAAGGTTTCAATGTGAATTAATGTGAAAGGAGGTGACCAGTGATTTTAATTAACATTTAAACAGAATCACTCAGAAGATCATGTCTTATTAACCACACCTCAACCAGTCTTTGCTAAGCATAACTGTTGGTCATGACAGGAAATAGAAACATGGTTAGCTATGTCCATTAATGCCAAATTAAACCTCCTGCACCTCCTCCCTAACTTTTTAGTCACACCTTTTGCATTAAGGCACAAAAAATGCACCAATAAAGTAAACTGCCATAGTAAAATGATCTAATAGTCAATAATTCTTTTTTTTTTATGGTTATAATGATTACCTTAAGTCCTCATCATAACCCCTTAAATTCCAGTTTATGTGATAATAAATTGATTTCACAAAAAGTTTTTTTTTTTTTTTCTGTAAATGCAAATTTGATTTTTTTTGTGTGTGATGGATTATCAGAGCTTGGGAGTATCAAAAATTGGCATCATGATTGATTTTAATACATTTCAAATGTTTGTGTAGTGGCAGATAAAACATTTTTACTCACACCTTTCAAACCAAAAAATCACTGGCACAGAAAAATTATCTAATAATTAGGAATGGGATGATTCCTTAAAAAAATCTGAACCGTTCAGGTTCTGGCCTCACAGTTCGACTCATGCATAAACCGTACGATCCTCATGTGTCTCTCATCAAGTGCCGTTTTTTGATTTGGCACAGAAGAGAAAGGGTAAAGCTCATGTCTTTGCGCAAATGGAGTAAAAATAGTTCCATTTAAAGACATGTAACCAACTTATTCTGACAGAGGAGACTTTAAGCCTTATGCCATTCTTTGTTTTATATTTATAGCCACAAGAATCACAACGTTATACATCATTAAATCTCCAAAATCTGATAGGGAGATATTACATCTAATTAAATATGCCTGCGTTGTAGTGCTCGATCAGCGCGAACACGGGACCTTTTTCAGATAGGATCTATGATCTTTTACAACAAAAACATCCAAAAGAAAGTGATATTTACTTTCTATAACTTAGTTTTAATGACCAGACACATGAGAGAGGAGCACGGGGACAGAGCTGAGTCTGAGAAAGACACCAGGGAGGGGCCTGGGGCAGAGCAGAGCAGCACAGACAGAGAGACGAGGTTCAGAGGAAATGTGACTTAAAGCAAATAAATAAATGAAATGTATCAAGAACAGCGTGCAATACAGCAGACAGGATCCGAGGGCAGATATTTCTTAATGACTGGAGAGTGAGTCACGTGATGCGTATGCTGCTGTATGTACAGGTCTGTAAAGATCACCTGTGTCTCATTACAGGTGAGACTCAGGTGATCTTTACCTGAACACACTGAGCTCTGAATGTTTCCTCTTTTTTCCATAAAAAAAGTATTTTGGCCTTGTTCATTTCTATTTCCCCATAAACTGATTTTCCTATAAAGCAGTAAAACAGATACAATTCTTAGTATCTTCTTTGCAGTACCTAATTAAATGTCCAGAGCTTTAAGATCTTAACTTATTAAATATATTCTACCCACAGTACAAAAAATTAAATACAAAATGTTAACTCTAATTATGTACAAAATGTGAAAAATTACAAAAAATTACATCAGCAAATGCATAAAATTGAAAAAAATAAAAAAAACGTGAGGGCAAAACCGTGACCCGAATTGAACCGTGAATTTTGTGAATCATTCCATCCCTACTAATAATGGATAATTCAATTTTTTTCATGTTTACAATGATTAACTTCAGTCCACATTATACATAGCAAAAATTAACTCTGTTCATGGAATTTACCCCTTAAATTTCCCTATTTATACCTCTATCTACCATATATGGGGAAATGGCACCACCTTGTACAAAACAATAAAAAACAAATTTCCAATCCCTCTAAATGCATAAATTGGAAGTCAATGGCACAAAAAATGTCTTAGGGGTAAGAGTTTTTTTTTTTTTTTTTTTAAATCCTGAAAATTCATCTAAAAATACACACCTGAGGCAAAATTGATGCCATTTGAATCAACACAGCAAAAGATAGCCACAAAAAAACTGTTGCAAAACATCAAAAAATGTCTTAGGGGTGTAGGAGTGTTAAGTGTGGACTGTGGTGGGATTGGATATGTGTTGACATTTTTGACATTTGTTTATTTATTTAGATGAAAAGTGACTCAACTATTGGGATTAAATGTGACATTGTAGCATTTAGGTAGGGGCACTGCTTATCAGGGATTAGCTCAGAGGGCGAACCTGGGTTTACTGTATAATATTGTATTAGCAGTGGTGCTTTTTATAATTCTATGAAAAATACTGAACTACTATTACCTTATAGTTCAGGGGTAAATGCTCTATCCATTGTATAACAACTAATTATTGTTCCATTTGAGCTCCTAATGGATAAAGCTAGTATATTACAATAGTATGAAAAATTAAAAGAACAAGGATCACCTCATGGTGAGGTGATCAAACTGGTTTAACAATCTGTGTTAACCAGTCACATGGCAACAGTCCACGATGCTTCCTGGCGTCCAGATAAACACTTGGGTGTGTTTGTCACCTTGAGGCTGTCGGAGTGAGTCAGTGTGTTTGTGAGAGAGAGAGGGAGAGACTATTGGTATGTGTGTGTAAAAAAAAGAAGGATTGACAACAGGAAGCAGACATGTCCTCTTTCATGTCCCTTGTGCATTCTTCTTCCATGTTTTTGTTATCTGCACTGGTTTTTCACTATTTTTGCCTTAGGTTTAGCATCATTAGTTCTTTCCATTCTTGCTCTCATATGATCCAGGGATCTGTTCTTTTTCCCAGTTGGTGTCCATGGTCCGCTTTATTATAGTTTTTCATGTTGATGCTCCACTGAGTGAGGTTTCTTCAGTTAAGTGGTTAGGGCCAGGTTGTGCAACACATCCATGCATTGGTTCCTTTAATCCATACAGTGAGAGAAAATGTGTATTTCTGTGATTTATGTAGTGCTAACAATCATTATGCAAACAATCATTAAGCAAAAAATCAGACATTGCTACTGTATATATTACTCTGTATATAAATGATTAGTGCTCAGGTACTGAAGTTTTCCCTTATTTACTTGAGTAATGAAAGCCAAACGTCTGCTCCAGGCTTCTTTTATTGGATACCACATGGCATACAGATCCAATCTTTGCATCAAATCAGTTTCAACTATACAAATGAATTATAAAGAAAAACGGAAATTTAATAGTGGTTTGCTAATGAGTTTTGCCTGGTCACATTAACAGAATGGCAATTGAAGTAATCACACAATATCTATAAACTGTCAGGAGCAGTAATAACCCTCTTTCAGTGAAAGTAAATTTGTTCCAATGTAGTAATAGGTAATGAACATTTCATGTCGCATTAAAAGCAATTACTAGATAACTCTTATTCAAATGCCAAACTAGAAATACTTGGAGAGTGCAGATCTCTGCCAAGATATAGCGCCCAGAGCCAGAGTTAATTCTGGAACTTCTAGTTCAGTAATAAATGTTCCATTGAGCCACATGCTGTGCGTCTTGTGATGCAGGTAAGCACAGTGCTGAAGCCTCATACTCTCTTCAGCTGGTTTGTACTTTACTTTTCTCTGTTTACACTATTTGAACCTGACATAGTCTGGAGGGAATGCCTGAGAAAGCTCATGGTGTAGAATTCACTGAAATGAACAGTTGGTTTCTTCACTGATCCCTGGTGGCTGAATTTAGGATGTACATCTACTGTATCTATGGCACTTGTATTCATACCAAAAACTAATCATTTTATCCTTAGCCCAAATTTAATAAAGATCTTGAGTTATCTTGCTAACAGACTCAAACCAACAAGCAAACCAACAAATGACAGCAATAAGAGTGGTGTAATTCAGTGAGTACCACAGTTTAATTAGCCAACTGCACAGCACAGCTTTTTTAGTTTCACTCTGGACACCTTTGGAGCCCACATTTCACATTTCTAAATTCACTGCCTATGATGAAGCAACTGAACTGTGCCACCCTCTCCACTATTTTTATCCCACAATGGCCTCCTTTTAGGAAAATGCTCTGTTGTTAAACACGATCTGCATTATATAATGGTAAGTGACTTTTTAACTAGTGTAGCAGACAAATGAGAACAAACCTATTAAAACACATGGTTACAGATGGTTCTTTGTCTGCACTTTCCCTGTTTGTCAGTTCCTTTGGCTTTGTCAAGGTCAGATGGCTCAGCTGCTTTGTTAAGCTCCTTGCTGCGATGTTTAGACAGCGGGCTAATGCAAGGATGTTTGAAGAAGAAAAATAGGAACCCAGAGGATGTCTGTAGCCACAGTGAAACCTTTTAATAGGCCTCACAACAAAGAGGAAAGTTTTCCAGTGGGGCAGTGGGATTCAGATCAGAAAAGATTTGTTTGCATATTAAAACAATATATAAACGAGCTGGAAAGATTTGTGGATTTGAATAGAGAATTATTTACCCACGTGCTTCATAAGGATCAGTGTAGTGATACACCAATCAGGCATAACATTATGACCACCTGCCTATTATTGGTGCTCATAATATTACAGTATGTATTATGACCACCTGCCTCATATGCAGCCACATATACAACAAACTGCAATGTAAAAAATGTATATATTTTTGAAGTGGATCTGGAACATTGTCTGGAGCTATTAATTTTTAAAACATTCTGTACTACTGTGATAGGATAAAAGACAGCAGCCCTGCCTTAAGGAGCCAGTAAAAGAACAAATTATTTGTTTGAGTGGATTCTTTACCCATGTAAGATAGAGCTTTGTTGTTGTTGTTTGCTCAATGCACAGAGCATTTACCCCTGAACTAGGTTCATTTTATGCGCACTATATCATGTGACCATTGCGAGATAGTGCCAGTGCCTTTGTGGCCATCAGCGCTCACTCAATGTACTTCTCGTTGTTAAAAATATTGCATTCTTTGCATATGTATCTCTTTTAAAGTGATTTAGAGAGCAGTATTTTTTTGTAATACTTTCATGTTTACATTTTTGTTCTGGTTCTAAAACCTTTGCATCACCGATCAGAAAACCAGAAAAAGCTCCTTGCTCAGGTTGCCAAACAGGCCAATCTGTACACGCAGCAGTTGTGCACACAGCTAACAGCTACAAAACCAGTTGGCAAAAGATCTCACTGTGACTGGCAGCCCACAGACCATTGTTTTGATTTAGACTGCAGTACCATTTTTAAACCAGTACGAGCACATGCTGCTTACAGCACCTTTAAGTATGAGTTTTGTTTCTACACTTTTTTCTATTAAAGGGACCAGGTCACTGCAGGAGAACGTAGAAAGTTTGGTGAACTCATACTTTGTATGCTGATATGTCTGGGTCATATATAGTTGGATTGGAGACAACCAGAACTTGGCCTGCTGTGTTCTTAGAAATATCCAGCTGCCTCCTTCACTTTATTGCCATTCTATCTCTCTTATAATTGTGTCAAATTTCTGCACTAAGTGTCTGCATACTAGAAGTGCACAACGCCAGCTGCTCCGTGTCTGAGAGGTTTTTTCATACAGCAATACTTGAAGTTACGATCTCTGTCTGTGTCCAGGGAGGTGGCCCAAATCGACCAGTTCCTTCAGGAGACGGCAGCACGAGAAGCCAAAGCCAAAGTGCGTTTACAACAGTTCATCGAAGAGCTTTTGGACCGAGCGGACCGGGCCGAAAAACAGCTCCAGATCATCAGCAGCTGTGGAACCACGCCTAACGGCAGCCTGGGACGCTGCAGCCTGCAAGCCAACAAGGGAAATGGACGTCAGGTATGTAGGTGAACACCATGCATACATCCTACACACAGCCTTTTACAGCATATTTGAGGTAAATCAAGCTGCACACCAGCATGACCACCAATAGCCAACAAAGATGCACAGTGCTGTCATTAGCAGCAGTCTTTGTTCCAGTTACTTGTGCTTTTGAATAGTGCATAAGCATTGATTATATTGAGTAATGTGGAGGCAGTGCACCATAGGTCGAACTTCTAATAGACTTTGAGATGCCTGACATAACAAATTTACTGAAAAGACTACACAGCAGTAGCTACAACTCTCTGTTTTGTTTTCTCCCATCAGATTCAATACAGCAATGCATGTGTGGATGAACGTTTGACTACTCTACTGCTTTAACATTAAACAATCAGAATCTTAAGAGTTTATATTTATTGTACTAACAAAATGTGTATAATGTAAATTAATGCAATGGTTTGCAAGCCTCACAGAATTACACTTCACAAGTAGTCACACTAGAATATAAACAATGCATCAATGAGACATTTTACCATTTAAAAAAATAAAAGCTTATATTAACAGGCTCGCCATAAGTGAAGCGGTTGGTTCCCCTGCCTTTGACGTAGGCGGTCAGGGGAGGTGAAATCTAACTTACCAGCTAACCGAGATACAAGTTTACAGATACAGTTTAAGGCCTATAAAACATATGATGTGTGTTTTTATCCCCAAAACACACATTTTGCAAAGTAATGTCTTTACTGAGACTTTGTACTGACACTTTATTCATTGGAATAAAAAAGATAGCAGAAAAAAATCAAAGCTCTCAGTCTGCTTTTTCTCAAAACAATCCAGCACCAACCCAACTCACAGCTCCAGAATGGGCCTGTCCTGAAACCCAGAGACAGAACACACCAACCATATATTCCCAGTAGGATGGGATGCCCACAAATATTTATTCTACATTTTACACAAGGAATACTGACCTTATCTTTTTGTTCTTAACTTTAATCTCTCTTTTCACAAGATCCACTGAGCACCAATGAAAAACAACAAATAGATGGAAAAGAATGAAGAAATTTTGTAAATTAGTTGCAAAATGTTCCTCCAGCTGTTAGTATTTATGTAAAATGTCTGATATCTCTAACAAGGCTTTATAAAATAAAATCATTGCATCCTGTTTTACATTTTACACAGCAGCAGTCCAGGCCGATAATACGCATGTGTCCAACGTTAATTATGTATTTTCTCAATGGCAATTTCCAAAACTGCCTCATATATTATGTACTGTATCTTTGTCCTGTTGTACCATAAACACTGTCTGTCAAAGTTAGCCATTCTTACAACAATCACCATTTGCTACTAAAGCCACAGTAGACTGGATTCTTTATCTGCAGCAGACCTCTTGTTGATCACAGGGTGTATTAGCATAAAACCCTTCCTCAGGCTCCAGGAAGTGCAATGAGCTCTTTGTTTCCAGGGCTGTGTGTGCATTTTATCCCTGCTTTGCATCATTATGTCTCAGACACGTTCTCTGTTATACAGTATCATCTATTCAAATAAATATCCAGGACTTGAGAAGATACAAGTGACCTGGTCTACTGCACAAATGTGTATGCTGCCATGGAAACCCCTTCTTTTTCTTGTTAAAGCTTCTGACGTGATTTTTTTTTTTTATCAGATGAATGTAGCTGAATGTAGCTGTCTCATTTTCTTTTTTTTATTTGAGTGGTTCTTTGTGCAAAATTACTTTTAGATTGTTGTCACTTGAAGATATTGTCAACTTATTGACTCAACATGAAGCAATGCAGTGAACGTTTCAATTTTCAGCCAGAGTATTTTCAAGTAAACGGCAGGATAGAGAGAACTGATTATTGTTGTTTAATGTTTATTGAATTGCTTATTTATAAAAACATTACGTATTTTGGAGTCCAGGTCAGACCTTTTGCCCTGCATTGCCACAGATTTATTGAAATGTCGTCTGGATCTAGACATCAGTCAGTGCCATGCAACATTGTAAGACTGTGAATAATCAACATGACAAGTACAAGTGCAGAGTCCCAGGCAGCTTGGCACCTTGATACACTGTGAAGGGAAGCCCAGAGATGTCACCCAACCACGCATCCTCTCACTCGCTCTCCATCTCGCCGTGTCATGGCGTCATCAAGGTCAGCCCAGTCTCCTAGGAGACAGCTCGGTGGTGCCACTGAGGTATTTTGGGACTGACAGAGAGAGGAGCATGGTTTACTTCCTCCTGTTAGGGTTACAGCCTAAATCCTGTCTTGATATGTATTTGGTTATTTGTGCAGAATCAATGGACTTTTGGCTGTGATGTGTTTTCTCTTTTGTTGTTCTTGGTGTTGGATAAATATGTGTTTGAAGAGATTATGACAGGGATCAGGTGTAGATGAAAATGGTGCAACCCAAGAACATTTTAAAACTGTTAAGTGATTTTATAATTTGGCTAATACAGTATTAAAACATAAAACATTATGATTGGTGGAACTAACTATACAAGACATACATACATACTTTACAGTAAATTATATTTTGTGCATCTCTGTAAAATTGTCTTTGGTACTCACAGTTCCACCTAACACCAGTGGAGTGCACAGTGCAGAGATGCACTGGCAGCTCCGAGAGCTACGTATATGAAAGACTCCTCTATAATAGTCCTAATGGAAATGCTTTTTCAAGATTTGTTTGCCATTGTTTCATTGTAGTCATGTACTCAACCTATAAATGCTACACTTTGGTAGATACAGTATTTCTTGGATTTGATTAATGAACAGTAACAAATTGTAACACATTCAGAGTAAATGCAAAACACTGTTTAAAAACAACATTATACAATTTTGTTGTTTCTGTTGTACAGCCAATACAATTTTTTTGTACACAGACACACAATATTGCATACTTACTTTGCACATTATTGTGAAAAATGTTTTACTTTACATTGCTATAGTGTTTATCTTTTTCTTATCTTATTTTATTATTACCTTTATTGTTACCTGTTTGGCCATTAAAAGTGGACAGAAAAGAAGGAACTGAATTGTACAGGGAAGCATGTTTTACTCACTGTGCCTAACTTGGCTTTAAAAGTGATAACATGAGCTGGATAATTCAGATGTACCTTACATTTGGACTTTTGAGTGTGGTTTTTAAGAAAATCCTTCATAGGTTTCTGCCACACGCTTTCACATTTCTCTCTTAATTAGCAGCTTCTGTGTTTATTATGTGAAAATAAATAAAATTAAATAAGTAAATCCTCTTTTATGCAACTTTTAAAAAGTCTGAGTTTCTAAAAATACAGCATTTAGAATTTGTTTTAGACTGTTTTGTTACAACAAATGTCCTTTAAAAATGTTCAGACATTGTAATAAGCTCCCTAATGCCTTTAATACAGTATGTCATTTGGAACAGTTCATCATTTATTCATCTGCTTCTCTCCGTTTTAATTTATATTCAGAATAAAACCACAGAACTGCCATAGCCTTTCATTTGTTTAGGCAATTCAATTTTGATTTTAATTGGTTTTCCATTATCCAAACATCTCATTTATCAGACCTCGATTTAAATAGACAGCATCCCTATGATAACAGCAAAATAGGTTACTCGTGAATGCTTTTGCTGTTTATTTAATAAGAGGCAGCAGTGCAGAGCGTTTTGGTGTCGAGTAAAAATTGGATTGTAGAATTAAATAATGGGTTGGTAAAATCCTCTCTATAATAATAAATTTTATTAGTACTGTATTTCCCTCGCTGTCTTCTAATGTGTGTTGTTGTGTCTGTCTTTAGAGAAACTCAAGCCTTTCTGGAAGCACAAGGGGCATGTACCAAGTGTCAGAAAGACGCTCTTCCCCCAGCACCGGGTAAGTGGCAGCTCTGACCCTGTTCAATATTTATCGACAACGTCACATCCTTTACTTGTGAAGTGTGAACTTGTGAGTTGTTTGGCTTAGTGTTATGCCCTTAGAATTTTATGCCTTTTGTCTTTCTGAAGCTATGCCAAAGCTATTCATAATCAAATCCCAAAATATACTGATCAAGCATAGCATCATGACCACATGTCTATTATTGGTGATCGAGTTGCAGACAAGAAAATGAGGTAGTGAAGGAATGAAGGAATAGTTTTTGCCACTTAGACCCTGGCTGGTAGAGAACACGATGCGATGAAGGGGGAGAGTGTGTTAGATCTTTAGGGACCAAAACTCTCCTCCTCTTCACCACCACCAGTGTCTAGACCCCGAGGGGAGAGTTTTGGTCCCTAAAGAGGTTGATGTGCTTCTGCTGAGGTGGCGATGGAGATGGAGGAGGTTTGTGGCATATAGGTGAAACAGCTGGATGCTGAGGAGAGACACAACGCATTTAAATTAATGGCTTGAGAGGTGATTGGTTGAGAGGCGCAGGTGGCAGGCTGTGAAGGGTAACACAGTTTTCCTAGTTGAATTTATGCTACAGCTTTATTTTTTTTCCCTTACCCTTCCATTTAGCCCTTAATTCTGCCTGTTCACCAGAAAGGGGTATCCCAATTGTCTTTCTGATTGAGGGGGAGGGCTACACACCCCTCCAAATTAAGATTTTCAGGTGCCACACAGACGATTATACATTGTGTTTTTTGGTAATACAGTGAATATTTTCTGCATTAAGAACAATTTGAACAACATGATGTTTAGCTTCTCGTCATCTTGTGCTCACTTGTAGTTTGTAACTTCTAACTTACATGATGTTTTCAGGGTAAAAATTAGAAATGGAATTGGTCTATAATCTGTATTATTTACTGTCCTGTCTACATGTTTTTGGTCATAATGATTTATCTGATTGTTGTACTTACATACTTACACTTGTATACTAATTCCAAGCTTTTTTTTACTGCTTTTATTTGGCATTTTGTGAGAATATGTTTTTACCTTTGAGGAAAGCAGTGTTGTGATTTTCTGGTCCAGCTGGAGACGTTGTGGCTCTAGGCTGTCAAATGAATGGAGTGCACCTCATCCTTCTTACCTATTGAGAGCTGCTGTAGTGAAACACAATCTGTCAGTTATGTGGAAACACAACAGAAGCCCTAGAGTCTGAGAGCTTTACAATCACCATTTACAGTGGCTTTGGCCTCTCTGGTACCGTTCTCACCAGTCCTGTTTGTAAATGTGTACGATTATGGCAGCGAAGTTACAAGAAGTCAAAGACACTGGGAATACAGTCAAAAGAATACAATGTTGAACAATGTTTATACTGTGGTTGTCTGTATTCAAGCTACAAGAGCCTAAACATTTGAAAGGTAGAAGACTCTAGTATTAAGTATGGCTGGAAAATAAAATGCAGGTAATGAAAAGTTGCCAGTGGTAACAGTTGCATATAATGTTATTTATGTACTGGCAAAAAAGATAAATATCTAGTATAGTAGAAATTGAAGAAAAAATATACAGAGCTATACATTATATTTCAAAATTATCATTTGCAATTTACATTTACAAAATCTGTTTATAAACAATAGCACTGTGATGGACATTTTCTTTACATGTTGTCAGAACTTTTTAATCTGTGATGCAACAAAATGACTAAAATCAGTGTAACCAGTTGAAGGCCAGAGGCTTGCAGTTCATGACTATTAAATATCTCACTTGCGTTAGATAGTTGCTTTGTTTGTTCGTTGGTTAGTGTCTTTGCAGAATAAGTCACAACAAAATGGTTTGATTCTGATTAAATTTAAACAAAAGGTCAGTAATGCACCAAGGAAGAAACGCTTTGGTATGGCTTCGAACACCGTGTGCATGTAGTTTTTTAAAGATTCTTCACATTTATGTGGCAGGGCCTTGCTAACTTGAGATACAAAGGAACAAATTATTAGTTTTAGAATAACATTGTGAGATGTAAGGGCTTTGTGGTGCAATATAGTGAATTTACCCATTTTACCCATTTTTTATTTACTCAAGAACTAGTAAAAGATCTGGCACTATGCATGTCTAGGTTTTCCCTGTTTCCTATATTCCAACAGAATCCACAGAGCTTCTGCTAATAATAGTGCACTAACAGATGATGGCAGATGTTAGGAATCTATAAACAATATATTTAGCATATGTTTGAAAGTAAAAGAAAGGAAGCATATGGAGGTGCATGCATAAACCTGAGGTGCTTTCTTGAATTCTGCCAGAGGCCTGCTGTAGACTGTAATATATTGATTGTTGAACACACAGTGAGATGTATTTGAAGTGTATCCCAGAAACAGATCCTGTTAACAGTGCGGACCTGGGAGTGTTGCAGGTTGGACGTCCTTTGTATGAGGTGTGACAGGGTTATTTCTGGGCCTCTGCTGGAGCCTTCAGACACATGGTGGTTTTGCCATAGTACTCTGACTAACATAACTGTCATTCCCAGTTGGTATGTGAATGTGCTTCCTAAGGTGACGTCACAGGGGGGATCTGTCAGGCCTTCCCTGCTGAATCACCCATGCTTATACAAATCATGTCGTGACACAGACCTCAGCGCCGTCTGTGTGGGCTCTTTTTTAGCCAACTGGAACATCAAGAAGTTATACAAGAGTTCCTGTCATTTGTTGTTGGATGCAAGTCAGTCTGTCGTAAAGATAAACAGATGGCCCTAAATTGTATACTTTAATGTCATTCATTCAGTGGTGGAAGAAGTACTCAAAATCTGTACTTAAGTAATAGCTACTGTTACTTCAAAATAATATTACTGAAGTAGAAATAAAACTTATAATAAAACTACTTACGAAAGTGTTACTTGAGTAAATATATTTTGAATAAATTAAAAACATCTACTGTCACCCACCCCTAATATAAACCCTGAACCTTCTGATAGAAAGTCAAGTGTCCTAGCTTCTGTGCTGCTGAGACATCAAAATGATGTGGAGTAGAATTCCTAAACTTTTAGCTCTGAGAGCCACATCAGACCAATTCAATTTAAATCACTTGAACTTTATCAATCCAGTTGGTCTCTTTAAATGAATTGATTCAGACTTCATCTGGATTGTTGTGAAGAATACGTTCTTGTGGTGTTTTGTCCTGCATCCGGAGACAGTTAAGCTGCTCAGCATCCATCCTTCTCTTTTTCCTCTTTTGTGTCCTAGCCTTGCAGCCAGCGTACTCTGGAACCAGATGACCAACACCATAGACTCTCCTTTCATTGATCTAGGAATGTTTAATTGTGTGAATGATCCTGGTTGTAGTATTCATTTAAATTTAGTAAAAGAAAAAATACAAGAAATGCACAAAAAACAAAAATATGATCACAAGTGAGAGCAAATTTGCACAGGTTAACATTTGCAACCTTTTCAGAAAGTGCATCATTTTAGACGGCGTGTGCACATATCACTTGTTAAACTTTCTATGTTGTTTACTCAACACAATATTATTTTTGACTTGCTTTTTTCTGTAAGTAGTCAGCTCTTAAATAGTCACTTTGAGTGTGACTTTCCACCTCTTTTGATTTGATCTTATGTTCACAATCTATTTAGACCAGCCATTAAGGGCACACATCAACACTGTAATGTATGGAATATGTGCCTCCCCAGTACATTTTTTTTTTTTTTTTTTTTTTTTTGTATAGTTGACCCAACCCATTTAAAATAAAGCTGTTTGTGTAAATTCCCCCTTGTCACCGCTGCAATACATCTTCTCTGTGTATATAAAGCAGCAGGTTTGTGTTGTAGATGATATAACCATTCTGGCTCATTCAGGTGAAGGTGGGATTACAAAAATACTGTATCTTGCAGTGAACTTTAAAATTGCAAGTATTAAAGAATTGTTACTGTAATTCCAGCTCCACACAGGAACACCCTTGGATATCACTACATGGATGAGCCAAGCAGTGTGGTAGCACCAGACTCCATCTAGTGGCAGGAGCAATGTAATAAATTGCTATGCACATTGACAGCAGTAATACAGTAATTTCTTAATGCGCCAATGATTGGAGGAAAATTGTCCTTGTATTTGCAGTACACTTTTTTATACTTACTGAGTGTACCAGAGACCAGACTAAAGTGTTAATGATAATTGCAGCATATTTACTCCCTACTGTGCCTTTGCTTCATAAATACACACTTAACTCATTAATTACCATATGCTAACGACACGCTTCTTGTAGTTGAGCTCATTTTATGTCATTAATGTCTTGGTTTTAATTTAACACAAGCGAAACATTAATGAAGTGTCTCAATTTCCACTCAGTGACTCCTTTACAACCTCCCAATTAGAGAGTAATGAATCTCAGATTTATCATTGTCCAGGTTAAATTGTTGGAACGCGTCCTATATTTTGTGCATACTTTTTAATTTCAAGTACTTAGAAGTGATGGGAGTCAACCTGCAGTCCTGGACAATGTTTTTTTCCTTCTTTCTTTTTTGCAGATGCATTGACATTGCTTATTAGAAACAAAAGTAAACAGGAAGAGAAAGAAATGCCCCAGTTTTTTCAGGGTAGCCCCAAGGTCTTAAAAGTATTACAAAGGTATTAAATTTGATGTTGACAAAACCAAGGCTTTAAAAGTATTAAATCACAAGGGCAGGTATTAAATTTAGTTCATCTACTTTTTAAATTGTCAAATTGGGACATCTAAGTCAGGTTTTTCAGTGTTGTGCTTGTCAAAAATATATTTATATAGAAGTCTTTTTAGAAGTCTATCTTTTTGCAAGCTAGATGTGAATTCTATTTAATAGTGGTTTCATGAATATCTCGAAACAGCCTTTATTTAGTAATTTTTTGAAAGCTAAGTCTACTGTTTGGGCTGTGTAATGTTGCAGGCATAGGTATATTTGTTGCAAAAAAACATCCCGACAATACAGTAAATGCTGTTACCACTGAATTTTATGATTCTGTTTTGAGATTTTTAATGTAAAATTAGAGGTATTTCACCTGTATTAGACTTTTTAATATAAAACCAACGAGCTTCAGAGAGTAATACTAATATTGTATTAGTGTAAAATTCATACAGATTATTGTTTATTTGCCGGCATTAAATTTTATTCTAAGTGGCATTAAAAAGTCTTAATAAGGACTTAAATTCCATTTACATACATCATCTTTGTAACTTCTCATTACATGTGTTAGATCGGAGGTTATTTAAAACCTCTTTATTTCTCTGCCCTTGTTCTGTCATTAATCCTCTGAAATGCCATTTGTCCTTGCCAGTACCTATTTGTGACTACTTTGGATTTTACACTCAGTGGAGCAGTATAATAATAATAATAATAATAATAATAATAATAATAATAATAATAATAATAATAATAATAATAATAAGCATATAACAACAAAGAAATGCATGTAATAATACAGTTATAAGCAGTACATTGCCCGACACCTCATGTGCTTAGCGGCTTGGATAGGTTCCATTATAGATAAGTGGTACAGTTTGAAAGTAGTACTTGGCTACTGTTTGTAGGATTGTCACTCATCATTGACTTGCGCCCTGTGTTTTCTTTGCAGAGCATCTGGTCGGCTCAAGTCAGTGTCACAGGGCTCCGGAGGCTACGACAGTGACAGTGTGGAGATGCATCCGATGGAGGACTGTCCCGAGGCGCAGTACTACCACATGCAGTGCCGACTTGGGGAGGGGGGTGGTTACGAGCGCTCTCCCTCCTGCGGTGGAGCATCCAGGAACTGGGGTCTACGTAAACAAGCCATTCAGAACTGGCAGCGGCGACCCTACAGGAACAGTGAGGGAGAGGAAGGGGACGTTTCGGATGTGGGCTCCCGGACCACAGAGTCCGAGGTGGAAATGTGGGAGCAAGAAAGGAGAGCTGTGGCCGAAATCCAACAGTCTGCTGCCCCATATCCTCACCACAGCAGATACCATCCCAACATAGGTAAGACTTCCTGTTGATTCAGATGTGTGCTGTGCTTGCTGTATATTAGGCTGTAATGCTTCATTGATTATAATATATTTATGTAATTATATGGCTGTTGTAGATGTATATTCAGTTCTCTAGAGTCAGTACAAATCTGTTGCTCTTTGCAGACATAAACAGACGTTCATTCATCTTCTTCTTCCGCTTGCCATTAGGGATCATGAATACTGGAGCCTATCCCAGTAATTTAGGCTGGGTACACCCTGGACAGTGGCCAGTTAGTCGCAAAGTGTTTTAACCTAGGTTGGCATGGTAATTGCTATTCAGTCTTATCTTTTACTGTTTTTGCCCCAGTCTAACAAGAAAAAACTATACAAGCTTATTCATGCCAACTGATTAGCTGTAGATGACGGTTGGTGACATAAATGTTTTTGGATCATTTGGTACAACTCATTAAAGCCTACTGGTATGCCATTTAGGTAGTAATTAATTATAACTAGTATGTATGGTACCTCCACTAATTAATACTATTTCTATCTCATGGCTATATGATGCATTTAGCAAGCTGCTGCTGCTGAGAGAATTGTAATTGTGTTGTTCAAGTGAATGTTTAAAATGTGACTTCTGTATGTTATATAGAATCTTAAAGTAGACTTCTATCCTTTCCTCCTTTGCTACAGCAAATCATCTGCTTCCTAACATGCAGTGAATTCCATATTGACTTGGAATAGGTTTTCTGCCTGATGCCCTTCCTTATCCAAGCTTTGCACTGGCACAAACAGTTAGTGGTGGAAAAAGTACTCAACTTCTTTATTTGAATAAAAGTATAGATCTTCCTAGTCAAATATCACTCAATTCAAGTAGAAGTTGCTAAATCATTTTTTTTTACTTGAGTTAAAGTGCTGGAGTATGTGCTTTTAGGAATACTTAAATATTCAATATAATTTTTTTTTTATTTTTTTTCCGCAATGTATTTCAAATGAGTGCAGTCAAGAATTTTGGGCAAGTCACAAATTTGCAGCTCCAAAAATATAAATAAAATACATTTTCATACATTGTTAATCCTACTCTCTGAGACGTCCAACTCATTTTAGTGAGGAAATGTGGGGATCAACTTATAAAACCATAATAGATAAGATTGTTCTACAGCAAAAACGAGCCATAGGCTTGGTATTATGATCATGCTAATCATTTTCAAATTGGTTTATTATAGAATCTTGCAAATAATATTTGAAGCAAAAGCTACTGTAAATTACTTCCAGATTGTGTCCAGTGGTTCTTTTTAGTTCCTGAGAGCAAATATGAGTATTATCATGTAGTAAATGATTATCTTTAGTTAGTTAGTGTGTATCTTTAGTTAGTGTTATTAAGTTTTCTTTTGGTTTTAAGATAATTTCTCTGCAGAAGTTACTTTAGCTTTTTTAGAAATTTAGTGGAATAAAAGTATTATATTTATCTTTTAGATGTAGTGGAGTAAAAGTACTAAGTTGTCCCTTAAAATACTACTCAAGTAAAGTACAAATTCTCAAAAACTATAGTAAAGTACTGTACTCAATTAAATTTACTTAGTTACTGTCCACCTCTGCAAACGGTACACTAACTTCTGATCCCTTGTGTGTGGATATCTAAAATGGCTTAAGAACAAATTCTCTAGTAATAATATTTGTTTGGCTGCTGTTGCATCGCAGTTTCTCCTCTAATTGATCAGTACTTTTGTATTGCAGCCAAGTCCGAATGCTAATGTTTTTCAGATCCTTCACAGATTGTACATCTCTCTTCCTGCCTCTGCCAAGATCCTCAAACTCACTGCTGTAGCCGTCCCATTCTTCCACCTGCTGTTTGGCTTTTTGTACACCACTTTGTACAGTACATGCCAGGTGGAAAATAACTAAGAACTGAGCCACTGTCCTGTGACAAATCACTATGGCAGTCCCATTAAGTCAAAGATTTGTGCCATGTAGCACACAACATGTCACCGCTCTGACGTAGTTGTTATCCTTTTCTGCCAAGTTTGATCAGATGGTATGTATCTCCAATGTTATTTTTTCCCCAGCATGCAACACACAGCTCGGCTTTTTTAGTTCATTTGGCAGTCTTGAGCGTAGGTGGTGTGTGTGAGGGAAAGAAAAAAATGAGTGAAAGCGGATGAGAGAGTGTAAGCAATGGTTCATAGCCCTGATGGTTTCAAGCAGACACCTTCCAAGGCCAAAGATGAATGACTCATCTCAGTTCTCGCCGGGAGGAATAAGGCAGGCTTGGATTGGACACACGGGAGCAGCCGATATATAGCAACAGAACATACCAAGATGGCAAGAAGGAAGACATTTATGTAATCTGCCGGAGACTTTTTGGAGAATGGTGCCGCCAAGCGATGGAGCGAGAGAACTATTGATTCTCATCCTATGGACTTCCTCAACCTATCTCACCCACTCTCGTCTGGATGAATCCTTACAGAGCTGATCTATGATCCTATAGATGAACTAAGGGACTAACAGTCCTAGACGCATTGCCTGTCCATCCTGGGAGAGGATCTCTCCTTCAATATGGGCTCCATAAGGTTTCTTCTTTTTTCCCGTTGCTGGGTTTTTTTGGGAGTTTTTCCTTACCGAGAAGGAGGGTCTAAGGACAGGAGTGTCCTGGGTCTGTTTAGTTTAGTGTAGTTATTGTTTGTGCTGATTGTGTGTTAAGTCTGATTGTGTGTTTATGTTTGAGCAACTGTTTGTGAAGCCCTTTGAGGCTTTTGTTGTGATATTGGGTTGTACAAATAAACCTGAATTGAATTGAATTCTTAAATCTTAAATTAGCTATTATAAATTAAGGTCTTAAAGAGAAGTTCAGCAGATCCTACGGTACATTATTTACATTTGTGGTTCTATTATTACTTGACATTTTCCAAGATGGTATTTGGTGTGAAAATTTTGAGAAACACTGTCCTAAAGGATGTCATGTTGGTCTATTTTTTGACACATATCTTGTCTCTTATTTAGCCAGATGCTTCCTTTCACTCTACAGGTCGGCCTGAACCAATCTACAGCAAACCCTGCCGCCATGCAAAGAGCCCATCAAAATCCAATGAAGTGATCAGTCCAGAGGTCCTGAAGATGCGAGCTGCCCTCTTCTGTATCTTCACTTACCTGGACACCAAAACCCTGCTCCGAGCTGCCGAGGTCTGCCGAGACTGGAAGTTTGTGGCTCGGCATCCAGCGGTGTGGACCAGAGTGCTGCTAGAGAACGCACGCATTTCTTCCAAGGTGGAGGTTTATTTACATTTACATGCACTCTTTTTAGGAATATTGTCATGTTTTCTCACTGCAAATATATAACGTTGTTTTGGTCCCCTTTCATGCCTGTTTTGTTCTTCCCTAGTTTCTCAGCACATTGTCTCAGTGGTGCACACAGACACATTCCCTTATCCTGCAAAACCTCAAGCCGAGACAGAGAGGCAAAAAGGAGAGCAAGGAGGACTATCTTAAAAGCACACGGTGAGACTCAAACACAGCATGAATAAGTACACATACAGAACAATGAGTTACAAACAAGTTACAAGCACAGTCTCCCTCTTGTACTGAAATCCAAAGTGTTGTTTTTTTAATTGTAAATCTAATTACTGAAGCAGCACGATTCTGGCAAACATGAAATTACATTTTCTTATGTGCAGTAAATAAAAAAAAGCAATGCACCACTAATAAAAGCAAAACACGTATACAATGTGAAAGCTTGTGATTGCTATACCATTATAAATTATATATGTATTTCATTTTTCTTCCCTTTCCTATATTTATTTTATGTTATGTAAATTTTATGCTGTATGTTATAAGCTATTAATTCACTGAATTGGTGTACTGTAAACCAGTCGATTCAAGCCTGAGAGCATGTGGTGATATGAAAGCCTATTTGTTACAATTTGCTTTTAGTTAATTTTCCTCAATTTCAAGAGAAGGATTTGCACAGTTTAAGGTTTCTATGCACAAAATACAGTGTTCTTCTCTCTCTGATCCAGAGGTTGTCTAGAGGAGGGTCTGGAGGCTTTGCTGAAGGCCACAGGGAGTAACCTGCTCATACTGAAGATCTCTCACTGCCCTAACCTGCTGACAGACCGCTCCCTCTGGCTGGCCAGCTGCTACTGCCGAGCCCTACAGGCCGTAACCTACAGGTAAACCTCCCACACACTGCCCATCTGTGAGCAATGTATTAATATCAATTATTAACTTCTGATGCACATATTGTGTTGCAGGAGTGCCACAGACCCAGTGGGCCAGGAGGTTATCTGGGCACTGGGAGCAGGTTGTAGAGACATCATCTCCCTACAGGTGGCACCGCTACACCCATGGTAATGATATCAACTTTCACACACATCATTCCTATTGGTTGTTATTAACAGATTTATTTAATGAATTGCTATCTTGTCAACAGCCAACAGCCGGCCCGCTTCAGTAACCGCTGCTTGCAGACCATTGGCAGATGTTGGCCACACCTCCGGGCTCTGGGAGTGGGCGGGGCTGGATGCGGCATTCAAGGACTGGCGTCATTGGGTAAATGTTGTGATCTAGCTTTCACTGTTAAAAAAACTGAAAATACAACTAAGTATATCATAAGCCTTTTACACAGCCTACACTGGTCTCTGTGATATATTTTGTTTTATTAAGATTTTGAAAATGAGGCTTATGCAAGGCAATCCAGATTATACTATTAATAAAGTTGTTTAGAAATAGTAACCAGGCTTAATCAGCTTGAGTTAGCATTTACAAAGTCTATTGGAGGAAAAATAAAGCATCTTCTACTTTTTAAACTATGTCTAAAAGTCTTCTTCCTTATCTTTTTATATTGTATAACAACCTGTTTCTCTTTTCAACAGCAAGGAACTGTATGCGACTGCAGGTGCTAGAGCTGGACCATGTGAGTGAGATCAACCAGGAGGTGGCAGCAGAGGTCTGCAGAGAGGGGCTGAAGGGGCTAGAGATGCTGGTGCTCACCTCTACACCAGTGACCCCCAAAGCACTGCTACACTTCAACAGTGAGTGCAAACTGTATCCCTGTGTTGCTATCTGTGGACACACCACTGCTCTCAGATAACAGATGTCCTGGGATAGTAGTGCTCTGGCAGTAAACAGTGTCATATAATAAGAGTTACATTAAGAAATGTTGCCTATACATCTACAAGATACATGCATGTAAAATATGAAGTAAAGAAACACAATATATTGTGCATTTGATGTTATTGCATTGTTGCAATATCCAATTAATAGTTATTACCACAGTTGTGACCAGTATATTTTACTTAATTTAAAATTGACTTACTTTTGTCTTTGTCAAGTGATGCAGTTAAATATCACACAGTAATAAGACCATAAAATAATAAGTTGTGAGCTGGTAAATATTTGTTTCAGATTATTTGAACCCTTATTTATGCATAAAAGATGCAAATCACTAACCATATATCTTTTTTAAAAAACACACTAAAAAGATGTTGCTTATTTTTTTCTCAATGAAGGTGTTTGTCGCAGCCTGAAGTCTATTGTTGTTCAAATTGGTATAGAAGACTACTTTGAGGACCCTAACAGCCCTGAAGCTAGAAAGTTATTTGATGAGATGGTTAACAAGCTCCAGGTAAGACAATGTATTATACTATATACTGCATACAAACCCAATTCCATGAAAATTGAGAGACTGTAAAATGTAAATCAAACAGAATGCAATTATTTGAAAATCTCACAATGAAACATAAACAATATGATGGCATCAACACAAATTAGGACAAACGCAAGCAAAGACATGAAATACAATTGGTAACTAATTCAAAAAACAGCTGGAGGAGCATTTTGCAACTCATTCTGTTAACTGGCAACCAGTCAGTAACATATTAATAGTGTAGGATGTATTAGATGCTCATGATTTTGGGATTAAAAGCGTTGTCTAATTTTCTGGCTTTGCAGGCCAATTAGTTATGTAATCAGTGTGTAATATTTGCAGGCATCCAATCCTCCGCTGTGTTCAAAGCCCAACAAAACAAACCAGGAAGGTCTTACACCTAAACCCACACATTGTTTCTTTATTTAGTCAACGTGTCCCTGGTGTTTTGCATAACTGCATCCACATGTCTACACTTTAACCATTGCTGCAATGCATACTGTAAGATGCATCTATTTTTACTGCAGCTACACACCGTTTAAAGCATGACTCAATCTGCATACATGCTCGTTGTAGATGACTCGGTGCTAACTCACTCCAGCAGAGGCTTATTGTGAGAGGCTTGGGTCATTTGTAGTTGACCGCACTCAAAACAGAGGTATAAAAAGCAGTGAAATCCCAGGTTTTATTTATGTTTTGTTTTTTTATGAGTCAGTTTGTGGCGTGTTTCTGCTTTTGCTGTTAAATTCAGAAGCATGGCTTGCTCACAACAGTTAGGTAACCTCTCCAAATGCTCCCAACAGCTTGGAGTTATTTTTATTTGCTTTAAAATGGAGAAGCTCATGTTTAATCATCTCATTATAGAAGCAAGATCTGGAGTGGTGTTGGAAGTCATTCTTGACCTACAGCCACTAATTTCTTTTCAACATAGCTACCTTTCATTCTTTATTTTATTTATTAATTCATTAAATTGACATTAAAAGACTAAGACAATAAAAACTCTGCTTCATTAACAATGTGTTAATGCATTGCTGAACTAGGTTACATTGGTCTAACATTTAAAATGATGTTGCGAACAGACAAATCTGACCATCTCTTGTAATGATTCAGTAAATCTTGGATTCAGATGTTCCAGTGGTTTTATTCCACACCAAAAACTTATCATTTCGTCTCTGTGTCATTATTGATATTATCTAAAAATGTGAACATAACTTTTTGACAAACCCACAATCAAACGAACCAACACTAGCATTTCTGATTTCTGACCACCACTGATGTAATGTTGACTAGCAGTGTAGCCAGTGGCAGCATCTCTAACTCATGACTACTTTTATCAAAGGATGTGATTGGCCAGAATCATTAGTACTTGCTGCTACCAAATCCATGATAATAAACTGTTATTTGTGCAGAGATGGTTCCTATCACTTGTTAGTTGATTAAACCCACAACCCACTGCAATGGCTTTGGTACTGCTTTGTTATCCCCCTTACTATATTTTCATAATTTTTGGCTATTTTTTTCCCCTCTTTAGGCCCTGAAGAAGAGACCCGGCTTTTCCAAAATCCTCCATGTAAAAGCAGACAGCCTCTGCTAACACTTTCAGTACATGTCTTGGAAAGGCGCCATTTTGGCTCCCATCAATCATAAGTGACCCAGCTGTTTGGAGCCTGCTGTATGTAGTTTCAAAGACATGCAGTGGTTATAGCAGCTACAGAAGACCGGGATGAAGAACAAGGACCAAGGTTTAACAGACATACTCCAGAACAATTGCTATTAAAATTATTTGTGAAGAGCATTGGGATGGTTAGGTTTTAGGAGTGGCACTTTTTCAGCAGAACACAACAAAACAGCTGTATTTCACGTATATAAGCCAGACTTGGTGACTGCACCCTAACTAAGTGTTAGTATCTTCAATATATACTTAATGATACCTGGGATTACCTAATATACAAACAGTTCATGCAGGACCTCATTACAGTGCATACAAATATCATAAAAGGTGGTACAACCGAGGGTTTTTCTCAACGGCTCTTCACTTCTTTCCCCCAAGGAGATGTTACTTAATAGACAAGAAGGCTAAATAAACATTTTTCACTCGGTGGGCTGTGCTTTATGTTCAAATTGGACAAAAGACACCCTTCAGCACTCAGAAGACCCACATACTGCTTCCCGCTAGAACAAAAATGCTGCAGGAGCTCTTTGCAAAGACAGCCCACAAGAAAAACACTAACTGTCTCTATTCTGTGGCAACCTTCACCACATTCGCAGGAACCATGATACAACTCAGACTGTATTATATCATCTGTGAAAATCATATGTAACAAAACAAGCCTGGAAAAAGTATCCATAATGCATTTCTCTCCATGCTGGTGCCATCCATAACCATCTTCATTCCAAACAGTGTTTTCTCCAATGTGCCATCATTGCAAGGAGACGATCTTGTAAAAATAGCAGGTTTTACCATAATCTTAGCGGTCATACAGAGGTTAGTGGTAGTGCCTACAAACTAGTTGCATTCCACCACACTACTAACTACTAAGGCTTGTCATGACCGGGCCTGTGCCTAGTTCAATTCCTGCATCTCGTGGCTCCCTCTGGTGGTGTTTTCGGGCAACTTCACAGACCCAGAATGAGGCAGCATGCTCACTACATTATGTTTTGATGGATACATTTAACATTTAATTCTTATACTACAGAGTGGGTAGTATGTCTAAGTATGAGTAGCAATACTAACATGAAGTGGTATACACTCCACATTGCTGCATTTAAGGGGAGCTTCACAAGGGTTTTACTACCAAATAAGTTTACAAGTTGTCAGTTGATGCAACCTAGACAAATCATTTTTCAGTACAGTGAAGCTTTCTAACATCCTGTGTACATATTGATGCGTTAGACTGGCTTGATTTTCACATGTGCAATTTAGGTTATAGGAGGCCTTTTAGAGAATGTAGATAAAGGTACATTGTGTTAAATGACATATCACTTTGTTTACCTGTTCACAAAAAGTGGATTATCTGACTATGTTTTGAATCAGTGTTTTGAACCTTTGGGCTTCTGTGGAAACTTGGTCAGTTTCAAGAGAACTAACAAATGTAATTGTACACACTGCACCTTTAACATAGTGGGTTGTTACAGCTCGCTTGGGCAGAAATAAATGGTTCAGAACCATGAAAAACGTGCAATACAAAACAAGCTTTCTTGGCTTATTTCTAGTGGCACATGTATCACAGCCTGTCTAACAAGCTGTTCACTTTACCTTAAGCAGTTCTACGGGACAACTGGTGTTGACACATTGATCAGGCATAACATTATAACCACTGACAAATGAAGTGAATAACACAGATTATCTCTACATTGTGGCACCTGTTAGAGGTTGGGATATACAGTATTAGACAGCAAGTGAACATTTTGTCCTCAAAGTTGATGTGTTAAAAAGATGTCAGAATACACAGCACAGTGCATTGCAGTTTGTTGCATACGGGGCTGCATATTTTATCAGGTGGTCATTATGAACACCGATAATAGGCAGGTGGTCATAATGTTATGCCTGATTGGTGACTAGTTAGGAGGAATACTAAACTTGCAATTTTATCAATAGGCTTCTTTCATTCGCTTTATAATCAATGATAATGAGGACTTGTGTGGCTGCATATTGTAGAACAACATGTGATTCCTGATTCCATTTTTTCATGTTCTTCCACTTCTGCATAATGTAATCTACCAAACTGCTTGGTTTTGAAAGAGGTTGTTGTAAAACTTTACTGACACAATAGAGAAAACACAAAGCACTTGTGGATTTTGTTTTCGACAATCCTGCCTTCGCTATCAGCTACTCTGTACATAACCTTTGTACAAAAATCAACAAAAACCTTTAAAAAGACAATTTGATGTTATATGATATTAACATTATTAAGTGAAAAAAGTCGCTGTTTACAGGTGTTGATTCTGTAAGCATTTGCTCTCCAAAGCCGAATGAAAGCAGACATAGAGACTTATATTATATGTATAACAGTAGTGTTGAAATTGTGTACTAGATACTTTATATTCAATGTGCATCAGAGTCCTATAAAGATGGAGATTATTTAAGAAGAGGAGAATTCCACTATTTATTTCTATAAAAAGAGCGACGTGTATATTGTTGGCATGTTTGTGTTGGAGCATCAATCATTCAGTTGCCTTCTTAACTGTTCTGCTACTGTGGTGAGAAAACTATTAGATGTTTAAAGAGCTTTGATTGCCTGCAGGTTATTTTTTTAGTTTGATTCAAGTCTGTTGTTGCACTAGTGGAAAAAAATACTTCAGATGTTTATTATAAGAGTGTTGTTTTAATGTTCTGCTATTTCTAGTATCAGACAAAAATATGATGCACTTTTTTCTGCTTACTTTGAGCGTATGGTTGGTCACAAGAAATGGTAATATGAATTGCTTGGATGAAGATGGAAAGATAAACACAATTACACAGTTACAATTAGCCTTTTTCTCATTACACCTGTCTGTCATGTTTAATTTAGCATTTTTATTTATTTCTAAATTATCTTAGGTACACATTTGTATTGAGTTTGGTATTATGCTATATGCCCATATCAACAGGACATTGCTTTATAGTGAAAAAGGACCTGCTGACATAAGACTAGAGGTGCCAATTTTGGATGTTCAATATCTTATGCACCGCTTACAAACTCATGGTACATCGCTAAATTTTGTTCCTTAATTTTTGTACAAAAGATATGTCCGAGTGTACTGTATCGCTGTATGAATGATTGTATACTCTGCCCATGCATTTGAATGGTATTTTAACATTACCTCAACACTTATCTGGGCAATTAAGTGTGTCCTTTGTACATTCATGTCTGACTGCCATTGACAGGTATTATCTTCATCCGTATATGGCTTTTGTCTATGATCAAATGTTCCCAAAAGATGATCAGCCTTTCTCCGATGACCGCAATAGATGGAAATGTTTTGCTACTCATTTTCAACACATTGGTTGTCATCAATAAAACTGCTTTAAATTGTATTTTTCTTGTTTTCACTTGCCCTTGTGTGACAGTGAGTTTGTTTGCTTCCTAACAGGTGTACTCGGTAAACTTTAAGTGTAGCCTGAGACACATGCCAAAGCCCTGTCATTATTTCCCCTCTCCAGCATGTTAACAGGAGGAAGCGTTTTAAATGAGAAGCACTTGGGAGTGTGAAGACCTCCTTCAAGTAGGGCTGCACAATTAATCAAAATCAACATGAAAATGCAATTTGAATTGTCACAATTAACAAATTGCAAAGACAATGCAATTATTTATGTGATATGATATAACAAAATATCCTGTCTCCACAGGATCTTAATGTTTAAATTGGTGTACAACTGTAGTTAAGACCTTTAGAAACATGTTCTGAAAGGCTTGTGATTCCTTCTATTAGCTGAACAGTTAATATTGTCGCTATCTCTCAAGTATCAATGCTCCATCACACGCTTAAAACGTAAATGTTGAACTTAACATTAATTTAAAAAAATCTAATCGCTATCGCATTATCTATCAGAAAAATTGCAATTAGATATTTTTTCAAAATCATTCACCCCTACCTCTAAGGCATTACCTTATATTACACATTGATAAAGATATAGTGTACAGGCCTGGACTGAAACTGGGCATCTTCTGCTTCAGATTTGAATGCGCAAGACATCAAGCCATAAGGCCACTACTGTATAGCTTACAGTGATAAGGACTCCACCAAAAAATAAAAATTTGTTCCTTTACTGATGTCTTTTGGCTGAAGTTAGCATCTCTGGCCCTATCTTGCAGTAATAATCTATATAAAAATCCCCGTATCCAGATGGTGTTCCGGAGCCACACCAAAACAAATATATTCCCTTAAAATGTCTTCAAAATTTGACTAACAAACCAACCAACGCTGACAAAGACAGTAAATAAAGTACATTTTGTCCCCTTAGAAATAAAGGATTCTATCTGCGTTCTGAGTAGTTTTGAGATATTTAGGTTTAAAGTTTAGACCATAAAAATAGCAAAATTGATAAGAGGAACACATTTATAATAAATAAAGTTTGATTTGATTTCTTTATTACATGAGAATTAAAAGCACCTTAAAGAGATAGTAAATATATATATTTAAAAACCTTCAAAACCTTTGAAGTGGGACTTTTTTCGGCAGTTGACTTATTTTTATAATGTAACTGTTTTTAAGTCTACATCACACATTTGCAAAATGCAATACACTTTGACAATATTAATAATGTAGAATATGTTTACATGTAAGCAATAGGTCTATATTTTGATGTTAATACGTTATACTTTTTTATACAATGTTTATACTTTTCCAATGTAAAAATAATATATAGATTACAGTTAATTTATGATCTACACTTTTTATATTTTCAGATCTCATTCTTAAGTTCAATAAAACTAACTAGCCTTTTTTGGTGTCTGTTCTAAAGTTGCTTCTGAGCTCCAAATTAAAATTTGACATTAAAGGTAGAACTTTTTATTTTAATAAATAAAATAAATTAAAAAAAATGGATAAAACTGTGAAAAACCCTTGATATAATGTAGATAAGGTTTCCAGGAACAAGAAAATATGTATAACTCAATTTTGACAAAAATATCAGATAGAATCCTTTAATACTAAGGGGACGATTTGTTGGGTATGTAAGATTTAAAAGAGGACAGTTTGAGTGCTTTGTTTTGGCTTTGTGAACCTTTCATATAAAGTTATTTTTTTAAATCAAGGTCTTGTGGAAAACAAAACCACAGCCTAAATACAGTTGGGGTGCATTCCCCTATAAATCTAGACGTTAATTATTTGTCTCCCCAGTCGGCAGCCCTGTCAGCAGCGCTTTACACATAGCCCCATTAAACATGTTGGCACTGCTCCTCTTTTCAAGGAATCCTTTTGAATATTTGAGTTCTTCAAGGTAATTGTGTCATTCTCCAAGGGTCAGCAGTGAAGAGTAACGCACACTAAGCAACAAGACAATTATGAAAACAAGGACTGCTTCACCTGAGTACAAATACAGCCATTCAATGACATTCTATTTACTTGTCTTCAAATAATTTTTAAAGCTTTTCTATGCTCTGTTGATACAATTCAATACAAAAGTCTAAAGTACTCATAACTGTATTGTAAGATATTTGAATAAGAAGATCCCTGATTTCAGTTTAGGTCTGAGCACAATATGTTAACCACTGTGCTTCTGGTTGAGGATGTATTCTCCAAACCACAAATATTCAGAATTGTATAATAAGCCTTAAACTAATTCACTTAACATGTTGAATAATAAAATTCAGATTTATTTTATCTGCAGACTAAATCTTTAAAGAGGCTATTTGTATATGGGCCATTACTGTTCAGTTTTAGTAGAAGCGCTAACATTGATCAAATATTAAGTAGGTAATGTAAATATACATTAATCAGCCTTTTAGCTTTAAGGGTACTCAAGCAGTTTTAGTGTCTTGACTTAAAGGTGTAGAGTAAATGATGCACGGAGGATTCCCATGTAACTCTGGTGCTAATTAAAACTTCCCCATCTCTATTGAGGCCCAGGAGAAGCTGCGGATTAGCGCTGTTGTCCCACAGAAGTGAGGATCCATTTGAGGTCTGTCCAACACCATCTGTCACTTTGGCGCACCAGTACAAAGCCTTTCTTCTCACTGCCTGGTTATGCTCACGGATTTACAATCTCAGGTTATGCGGAATCGTTGGTAAACCTCTCTGGAAAATATTCATCAAGGTGAGTGCAGAAAAAATGACTGAATATGACTAACTGATAGTATTAGATTATGATATAGGTTTAATTTTGTTAAAACTGTATGACACTGAAAATAACATCAAATAGGGACAGAAGGCACTTACAAAACAAATTAAATTATTACATATGCTGTTAATAGAATATCAAATTACTGATTAAAAATGACAGAATGATAAAGACATGAAATGGCAGCACCGTTGGCAAAATTTGAACAGTACATCTCAAAATAAAAAACACACACAGCATGATTTGAAACTACAGTACAACAGCAACTTATTTGTTAAGAATGTAATGCCCGAGCTATAACTTAATCATTGCTTAAAAGTTAAAACATGTTCACTAGTCTGAGGTTTGTTTTTATTTTACAGTTTAGGCTTTGTGGTTTCGGCTTTGTGCAAGTCCTGGTACATGTCTATCAGGCGGTTGGCTTCTCTCTGGCCTGACAGCAAAGCACCATGGGTAGTGGAATAGTATTTGCGGTGAGTAGCCTCTCCAGCGAAAAGGACCTGTAATGGCTGAGGGTAAAAAAAAAAAAAAGATGGAAGTGAGATTTGAGTGAAAAAACAGGCAACGCCAATTTCATAGTGACATCTTGTGGTGCTGTGTTTATTTTAGGCTTGATTCCCATGTTATCTCGGGACACACACACACACAGTGACAGGGCTTGAAGGATGTCAGCTGAGGGGGTCAAGCTGTTCCCTCTGCAGTGTCAAGTGAGCATGCAGAAACCCCTCCCACAATGCATCAGGTTTCAAAGTCTAGACCTGTGGCCAGCGTTTCTAATCCCTTGACACCAGTTGTATTTGCTCTGCATGTGCTGTCTTATTACAGTCCAGAGATGTCACGACCGCTTCAGCCACATGTGCTTAGGACAGTCACCAACTGTAAACAACCAATGAGTGTCACAGTTACCAGTTCAAGAAAATGCTGCTGTTCTTTGCTTATATTCAAACTCTTCAAGCTTCCTTGTGGGTTATAATTTCAATTTTCATTCCCTATTATCCAAAAGGTCCAAAAGCAATTTGATATTTTTTGGAAAATTGTTGTCAAATGAAGTTGTAATACAGACATCCTAATATAGACATAGATAATTCTTTAGTGCAGTATGCGGTCATTCTACTACTTATACTAGAGCTATAACCAAAATTAAGGAAATGGTATTGCTGGTTGACCTTTGACAATTTAAATATAAAATTCCATTTTATGTATTGTGTCATATTACAGCATCAATTCTATTTTTTCAGTCACTTCACTTTTTGTACTTTCTTACCATTTAAATAGAAAATTAATTTCCCTTTGCTTATAATATTGAGACTGAATGAGTCAGATTCATTAGGTAGGCAGCAATTCTTAGTCCGGCCCCTGCTGATTTAAGTTAGATTAAACTAACAAACTAACTAAATCCGATTGGATAGACAGCAAATCATATAGGATTCAGGTGGAAGTGGTACAAGAAACACAGAGCTGCTTCAGGACTAACGCAACAACCAGAGAAATAAAGCACTTCCTGCCCGTGTTGGACAAACATTTACTTGTATGATTAGTTTGGTAGGATTTAGTGGAAAAATGGGTGCATGGGTTTCACTGGCTCGGCTTTTGATTCTTTATACTATCATAATATGAATTTGTCTGTATGTCTTACCGGGGCCTTGGTGCTGTTGGCATAAGGCAGTGGCATGGCCAGCCTCTCGCAGTCTCCACCACTAGATCCCACTCTGGTGAAGGAGTACGAGCCCCTGATATACGGGTTACTGCCCCAGGACGAGCGGAGGATGCGGAGAGGCTTCGGAATGTTGGGGTTTCCTTTGAAAGAGGAAAGGACAAAGATGAGATATTTAGACCTATTTTACTACTACTTTACTACTAATACACGTTTAATTACAGTGTTGTCTCTTTAATCTACTCTACTGTGACCAGTTCAGAGTGTCATTTGTGCACAGTTTTTACTGGAAAGCTCTGGCTGCCAACACGTGACTCACTGTAAGCTGAACGACACCAATGAATCTACTCTATATGTAATTAAGCAACAGCTGAAGGGATTAAACCATGCTGACCTAGATGGGGCTGTGAGTGTGTATGTGTGTATCTATAGGAGGTCCACTGACCTCATCATGAAATGACAGTGACTGGTTTTGTGCTCATAATGTGACCTATTTCTGAGCACAAAGAAATCAGTGAGTAAGCCTATAGGCAAAACAAGGGCCTTTAAAAAGAATTACCTTTAGATAGGGAGCTCTTTTAGACAGAAATGCTCAACACAGCTTCAGGAAAGATCTGGCAATTAATCTTATGTATTATGTGTGTTTGTAGCATTAAAAAAAGCGCAGCTTAACACAAGTTGCCTTATCTTCTGCATCATTAATCTCAGTGTGTGAGGGTGGTGACGACCCATGGCTCACCAGACACAAAGAGCACACTCTCCACCTGAGTCACCCAACTGTATTAGATGTCTACAAGCTTTTTTGAATGGGATAAAGCAGCTTACGTCACTTGAGTTTCTTCCATCATATAACACAATGTTTTGTCCCAAGCCACAGTTTGTTCTGAGTCACTGTGCTGACAGACCACCAAAGCTCTCGTGTTGACTTACAGATTTCATGCAACAATATTTAACCAGTTAACAACTGTTAGTCGTAACCTATTCTCTCACCCAAAGTGAAGTATGAGTATACATGTATGAGGTGATTATTGAAATACAATTGAGTATATTTTTGTTTTGCAGAAAAAAGTAGTTTAGTAGTAGTCCATTTATTTATATATATATATATATTTTTTTTTGTTTCATTTATTGTTTTCTCAATCTTCTATCCTTTCAGATTTTCTCCTCCATGGTTCTCCATAGCAAACCATCTGTCTCCAGCATCCAGTGATTTGCCTATTTATTTGGCAAAGGTTTTATACCAGATGCCCTTCCTGACAGCCCTTCCCCTGGGGCCCGGCACAAAGAGTACACTAACTTTTTTATCAACAACTTGTTACGTTTATTTATTTAAAGATGGCTTATACTCCTGCTTATGTTTACATACATGTGAATAACTCTCGCCCCCTCTGTGCACTCACGCCCTAACCTGTAAAACGCCTGAGAAGCTCTGTGCACGTTTCAGCCACTGTTTCGTCATCGCAGCGCTCCATGTAGAGTGCTTCTTGTCCACAGATCCAGCCGCTGAGCATGTACCCATAGCGCTCTGGTGGGTACAGCACATCAAAGCTGCAGATCTTCTTATACCACAGCTCCTCTGGGTAGACCAGCTGCTCCAGACGCGCCTCGTCCTCCCACACAAACTGGATGCTGTTGCACTCAGGGCTCCAGAAGGGCTCAGCAAACTCTAAGAAGATCTTATTGGTGGTGCTGATGCCCAGCTTTTCAATGGCCAACACCTTATCTTCAGGCAGAGATGGGGAGAACATGGCCTCATGGTTTTTCTTTAGCACACCCAAAGATGCTGTAACAATCACATGATCGGCTGGGATCCACTCCTCATCCTCACACTCCACAGATATTGGGGGTCCCAGAATGAGGGAGTCCTGAGGTTGGCGGCTGTTGTTTTCATTGTGGTTGTTGTTCTGGTTGGCAATGAGCTCCTGACACTCAGCTGAGTAGTTCCAGTGGATGGAGCGCACAGGTTTGTTTAGGGTAATGGTGTTGGTTGGGATGTCCTGAGCCAGGAGCTCCACAATCTTCATGAAACCTTCAGGAATGACGTGATGTGCTCCGGGGATGGCTGTCCATTCCCCAAACTCACTGAGGGACACCTCATCCATACTGGGAGAACTGCTCTCACAGCTCTCCACCTGGGACAAATGACAACAGACCTACTATTTAGACATAACTTATGACTGCATTCAGTAAAGGATAGTCAGGTTGGTCCTATCAACCGAACTGTCACCTGCCTTAACTATTAGTTTTGAACACATACATCATACATACTATTATGGTATTAGAGGCCAACTGGATAGCATTGACAGGTATGTATGACATGTTAAAGCTATTCAGTTGGCCTCTAATACCATAGTCAGAAACATTATGATCATGAAGCATGGCATGCTCTATATCTAAAGTTACAGAATAAGTTAATTGTGTGAGCTCTCCAATTACACAGCAAACAATGCACAGATTGCAATTATTTTGGGCTGACACTGGTTATTAACCATATATGGTTGTATGCAAAGATATAATTAGCACAGTACCATCTTAATGATGCTTATGATATACAGCATGCAACTGAAGAGTTGCTGCATTATATCGATATTATGAACAAATCCAAGCTCTCTTTGAAGTTACGGTAATTTACTTGCAATATATGCATGCTGGCGTGACCAAAATGAGAAGTGGAAGCCATGTTGATGCAACAGTGCTGAACTTGAAAACACACCTTGAGGTACTGTTGCAACATAGACAGCTTGAGCTTCTTGATGTTCTCCGAATCATCAGGATCCAGCATGATCTTTTTGCGCACCACGTCCCGTGTGAAGACGCCCACGCTATTCTGACTCTCGGCACACACTGGCTTTCCCCTCTGAAAGAACTCCTGTGTCAGCTCATACACCTGCACAAGGAGAAGAAGAGTGGTGAACAGGTCAGGTCACGTCACATCGGAATGAAGCAATAAAAACAAATATGAAGTGTGAGTGGCAGTAATGTTACTTCAGTGACAGGGAGAATGGTGTTATACTAACTGTGTTGTCTAAACCTGTTTGTCCCAACGCAAGTGAATCAGTCTGAGAAGATATTGCTAAAATTTCACAACAATGTACTATCAAAATATTTCCAGTAATTCTGACTTAAGGATGGTTTCTGGGAACACTATTTCCAAAAATGATAAATTGTGTCAATTTTATTTGACCTTTATTTAACCAGGAAAGTCCCACTGAGATTCAGAATCTCTTTTACAGGGGAGTCCTAGCCCCATGGGGGACCTATTGTAGATGTTTTGGGCAGGAGAGAACATACCCCACCCGGTCTGGGAATCAAACCCAGGACCTTCTTGCTGTGCGGCAGGAGTGCTAACCACTATGCCACCATACTGCTCATGATATGATAGTATATGCTGTATGGTATGGCTGCAGGATATGGAAAAGAGATGCAATATTCGATAACCATGTTAAAAATGGCAATAAAGTTATTTTAAATTTTAGCCTACTAGTGAGTTAAATTCACTTAAAACAAAAATGTAAGTCAAAATGGCATCAAGACCTCCAGACCTCAGACTAAACCAGGACTAAAACAAAGCTACATTTTGACTAAAGTAAGTTAAATTACCGTTAAAGCTGGACTTTTTTTTTACATTTTTTTTACCAACTCAGGTTGGAAAATTATTATTCAGTGTAAATCTCTGTCAGATGGAAGACTGCAGCGGTTTTGGATTTATTTAGATTCTTGCTATACAGATATTGCGTTTGCTGATATTGCTGTAACGATAATTTTACGATATATTGTGCAGCCTTACTGTATGTTTCAAAAACACAATGTGTTTGTCCTTGCCCTTCTTCACACCGACAAAGATATCCCTGCAAAGTATCTAGCTTTCTAAGAATTACATATAACCGATTATAACTAAAACTAATAACTAATTATTTGCCCATTATCACTGACTGGATGAAGAAAAAACACAGTAGAAATTGACATTATAAAAGATGTGAAAAGAGTTTGCAAAAATAAAGCAGTCTAAATAGTCTAAAATATTTGAGTGGATTCACCATCCTCTCCCTCTAACCAACTTTCTAGACATGACCTAGTTAACAGCACTAATCCTCACAGGGGCTTCACAGTGAACACACAACTGGCCACAAAGGCTAGCTTACACCCTGTACAGAGACAGTGTAATTTCTCTGACCTCACTGTACAGGTCGCTGAACTCCTCCACCAGGTCCTTGGGGATCCTCTTGCCAGCGTTGGTCTGGTAGTGAGCCACACCACTCTTGGCATACAGGCTGATTCGTCCCACGCTCCTCTCCTCATCAGTGGTGTGCTCCAGCAGCCCATTGTCCTCAGCCAGGTGGTACACTGGGTTTCCATTTGCCCCATGAATCCAGGTGGCTCCGAGCTCCAAAGTCGCTTTTCCTGCATGTATGAAAAAAGAACAGAGATCAGAGTGTGCTGTACATACATCAAACTCATAAGCATGCCTGGATAGAGACAACTGAGGGTTAGATAACTTAAAGAACAAGGTCAATTTAATTATTATGATGTAACCACGGAATCCCATTGGAATACTGTTGTTTTAATGCATTTCCTGAGGATCACTGAGTCATGCTCATGTTTGAGTAAAAAAATCCTAACATACTGTACTGGGGTGATGCAAAAACCATAAAGTTTACATAACTACTCCCATAAACAGTAATGTATATAACACCTTATCAGTGAGCTTGTTATAGGTTTAACAGTACAGTCTGTTTCTACATATAGTATGAACTAATCTGTGAGCATATGCTACTCAAGGAAACAGAGTGGAAACACAGTCTGTAATGGTATGAGTAATGTGTGTGTGTGGCATATATATATATATATATATATATATATATATATATATATATATATATATATATATATATATATATATACACACACACACACACACACACACACACCTGTGTTATAGTCATGTAGGAAAAAAACAAGGTCCAATTTGATTCATGAATGGTATTGATATTAAATTACAGTAAGTTTACTTGGTATCAGCCAATGAAAGTTATTATTAATGCCTAGAGCAAGACATACTAAATATCCTTTTTTAAGAAGCTTAAATGGACCACATCTCTATAATAATAATTCATCTTTGTTACATCAAATAACTTCAGATTTTCGGCCATCTAAGCTATAATAGAATGTAATAATAAATACATTTAAAATAAAACTTTAACTATGAAATCAAAAAATGTGAAAAGTTTACATGCCCGTGTACAGTGCAGGTGCTCACCGTTCTGCACACTGAGAACTCTGCCCCCAATGTGGTCTGCCGCCTCTAGGATTGTGACATCCGTGAAGCCGTGCTCCAGTAGGACCTTGGTTGCAGAAAGGCCGGCCAAGCCAGCACCAATGACTACTATTCGAGGCTGTCGATGGCTGCGTAGGCCACTACTACTAAGAGGATCATCAGTGCTGTCTGAGGAAATTTCACAACTTTGCATGCCGTCCAAGCTCTTCTTTGATGGAGTCTGTGAACATATGGGAGAAACAGGCGAAAGGCTATAAATGGCACCGTGAAGGCTGAGTCAGCAGGTAGAGTTCTGTAGGAGAATCAAACTCCATATGTGGTTGTGGTCTGTTCCATTATAAATACCCAATAACAATGGAAACTTTAAACTCTACTTAGTCTCACACACTTATTTACCATTTCATGTGCTATCGCCTAGAGTCCCAATATGCTAATCTGGTCTCTCTTGGAATTTTATTTTCAGCCAATGTCACTGTATGTCGCAAAGGTTTATTTATTAACCTTATGTAATATGACAAGCATCGATTAAGTCCTTGAGCTGACAGATTATGAACAGAACATGCAGTACAGCGTCTGAGAAAGAGAAGTGTTCCTTTATTACTGATTTGAAGAGATTATTATGAAAACAAGGACACTATTCAGGCAAAGTGTGTAATGATTTCCTCCTAGTGCTCTCGTCTTTTGTTGCCCTCAGATCTCACATGTAATTACTGATTTTTCTTTACAAAGGCTGACCCTCTTTAATGCAGGTTCCTCCGTGACTCATTTACACTGTAGATGATGCTCGTCTGTTGGATGACACATCACAGGGTCAGATTAAAAAAACAGGACATTGCGTTATTTCAGTTCGGCAATTGATGAAGGTAATTGGTTTTCTATTATTTTTTCCCAGTGCTCAGGGACACAACACTCTGAATGTATGGACAGCTGTGTGACAGAATTACACAGCGGGGGTCTATTGAGAGGAATTCAGTTCAAGTGCTGTTTTTGTGGTGCACTGTGTACAAATAAACTGTTGCTGTAATAGTGTTTTGTATGAGAGGGGTCTTTTTGGAGTGAAATGTTCTGCCACTCCACACTTTGTTACTACAGCAACACTGGACACAGGCCAGGCCATAAAGGTACTTGAGGTAAAAGACTGATTGGATAGTTGCCATCAAGTCTCAGCCTGTACATATTAAAACGCCTTGCAAGCCACCTCTAATCATATAGCAGATAAGAGCAACCCATATAAGAAACCAATGGAAAACATATAGTGCCTTGGCCTAGACTCAGCCAGGAATCTTCTACTTTAGGGGTAAATGTTTTATCAGGTAAACCACAAAGGTCTTGTAACACACAGAGGTAAAAACACAAAAAATACTACCAGACCGTAATCGGAATCCACATCTTAGACATCCCTATAATGCAATGTTACAGAATCTTTAAAAAAAATCCTGGATCCAGGCAGTACAGATCCATATCAAAAACTGGCCAATTTCAGTCTTTTGTTTTTCTGTACTTTTTACGATATCTTGCTAAGAAATGAACAAACCAATACTAGCAAATGCTTGGCAGTGGTAGTAAATCACTTTTTAATAATGGTTTAGCTGCCGTATATTATGAATATTAAAGATATCATGATATTCTGCTGTTGAAGTACTTTACAGGATGGTGCAGAGTAATACTTTTTTTAACCACAAATAAAGCCAGGTTTCAGTTCTGGTTTTCTCAGAAGGTTATCTCAGCCAGAGATGGGAAGTGTCTATGACCTTGCTCTGGGTAAACCATGATAAAACTAACTGATGTTTGATGAAAAAATCTGATGAATAGGGTCTTTTAAAGAGTGTGTTAGAGGAGCTTATCTAGTAAATAAGCAGTTGTTAGAAGAAATACGACAAATACTTTGGTTTGCTATTAGAGATGTCTTAAAAATGTTTTTTGTCAGTCTGCTATTGCGTCATTAAGTGAACACAAGAATAACAAGACAATACTAATTATGACTACCATGTGTTTGCTGTATTTGACTTACAATGAATCAATGAAGCCACTTCATATAAATGCTCCATGTAAAGTATCAGCCAGATATGAAATGCAAATAGAGAGGGTTAGGTGTGTGCTTTACATAGATGTTACATATTTTTTTCACATTTACCCTGGCAGTCCTGCTCTGGCTCAGTATGTAAATGTATAATGAGTAAAAGATATTGTATATCTTATCTACTGTAGATGTGTATTTCCCAATCTCACAGGGCTGCATGACTCTTTTCATACACTGCAAATAAGTCCCATCTCTGTGACGCTGTAGTCGCTGGATAATGAACCGGCCTGTTCTGGTCAGAGCCAATTAATAATGAGTGTGTTGTGTTTGAGTTAACAAATGTCTGTTGAGTAGTGCGAATGTTGAGGGAAATAAAATCCTAATAATACAAATCCTTTTAATTTTACTGTCCTAAATAACAGTGTGTTGTGGTGTCACAAACTCTGTGGTCACTCCTCACTGAGCTGCAGCAGATTGTCCATCTTTGTTCTAGTAATTCCTTTTCTGGTTAATACATGCCAGCACTGAACACTTTACACACTGCAGATTAATGTGGGCTGGTGGATCAGGGTGGGGTAAACTGAGGGAGAGGATAATACTGACCTAGAAATGGCTGTCTATAACCTGCCTCACACCAGTGGACTTTGAAAAAGGTGAAGTATCTCAATATGAATTTTTCTCATCACACGATCGCATTCCTTAGCTCTATCCAGGCGTGACCACAGTCACATCCTTACTGCTGTGATTTCCTCCATCACTCCCTAGTGAACTTTGCAAGGCAACAAACAAGTTTCTGCAGACATCAAAGTTGTGAGGGGACTGTGAGCCAAAGGCCAGACATTCTACACTCCACTCCCAGCTGGGATGACGAAGGACGTTAAGTTTGTGTGAGTAGGGGGCTTGTAATTCTTAAGATAAACACCAGGTAAGGAAGTGTGAGCTCAAGTAGGCTTAGCAGTTTAATGCTTTGGAGAAATCCTATTATAAACACAAACTTATAGTAATACATACCATAATAAAAATATGTAAAAAGTTTGTTTGTTTGCCTTCTATTTTCAAATTGTAATCATACATTTTCTGTTAGTTGACAGGATCTACCATGGTCTAAAAATACAAGAATTTTTACATCTCTTATTTCATTGAGAAATGTTATTATCATTAATAAGTGGCTGAGTGGCAGTCAAAATGACCACACATTAACCTCATCTGTGCTTATCAGTGCTAATGAGATAAATTAAACAATAAATTATTAAACAGTGGCTCATTAGAGGACTGGAGCAAAGTCCAGTGATTAAAAAGAAAACAGTTTTACTGTAATCCGTTTACAAAGACATGACTGAGACCGAGGCCAGAGGGTTGACGTGAACCTGCAGGGAAACTCATCAAAGCTTTCATAGGAAAGCCTTCGTGGTCATCCTCACTGCCACGTATCTGCAGGGATGCCAAAGTGGCTGCACTTGGAAACAAAAAAAAAAAAAAAAAAAAACTACTTCACAGAGGAGTTAATTTCGAGAGAGAGACAGCAAACGCCGATTCAAAATAAAGACAATAGAATAACATTCAAGACAGCAAAAATAATAATTCAATGTAACTAACAGAGCCTTTACTGAAGAGTCGCCTTCCCGTTAGGACTACTGATAACACATTAGTGAAGTAACGTTAACCCAGTTGTTCATGTGTTTTATACGCTGCTTTTTGGACGTTCTCCGGATACAGTCACATTTTATAGATGTACCTGCAGCTACTAATAACACTGTCATATCGTAAACAGGCTCCCTTTGCTGTGTAGCGCACTTCGTGTCACCTAACATTAACTCAGAGAAAATAAATACTCTTTTTAAACGCGTATAAGTCCGCTGGCGCGTTTTACCTGCCTCTTGGTCTTCAGTTTTTAAAGCTTGTTCCGCTGTCCTTTGTGCTGTTTTTCTCTCACACCGGCTCCGCTTTGTATTTATGCGTGGAAACCAGAAGCAGCCAGTTTTTCCGTGGCCGCTGCCTCCTCATGAATAATCAGCGCGTTAGGGGCGGGCCGAAGATGACGACGCATGCCCCCTTTGGGTCACACTCACCCCTCTGCTAGAAGAGAAAGGCCAGAGTAATAACACTGGCATGCACGTGTATCCATACAGAGCCAAACTGGGTCACTAAGGAGAACCTCTTGTTTACTTGCAGCTGTGCGTCATTTTCCAATGTACAGATCAAATGATCTAATATAAGAAAGTAAACTGTGGAGAAAGCTGAAAGGAAAGAAGAAGAAGCAAATGTTAATGTAGACACATGTTTAGACCAGGGCCTGCTCCAGCCTATAAGCAAACTAAAGTGGATGCTTAGGGCTCTGAGGGTGCCAGGGGGCTCCCAAAGAGAGCCTGAATTGTCAATACACATGTTAATTAAAAATGTTGTATTATAATAATAAAAATGGTAGTACATAGTTGAAATGTATATTGTGTATATGAATAGAAAACAAAGATATGACTGTTTTTATTATTATATTCCAAAATTGAATATAAAATTACAAATAGAATCCATTATTTTACACATACTAAGGCCAGCTGAAACACTTGTTAAAATGCAGAATACAGGAAATATTGTCTGTTCTATTAAGATTTTCCACTCAAAGAGTGAATGGCTGAATCTAATGACATTCTGAGCCAGAAACACATGTCAGGACTAAGCCCCCAACCTCCTCAGTGGCACTGGTCTGATGTTAGCACTATAGTGCATGCAACTAATAACAGCTGTTCACCGTTGCTGGATGTGTAGTGCAATGGTAACACAGATTTGGTGGGGGCCCCAAGTCAAATTCTGCTTAGGGCCCCATGGAGGCTTGGGTCAGCCCTGGTTTAGACCAAACAAACAGTCACTTTGCTAATATTAAAGATGACTATAGAATAATATTGAGAAATATAGGCTTAAGGCCTGTTTAGACCTGACATTAAATTGCGTCTTTTGTGAATGGCTTTCAGCCTGACAGTTTTAAGGTGTAAACATATGCTGAATACCTCCTCATGAGAATGGATCAGTGTCTTTATCATCGCGTATGCTCAATTAAGGCAACTGAGGCAAGACTAGGACATGGAAACCTGAAACAGGAAGGAACTTAAATCATATTGCTACAATATGCATACGTATATCATTTTTATAATACAAACATAAATATTTTATGTTAATGAAATGTGAACAAATCATGTTAAATGCACATATTTTACATATGTTACAGTAACAAAAAACAACCTTTTTCATATTGCGTGAATTTATATATTTTGTGTAAAATCTAAATAATTTCTTTAAATATTGTAGCCTATGCAATTTATTTCTGTTGATTCAATGTAAACTGCACAATTACAGCAAACGCTAGTGCTGCAATACATGTGACATAAGCATGCTGGTATTAAGGTACAGCCTTACAAAAGGAGACAACAAGAACTTTTCCACAAAACTGTATTGTCTCAAAGTCAGTAAAACATACAGACACAGAAGTACAATACAGTACAGAGCATTGTACAAGTGTGGCAAATAATCTGGATTGTGACAATGTTGACACAAACAAAGATACATTTTTCAGGATATTATAATACAATTTGACATTAGAAAATAGCACAGTCAAAATAAACAAATATTTATACTGGACATACTACATACTTACCAATCTGAAAACAGGAGGCACCAAAGGCACAAAATTCACATACTCTTGTTGAGAAAGTCAGTAATGCTTGCTGGACTTTAGTTATAAAACATCTAAAGCTTGTGAACATGAGGGGTTAAAGCACAGAATAGTCCTCAGTTTACTTGGAGATTTCTGATTCCTTGAGTTCAGCTCTGTCTTCTTCCTGCTGAGACAAAGTATTTGATTAGTATCATAAAAGTACAGATCATCAAACATTATGAACTGCCATATTTAAATAAACTGCTCTATAAATACCACCTATTATTTTGTAATCCTGCTTATTGTACAATAATATAGAACTGCAGACCTAGTATTCTATATGCATGCAAAAAAGAGACAATTTATAATGATATGATTATATAATATATATTTTTTATCTATTTTAAATATGTTTACAGAATTACATTCAATTGGACAACTGAAATAAATTCACACATTATAAATGTATGATGAGTGCCTGTATTGAGAAGAGTAGTAATTATATTAAACTAAATGACATTAATAAAAGAAGACTTACCACATGCTTCTTTGCTTGATTCCCCAGGTATGACCTTCAGCCCAACATCATCCTATTGTCACAAAAACAAAACACACAGTTAGTTTTGTTGGTTTTCTTACTTGAGTTATCTATGACATAAAGCACATCTGCAGCACTTCTCAGACCGCCCTCCAGCTTTCTTGAAACAGATAAGGGCATTTTAGTGAAACAATAAGCTCTCTTTCTTTTAGTAAACAAACTGAAAGTATTTTAGGGATAATAAAGTCAACATATCAATTCTATGTCATTGATATGACATATGTCATATCAATGACATATCAAGTCATTAGTGTTTGTTGCTTTCACTTAACACTAGATAAAATTTTACATTTAAAATAATTGACATTCACCTTAACATTACCTTAACTTAGTCCATAGGTGTTGTTCAACTGCACAGAGACCTAAAAATCTCCAGTCAGCAAAAACATTCATTTACAATAACTGCACGCTAACTCCAACAGGTTTTTAGCGTATCTGAAAAGTTTTGCCTTTCACAAAGCTCTCAAGGTCCAGACAAAATGCAGTCAAGATGGCTCCTGTGATTCTTCTCCTGTGTATGTTTGAATGTTTCCCTCCTAGGGGGAGGGGAATTCCCGCCTTTGGCTGGAGGGTTGTGCTTCCCCACAAAATGTAACAATTTCATGTATCCTTAACATGAACAAAGCATGTAGATTTTACATCTGTTACAATTTTACAAGTTTTACAAGATTTAAACACAGGAGCAGGATCGTAATTAAAACATGTTGTTGCTATATTCTTTTTATTTACAAAATCAGCAACCCCCATTCTCCCTTTTTTCAGTGTATGAAGGTTTGAAGGTGCATCCATTAATTTACTGTCTTTATAAGTTTCAATCAAGTGCACATATACACATGTTAATTATAACTGGCAGTCTTTGATCTGAGTTTACCATCACTGACTAATTATGACGTTTGACTTCCATGTTTGTTTGTTTTTTGTTCAATCTCTATTATAATCCTCACTGTCAGATGATGCCAGAATTATAATGCTCACAAAACAATAAATACCACACTCCTAACTTTCTCAGTTCAAGTCATTTTGGGTCGAGTAGCCAAAAATGGTTCTAAACTAAGATAGAATTACTCAAATAGATGTAGAAAGTACAGTAAATTGTGATAAAACTCCTCTTAGAAGTACAAGTACAAATGATTTTTCAGAGAGAGCTGATGGACTTAATGACCTCTCAGGTTAGATGTTACTGAAAACCCTGAAAGAGGTTTAATAGTGTTGCCCTATGCTGCCTGACTGTTGATCCTAAGCAGGTCTACACTGTTTTTAGCAGAGTCTGTAACAAATAATCTGCTGGACCTGATGGCCTGCCTGCCTTTGTTTTGAAAACCTGTGCTGTGGAACTTACTACTGCTTGGTGCCCAATCTTCCAACAATCCTTAACAACATGCACTGTTCCCTCTCTCTGGAAGAAGTCTGTTATTATTCCTGTGCCTAAGCTATTGTGCCCAGCTGTCAATAATGACCTTAGGCCAGTGGCTTTAACTTTGGTTGTTATAAAATGCTTTGAAAGGATAATTGTTAATATGCTCAAGACATATTGTTTGGACCACCTTCAATTTGCTTACAGGAAGGGACGGAGTACAGATGATGCAGTTGTAGCTTTAATGCATCTTATTAATAAACATTTAGAGAACCTTAAAGCCTTTGCCAGGCTCCTCTTTGTTGATTTTTCCTCAGCATTCAACACAGTTCAGCCACACCTTCTGGTCCAAAAATTGTCAGACCTGCATGTGAATCCTTTCATTAATTGGTTTTATTCTTTTTTATCTAAAAGACAACAGCAAGTGAAAGTGAACAGTGTCCTTTCCAGTGTTAAAATTTGTAACACAGGTGTCCCTTAAAGATGTGTGAGTTCTCCTTTTCTTTTTACTCTGTACACCAAATGAATGTAGCAGCAGTCAGATGAACAGTCACATGATTAAGTTTTCAGATGACACTGTAATTTTAAGTCTTCTGCATAAGGATGAGAGTGCCTCTGTGTAGAGGAATGAGGTTGACATCTTTAAGAATTGGTGTGACAAACATAATCTTGTTTTTAATGTTAAAAAATACTAAAGAAATGCTGTTTGACCCCCGTAAAATCAAGGACCATGATCCAGTCATAATCAATAACAGTGCCATTGATCAAGTACGCACTTTTAAATAATTGGGGATTCAGCTTGATTGTACACTCAAAATAACGACTTTTTGTGTGGGAAACTTGCTCAGAGGCTGCACTTCCTCCGCCAGCTCAGGCTGTTCGGTTTTGGAGCAATAATGTGGGTTTTTTACACTGCAATGCTGGAAAGTATTTTGCAGTACGGCATGGCTGTATGGTTTGGGGGTGTTAATGTTCATCATAAAAACAAGCTTGAAAACTTGGTAAAAGTTACACCGAACGTGATAGGTAAAAAGGTCTACCCTTCCCTACAGTTCATCTATGAAGCATCAGTGGCCCGGTTGGCTCATAGGATTTTAAATAATCCTTCACATTTTTTATTCACTGAGTATGAGCTGATGCTGGTGTTGTTCACTTTGTCCTATGTACTATGTTCTGCAGCTGCTCTGCACTCACCCAAGACAAATTTCCCCTTGGGGACAATAAAGTATATTTGATTTGATTTGATTTACAGTTTGTTAAAAAAGTTACTCATGTTGTGATGCCTTTGGGTAAAAGACATAAATGGGTTTTTAAGATTAATAAGTTACTTGAATATAGATGGTTAATAAGTAAATTGGTTGCATTTATTGTATGAGCTGGTAATGAAATATTAATTTGGTGACTGGTCTGTGCTCTGAGGGTTTTTGTATATCAGCTGATAGCGATAGTTAATAATCTTGAGCCTTGGCTTTTTCGGCAGTTGACCTTTGATGTCATTTCTGTTTTTGTAAGAGGGCAACTCAATAGCCCCTTCCACAAGTTATGTCAGCATGCATGGGCATCTCGTACCAGGAAATAACTTTTTATTTTTTTAATTTTATTTTTTTACACTGACTCTAATTGAAAGTAAAACAAAAACTAGAAAGTAACCAGTAAGTAAACCACTTTCAGGCGAAAAAAAGACAGTACACTTGTGGTGTAAAGTTAAGTTAGATTTTCTGCTGGATAAAGGCCAGAGACATCTGTGGCTCCAAGCAATCAAATGTATTGACTGGACTGATGAGACAATAAAAAACAGATATGCAGTGCTCATTTTATAACAGGTAAACTTTAATTTTACTTAATTTTTCTTAAGTACACAGGTTAGGCTTCTCAATCAAATATTAGTAAATGTCAGGACACTGGATATTTGGCCACTTGCCTTTGTCTTTTATCTACAATATTCTTACATTGACAAACTGCTGGCTGCTGGTTAATTGTTAATATAGGCTAAAAAAAAACAACAACAAAAAAAAAAAAAAAGGCCAAAAATAAATAAATAAATAAAAAATTTAACCCACACGTGGGGTTAAAGGCCCTTGCCGACTCTTGCAACCGCGGGTAGCACGCAACGCCGAGAGAACTGCGCCTCGTGCTTCTGACCACATTCTTTCCAGCTACAGCCAGGGTCCCAGTCAAAATTTCCAGGGGCACTGGAGAGCCATTTGATAAAACAGCTATAATAATGACATATCATTGTGTTCAGGTCGTCATTGTGCACAAATGTTCCATTGGGTCTGTCTCAATCTGACATTGTTTGTAAGAGTTATTTAAGTTTTTTTACTTCTCAAAATGGAAGCTTTGTTGCGGACTTGCCACAGCCATACCCAACATTGTATCCAAAATCAATTTAAAACTTTTGACTGCACATGTGTCTAGGTGATTTTGACTGAGTTTGGAGTCTTTTGGATGAAAACTGAAAATGTATATACTTTTTGTACGAGGGGTACAATTTTATAGGTCCCAGGTTCCACCTTATATGGCTGACTTCCTGTTGGGTTTAGGAGCCATAATATAATCTTTTACTTGCCCTGCCATGTTCTATGATCCTGCCAAGTTTCATTGTTTTACCTTAAAAAAAGTTTGCGGTCAGCTCCCATAGACGCAATGTATTTTCCAACTTACAGGGGTCACCACTGAGCTGTTTTTCAATATTTTTGGGGTTTTTCATCTGATAACATTTTACTTTTTTGATTTTGATTTTTACATTAATGTTGGATTAGTGTAACAAATGTCGTTAGCCTGCAACAGCGTACAGCTTTCAAAAACCCATTCATTTCAATGACACATTTCTGGCGTTACCATGGTAACACAGTTATAGATAGGGGTATGTACTCATTAGGTCCCACGTTCCAAATCATATGGCCAACTTCCTGTTGGGTTTAGGGTAGAGCTATAATATAATTTTTACTTGTCCTGACATGTTCTATGATCCTGCCAAGTTTCATTTTTCTACCTTGAAAAATGTTTGCGTTTTCCAGGGGCCGCCACTAAGCCATTTTAATTTTTTTTTTTTTTTGCGGACTTCAATACATTAAATTTTTCGCTGATCTTGAATTTTGGGTCAAATAAAATTGACTTTTCGTTAATGCTCAGGGGGTCAAATTTGTGTTTAAAATTTGTAGGGAAAAATAATAATAATGGAACGCATCAATCTTAGTTCTCCAGCCAGGTTCCAGCCTTATGTGTATGATGTCAATTAGTTGTCTGTTGCCAAAAGATCTAAAATCAGCTATTTTCTGTGGCTATATATATATATATATATAAAAATTGTCCTCTCGCCCTCCGTGGGCGGTTTCATCCATCCAAGCTCGGGTCCTCTACCAGAGGCCTGGGAGCTTGAGGGTTCTGCGCAGTATCTTTGCTGTTCCTAGGACTGCGCTCTTCTGGACTGAGATGTCTGATGTTTTTCCTGGGATCTGCTGTAGCCACTCTTCCAGTTTGGGGGTTACTGCCCCGAGTGCTCCGATGACCACGGGCACCACTGTTGCCTTCACTTTCCAGGCCTTCTCAAGTTCTTCTTTGAGGCCTTGGTACTTCTCCAGTTTCTCGTGTTCCTTTTTCCTGATGTTACAATCGCTTGGTATTGCGATGTCAACCACAACGGCTTTCCTCTGCTGTTTGTCCATCACCACAATGTCCGGTTGGTTCGCCACTACCATTTTGTCTGTCTGGATCTGGAAGTCCCACAGGATCTTAGCTCGGTCATTCTCTATCACCTCTGGAGGTGTTTCCCATCTTGACCTCGGGACTTCCAGACTGTACTCTGCACAGATGTTCCTGTACACTATACCAGCCACTTGGTTATGACGCTCCATGTATGCTTTCCCTGCCAGCATCTTACAGCCTGCAGTTATGTGTTGGATTGTCTCAGGGGCCTCGTTGCACAGTCTGCACCTGGGGTCTTGTCTTGTATGGTAGATCTTGGCCTCTATTGCTCTGGTGCTCAAGGCCTGCTCCTGTGCAGCCATGATCAGTGCCTCTGTGCTGTCCTTCAGTCCAGCCCTTTCTAGCCATTGGTAGGATTTCTCGATGTCAGCCACTTCAGTTATCTGTCGATGGTACATCCCATGTAGGGGCTTTTCCTCCCATGATGGTTCCTCCAGCACCTCATCCTCTGTTTTCCACTGCCTGAGACATTCACTGAGAACTTCATCTGTTGAGGCCATCTTCCTGATGTAGTCAAGGATCTTGGATGTTTCATCCTGGACAGTGGTTTTGACACTCACTAGTCCTCTGCCTCCTTCCTTGCGCTTAGTGTACAGTCTCAGGGTGCTGGACTTGGGGTGGAACCCTCCATGCATGGTTAGGAGCTTTCGTGTTTTCACATCTGTGGTCTGAATCTCTTCCTTTGGCCAACTTATTATTCCCGCAGGGTATCTGATGACCGGCAGGGCATAGCTGTTGATTGCCCTGACTTTGTTCTTGCCATTGAGCTGACTCCTTAGGACTTGCCTTACTCGTTGGAGGTATTTGGCTGTGGCTGCTTTTCTTGTGGCCTGGTCCAGGTTGCCATTTGCTTGTTGGATTCCAAGGTACTTGTAGCTGTCCTCAATGTCTGCTATTCTGCCGTCTGGGAGTGGGACCCCTACTGTATGGACTACCTTCCCTCTCTTTGTCACCATCCGCCCACACTTCTCAAGTCCGAATGACATTCCGATGTCATTGCTGTAGATCCTGGTTGTGTGGATCAGTGAGTCAATGTCTCTCTCACTCTTGGCGTACAGCTTGATATCATCCATGTAGAGGAGGTGACTGATGGTGGCCCCGTTCCTGAGTCGGTACCCATAGCCAGTCTTGGTGATTATCTGGCTGAGGGGGTTCAGACCTATGCAGAACAGCAGCGGGGACAGAGCATCTCCTTGGTATATCCCACATTTGATGGACACTTGTGCAATTGGCTTGCAGTTGGCCTCAAGGGTGGTCTTCCACTGCCTCATCGAGTTTGCAATGAAGGCTCTTAGAGTCCTGTTGATGTTATACATCTCCAAGCATTCCATGATCCATGTGTGTGGCATTGAGTCATATGCTTTCTTGTAATCAATCCAGGCGGTGCACAGATTAGTGTGTCTGGCTTTGCAATCCTGAGCGACTGTTCTATCTACGAGCAGCTGGTGTTTAGCTCCTCTGGTGTTTTTACCAATGCCCTTCTGTGCTGTGCTCATGTATTGATCAATGTGCCCACTTATCTTAGCTGCTATGATGCCTGACATGAGCTTCCATGTGGTGGGGAGACAGGTTATTGGTCGATAGTTGGATGGGGCCGTTACCTTCAGGGGATCCTTCTGGATCAGGATTGTCCGGCCTTCAGTTAGCCATTCAGGGTGGGTCCCATCCTTTAGCAGCTGGTTCATTTGTGCTGCCAGGCACTCATGGAGTGAAGTTAGCTTTTTCAGCCAGTAGGTGTGGATCATGTCAGGCCCTGGTGCTGTCCAGTTTTTCATACCTGAGACTCTTTGTTGGATGTCTGCCACTGTGATGGTTACTGGTTCTTGTTCAGGGAGGTTGCTGTGATCTGCTCTTAGATCCTCCAGCCACTGTGCACTGTTGTTGTGTGACGCCTCCTTCTCCCATATGCCTTTCCAGTATTGTTCAGTCTCCAGCCTTGGTGGGTCTGCTCTGTTGTTATTACCTTGCCACTGAGAGTACACTTTAGCTGGTTGAGTTGAGAACAGCCGGTTTATTCGCCTTGCTTCGATTTCTCTCGTGTACCTCTTTAGTCGGGTGGCCAAGGCTTGGAGTCTTTGCTTGGCAGTTTCCAATGCTTCAGGTTTGGACATCTTGCTGTACCTCTTGGGTGCTTGTTGTTTCATTGCACCTTTCTGGAGCTCTGACAGTTGGCTCACTTCTCTCCGAGTTACCTTGATTTTAGCTTCTAACCTTCTTTTCCATGGTGGATATGGATCTTTATGGTTGCTATATATATATATATATATATATATATATATATATATATAAATATAAATATATATATATATATATATATATATATATATATATATATATATATATATATATATATATATATATAAATATAAATATATATATATATATATATATATATATATATATATATATATAGTACACAAATGTGTTAATTAAAAAAAGTAATACCTACATTCGACCAATATGGGTTTTCCTATGGCTGATGCTGATAATGCTCGTTAAAATTCAAAGCAGCCGATGGCTGATAAACTGCCAGTTTATTTTTGTGCCAAAATTTTGAGTTAAGAAAATATTAATCTGGGCACCTTGTTTCATGTTTCCACAAGTCTCTATTACACTCTTAAAATGTTATTTTGCTCGCTTGACAGGTCTGCGCCAGAAGAATGTTTTTTTTATTTTGTGACATGCTTTTTTAATTTCAGGAGAGCTTTTTATTTTAAGTCAGCTAAGCAAATTTTTTTTTTTTTTTTTTTACAAGTGAGTTTTTTTTTTAAAGAAGCTTTTTTTTAATGAGGCATGGCTTTATTTTAATGGTCTCTATTTAATTTTTAGAGACAAGTTTCATTTTTGAGGGAACGCATTTAAAACTCTTCCTCTGCTTTTACTTTTCTAGTGGGCAAAAACAGGACCACCATATATTTGAATTGAGTGTTCCGCATGTTAGCTGATATAATATATTTTTCTGTGTTGCAGTGAAAAAAAAATTATAAAGGAGAATGTCCAAATGGAAAGGAAAGCAAGCTTTGTGCTGAACCTTCTTTATATTTTTGCTTGCAGCACATAGTTACGTGTTGTGAGGACTGCATACAAGTAAAGTACGCAACTCAAAGGAAATGTGACTCACTACCCACCTCTGCAAATCAACAAAGCCTTTATTTAGGAAACTGGATTCAATAAAGTGGAAGGACATAGATCCACATTATTTTGTTAGGATTGTTAATCCAAATCTTAAACATTCTTAAAGGTGCATTCAGTTAATAAAAATATTATCACATTCATACTGATGGTGATGTCCACTGTTTCATATTGGCAAAAAATTGCACAAGAATCAGCCTGTTTACTGACATTTTTACAGTGTTTGCACTTATTATCTTTGACTAACCTTTGTATGCCTATATTCTTGATGATGCTCTAATGTATTTTTGTTAATTATAACAATGACAATAAATTATTAAATCTTGAACAAATCTTCTCCAAGGCCATGCTTCCCTATTGTTTTGTTGCCGAAGCCAGAAATGAACAGGATGTGGATGAACGATTGCTGGGGTGCTCCTTTCAGATGTCATCAGTGTTTGTCGTTTGTGTGAATGTGTATGGCCAGTAATCACAAAGTTCATCTCACAGGTTACCTCCCTTCCTGTTCTGTTCTGCTTTGTTAAAGAAGGAAGTGTCATTTTAAATTTTCAACAAAACCAGCTTCAAACAATAAATACACAAACTATACACTTTGAATAAGATGTCCGGTATAAAAGGCAGGTACATGCATGTTGTGAGTACCAAAAATGTTTGGATTTCCTCTTGCTTTTGGTATAACTTCACAGAACATAACAGTGTATGTATGTATGTATGGGCCTATGTGGCCTTCACTAAAAAAAGTGAGTTTCGGCTGTTGTGGATGTAGCAAATAATTTACAAATAATAAACAATAAATTTAACAATAGAAATGAAATTTCTCATATTACTAACAAAATTACAAAAATTAAATACAAATTCTGTATTATTTGTTGAAATAACAATATAGTTCAAATTATTTCCTCTACAAAATAAATATGTGTTACTCCAGCTGATCTTCTGCACTACAGTTCCACTATTCACAAAACCCTTGTTCATTTTATTTGCTCTTTGGTTTTCTCAAAGTTGGTGGGGCTAACATTTTGAATATGAACTGACCAGGCCAATAAAAAGCATCAGCTATTAAGTTTGTAAATTTTACCATTTATTGCTTTAGAAAACAAAAACAAGTGTGTTTATTATGTCTTTAATTTGTGCCAACGGCTTTGAGAGAAAGTAGAGAAAATCTGAGAGAAGCCACTACATGAAATATAAACTAATAAGACTTATGGACGATGGATGTGTGCACAGTAAATTGTATAGTGTTAAATGAACACTGTCTTAATTTAAAAGGGGGAGACATTTTGGGGAAACACCGCTCTCTTTTAATTACAGGCTGTGTGTGTTCATTTTTAGACTAATTTTGTTTAAATAGTTGAAAGTCCTATTTTTTAAACAGAAGAATGTTTTTTTGTTTTTTTTTTATTTTGTGACATGCTGTCAGTGTACTTCTGTTCATTGACAGCACAGTGGTTTAGTGGTTAGCACTCTCACCTCACAGCTAGAAGGACTCAGGTTTGATTCCTGGGCCTTTGTATGCCTATATTCTTGATGATGCTCTACAGTATTTTTGTTAATTATAACAATGACAATAAATAAATGATAATAAATTATTAGATCTTGAATAAATCCTCTCCAAGGCCATGCTTCCCTATAGTTTTGTTGCCGAAGCCATATATGTTCTCCCTGTGGCTGGGTGAGTTTCCCCCATCAACCTCAAAACTTACACAACATGTTAATCCTCCAGCTAGGTAGGTCCTGACCAGGATCTGGAGAGGGGTTCCCTTGCATATTTGTTAATATTGTTTCCAGGAATTAGAAAAATCTAATTCTAATAGATGTAAGGAATGATCATAAAACCATATTAGAAAAATCAAATGGATGTAACAAAAGATTATGAAGTCACAATTAGAAAAATGAAATAGATGTTACAACAGAAATTTAAGCTATTCTAGTGGTAAAATATTACATTTTTGAAATGTACAAATCCAAATAAATATAACTGTGACAACTATAGCAGAAGGTAGGACAAAACGCTATGCAAAAAATGGCCAAAGGTTTTCTAAGCAGACACCCCCCCCCCCTTGTGTATGTCCTTTTTTTTATATTTAAAGTTACTGTATGCAGCATGGATCTAGAACCTCTCCCATTCAATTCTGTCCTCCTCCTCTGGTTGTTCTCACTCTTACTGACTAGTACCCAAAATGGGGCTGGGGTTTATGAATGTATTTGTATTCATTCAATAGGAGAACTCCTATTGTCACGGCTCACTTGACACCTGACTGTCTTTAACTTTACACAAGACATAGTACAAAGGCAAATGTGCTGCTGCACATCACTAATCCTCCACAGCATGCAACAGGTCACAGCAACCTTTGACCCAATTTATAATTCACTTCATTAGGATGACCCAAGGCTGTTCAGTACTGCTTTTTTAAACCCAAATTATGATAAAAGACATCATGGGCAGCGTGTCAGAGGAGCTGTCTACATAAATGACTTAATAAGTGATAAAGCAGGAGTACAGCACATGCACAGGTGCACACAGGCCAAGGTTAATTAAGCATTATGGATTAAAATGAATTCCCATTACTGCAATAATACTATATTTTCTTATTGACAGCAAGCTGATTTTAGCCTAGATATATTCTTTTATACTGAAAAATGTTTGTTAATAAAAACCAGGATCAAATACGCAAAATATTTTTGATTTCATCTTCAAACCTTTTATTATTATTATTTTATTTTTGAAGGTGCTTTATATTTTGTTGTTTGTGAAATTCTGTTGTAGTATACTCACTTTTCTGATTATTACATAAATGTTTGTAACATAATGTAATGTTTGTAATTTGTAACATTGTGTGCATGTAGTGGTGTACTACAGTGCAGGTGGGGGTTTCCAAAATCATATTGCTAAAAAATTCAATATACTGTCTTTGTTACAGTCAGGGCTTGACATTAACACTAGCCAACAAGTGCAGGTAGATTTTCACTTTGGCTAGTGACACAAAAACTCTCACTAGCCACTTTAGCTGGGTGAATTTTATGTGTACCTAGGCCAGTGTCTTACCTTTAGAAATTAGACCTGATTATATGTTGCTCTGCTTATATATATATATATATATATATATATATATATATATATATATATATATATATATATATATATATATATATATATATGACACCACATGCAGATATATATAAACCAGTTTTTTTTATACATATAATAAATCCCTGCCCATGCATAAAACCAAATTTAACATTCCTTTAAGTTTATAAGAATATACTCAAAAACTCACTAATTAAATGGTGGCTAATAAAAACACTAATTGGCTAGTAACTTTTAACAAAGACTAGCCACAGTGGTGAGTCGAAAAGTAAATGTCAAGCCCTGGTTACAGTATTGTAATGTTGTAATATATCAATATACCTTATATCATATCAGCACTGTTTTATTGTGATATTGTATTGCCAGGTTCCCCAATTTGAAATGTCCTTAAGTTTTTCTAATACAACTCCTAAAAATTCTCCTACAAATATAGAGCAGCAGCAAAAAGTATTACAAATCACTATTATTTGGGTTTTGTAAAGTATATGTGTATTAATAGCAGAGATGTTATGGAATGGAGCCACACTGTGAGGCATAGTGAAGCAAAAGACATCCACACTGCTCAAACAGTACATGAGAATACCTTTTAGTACATTTTCTAAAACATATTTCTACTTTGATCACATGTTCTTTTGCTATCTTAATTACTTTGCCTATAGTGCAGGTGACGTGATCGGCACGTGAATATGCATGTGTGGGCTCCATAATTAAGTGCAGAGGAATGCTGGTATGGGATTGGTTAAGCAGTTGGCTCATGAAAAGGGCCTCTCTGTTTGTTGGTCTAGCGGGACACACAGAGACCCCACATTGTGAGTCTGTCCAGCATTGGGTTACTGTATTGTCGGAGCTTTTACCACCTCCCTTTCGCTCACTTGCACAGCCACACACCAGAGCGAGAGAAGAAAGTGCCTTTTCATTGAACCATGCACAGGAACTTCCACTAAGAACAAAGTCAGTGAGGTGCTGCTTTTCATGATCAGCAGCCATTCCCCAGCAACAAGGCTCCTTACCTTCAAGCACATTATGAACCCTTTTGCATCACACAAACAACTAATCAGGAGGCACAAAAGAATGAGTGACACTCGTCTGACTTCAAGGTTTTTTTTAGTGAATGCAAAAGAACATAAGCAGACAGACCATAACTGCAGACATTCAGTGAGTCAGCTGCAAAGTTCAGACATTTTGGATAGTATGTTGTGCTGTTTTATAAAGATAAAATGCAGGTTATCTGAATTAGAGGTGGAAGAAGTATTCAAAATTTGTACATCAGTAAACGTTAAATCAAAATATTGCTGGTCATGTAGAATTCAAAGTACTCAACAAATGTGTTACTTGGTTTAAAACAAAAGTAGACATGAGAAAAAAATAATGCTACAACAACTACTACTACCACTGTTATTACAACAATCACTACTACTGCTACCACTATTAAAACTAATTTAGCAAAAACAATACTTTGACTCATTTGGCTATTCTAAAAAAAAATACTTGCTTAAAATTTGATCCTCAATAATATATCGGAATGAAAAAAAGTATAAAGTATTTTCATGTAAAACAACAATTCATTATTGAATCAGGAAACAGCAACATGCAAACTCCACACCTCACACTTATCTTTTATGCAAACTGTGAGCACCTCATACCATTGTCTGCGAGTGAAATCAGGCAAAATACAGTATATCAAATGATGAGTTTAGTTTAACAATGTAGAAATAAAATCCATTAAATTCATGTCCTACACCATGCTGTACATTTTCTGGGTTGGTTGTACATCAATGGAAAGTGGAACAAATGTACTACTCCTGAGTTTACATCATTCAAGTTGGTTTAAAAAAATCCAATATGTTTTAAATTTTATTTGTAATTGTGTATTTTCAGGTTTAAGACTTTAGTAAGCGTTTAGTTAGCATTTCCCCCCTTTATCTCTCTTTTTTTCTCCTACACTATCATACCACCAGTTGCGCAACAAATCTTGGCCAGAGGTCTGGACTTTCTGTTGTTGTGTGTAACAGCAAGTCCTGGCAGAGTGTTTTGGCCCCTGCCACCCCCTGCTCTGCTCTCTCCAAGTCTCTCTCTGTCACACATTCTGACTTTCTCACAGAAAGGTTAAAGCAGCTTTCACCCGCTAGTCTACAGTGGAGAGATTGTGAGAAAACTGTATTAAACACAGCCATGTTTAAAAAATATATTATTGCATAATTTTATCTCCTAGTGCAATGGTAACTTTTATACTGAGTTGTATTGTTTCACAGACTTCACAATTTTGTAATTTTTGCACTAAATACTTGTACATCACTAGTATTATTGCCATGTATTATAAATATATAAATGATTTCATTATAGTATGTATGGTTTATTGAAGTACAACCTTTCTGTTTTTTAACTATTTTAACTGAATAGGTAAACTTGTTATGCACAGTTTTTCCATTGACCTTGTTCAAACCAGTTTAAACCTGTGAGTGAGTTTGTGTGTTTAAGTATATGATGCACGTCAGCCAGCATATCCACTTCCTTAGTCCGTTTAACATTTTTACACAATCAGCAAAACAACAGTTTGGGTTCCATGAGAACTTGTGTTCAGAAATCACAAAGGACCAATCTATGGGTAAAATATGTGCAGCCTATACTGTATTTAAGCTTTTCCCTTGTGAGGTCGCCCTAGCAAATCATCTGCCTCTGAGCTTGGAGTGATTTGCATATTAATTTGGGACACATTTTACACCAGATGCCCTTTCTGACATAACCCTCTCAATTTAACCGGGCATGGGACCAAGGAACCTAAAACATGCACAATAGGCTAATCCTTTGGTCAAATGCAGAGGACAAATCTCCCTACAGGGACAATAAAGTCTATCTTAATCTAAAAGAAAACACTAGCTTGTGACCCTTTATAGTTGGATTACAGCTCTTATATTGCTCAGGTGAAAAAATGTCCTTGCTTAGATTTAACCTTAAAGACTACAACAACAAAGAAAAAAAATGATAGCTAGCTATTTATCAAAAACGTAATAATGTGCAAGGTGTCGTGATCTATCACTAAAAAGATAGCGTGGGATTTTAATGACTACATTTCAGGAAAGGTCAAAAATGGGTCAAGGTAGTTTTTGTCGTGTCATTGTGAGACAGGCTATTTTTAGGAAACGTTCAAGAACGCTTACAAATGGGGGAAAAAAATCCTTTGTTTTCAATCCTGGAAAAAGGTGTTGTATTGCAAGATGGGGCCAAAGATACTAACTCCATGGATACAGCATTTACCCAGAACCTGAGGGTAAATACCTCTATGATATAGCGATATGTTAGAAATAAATAACATATACAGGAATCTGTAACAGTATGGACCATGTAAGAAAGCACACAATCAATATTAAAAAGAAAATACAATACAAATATTCATTACTTCCTCACTTCTTATGTTACATTTCTCTATTTACACACTTAGTATGTTTGCCTATTCCTTCTGCATTACATCACCTGTACAGGGAAGTGTGAAATGAAGCCATAGGTGTGACTGTAGGTTACACCCCCTTGTTCTCTATCAGTACAAGGATTGCAGCTTTGTCTGTATAATATCTTGTGTGAGCAATAAAAGGTAAAAGGCAGTCATCTGGAAAGACATCTGTACCTGGTATTTGATTCAAACCATGCCCTATACAGCACAAACTCGGTGTGATTAGGACACTGCAGCACAGAGCCCAAGAGGTGCCTACAAGCTCTGAGGGAAGGAGGAAGGAAGAGGAACATGTCTGCCCAGCCCTCACAACCTGTGGATATCCCAACTGGGCCTTCTCCAAATCCCAAAGGACAAGAAAACAGGACAGGAAAGAACAAGAGCCAAAAATGAGCAACATAGTCATTCCTTACATCTCCAGCTTGTCAGAGAAACTTGAAAGGATTTTTAGCCAACACAACATCCCGGTTTATTTCAAACCTGTTAATACTCTCAGACAAAAACTGGTTCCCAGTTACAAACAGAGCAATGTTGTGTACTCCATCCATTGCAGTGAGAACTGTAATGAACAGTACATTGGAGAAACCAAACAACCTCTGCACAAGCGGTTATACCAACACCAGAGGGCTAACTCCAGTGAATCAGAATCTGCAGTGCACCAACACTTGAAGGCCACAAACCACTCCTTTGAGGACAGTGATGTCCAGTTCTTAGCCAGAGAGAAAGGATGGTTTGAGCGAGGAGTGAAAGAAGCAATCTTTGTCAAAAAAGATAAACCTTCTCTTAACAGAAATGGTGGGCTCAGATACAACCTTCTGTTTACAACAGTCTCCTGAAACCCAAACAAAACAAACCAGTTTCACTCAGGTCATTAACATCTGAAGGAGCTGACCAGGCTGGGGTGGGTTAACAACTCTCACTCCAGCTGAGGACAAAGGACTCCTAACGACCTGAAACCACTCAGGCTATTCATAGTCTCCTGAACCAATAGAATTTAGGTTCAGGTCTAAACTCCTCCTACCTAGGAGCATATAACCCAGCTCTCTTACCAGTTCAATTTCAAAATTGAGAAAGCCTCTTGGATAAGAGGTGAAACATCTTCTACTTTAAAAAACAAGTCCAGATGACTGCCTTTGAACCTTTTGTTGTGATGCAATTACCCTGGATGAGTGAGAGTCTTCACAGACATGTTGTGTAAGTGTAAGTTACAATGTCTGTTACTGGTACACCTAGTACTGCAATGTTGCTGATGCAGGTCAAATGTGAACCATAACAATCAAGCTGTATTTTTTTTCCATAACAAATGTATCAGAATTCCACCTCTGTTCAAATTCCAGCTATTTTGTAAATTTAATTTCAGATTTTTCATTCTTTTTACCTCCTCCAACGAGGTTACGTTTGCATTGGCATTGGTTTGTTAGTCCTTGGTATTATTGCAAGAGGGCCCAAGATACTAACTCCACACAAGGAGTCAGTAAAGGAACACCTGAATAGTTTTAATGGGTTCTTGAGCAATGTGAGAAATAAGGCTCCTAGCTCAATGGATAGTGCATTTACCCCTTAACTACAACATGGTACTGGTACTGCCACACAAACCCCAAACTTTCTGATTACAAAAAAAAAAAAAAAAAAATACTAACCACTTTGCCATTGAGCGAGTAAAAGAAATGTTTTCATTAAGATAATTTTCTTCCAAAAAGTGAATTATCTGCGTGAAAATATCTGCTGTAGTTATTTTTGACCTGGGAGAGATTGGGCCAATGCCTTAGTGGAGGTCTGTTCTTTCTGAGTGCTTCGAGTTCCTTAACAAATGTGAGAGTCAGAATTCAACCTTATTCAAATTCCAAGTAAATTTTTGTGAAAAAAATCACACTGAGAATTAGCTGTGGCTAAATTGTTGTAGTGTGTTACATTAGTTCATGAAACATACTGGCCCTGATCAAATAAACATAAATAGGAATGGTTCTGCTGGTGTCTTCCTCATGTGTGATTGTTCTGCAAATATGTTCACGGAAGGACATAGACCAGGATCAAAAGATGTCCCTTAATAAATACAAACTTCCTTCTGAAACATTTGGCAGAAAAAAAAATCCCATCCAAAATTAGTTTGAGTTGCTGTCATTGTGGCATCCGGTGCTCTAACACTTATGAATGGGAAATATGTGCTGTCCTTCCTGTTCCCCTCCACAATGTACCTGACCACGTGCACACAGCTGCACCTTATTTCAGACATCCAGGAAAGGGATGAGGGGCCCACACCATGATGTCGTCATACTGAGCTGCATGAGCCAGTGCATACCAGTTCCTTCCCATGTGATCTATGGGACAATGCAGAAATGGAATGAGTCAGTTCTGTTAAACTGTACAGTGTCAGCTACTTAACCAAAAATATTTCTCATATCAGATGAATAGGCCAAATTGTGTTGCCTTTTTGCATATACTAAGGCACGTTTCTTCTATTATTTGTGGTCTTGTAAAGTAAAATGCAGCTTGATTTGCAGATTGTAACATGGGATAAACGCTACAGAGCAAGAAGTTATATGCCCTTCTTTAATGTCAGCCATTTGTTGAATTAGAATAGAATTTCTTTACTTATGTATAGATAAACAGGCATGTATTAACATTTCTATAGAAGTGCTACTAAAAATATAAAAGTAATGGTGTCTGACACAGGTTAGATTATGATTCAGAAAGATGATGATTTATACGTATGATTTCACCACCGTTTACCGTTTGCCCTGTTTTGATGTTTCTACAGAGAACTTCTTCATGAAATACTTTACTTTACAATTAGGCCACAGCAAAAACAAATCCTTTCAAAATAAGAGGGAAAGAAACATGTCACGCAAACCAATAAAAAAGCAGTTAAGTAAAAAAAATAAATAAAAAAGTGAAGTAAAAAGTACACACACACACACACATATATATATGTGTGTGTGTGTATATATATATATATATATATATATATATATATCCCTGTAATATATACATAGCTAAAAAAATAAAAAAAAAAAATTCCCCAGTGATCCACACAAAGTCAATGATCAAGTGTTTATATAAAGTTGGCTTCCTGGACACTGTAAATTCTATGCAAAAAATAACTGACCCAAAAGCTGATTTATTAATCACTCTAAATTGTTATAAATAAAAACATTTTCACACAAGACAACCTTGAGAACTCGAGCTCATGAAAATCAATATAAAAAACTGCTTCAAACAGGAGTTATCTAAAGATAATATAACTAGCATGTTGTACACAAGAAGTACTCAAAAGAAATACTAATACAAATTCTGGTAAACGTGCTGTTATCAAAATAATTTAACTCAGGTAGAAGTAAAAGTAATCAACTAAGGTATTATGTGACTGTTTATTATGCTGCTCATGCATGTAACAAACTTGGGCTAGAGAACTGGATTTGGTATATGAGTGCATGAACAAGTTAGTTGTAAAGATTGCCAAAACTAAAAGTATGATCATGGGTCAATATTTTGGGTCAGTATTTTTTATTCCTTGGCCATGGCAGGATAAAATCAAGATTCTCTTCTTGTTTTGCATTCATTTGGAAGATAAGGCTTCAAATTTTATGTTTCCACTCAAATCTAGTTGCTTTATGCATTTCATGGTTTTCCACGGAGGAGCAAACACACTTTATAACACAAATCAGAAAAAAAAATGAAATTGTCATAATTTCTGTAAAATTTCTAGATTACAGGCCACTGTGACCAAAAATCAAACAATAAATGGCAAATGTGTTATCTTATGGACAGTGTGGACTGTTGCCTGCATGTTCAGTGTGTGTGTGTGTGTGTGTGTGTGTGTGTGTGTGGTGAAGAGTGTTTCAGCTAATTGTGCTAACTCAGCACGTTACAAAAACTTGGAAAAAGTTAAAGGTGATAAAAAATATAGCACTTTTGTAAAATTTCGCAATTCTCTTTAATTTTACAGAATTTTATGGACTTTGGTGCAGGAAAATGTAAAATAAAAGACAAAATCTTTTTTTTTTTTCACTTGTAACCAAAGGGGGCTCAAAAATGTGTTTTGAATGGAAGTCTATGGTACACAATTTTCCACTAATAGTATGAATGTAACTTTTTTATTCAACCTGACATAAAACCAAAACAAATAATGCACTGAAGTCAATATTCTCACAGATTATTAAGATTGGTCAGCCAGTCATGCTGAATACAGTCCAGTCAAATCTGTTTTTATATTATTGAGTTTTAGTGTATTTTTAAAAAACTTTAAAAACTTGAATTTAGAAAGACATTTAGAGGAGATTAATATATGGTAATTTTGTGAATTTTTCAAATTCATTTTAATTTTCCAAAACTGTATGTAGTTTGCTGCAGGAAAATAGTAAATACAAGACAACATATTTTTTGCATTTGTTATTTAAGGGAGGTAAAAAAAAAAAAGGAAAAAAGTGTTTTAAATGAAAGTCTATGGTACACAAATTTCAAACAGTACAAACGTAACTTTTTTATTCAATCTAACTCTGCTTCCAGGTCATGTGACCCAGTGACCCCAAACCACAACTGATACTGTACTAGATGAGGACAATTGGCACTGCACTTTTTATTACATTTTCATGTTTATTCAAATTTATGTGAATTTTTTACAGTAAATTTGACAGCTTTGGGGTCATTGGGTCACATAACCTGGAACCTATTGAAGAAAATTTGCTGTAAAAAAAATCATATGAATTTGAATATGCATTAAAATGTAATAAAAAGTATTGTGCCCAGTTGTACTCATTTAGTAGAAATATTCAGTTGTGGTTTGGAATCACTAGGTTCAAGGTTCAAGGTTCAAGGAGTCTTTATTATCCCCAAAGGGCAAATTGTTTTGCAGCAGCAGTACGCACACACCACACAATGGTAAAAAGCAAACAATGAAATAGACAAAAATAAATACAACATATAAAAAGTATAAAAAATAGTACATTGACTGGATTTAAAATACTAATGGCAACAGGGATAAAAGAGTTTTTGTATCTGTTTGTCCTGCTCTTGGGGACAGTGTATCTGCGGCCAGACGGAAGCAGTTTAAACTCAGCCCACAGAGGTTCCGCCCGCTATCTTGCCACATGTGCGAACAATGCCCTGAAGGTGCTTTTTGTTTTTTAAAGAAAGTGCTCCAAACCAACAAATAAAAGCAAAAGTAAAAACGGATTCAATAAAATACGAATAAAACATTCTCATAAAAGTGCAACCAACCTTAAAATGTCTGAGTTTCCGATAAAAATATATACGCTGGTTAGCTTTTGTGCAAAGAGCATCCACCTGGTCCTCAAAGGTCAGCCTGTCATCAATTATTGTGCCCAGGTATTTATACTGGTGCACCACTTCCACCGACTGAGAATTAACCACTGGGGAGAGGGGTTCTTTCTAAAATCCACACACATCTCTTTTGTCTTGGATACATTCATTTGTAAGAAAGAGGATTCACACCAGTCAGTGAAGTCAGACACAACTGAGCCATGTTCTGTGTCAGAGCCTTTTAAAAGTGACACAATAACAGTGTCATCAACAAACTTCAAAATGTGCCGTCCATCATATGCACGACGCCGTTTGTATACAGCACAAAAAGAAGGGGTGAAAGAACACAGCCTTGTGGTGAGCCGGTGGAGGAAAGGAGAACGTCGGACAAGACACCGTTGACTCTCACCCTCTGAGGTCTGTCTGTGAGGAAGTCTGTTAGTCAGCCGATAAGGCTATCCCCTATGTTGTATCTGGACAGTCTTTGAGCTAAAATATGAGGCTGAATGCAGTTAAAAGCAGATGTAAAATCAATAAAAATTAACCGAACATAGGAGTTGGGGATCTCCAGATGAGTTAAAATCAGATTTAAAAGTGTCCCTAGTGCATCAGCAACCCCCCTGCCTGATCTATAGGCAAACTGGAATGGGTCAAGTTTGTCAGCAACCTGGCTCAGAAGTTTCTGCTGGACAATTTTTTCAAAGGATTTCATAATTAAGGACGTGAGAGCCACGGGCCTATAGTGCACTTTTGCTTTTGGGCACAGGGACAATGATGGACTCTTTCCAAATTTTTGGCACACTCTGTAGCTCGAGAGACCTCATAAAAAGAAAACAGAAAATCTTTGCCAGTTGTTCAGCACAGTTTTTAAGTATCCGTCCACTGATTCCATCCGGACCGGGACTTTTCCTTACTGCAACCCTCCGAAAGATGCCAACTAATCTGCTTTCCTCAATATTAATTATATATTGGATATAGGTCACATGACCTGGAAGCTATTGAAGAAAAACAGACAATTAGTGCTGTAGAGTAATTCACTGACAGTCTATAAGCTGAACCGAGACTGACGCCGACACTTTGAGTTAGCACAAGCCGTATGTCATGCTCTTTGCTCGTTCTCATTTGCGAGTACCGTTGCGGTTCCCGAAGCGAATATGCGAATATGTCGAATATCCAATATCCATCTAACTTAATCGCGGTTGGAAACCGGATGTTCGAAATGAGTGACTTAGGGTGGAAACTAGCTGCGTTTCCATTACACATATGCGCAAACTTTTATCGATATTCTAGAAATGTCGAAAAAACACAATTTCGCAATTACACTGTTTCCATTGAATCATAAGCGAATAAAAACAAACCTACTCTCGCGATAAGTCATTAAAAAAACATGGATGTAAACATTACTTTGATTTACAGCAGATATATCCATATTTCAGCCACGGCACTAGCGCTCATCATCAGCCGTCAAAGGAGACGTCGGCGTCTTATTCAGGCCATGGAGCGACAGGCCCCTTATACATGGGAGCGGCTACGTATGAAGCGTTTTTGGGAAATTGTAGTAGGCGATTTTACAGAAGAGCTGTTGATTCAACATTTCCGAATGACACGCTCAACTTTTGATGAGCTGTGCGATGCTGTGGGACCTCTTGTGGTGCCCGCTGCGCAATGCCCAAGGTAGCCAGTATCCGGCAGGGTTGCCAGATCTGACTGACACTTTCCAGCCCAAATATAACGTAAAACCCGCCAAACGCAATAAAAACCCGCCCAAATCACAACCATTCTACAATCTTAATGATAAAACTGTAATACATATGAAATAGCATATTTTGAGCACACAAAACTTCACAATTGCCAATGGAAAAAGTAATAAACAGTCTCCACAATGAGTGTAATCAAAAAAAACAAGTAGCTCTCTCACAGGGCTGCAGTGTTTACTTTTTTCAACCAATCAGAGGTCCATAATTAGACATGTGATTGACAACTAATGACACTAATATTACTACTTATATTTTACAAATTAATTTTATTCATCAATAACCAGCAAATATAAACAATTATTGATCAGGAAATTTTAAAATATTATTAAAATAAGTTTATTTTACATTTTCAAAATCCCGCCCCATAAGTGTAAAAATAGCCCAAATATTATAAACCCGCCCAACGCTATTTTTTTCCGCCGAGAGAGAGCAAAAGTAGCCCAATTGGGCGGGAAACCGCCCAATCTGGCAACACTGGTATCTGGTTGTTGGTCACGTGACTCGTTTAATTCGACAAAAGTGTTTCCATTGCAGTTTTGCGAAATATGTCAATTTCGATACGCCTGAAATACCACCTCTTCCAAGCGCAAAAACTTTTTTTCGATAAATGCGAGTTTTTCGAAATTGTCGTGTTTCCATTAGGCAAATTTATATTCGCAAATCTAATTTGCGCAATTTGATGGTCAATGGAAACGCAGCTTCAAGCTGCCCTCAAGATAGTATTCCTGTCGCTAGTTTTGCGAAATGAGGTTTGTAATTGCCCCTCCGAATCAATAGAGATGTTGAGATCAAGGAAACTGATGGTCTCTCTCTAAATTTGTATATTTTTGGATGTAATGTGAAGTAATGTAATGAAATTCTGTTTTTAGAATAGACCTCAGTTAAACTAGCTGATAGCATGCACTTTCAGCAAATGGGAATCCATATAAATAAAGAAATAAACATAAGTAAAAGGTATTTTAATGTTTTTTCTCCATAATTTACTCAAGTCAAAGGGAAAATATATTGTAAAAGCTATTATTTAGCATTTGTAGAAAATAGTTTCAACTTGTGGTCTTGTAGCCGCAGTTTGAGATTTAGTGCTAAATGTGTTTGCTCTGGTCACTTGGTCTAGTGGTTCATATCCCACAAACTTCCTCCTTGCCTTGCACACTTTCATACTTAAGCCGTTCCTATGAGCTCAGCAGAAACACTTGTATTTCCATCTGCCCAGTGTTTGTCACATGATCTGCCCCTGGTCTGGGGACACTGCTATGTGTTTGGGGGAATTATGTGACTGCAAGTATCCTGTTACAAAACATACAGTGCAGGCATACAACCCTGCTGATTCTAAATGTCACTGTAGAAGATGTACTTCTTCACATGCATTTATTACATATTTTATCAACATCTTATTTATATCTTAAGTAAAAAGTTGACATTTCACATGTACTTATAACACTTTGACTACAGCAGCACTTTACTAACCCCTCTGCTGGAAATGTGACAATGTCTGTATCTTCAGCAACTTTATTATTTGCAGATTTTACAGAGTTTAATGATTCCTTTTGTACAAAATATGTCAATACAATCCGACTATAATATAATAGAGACTAAAAAGAAATGACACAAAGTCCCTAAAATGAGGGATGAAACCTCTTTAACTCTTCAAACTACGACCAGATGAAATAGAAACCAACAACTGATCAGTTGTGTTTAATAGCATTTTTCGAATTTAATAAAATAGCTAAATAAAAATGCTAGAATATTGCATTTGTCAAAAAATTTAGTAGGACGCTGAGACTGCAGTTGACCTATAAAATGTACAACTACGCCCTCTAGAGGCAAACACCGTTCAGAATCTGCATCCTATCCTGTTGAGTAGAGTAGTAGACCATTCAGACGGGCTCACTCACGGGAATATACACAATCGATTAGTTTCACAACTCCGACTGCCAAAGTAGAAATTTGCGTACTAATGATATAGAATAAATACCGTGTTAAATTCGTTGCCTGGTTGTCCAAGTCTCCTAAAACTGACAAAAAGTGCGCCTACTTTTGTTTACTTATCTTTCTCCACTAGAGGTCAGCACATACACACAGTAAAACATATATGACATTTCTTTATTTTTAAATACAGTTTCATTATTATTATCTATTAATATTTAGGTATGTTTCCATCAATAGCAATTGCTCTTTAAATTATTAAGCAATTATTAAGGTTTTATAAAGTTACAATTATTAGAATTATGTGTATTTTTGTGACTTTACAACATATTTATATTGTGAGTAAAATATATTATTTTACTCGATTTATTAGGACATATGTATTAGTGATTCCAATAAAAAAATATATTTTAAAAGTGAAATGTGTTTTATTTTTTTCAGCATTTTTGCCAGTGCCATAAGGATGTTCAGTGTGGTCTATCTCTACTTTAATTAAACTATCCATTATCCAACTATCTATTGTTCCCAAGTAAATTAAACAGGATGGCCCTTTGTGTGGAACTGTATAATGGCCATCAATAGACTAAGGAAGTATAACATTGTGATAATAAACCTCGCTCCAATTCTTTACAATAATCCCTGCATTGAGTCAGTACCAAGCAGCAGTCTCCTCCTGCTGTCCTGGAAGGGAAGAAGGACCAGTGCCAGTCTTGTACCTCGTCTGCAGCCCTTCAATGGCCTATTGTGGACTCTTCCATCCTTCCCCCCCGGCCAACCCCCGGCTGCCCATTCAGGAGTGTCACATGGCACACCCGCTCGGTGCCCATCTCACAATGTAGCCCTGTCATTTGCACCTCATTGACATGCTCTCATAGTGCATCAGGGTATGGCTGTGCTCTTCCACTGGTTTCAAAGGAAATGAAGTCCCAGGCTGGGTGGCCAAAGTGTGGCTTCCTGGGTACGGAATTCATATTTGGAAGCAGGAAGTTTGCTCCTCCTTATACGTGGGAGCTGGTGTGTGTATGCTGAGAACTGGACAAGTTACAACAAATGTGTCACAGTAACCTCACATACCTCTAACTGCCTCTTCAACTAGCATTTGCTGTTGTGCAATTTAAAGAACAATGCAATTATTAAGATGAAAATGTGGAATCTGTGGGCTGTGCCAGATGAGTCATGTCACTGTCATGTGTGTTTCATTGCCTGTCCAAAGAGTTACTGGATATTACAGAACATGTAGGTATATATAGGAAAATGCAAATAATTTCTCTTTTATTGCGAACTGATCGTTCACAAAATGGTTAATGAGCATACCACACAATTTGAAAGTGAGACAATCTATTTACTAATTTACCTCATATATTCCCTTCCGCGATTACCTCAAAATACACTTAACCTGATATGAGTCACACACTCAGATTAGCCTGGCGCAGAAACTGTACACTCCTTAAAACAACGTGAGTCATTTTAGCCTTCCTTTACATTAAAACTACATTGATAAGCCTGGTAAAACACATATTTTACGACAAGAAATGTAGCCTACCAAATAAATGTGCCCTTGATTTTTGCATGTCACACTCACAAGGTCAGATTCAGCTCTTTGCCAAATTCAAACTACATGTTTGTGTAGACCTGAGATTGTTACCATTGCTTTAAGTTTTTAAGACTTTAAAAGTATTCTCTTACAAAATTGTGTTACATTGATTTGGCACCTCACAGCAAGAAGGTTGTCGGTTCGGTCCTCAGGCCGACCAACTGCGGTCTCTGTGGAGTGGAGTTTGCATGTCCTTTTGGTCTTACTGTGGGTTTTTATGGGTGTTCCCTGCCTAAGGCCTATAATTGGTGGGATAGGCTTCAGCAACCTACAAGCCTTGACTGAAATAATAAGATAATGATTAAATAAAATATTAATAAATACATTAAAAAAAAATCTCAAAAACACGTTAAGTGGGTCTTCTATAAAACATAACTTCTAATATTATTATATTATATTATTATTATATTATTATTATTATATGATATTATTAATATGATAAAAATCTTTGTGGCCACTTACTGGACATTTTAAGAGATATTTTCTGCTGTTCAGGTAATGACATTCTGAGGCCCAATGAAACAGACCACCAGTATTTTGTTTGGGGTCCCCCACAGCACATCTTCAGGTCTGGACAAGCAGACAGGAGTGAAAACTTATGGAACTGAAAAACACATTTTTACAACAATTAAACAAGGTTTCTGATCATTTAAAAATTATTATTATGTGTAGTTAAACAGAATTAGGCTGCATTTTCTCTGTTCCCATGTTAACTTTATTCATATCCAACTTGCAAAACGACGAAATATTTGTATTATTAGTTACCAAGAATTACTCAAATAGGCCTAGCCTATATATTTTTTGAGTATGGCCTTTTTGAAACCGTACTTCTAATTTCACTTAAATATTTTAAGATAACATTAATAATATCTGGGTGACGCGTAGGCATATTTACTAATTTACATTGAATAGAAAGTCGCAGGTCATATGTAAATTATGGCTCATCAATTGTCTAACGTGCACAAGCTTAGAAAAATTATGAGCCACATTCACAAAATACGAACCTTTCCCTTTAATTGGAAGCTGTACTGAGAGCTCGTTTACATCCAGCTACGTGACCATGTGCAGTCCCCCTCCCTCCGTGTTTCCTACGAGCATCGCTCTCCTGTGTACACGCTGTCCCTACCTCTAGCTCCACGCACCATCCCTGTGAGAGCAGGGCAGGCGGACTGAAGAGGGAGGTGGGGTCTGACTCTGGTGGTCGTGCTTTAGTTTAGCAGACCTGTACGTGCGAGCCGTGCCTATCCACATCCGCCCGCCCCGCGATTGGTTCTTGGGTAACGCGCGACGAGTGCTTCGCTGAAACCCTGTGGCTGCTGCGTTATCGACTATCACAGTTAATTTTCTCCTGTTATTTTTTATTATTTATTTATTTATTTTTGTTGTCCCAGTTGAAGTGAGCGGTTTGTCTTTTGTCCTTCCCCTGCGATGGTCCTCTCTCTCGGCGGCCGTGTGTGATGTTGTTCCCCGCAGCTCTGCTTTAGTTACGTGAAGAGAAGAAGCTAGTTTTTTCTTTCAGTATCTGTTTTCAGCTGGGATCAAGCTGTCACTTATAGCCGCTTTCTGGTGAGGAAAGGGCCAAGAAATATAAAGACAAAACAGACAGACAATTGAAGCTGGGGGAATCGTTGGTAAGTAGATAAAAATCGTTTGCTCTAACTTGCTGCTGCTGATAAAAAACGCTGGATGTGGTGGATGCTGTAGAAGCTATCGCAATATAATATTCATTACTTTGGCTGCCTGGAAAGAACACAATGGTTAATAATAAATATGTTTCGTATTTACCTAAATACATTTCACTCAAGACACTACAATGCCACATATACATTAAAAGACAGTTTTTTTGTGACATTAAGTAACGCCATGTCATTTGTTGCTAGCGTAACGTTGCGTTATGTTAGCTATTAAATGCTAACTGGTTAGCAACATGCAAGCCTACGCCCAGCTGTCCACTGGTCCAAAATGTGCCAGAGGGGGTCTATTAGCTGGAGACCCCAACGTGCCATGGTAAGGCATTGGACACCTTATGTAGAGTCAATTTTCCCATGGTTGTTTTGGCGCACTATCTAAAGGACTGATGTGATGCATCCTAGCTGACGCCCACAAACAGTAATACAGATGTCATTATCATGTGGTTTGAACCTGAACTGACCGATAGAAATTGATAGCCCGTGTTATAATCAGTAACAGTATGGTGGTGCTGTCTTTGTGTTTCCGTCAACACTAACAGCATTGTGTATAGACCACAGCACGCGTGAGCAGTCTACACAACTCCATGTGTGGGAATGGGCTGGATGTAGCGTTACGTATGTTTAGAGCTTAGTATCTAAGCAGATAAAATACAGTACTTAGGGAGACTGAAGTCCTATTGTTGCTCAATCACGTGTGATTGTTTGTGGTTAATTGCAGACAGTACATTGAGTTGAGATTGACTTGATATTCAGAATGGAGAAAATTGTTCATTAGTGTCAGTGAACTGTAAATAAACTCACTGAGCTGAACTACTGAGCTTACACTATTTAAACATACTCTTCAATGTTTTTAGTGCTAAGTATATCAATTTGTGTGTGCATGCTAATGTGTTTTGCAACTGAAAGTTTTTTTTTTTGTGCATGGAGAATGGTCTGTTTTAGACAAGCAAATGTGTTTATGGCTGCTTTGACAAAGATAAAGGCATGTGTTGAGTAAAAAATGACAGTAAAATCATGGCAATGCATTGGATTAAACTGCAAAAACTGTAAAGCAAAACCTTGTATACACATCATTTTCAAGATTTGTGCTTTCCAGTATTACCTTAGACGTTAAAGAAGCAACAGAAAAATTGTATTAATCAGTTAATGCGCTTAAATAATCAGTTATTTGTTGAGTCATAACTTGATATTTGATTCCTTTAAACATTATAGATTAACCACAAAGCCTACATCATCTTAAACATGATGGTCATAACGTAGTCGGCTTGGCACACACTCATGCAATGCCTACGTGGCTTGGGTCTAATTTGCTTTTCTTAAGAACTTGAGACCATTCAATTTTTCAATTTTAACAGCAAAGACAACTTCAAAAGTGCTTTTTTAAGGAAGAAGCTAAATACTACAATGACATTAACAGCCTTAATTATAATATAGCTATCATGGGTCATGGATTAATTTATCAACTAACCAATGATGCAGCAATTATGCAACATTGATTTGTGTTTTACCAAGATTACTTACACTCTCTGAATGTAATACCAGAATGACCGTGGCTGTAAAATGTCTGGTCATTAGCAGTATGAAGACTGTAATTTCATAGCCTCTGTGGGTTAATACCAGTTGTGTAATATTCCACTTTAGAGGATATGAGTATTAATGACCATTCACCAAGTGTCGGGATAAAGCTTGAGGGTAGTGGTCCCTCACATTGAGGACAGAGGTTAAATGGCGAACTAGCCCATTACATAACAGATTTAAGGTAGGCCTAAGCATTTTTTGTGATCCTCAAATTGGAGTATGTAAGAGAGGCAGCGTTTGCAATCGAGACATGATTGTCGGCACACTCCTTTTATTATCCAAATGTAATGATTATACTGTATCTCTTGAAGTACTCCTATAGGGTTGACTTCTGCCAAGGCAGTGGCCTTAACTTACAATGGTCAAAATATGTTAACTATATAAATTGCCCAGACCTAGACTCAAACCAGGGATTTCCATTGAGCTACAAAACAAATCATTTGTACTTTTAACTGACCCCATTATCATTGAGCCTATCTGGCAATGGTAAAGGTGGTGTTCCAGATCCTCACCAAAAACTAATAATTTTTTATTTGGCGCATTAATGAACTTTCCTCAGCAAAATCTAACCACTTGCCTTGCTAAAAGATGCAACAAACAACCAACAAATCATTTTCCACATTAAACAGTGCATTAAGTCACAAACACATAATTTGACTGGTGCCAGATTGCTTCCTCTTTTGCATCAGAGAAATAAACAAATGACTTACACTGGAAGCTATGCAATTGAACAAAACCACTTTTGAGAAAATTACCGTCTGAAAACAGTTGTGCTCGGGTTTTGCAATGCAGCAATTAATATTTTATATTTGTGCGTGTATTTATTGATGCATTAGGCAAATCCATTCATTACTTTAGGTTCAAATTGAGTGTGAAATGTTCTTGTTTTTATATTGACACCTTGCTACTTGTGGTTGTGTCTGGGTTGTTTTCTTCCTTCAGGTTAGTAGCAGATAACCTCAAAAATTGGTATGACTTGTATTTTGGTTTTCACATTTCAGCTTGACTTACTCACCCTCACATGACAGCCTTTATTTATAGTGACTGACCCTGCACTTTGTGACCCAAGACTCTAATTTCTTTTAAGTGGGCAGATATGCCATAGACCAAGCATAAAATGAAAGATTTTTATTTGATATTTGTTGGTTTAAAAACTGCTTAATAAGGGTTATAGCATAAAAGTATAAAGGACGAGATATGATGAGACATTTGTCCTAAGGAACAGCTGTACATGACAGTTCAACCTGTTTGTCTCATCTTGTATTACTGCTTCTTGAGAACTGATGGAGCAGGAAAGCAATGAATAAAATGATCAAAAATGTGTTCTTGTGACAAAACAAATTGATTCCTTTAGTGTTGCTCTAAGTGAAAAAAGGCCAAGCTCTTGATAACCTCTTCCTTGATTGTAAAGTAGTGGACTTACCATAATTGCTGAAAAATTCCACTTGACCAAACTATTTTACACAAAATGAGTGTTGGGGAAACATACCTTACCTTAAAAAACCCTTGCATGTCAATAATTAGAACTGTACCATGTGTTCAAATATAAATCAACTTGTTTGGATCATGCTAGCAGCTGTTGTAGTATGACCGTGTCGGTGTGGCCAAAGCATGCCTCCCTCTTCTACAACTTTCATAGTTACAGTGACCCACATAGTTTAGCACATAACGCAGGCTTTTTATTTATAAGATAACTGTACAACAATATTTTCATTCCTCCAAGGGTTTAATGTTAATACTATTCTGCGATATAATTGGTGAATTAGATTTGGTATTTTCAAGGGGTCTATATAACAACTTATTTATTGTGTTAACTAGATGCTGCTATGGTAAAACTTAAAACGTAGAGGAGGTAAATTTCCAAAAATGTAATGATTAACCTGATTTGGCAGTACTCCACCACCTCCCCCTATCAAATTCTGGTGGTAGCTAAAACTACATGAATTTTTGCACCTCATCCAGAGCAGCTAGAGCATTTTGAAGCAGCCCCTCCGCCCTCTCTTCTGCCGATGAGGCCCTGGTGTTTGTTGCTGCCCTTTGGCATATTAAGTTTCAGATGTGCAAATCTCCAGCCTGGGCCCGAGCTGGTGGAAATTTCCACTTCTCATTTGGACATCAGCCTCTGAATGTGCTATTATAGGCTTGAACTGAGTTACATTCTAAAATATGTTTTTAAGGCTATTTAAAACTCATGTGATGAGGCCATTAGGAGAAAAAGTATGTTGTAGTATGAGTTATAATTAGATAAGAAATATTGTGGCATTCGAATGAAGAATAGCAATAGAAATTGATCAGACATTGTAGTGACTGTTTGATTCTTGTAAAATAACCACTGAAGAGTATGACACAGCAAATCGACGTGTTCTCTGTTCGCCATGAGTAATCAATGGTTTGTCATTAGTTTTGACATATGCGTTATAAATTAGAAGGTCAGAAGCAGCTTCTGATCATGTTAACTTTTTTTAATGACATTTTCATTACAAGGAAATACAACTTGTTGGCTATGGGGCAGTGCAGTTTTTTGAGTTCATAAATGCATGACTCAAAGATGAATTGATAAAAGGTTTCACAAAATACACCTTTGGCTAACTCAGCTACTGTATATTGTAGTTGGAAACTAGCTAGGACAATAGTTGTAATTTGTCCACTGCAGCTTACATCCCATGAATGCAGTGAGCTGTGTGTTGTTATGTAAGAGGGTGAGGCAATGTGCAAATGACTGAGTGAGAGAGGCAGATGGTGGGAGAAGTGAGGAGGAGAGCAGACACAAGCTACATCTGTCCAGCGGCATATCTCTCAACGTTGGCTGGGTCTTTGTAAAGAATCTTTGTCCAGTGACATGTTTGACAATAGTGTTTTAACTGTGGCTATATTCTACTGTCAGCACTACACACATTTAAGAAAATACAGAGGCTGATGGTTAGGTAGCATATTGTTACATGCTCAGGAAGGTGTCCTGTAAATTCAAGACATTTAGGAATATTTAGTTCTATACGGTAAAATACCATGAGTTTAAGTTGCATGCTGCCTTGTAAATGACTCCTGGGGGTAAGATTTCCTGATGGACTCACGGGAGATGTACTAGCTATTTGAATGTTGATACCAACTGTTGGGGTGTTGCATTAAGAGTGCCAATGTCAAAACATTGTATCATCATGGCAACATTATATTGCAGGGATACTGACCCCAAAATCCTTTCTATGCCCTGCAGATGTGTCTGGAGTGTATCATGTTTAAACCCCCCACAATATTTTTATGAGTAAGTCTATTAGCCTACTGGCTAATAAAATTAAATTGTGCATAGAAGTGAGAATATATCCCTGGTTGTGTACACCTAACCATTAGAGCTAAAACTGTCCGAGAAGACTGTCAGAGAGTGTAACTGAAATGTGATAATCTTAGTGCTTTTTTAGTGAGAGTGGGATTTTTCATGCCATACTTGTACACTCATACTTGTTGTTCCTAGTATGTGTCACCTTTTTACAGTGTGTCAGTGAAGTAGTTTCAGAGTTCAGGAAGTTAAAAAAGGGTCTCTGGCATGGACAACCGCTGTAAAGCACTCTGATCTAGAGTTGACTAGAAGAAAGTCAACAGCTGAGTCAACTTCATGTTGTTTTTGTCGAGCTAATCCCTGCTCTGTACAATGAAGGCTCCAGAAGCGTGAGTTTGTGTTTACAATCAAGGAACGAGATTTGGGAAAATGTTGTATTCAGTGTATTGAACTATTGGCTGCTAACAGTTGCTGTGTTGTATTGACCTGTGGTGTTGTTGTCAGTTTCATTAATGTTTTGGGGCAAGTTTGCGCATGCTGCTAATTCCGACATAAGATAAGGTTAACTCGGGTAAGAGTATGGGCAAGTCCTGTGAAATCACTGAAATAACAGGTTGGACATTTTTTTGTTTAAGGTTTACTAACGAGATAATATCAGAAGAGAGTTGTACACTAACAATTACATTCACCACACAAAAACAAACATTTTAACACTAAATTATTAAGCAATATTGACTTAAACAATCACTTAATTAAATTTCCTTGCTTCTGCCATACTTTTGTCGTGAGTACATGTGGTTTGTGTTACTGACCCCGAGACCCCACTTTTTCCAAGGATGTGTTTGAATCGGGTCAAGGTCAGTACTTTGAATACCACAAATCACAGCTATTAGACTAAAGAAATGTTTTGTCGACCAAATTTATGCCCAGTACAGCTATAAATTGACCAAGGGCATGTGGTGGGGCTTACCAAAGTGTTTCACAAAGAAGATACGTATGTCACATTAATGTCACATTAATTAGGTAATAAAACATTCTAAGAAAGGCTGGCAGAAAAATATATTTTTATGTAAAAATCACTGTTGTTATCTTGAAAATGAAAAATAAAAGTTAATTAAGCCAGCTTTGCTGAAGCAAAAAGTGCAACTAACCAATACAAGTTTGAGTCGACCAAGACCTCACTGACTAAGTCGACTAAGCCACCAGAGGCTGTCAGCCCTACAGAAAACATTTAACTTGTAAGCAGTAAGTCAAATTACTGCCTGAATTAGTGTCTCAATATAACTGATGTTGGCTATAAAATTGCATCATGTTAAAAGAACTAAGAAGAGAGGAGTACATAAAGTAAAAACTAATATGTTAAAATTGAGTGTTTGCTTTCTTGACTCTGTAGCAGTGGTCAGTTTTGTTATTCTGCAGCCAGAACCCCAGGAGGATGTTTCTATGAAGTACAATATCTACAAAACTTTCCACTTTCCAGGACTAAAGCCATTGGTGTTTGGGTGAAGGGGAGGGGCACAGGAAGGTTTCCTAAAGGAGCCAAAGCTATTCCTGTCTGCTCTCCTCCTCTTTGGCTTATCCCAGGCATGCCTGGTCTTGTCCCTCATGCATATTGAGTAAGATCCCTGACCTGGACATTACTTTATACCACACACGCTTTTTACAAAAAATAATGCTCATATGAGTGGACAAATCTGTATTCAATGTCTAAAAAGTAACTATAATGAGTTTTGTTCCTGAAAATAGATAAATACACAAAGTATTTTGCAAAGATACATTCACTAGAGAGCTTTTGTACAGAACATTTTGGACCATTCCTTTCAGTGTTGACCAAACTGAAAATTGTTTATCAATTTGTGTAATATTATGATAACAATATCACATGGCCTATCTGCATGCTTTTTTTGGCACTTTGGCAGGAAATACAAAGTTCAGAACCAATTAATACTGGTCACTTATACCGATTTTTAAAACAGAAAGTAAATCTATGTGTATTGTCGTGAATTTGAAAGTAAAAATTGTTCTCTCATTTTGAAAGTAAAAGCACCACTTCTCACTAGTCCACATTTAAACAGTTGTGTTGATGGTATAAGTGTAAACTGAGGCTTGCCTTGTGCTTCTCTCCTCCAGATTATCCATGAGCTCCGACTTCCCACCCTGCAGTTTCAGTATGCCAAATATAGGGTTCCAGAACCTTCCACTTAATATCTACATCGTGGTGTTTGGGACAGCCATCTTTGTGTTCATCCTCAGCCTCCTCTTCTGCTGCTATTTAATAAGGTAAGATTGGCATAGCCTTCTCACATGAATTAGAATTAGCTTACTACTTAGATTACTTGGATTATTATTTCTTTTGATTGGATTTTTGTGCAAGTGAGTGTCATACAGAGGGTGGTTCAGCTTCTTAAAATTTTATCTACAAACAGTGCAGCCTTAATAAGTATACAATGCAAGTAAGACTCTACCAAGAAAATACTTTTTTATAATAGAAAAAGATAGATCAATCATTAAATAATAGCAAATAGCAGCTCACAATTTAACATTGTGAAGCATGTTATTTTACTGTTGCAAGACACCACGTTGGTTTATGCTATTTATGTCTTGTTCAAAAGTGTTACATAAAACAGCTGATGGCATTCTTTGTGAACTGCACTGTATGGCACTCACTTAGTCAATAAATAAAGATAATAAAATTATTTTGTTTCTATTTTGTGTTCACTTGGTGATGCCTTTTTTACACAAAGGTGAAGGGTTTCAACAGCACAGTTTGGAGACAGTACTAACAATTTGTGACTTGCATGTCTACATTATGATCATGGCATAAAAATGAGTCATAACCTATTTTCTGGAAGCAGTTTCATCTGTTAATGTAAAACACAATAAGAAGCTTCCCTACAAAATTCACCGCTCGTCATGGTAAGTAGGTTACTTTTACTTTGTCCCTGTAAAAACAAAATACATACCATGGTACCATGACTCAAAGTAAAATAACTTGCCATGTAAATTTACCAAAGACATAAAGAGCAGTTTTGCTCCTAAAGGCTTCTAAAGATGCAGCCTCCCAAAGGACTCATCACACCACTATTACCAGGACTATACACCAGTAGCATCAGTATCTCTATGCACATTGTTATTGTTATTATGAACTAAAACAAAGGTGCAGGCTCCCTGTTAGTGAAGTGGTTAGTCTCTCCACCATGGTTGTCAGAGATCAGGGGTCCACTGCCTCGTCACTAAGCCCAAAACTCCAGCCGTAATCTGTGCCAGCCTCAAGACCGAATAAATGGAGAGCTGGCTGCAACTGGAAACAGGGCATCCTCCCTAGAAAACCTGTGCCAATGTACCAATGCAAACAATACACTGTGGCGACCCCTGAATTAAAGCGAAGAGACTTTCCTATATGTAGTAAAAATCCACCCAAGGTAATTAGAATATACACCAGTGATACATTTGGATATAAATAATGGTGGGACACAGTGGGTTGGCAACAACATTTCAGTGCCCCTTAAACCTTTTATGTGAAATAGCAAAGGAGTGTGCAAGTGTGTATGACACGCCACTTTTGTGGATAATAATATCACTGACTGATTTACTATTTCTATATACCAGTACTTTAGCACATAGGACAGTCCTCATAAGGAAGGTTTTTATTTGTTTAATGGTCTAAGTTGTCCTCCAGCCAGGCTTATATGCTAGTCAATGGTAAATGACATGTTTTTTTTGTTTACTTTGCTCTTGTTTTTGTACTTCTATTTGGCTCTGAACCCCTGCCCCCCAGTTACCCATAACTCCATCTTTGACTTTGGGAGTCTCTGCACCTTTACCTGCTGATCTTTAAAGAATGTCAGTTTCTCTCCTAGACTGTGCTGCTTGTTTTACAGATCCCTCTCACTCTGCTGCGAGAGGTTAAGGTTACTTTTAATGGAGGTAAATCTTACAACCTACATGTTTTATATATTTCTTTCCCTCCTCTCTAAAATATTATTTTTATTTCAGTATTTAGCTTTTCTTGTCATTCGTCTTTCTCTTGTCCTTTGTCCTCACTTAATTCTTTTGCACTTAATATTAGGATTACAGCCTCTTGTATATAAATGTATGTACATTTTCAAATCTTTGTGTTATGGGTCTATCAACAGCTTCCGATTATGTTTTAATATTTGTTTAGGATGATACACTTATTTTACCTATGTTCTGTGTCCATTTTTCTAGACATTGTGGGTGATGTTCTTTTAGGGTTAATATTTGTTAATGTGTAACTTGACTTACTATTGCATTACTTGTAAAATATTCTAAACTGCTGCTCAAAAACATTGATTTGACTTGACTGTGTACAATAAGCTTAACAAATCTATCCTTATAAACACAGTTGAGCTGAAGACACCATCCTAAAAGACAAAATGCATACAACTTATGAAAGTATATGCATTTGCAGTGTTTAAAAGTCCATAATAGTTAACATTGCGAAATATTCACAGTAACCTCTATTACTCTTCTTTTCCAGGATTTAGGGATAGTTATTTGATGTTGAGGCTTGGAGCTCAATTCTAATAAAAAAGATGTCTTGTGTTTGTCTCTACAGGTTACGACACCAAGCACACAAAGAGCTTTATGCATACAAACAAGTAAGGGCTCCTTTTTGACCAACGGTCATTCACACTAAATGACAGACATCTTTTACATTTTTTTTTTTCAAGTTTAAAACTATACAAAATTGAACATTTGACAGTATCTGCCACGTTACAGATCAGGTGGTGCTTAAGGATCTTGCTCATTTTAGGTTTTTGAATTGTCTGAAACTGGAAAAAGATGGTTTACAGAGAGTGCCATGTTAGCTAAATATATTCTGTGAGGTGTTCTGAAGTAGCAGTGGCCTCTCTGTCTTGTCCTTATGTAACAGTAGCGGGGACGACCACTCATCAGTGCATTGCAATACATATTCCTGTTTCTGTTCTTTATAGCCAGTGCATTATGTAACATCACAAAGCTCATATGAATAGACATTGTGAATAGATAATACCTTGTCTCTTTGTCTCAAGATTTGGACAGAAATTACATTTCCCTGTCACAGCCACTGACTCCTCTTTTCTGTCTTGTGCCTTTCAGGTTATCCAAAAGGAAAAGGTCAAAGAGTTAAATTTGCATGAGGTGAGCCACAATCTGTTATCACTAATTGCTACAAAACATCCTGTCTTTCCCTGTATCATAGTTTATGTGGTGATAAATACAGCATTATATATATAGTGTTTTAGTACTAAGTGGTTTTGATAAGATTACATTTACTTAGTCATAGCCTTTTGTACTTTTGTATGGTTCATGATGCATTGTGAGGTGAAATGAAAAGCTATGAGGACAGAGGTTCCCAAATGGGGGGGATTGGAACCCAAAAGTGTATTGCTGTTTTGTCTAAAATACTGTAGTTATAATTTATTCAAATAGGAAAACAGATTTTAAAATTATGCCATGTGAGCTAAGTAATTTAAAAAAAAAATAAATAAATAAAAAATAGACCAGTGGTATTTTAAAACCTTATGTACGTGATTATCAAGGACCCAGAACAGTGCATGTTTATGTTTAACAAGCACGTAATAAGCATTCATATTAATGATAGTTTCATTAATAAGTAAAAACGCTATTGCTGTATGTCTCTTGAAAACATCTTTAATCTCTTGTGGTAAAGTTGTGAACTAGTCTGTTCTTTTTGCAAAATGCTCTCAGCTCTCTGCGGTTGGAAAATAACAGGAGCAGTTGATGTGTAATGCACCATCATTGGTATTTCAGTAGAAAATAGTAGCTAACATCCAGAGCCACCTTTCCTTTGACACTGCAGTGCAAATGAAAGTAACAATAGCAGGTACACGTGGGCTTCACACAGTTTTTGTTGTGAGAGATGGAATTTCCCACTGGCATTTCAGGCCATGCCGAGTGCTGTCATTGTTAGAGAGGACACATGAAAAGGTGTAATGGGAGTGAACCCTGAAGAATAACCAAGCTGTATTTGTCTAAGGGCAGTCAATCATTAGAGACAAACAAACACAGGGTGAGTGACCCAGATTACAGGACTCCCATGCTGAAGGATCACCCCGGAGAGAACATTTACACAGAATCACATCTAACATAAGCAAGTCTAATGTTGCATGTGTTGTTAAAACCCATAATGATTGATGTAATTCTATCACTTATCCTTAGTTAACACTCTCTTCAAGCTCCATATGTTGTGTGTAGAAAATGAATGTGAGGAATCTGTGTCATACACTATAGCATTAAAGTGAAGACAGGCATTAATATTGAACATAAACTGTACATTAAGACGTGCAGCATACATTATTTCCAAAGGGGATTTTGTCTTCAGTGTCAAAGGACATGTATAGTACAGCTAGTGTAATCCTATTTGCATGATTATCTTAATCATACCCAGCTGAGTGTAGAGCCAGCCATTATGTAAGATCACATTAAAGCACTGATACATAAAAGTTACATTACAAATGTACAATGTACAGTATAGCCATGCTGATCTTCTAGCATTACTGTACTTGGGACATAACAAGTTTTACAATAGGTTATCTGTGGAAGGTCTAAATTAAATTCGTAGTGTGGTGTCGCACTGAGTTTATTAACATAAAAGAGAGGAATAAAAAACTTGGAACAGGTTATACATTTGTGCCATCAATTCAAGCAGCAGAAAGGCTTTCTGTACAGGGAAACTAGCATATGTTCTGGCTTTGAATAGGTTCTCAGATGCCCTATCACACCATTTTAAATTACACTTCTAAGTAACACCTTTGCATAGATTAATTTTTTAGTTATATTTTAGTCTAAGTGCATCTTGTTTTATTAAGCCAGTGTCTCTTTAGTGGATTGGGTTTAAAGATTTCTTTACTTAATGATGTAACATGGCTTTCTTGAGAAGTTTGCAAAGAGTGTCAGGCCTCAACTGTAAGTGGCACTACCTACTATTAGTGACTGCTAGTGACACTAGTATTCACACCGAGTTGTCTATGTACCCTTTATCAAAAAGGTGCTAGAAAAGAAAAACTTTGTGGCTGAAGAAATGATTGATGTTTGGTAAGACAGGAAAACAGACAGTGCCAAAATGAGAAACTCCCCCATTGAATGTGGTAGTCACTGGCTGGATAGGCTTAGGCTGGGAATGCAGCTAGGACACACTAGATTCATTTTATCTTTTGTTTTGCCCTGAATGCGCCTTTTGAAAACTTTGTGGCAGATCGGTTACAGTTGCAGGGAAGTTATCTGTGGGCATAGTTTAAACTGAAAAAAAGGCAGACATTAAAATGTGCTTTGGAAAGTGTGAATGATCTTTTACACCGCAAAGATCAAATCATCAGAAATTCTGCAGTAGATAAAATACCCACAGTATAATCTCTGGCCACACACTGAAAAACTTAAAATATATTATTATATGACCCTGTTGTTTCTAGTTGCTGTGATTTGATTGCAAAGAACTTATTTCTCTTTGTCGGATTTTCAGATTTGTGCGGTGTGCTTGGAGGAGTTCAAACAGAAAGATGAGCTGGGGATTTGTCCATGCAAACATGCCTTTCATCGAAAGTAAGTGACAGATTTCTCTGACAAGCACTGACAATGACAGTGTGCTGAAGGGTGTATTGTATTCAATAACAAAGTCCTCTATTGTAATGTAATTTTAATGCCACTTGGCAAATATCCTCCTAATAGGTGTTTTGAGTTAATGTTATAACAATGCACACATGAACACATGGTCATTGTTTTTATATGAATATTTGAAGTATGAAGAATAAAATGTGTTAGCAATAAGTAGCTACAAGAGCCACAGTTAGTTTGCATAATTTGAGCCCTCCCTGGGCCTCTCTTGCGCCCTGACCGTTCAACTGACTTGTTTATATCAGCACGACACCTCCCTTGGCCTACTTTCTCTCCAGTAAGAGGGGTCTGACTAGACCCACTCTATAAACATAGTTTCATATCAATGCAAGTAAAGCCACACTGTCTTACACAAAATACAGCATGCCCACCAAACAAAATAAACATGCAGTGGCACTTTTGTATACACAAAGGTGATGGAAATTTCCAAAATACAACTTATGCTGTGTCTAGTTAGTGCCATTGCCACTTATACTCGTGGCTCCTACTGTTACCTCTTGAACCCCAGGGTTTGATGTACTGCCATAAATAGCTGCATCTTGTCTCTGTTGTGGTCTTGAGGGTTGTCCCTAACACTAACACTTTTTCATAAAGCTGGAGTTTGCTTTCGCCCCCTGGTGGCTCCTTCTGGATTGGTTCTAAACTCCGCCTCTTTGTTTGTGTCACATAACTCAAGGGACCAAGTAAAGGCATGTTTTTTGGCTTTAAAACTGTTGAGACTGAGTAAATTGCACACACAGCTGTAAATCAGTCTACCAGTGTACATAGTGAGGACAAACATTTTTATTTAGTAACAACAGTATTCATTGGTATGAAGCGTCATTGTTGTAGTGGAAATGGATATTTTGTGACACTACAACCAACATAAATATGTCATTTAGCTGCTTATATTGAGGAGGCCAAAATACTTAAGTAACAGAAACAGGAAATCAGTTTTGGGAGACCTTTTTATTGAGCCCTTGGATATAGGAATTTTGGAAACTCATACATTCTTTCTTCTCACAGGTGCCTCATCAAGTGGCTGGAGGTGAGGAAAGTGTGCCCGCTGTGCAACATGCCAGTGTTGCAGCTGGCCCAGCAGGCGGGCAGCACAGAGCCAGCAGTACCCATACAACAGCCCCTGCCCGGCATCGAGAACCTGGTGTAGCGATGCTTCAGCGCTCGCTTAGCACACTACACATCCCACTCTCTCACATGAACACTGATCAAAGGGCCCGTTTACGCGACAACGCTGGCAAGGAAAACGTAGTCATGACTCCTCCGATACTCATTTACTTGAAAATGCTGGTGTGAAGAAAACTGTAGTACCGGTATTTGTCCAGCAAACAGAGCTGTGGGCTCCATAAAGGTTTTACACCACACAGTGAGTAAACAGCAGAGGAAATTAGTTCTGGTCTGCAACTTCCCAATAACTTTTAAGATCTTGTGGTTTTCTGGAGCCATTCTCATGAAGTCTTCAGTAAAAGTAAGTACTTGTACAGATATTACTGACAGCTACTGGATTTAATATGAACATATGAGGCATAAAAGCCTTGTAGTCTGCAATTGCAGGTCAGCTGACATGCGGTTGGCAGACAGTCAATCACTGTTCAGATTGGAGCATTTTCAGTTTACATGAGTGCGGGCAGCTCCAAGCAGCTCCCTGCTGTGAGACCAAAACACCTCTCTGAGAGTTTTCAGAAGATTGCAGAAATCCCGTCCCCATGTAAACGAAAAGCCAAACTGCAATCAAACCTTTACAGATTCAGTAAAATGTGTTGTCGTCTAAACGGCCCCTAAGTGTGAGGACTGACTGAAAACACCTCAGTTACTGCATACAGAAGTGCTGTTTCCATCACTTTGCCTTTGTTTTACGGTTCACATAGGATTTCCCGATATCAGCTCTGACTGATAATCCTTTTTTTTTTTTTACACGGACAATAAAGAAGAGTCACTTAAAACAAGTCTTCTTGTTGACTGACACGGGTCAGTAGTGTTTTCACAACCAAAGCACTTTTCTGGTGACACCAGCTAATGACCAGAAGGAAAAGAACACAAAAGCCAAGAACTACAACAAACTTTTTTTTAACTAGCACTTTATGAGAAGTCAAACCTTAATTGCTTGTGAAAGTAGTAACAAAGTTATGTTTTATTTCTTTGTTTAGTACAGAACCACATTGGTTAAAATCATGTAAAAAAACAACAACAAAAAAAAGAAACAAAGAAATGTCAAAGGGACAGACAAATAGTTCAGTGCTTTGTGACTGCAACAAAGCTGATGAAATGTGAAAAGTTTGAATGTGATATAGCCCTAAATTTCAACACTACACTTTATAAAGATTACATACCTTGTTCCTCCACAACGTGTTAATCTAAAAATGTGACTTGTTTGTCATTTTTGCTTTTCTATCATTAGATGACACGTGGAAGAAATTTTGTTTGTACTAATGGAGACCCTCTTCAGAAGTGCTATTCAGTGAGGGCAAACTGAATGCTGTAAGCTAGGCAATTTGTCTCTATGGTTTATGATAATATTATTTTAGTGGATAAAAAAACAAGAAATAAGCATCAAATCTGTGTTCAGTTTATTAACCTGGTGCTTCATCTACAAAATGATTTACAAAGCAAACACTAGAAATGGGGTAATAGTACTAAGCACATTTTCAGTGTTATCAAATGGAAAGACAAAGTGACAGGATTTGGACTCTGTGGATTTATCTTAAACTATATCTGACCAGAATGAAGTCACACAGATTCACTTGTTTTTGCTTCCTGATAGATATCCAATATCTCTATTTATTTTGCATTTATTGTAATTTTGTGGTACATGAGCAGAGAGGAGGTCAGTTGCCCCTTACAGCAGAATTACTGCCTTCTGCATATCACTACACTTAGTAAGCATATCTTTTGGCCATGCTAAATACTTAATCCACTCGTGTGCACGTAGAGGCCCTGCTCCGTCCATTCTGCCCGAGTGCCACCAGTCAGCAGGTTGTAATGAAGAAGCAGTGTCATTGACACACCTAGGTCTGACAGGCTTTTGGTTTGCACAATTCTGGTGCTTTCTGTAGTGTGTGTGGTGCTTTGTTTGCCACGACACACACTACAATCATACTTTGCCTTTTACTGCTGCTGATATGTCTTCTGCCCGCAAGTTGAACATGGTAAATGCAAAGGGGTCTGTTGATAATCATCTTTGTAAAGGCACAATCTGTAATAATGCTTTTAGCATTAACACGTGCTTTAAGATTAGCTGTGTGCTTTAGTATGTAAATCAAGTAAATCAGTAACCTTAAAAACGGAAAAATCTTTTACCCCTAACAAAGAAAAATATTACACTATAACTGTGAGTAAAATAATTACATTTTCTAGCATGAATTGTTTTGATTAACCACTGAATTATCGTGTTTTGTTTTCTCTAAATATTACTTATTGTGCCTTTTAGTCATCTAACCACAGATTGTCTGTGTGCTGAAAAGCTTTGATACTCTGACTTCTTTGCTTTGAAAATTAATCTATAGCCATTGAGACAAAGTAGAAAGGCTCATGAAAGATGAACGATAGCTGATGGTCAGCCCTTATATCCAGTCCTCCTTTGTGCTACAGCAAAGAAACTGGGGCTACGTTTTCAAAGAAACACTGTCCAAAATAGCCTTAACTGAACAAATAGAACAGGGTTGTGATAATTGGCGTCATCCTAATCTCCTATACAATAAAACAGAAATTTATATCATTTTATGTTTGAGGCTTTCTAGTAAAGAGGAACAAAATGTGACAGATAATGGGCCTTCATCATTTAATGTGTTGTTCTGTTTCAGAGCAACACTGTTTTCCCCCAGATATCTTTCTTAACAACTCACAGATAGTCCCTGAATTAGTCTTACATTCTTGCCCCTGTTTGTCTCTGAATGTACAGTATGTTTAAACATGAAGATGAAAGTCTATCTGTGGAGACCTAATTTGAAAAGCATGCTATTTTGGAAATCTTCCCACTGATATCATTGTGCAATGTAAGTAAACAGTAGTGTCAGTCGTAGTGTAATATTACACAATGTAAGGTGCACAAAATGCTCTTTTATAAAACCTAAATGGCAGCTGAGCACTTCTGCCATTTGGCCATTGTGTTGTGTTCGATTGTAAACACTTTTCGCATTTTTCTGTCCTGTTTCTTCCTGTGTGTTTGCCGTCCAGCACCTTTTAAAAGTGCCAATCTAATGACTCAAAAGAACTTCTAGGTATCAATGTCCCTGCCATTTTGGAGAAATTCTGCATTCTGAGTATAAAGAGTCACAGCGTCATCCTCTGCCAGATAATGGCCAAAAAAGAATGGGAGCGAGGCAGTCATGACTAGTAATAAATGTCCTCCCTCGCTGACAAATCTCCATTGACGTCAGCACTGCTCCTGAGTTAACTCTATTATAAATAGACAAGACACGTCCAGTGAAAATGCAGCAGTCACAGCCACATCAAACATTTACCGAAAGCAGCAACAACGGCATCACAAAGCCAGTTCTATTGTCTTTCATGGGAATATTTAATGGCAGGCATCGTTAGTCATAGTAAATAAATGAAACAGAAAATTGGTACATCATTTCACAAGTAAATCAATAACACTTTTGAATCTCACTGCCTCCCAAAGTCCACTTTCTTCCTGTCTGTACTGTGGTATTTATTCCTCTGTAGCTCTAATATTGCTCCTGTAACTCACACTCAACTTCTTTTCCTGAACCAAGATCCGTAAATATTTAATCTTTTGTTAACACTGATTCTGTTTGTGGACTCTCACAGACATTGTTTATAAAACTAAGAATTCTGCAGCAGAATATTTTTGGAAACAATTGCTGTACAGTATTTGTAAGCTCTATTTTTGTATATTGGTATTTTGGAGAAAATAATAATGCATTATTATTTTTTCTTTTTTGCTAATTTCATGTTTATTCATTTAAAGAAAATGTTGCATGTGACTGACTTGAACTGTAAATAAACTTTCCACATTTTGGAAAATAACTTGGTGTTTTTAAATTTTTTTTCCCATAAAATACCCAGTTTTATCGATGATAATTTTACTGTGACCTACTTTTATTTTACTAAATTACATTATTTACTATGCTTATTATGAAAAATGTATGTGAAATTTGTTTTATCATTTTAAAGCTAAGTGTTGTTTAAGTTGAGCAAACTGTAATTTGTAAATTGTGTAACAGCAACACCTAGTGGTTACAAGATGTCGATTAAACCCTTTTAGTAAAAGCGGATTCTATTTTGTTTTCGTATATTATTATTTTCTTGTATATTCTGTTTCTCACTTGTCACTTTGAAGAAAGGTCTTAATTAGTTTGATCAACATGGTTATTTATTATTATTATTATTAGTGGGTCACCGTTTTATGGCCACACAACTGTTTAACTTTCCACCGTCGGCTGAGAACTTTATTCTGGTTCACAGCTCAAACTAAGACTGATGTTAAACTAAAAGTCATTAATTTAATGTAAGAGACTTGCAGCTTTTTAACACTGACACATTGGCAAATATGATTTGTCTCAACATGTCATTTTGATAAATGGTCCAATACTCCAGATACATGTGACAACATAAATCACAAGGTCACTTATCTGAAACAAATGACTGAATGAGCTTCAGTGAATAGAAATGAATTAAGAGGTCCATTTTACACAAAAGTTAGCTGTAAGGAATTTTCTTTTCATTATTTGTATTATCTCTGTCATATCTCTGTCTACTATATGCAGTCTATTTAACCAAAATGTAAAAAAGGCATTCAAAGTAAAAACAGACTTGTCTGTTAATATGAACCTTTAATAAATGTGTAACACAGTGAATCATTCAGATCATATAAATCAGTCAACACTTGTGAGGTAGGACATTACTAATCCCTAGAGAGGGAAGAAGTCCTTAAACTCTGTACTCAAAAGAGCTCAGCAAAATATTTACTTGAGTCAAAACAAAACAAAGTATTGAGAGGTAGAAGTAGAACTGAATGTTGCCACTGAGATCAAAAAACACAATCCTTCCTTTTACTTCAGTAAAATTTTAGAAAATGTATTTACAAAGCACTTTTCTTCACAAAATGTACTTTAATAAATTACACAAGTAAAAGTCAAGTATTTTCCACCTCTGCTAATACTCTTTACATAAATAAGAGTAATAATATACATGGAGACAGGCAGCACACAGAGATCACAGGGTTATGGCCTTAAGGAGGAGGGCTGTGAAGAAGCCCAGAGCCAGGCTGTTGGGGCACATGAGGCCAGCAGGAGTGGTCGCAGCACTGGTGGCGTTTGTGCCTGTGCCGTTTGTTACCAGGGCTACAGTTGTGACCTTGGCAGGAGTGGCAGCAGGAGTGGCGGCAGGAGTGACAGCAGGAGTTGCGGCAGGAGTGACGGCAGGGGTGGCGGCAGGAGTGGCGGCAGGAGTGATGGCAGGGGTGGCGGCAGGAGTGGCAGCAGGGGTGGCAGCAGCAGGAGTGGCAGGAGTGACGTTAGGAGCCACTGAGGTTGAGTTTGTACTGGTTGCATTCTCAGCCTCTGAGGAAGCTTTACATAAGTCAGAGAAGTTTACATTAGTAGGGCATAATTTCTATATCAATATGACATGTACTGTATATATAAATACAAACTTACCAATAATCAGCAAAGGAAACAAAATTGTCAACAGCATTCTTAAACTTTACCACACCTGAAAAAAAAAAGTTTTAAATTTTATATCCTGCCCAGTAAAAAAAAAAAAAGGATTATATAGGTTTAACTTAATGAAAGATAAGTATAAAACAAGTAAAATATAATCACAATTAATCAAAATTGTATCGAAATCGCAATTTTAATTGTCGCAATTAGGAACTTGCAATGGCTGCAATTCTTTATATGATTTATTGTCCACTGCAGAGAACAAAATATCCCATCTCCTTATGGTCTTAATGTGTATAAACCATGCTACAGCAGTAGTTTAGACCTCTGCAGACGTGATCTGAGAGGCATGTTATTCATTATACTGTATTAGTTCAGCAGTGAATATTTCAGTCTTCTCTCAAGTGTCATTCCTCCATCACAGGCTTAAAATGTAAACTGTACATTTGATTAAAAAAAATATATGGCAAATCTCATTGCAATTGCAATATGTGTCCAAAAAATCGCAATTAGATATTTTTTCTAAATTGTTCAGCCCTATCGCATACTATTAAAATTAAAGTCATTTGTTTAAACAATAAAACACAGGAATACTTACAAAGTGTTCCCTAGCTTTTGCTCCTTTGACTGCTAAATCCGTCCTCCTCGAAGTTCACTCTCTGAAGTTCTCACCTTTAACTAGGTCCTGGATAATGTTGAGATCTTTATATATGGATTTTTTAGACATATGACTAATGATGTCAAATCCTAAGCTTAAATGTCTAAAAGTCACTCATTCCTTCCATAGTGATCACTGCAGGGTGGCTTTGCTTGTTTTTTGGCATTTTGAACAGAGTAAGTTTGAGGGAATTTACAAAGCAAACAGGCTGTGATGCACTTAAGGATTGGTCTCGCTCTGTGCCACAATAAGAGCACTGTTTTTGACTGCCATGGCATTATTTGCTAACTGAACAATGAATTCCACGTGATAAAAATGAGGACTATAAATAAAGCTGAGAAAACAGTTCTTTTGTGTCACAGGTTCAGTGACTCAAACCAAGTCTCTTCACATTGACTTAAGTGATCAGTCAAGACCAAAAGCAAATTCACAACAACTATGAGATATAAATAGATTATTCAGCAATATGTGATAATTATTGTATCAGGAACACAAATTGTGCTATCAAGTGACTTTTTAAAACTTAAATCTAAACTTAAGTGGCCTTGATGTTTGTCTGAGAACAGCAGCTCAAGAAATGCTTCTGGTCCTAAATGATGATAGTGAATGACGATGAACTACATTACATTTCAGTCTTGTGAATGTGGTTAACATAAAGGTTGGGATGGCTTTAGTGGCTTTGTGTTGTTGCTGTTTGTTATGGGTGAAAGAATATGAGCCATCACAGTGAATATAGTAGAAAAAAATAGGTCCAAACAAAGAGATTAATTGGCTACATTATCTTGAATGTTCCACTTTGATTCAATAGATAGAATTTCGACTTTTCATCCTTCCATGTTTCAACAGAGGGGCAAGTACTGCTGTAACGGGGCAGCAGTAGCTCAGTCGGTAGAGACATTCGCCCACTAACCTGAAGGTTGGCAGTTTGATCCCTGCTACCTGTATTGCATACTGTTGTTGTGTCCTTGGCCAAGACACTTTTCCCACCTTGCCTGTATAAACGTATTAATGTAATTGTCTATTTGGTGGTGGTCAGAGGCACAGATTGGCAGCTGCCCCTGCACCAAGTGTGACAGTAAGTGAAGGAATAATGCACCAAAACTGTAAAGCGACTTTGAGTGTCTAGAAAAGTGCTTACATAACATTTATTAAAAGACCATTTAAGAAATATTCAACTAGACTTAAATGTAAACATAGCCATGTCACATATAACGTGTTCAAAAATACAGCATTTAAACAAAGTACTGATTACATTTACTTTATTATCTCCAAAATCAAGTCCTCAAGTCAAATCTGAACCAGGGTCTGCGTTGGTACTTTTTGTGGCTTTGGATTTTGTGTTGTGGTTGTTGTCCTTTGACTTTTGCAGCAGAGCCACAGTGTCTCTCTTCTCAATCTTCCTCAGATGTTTTTTCTTCATTCTCTTAATTTTGGCTGTATTTCGGATCTACAATACAGAAAAAAAAAAAAGAGAAAATATATTGTTTTAATAAAATGGAATAATTTCATTTCACTCATTTACAGACACTATGCATCATTTAATTATAACTTAAAATACAAAATATGCATACCACTTGAACAATCTCAGCTTTGCGTTCATTCTCTGCACGTCGTTTCAAGTTTTCTTCTTTTCTCTTCCGCTTTTCCTTTAGCCAAAAACATAAGACCGTAAATGGTGTATTGTGTATTGTATAACTTTCTTTTAAAAGACTTTTATTTAACATTTAGTATTTTACCTCTTTTTGTCTGGCCTTCTCCTCCTTAAGCTGCAGGGAATACTGTTTGACCAGATCCTTCTCTCGCTTGGTCTGCATCTTTTTCTCCCAGGAACTGCACAACTGTTTATCCCTGACCACAGCAGAAAACCTAGGCATGAACACAAAAGACATGTTACATCAACAAAGAGGTTTTAAAGCTTTTTTAATTGTTAAAAGGTCTGTGTATATTACAAGTGTATATTTGTGATAGTTACTGGCACTAAACCCCCATTTATATATATTAGTTAGTGCATCATCCCAATATAATAATAATTTTATTAGATGATTCAGTTTTCTCTTCCGCTTCTATTACAGGTTGATGAGGTTTATCTGAGTAACTATTGGTCTTACATGGGGTACACCCTGGACAGTGGCCAGTAAGTTGCAGGACTGAGACACAGACAGACAACCATTATCTCGCACAATTCATTCACTAGGGCAGTTTAGATTTCTCCAAACACAAAACGACAACTTTGGACGATGGGAGGAGGACAAAAAGAACCCCCAGTAAATTTGGGAGGCCACACGTCTTGTTCAGAAGCGGGGTGCTAACCACTCTGCAACTGCACATAGGTTTACATCTGAAATGACTAGTGAATAGCCCTAGCCCTGCCTTTTCACAAACCTACCTACACGGGGCCCTACACACCTCTGGCCTACTGCCTGACCGGAGCAGGCCTACTCTCCGATGGGCTGGGTTACCTTTGCTTGTTCCGCTCCTTCCACACCCTTCCAGATTTAGGTTTTCCTAGCGGGATCGCAGGGCCCTGCTTCAAAGATGGAGCTAAACGCGGTTTCTTATTTGGAGCCATGTCTGCGTTGCTCGGCGGTATTTCTGTAGCTGCAGACTTGCATGTGACCTGTACGTGCTTCTCTTCGTCGTTCTGAACGTCAGCGGCGTCCATCGCAGACTCCGTACAAGGCACCGGTTCACAAACACGAGTGTTTCCCTCCCCGATAAGGCTCTCTGGTTTCTGTTCTTCCTCTTTATTATTAGTTTCATCCACCGTGGGCAGTTCTTGGAGGACTGACCGTCTCGTCCTGCGGCTCGGTGTCTTTAGCGCGGGGGCAGAGTCCTGCAGAGCGGCAGGAGGGCGCACTGTGCGGCCGCTGCGGGTCCGCCTGGTGTCCGCCAGTGGCTCCTCAGCCATTTCTGGACCCGCTGCCGGCTGAGAAGCAGGAGTTTCTTCTGACGATGCTTTATTCCTCTTCGACATCTTCAGTAATGGCACTATAACTGAATTACATTACCTTTGCTTAACTTCTGTTCCCACGTGCGACCCACCGGTGTTGAAAACTTATGGCAGGTCACTTCCGCTTTCCAAGCCCGAGGCCAAAGGTAAACAACAAAGTATTTGATTGTTGCCGCCTGCTGGTCGGGATTATGAACAGCTTTTAAGAATATGTCTGCATTAGTTGTGCTTGGCCACTCTTGCCGACACTAGTTTAACCTTGCTTAACTAGACATACAAAAAGTACCGATTAACCTACAAATAGAATAATATATAGTTGGAAAAAGTTTTGGTGTTCCTGTGCACACAAGAAAAAGTCAATTTTTTACTGGAACCTGACAAGAGTTTTCGTTCTCCATGACTTCACGACGGAGTCTTTGAATCCTTGAATCATTACTGCTAACACTCATTAATCGACGTAATTAATTAATAATATTCACCGCCTCTGTACCGGTAGATATAGATAGATTGTTAAGAAATGCTGCCATCTTGTGGCCGCAACACGTTTTTCCAAGTATTTACAATGTATCACGTGACTTTACATCCGGACCACATGACAGTGTTCTCATATCGAGTAACTACTCTTTAAGGAAGTAGGTATTTTTGCTCCGTCTGACATGCATTAGGAGATCATTATAGTGGACTCATCATGTCTGTGTTCGGAGTTGGAAACCTGCTTTTGCTGCTGCTGCTCTCTGGAGCTACAGTAAGTGCACATTATTATCTATTCCACATAATACAATGTGATTTATGCTTCTACACTGTCAACTTGACAGTGTCAAGTTAGATCAAATACCAGATTTAATGTCCAAATTAATCAAAGCACACAAAGTTCAATCATTTGCTTTAAAAGCTTTGCCATTAAAATGTTTGAGTGAAGAAACGTTACTAAATAATTTTTCCTTTAAGGAAGTCTGTTTCAGCACACACAGTGCAAATTGGATGTTTACAAACCAGTTTGACAAAACTTTAGCCATGATGTTCTGTGGCCTATGCCAAGTTATGACTGGCATTGTAGAGACTGATTATGACACAGTCAGCTGATGTCAGCTGTGTGTCATAAAGAGTGTTACTGTACTGAGTGTTTTTACTGTCTATAAATTATATTATATATATAATTTTTGTAAGATAACACATCAGTATTACTGGGTCTGTTCAGCTTGGGGTGCCCAGGACGTTCTCTGTGGACTACCAGAACAATTGCTTTCAGAAAGATGGGGAGCACTTTCGTTACATATCAGGAAGCATCCATTACAGCAGAATTCCCAGAGTTTACTGGAAAGATCGTCTGCTCAAGATGTACATGGCTGGACTGAATGCCATCCAAACGTAGGTCGACTACACATACTTTGCCTTTTTGCTGTTTGCAGAGGTATCATGAAATAAAAAGAGAAACAGAAGGGAAAATCACTCCATATTCTTTGTACAACCTGCCTCTTAATGCTTTAAAATGTATAATTCTTTCTCTTTCACTATAAAGGTACATACCGTGGAACTATCATGAGGATTCTCCTGGTCAGTACAACTTTAGTGGAGAGAAGGATCTGGAGTACTTTCTCCAACTGGCTCAGGACATCGGCTTACTAGTCATTCTTCGGCCTGGACCCTACATATGTGCAGAGTGGGAAATGGTGAGAAAACCTTTTGGTAAATTGATTTTTTCTTAATGTAATAAATTCAGTACAGTTTTTTGAAAAGTGTGTTAATATAATCTGGAATAGCTTATCTGTTATTACCTAAAGATTTGAAAATAGTGACATTCAGTTCAATAAAAGTGTTTTCTTCTACTTTTTTATTATTTAGGGTGGATTGCCTTCCTGGCTTCTCCACAAAAAGGACATTGTATTACGTTCTTCAGATAAAGGTGGGAATAATTGCTTACATGTAGCAATTACAAGAAATTATTACCAAGCCCACTAACACTATGTATTTCAGATTACTTAGCAGCTGTTGACAGGTGGATGGGAAAATTACTGCCAAAGATTAAACGCTTGCTCTATCAAAATGGAGGTCCTATCATCTCAGTCCAGGTGAGTTTCTTTGTGTAGCCTGTATTTCTGGTGCAGCCCTTTTATTAAACATCTTCATCCTCTTAGGTGGAAAATGAATACGGAAGTTATTTTGCCTGTGACTTTAACTATTTAAGACACCTCACCCAGTTGTTTCGGTCTTACCTGGGTGATGACGTGGTGCTCTTTACCACAGATGGTGGTGCAGTGCATTACCTTAAGTGTGGGACAATCCAAGGACTCTATTCTACAGTGGACTTTGGGCCTGGCAAGTTTCCATTTAATGCTACTTCTTGCAAAAAATAAATTGAAGTCACTGTTTGTTGTAAATAAATAGATGGACAAAAGGATTTAAGTGTTTCTCCCTTAACAATATAAGCTATACTTTTTCATTCTGCTCCTATAGCTGCAAATATTACAGCTGCTTTTGAGGCACAAAGACACGCTGAACCTCATGGACCTTTGGTAATTTTTTTCACCTCCTACTTTCTAATCATTATGCATGCATTCTAGTAAACTGCTGAGAAATCTGTTCTGTCTTTTCAAGGTAAACTCAGAGTTCTACACTGGCTGGCTCGACCAGTGGGGCTCACATCACTATGTTGTATCTGCTGATTTAGTAGCCAAGTCTCTGAATGAGATGCTTCTGAGAGGCGCCAATGTCAACATGTAGGTTCACAGAGAAAGAGCCTATTATGTTATTGAAGAAAATGATCAATACATTTACTTGATTTTGCACATCTCTTATTTTTTTCATATACTTTTGCTGGTTATTTAGTTTTTGAGTCTCTATGTAATCACTTTCTGTAATTCACAGGTACATGTTCATAGGAGGAACAAATTTTGGATACTGGAATGGTAGCAATATCTTATCTTGGTGTAATATTCACACTCATACATACTAAAAATGCCTAATTTTTTTTCTTCTTGAATCGCTTAGGTGCTCTGGAACCATACACTCCTACAACCACAAGCTACGACTATGATGCCCCACTGACAGAAGCAGGAGACCTCACAAAGAAATACTTTGCAATTCAAAATGTCATCAAAATGGTATGCAATAATAAGTCTGTGTTCCCTTAGCCTTTATAGAAGACTTAATTTTTATTTTTCACAACAGTATCGCAAAATACCAGAAGGCCCTATTCCTCCAACAACTCCAAAGTTTGCCTATGGAACTGTACCAATGCGAAAGGTATAGTTCATTCTGTGATACAGTCATATGCAAAAGTTTGAGCACCCCTCTGAACTTGCATAATAATTTACTTTGTCCCCTGCCAAAGGGGTGCCCACAGTTTTGCATATGACTGTATTTTAACAGTCCTGTCTGATGATTTTACAAAATAAGAATTTATGTAAGCTACGTTCCACTTCAGCTGGAGACTGTCTTAGATGCCCTCGAGAAACTGTCTTTCTCTGGTCCGGTCAAAAACATGTATCCTTTGACCTTCACCGATCTTAATCAGGTAACTTTTTATTATTTTGTGTTTTTTTTTGTGTCTGTTGTGTTTTTTTATTTTTTATTTTAGGTTATTTTAGTTGCATTTGCCAACTATCTTTATCTGTCTATTTTGTAGAGTTTTGGCTTTGTACTTTACAGGACCACACTTCCTGTTAATTGTACCAAACCAACTCCACTGTCCTCTCCACTGAATGGGGTACACGACAGGGCCTATGTGTCTGTGAATGGGGTAAGTCTCAAAATTTGTAAATTTCACAAAATTCACTACAGTATATATATATTTATATATATTCATGTATATTCAACATATGTGACTTTCTTGATGTGGCAGTTTGAATATATGTAATGAAATATTGTTTCATTTAATTTCTTTAGTTGAGCAGAATACATAAAAGCCAGTTCCGACACAACGACTCAGCCCTTAGACAATGCTCAAAAGGAGTAGGATGAAGTGTGAACTTGTAAACTCCTACCCCTCTTTCAACATTAATATTAGATATTTAAAATCCATGAATACTAGCATTTTTACAATATACACAAAGCAAAGGATCTTAAAGCACCACTACATGGTTATATACAGGTTGTTAATACAGTAACAATGGAAGCATACCAAAGCATTCATCTTTTCCATGTACATGTATACATGTACCCCTGCGTACCATAGGCGTGCATCCAAACATACTTGTTATTCCAAAAGATGTAACCTGAACACATTGTCCTGGTTCTATTCAACTTAAATATGTAGGCAGGCTGTTATGCTGTAATGTAATTATGTCCTTTCCAAGGTGGCTGTGGGAATTCTTCAAAGATCCAAAAACTTAACCATGAATGTGACTGGAAAAGCTGGAAGTCAGGTGGACATACTGGTCGAAAGCATGGGCAGAGTCAACTATGGAGGAGGAATTAAAGATTTCAAGGTTATTTCTTTCCACCAGCTGCCTTTCCCATTTGTTCACATATAGTTTCCCATTAAAAATATATAAAAAAAAATGTTGAAACTTGCTTTATAAAATATTTTAACAGGGCTTAGTGACCAACATGACTCTAGGAGCAGATGTGCTGACTGGCTGGACCATGTACAGCCTGAATATTGATCAGGCAGTTAGTCAGGGTCTCTTGGAGAAGTCTGTGTCCTCAGATCCACTTCAACCTGCCACACCTTCTCTTCCAACATTCTATGGAGGCAGCTTTATTATTCCTGATGGCATCCCAGACCTTCCTCAAGACACTTACATCAAACTGCCCAACTGGACAAAGGTATGCGTACCAAAATATACTTTTGTGTTACTTCATTGTGTGTTAAGAGTCCTATGGACTTCCCAGACTCCTATCACATCCCTGCAGACCTGAACTATGATTCTAGGGATGAGCTAATGGACTAACAGTCCTAGATACATTTTGCCTCTTGTCTGTCCAGGGAGAGGATTTCTCATTCAGTATGGTCTCCATAAGGTTTCTTATTCTTTTTTTTTTCCCTTCAAATTTTTTTTTGTTTTTTTAGGAGTTTTTCCTTACCAAGAAGGAGGGTCTAAGGACAGGGATGTCCTGGGTCTGTTTAGTTTGGTGTAGTTATTGTTTGTGTTGATTGTGTGTTAAGTCTGATTGTGTGTTTAAGTTTGATCAACTGTTTGTGAATCCCTTTGGGGCGACTGTTGTTGTGATATTGGGCTATACAAATAAAATTGAATTGAACTGAACTGAAATTAAGAAACAATAGTGTTTGAGTTTGAGTTACCCTTGCACAAACAAAGACCTTTGTTGGGTTTGAGATCCCTTATGACAGAAATGTCTGTAATGTTTATTCAGTTTACATGTTAGCCGTTTTTCATTCTTTTTTTTTCTGTCTTCAGGGTCAGATTTGGATTAATGGCTTCAACTTGGGGCGTTACTGGCCGGCCCGTGGACCTCAGGTGACACTTTATGTACCTGGCAACATCCTCAGCACTGCTGCCCCTAACAACATCACTCTGCTAGAATTAGAGGCGGTTCCCTGCAGCTCTGGGCCCTGCACTGTGGAGTTCACTGACAAACCTATTTTAGGTGCCACTGTGCCATACAGCTACACTCCAACCAGGAGACTCTTCTCTAAACAGGATTTATTATGATAAGAGAACTAATACACAGGAAAAAATCATATGTGCAAATCTTAAGAAAACCCAATGCCTTAAGTTTGTATTGAATCAGTGATTATTTTAGGTTTGACTTTTATTATTTTAATGTCATATGTTGTGTTGTGTATAGGTTGCTTTGATGTTCCAGAATTTGATGATGCTAAAATCTCAGATGGAGGGCAGGTGGCACTATTACTGTATAGGTTAAAGGCTATTTTTGAATGAAGTGGCCAAACAGAAAATCCACAAATGTTGAACTTGATAATTGTTTTTTAGGGATTGAGTCCAAAAACTCACTATAGAAGTCTTGTGGCTTAATGCTCTGTCTGCTGTCTCCAATCACAACTGTATGATTCAATAATATCACCACTTTCTGACACTATAGTGAAGAAATAATTTAGTAATCCTTTAGGTATTACTAAAGCTGAGAACAATTTTAAACTTTGTGTCAGATTTTGTTTCATTTGGATAGACCCAGTGATATACAGAGATATTAACTATAAAAATATACATTCTGAATCTTCAGCAGAAGAACAATTTTATCTGTTGTGTAAACTATAACTGTTTGTGTTTCTACCTCACTGAATCGCCTTATTTTTACAAAGGGATGTTTGTATTACTTCTTGCTTACTAAAATTTGTTTTATACAGGACTATCAGGCAAATGTAAAGTACAAAAAGCCTGGGATGCACTAAAGATATGCAGGTGCTTGTGAAAACTTTGAAGTTGCCAGAATAAATTATTGTGCCTTTTAACTTAAAAATAAGTCTAACTTTTTTTTTGTGCCAACCTAAAAATCAGTTGATAGAGAAATAAGATATTATTGGGCTCAAATAGTTAGAATGGGCAATGTGCAGGTTTCTTATTAGTGAATATAAAATATCAATATATAACAATCTTTAAATTTTGCATTAGATTTATTTATTTTTCTTGATTTCTTTTATTATTCAGAGTAGGATAGTAATGGGGTGCTTTTTGTCTTTGGTCCACTACTCTTCCAAAACAGGAGATGGCGCTGTCTATGTTAAGCGCATGTGCAAAATGCGAAGAAAAAAGAGGCGGAGGCCATTACAGTTTTTGTGTGTGTGCCCTGAGCGCGATCAGGGAAGTAAGGAATTTCTTGTATCTTTTCTCAGAAAAAATAATAATAATAATAAGGTAAATGCACGTCACTGATCAAAATGGAAATGTACAGCGAAGTTATAAAGTTCAGTGACTGACAGAACACGAACTGTAGCGTTAGCGTTACATTAGAAAGTAAAGATGCTAATTTCACTGTTTTGGTTGTGCTGCTGCCAGGGCCGTACACAGGATTTTAGAAATACTGAGGTTCATCATGTTGACATTAGTTTAATCCTTGTTTTAGACTTAGTTTAGACCTGGTTTAGTCCTAGATTAGATCTGGTTTCGACTGGTTTTGTCCTGGTTTAGTCCTGGGTTGTTCCTGGTTTAGTCCTTGTTTAGACTTGGCCTAGTCCTGTCTTTTTCCTAATTAAGTCCTGGTTTAGACTGGGTTTGTCCTGGTTTGGCCCTAGTTTAGTTCTAGTCCTTTTTTAGACCTCATTTAGTCCTTGCTTTGACCTGGTCTTGAAACTAGTCCAAACCCGGACTTATTTAGGAAAAAGACAGGCGTATTTTTCCTAAATAAGTGCGGGTTTCCTTGTTAAGTCCTGGTTTGCTCCTGTCTTTTTCCTAAATAAGTCCCGGTTTGTATGTGGTTTAGTCTAACTTAGTAATAGAAAAATACTGAGGTCCGAACCTCTGTGACCTCTATGGTACGTACGCTCATGGCTGCTGCTGACTGGTTTATTTTAAATACATTTCTTTTCTTTTCTTTTTTTTTTTTTTTTCTTTTTTTTTTACTAATGATGAAAACTCACAAATTAAATGAAAATTGTTGTAAAACGAATGCTGTTTTGAGGTATAGTTATTAAAATGCATGCAAACAAGCCTCATGTAAATGACTGAGCTAGTTTCTAACATCTGTGTTATGTTTTCGCTCTGTAGGTGGTGAACTGGACATGACACGGTTACAGCAAGGACATGACGGGACAGCGTGAGGAGAGGAAAAAAGATACCATGATGCTAAACCCTGCCCAGACTTAACTGCATTGGTCAACTTCATAACAATAGCATTTTTAGCTGTAAACTGTCAACCCTGAGACAATGGTAGATAATCGTTACGCCACAGCTCTGGTGATCGGCTCAGTGCTGAGTCTGCTGGCCACTGTATACCTGTCAGTGGCCGTGGGTACTCAGCACTGGTACCAGTATACTGGCCCATCTGTCAAACATGAAGGAAACAACGTGTCCGATCTCAGGGAGGAGTTCATCAATGGAGACTTTGATGAGAAGACCTACAGCGACACTATGTTCCGCCTAAACGGGACCCTGGGACTTTGGTGGAGGTGCATCCAGGTGCCCATGACTTCTCACTGGTTCAAAGAGCCAGGTAAGAACCACTGGAATATTTGTTTGGTCAAGTTAAACAGGATTTATTACCTTGACTGTCAGGCCAAGTTTATTCTTAGTGTATAATTCATGGATGTAGTAGAGCTGTGTATTCTTAACTTCCTACTATATGTGAGGAGCATATGCGGTAACCTAACTTTTTGTCTCCTGACTTTAATTTTAGATCCTAAACTGGAAACTCAGTGTGTCAGTTTCACTCTTCAGCAGCAGTTTTTAGCAAAATATAAATATATTGGGAACCACAACACTGAGGAGGATCTTCTGAGAACATGTGAGTGTCTGCCAAGTCGAAGGATGTTACCTATTATGCTGATTTACACACAATTTTACTACACACTTGTCACCTCAACAAGAAAATCTGTTTATAATCTTACTTTTTATTTTTCAGACCTGTGGAGATGCCAGTTCCTCCTCCCCTTGGTGTCCCTGGCTCTGGTGTTTCTCAGTGGTCTTGTTGGAGTCTGTGCCTGCCTGTGCCGCAGTTTTACCCCGACTTTGGGGGTTGGAGTCCTTCACCTTCTGGCAGGTACAGAGAGCTGTATTTGCTTATTATACTCACCTGCATAATGACACAGAAAACCATTGAAAAGCCAGTGTACCAAATGCTTTATGGGCATAGAGGGGCTAGAGTTAGCGTCATCATGGGACTTGGGGATGAAGTGGTTCCATGAAGACTATGCGTAACTTCCACAGTCAGGCTAAATCGAGACTGAAGGGATAAGCGGCGATTGTTCTGTGTGTTGGCAGCCCGTGGAAGTTGAGCAAAAATTCAATCAAGCCTCAATTAAAAAGTACGGTGAGGAAATTCCCACCTCCATAAATATCCCTTTGACACACAAGGGAAATGACACTGCCCATGAGCGGAGAAACTAATGTGGGAATACTGTCTTTTGCTTTAGTTTGACAGGGCAGAATAAATAGAAGTGGAGCATAACTAAACAAGTAAACAAGCAGACTGTGAAGTGTGTTTTACTGTCACAAAAGGCACATGTGTAATAATTAGGGACTGTCAGCTTTACCGCGTTAACGCATTCAATTAATAGAAAAAAAATTTACGCGTTAAAATGTATTAACGCAAATTAATCACATGATCTGTTTTGCCGTACACCAGTGCTTCTCAAAGCATTTTGGAGGGCATGAAGCCGTGTCGGGGCGCGTGACCGTCTTGGAAATGTGCGTATATCACAACGTTGACTTGTTTTCACGGTGAAAGACCCGCGCGTCCACAGAGGAGAGAGAGCAGCTGCCACACACACGTTTGCCTGTGGTTCGACTTCAGGACAAGTCCACTGCTTTGGCCGCTGCACTACAGCTCTCTCCTTTTACTAATAAATGTTGCATGTGCTTTTTACATTGCTTCCTTTCACTGCCTCTGTCCGTGCGCGTTCCCGGGAGCTGTGCTTTCTGTGCGTCCTGGACCCGCGGTGAGAGCAGGGGGCGATCCATGGCCATTCCCTGAACTTAAGTAGCCACAAGCCGCAAACTCCTACAAACCATTCATTTGCGTTTTTTTTTTTTGTTTTTTTTCCCCCATAAAGCGTCAGTTCTCGACTCAGAGCGGGAGGCTCACGGCGGACAGGTGACCATGCCCCGCCCCTGTCCGCGGCAGCTGAGAGGAGCTTATTAAAGGCTCTCTCACAATATTATACAGTTATTTCTGAGATGTATTTTTTTATCCAAGTAAAAACACACTCAACCTCTCTGGACTTTTTTTTTATTTAAATGTTGCATATTGTCATGGAAAATCTATGAAGTTATACATTGCGATTAATCGTGATTAATCACAGCCCAAGAGTGTGATTAATCTGATTAATTTTTTTTATCGATTGACAGCACTAGTAATAATGTAATTCATGGCACAGAGTGACAAAAATGAGAAATTGTTTTAAATAAAAAGCACTGTGCGTTTTAAGATCTTATTTGATCTTTAAATACAGGTATTTGTTCCAGAAACTGTAAAAGTGATACACAGAACATGTTAAATATTATTAATTGTTAATATAATACTATTAATATGAAAAATGTGTTGTTTATATAATAAATCAATCTTAATGCGACTCTACATTATTTAGTTATTTCAAATAATTCCTGGTATTATTATAAATATAACAAAAGACTCATAGTAAAATGTTAAAACACATTGTGAAAGAGCCTTAATTTGACAAATGTCTGACCTTACCTGCTTCCTACCTAGCAAGCCACCTGTTTACCTGGTTCCATGGTAATCCAGTCTCAAACTAAGGTTTTGAGTTTGCCTTAAACTTCTGCCCTTGAGTTCACTGTCCTTGTGAATATGTTGCCAGATATTTATCTTTTTTTTTTTTTTTTTTTTTTGTGTGTCTAAGTAAACACTGTCTGCACTAGAATATGGCAGTCTTAAATTCATTGTTGATTAACTTAACAGATAGTCAACAGTCTTAAGAGAGTGCAAGCGTTTTTAACCCTATTAACAAAAGGCCTGCATGCCATCTTAAGCTGTAATATTTTACAGACACACACACATAGCTCACACATATTTCACACATAGCTCTTCTTCCACCAGGTCTATGCTCTCTGGGTGCTGTATGCTGCTTCCTGGCCGGTGTAGACCTGCTCCACCAGTTTACCCCACCACCAGAGGGAGTGGAGGGCTCCCTGGGATGGTCCCTTTACCTTGCTCTCATTTCCTTCCCTTTGCAGATGATGGCTGCTGCTCTGTTCCTTTGGGCAGCCAGAAGTCACCGTAAAAACTACACACGCATGACAGCTTACAGAGTGGCCTAAATACTGCAAACTAGGCTTGTTGCACTGTGGACTTCACCAATCTCTTTCTTGTCAATAGTGACAATAACTGAAAAATGACATTGCTTTTTCATACCACATCACTTTAAATAAACTATATTACATATCGAGAAAAGCCTACATTTGTAGCCAGTCATAAGTGCTGAATTATTGTCTAGTCCTGCCTTTTGTTTTCATCATCTCTAGCTTGGATTTTTACCCAAGCATGCTAAGTCTTTAAGACTGCAGCATAGAGAACTTTTTATTTTTTATTTAGTGTCTTGCCTTTTTGTTGCCAGTGTTTCTTAAGCTGCTCACCACATTGCCCTTATTGTGCTACACTGTGCAAGCTTACCATTGTCCTTGAAACCTCTGAATTATTTTTCTGTGTCTTAAACGTTTAGGATGATTTTAAGTGTTTGCTGTGCATGCCTTTAACTGAAATGTTTTTTCCAACTGTGATACTTGTTCTTCTGTGGTAAAGGATGATGAAATAAAACCACTTTTTCAGTTCAAATAATATAATAATGATACTGATGCCACTATAGCCAGTTGCTTCTGTACAATTCTGTACACACTTTTTTAGACCTATGCCACAATGCCTGTGTCTTCACAAATGTTTGTTCAAGCTGTCACCATTTATGTATTATTTTTCATTGTGAAATTTCCCCACTACAAAAATTTTATGGAATTTCATAACAATGGAGTAGATGAAAGGAAAGGAATTTCAAGCTTTTGGAGACATAAGTAGAATATTTTTTAATTACCTAACTATATTGCGTGATTAATCTTGGATATTTCATTAAATCTGTATGTTTCAGTGTAAATTCTAAAACAAGGAATAATTCTGATGTGATAATATTGTTACACATCATACATTTGTGCAGTCTTTTGTAGAAACCAAAGCATGCAGTTCATTTCTATAATAATAAACTTGACTTCATCAAAATGATTTAGTGATTTATTAAAATCTGCATTTTACATTAAAAAAAAAATGCATTTCAGTGATAACTATAATATAAAAATAGGAATTCCAGTGCAGAAAAATTTTATCTGGGCTGTCCTTTAACACTGCACTTTGCATAGTTCAAAAGTATTGCATATGTTCATCAATGCATCAGTTCATTAATATTCATTTATTTTGTATTTTAACTCTTTGTCAATCTTTTTTCACACTTATTGATGGAATGGTTAAAGTTTTCTTCTTAGATAAGTGGAAGGCAATCATTTTCTCATAATAGGCACATTCATTAACAAAGAAAGGGTAAAGTTCTTCTCCCTCGTACTTCACGGTCTCTCCACTAAATGACTTAAAAATGGGGTCGCCGTGCCGCAGGAGCTTGAAGTCATTATCCTGGAGAAAAACAACATTTAAGTTACTCAAAAGAACACCAGGGAAGCTGTTAAATTTTAATATGACATTTACTGATGTTTCCTTTGCTCCATTAGCAATATAACTGAAAAAGCAATAGATTGGAATGACATTTTCAGGAAAGGTCAGTAATTGGCCAAGATGTGAATCTGGAACATCGTCTGGATTGAGAATTTTTAAAGATTGTTTATTCATGAAGCTATTTGACAGGACAGTAAAGAGTGAGGAATTTACAATGAGTTAAATGTTGATGTCAGGAGTTGAGATTTGAACCCATAGCGCTGAAGCGAGCTGTAGTTATTCTTTATTTGTGCCACATGCCTTACCAACTGAGCTATACTGTAGAACCTGGATTCAGATTTTTTTTTTTTTAATTCAACTATGCATTTTGTATTTTGAGAAAGGACCAAATATGCCAACTCCAGCCATAAGGGGTCAGTAAAGGAACAGATTATTTGCTTCAGTGGATTATTTACAATTGTGCAATATAAGGAATTCAAGGCTCAATGGAGAGTATTTACCCCTGAACTAGAAAGATTCTTGTTGATGTCTAATACCATACCTGTAGCTGGGGGTGAATGGCAGCTGTTAGCTCACTAGTTGCTGGGTCCCTTGGATAGTCCACACTTTTCTCCAAAAGAAATGCCTCCACATCTCCACCTTCAAATATTGTTCCTACCAACAGAGCACAACAATTACAATCAACCTATTCATAGATACAGTGAATCTGATATTACAGAAGCACTACAGAAGTTCTCACCAGCATTAAATTTGTTTAGCCAGTCTATAGTGTGATCCACCGCTTCTTTCATCATGTTATAAATGTCAGCCCTTAGTACACCATGCGGCTGAGGGCCACATTCTATGCCTCTAGTCAAAATAAGAAAGCTGATGTAACATCAGATAGTTGTACATTTCTGCATTTTAGTAGAATTTCACTTACTTACCAAAGCCATGTTTACCCACTGAATCTAAAGAATACGCCTCTGATTTGGAAACATTAATGTGGATTGCTCTTATAGGAGCAGTGGGCATCTTGCTCTATACACAAAATGTTAAATTAAAATACTTACTTATACACATATAGTTTTGTTTGTGTCATAAAATGTGCTGTTTGAATTATTAAATATTATTAGTCAACTATAAAATAATAATGACTTATAACAACAAGAAATAAATAAAGTGCAAAAAAAGGCAAAGAACTGATTTTCTTTCCCTTCCCAGCATCTAGGCACTTGTGGCCACTTAGTTGCCGGACTGAACTATTCACTGTCACATTCATTCACTAGGGCAGTTTGGATTAATCAGTTCTTTTAACACATAAATGTCTTTAAATGGTGGGAGAAAACTGAACAAGTCAGAAGCAACCAGTTGTTGCATTTACATGTTCTAAAGACGCTATAGTGCAATATTTAGATTAGGGGCAAGTTACTGACGAAGTATCAGTATGCCATTGTTGTGCTTAGTTTAGGGTTGTTCCAAATGATCAAAATGACAACTCAATAATATTTTCAATCTCCTCCCCAATCCCCCATGTCTGTGAATGCACTGCACCCTCTCCTTCTGAGCTGCTCTAGCACCTGCCCCTCCTAACTCTGCCCCCCTCATACTTCATGGAACTCATTACCAGGAATTTAGTTGTTGGAAAATAATAGAAAATGTTTTCAAAAGAAGCTAAAACTTTTCTTGTTTACACAATGATCACTGATAATTATGTATTTTGATTAGTTGGTGCTGGATATTGATTTAGTTTTGTAATTATAGAATATGTAATGCAGTGTATAGTTAATAAGACGATGATATGAGCTGTTCTTTGAGCTATCTTTTCTTTTGGCATTGGGCTGCTATGAACTATTGTATGTCTTGTATATTATTATTGTGTGTATGCGTGAATGGTGTAAAATTATAAGTAAACCTGTATTGAATACAGAGGAGACCCCAGGAAGAATAGCTACTGTTTTTTTTAGTAGCTAATGGGGATCTTAATAAATTAAACTAAACTTCTGACCATTTACAAAATTCTCAGCTCCGGCAACATAAACGAGACATTAAGCAAGAACAAAAGCATAAATACAAAATGTAAATAATTATCAAAAATAGCACTGAAATAATTTACCTGCAGGTACTTGACAAGGTGTAGGGCAATAGAGTCAAGTGATTCAAAGATGATGCACAGCCCCATGTTGGAGGTAGTGTTATGGAGGTCACACACCAAATCAACAGCTTCTTCACTTCCTTTAGGCCCGAGCTGAGAATTCAACTCATGAGCACGTCTCAGCTCATAAGGAGAGGTGTCTGTTAGTGGAGTACTGTAGAAAAAAATATGGACAAGAACTGTAATTTTTAAGGCTGTATATCTGCAGTTAGAGTTTGTGGTTCATTAATTCTCACCTCAGTAAGGCGTCTGTAAAGCATCGGTTCAGGTCTTGGTCTATGTACCTTCTGCAGGCATCAATAGCTCGAGGATTTGACAGGACAGTGCTGATTGATAAAGATCCAACCTGATCTATTTTCTGTTTCTGCATTTCTCGCACAATGTAGACGCCTGACAACTCATTTCCATGGATGCCACCAGTGATGGCAACACGTGAAAAAGGAGGGAGGAAAATGTGGTCCATCTAAAATTGAAAAGAATTAAAAGGGTAGTTAGTCAAGTTGTTTCAATTTTTTCTGTGCTTTGTTAGTCAGACTTTTTAAAAATGCAGCCAGACAAGTAAGCCATCAGTTGTTAATGGTTGTAAAGAAGGGTTAAAATATCTATCTATGTAACTCTCAGCAAGGACCTTGAGTAGTTTAGTTAACCTTTTACGATAATCACTCACTAGGACACACTAGGACTAGGACACTCCTGCCTAATGTGCAAGGAAATAATAGCGTCTGATTGGCTGGATAAATATCACAAGTGCCAAAAAACACTGCAGCTGTGTTTGTGTTTTTTGAAAAATGCATTTTGCTGTTGTTGTTATCGACTCTTTTTAAAGAAATGCTTGAGTTTTATTGTCAAATATCAAGGCAAATATTACTAATATTACTAATACTACAAAATATTATTTTACTTGGCATTAATTCTTAGTTTACTTCATAGATCCAAACTCAAGTTCAACCCTGCCTTCAAATGTGTGAAGATGCATTCAGAGCACCCAGAATGCATGCACACATTTTAAATCCCCATAATTACCAGTATGTTTAGCATAACAGACTTCAGGTGTAGTGGTGGTTAATGCCTATGCTGTCACCTGAACCAGGGGGCAAACTCCAACCAGAAAAGAAAGAAAAGGTGCAACAGAAATGAATTTTCTATTTGCAGACCTCATGTGTAAATTCAAAGATGCAACAATGACACACTGATCAAGAAAACACAACAGTCCTGCTGCCACCAATTCCCATTCACACAAAAACACTCAGTAAGGTTTTCTACATCATTACTAACAGTAAACACCTCCTGTTACAGAAGTTTGGGTTTTAAGGTGGGGATGCCATACATTAACAAAAGCCTTTCCACAACAGAGCTAGAACTGAAACTTATTTGTAGTTTACCCAAGAGGCTGGTCCCATTTGAACAGAAACAGGATAAACCGGAACACTACTGCTAAACTAATGGCTGACTAATGGCTAACTTTTTCCATTGACAGTGTCAGCAATGGAATCAACAGCGAACATATGTTCCCTGTTGCGACAAAAGACAAATAAACAGCAAATAGCTTTGTCCTTAACTGACTGTAAGGACGTAAACCGTAACGTAGTCATGCATAATAAGAAGTCATATGTGTAAGGTATTATGTAATATCAATAAAATATACTTATACTGAACAAATTGACTGAATACTTTGCAGGACTAGGTGTTATGATACATAAATCAAATGTGTCAAACCACAACTCTTACCTCTCTGCACACAGAACTAAACAGGCACTCACTGAACTGCAGCAACCTTTGAACCTGACATGCAATGTTAACAGGAATTTCAGAAATCAAGTCACAACCAGAAGTGCAGATCCTGCACATACAGCCAACATCAGTCACTCAACACACATAACCCACGCATGCTGTCTCGCAATTTTATAGCTCTCTTCTCCTCCGCCCTTTTCCTGTGACCGCCTTTTTTTCCTGTGACCGCCTTTTCTTTCTGTGTGAGCTAAAATTTAATCTACTTTTATGACTTTAAACTTTGGATTCTGTAAGTAAAAGTATGGTAACTGATCAACTCGGAGTAAAAGCACCCAGCAAAACTGTTACTTGAGTAAAAGTACAAATTATTAAATATATAGTTTACTCAAGTAGAAAATACATACTACTACCACCATTACAAATGCTACTATTAGGGTTAAAACTGCTACTAGTAGTACAATAAATGCCGTTGCTACCACTACTTCTATTACTACTACTACTACTACTACTACTACAGCTATTATTGCTAAAACAACTATTGCTGCTACCAATACTAACTGCTTCTACAGCTAAAACTACTACTACTAGTGGCCTCCTACTGCTATCATTGCTACCATTACTAATACTAAACTACCATTATTAACTGCTTCTTCTGGTATTACTACCACTAATAATATTATTAGCACTACTACAATTACAGCTACTACTGCTACTTCTACCCACTTTACAACCAAGGGTGACCAGATTTTTAGATCCAAAAACTGGGACACATAATATTTTCATTAACTCTGGTGCATTTGAACTCACCAAGAGACAAAAAGTGTAATAGTAAGTAATAGTAAGTAAGTGTAAAGTATATGATGCTAGGGCTTAAGTTTTAAATTTTAATGGCAATTTATTGATAAAAAATAATGACATTATAAATATATTTAATGACAAAAGTATTAAGATTAATGATTTTAAGCATCCTATGCTTTTCTATTAGTTAAAATAGGGACAACTGGGAAGTGTTTTTACAGATATGCCTTGGGACTTGAGACAAGAAGCCTAAAACTGGGACTGTCCCAGTTAAAAAGGGATGACTGGTCACCCTGTACTAAGGTAAAAAGATAAACTTTTCCTTAATAAACTAAAAAATAATAATACGAATGCATTAATCATATATTGCGCTACTCAAGTACTCATGTAAAAGTATGCTCAAAAATGTATTTAAGAAAGAAAGAAAGAAAGAAAACAAACATTTTCTTCCAAAAAGTAGGCTATTTAGGTACTAAATAACTTTAGTATAAGCACCTTACGTTCCACCTCTGCCCTGTAGGCTGAGTCCTACTGGACGGCAAAAAGGCAGCACATGGAAGAAGTTCCTGATTGTCTGTAGCAGTAAACCAAGTCCATGTAAACATTAGCTGTACACAGAAACCAAATCCAACAGGTGTCAAGTGTAGCAACACTTCACCTACAGACCCTATGGCATCCTTACACCCTACATTGCAGTCTAAACATAAACATAGTCACAAAAAAATAAAAATAAAAAAAAAAACATTTTTAAAACCCAAGTAGCTTAGATACTATACCCGTCCTCTCCATACAGCCACTCTGTTCACTCAAATGTCGCTCAAGTACAGTGCGCTAAGCTCAATTTAGACTGTAATCCTGTCAGCCCGGACCATTATAGGCTTTGCACTGCTCACATGTTAGGTCTCTAGAGGGAGCTCTTACTCTCTCTGTCTTTCTTAAAGCCACTGACCTTGACTTTGATTGAACTGTAACTTTTAGCCTATCGCGTGTTTCTCTGTACAGTCCTAGTAAACTAGATGGACCCTAATTTTGCTATATACTTCTGATCTATACTATAGGCTGTTTCTCCACAAATGTACATAAAAGGTGGAAGAAGTACTCCAAGTCTTTACTCAAGTGTATTTCAAAATATTATTACTTATTAGAAATCTAATTTCTCATATTACTAACAAAATTACAAAAATAAAATAATAAAATAGAAATATCATTTGTTGAAATAACAATATATTTCTAATTATTTCCTCTACAAAATAAATATGTATTACTCCAGCTAATCTTCTGCACTACAGTTCCACTATTCACAAAACCCTTGTTCATTTTATTTGCTCTTTGGTTTTCTCAAAGTGGGTGGGGCTAACATTTTGAATATGAACTGACCAGGCCAATAAAAAGCAGCAGCTATTAAGTATGTAAATTCAAGTCATTTATTGGTTTAGAAAAACAAAAACAAGTGTGTTTATTATGTTTTTATTTTGTGTGGCTCTGAGAGAAAATAGAGAAAATCTGAGAGAAGCAACTACATGAAATATAAACTAATAAGACTTATGGAGGCAGGCAGTGTGCTCAGTAAATTGTATAGTGTTAAATGAACACTGTCAGTGAACTTATGTTCATTGACATCACAGTCAGCACTCTCGCCTCACAGCAAGAAAGTCCCAGGTTTGATTCCTGGACCATGTGGGGCCTTTCTATGTTGAGTTTATATGTTCTCCCTGTGGCTGGGTGAGTTTCCCCCATCAACCTCAACAATTTACGGTACAATATCAAGTTTGAAAGGTATGGTATTGTATGGTGTTTTGTATTGCATTATTTGTATTATTGCATAAGAGGAAACCAGGAAGCTTTGATTAAAGACAAGTTTAGTTTATTAAGAAGGGTTAGGATTTAATAAGGTTGCACTTCTTTCCACTCCTTTTTTGAGCAGGTAAAACACTTGGTTTGTTATGATTAATGTAATATTTTTCAATTGTTTTCATATGTACATACTTATATTGTCAAATGTACATGCTCAAAATAAAAATTATCTATCTATCTAACCTCAAAACAACACATGCAGGTAGGTCCTGACCAGAAATTATTGTTTCCAGTAATTAGAAAAGCTAATAGATGTTACAACAGAAATTAAAGCTATTCTAGTGGTAAAATATTGGCTTATTGAATTTGATAATTCATTTTGAAATGTACAAAACCAAATAAATATAACTGTGACAACTAGAGTAGATAATATGACAAAATGCTATGCAGAAAATGACAAAAGTTTTCTAAGTCAGTTTAACTACTTTTGTTTTTTGTTTTTCTTTTTTTTTTTTTCATTGTAGTTAAGCTTTCCACCTTTAGTCTTTTCCATCTTTCCACCGATATTAAGAAATGTCAAAGCACAAGTAAAAGCAAATCTTTACTGTAAAGATCTTTATTGTTAGAAGCAAACATGATCCATCTAAACATCTGCTGCTCTCAGACACCTCACTCCCAACATCGGTTTACAAGTGTTGATGAGCTTTCTATTCCAAGACACCTGCCAATTTGATATAGTCTTGCGTTAACTGAGGCCTGTGTGTGCATTAAATATCTGGGATGCACTGATGACAGGCTAGTATGTGATTTCCATCAAAGATTACAAACAATATAAAGAAATCTGTGTAAATTCAGACCTGGATATCTGAGGAGGCAAAGTTTAGAATGGTTTATATGAAACTTAAAGATCAATCCAGATATCACTGCATTGTCTGCTCTGTAACAATACATTGCAGCCATATCATCACCTTTAAAGAGTTTTTCTTAAGAATTTAAAAAAATAAAACAGCTCTTACTTATTTTAACAGGAGTCCTACACAGTTTCTTTGATTTAATGATAGATGAATTATTCATGGTGAACAGAGGCAAAGGATTTTGGATGCAAGTAATGATATTATTAGGGTAGCTGTTTCTTACCAGCCCTGACCTTTTTAATACGGAAGTCAGGGAGTATTTTGAAAGTAGTTCCTTGTAATGACATTTGAGAAGGGGAGTGGTCCCATAGGAGTGTCCTCTGGGTAATGAGGTCCTGCTGGGAGGAAACTCACTTTCTGACCTTCTGTTTCCAGTAACACAAAATTAGCAAATTATAAAGGCTCTGACTCAATCATTTAATAAAAATGAAGTAACTGAAAACATCTTATTGTAGGTAGTAGCTTGAATAAGAGTTGTTAAAACAAGTGCACAGCAGGTGAATCTGACTCTAATTGGAAATAATTAACACAGCAGGGGAAGCATCATTGTAATCTCTATTTTTGTATTTGCATTTTAATCATTTACATTCCCAGTGCAGTTTTCAAATTCTGTCTCATCACAGTTATTAAGAACTACTTTCAAATCTGTGCTCAAGTAAAAATACTACTCTAAAAATATTACACAAATAGAAAAGTGATAGAAAAGTGTAGATTTTACCATCATCTTCTGCTCACCATCTCCTTTCCATTCTGCATTCCACATTCTTCCATCTTATCCAGTCCATCCTCTAATATACATTTCAAATGTGGTGTGGTCATTGCTAATAAATCCACCTCTGTTGATGAGTAGGAAATACTTGTACTAGTCTCCTAGTACAGATATGAGTTTGTTACATCTTTGCTGTATAAGCGTGTATGTCACACAATGATATAATATATAGCCTACTGCATAATACAATAAGTCAATTGGGTTTGTTGTGGCTGTGATTTAATGCCCTGCACACAAGAATACATTAAGAAAAATACACAACACATGAGGTTCTAATGGCCTAGGTTGATCTACTCAGGGAGCTTATACTTACATAAGATGTAATAGCCCTGAAACTATGCTTTAAGCTTTGCTTTTGATGGCCGCGCTATAAAGGATTAACTGTATCACACTCATCCAAGGCATCATCAGCTCTGAAGCCGGATGAGTTGTTTGAAGCGATGGGACATTTAGCACAGCTCTGATGTCCAAACCTCTATTGAGAAGGTAATGGCAGTAATTACAGGAAGAGATGGTCACTACACACCTGCAGCCCATCAAGTTTGGATCTGGATCACAGACATAAGGTGCTTTCATGTTTGTCATCTTTGGTTTGTTAAGCATTTTGGAGTAGATAGATAGATAGATAGATAGATAGATAGATAGATAGATAGATAGATAGATAGATAGATAGATAGATAGATAGATAGATAGATAGATAGATAGATTATATTGCAAGTTATTGTAACTTTAGAAGGCCCTAGTTTTTGGATTGACTCGATATTTTTAGGATAGTTAGAATACAACCAACAATTCTAAAAAAAAAAAAGTTGTAGCCTGGCAGCCTAACTGTAAGACCAATGCATGGACCTCTTGGTAACATTTAATCAAGTTTTCAAGCATTCTTGTGAAAATAAAGCCTTCTAAAGTGAGTGATATCATTCCCCAGGTCCATCTGTGTGAGTGACGGCAGTGATTGGCCGCAGTCTGTCTGCTCGGTGTGTCTACCGTCACAAGCTGCGTTGTGCGTGTGCAGCGAGTGGGTGATGCCAAAGTGATTTGTGTCGCCTGTCTGCAGCTCATTCACACACATCCCGGCGCTGATCTCTTTGAGGAATGGCCTTTAGGTACAACAACAGTGGGAATCTGACCAACCAGTTCGTGCAGCCTGCGTGGCGCGTGGCTCTCTGGTCCGTGGCCTACAGCACGGTCTTGGCTGTGGCAGTCTTTGGAAACTTGATTGTCATTTGGATTATTTTGGCGCACAAACGTATGAGGACAGTGACCAACTATTTCTTGCTGAACCTGGCTTTCTCTGATGTGTCCATGGCTGCCTTCAACACGCTGATCAACTTTATCTACGCTGCGCATGGAGACTGGTACTTCGGAGAGGTCTACTGCAGGTTCCATAACTTCTTTCCTGTTACCGCAGTGTTTGCCAGCATTTACTCCATGACTGCTATAGCCATCGACAGGTGAGAGCTAATAGAAATTTAAATGTGTTGTGTTGCTTATTTAATGTTGGTTTGGTCTATAGCGGCATTTTGGGTCATGACTAGGGTCACTAATTGCAGTTTTTAATTGCTTTGCCCATAGGCATGGCTGAGATGCTTGGCCATTTTTTTTTTAAGTCAGACTCAAATGCCAAGTCGCAATGTAGAAAATTACATTTTAAATAATTATAATCAAGTATATTGTTAATTTGTTTCTTGTTATTTAGTGCATGGAGAAAACTCATGTTTTTCCTTTATCTTAGGAAATCCTTAGATTAACAAATTTGTTAAGATCTATGTTGCAGATTGATGTATAGTAGGCTATAGTATATTATATATCACTGTTGTTGGTCTCAGAGTTTGTTGTGTCCACTTACTGTCCATACTTGTGCAATAGCAAGCTTCTGAATCATCATCATCATCATTAACATTATTGTATGTGCTGATTGTCCTGTGCAGGTACATGGCCATCATCCATCCCCTGAAGCCTCGTCTGTCTGCGAAGGCGACCACTGGCATCATTGTGATCATTTGGAGTCTAGCTGTAGCGCTGGCTTTCCCTCTGTGCTACTACTCTTCCACCAAAGCCCTGCCTCAAAGGATCATCTGCTATGTGGCCTGGCCCCGCAAGGCTGAGGACCATTTCATGTGAGAGTGCACCAAAAATAAGATGTATATGTATGGCATACAGGCATTCTCATCTAAAATCCTTGATAATAAAACCTTTTTCACATCTCAAGGTATAATTATTTACACAGATGAGCATGCTGGTGTCACTCCCTTAGATGGTTGGCAGGGGCCAGTATTTCTGTTAAAGTTCCAAGCTATTTTTCATAATATTCTAAAATAAAATTCACAAATGTTGAACCTGATCATTTACATTAGTGACAAGGTCCATTATCCTGCTATATGTATCCAACTACACAAAATAAATCAGCCTTATTAATAGACATTTTGCCTACCCCCATCTCAATTAAACACTACAGGCTTAATGTTGTGATGTCATCTAAAACCCAGCAATTGTGTGGATAAAAAATTTCACTCATAGAAAATAGCACATATTCTCAGACAAATATGTAGCTCTTAGTGATTTCTAGCCACCAATGACTCATTTAATCCAGTTATAGAGGGTCACAAGCCAGGGTATTCTTTTTTGCCAGTCCCAAGCCTGCCACAAACCCTGGGAAAAAAAAAAGAATACTGCCATTAACTTAAAGACTTTGGTAATGTTGATATACATTAACATATACTTGAGTACCAGCCCCACAGCAGCAGTAATGTATACATAGACCTCCATTTGTCAGATGTTATAATATCAGTTGTAAACGATATTGCTTCCCAATTGCACACATTGTGATTTTCTGTGTTTTACCGTTCTAGCATACATTTTGTCCTGTTTCCACGCAGGTATCACATCATAGTGACAGTCCTGGTGTACGCCCTGCCTTTAGTGGTCATGGGCATCACTTACACCATTGTGGGTGTGACTCTTTGGGGAGGAACAATTCCTGGAGACTCCTCAGATAACTACCATGGACAGCTGCGTGCTAAAAGGAAGGTAATGATCATCAGCATTCTCAGTGTGAACTTTAGAACTGGCTTTAACATTCAAGCACTGTTCCTTTCTAATGTTGCCAGCTTTCATAAATTCATGAAGGCATCCATTCACAAGTGGTCACAAGCCAGTGTACTTTTAGTGGCAGCCCCAAGCATAAATGAAGAGGCTTGCATTAGTAAAAAACAACAACAATAAAAAATATACCAAATAAATATGCAACAATCACTGCACAATAAAAGGCAGCTGATTTGTTGTGGCAACCTTGGCAGGAAAAAGCTAATAGGAAAGAAGTCAATTAGTATGTGTTATTTATTATTTTTCACAGATTTGTTTTGACCCACAACACCAAAGTGGGCTGTAGTCATTCTGTATATGAGCCACATGCTCTTCCACCTGAGCAGGAAATGTTATATATTCAATATTTGTTTATTGTCTGCAAAACAGGAACTTGTTGTAAATTGGTTTGATAACCAAGACAGGTCTGATGTATTGTCACCATAGTGTTTTACTTATCTCAATAGTTCACAGTTACACCCCAGATATTGCAGACATGGTACGATAAAAACAAATATAATTTATACAAATGTAAGGCTTTAGGTTAGGCGGAAGTGCGTATTTGGATATGCTGATCCATTAATTTTGCTATAATCTGGTCATGGTCGAATCACAGTCATTTGTTGCACTGTAGCCACTGTCAATGTAAGGATTAAGGTCAACCCAGGCAGCCATGACAAGAGACTATCAGTACGATTGTGGGATTATTCCGCCAAATCATACAGTTCATTGATATAGACTTTATTTAGGTGTAGGTTAATATGACAGATTATGACGACATGGGTTCTTACAAATAAATACTTTTTTTTTATTTTTTTTAGATAATATCTTGTTTTGCAGTTTTGTTTTTACCTTTTAGAGACTTTTTAGTGTTTATAAACAATATGGCTGTGTTCAAACATGTGGTGACATGTACTATGCAAACCACAATAAATTTTCTATGGAGGAATTTGCATAGCCAATAAATATTGCAACTAATGAATAATCAAGATGTTTTTGGCAACTGATGTAATGTCAAACTTGGTTAGAAAACATTGTATTGTGTATTAAAATGTAGCTGTTTTATTTAATGTAGCAGTTGTATGCTGACTACAAGATCTGCATGCTAATAAGTAAAAGTAAGTAAATTTTAACACATAAATCAACAACAGTCAGGCATTTTTGCCACCTAAAAATATTGTATTTAACGTTCTTAATTCACTTCTCTTGTTACCAAACTGCAGGGGCATTTTCTTTTATCATGTCACTCATGGCAGCATTTATTCTGCATTGCATTGAAAAGCAGGGACAAAATAGGTGCAGATTTTACATAATTTACAATCAACCTGGGCTTCACAAAAATGCATCAAAGGCTGAGATTGTTGGCTAAATTGATGCGAGATGAAAGAGATTAGAAAATGCGAGGAAACAAAGCTGCAAGACATTCAAAGAGGTTCAAGATCTCATATGAGATTGAGTTGAGAAAAGCATCTCTCTGTCAGATGATGGTATAATAGTGCCCCCACCCCACCCCACCCCACCCCACTGGGCCACATTGTAATGAGTGCGGCACTTTGTGACCGTCCTACCTGCAACCTGCTGATCCTGTTGCGTCATCGGTGACCTTTCCCTCTTTATTGCGTACCACTCAGGATGCTTTCAAAGGAAACGTCAATATGGTCGAAATGAAGAGAAACAGACCAAACTGTTTTGCTTCATGAAGAATGGGCACAGTTGAATTCACTTTAAAGAGGTTATTCAGAAAGAGCCGTAATATTGTATACCACTAAGCCCAATAGTTTTGCTCTACTGGGCTGAAGGTATACAACATTATATTATGTTTCTCATCCAAATGCTTTTCCTGTAGTATTTAACTGTATGACAGGTTAACATCTTAAGAATGATTGAGAAAAAGGTGGTTGGTTGATATTGCATCTCAATAAATTTGAATTTTGTAAAAAAGTGAATTTATTTCAGTCATGAAACCCATAGAGTGTTGCTGCGTTTCAGATAGCATCACAAGATAGGGGGTCAAAGGGGCCTGTGGTCCTGGGCCTCAGAAATGGTCCCTCTTCTTATATTTTCAATTATAAGGGGCCCATGTGAAGCCTTCTTGACCCGGGCCCCAGCCAGGTTGTGGGCCTGTGCACTTGTATTGTCTTATACCTGTCCCCTGTATTCAAGTAAAAAAGTCTTTACAATGTTGAGTAGAAAAGCTCTCAATTTTCCTAGCACTATCATTTACTTAGTACTAGTTACACAAGGGAACCCAAAGCTCCAAGTTGCAAAGCTCATACCTCACCTTTTTGCATTTTTGCAGGTGGTGAAAATGATGATCATTGTAGTGGTGACCTTTGCCCTCTGTTGGCTGCCCTACCACATCTACTTCATTGTGACGGGTCTGAACAAACATCTGAGCAAGTGGAAGTACATCCAGCAGGTTTACCTGACTGTGCTGTGGTTGGCAATGAGCTCCACTATGTACAATCCTATAATCTACTGCTGTCTCAACAGTAGGTGAGTAACCACTTTGCCCCCCACATAAACTATGGCCTCACCAACTAGATTTCCTTTATATTGCGGCAAAGGCACTTTTCAATTAGAGCAGGTCTCTTATGAGGTTAGTTTTAGAGTTTAGTTTTAGAGAGAAAACCCAACTTTCACAGACAGTTAGAGAGAGATCTAATGACCGAGAGGTCCGCACTTGTCACACAGAGTGAGAGGAACTGCGTCCATAGGTTGGGGTCAGGAGCACAGATGTGGCCAGTAGCTATAGGTCGCTCATTACTGGGATGTCTCAGAGACTTCTGTACCAACCCCCAGATGGAGAAGTAGACAAGGACAGAGGGTGACTGTCAGTGAACTAGTAAAAATAGCTAGAAGGCTCAGTGTGCCATACATCCCCCAGCAATCTAGACCTAGCACACCTAATCTAGATCCTCTAGCTACAATATGCTCTGTCAAATACAAATGTCTTAAGCCTTTAATCTTAAAGGTGGGGAGGCCTCCCAGATAAAAACAACAATAGTGTTAAAAGCTAGAGTTGCAGTGAGGTTTGAAATCCACATCTGGGTATTCAGATTCTACACCCCTTCTCTCTAGTCTGTGAGCCCCAACACTTGCAGGTATGTCTGTCTATGGGTATACTCAGTAGACAGATGATGAGTTGAATTTAACAAATATTACATTCAAAAGTGGTGTATATTTTGTTCCCTCTGGGCAGTGGTACAGGAAACAGGCCATACTCAAACTGACCACTCCCTTTACTGGCCTCAATGTGTGTTTGTGGTGATTTGGTGAGATAAGACAGTAATGAGATGTTACTCAGAGGTATAAAAGCAACTGGTACAATACATTCTGAAACAACCTTTTTCTTTTATTTAAGTAAAATTTAAAAGTAAATGTTACTTTTACTCAAGTAAATTAAGTCTCTAAACAAGTAAAAATATTTTTAACTTCAGGGGCAAAGTGGGTAGCAACAGTCAAAATGGTAGTGGTAGTCATAGTATCAGCAGCAATATTAGTAGCAGTTGCACAAGTAGTGGAAGCAGCACTAATTGTAATAATGGTAATAGCCTCAGAAAACTTTACACTCAACTTTTTTAAGTTTTACTCAAGTATTTTTTTATTGTGTATGTTTACTTATAATGGTACTTAATAATGTTGTATTATTTTGGGTCAATTTAATAAAACGAGGCATTACTCTTCATTTTCTCAACATGTGTGTCAAAGCGATAGCGTGTGAGATTTGGCTGTATTCCCTGAACTGGAAACTCAACCGAGCAGTGGACTATGTTTTCTGAGCAACCACAGTCGTATATTTTATTGTTAGATTTATTTAATTCAACTAAAATATGGTTGTTATGGGGTCTAGAAATCAGATCTTTCTGTAAGATAGCACTTGCACTGAGTGATTTCTAATTAGATGGTCAGAGCTGAGTCACTTTCCACAGCTTTCAAACAATTGTGTTTTAGTGTGGCAATATAAGAAAGGTCAATGGAGCCAGTTAAAGGTTTGTTTAATGATTAGAAGGCAGTGTATTTTCTGTTAAAAAGTGACATTGGGAACTCAGTACATAATATTAAGTTGGAGATTCCAGTATGCATGAACAAGTTCTTACAGACATGTCTGTATTCCAGATTCAGGGCTGGATTCAAGCTTGTTTTCCGCTGGTGTCCCTTCGTTCACTCGTCCAGTTATGATGAGCTGGAGCTGCAGAACAGGGGGCTGCGGCCTGGATACCAGAGCAGCATGTGCACCAGCATCCTCAGCAAAGACAAGAGCGTGCGTGTCCATGGAAACAGGCTGCGCTTGAACTCCCAGACCTCTCACTCAATTAAAGACAGTTAGCACCGACAAGGCTTTCAGGTTCAAGTGGAATGTTTTTATGATTATTACTATACATCTATTATAACTTTAGAAGTGAATGTTGACCAGTGGTGGAAGAAGTAGCTACTCAATTTCTGTACTCAAGTAAAAGTACAGATGAAAGAGCAAAAATTTACTCAAGTAAAAGTAAAAGCATCAACTTAAAATTTCTACTTAAGTAAAAGTATAAAAGTACTAATTTTTATAAGTACTTGCAAGTAAAAAAGTAGAAGTATTTTGCACAGACTCAACAGCTCATGAATGTGTTAAATGTGAGGGATTTTGCTGATTTCAGATTAAATGAACTGGTGCAGTACAAGAGATTGAACCTGTCGATGAGGCTTCTGTCTTTATTATTCTGAGGTTTCTAAAGGAGTACTACTTTACTGCATCTGTTATATTTAAGTACTGTGTGTCTACAATAAGGGCAAAAACAAATGATTTAAACTGGTGGTGGGGCTCGATAAAAAAATTAATCTAATTAATTAGAGGCTTTGTAATTAATTAATCGCAATTAATCACATTTTATCAAATAGCAATCTTTATATGTCAGAAATAAAATATAGGAGCTTATTTGTATGTTCTGGCACATTTTAACTTGATTTCAAACTAACACCGCAGTCAAACAGGGCAGTGTTCAGCATTTGTGCATCAACCTCTGCCTCCTGCGCACGTAGTAACACGCAGCACGCCTCTCTCCTGTCTCCTTGTCTCCTCCTCTGTGTTCCGTGTGTGACCTCCGCGTGGACCTGTCCTCTCCCCTTTGCGTCTGAACCCAACAGAATAATATCCCCTGTGTGCGTCACTCAGCTGTGACAACAATCCGAGATACCATTAACGGCGCCTTGAAGCAGTGAGTTTGGAAGTGAAAGAAAAGCGACGCCGTGCGCTGGGTGCGCAGAGGCGGCCAACCTCGACCCTGCAGTTACCTGTCGTGCAGTCATATAGGCACAATATCCAACTGTTCACAGCTTTGGTCAGTGTGGATGTCCAGCTCTGGTTATTGTGTGCCAGAAACTAGGTCAGTGAAAAAAGTTCCGTGTTGTCGTAGACAAGTGCGATTAATTAAAATTATTTTTTTTAATGTGTTCATTTCTCTGTAATTGATTAATCATGATTAACGCGCTAAAGTCCCAGCCCTAATTTAAACTCAGTACTACTTCAAACCAAATGTAGTGAAGTAAAAAGTACAGATACTTGCTCTAAAATGTAGTGAAGTAAAAGTAAAAGTACCCCTTGTAAAATTTACTCAAGTAAAGTACAGATGCATGAAAAGTGTACTTAAGTAAAGTAACTAAGTACTTTTACTTTGTTACATTCCACCCCTGATGCTGACAAATATATGATCAACATTGTTTGAATATTACAACTTGTGATACAGTATGTATGCATGTAAACTACTTCTCTTTTTAAACTTGAATATATGTAAGATTTACAATATACAGTATACGAGTGCATGGCTAATAATTAGAAAAATGAGCACCTTTATTTCAGTAGTTCAATTCAAAGTAAAACGCATACACTACAGTACACACATCTGTGATGATATGGCTACAATTAATGAAAATTCTGTATCACATGAAATTAAAATATAATTCACCATATTATTTTTGAGATGTGCCTGTAGTTATGATGCTATTTGTTGTATCTGTGTAATCTTTGTTCATATAAAAAAACAGTCTATGTCATAGCTATGTAACCAATAATGATCATAATAACCAACTGATGTAAATTGCAGTTACTTACTCATGTTTTGATATTTATTTTATATTTAAATAGAAAATTAAATATTTCTCAATAGCCTAAATACATCATAATATATCGCCTATAGACTTGCCTATATGCTGGTTGGCATATATATAATTAAACCAGACCATTATATTATAATTATATTTATCACTAGAATTTTCTAGAACTGTATTATCACTGAATGTAATTTTCACAAGTGCTTTCTGTCATTTTGTTTGTAAAGGATTGTGCCATTATGAAACAAAGTAACTGAACACCGAACAATAAATGTGAATGTTTTAATGTAAAAAAAAAAACTTTGATGTTTGTTATAATAAAAATCAGTTGGTCTTTTGATAAATTTTGCTCAGATTCTGTTACATGTACAATCATCAGACATTCAACAGCAAGAATAAACCAGAAACATAACTGAGAGAAAAAACAATGACAAAGCAGGTATCATCATAATCACTGAGCAACTAAATGGAAAATGGCTATTGTGAAAATTCTATTACAAAAATATTCACAAACAACCAATTACTTCAACTGAGGATAAACAATGATGAAGCCAGAAGTAGTCAGGACAAGCCAGTGAAGCGGGACATCAGCAGGTGACCTGCAAAGGAGCAGACAGAGTTAGATAATAGTATATGTTCAGTGTAAAATGTTTCGGCTGTTGTGATGCAACCTACGCCTTTACTGTGTTGAGAGAGAATTTTGGGCGAGGCTTCGTAAGGGCGTAATGCATTAGTAAAAAATGAACAAGTGTTACTTTATCATTGGACTTACAACGAGAAATGAATATAGTGAAGAATTATAACAAATATTTTTACTGCTGTATTTTAGATGCAGTTCTGAGAAAGCCAACACATGACCTGAAGCAAGGTGTGGATGGCCATACCTAATAATGTCTAATTCAGGCTGACTTGCTGACTTGATAATAATAAATAATGCATTACTCTTATATAGTGCTTTTATAGGCACTCAAACCCAGTGCACCATTCATTCACTCCTCAGTCACACTCAGTGGTGGTGAACTACTTCTGTAGCCACAGCTGCCCTGGGGCAGACTGACAGAAGCACTGGCTGCCATTTTGCACTTACAACCCCTCCAGCTACCATCAAACACACAATCATACTGACAAGGTGGGTAAAGTGTCTTGCCCAAGGACACAATGACAGCATGCAATGCCAGCAGCAGGAATCAAACCACCAACCTTCAGGTTAGTAGGCGAGCAGCTTTACTGACTGAGCTACTGCACCTAATATAAATAAATAATAAATAAATAAATAAATAACAAATAATAGCTCTTACCTTGAAAATATGTAACAGTTGTGCATGCTCTTTTTTTTTGAATGTTTTAAAACAATCATTGTGTATGTACTATCGTACTTGTCAACATTCATCTTGTCCTCCACTGTAAACTCCTCACTTGGAGAGATGAGTATAATTTGCTCATCATTACAAATGTTGTTGCTAAGATTGGCAAAAAAACAAGTAGTGATGTTCAAAATGTCTTCTTCATGAAGGTCTCTTTCCTTCTGAAGTATCTCCATACTTGAATAGCCTTTGAAAAACCTTCCTAATCTCACACTTGAGCCTTTTTGAACACTGAATTGAAGGTCTGAGAAACCATATATCGTCTTACAAGCCCCTGAGTTAAGCAGCCTTATGGAATCCATGAGTAAAAAATGGATGGACTTGAAATGGAAGTTGTCCTCATAGGTGGTTGCATTGGTCCCATATGTATTCACTGCGTTGTTCAGAGCTGTTCTAAAACTGTCACTGTCATCACTGATATAAGTCCGAAGTGCAGTGGTATGCTCCTCCACCCCTCCAGGGATCATCTCTGAGCACTTGGTGGACAGGGAGCCACGCCATGCCCTCTGGAAAACATCACTGTTGTTCAATTCTTCTTTTAACAGATCAGAGAGGACAAACTTGTTCAGAGCCTCTTCAGTACATCCTTCATACGTGTCGTCTACGGCATCTTGCGCCATGTTCAAGCGCACTTCTGCAGCCACCTTACAATGAACAAACAAAAACGTACAGTTGACATAATAACAATAGATTATGCATTGCAGCAAATGGTGAAAGATAATACTTACTTGGTTGTAGAAAGCCATGGTGCAGATAACAGCAAGAACAAAATGTCTTCCTTCCAGCATTTTTAATTATCTAGTAAAAACAACACAATTGATTCTGTGAGCAATCCTCTGTCTAAATGAGCCCTTGTTCTACGCTTATTGCAAAAACAGGGACTGCCCTTCCACACTGCGGCTAATCTGTAAAAAATGTAATGTTCAACACTTACCTCAGCTCTGGTAAAATTAGTAAAAAAGGCGTTAAATCAGGACAGTCTACTTCCAACTGCAGTGCAATCATTCTCTGCACTGCATAGAGGAAGTAAGAAAACTTATCTTTCCCAGCAACTCCTTTCCTGTGGAAAGAGATAACAAACACGTCACACTAGCGGAAAAAGACCCACTTGGTAGCTCGTGAGATTTGCACATTGTGTGAGTCATTTTAATACAATGAAGTAAACATTAATAGACATTTCCAGATTTTTTTTCTTTGATGTTGTTAAAATGTTTTTGCAGGTTTATTTTGACCTTTGTGTTGTCTTTAGGAGTTTCCTCGAATCAGGATGTGTGAATGATTCATTCCTCTTTCACAATGTTCTCCTCCACCTGGCCCCCTCTGGCTTCCTTCCTGAATCCTTCCTGGCTGGTACAGTCCTGTGAGGAGAGAGCAAGTTACAACATCCCATACATGCCCTTCGGGGGAGGACTGGAGCTTAAGTTTATGGCCTTGGAATGTAATCAGGATAGGATCAAGTAGGATACTTTATGTAAGCAGGGAAACTTTGTAGTGAGGGCCGCAGTAGATCTGTTGGCAGAGCTGCTAGTCCACTAACCAGAAGGTTGGTGGTTCAAACCCCTCTCCGGCTGTTGTTTGGGCAAGACACTTAACCCCATGTATCTGCACGCATTGGTGAAAAGGTGAGTGATTCCTTGATGTAAACTGCTTTTGAGTGCCCAGGGAGGTAGAAATGTACTATATAAATCTGACCATTTATTATTTAAGTTTTTACAGAAGCAATGCTGTTATCATAACCAAATTACATTTAGGTCTATGGTACCCTACTAACAGGCTGCTTTTAGTGCCAGAATAAACAAGAAAACAAACAAACAAGTACATTTACTTTATTTAGGCCCATCTGAGTAAGTAGTTCTAGTCGCTCATCTTTTCAGCTTTCTAAGCTATGTAGGTCTAGGTGTAAGACAATTAAAATAACTTAACACTGCAGTAAATTGCCTTTTAAATAAACAAAAGTCTAGAGTCTAAAACATAATTTTCTGTTAGTAACCACCACATTACAGCAATAATGAAATGTGAAATAATAGAGAGAGTGTACATACAGTAAGTGTGCAGCAGAGACCGCTACCACAGCTTTCTGCGTCCGGAAACAGGCGCACCACGGTTTCCTGTTCCAGAGGCGCCAAAAAGAAAAACAACCACTGTTATGGTTTTATCCCAGGGCTAAAAACATCTGACTTTGTGAGTATTTTTCGTTTGACAGTCTTCATATAAGCTCCGTCTGTTATACAGTAGCTGTTACCGATAGTTAATTAAATGTCAACTTAATGTATTAGCCGTAGTTTATCTAATGTCACTGGTTTTATAAGCGTCACAGAAGATTTATTAGGCTGCAGCATTTTTGCTCAAAGGTTCTCGTGCCTTACCTGTACTATATACATTTTTGTACTTAAGTGTACTTATATTACACTAAATAACGTGCTGTTTTGTTAAATTGACAAGATCAAGCGGAAAATTTAAAACATGTTATTACACATGTAATGTACGTTTTATTAGCTAGTATTACAGTGTTCACAGCCTATAAATTATCTCAGAGCTAACGTAATATGTTGTGATTTTAAAGACTTCACCATGAGAAAGTGGGAGGATCGTTTGAAGAAGGTAGAGCAGCTTGCTCAGTCCTTTCAGAAGAATCCTTTGGCTACAAGCTACAAACCTCGTCTGTGGCCATGTCAGCCTTCATCTGTCTGGAAGCTCTTCCCTCGTCAGAGTAAGGCCATCAACTTTGCACAGAGTTGCAAAGAGGTAACAGTGTATTCTATTGCACAGTATTTATGAACTTACTTTACACATGTGTGACAAGTGTGCTTTACCTTTCCAAAGGCTGTACATGTTTTTGCCCTTGAAAAAGAGAAGGCCTTGCTTGGTCAAAGGATCTACTTGCTTACCACTTACAGTGAGCTCTGGCATTATTACAGGTGTTCATCTGTACTGTCAATCATCATCTCCTTTTGACAGTTTGACTTACTAATAGTGGATTGTTGGTATATTATCTGTTTTTCAGGACTTACCCGCAGTCACTGATGCACTGCTATGAAGTGATATTAGAGGGAGCTGTTTGTAAACTCTACTTTGACCTGGAGTTTCACAAGTCATCAAACATAGCAGCAAATGGCAAAAGTATGGTATCTTCACTTATACAGGTACCTAATAGGTTACATTACTTTTACCATGCCATTACCATACTGTGTAGATTCTTATTAATTTAATGTGACCAAATGGACTTTATTAATTAAGATCTAGGAGACTTTTTATAAAGACAGAATGCACATATTTATTCACTATAAGAATATAATGACCTCAAAGCATATTCAATACAATGATTAAAATACCTGGAGTAGGCTAAATTCAATTCACTGATAGGCAATATTTCTTAAAAACAGGGTTACAGCAGTCTGGAGACTGTGCTAGAGTTAGTGAAATAAAGAGTAAATGTGAATATAAAATATAGTAACACAACAAACCAAACCCAAAAAAGGTGGCCTTTACATGCAGCCAAAATAACAAGTGAAACAATAACTCAGCCACACACAATGGCAACTCCAACTCAATCCCAACCAAACCAAACAATACCACTACTGGCTCAAACAATAAATAGAACTGAATGTAAACCAGGGAAAAAACAGTGGCCAGCTCTTAAGCCGCATGAAGTGGGTACTAAAAGAAATAGCAACAATGAATATACATGTAAGTGTTTAGTACATCTGGTTATAATAAAACAGTGAATATAAGTACCGTTTATAAGGATAAACAGTTTTCAAACAAGGCTGGAGTCCTGCAGGTGACTGGACCTAGTGAAAGACTGTGGAATATTGATTGTATGAACTTTTGTGACTAAACTCTTAGTATACTTTATTTTATTTACCTTCTTTTGAATTATTTTGCCTACCCAGAACTACTGCTTCTAAGCCTGGCTCTTACTGCCCTCTCCTCAGACACATGTCCAATGGAATGAGTGAAAGGCAGAGATTCCCCTCCCACTGCTCTTTCAAATATTTGCCCCTCCCATCAACTTCCCCTTCCTAGTGTACCCTTTCAGATTAACATTTGTGTTGACAGTATGTCTGTGCAAAGCTGAAGGAGATTTATGGGATTGAATGCTCTGCCAATAATGTCCTCAATCTTGACTCGAGCACTGAGGACAAGTTCAGTCGTCACCTTATCTTCAACCTACCAAACGCAGCTTTCAAAGACAACATTCACATTGGTATGTTCAGCTGAAAAAAGCTAATACATATTGTTTTACTTACTTATTTTCAATTCAGTTGTTTGGTTGTAGGGAGATTTATTCATAAAATTCTTGAGTCTGTTCAGACCAAAACTTGCACGAGTTTACTGCCAGAAACCAAGGAAATGCGGTTAGTTTTCTAAACTTATTATTTATGCTGCAGTCAAGAACACCAAAAAAAACTTTTTCAATCACTTATTTTGAGCAGATTACGGAATCAACTAGCGAATGCTGATAAGACATCTGAAGGCCCACAAACCAAAAAACGTAAACATGAAGAGAAAGACCTTAGCTTCCTCTTGGTGAAAAACAAGAATGGTGAAGATTGCCTTTTTGTTGATCTTGGTAGGTTTTCAAAGTAGACACACATTATGCCTTTGCATTGAGTGTTTAATGTGAGAGTGTTCATTTTTTTTCTTTTATTAAAAAGGTGTTTACACAAAGAACAGAAATTTCCGCCTTTACAAGTCATCAAAGGTGGGTAAAAATGCTGCATTCACTGTGGCAGATGACAATAAATTCACACCCAAAGCTGAGAAGGGCATGTCTGTAGAAGAAAGAATATTCCTGGCATCCTTAGTTTGTAATGTCAGGTAGGTCTAGTTTTGACTATAACTGTGTTGATCATGGTTGTAAAACCAAATTAATTTTCATTCCGTGTGAATTTTAAGTTTTACAGGCCAAAGGATCCTTACCTTCTCCGAGGAGTATCGGGACAGTAAAACTTCAAGAACTCTGCAGGAATCCACTGCTAATCATGGTAAGGTGACCAGAACAAAGCGGGATCTGTTCTTTAGTCTGGATATTTAGCAGCTATCATTTTACACTGACATAAAGTTTTACGTATCTTCCTCACAGCCTCTTCACTTTCTGGCTGCTTGTCATCCCCTCATCAGGAACTGGACCACTTTGTTTTAACTTTAGTTCAAAAAGACGGGATTCAAGGAAGTAAGTAATTGTATCATGATGTAATACAGTGGTTCCCAACCTAGGGTCCGTAACCCCTTAGGAGAGGCACCAGAGCAGACTTATTGATATAATGAAATAAGACAAAGTTCTCTAAAAAAAAAAAAAAAAAAAAAAAAAACAACCTGATATTATGCACACAGTTTTAGTGCTCTCAGTCAAATGCATGTAGATTTGTATTATTTTACGTATTTCTGACTTTAAGCTCTGTGTTCTCTCTAAAGGCATCAGACGATGGAACTACTTTGCCTCTGAACAACTGCTGGTTTACGACATTGCCAACTACCGCTGGTGTGAAAATGTGGCCAGATTTCATAAAAGCAATAACATCATGTATGTACTGTGAATGTCATTACTGTCATTATGTTAGTGTCATTTACTCTTTATGAGTGTGAGTGATCCTTGCACACAGGGTTGTTGTGGATCTCAAAGAGGAAGTGTGGTATCAGAAATGTCACGATCCTGACTGCAGGAATTTCAGATCCTCCAGTATGTCCTCTTTCAAAAGTAATATACAGTACATAATGTCAGTAAAGTTACTAAACTGTGATCTTGTTCCAGGTTACCCACTGCCACAGGAGATATGTATAAGTTACCTCATACAAATGGTATGTTACCTATAATTCCTCACCATCTCACAAAAATAGTGGCTCTAAGAATACCAACCTTTATCCCGACAGGATGAGGAAGACCAGATGTACTTGATGGATGACTGTGGCAACATTGAGCCCAGCCAGGCGCTAACAATAACATCAGGACAATCCCAAATTGCCACAGGGCTTTCAGAGAAGGGATCAGCTGACAACTGGGGTAACACACAGGATGATCAGGACTTTTTAGAGAGTCTGGATGCCTTTGAACAAAACGAGGAGCTCTCAGATGAGCTACTGTTGCAATGTATGGATGATTATGACTCTCAATAAATGGAGCGAAAGGAATCTCTATGAAGGTAGTATGGGGCAGTATGCAGTTTTAGATAAGATGTTATAATATTTGTGCAAGAAATGTTTGTAAAGACTTTGTCAAAGCACTTTATTGATGATAAATTACAGTAATGTGTATCTGTGTATGTCTAAATTATCTTATTTGTATTTTTAAATAAATAACTAATTTAAAATGATATTTTGTGGTTCTGTTTTGGTAACAAAATTTGCTGAACCCAACAACTTAAGTTTGACAAATAAAAAAAGAGCAATATCAATAACATTCACTCACAGAAGATATAAAAATATGAATAATATCTACGATGCCACCGTCATAAAGCTGACATAAATTTGAAGTAAATCTTTAGACATTAAGAATAAAATGTCACATTTTCAAATATTTAGCTTAAACTAAGTTCAGTGATTTCATGTTGGCATACATAGTGTCTAACTGCTCATGAAAGTGATGAGCAGCTCTCCTGCACTTTTGCATTAAGAGTCAGAAGACAATTTTCCACAGAAAATGGCTCAAAATGGAGCATATTTCATCTGGAAAGGGGAAAAACATTTAGACATGTTTAGACAAAGAACTGATTATAAACATTTGTACTAAAGCAATAAATTCTCCTCGTGCCAAGTGGACTATTTGCCAACTGTTTATATCAGTAATCTTCAGAGTACCATTTAAAAAAAAATGCAATTCCCTCAATTGTCATAAGAGCAGAAGTGAGTCTAGTTTGCGAAAAAGGCATTAAGTATTTTACTTTGTATGTACTAAATCTACTGAAAAAGTAGCAGAATTACCATGATTTTTACAAATGATTGGTGAAAAAGACTGTGAAGACATCATAAAGCTCAAAATGTTTATTTGTACAGCTTAAAAAAAAGGTTTACTGCACTTATTCAACACAAAACCACACTTTTGTCTTTTATTGTTATGTAAAAACAAACATGGCTTATAGAAGTCAAAGAGGGTCTGGCGTAAGTTGTGCACATTTTTACAAGATTTGAAATGCTACAAACATTGTTGACCATTGTTGAAATGACCAAAGTGAAATGCAATCAAGAGTTCACATACACCCACGTGTCAAATTTATTGTGAAAACTTAGTTTGTAATTTCATTTGATTTTTTTTTAAATAAAACAATAACAAAGCAATTCTTTCAAGCAACAGGACTGCCTGTATTGTACACACACAAAGGCCATGTGTCATGGGAATGCAGGAAATCAATGACAAAACATCAGACTTGATAGTCTACATACTTTTAGCAGATACACTATTTACAAGTTCTCTGGTGCAGTTAAATATGGACTTAAATAGGTAACCCAGCATTTGTTTATATCTTAACAATATAAATCAACAGGTCTTAGTTCACCTTTTTGATTAGTGGTGAAAAATGATAAATATGCAGGTGCTATTCAATAAATTATATTATCATGTAAGTGCATTTTTCTCTCAGAGATTCAATTCAAAAAGTGAAATGCATATATAGTTTCAGTATATATCCAAGTAGCATGCATAGTTGCAACTGTGAGACAAGTGTCCTGAAAAACCCAGTCAGAAACATTGGGCAAGTTAACAGGGAGTGGACTGAGGCTGGAGTCAGTGCATCAGAAGCCACCACACATACAGACAGATCAAGATATGTAACTACAACTGGGTCAGGACTTTCCTAAACCAGAGACAACATCAGCAGCATCTTTTCTAATGGAAGTTAATAGGCCACTGTGTTTCTTGAAGTATAAAGCCAACACAGCCTTTTAGTATGAAGTTTAAAAGGACTGCACAAGCTTTATGGAGATGCTAATTTGATCATCCAGCAGGACTTGGGATCTGGCACACACTGCCTAAAGTACCACACACTGGGCAGATGACCATGGTATTACTGGTACAGACAGACCAACAAGCTCTCTGTGCCTGAACCTCAGAGAGAATCTATGGAGTATTGTTCAGAGGAGTATGAGAAACAGCAGAGCCAGTAACACAGATGAGCTGAAGGCCTCTAATAGAGCGACCTGGGCTTCATAACCCCTCAGCAGTGCCACAGGCTGCTCCTCCAGGACAGGCCACACTGAGGCAGTAATTCATAGAAAGGAGTGTAAAATGAGTACTGAGTACTGATACATACTGTACCTACCTTTCAGAAGGCCAACATGTTTAATCATTCTATTTACTGGTCTTATGAAGTTTTTTTTTTTTTTTATTGAATTTGGACCTTGATTTGGACCTTGGTTTTCAATAACATATATATATAATAATATATATGCAATAATTGTCAAAATTAAAAGAAAGCAATGCTGGAAATGTTTCACTCTGGATGTACTCAAACTCTAAATATAAGCAGTTCACTTTTTGAATTGAACTGCTGAGAGAAACATGTACTTTTGCATAATATTCTAATTACTGAATTGCACCTGTATATTCTCACTTCTTCGAAATTAACCACTTCCAAATAAATATTTGGATATAATATATGATTTTGACAATGTTTGCTCATACCATCTATAATACCCCACTATAATACCACAGAAATTGAAAAAGTGATTTTACACTAGTGGTTTCCTCATTTACATTTTAATGTTGGCGTACATTGCATCAATCTGGTCTTTGAAGTGGGAGCGAAGTTCAGCTCGCTTGGCTTTTAGTGTCGGAGTGAGGAGACCATTCTGCACAGAGAACAACTCGGGATGGAGAGTAATGTCTCTCACCTACAAAAGGGGAAGGACACATAAATGTAGAAAACATGCACAAACAAGACTAAAGGGCACTGGTTAAAACATCCATCACCTGTTCAAAAGACTTGAGTCCAGCCTCTTTTCCTAACCTCAGGATGTCCTCCAGAATGGCATTCTTTACCTCCTGAAAACAGGATCAATAGTGTTAGACTTGTGGTAAAGCTTGGTATGGACTATAATTGACAATAAAACGGACCTTGCTGCTGCACAGTTCAGAGAAAGACCCTTCAATGCCCTTTTTCTTGATCCACAGAGGAAGATAGTCAGGATCAGGAACAACTATTCCCACCAGACATGCCTACAAAATACACACACAATTAGTGGTTTACATACTACAAAAGGCATTTAACTGTGATTTTTTTTTTCCAATTTCTTTCATATACTAACCTGCAAACTGTCTCCATGAACGAATATCTGTGCCACTGGGTCACTGCGATTATAAACAGTTTCAATTTTTTCTGGAGCAATATATTCTCCTTGTGCCAGCTTGAAAATGTGTTTCTTTCTGTCAATTATCTTGAGAGTACCATTCTACAAGAAAAAAATTGTTTTTTTAAAAACACAATTCTCTCAATAGTCATAATTGGGCAGCAGTTATTCAATTATGCTTACAGGAAGCCATTTGCCGATGTCTCCTGTGTGCAGCCATCCATCCTGGTCAATGGCTTCTGCTGTTTTCTCGGGATCCAAAAGGTAGCCCTTGAATACATTTGGTCCCTTGACGCACACCTAGGGCAAATGAAACAACAATTTTGCTTAATATACACAATTTAATATAACACAATCTTTAATATACCGTGGAAGCATTCATTGTATGTTGAAAGTCATGATAAATTAATTATAAGTTATTAATGGAGGTGTTTATTTGTATTTAATTTTTTAAAAGTATGCCCCTAATGACTGCTGTTATCCTGTGACCATCTACAGCTACACTAGAGTGAATACCTCCTTCTTGTGGCCAAACCATTGCATAACAGGCTCAAGCAGCATTTACAATTATTCTGCCCAAATGCTCATTTAACAGGTTTACCTTGGCATAAAAAACATCTTAAAAGGTTTATTGTTTAAAATAATCTTTTTCATGGTTTAATCATGATCAATTACTATATATTAAACATAAACTTAAAGCCCAGATAAATTGAGAGGGTAGCATCATGAAGGGCATCTGGGGTAAAACCTATGCCAAATCAATATGCAATTTACTGCACCCTAGGAGACATATGATTTGCGGTGACCACTCCAGAAGGAAAAAGTGGAAAAAAAGAAATGTTGTATACAGTTTTCTACTTTTGTGAGTACTTTGTGTATTATATCCATAATCCTAGCTATATTACACATACAGTAGGTTGTGTTCGCGTTCTACAATTCAATGATGTCAAAATTTCAGATGGAGGGCAGGGACCGGTATAAACGTATGGAGCTCAACAGTGCTCGCCCACCCCAAGTTCTGGAAGTAAAATTCCTATTCATTCTCCCCCCTGGCTTTTCGAATAATATGTATATCAAAAGTTCAACAGGGAGGCTGATCAGCTATGTGGTAACTCATAACCATAAAACAAATATTTTGGCTATAAACACATATTTGAAACTTGTCAAAAGGCAAAGTTACAAACGCATTTTGCTGAATTTTTAAGTTTTAGATAATCTTTTTGCTAGAAATTAATTGTGTTATCGTTATGAATTAACACATAGCTGATTAGCCTCCGCCGAGCTTTTAAACTCTTAATATACGTATTTTTCCTAAAAGTCTATGTAGAAAATGATAGGGAAATTTACTTCTGGCACCAGAGGGGGGCAGGCACCATTGAGCTCCATAGGTGAGGAACTATTTTTAAAGCACTATCCAAACAGAAAATCCACACATATTGAACCTGATAATTTTTTCTTAGCAAATGGGTCCACAACCACACCATATTAATCTTGTGGTTGAATGCTAAGTCTGCTGACCACAATCACTTGTGTTTGAATATCACCGCTTTTTGACACTATAGTGAAGAAATAACTTCACTTTAGGTCATTTGTAGTGACAGATACAGCTTTGAATTTTGTGCCAGTCTTTATTCCATGTGGATAGGCCCAGTAATTGCAGAGATATTAGCCATAAACCACACCAAAACATCTGCATTTTGAATCAGAGTCTACCTGCCTCCAACTCAGTCTCACACCCTTTAGTTTGTTATAACATCATGTGAATGCAGTCTCTTTGCATCAGTTTTACTGAAGCTGTTCAGTAAGTCCTGTTTTAGTGACACTGAAATTTCTTGTTGGATATTTCTGTATTTAACTCACTGCGATCCATTAATTTTGGTATTTAATGGTTGTTGATAAAACATTTGACAAGTAAACTCACCTCTCCTTCCCCATTGGCTGACAAATAATTCATGTCTGCCACATCCACCAGTTTAATGATATTGCATGGAAGAGGAGGTCCTACATGTCCTGAAACAGAATATAACTTGAGATCGTACATGTTGTACTGTACACAATAACAAAACAAGAAGGCTTTTCACTGAGCAGGTAAGTCATACCACTAACTTAAACCTGAGCTAAAGCCCTATTCAGACCAGTCTACAGTCTACTATTTCAGAAAACAATGTAAGCTTGGTCTACTCTCAGTCTGTTCACATGGAGGAGAGAGAGTTAAAATACAATGATTTGGAAACCCTGTGATCAGTTTAAAATGAAGGTAGAACAGCAACAGGCACCTCGTGAAAACCCAGGGTTTTCTCCTGAAAGCTAGCCTGCTTCTTAAAATTGCACTAGAGTGTTCCACTAGAACAGCCAAAACAATAATTATACAATATAATATACAACAATAATTATACATTATACACAATTATAATAATTATAATTAACAATAATAGTAAAGTGACTCAGTAAGAAAAATTACAAGCCAAGGGGTCACCCAGTGTATTCTTTGAGCTGGTCCCAAGCCTTGATAAATTCAGAGGAAAGGCATCTGATGTAACACCTATGCCAAACTGAATGTAATTACTCACTGCACACTAGAGGGCAGGTTGCTGTGGCAACCCCAGATGGCAAAAGCAGAGAGAAAAGAAGTTTGTATAAAATATAATGCTTCATTACCTGCACTCCAGTCTCCAGGCATTGACATCGAGCAACCAGCTGTGCATTCAGTCTGTCCATAGCCTTCATAAAACTGAGAGCAGAATTTGCACAATTTAAAATCAATAAAGAAGTAATGTTAGTGTCATTAATGTTTAACAGGCTAACCTGACAGCCCAGAGCAGCTCGTAGGAATGTCAAAATGACAGGGGACACTGGTGCTGCTCCAGTAATCATCATTCTCACACGACCACCCAGGCTCGCCTAAATGAAAAAACAGCAATTCAGACTAAACCATATGAATACTCATACAAATTGTTTGTGATGGCAAATTTTACCAACCTGTACTTTTTTGAAGATTAGTCTGTCCCATAGGCTGTCTTTTCTGACCACACCATTGCGCAGCTCAGCCTCTTTCCTTCTAAAAGCAAAATCTAGAACCCATCTCTTCATTGGTGTGTTTGCTTGACTAAATATCTGTGGAAATTGAGAACTTTGACTTAAACATACAGTATTTTGACACAAAGTTTAATACATAGCACAAAAAAAAAAAAATTTGTCCGCACCTTATCAAACATGCGGTTGAGAAGACGTGGCACAACAGGAAAGACTGTTGGCTGCAGTGTTTTCAAATCATCCATCAAAAGTCGAATGTCTCCTTGGAAGTATCCAATACGACCACCATGAATAAGGACAACAGACTAAATGAAGCAAAAAAAAAAAAAAAAAAAAAAAATTATATATATATATATATATATTTACAATTATTAAATTCTCTTGAGACCTTAAAAAAAATCCCAGTGCAGTTGTGTTAGAATCTGATTTATGTTTAAATAAACACTGCACACAGCCACAGCGTTACAAAGCAAAAGCTGTAACAATTATATAGGAGCTTTTTACAGCTAACATTTCTATATTTTGGTCCCCTAATCTATTCATAGTTTTATTTAGCAAATGTAACATTTTGTATCAACTATAAGGTAAAAAGTGCCGTGAGCAGCCTTGGAGACATACCTGAACAACTCTCTCAAACATGTGAGCTAGTGGGAGATAGGATACATGAACGTCACTGACACTCAGCGTGCAGTGTACCTGCAAAAACACACAAAACACATGCACAAATTGCAGTCCCGCACAAGTACTGTACCTCCACCACCCTCTCAAACATATGGGCCAAAGGGAGGAAGGAGATGAGCACATCTTTATTGCTGGCCTTGAGTGTGCACTGAACATCATACACAGAGCAGGAAGAGCAAGAGAAGTCAATATTAACAAGAGTGAAAACAGCTTTTAAATTAAACATTTCAAGCAGTGTAAAATTCTTTATGTGTTTAGTTAGGTTTGACCAGAGGGCAAGATAGATGGAATGGAATAGATAGCTGGGATATTAATTTACTGTATATAAAAGCATGTTTGTTTACCTGTGTTATTTTGATAAAGGCTGCTGTGTTGGAGATAACATTTTCGTGAGTTATCATTGCACCTTTTGGATTTCCTAAAATAAAAAAAATATGTTCATTACTTGTATAATTAAAAATATCTGTGTTTTAAAATGTTGACGCTATAACTCTAGTAGTCACCTGTGGTTCCAGATGTAAAACAGATCAGTGCCAGGTCATCAGGTTTGGGCAGCTGTACACATCAATAATCACACATCAACACTAACAGTAAACTGAAATGTACTGTCAGTACAAACAGCTTTCAGTCAATACTGTGTGGCATGAGCTGACAACTTGTAGGGGTTTACTTACCTGTGGTGTTTGGCGATTGGCTTTTCCTAAGGCCTGAGGAAAAAGAACAATTTTGTCCAATGGTCAGTGAGAGTCATTTGAAGAACATGAAAAAGCTTAGTTTAAGTTCAGACCGCAGGGAAACGTACTAAATAAATTCCTCTAGTGGCAGATACTGTATATTCCTGATTACTGGCACATTGTTTACATCACATTACTAGCATTTGAAAATGTAGACCAGTTACAACAACAACAAAATACTACAAATGAATAATTCTCACCTCAAAGTCTTTGATGCTCATAATGTCAATGCCAGCCTCCTTTCCCAGACTAACTAACTCATCATTGAATGTCTCTATGAGCACGACTGTCTTCACTGTCCCGCCTTTACCACTGCCATGGTCCAGAATCATGCGGGCCTTTTCTGCTACATCACAAATTACTGTGGAAATAGTTGCTGCAAAAAATAACATCAACATTAGCATCTCTTGCAGCATATAGCATACAACTGTGCAAGAAGTACACTACACTTTCAGGGAAAGTTTCAACTGAAAATACCTTGCTTCAGAATGTAGCCAATGGCCTCTCTGCCTAGAGTGTCATACAGCGGTACAGCCACAAGAGAGTATGTGTAACAGGCCAGTTCTGAAATGGTCCACTGGAAAAAAAATCATACAAACAAAAATGTTTGACAAAGCCATGTCATTTTGAATTTTGTTGTAGCATATACCTAAGTTCTTAGAAATAAACCATTCTGCTTAAACAACACATACAAAACATACTTATTACTAATATTGTTGCATACTGTATGTACGAAAACTTTAAGTAATAGAGCATTACTAAAAATGACAAAACTCTCTTACACCAGTAACAATAAACAGAGAAAAAATACAAATCTAGCAAAATGTAATAAACAAGGTACAATGTTATAGTTAGACAGATTGTATAGGCACCTTCCGTTAAAACAAGATGAATTGTGGTATAGCCTACCTCTGGTCTGTTCTGAGAAAAGATCCCAACGAATTTGTCTCCTGTTTGTGAGTGTCCTTTGTGAAGAAGAGCAGAGCCAATACATTCTGCTTTGTTTGACACCTGTAAAAACACGACAAAACAAAAGATGTATTTTATTGTTAATGCTTTGACTTTGTTGCTAATTTCTAGGTGTGTATGCATGATTGTCATTGAACCATTACATTTTGATGTGGTCCTAATCTAGTATCAAAGCTCCACTGCACTATGGATCAAGATAGTGGGACACACATCTAGATACCACAGTATTTATCTACCCCACAGAGAAAACACAACAATCTAACATTCCAAAATGACTAGGTATTATTATTATTTACATTCTTGAGTTTAATCCTCTGATAGTACGATGTTTACCTCAGTATAGGACTGCCACTCATACGGCTGGTTAGGTTTTCTTGAACCTAGACATGGTCCATCATCTGTAAAAGAAATCAGAAATGATATGTAAAAACATAAAATGAAAATGAAGTCTTAATAGTATGTTGCAAAAGTTACTCACTTGATAATCTAAGACCTCGATGAAAGACCTCATACATTGTACGTGCATCACTGTAGTAGTGTGTCAGGTACTCATTGTCACTAGTCAGAGTTGACCTTCTGGCACGTTCTTCACCCTGAAAGTGACATTTCTTTAATTGCCCAAATTAAAAAAAAACTACATTCAACAATAATGTACAGTAGACAGACTTAATTTCTATTGCACAGATATTATCAAGGGGTAATGTGTCCTTGCAATACTATATTCTGAATGCCCAGACTAAATAAACAATGCCCTACTTTTTAATTTACTGTAGATTGTAGTGTAGTGTAGATTATGGTTCAGTACAATTTACTAATGTGACATACAATGTGCCTTGGATTCTGTTGGATTTTGTGGAAACATTCACATCTGCATTTATGTGGCCTGAACTCTAGTGGAGAAAATATGTAAGGGAGCTGGCTAAATCCATTATAGATATTTTCCCTTCAATTACAGCTGAGTTCACAATCTGACAGCATTTTATCAAATACACAATAGTTTGTAAAAGGGAAAAAGTTTGGAAGGGAATGATATAGTTAAAACTGTTTAGCAATTATGTTTCTGGAGAGGATTCATTAACATTACTGTAGATAGTCTGGCCTCTATTTTTGCAGTTTAACAGATAGATCATACTTTAGCAAAGGAGCTGGCAAAAGACAGACACATAAAAGATGTACTACATACAGGAAGTTCTATTGACTGAAGTGTAAGGTCACAGGGCGGCATCAGGGCTCTTGGTCGAGTAGCAAACCAGTATGTAGTTATGGCAGCAAAAGCACCCACTCCCATCAAAGCATTAGAGGGCAAAGCGCGCATGTACTGGCGGACGTCATCAAGTTCGGGAATCCGCAGCTGTCTCAGGACTTCCTGAGCCTGCATGTTCCGAAATAACCCTGCATGGAAAAAAAGTCAGTTACAAAACTGTGAATTTAGCAAGACTTTTTGTGTGTAACTGTTGTGTCTTTGATGGTATCATCTGTAAATTGTATAGAACTAAGTTCAGCAGTACACATTAATGCTGGCCAATAATAAAAAAATATGCAATATGCAATATTTATGTTGAATATTGTGATAATAACATAACAATATTATTATATAACATAATATTACATTTGTATATATAATATAATATTATTATTATATTATTACTATTATCTCTATTCACTAGTCAAAACTAAGTCAAAATCAAAATTTGAAAAAGTCTAAACCCGGACTAAAAAAGGCTAAACCAGGGCTAAATTGAGGAATGAAGACACTGAGAGACTGACAGAACAAGAATTCTGACTGTAACTCTCTGTTAGATGGAGGACCACTTTTATTGAGATACATTTCATATCTTGCAATATGGATATTGCATTTGCTGATACTGAGATAACGATATATTTGGGATATTCTGTTGTATAATGTTTTCACAGAGCCAGCTGTAGTATCATATTTCTATCAATGAATCTTGTATTAAAAAAATCACAGGCTGTTTAGTGGAAAGATGAGAACAGAGATCCCATTCAGATCGTTCACAATCACTTCTACTGACAAACACATGCTGACATTTAGCCTTGTGCAAGTTACTTTTCAGACCATGTTTAAATTCTCACAGATTTATTTATACAGTACTCTAAAGATGTACACAGTTGTAAAAGAAACACAGCTGCAACATGAGTTTTATGAGGAGGATCTTTGTGTGTGCCATTATTTAGGGTATTTAAGGTGTATACATGTCTTAAACAGTAAACAAATTGGAAGATGCTGGCTCAGCTGTGCACAACTGCACAGGAAGAGGATCTGAAGCCTTGGATACAATCACACACATCACACGCTACCCTGAAATCCACTCTGCTGGCTTCTGAGAGGAAATGAGGTTTCCTGGTCGGGATGCCTTAGAAATGAGTTCACTGGGCCGACTCACACATCACAGCTGTGACACAGATCTACTCCAGCACACAAGACAAATGGAAGTGAGGGCAGGGCTTTACAGAGTCACAATAAATACTAATTAGACTAGTTTCCCTTGAAGATGGTTTAATATTCAAATTTCTATTATATTCTTATATTCTACTATGGCTGAACAGTTCATTGCATTTTCAATTAAATTACAACATTATAAAACATTTTTTTTAAAGCAGAACCCGGAAATTACTGCAAAGGCCACAATTGCTGTTCTTTTACTGTTTATTTTATTATGTTTACTTTTCTGGTATGATAGTATGATGTATGATGTAGATTATTTAAAGAACGTGGTGAAGTTCAGTGTGTACTTCACATCACTTTTACTTAAATTGATCACTATATTACTATGATTTAAAATGATGAATAAATTAAATATTCATATAAATTGTGAAAAATCAACATTTTAATAACATTTATTTAGTCCTGGCCTACAAGAAACATTAGTAGATTTATCTAAGTTATGGTACAGATAAAGCAGTAGAAGAAGAATCACATAATAAACAGCATTTTTTTCTATTGTAGTTTTTTTTTCTCCCTAAAATTGCTCAGCCTTATTTTCTACTACCTTCAACTTATTTGACCTCTAAGCCATGAAGGTGTATGAACAGCCACCACAGAGGTAACAATTGACTTCTCACCTACTTCTATTATTAACGCAGAGCACATGATAGACTGGCCTGCAGCCCACTGGGGCAAAGTATTAGACACATGCTACCTTTGAATGTATATGAATACCCATGCTAATCTATTTATTACCAGGCAAATACACCAGCTGCATTAACTCAGCAAAAAACAAGTACATAAACAGCACTCAAAAACAAATGACTAAATACAAAATAAAAAATAAAAAAATAAAAAATCAAGGTTCAGAGCAACAATTTTGGAAGGGTAATTAAATCTTTTGTAATTTAACTTTTCACCTACTTCTGGGAGTAAAAAAATAAATGTGTGTAAACAAAATAAGAGAGATTTACAAGAGTTTACAAAGTATCACAAAGTACACAACCATCTTGCAACTTCTCTAAGACACACTGGGAGAGTTTGGTTTGACATGCCGTCACATTTGATCTATTTACTCACAGTGTTGTAGTGTTTTAGAGGAAAGGTGCCGGTCCAATGTGCTGGGTGTCCAGTGATCTGTAGGCCTTTTCTACTGCAGTTGCTATTAGGAGAGACTCCCGCCGACCTCTAATAGACCTCTGAGGTTCACACGACTATGAATAGCAGAAACACGCCCCTTTTTCAAACAGAAACACTGGCGCGTGGGCTAGCTGACTGTTCTATCCCATTCCTAGAGCAAGTTAATTTGTGAAATCTAGTTTACAATAGCTGTTAAAGTGTAGAGTTTTTACCCTGACGTTTGTGTATTTTGTTGGGAAGCAACAAGAACTGATCACCACCTTATCACACTAATCTAAACCACAGTAAGGCAAATTATTGTGTTGTCTATTCAGTTCAACCCAAATAATATGCACACTATGGTGCACTGTGTACATTAGGGACCAGTGTTGACAAAGTCCCCTTTAACAGCCAAATACCTAATATTTACTCAATGTGTTCACAAATCCTAATCTCTGAAGATGATATACAACAGTGATTTGAGGTATACTGCACAAACATTTAAGACTGTAATCTTTTTGTGTTTATATACTGTCAGTTGATATAGTAATAAGCTTTCACCATATAAATACTACAATAGGAAACAATAATCTACGCAAAATATAGTCTGATTACATATATGACAATTGTTACATTGTTATTCCATTCTAGCTCTCTCAATCTTAAATCAATGTATAAAGGGGGAAATGTATATTTAGACCAAAAAGTAAAAGAATTGTTATTTATATAAATAAATGTTTTTTTGGCTGCTATTGGATGTCTACAGAACATGCCATTGGTGTCATGCTTGGTCACTGAAGCCAAACGGCAGTCCTGCCACACACAAGCAACCCCACCACCACCCCCACTCTCCATACTTGGCCTGCGAATATGACAGGCCAATGGCAGGGCCAGCCTCCCAGTCACCCCACTCCCAAAGAAAAAAAGAGAAGAGGTAAGAGGGCAGCTAGTTCATTTGTCAAAAGACGAACATGCAGAATACAACCTAGAAGTGTATGTTAGTCCCAGATAAAACCACTACCAGGAAGTAAAACTCATGTTGGGTCAATGTGGTCTCATTTCAAGTTCCCTAAGCAACCCTTAATGTTTAGACACGAGGCTGACTTAGTGTAACTTATTAAAACAATCTAAGGATTAACTGTACAAATCCTAATCCTAATCATGTTAGAATAAATCATTTATCCAGAGTGGCACTTTATAACCTTTTATTTAAAAACAGACTTTTATGTTATGTAAGTTTAGATTTTGTTCATCTGGAGTAATGGAAATGTCTCTGTTAACTCTTTGTTTAGGAATGTTTTGTTAATGTTATTTGCATAAGTAAGAAACAGCAGCAGAACTCAAGTGCCTTCCATGTTTACAAAGACAAAGTTTACAAAGATGATTGAGACCTGAAAAAACAGGTTTGAGTCAGGTTAAGTGCAACTAGGACTAAGAAATGAAAAGCAAAAGCATCTTGATATCTCTACATTAGTACACACAGTACCAGTTTGGTACTTGGTAATGTGGGGCCCCAGTGCAGGATTTCAGAATGGGCCCTAAAGTTATGAAACACCTTCAGTACTGTTCTCTACACATGAGGTCACCCGTTATACTGTTTGTGCCAGCCTGGATAAATAAAAAGGGTTGCATCAGGAAGAGCATCTGGTGTAAAGCCTAAGCCAAATGAATATGATTGATCTCCTGCCACAAGATCCTGCAACATCAAAATGTGAAATGTCACAAGATTCTGAAAATGGGTGTTTAGGTTATCTCAGGAGCGGGTTTCTGTTTGCACTTTTTACAGTGAAGAAGTCAGTTGAGTTTGTGGCAAAACATTTAGCAGTTCTGTTACTGCATATACTTAAAATAATAGAAGTAAATGCCTTTAATTTTTTTGATTTTGCCTTTTTTTTTTTTTTTTTTTGATTTCCACATTAATAAAATGCTTTCCATTCATTTATTATATCTTTCTTAAAAATAGGAAATCTTAAAAATAGTGTAAAAGTCTTGTCTCGTCTTATGCGATTTGTGTGTCAGAACATCCCTAATGCATATAAATCCAGTAAATCCAAGTACCCATTAGTAGAGCTAAAGGCAGTATATGGTAGTACTGACAATGGCTGTAGTAAAGAAAACTGAAAAAGACCAGTGACATCAAAAACAATAGTCTCTGTCACACTGAAAAAGCAACATGCGTGCAACTTGATGCAAACTCTCAATGATAATGATCCACACATTAACTCAAATTTGTATTTTCTTTTAAAAGAGTCAACCACAGATTTTACATTGGTGGCCCAGATAAAGAAACACGCACACTATCTGCACGAATACATTATTGTGTATATAGACTGAATGAGGAAGAAGGATGTGTTACAACTTGCCATGCACTGGCTCAGTGGTCTAGACGCACAGCTTTCTTCATGCACTAACATGCTGAAACACTACAGTATTACAGTATACTGCTATTGATTGACTCTATAAATATGTGAATCCCCATTGTCAATATTGCATACACGATTGATTTAAAGACTAATGTTGAATCCCATGTCAATACTTTACTAAAAAGCAACTCTGATGTAAGATCATCTATTGATGCACTTTTCAGGGTATCCATTTAAACATTTTAAGCCATTTTAAGTCCGGTTAAGGAGGCAGGTAGATAATGGGAATTAGAAAAGCCAAGTTCTTGTGACATGTTTCAAAAATTAATTCAATTAAAAGTCACAATCACTCTCCATTCAGGCCTGACCTTGCGCAAAGACAACAGCTCCTGCAGTTCCTGACCCACTGATGAAATGGCACACTGCTGGTCACATGGTCACCACCAGAGAAAAATATATAGTAGCGCATGGAGGAGGGGGTTTGTGTGAAATGGAACATAGGTCACGCCTGCATTGATGACTATGGACACAACATCATGCATCATAAGACCTCTGCACTCTACAGGTCACACAAAAAGACACCAGTCACAAAAATACTGACAACAACAAATTATTTAATGAGGCTAAATCTAAGCTCAAACATTCACAACTTCACATATTGTAGGCAGGTGTGGAAAAAATGCTCTGTCAACAAAAAATGTTCATGAGAAAAATGTTAACTAATGGTGTTCTAATAATTAATAAACCAATTTTTATTCTCTAATGGGCCATGGGCAAAATGATTAATTTTAGTGTGAATCCAGACCACTATTTAGAGATTAGAGATTAAGGTTAGTAGTTTTTTTTTTCTTTACCTGTAAGCATTTTGTAGCTCAATGGAAGGAGAATTTACCCATTTGAGCTGGTCACTATATCATTACCAATGCGAGACAGGACCAGTGCCAGTATTTTTGATTTAGATTTTATATATATACATTTCATTTTTTGACATCTTTCTTTGTAGTCTTTCTTAAAAACAGCTAAGAAGTTTGCACTGTATTGTATTTTGCAAACATATGATTTGGGGTAAATGCTTCTTCTGTTTATGTTCCAAGCAAAAGACTAATTTGTTAAGCCGCAGCCCTTAATTACTGTATCTCACATGACTGTTTTAAATTCACTTAGCCCCACTTAAGCCTAACGCTGAGCTCCAGTTCCTGCCCCAAAGGCATCATGTCAGAGCGGGCTTTTCTCTGTTGTGAAAACGTCCTGAAGCTGGTATTCTCAAATAACCAGAGACGATAGACTGGAAGGCTACTCCCAAATCATAGCACACAACGGGTTCTTTTGTTTAGTGTAAAGAAAGCTGTTCCTCCTGTGCTCAAGGTCATAAAAGACAGTTCACAAGTGGACATCAGCCGGTATGTGTGCTGTGGATCGGTGCGTGTCTTAAGTCTGTGGTCCAAACGCAACACTGCAATTACCTTGGAGACACCTCTGCACCACATTCCACAGATGTCTGGCACACCTCTGAACTGAACTCCCACCAGAAACGAATCAGCTCCAAGTCACTATCTCACTACTGGGATATCACAGTCATTCAAGTTTCTGGCACCACCAAGAAACACAAACTCATCTCATACCATCATCTTCTGTGCCAACCACCTGTAGGCTTCCACAACAAGTACAAAAGGTATTCTCAGTAGCCCATTCATATTTTCAGTGTATTCATTCTAACTGATCATATTTCGTGTTACATAACTGACCTATAACTGAATAGTTTACCAATGCAGTGTATTCAACATTGTAATATATTTCACAGCCTGCACTTTTCGCTTGATTTGATTAAAAGGCGTTTTGTAACTCTTTCAACCAAAGTGAGATACACTACATAAATGTAGCCTACTACCTGCAACAAAGCTTACGAGAGGAGAAAAAAAAAAGTTATGGCGGGGATGCCACGACATGCGTTTGATAGCATCGTTCATCTTTTGTAAACTCGGTGGGCCACAGTGTTACCATTTAACCCAAGAGAAACACGGATCACTGAGGTAAAAAAGAGGATCTAGAGTTAATTTCACAATAGTTTGCAAACCAAGTACTTACTGCATGTTTACAAATTAAAAGTTGATACGTGTCTAGAAGGTCTTGTCTTATTCAGATCGCAGCTTCCTGTATCCGTACAGAGGCTCCCTCATCGATGCCCAAATGAACACGCTGTCCGTAATCTTTAGCTTGCAAATGAAGAACAGCCCTACGCTACTGTCACGTCAACAGACATACAAACGATATGCAAATTGTGATTTGGCACTGTCTATTTTGGGAGAAAGAAAGAAGTGAAAAAGGGATCTGATAGGCGCAACGCTTTCTAAGAGGAACAGATCTCGCTGAACAAATCAACATTAGTGTACGCTTGACTATTTTAACTGTGAAGACATATGCTACTAACCTGTGTGCAGAGGGAGGTCCAGGCTCAAACCTAACCTAAATCTTGAAGAAGCAACACCAGCGGGCTTGGGTTTTCAGAACTAATTCTCTCAACCAATCACAAATGGCCTCGCGTAACTGTAGTGCCTAAATGTTGAGAGCCGAGTTGCGATTGGTTAATACATGACAGTGACGGTTGAGTCATGATTGAGCCTCAACTATATTTACACTACATTATTATAAGACTCGTAGTACGCTCGTGTATCCTGGTGACAAGAGTCATTTGACATTTACCGCTAATGTCATCCACTCACTTTGGTCCAGAGTAATGCCACGTAGGCGACTGTAACGTCATGGAAAAGACGACAGTATTTTTTTGTTATTTGTAGGCTTAAACTCCACTCTGTTTGATGCATCATTTCATCAGAATGTAAAACATAAGTACAGGAATGCTGTATGTTGACTTATATTTTATGCGCATACACACACACATTGCAACAGTAATAAATTAGCTCTCCAATACGGTTTTTAACTATACAGAAGGCAAAAACAACCCACGGAAATAAAGAAAATACAGGAAATGTAGCATATTGTACAAATTAAATTAATGCTCTAACATTAGAAATCTTCATTTTTCAACTTCTGCCTGGTACAAATGGAACAATGCGAGGATGATAGTGTCAATGGACATATCCACTAGAGGGAGCACTTGTCAATTTACATTGTAACTTTTATTTGAACTTAAGGTGTAAATGCCTATCTATGTCATTTCCTTCTTCTATCTCACACATTGATATTTTTGAATAAAAGGTTTGTTCGTGTGTGTCAAGTTTTTTCCACACGTCAAGTGTTCACAATGAAAGAGAACGCACAAGACACACAACTTCTTTTTTTTTTTTTTTGACAGTGATAGCGTGCACTCTGACAGGGAGGTGTCAGAGTGGACCGTGTGAAATTCTGCAGTTCATACGGAAGGTGGCGTACTCAGACAAGAGATGTGTGTCGGGGACCCTCGGAGGTCACCACGGGTCAGAGCCCTGCGCCAAACAACACAACGCTCAATCACACACATGCACACACTGAAGCTTGTCAGGAAAGAGGTTTGGCTCTGTGCTTTCCTGTAAAATAACGTCCTTATAAGCCTAGTTAAACGAGAAAAAAAAAGTTTATTTGTGCGTGAATAATGGAACTTGTTGCAGTTTGTTGCTAAATTATTTTGCAAGGTCTGTGGTATATGGTACCTCTTATGGAGTGTAGCTATCATAATCTGAAACAGCGCAGAGTGTTCCATGCCCATGCACATATAACCATTTAGCAGCATAAACGTTTTAGTCTCTGTCTTTGTTTTATATCTCTTTATATTTATATATTTTTATTTCATTGTCGTCAATTATCTTGCAAATTGAATCAAACTGGTCCTAGAGTTTTTCATGCACGCCCTTAGTTTATATAGAACAATATCTACATACATTGCAAGTGTCTTTATAAGTTATAGGCTGCGAGTTTTTTTTATAAGACTGTGGCGTGCGTACAATGTGTATACATCACAGCAGACATGATGACTGGATCTTTATATATATAATAAACAAACAAAAAAAAAATACAAATTCACTGAAACTTCGCCAACACTTTATAAATACAACTTCTATTTCGAAAGATTATAAAACGTTAACTATAACTCTTAAATGCACACATTAATACAGAGTGAAAATCAAAATAGTGAATTACTCCCTGAATAACTCCTGAATAAATCCTGTGTGACGCATTTAATAGCTTCACTCTGACGCACGTAATATAAATAGCAAACCTTTAAGACGGGCGCTTCAGTTTGTCTATTAAAAAATAACAAAATGCAAGTCTCTGTTTATTTCAAAAGAAAAACACATAAAAGTAATTAAAACTTTGCAGTGAAGTAATTGGATTTTCTGCCCTGGCCGTGCTCGCTCGCGCTTTGCTCTCCATGGTGCAGGAAAAACGCTCCAAACCCCTTAGATGTCTTGTGAGTCTTTCTTTATAAACCTCCGCTGTTTTTATATTCTTTGACATCGCTCACAGGATCAAATATTTCCACACACGGGCAAAGTTTCCAGATTAAAACGTTTTGGGTGAGAAAAGAATAGTTGCACAGTGTCTTTGCGCATGAGAGCAGCGTGAATGCGTGAGACGGAGCACACAATAAACCTGTTGTTAACCTTGCTGTGAAAATATGTTTGAAGAAAACAGCCAATTGTTGTATGAAATGTATTCAAGTATAAAATAATGCCCTTTGTTTGGGCTAAAAACTTGAGCAATGTGAGGGTACAAAAGTCCCCTGTGGCATTTACTCGCGGCCTTTGTGCAGAGTGCGCTTTGGCGTCTCCACTTGGCGCATTACCCAGGCCCCTTTAAACGCGATTGTTTCTCTCTTTCTAATGACATTTACCGGATCAAAACATGCTGTTAATTCGATCAGAAAGCTTCACCCTTCATAACAATGGCAGTATAATTTCTCCCAAAGTTTGTTAAGTTGACCGAAATTAGGCAAATGAATAGGGGTCTCCAGGCTTTCCATCTTGCAGGTGACGGGAATAATGCGCGCTCACACCAGCTGCATTCTTCTTTATTTCTCCCTTTCTTTCACAGCATTATTAAAATTTAGGCCAATGAAACTATTCATTGGTGTGAATAGACATTTTCTTATAGGATAATAGGATACAAATTGAGCCTCTCAGAGTCTCCAGCGGTGGCTCACCCTCGTGTGCCAGAGGCGGCAGGAGACGCTGGCCCTGACGCAGCCGACGCTCGTGTGCCAGGCCTCATCACACACCTGCCGAGGAGGCCAGCGAAGGAAAGAATGTAAACAAAAAGCTTGCCATCTCTCATAAAAGATGGACGTGTCAGCAAGTCGTGTGAGAAACGCTGAGAACAAACGGGGGAGCTGCGTCTCCAGCAGATCTCCCCTGAACTTGGCGGAACAGCCTATTAAAGGCTTACTTAATTACTCTAATGACACTGGACAGGCCTTAACACTGCACCGGGCCGAGATGAGAGTTAAGATCGCTTGCTGGGATTTGTAAACAGCCGATCGTGTGAGAAACGCGAGTTGGAAGAAAGAGGGCTTCTTTCTGTGGAGGCTTTGTTTTCAGTGCGCGCAGTGCGCCCCGCCGCATCAGGCGATCCCAGCTCACTTCTTATTTCCCGCCTGGCTCTTACTATGCAAATAATATTCCCCAACTAATCACGTGTCCTTTGAACAGCCACGTGGATTAACAAAGCAGGTTGCCCCCCTGCAAGCCCATGGCTTGAGATTTTTACAATTTCTTTAACTGATCCTAAATGCACACATTTAGCCAGTGCGCGTCTCTAATCCAGTGGAATAATTTAACGCTGAATGCCACAGAGGCGCCTTTAAAACCAGCAGCAGCAGCTTCACCAGACCTCAGTCTGCTACTGCCACAGCATCACGACTCTCAGCTACTCCTGCGGCTTTTAGGAACTTTATGAAGAATCCATCAATGGCATCGAAGATGAAGGAGAGAAAGGTATGCGCTCTGTGCGCTCTGCTGCACCAGGACGCAGGGGCATTATAGGACGTTTGGGATTTTTTTAGCCTCCGGAATTTCCGTTTTCAGATATTTCCTACTTGACCCATGTTTGATAGATTGTATATTGTTTGGTAGATTTACCTTTACTTTTGACGGCGCGTTAATGATGTGTGTTGCAGCTTGTGTGCGTCTACGTGGCGCGCAACCGAAACTCAACCATACATTTCAGTGCAATGCCTTTGCAATCAGATGCTTTACCTCACAGACAGGACAGGGTGGTTGGAATAATAACAGCGGAAATTACGAAATTTAGAACTTGATTAAAGCATAGTTTACTGTTATTACAGTAAGCAAGCTGTGAGAAAACAGTGTCTGGAGCTGGGTCTCCATTGCGCGCGTTGTAGCGAAGCCGTGCGTAAAACATGTGGAAACGTCTCTTCGGGTGTTTCCTGTCCATCACTCCGATTTAACTGGCTGCGGGGTGGGACAAATTAATACTATACTATATATTGGTTACATTTTAATCTAAGTATTTCATTTTACAGAGAACTCCAATTTCCCACAAAGTCATCGAGAAGCGCAGACGCGACCGGATCAACCGCTGTCTGAATGAGTTAGGAAAAACTGTTCCAATGGCGCTGGCAAAACAGGTACTGAAACCAAGATCCAACATTATGACCATTTATTTATTATATTTAATAATGAATTATATTTTAAAAACTTTTATTTAAATCATATGTGTGTTTAAAATGAACCAGTCACCTACACTATTATTTACACACTGTTATTTAAAACATAAAAGGTTAACGTTATATCTTTTATTGAACATTGTTATAGAACTCTGGGAAACTAGAAAAAGCTGAAATCCTGGAGATGACAGTTCAGTACCTGCGCGCGCTACACTCTGCGGACTTTCCTCGCGGGAGAGAAAAGGGTAAGTTATTAAATATTTTACGATAACCATAAAATATAAGTGTGTTTGTCATTTGTTCTAGTGTAATGTTTAGTTGCTCGCAGTGATAGCTATTTTAGCTATATTAAGCTATGTTTTTCTTTTGGTTAGACTCAAAGCGAAAGCTTTAAGATCGCTTTTACGCACTACATCCATAAATATGTACTCAATTGTGTTTCTTTTCGTGTGTCATTCCAGGCGAGCTTCTGGCTGAATTCGCCAATTATTTCCACTACGGCTACCACGAGTGCATGAAGAACCTGGTGCACTATTTGACCACGGAGGACAGGGCTGAAACCAAAGACATTAAATACGCTCGCATCCTAGCATTCTTGCAGTCCAAGTCTCGCGCGGTCACGGATCCTGTTTTTGGCTCTCACGTGAGCTCAGTTCAAGAGCCGTGCGACTTTTTGGGTCAACTGCACGCGTCCCCGGACCAGAGCCATAGTCCCACCGAGGCCGTGTACCACCAGCAGAATCCTACTGGACACTTCTCATGGCACAGCTCCACGCGCGGCCCCGGCTTGTCATACCCAGCCGTGCACGCGCAACACACGCAACATGGAGGATACATATCCCCCGTGCAAGGACTGGACCACCACTACTTTAACTTTATTGGTCACACGCACGCGAACACCTTTAGTTTGCACAGTGCGCAACACGCCATGTAACTGTCGCCATGTTTGTAGTCTTTATTTATAACACTGTGAATAAATGAAGTGGATCTTGTACATAAATATTGTAAATAAATACGTTTTCAAAATTTATCAAAAATGAGAAGTGTATAATAAGTCTTACATTTTTTATATGCCGTCTCAGAAAATTGTCCAGTATGTTTACTAAATCACTGGGGACTGTTAAATAGCCGCCAGTTTAATGCACCCTTCATTAGTGCACTTGTGAAAAATCAAAACTGACCAACAGCAGATGATTTTACCAAGGAAGCACATACCAGAGGTTAACAAAAACATACATGTGTCTACTAGGGCCATAGTAAAATGAATGATTCCCACTGGGTCCTTACTCCCTCATATAACAAAGCCACACTTAACCAAACCACAGTTCCCTCCATTACTCTGCTGTTTTATCATTCTTTAGTTTACAATTCAGATGTATTGTCTAACAAACCTGAACATAACAAAATAATAGTTTATACATTACATATAATTGCCACACACATTTTGTAGGGCCTTATAGATTATATTCTATATTTATAGATTATCTTTTTAGATATTCACAAATGTATTTTGTGAAGATTTGGTGTCCAGCATGGTTAGATGATTTCATCAGTCAGCAATGTTGTGCAGGAAAACTATCCAACACATACTCTGCAGTCAGTGTTTGAAAGTAACTACTAGATACTTTTACTCGAGTAATTTCAAGCATTCTCACTCTACATTTTCTAAAACATACATCTTAAACTAAACTTATTTTTTTGGACTTAAAGTAGGTGGAAATAGTAGTAGTGGTAGTAATTGTAATAATAGTTTAGTAGCAAATATAGTAGTTATAGTAAAAGTAGAAGTAGTAGTAGTAGTAGAGAAGGTGTACAATAAACCAAAACTAAGAAGTTATGTTCATTTTAAGGAAGACCTTTCCATAGAACCATATGTTAATGTAACTTACAGAGACAGCAGAGGTCTCTCTGTGCCCAGCTGAGAGAGCAGGAGTCCTGCCTCTGACACTGAAGGTGGAGTGGTACAAAGGGGTTCCAGAGGAGGACAGATTGTGTGTTATGTGTGATTTGGGTGTCACTGAGGATGAATTTCATTTTGTGTTTTATTGTCCGCTATATGATGATTTAGGAATTCTTGTATTTGAGAAAATTCAATGTAAAAATGATATTGATTGTCTGATAGTGATATGTTGAGTTGGCTATTAAAAATGTTTACTTTTGGTTTGGCAAAATTTATAGAGAATTGAGCAGAATTTATAGAGTGGGCATTGACAGTGAGGCAAGCTCTGTATCCTGTCAATTAATAGAAGCTTATTAATAATGTAATTATGTTGTTGTGTAATTGTTTATATGGCACCATCTTTCTAGCAAGTGTTAAACGTGTCATATAAGCCTGTATGGGCTGGGCACATCTGTGTATGACACTCAAAAAAAGATTAATGAATTAATTTATTTATTCATTCGCTAGTAGTAGAAGCGGCATTAGTAATAGCACTGGTAGTGGTGAGAGAAGTGGCGGTGGAAGCATTAATAAATTTCTACTCATGTAAACTTTACACACAGCACTTTTTACTTTAACATATAATTATTTTGTTGAGGATGTTTATGTCTACTTGAGTAATATTGTTTTATTCTAACAGTACTTTTACTGACCAACTGCCTAAGTCTTCCAGCTCTGAGTGGTAATTGTACCCATATGACAATCAAAAGCATACATTTTTGTGTTTTATACATTTTTTTTTACATTGGATGGTGTAAGCTTTGAGAACTAACCACATCTAACACAGACACCTGCTAAACGTAAAGCTCCAACTTACTAAACAGGCTGTATCTGTCGTTAACTTAAGTAAGTTGTATATATTTTGATGTTAGAATAAAACGAGAGGTAAAAAAAGAAAAAAAAGAAGTGAACTTTCATTTTCTTTGCCCAAGATGCCTTTTGTGGTAAATCTCAAAAGGAACAATCTCCGTCTCCTTATGCTTCATCCTTGAGTGACTGCAAAGAAAAATAATCAAGACCATGAAATCAAAGTTTCTGTTTGAGAAGAAATAAAGAAACACCATCATTTCTCATCATGTCCCTATAGTACAACAAAACCTTAATTTTGGTTTATAGAAACTACATCTTATCATGATTATCTTGAATAAGTTAGTTTATATAATATTGGATAGATAAGATAAATTTAAGAATTGTTTTAGAAGTACGGATGGGTAGCGTATGCATAGCAATCCACATTAACCGCCTGAGTGGATGGATAAAGCCACGTTAACCAGCTCCGGACCAAAGCAACAAGAGAGCCAATAAAAGACAGTGGCCATGACTGTGGCAAAGTGACAATACAAGAAAGGAGAAGGCTCTAAGGGAATACCCGGGGATCCCTTCTGCCACAATATTGATTTAAATCCTGACTCTATGCACCAATAAAGCTTCATGTTCAGCCAGATGAGAAGGTTTAGCCCAAGCACATCACATGAATAATAATAAATTGAGCATAGATTAAAAAAAAAGAAATACAAAAAAGAGGGAATTCAGAGCATTTATTGTCATGTAAACCGCGGCTCTGTGCTAAAGCCGTACTTTGAGAATGTTTATCTTTGGCATTAATATCACACACTGAACATCGACAATAAACTCTTTCATCAAAACCAGTCATCGCCGAAAACACACACAAACAGACATAGCCTTCCTTTAAATCTATATGCATTTGTTAAGTTACAAAAGTTTACTTCCTGGTAATTATCAAAGAGAATATGTTAACAAAAATAACTGCCTTTATAATTCAAATATGATCCTGGTAGTAATAGTTTTTGTGCACTTAAAAAAACATCTATCATATTAGTAAAGCTGTTTTGATAATAAACAATGTGATAAAAAAAAATCCATGCTTTAATTTTAAATAATTTTATATAAGCTTAAGATGTTGGGGTAAGGAATGCGTACGTCAGAGGGACAGATCATGTTAGACGTTTGGGAGTTGAAGTCAGCAGGACCAGACTGAGAGAGTAGATATAATGGTAGAAGGATGCTGACTTTAGAGCTGAGGCCTAGAGGAAGACCCAAGAGAAGATTTACGGGTGTAGTGAAAGACGACTTAAGTTGGTGGGAGAGAAAAGGACACAGAGGATATTAATGGAGGCAAATAATACGCTGTGGACACCCCTCAAATGAAATATAAAGGATTTTAAAAAATTGGAAGCACCTACCATTAATTATTTATTATAAATGTGTTAACATTTTAATGTTATATGTATGCTTGAACTGGCAGCTGAATTCAATATCAATAACTCTGCATAACAAGCCACTGGTCACTTTGAACAATTTTGCCTTTAAAGCAATGTAATATGATCATTGATCTGCCAGTAGTCCGGCCACTTTATGGGTCAGTTCACAACTAACTATGATCAAAAGCACATTCTTTACCCAAAGCTGAATAAGCAGACAACATTGACTAGGAATTACTCTGATAAATCTCTGGAGATCATGTGTCCAAAGTGCGGCCCGGGGTCCATTTGTGGCACAGAGAGATTTAATTTGGCCCTCAGCCTCCATCATAAAATGCATTGTTTATGGCCCTCCAGCAGCATTAAGTAGCATTTCTATGCAACTGTGCATCTGCCACTCTCAAGCCAGATCTGATTTTTTTATTGGTTAGTCTGAAATCAACTTCAATTTTAATTTATTACCCACCATACTATATTAACTATAGGCTATCCCATCACACACACACACACACCACACACACAAAGAACTTAACCTTAAAATTATCTGGGAAGTTTATATGTTCTCAATACGTTCTCTTACTACTATTTAAAAATGTAATTGTCTAGAAATTGGAAACAAAACTCATATAAACATTTTGCATTCTTGCATGTTTGCATTCTCAGAACTGGCCCTCTTTGAAAAATGTTTGGGCACCCCTGATGTAGATGCATGACATTTCATAAACAACACAGTCTACAACATATTTCAAGGATCTGCATGTGTGGGATCGTATATATTTGCGGATACAATGAGGTCCTAAATGTTTACACAGCTAAAGACCAAATGTGTTAAAGCAAGTGATTGAAAATGACAAAGTTGCTGTTGTTTCAATAAAACCCACTCCACAAAAGAAACATTGCTAATTGTAATCAAGGCCTAGTGTTTTGAACATTTTCTGTTTCTTCACATTTATACATATTGTGGTTAGATTAAACAAATGCTGGTTACAACTTGGCATCTTCCAAACAATAAGACGGCTTTGTGAAAGTTACAGTTGGTGTTGGGATGAGAGCCAAACAAGCGCAGAGTTGTAAGTGTGAGAAAGCCTGCCACAGTGAGAACTGGCTGGTAATCCCAGAGTGCCCCAGTGGCATCAGATCTGCGCTAGCTCACCTCAGGACGGTCGTGTGATGTGCAGCTTGAAAGAGCAGAGACACAGAGCAGGGGACAAGTGGGGGTAACAGAAACAGAAAAACAGTGAGAGTTTTTTCAAAACAGGGGTAAAAAGGGATGGAGATCATTCCCACAACAGATAGCACTATCTCACAGGGTTTAAAGGGCCCCCTTTCTGTACTCCTCCCTCCTCCTGCATCAACCCCCCTCCACTTGCCAATAATGCCAAAACTTGGCAGCCAACCCAGCGCATGAGCAACAGTTTCCCATCAGCGAGAGGGGCAGCAGTCCTACTGCCTTGGCACCAGCCTCGTCTGCAGAATGACAGAGACAGACAGAAAACAACATGCAGCATAATTCTGTAGTTAAAGAAGACACCAGAAGGGCATCAGGACAGACAAACGCTTATAATTTGACCACAATTATTTATTGTCCCATGCTGATTACTGTATTAGTTTGAAAAATGTCTGTTACATTCCTGACTGCCATCTCTCAAGAGATGAAGGCTTCACCTTTCTGTGGTTGGCAGACCTCTCCGTGTGCTCACCAGCATCTAGTCTGATGCCATCAGATTATGCAAATCCATGAAGATGTCCCATTCAAGACCAGAACTCACACATTAGAGCCAAACAAAAATATAGAGCAATAAAAGAAGCAGTGTTTGATGAAGAGAGCCCAGGGAAGGGTCAGAGGCACGTCACACATAATTGAACACATAATAAATACTGTACAAAATATCCCACTGTGAATATCATTATAGCCACTCTATTCTGATGTTGTGTCCACAGTACAGTCACTATTAAACAATGGGACAGATACAGCAATAAGAAGCAGAGCACAGCATGGGAACAGACCAACAAGTGTGCAAGAGACTATAGAAGAGCTCCAGAGTAATAGAAACAATAAACAAATAACACAAACTCAACCAAACTCTTTGTTATTCATGGGAAAAGGAGCAAGCTTGTTAACTTGCACAATTAAGGCGTCATTTGCCAAGAGAAAGTGCACTTGTGTGTTTGCCTTTGTTTTGGGGGACAAAAGGTTGGCAGAGTGTGTTTTGGTGGCTCCTGTGAGCTTCAGAGGGTGGGTTTGGTTACGTTATGTTGTGCTACAACAAGGGCCACTGTTGTCACAAGCACAGACAGTGTGACATTGGAAAGTGCTCAAGCTAAATCAGGTAATTTTGCATGGTGCCAGGACAAAGGGCACTATACACTGCAGTTCCTGTGAGTGCTTATGAAAGGCCTATGTGTAATAGAGACAAAGACAGGGCTCAGTGCACGAAATATGTCCAACAGTTATTGCATATGGGCATACGGGCAAAATTTGACAAGGCCAAAAGAAAATTTTGATTTGACAGAACATAATAAAGAATATCAATTAGGACATTTTTGTAGGTGATGTTAAAATATTCCAGTTATTGTATTGTAGTTGTATTATTTTATTTATTTTGAGCAAGTAAATAGTTCATGGTGTGCAATTAACAACAAAACACAAGGCTGAGAAAAACAAACAAACATAAAAATAATAAATTATTGTGTAATAATATTCATAACATTCATTTTAGCAAAACAATAAGTTATCATAATAAACCATAATAAATGAAACAGAAACAATCTGCTCAAAAAGGAGTGGGAATTTACTGTTAGATGCAAAACTATAAATCATTATATACCTTATAAGATCTGTTTGCACTATTGCAACAATATTATTACATTATAGATTCTTGGTATATTGTCCACTAGATCAATTTTTTTTAATTTTATATAATTAGAACAGCATCACAGCTAATATGCAGTAATACCATAAACTACAGAAAAGTGTGAACAGGACAGGTTCTAGTGCAGTTTGGGTCATTGAGCTCACTGTCATCCCCCTCTGTCTCTCCTACTATTTGTCCATCCACACCATCTCTGTCAGAGTAAAGGCAAAATAATGCTCAACAAATATTTAAAATGTATGTTTATCACATTTATTTGATTTTGCCTTTATAATTTACTGACTATTTGTAGTAGTAATGATTAAAGAAATAAAATAAAATAAAAAACTCATATAATAACTGCAACCAGAACTTGCACATTTTTATCTGTTTTGTCTGCCTGATTACATCAATACAAAAACATAAATCAAATGTAAGCTCCAAACAGTTACTCAGTACTTAGGTATTTTTTTCACCAATTATTTTTTTACTTTTATTTGAGTAATTATTTAAATGACTACTTTTACTACTAGTTGAACAATATTATCTTTGAAGTAGCAATACTTTTACTTGAGTACAATTTTTGGCTACTCCACCCACCTCAATTGCAAACTGATGTGGGACTGTTATAGCTACGTAAAGCAATGTTAGATATAAAAGATATCTGGAGAGTTGTCTTTATCTGATAATCACACATGTGTCCTAATGAGGCGGCAATGTACCAAGTTGCAAAGATAAGTATGGTAAAGTAGATGCAATTGTCTTGAAAAAGGGGTGGCTTCTTTCTTCTTAATGTTAGTAAAGCATCAAAATGACCACTTGTCTTGTTACAGGTGTAGAGCTGGAATCAATATCACAGCTGTCTAGATAAACATTTCAACTGAACAAATGACAGAACAAATTTGTGTAAAGTACAAAAAGTGGTGGATATGTGTGTCACTTTGGTCTTTTGCTAGTGCATCACAGTGGCTCTTTCTCACGTTGAGCTCAAGAACGTCTCAGATTCAAAGAGGAGAGCTGTCCTTTCAGCTCCAATCACCCTTGTGCTTGTGAAACGGCACTCACGTGTGAAGTTTCTTTAAGACAGCCTTTAAGTTGTTTTGCTGCTGCCTGAAATCTTTCCCAAACATAACGCTTGAGTAGTGAGAGGAGAATATGAAAACTGACAATGTGAATGCAATATGCAGTTCTTAACATAATGCAAAAGCCTCAAAGTCTAAAGTGTGTGATGTGGTCAGACGGTCAAAGCCGAGGCACCTGACAAAGTTGATGCCCCAGGCAAGTCTTTGTAGACCCATAATAATAAAGGGTAAATAAAATGCAGGGATCCTAATGTGCTCCTTGTCCGCTTGGCTGGACTCATGAGAGGCCAGCATGCAGTGCTTGCCCTATTGTCCGGATGCACCGCTGCATTTAGCTGTGTCCGAGGCCAACGCAAGGCCAGAGAGGGGCTGCCCCGGGACTGCACGGGTCACTCTCTCAGGTCAAGTCACACTAACCAGTCCACGCAGTGAAATAAAGCTGAAATGAGATTGGCAGTCAGGGTGAACAGGTTGCAAAAGACTTCATCTTCAGAGAGTGAATGAAAGTGCATGACTGACACGTTTCTGAAAATATATTTTAGTGGATGGCGTTCGGAGTGAGACTGAAGCGACTCAGGGCTGTTTTTACTTTTTTTTTTTTTTTTTTTTTGAGCTCATTGAGAAAGTCTGCAAAACACAAGTATGGGCAATAGTGATAATCAAAATAGGTAATAACTAATGCACTAACTACAAAATCAGTGTATTTTACAGTGTATAAAGCACTTGATCATACAACATGGTAATGGTCATTGTGGTGGTGGCCAAAGCAGTCATAGCCTTTATGACCTCTCTTTGACCTTCACTGCAGGGTGCCCATGTCTGACATCAGGAACAAGTTATAATACAACTTTACAAGCACCGTTGTCTGTTTGAGTTACTCACACATGAACTGAATGAACTGACAAGAGCATCTGACAGGAATGTAGTATATTACTTACATACATTTTTGATGAAGTTTTGATGGTTGATCTTCAAAATGCAGAATGCCATCTTTATATTGAGCTTGTTTAATTAATTCTATTATATTTCATTTGATCTGAATTTAAAGGTGGCTTCTGTAAATGTAACCCTTGGTCTAACTTGCCCACAGCTGCAGGGATAGGCTCCAGTCACCTGTGATCCCTAATAAGTTAGATAAAGAAGATGAATAAATGAATAAATACATACTTCTCATCAGAGTCAGGCCAATCAGAGTAAGGTCATGTTAGTTATATTAGTAATAGTTATTAGTTATTGTCACACCAAAAATACACCAATATCTGACCTATTTCTGCTGGGTTTGTTCATAAACACAACATGTCCCTGTAGGGCTACCATAGTTGTTCACATGGTCAAAAAGAAAGTATTGTAATGTGAGGAATACCATAAAAGGAACTGTGCCACTGGGATATTTAATATCATATAGAAGAAGACATACAGACTAGCCTGTCCTACTGGGAAATGACACATAAATATAAATATCTATTCTTTAGTTTGTTTGGGTGAATGAGACTCAACAGTGTTATGTTATGCCAATGTAAAAAACAATGCTAAATCCCATATCAACAGCGTGCTAATGCACCAACATTAAAGCTGTTAGTAAAACAAACAAGAGTTGGGATGCATTATTTAGTTGGCAGTCTGAAGTCGCCTTTGTGCCAATTGTGGGACAGTCCCAGTGGAAACTGGGCCAAATGATGAACAGACTTTAGTGACTCTCTGGACTGATAGTCCTACACTTTGTTGAGATGCATTTATGATTCAAAGACATTGGACAAGGACAAATACCACTACTTTAGGTCAAGGGGATGTTTGCGTAATGTGAAAGTACATTTCTTAAAATAATCAATATCAATAAAATAAAATATCAATAAAATCATATCAATCTAATAGGCAAAAGAAAGAAAGTATTTTAAAGTAAAAAAAAACACAAATAACTATTATATGTTTAAAATAGCAGTGTGTGTTGCAACATAGACATTGTCAAACAAAAGTTTCTGTTGTGGCTGTGCATTCTCATCCCAAATTCAGAGTTCTGGGGAGAGGAATAGGAGGATTAAAACTGACACAGAACAAGCTAACGTTTGTGCCAAGGAGACACAGGCACAGATAACTCTGTGAATGGCTGCTTACGCTTCTTCTTTTCTTTTGCTGTCATATAAGATAGCAAAGGGGAGAAAAAAGCACTAACAAGATGCACATTTTACATTGAAAACTGTTATTGTTGGGCTCTTAATCTGGCCCACCATCTGAGAGGAGCACTGCGTTAAAGAGTGGGGGGCTTAATGGGAAGAGCCAAGAGAGGAGAGGGAGGTGGAGGCGGGGCGGATCAGTTGGGAAGTGTAGAATGGATGTTTCTTTTTCTCTATGGGGGAACTTTGTATTTGACTGTTGTTTGTATCTGTCTTTCAGTGGCCTGATCCCCGTGGGCCTGGACAGGGAGATGCCTCTATATGTGTTTGTGAGGAGAGACTGACGCTGGGATCTACAGCTGCAGCTCAGCGGATTAGCCATCATCCACAAGGCAACATTACACAAGTAGCCTTTGAACAAAAGTCATGGATACTATTAATGATATGGTAATCCCTAATGGAGCTACCTCCCAGTAGTGATTATACTGACATGGGAAGAATGTCCAAGAGTCCTGGATGCTACTAGCCAAACAACACTGCGGCTATTGTTGCCAGGCCTGGTCTGAGGCCTGCACTCACTTCCACTGGCATGAGTCGACCAAGAATCCCACATTGCCCCATGCTCTGCTGACACCCTTCCCTCCACCCCAGTCACTCTATGAATAAAAATGAAAACCCAAAAATGGATGGGGCGAAAGGGAAGGCTGTGTGGTGTGAGGGAGTGGAGGACAGAAAAACAAAGTGTCTTGGCCAGGATCAGCAGAGGATTTCTCTAGATGTGGTTCCCACACACTGATGTGAGCTGCATCACTCCTCTGTCTCCCTGTCGATCCATCTTCAGTCTCCAGCCAGACCACACAGACTGAGTCATTTCAGATTTAATCTCAGAGTGCACTGTATGAGCAGGAGAGGGAACTCAGGGACTCTATAGCTCACTAAATGTTTGCCACTGGACACTCAGCATCACTGTTGGACAGCTTAAGCCACCAAAGACTTTTTGAAAGGAACTTTGAATCCTTATTCCAAATCTGGTAGCTTTTATAACACGGGAATTACCAAAGGTCATTTTAGGCCCTTTAATTTTATAATTAATATAATTTTACCACATATAAAAACTCACAACCACTTCATGGCATTTTGACTTAGCATTTAGTCATCTCTAAACCTTGTGGAATAAAGGATAGGAAAAGATATGATATAACTATTTATACACCTAGCATGAAAACACAGTTGTGTGCAAATGCTAGCAAGAACTAAAAACACATATCTCCATGGTGTGTCACAACTTGCTGCAGCGTTGTCTTCTACGGACAAAGCCCGAGTTCCTCTAAAGATTTACTCAACAGAAACAATAGATGATGGGAGCTTATTTCAGGTTATTACACACCTATACAGAGAGCTACAAACACTTAAACACACTCAATTTCACTGAAGAATGGTACAAAAGCTTAATATTATAAACTTATATAAAGTTAACAGTTAAACAAACTCGTGGATTAGACTTTTTTATTCCCTAAACATTTGCAAAGGTTATGAAAAAATACAAAATCTTGTAGTTCGGGTTCTAGCCATATCCTACTGGAGCAGTAATGTGTGAGGTTGGTCCATAGGACATTACTCATGCTAATATTATGCCTCCCTAATACCACACACATACAAAACTAATATGTAGATATAGAAGGTCATTTGTTTAAATATCTATAATGCTTATTAATATATCATGCAATGAAATAAAACAGAATGACTTTGGAATTATTGGTTGATGATGAATTTCTACTTTTTTTGAGTTTATTGATAAAATGCAAAGAGAATAGATTCAAGATTATTGGATTTTCAAGGGCCCTTGTTAAATCATTCAAATTTACAAACAACATTTAAAATGCCACTCCTTAACCATTAGGCTGGCTCTAGATCAGTCCGCTTTATACCAGCCCTGTCCTTGCTTGACTGATATGTCAAAGTTGAGGACATGGAGGAAAGAGGAGAATGAAAATACCACACAGGCACTGACATAGGGATCAATCCGATTGGCATGATTTAGCATTTGGACGTTTTGAATAAAAATGAGTGCGCTAGACGGTGGAGCAGTTTGATTAGCGAGCTTCCTAAGTCCCTCGATGCCCATTCTCCTTCCTTCATCTGCTAGAAGAAAAGTCCTTTTTCTCTCCATTCACTAGTCCCTTGGTAGGCCAGCTTTTTCCTCACTGTTGGTATTACAAAATCCCTATTGAAAACAACCCTTGTCACCTGTCAACTAAGCCAGGCTGGTTTGCTAGGTCTTTATCCTCAGCACATACGTACACAGAGGCTGACTCCCTGCCCCCAGCCCTACATTCATACAGCCATATCCCACCCACTAGAACCACATGTCAGAGAGCTGCTACTTTAGCAGTTTAAAATTCATTACCCTGTTCTCTTTAACAAACTGGGATGGGCTGGTTTTCGGCTGGTTTCTGGAGGCGCTGATGAGACATCAGTGAGACCCCATTATATCGTGGGAGGGATCTGATGAGTGAAAAAAAGAATATGCAAGCCAACAAGTAAATGTCAACAAAAACATTGTATTTTTATGGTAAAGGATACTTTTGTTTTTTACTTCAGTTGGACTTGCTAAGTGTCAACAGGGGAAAAAAATCAAAGTTGTTATTTCTCATTCATTACTATTATGTATAAGTGTGCGCTGATTTATCTATTTATGAACTCAAATAACTCTTAGATAATTCAACCACAAGCAGTCACAGGCCAGTGTATTAGAGCGATTCTCAAGCCTGGATAAATTGGGAGAGCTGCGTTAGGAAGGTCATCCAGCGTAAAACCTATGCCAAATACAATACACTAATAACTGCACACTGGGAGACAGATGATTTGCTGAGGCGACCACAGAGGGAAAAGCCATTATAAAATATTTAGATTTAATCTCATTCTTGCCAGCTAATATTGCATTTTTAGAAATGGTGTTAAATCTTTCAGCAAGCTACTTATAACAGCCTATTTCCCGTCATAATGTCAAATTTGAATACTTTACTTACTTTTGTTTTAAGTGTACAAATAATAAATACAAACATTTTCATTACTTTACAAAATAAAGTCTGGTATAGATGGATCATTAAGGAAAAAAAGCCTGCTTATTATTCATTCTGCAACAGTTTAAATGTAAACCAATGCATGGATCTCCCTGCCGTGTTTCCTGCTGAGATGTCCAGAGTCAGTTGTGTTGTGAAAGCTGAAAGCTGTGCTGCAGCTGTACAAACCTGGACTTGTGTATGGGAGGGATCAGCTGCAGAAAAAGGAGGCGCAGTGAGGAGACAGGAGGGTCAAACAGAGGGTGGTCATTCGGACCAGGCACTCAACCACAGCCCGGCCCTGCCCCGAACAGGCGTCGCTCATTAACCCTCTGACAGGAGCTGCTCACCCGCCCGGGTCGGAGGTCAATCTGGCCTCTCTTCGGCCATCAGATCAAGATGGACACACAAGCCCAGACTTATCCTCCAATCCAAGGGTCAGCGATGCGGTGTCATGATGGCTAATGCACACAAAATCAGAACAAATTGATTTATCAAACATTTACAGCTTTAAAGCTAATCTTCAGATAAGTCATATCTCAACAGGCTCAAAGAGACTCATGAAGATGTGAGACTAAACTCATGTGACATGTAGAGCTGAACCAGGGAAATCAAGATTATGCTCTATACTACATTCTGAATATTGATTAAAGGCAATGCTGAGATATTCTAAACAAAACAATATAAACGGATATAAAATAATTTTAGTAGGGTTTCCACAGATAGACTTATTCTAAGATGATTGCAATCTGACACTTTGGATATTATTTCTATTAAAAACATCTATAATCCCACAACTATGTAAAAACTATGTTTGCTAGGTAAATGTTTTTCAGACAATTCCATACTAAATACTAAAACATCTTAGGACAAGCAGTGATACAAAAGTACCATTTAATACAATACAACTACAATATTCAAACTACCACATAGAGCGAGATTGAGCATTACATTTTTATTATTATTTTTTTTACATTGCCAATACTGCTGTGCAACACGCTAAAAAAATGTGCGTTCTCAGTTGATTTACAGATGCCATTTTGCTATTAAGGATTTTTTTTTTTTAAGTTTGCCATTTAAGGCTTTATTGACAGGAAAGAGAAAGCGGGCAGAGAGCGGGGAGAGACATTCGGCAAACTGTTGAAGTCTGGACCCAAACCCACTGATGCTGAGGCAGTAGTTGCCCTGCATATGTGCCGCAGAAATTTTAGTATCTTTCCATTTTCTTTCCTCTAGTCACAGTGCTCTTGCCACACCGAGCTAACAGGCTACTTGCAGTTTTGTGGTATTGTTATCTGTGGAGCACTTTATGTACAAAGTACAGTCCATAGTATTCATTTGTAATTTGCGTTTTCTAATGGGTTGGTTGGGTTGCCAAATCACACCTCTTTATTATTTTCAATTTATTTTTATTTTTATTTTTTATTTATTTATTTTTTTATATATATTTTGGGCCTGGACAAATGTATATAATAAGGCAAAGGTGGTATCTTTAAACCACCCCCTCCTACTTTGTGAGTGGGTGATGTCACTTCTTTTCCTTCCTTGTTTCTCTCTGAATAATAGAACATAAAAGATGGGGTAGGTTAGGTGAAGACCCTCACTACAACACAAAGCCTCATGACAAAAACCAACACATTTACATACATACCAGCGCATACACACAAAGGAGCCACTACAGGTCCTTGATCCTTGAACAAAATCTTCCTAATTTCACTCCAGATAAAATTATTCAACAGTTAAGATGACCACTAATTTGGGACTAAGGCCGGATAATGGAGTTCCGTATTGGACCAAAAGGACCTTGAGGTTTGAAGAGCTGGTTATTCTTCTATGACCAAATGAATGCAGTCCACATACTTGAGGGAGAGGCACCATCATCTTGAGGGTCCTACAAGTATATTACCCCTGTGAAATGATGAGTTTTTCTTTAGCAACCAGTACTTCAAGAGGAATTCTTTCTTTATAAATGAGTTTCACTCTTGTAATGGGGTAAAGAAAACAGGAACAAGGAGGGAAAGAGAACCCAAATGTCAGTACTAGTAATGTTCTGCTTTTTAAATGTGGGGGTTGTTACAAAATCCTGAACCTTCACTTACATAAAAGTAACATAGCATAGCAGAAACATAGCAGTTCTAAGATTACCACCAATGTGGGACTTATATAAAGGCCTTACTGCCAAATTCAGAATTAAGAAAATGAATAAACACATTGACTGTTTCATCGGCAAACAATTAACTAGCCAACTTGCTAAAAATTGATTACACAAATATCAAAAGTACATACAATGTCATTCAGAACTTGCAAAGAACTTCCATAAAGTGACTGCAAAGTTTACTTACTCCAATCTCATTTTACTCTAAAAACTCTAAATGATCCAATTTAGAGAGTTTATTCTGCACATCTTTTGTCTGGTGTGCTGCTTTGTGTCTCCAAATTGGATAAACAGCAGTGTTGTTTGTATAGAGACACATTGCACATGCACCACGAGGGCTGGAGGCTATCCAGATTATTTTAAGTATGAAGTGGGATACATGCTGGACAACCACCATGGCTAACACACTCACAGACCTCTACAGTTCATTTTCTATAGACAATAGAAAAGAATGCATAGAATCTACAAACAGCCAGCGCAGGTGACTAGACCACTATTCTAGTTCTGAGGCACGGGTGATAAACAATCTGCCATATTGTACTCAAGACTTGTAAATATGTGTAATAAACCAAATATGTAACATACAGCTTAGACTCAACTAACAGTCAAAGTTTTCTGTATAATATTAGTACAGAAAGAGGGATCAATGGAAATATTCTTGGTTTAAATTAAAAAATAAATAAAAATGTATTAGATTAATAGGTTTGAATAGGTTTAAAAATAAGCCACACTCTAAATGACTCTGTATGTACATCTCTATCAGTACTGTTTGTCTGTAACTGTTCTGTTGTTTTCTGACACATACGATGTCTGAGCTTTGACATGCTGTACCAAAAAAACTAATTTCACCTACTTGTGTGTTGTGAAGCCATTAATAAACACATTTGAAGTCTTGGTTTAATAAAACATTATTTTTGTTTTTCTTTTACTTAGTACTTTGTCATTTTGTTGAATTATAAAAAGTTAATTAAAAATGCAGTATCTAGATTATATCATGGAAAATATTTTAAGGTAACATATCCTTGTTTAAATAGCATTACAAATAAATTCTAGATATACCATAAAATGTTGTAATTGTCAGATAAGCTTCACAATATTTATTGTTATTTTATTTTTTTATTTCAGATACAACAGTTCAGCTTCTCTTTCTTATGAACTTGTTGCCAATCTCCATCACCCTCAGTCTCACACCGCCCCACACTGTCCTCCCCTCTGTCCCCCACTGACCGTGTGTCTCCAGTCTCTTCTGATTGGTCATGGAGATTTCTCCTCTCTATGACCCTCTGGATTTGGACACCCTCTCCTGGGCACTGTCCTGCCTGTGTGACAGACGTCAGCTGCCTGTGACTCTTTCTCCACACTTTGACTCATATTGTTTCCAGTCAGCGTCTTTGACATTTGTGAAGACAGACCAACAGCCAATAAAGAAAGCCGAAGGAAGGGAAAGACTGAAATAATCTGCTTCCCCCTGAGTCCCGTGGAGCCTGTTGTCTGTGGCAGTGAGCCCGGTGTGCAGCGCAGTCGGGTGGATCTGTATTAGCACTTTGACTTTAGGAGACTTGTGGGATCAAGCATTGTCAGAGAATAAACAGCCAACAGTAGCTTTTTTATGAAGAGTGTTTCTGCATTGAGTCTTGTTGTGTCAAGTACATTTTTTTAAGAAATATCCTTTTAATATTTTTTTAAACTACAATAAAGCGAAGTCAAACTAGCTTGAACACATACACTTTTAAGTGGCACTATCAAATTTTCAATGACAAAAAATCGAAAATCCAAGAAAATAATTTTCTTTTTTTCTTTTTAATTTATTTCTTGTGTAAAAAATATTATAGATGAAAATTAGCTGTTTTGGAATAAACAACAACAAACATAGGCACAGTTCCACATCTAACTGCTGTATAAACAATAGAATAACTGGTCTAATAAGAATTTATAAGCAGTGCCACAAACAGGCACATACCTTTAATAATAACAGGACTAAACAGAAAACACAATATCTTTGCTGAGTATAAATCATTCAGTCAGGTGAAAAGAAAACAGTGGCCCCGTGCTGGTGAGTTTTTAACCCTAATATCTGTGGTTTTAACCCTGTCTGACACTTATAATCTCCATTATGTGGCCAATCTCTGCTGATCCCAGATAGACAGTAGGGGATCAAGCGCATAAAAAGGTGTTTGTCACAGTGGTGTCTTAAAGAGATAAAATCAGTCACTATAGGTTCAGGGCTGTGCAACGGCTCTGAGTATATGTTTGTGATTTGGGGGGGTTCTAACTGTCTGACACCTGCAGCTCTTCAGATTCAAAATGCAAATCCAAGCCCATGCCCCCTCCCTTAACCTCAGAGATTTGAGGTTACTCAGCAACGTTACAGATCTTTATCAGATTTAAATTTTAATAAAAGGCAGACATCGAGTGAAAGTTACACAGCTACACAGAACTCCATGTCCCATTTAAGCTACACAGAAATAATTTAAGAAATGGTTGTTTTACTGGCTATTCGTGTGCACAATTTCTTAATAGACAGACATTTATAGAAATTAGTGCATGTCACATTTACATTTAATTCCACACTGTGGCTAAAACAAGTTCAGTCCAGGCGTTTTAAAATAAGGTCAAACACAGTAATATAAATAGGAACAACTAAAGGCTAAGTAAAAATGAAAGACTTACTGGCTGACTTGTAAATAAGGCAAATGCAAGTCCTTTCTTCATCTGTAACACCATGCTTCATTTCTTAACCAGCACCAAGGAGGCTGCTGCTAGCCCTGACCCTTGACCTCTCTGGTTGGTGCTACTCACGGTGTTTCCCTGAGGGAAACAACTAAAGTGGTGCATTATTTGTATTGTGTGTGTAGAATGAGAAGCAAATGAAGGAAAGCACCTGTTCCACTTGCCAAAAAGTTATGCTCTATAAGGTTACTAGCGCTTCACTGCCACCTACTGACTACGCTCATGAACTGCACAACAGTTCCCAATCGTCAACCAAGAGTCGTCACCATTACATAGGAGAAAATAGAAAAAGGAAACAAATACTTCGGCATAGGTGAGGTGTGTGACGCATAATTATTTTGAACAACAGTGCTTTATTATTCTTTAATTATAATTAAATTTATATTGATCTCCAGCTTCTGTTGTAGTTAATTTGGTTTAGTCATGCAGGCCTAGTAATTTGGCGTCACTTAGCGGCCTTAGGTTATATTGCAGGGTTATGTTGCAGACCTGCAAAAAGCTTTGTGCTCGACTTCGGTTTATTTATGAATATCAGTACAATTTAATTTCATTTAAAATCTAAATCTTAAAAGACTTTGTGTGTGACTGTTGATTATAGGCCAGTGTTAAAACAGTTTTGGTCTGGCCTAAGGGACGGCACATCAAAGGTACAAAAGCATAAATGGGGGGAAAAAACTGTCCCGATTTACCGTTGCGGATGAAGTTGCGGATAGCTTTCTGATTACAGAGTTTGCACTTGATGTTAAAATGTATTTGTTATTATCTGTTTAATTCAATTTTAGGAAATTACATTTTGTACGATATACTATATCCAAAAGCAGAAAAAAGCTTACTGTCAAGTTGAGTGAAACCTATTCGTCCATCCCATGCAGCCTATGGGCTATAATAGTTTGCATTTAAGGGGATTTTTGTCATCCCAAATTAAGGCCAGATTAGGATTGTCAACATGTTTAAAAACATTCTTATTTGTTACTGTGATTAGGTGATTGATATAGGCCTGTGTAGCTATAGACTAAATACTTGTAACTAACCCTAACCCTTAGAAAATAAAGGCTTTATCATTTGTCATTGTAAATAATTTTAGCATAGTCTCCCCAAAACATCCTGCAAATTCTCAATATACAATATAGCCTACTAACATATTGATATATTTTTTTAATATTAAACAAGCTGCAAAAATGTGCACGCAAACATTTAAATGTCAATGTCATTTTGAAAGATGTATGTCTTTAAATTGTACAAACTGTCTCCTTCAAATGTCCCCGGCTTGGCCGGCTTTTAGCCCCTTGAACATGGCGTTGTCCACAAAGTGAACTTTAACCTAGGATATTTATTCTATCCTGTGAAACTGTTTGTCGAGATGCAAATCCATCACTCAAATTTCTCGCGAGAAATGAAGGTGATATATATGGACAGATGAAGGGGCTGCGTCCACTTGGAGGGGCGTTGGGTTTCCTTGAGGACCTTTGTGAGATTTGCAAAGTTAGGGCTCTCGTATTGGCACAGACACCTCCACGATGTCGGACGCGGTGATCAGTTTTATGAAAGACTTTTTGGCCGGTGGCATTGCCGCGGCCATCTCCAAAACTGCTGTCGCTCCCATTGAGAGAGTTAAGCTCTTGCTGCAGGTAAATGAAGTCAACCTGTTGTCCTAAGCATGGATATTGGGAAAAAAAAAACAGCTTGGCGCGTAATTTATGTTATGCTGGTTAAAGAAATGTATATATATGCATAATTATATATCAAGAGAGTAAAATGGTTCGTTAGGGAAAAACTAAAACGGGCCATGGCAGTTGAATTTGGTAACGTGCGTAATGCAAACGCGCACGTGGAGCTCAGTTTTACGCGCAAATATAAAAGAGCGCTCTAAATATAATTTGTTAGAAAGACTTACTCTAACAACAATTAACACGCTATCTAACGTTACCACGCCAAAATAATCATGAATAATCAGTGAAAGTAAATTGCTAAATTTAACTTGAACTATGTAACTTGATACACACTTGATTCTCAAGTGGCATGCATGTGCCTGGCCACGGCTATACCCTTACTACAGAATATGTTACAACAAAGTAGTCGTAAAAAGCAAAAATAAAATGGATATAAATGTTTTTTTTTAATTATTTTTATAAGCTACAATATAAAAAAGGTAACGTAAATGCTATGCATTTTCAATGATCTCCATTATGGTGTGCAGGTTCAACATGCCAGCAAACAAATCACTGCAGAGACCCAGTACAAAGGAATCATGGACTGCGTGGTCAGGATCCCCAAAGAACAGGGCTTTCTGTCCTTCTGGAGAGGCAACCTGGCCAACGTGATCCGATACTTCCCCACTCAAGCCCTCAACTTTGCCTTCAAAGACAAGTACAAGAAGATTTTCTTGGGTGGAGTGGACCAGAAAACCCAGTTCTGGCGTTATTTTGCAGGTAACCTGGCATCTGGTGGAGCTGCAGGTGCCACCTCCCTGTGCTTCGTCTATCCTCTTGACTTTGCCAGAACTAGGCTGGCTGCAGATATTGGTAAAGGCATGGCTGAGAGAGAATTCACAGGTCTGGGCAACTGCATTACCAAGATTTTCAAAACTGATGGCTTTAAGGGTCTCTACCAGGGATTCAATGTGTCTGTCCAGGGTATTATCATCTACAGAGCAGCCTACTTTGGTTGCTTTGACACAGCTAAAGGTGGGTATAAATAAGTAAATAGACTATTTTGTACATGTATATTACCTTCTATTAGTGACACAGACATGTCTTCCTTCTGGTTGCAGGTATGCTGCCAGACCCTAAGAACACACACATTGTGGTCAGTTGGATGATTGCTCAGACCGTCACAGCTGCAGCTGGTCTGGTCTCATATCCCTTTGACACAGTCAGACGTCGTATGATGATGCAGTCTGGACGCAGAGGAGGTGAGTATGGCCTATAATGGTGGATATATTGTAATCACATCGATGCACATTTGGAGACTGTACATTTATGCTTGTCTGTCTCCACAGCTGACATTATGTACAAGGGCACCATTGATTGCTGGAGGAAGATCTTGAAGGATGAAGGAGGGCGGGCTTTCTTCAAGGGTGCTTGGTCCAATGTGATCAGAGGCATGGGTGGTGCCTTTGTGTTGGTGCTGTACGATGAGATCAAGAAGTTCACATAATTAACTTTCTAATCTTCTAAATCACAAGGAAACCCTCCATTTTAGGTCTTAATTGTGATAGAGTGATAACATCGTGGTGATTTTGGGAAAGTATTCCAGCCCAGGGATGGTAGGCACCTGCCCAGGGTTAGCATGCCGCCTCAAAAATGTGTAAATATCCCATTTACAATGTATCAAATGGCACAGGTTGATGCAGTGTAACATACTCAAGCTGGTGGTCCGTTGCTGCTGTGCCCACATACTGGACTATGCCACTTCCTGTTCCACATTATTCAATGTTTTTTTGTTATAGTGTGGCCTTACTGATCCATGTATCCCAGCTCTTACATTGTTTTATTAATAAAGTGTTATAAGTCTAATGCTTTTGATTCATATTTTAAACAAAAACATCCTGCAAATTCTCAACATATAATATAAAAATATTAATATTATTGATTTTAATAATAAAGAAGCTGCAAAAATGTGTACACAAACTTTTAAATGTACATGTTATTATGAAAGATGTATTTAAATTGAACTGTCTCCTTCAAATGTCCCCAGCTTGGCTGGCTTTTAACCCCTTGAACATGGTGTGGTCTACAAATTGAACTTTAACCTGGGATATTTACTCTAAACAACAAACAGTTTCACAGAATTCACTTGATTCATATTTTACACAAATTGATGAAACATGTATAGATAATGATACTGTATAGATAAAGAACTATTTACTAAGTAAAGTAAGTAACTAGTACATAAGAAATCTGAATAGTGTTTAAAGGATAAACATTTTTATTTGAAGTAAACTTGAGTAAACTCTCACATACATTAAAAAGCAGTTATTTAAAGGGGATGTTGCTTAACGTATAATATAAGGTTATGACATTGCCTTACTCCATACCACCGTACATGGAAATGGTATGGCTGAGTTCAGTTAAATATCAACAAAAAGTGCAAAGTAAAGCATTTATCACTGAGTACAATCTACCACTCTTAAGTGTAAACATAACACAGTGAAGAAAGTTGGTCAATTCAGAAGTGCTGTACCAATTTTTAATTTTTTGTCACCTACTATGTTGAGATGATTAGATGTGAAGAGAGTATATTGGTGGTTTCTTTACTCTTTATTATCTTGTCAACTCCAGGCATTAGTTTTCTTTGACCTGGGCACAGGTGTGCTGCTGAGCTCTGTGGCAGTGGAAGCTGCTCTGGCACTGTGGTGGGTGGCTGTGCTTTGTCTTAGGCCTTTACCTGCTGGAAAGCAGTTCACAGTAATTACTTCATCATCTATTAATTTCTTTACTTTTTACACTTAAGTAATTGTAGTCAGTGAAATTAATGCAAAGAAAATGTAATGATGACCGTCCTCTAATAGCACCAACCTGAAGATACTCTCGAGGATTTTTTTGTGGCAGTCTGATATGCAGGACACGTTCCCAGGTATCCAACTCGACGCTGGTAGTCAGCCAGTTGCTCTGAACGCTTCAAGCCAGGTGTGGGCTTTACAGATTCCAGTTTTTTCAAAAAAGCCTAATACAAACGCACACAAAAATAGTAAACAGGCAGGCACATGTCTTAGTGCTTATTTGACAAGCTTTAAACTTCAATTCATATGACAGATTTCTTTTTACTAATGTAATACTCATATATGAGATAGCCGGAGAGATTTCCAAGGGCATCTGACGTAAACTCTAATGCCAGATCATTATATGCAAATCACTGAACGCTAGGAGGCAGATTATTTGTTGTGGACAACCCTGGGAGGGAAAAGCCAAAAGGAAAGAAGATATGGAATTGTAAGCGTGCACCGCATTAAATCTAAATAGTGGAAATGTTTTAAAACAAAAGGTGTACAAATGCATTAATCTAGGTGTAAAAGTAGCTTTAGAAAATAATACAGATTTCAAATTTAAAATATTTAAGTGGTTAAACAAAAATGACAGTCAAAGCAAGAAAAGGCTAAAGAGAAAGTATGTAGTTCTGAACAGCATGATGCAAGTGCTTAAATGTCATGCCTGCCACATGCATGGTATGCAGTAAGCAATATTCTCCAGTAAGCAAAAAGGCCCTAGTAAGCAAAAAGAAAGGGCATAAATGTGGCTCCTAGCAAAAACTAGTACAAAAAAGAATTAATTCAATAATTACACTAACAATTAGAAATGTAAATGACAAAAGTGAAGCTAAATGAGCTACGTCTACTTGCAGGGCAAAGTAGTTGTCCTACACATGTTAAGGGCGGAGTGGAAATGCTCATCAGACAGCATATTCAATTACTTCACTCTAAGAATAGAGAAGGCAAAAAGCACTTGTGACGACACAGAAAGCCAGAACAGGCTGTTCTGCCCAAGAGTGGTACATACGATTTGAGGCTTTAGTTTTCAACTCAAACATCCCACAGTGAGAAAGACAGATCTAATCACAATTAACAGAATTTCTTTCAGACATTTGTTTTTAATATTGAAAAGAAACTGCTTTCTTTGAATCATGTGTTATTAAATTACTATGTCTAACTGGTCAATCAGAGGTGAAATATGGGGTGAGAGGCCAACGCTGCAGAGGTTGGGGTTTTATATAATGTCACTGCATGGGACTGCAGTTAGTCTGCCACCTGCTGCCATCTGTCCACTTTCATCCGTGTCTGCTTTCAAGGGTGGCTCTGAAAAACTGAAACCAACTTAACCCTAACTAGTAACTGTCCATAATAAAGTGCAGTGGTCTGCACAATACAACACACAATCACACAAAATAAAATGTATGAATACAAATGTATTCAACTAATTAAATTATTTCAACGTATTTCAGATCTACAAACAAATATATAATGAAAGTACAATTATCTTTTATTGACACAGCTCTGTGGGACAGACATATTTTATGTAAAAAAAAAAAAAAAATCATTTATATGTGAACTTGACATCATGCAGCGCTATACTCTTCTACAGTGCTCACAGATAAAAGTGACAAAAATTAAGTTAAAGTAAATAATTAAACCTAGAATTTACAGTGCTACATAAATATTTAGCATAGTCTAGTTCAGGAGTTCTCAAACTTTCGGGGGCTTACAGGAGAGTACAAATCCCAAGGACCCCTTTAAAGCATCCTCCACTCACACTCAACGTAATTTACGTGGTGCATCAACATCAATTTAGTTTTGTTTTAAACGTCCTAAAAACAAATGTAAGTGGCCGGTTATTCTCTCAGAATGTTTATTGTACTGCCATAGTGGTTCCCAGACAGTCATCTGGATTCACACCAAAAACTAGGTAAGATAAAAGGGAACTATAAACATGACAGAAATACTAGAAGATGCTTATAAAGAAGTTTGCATAGTGTAATACTTACCAGGTTTTCCCTTTCAATGCGCCGTTGATCCCGCTGTCTGTTGAGTGCACTGTGAGGAAGCCGATTCAATGGGGTATTGGATGTCACACGTTGTTTCTGTCCTGATGCACTTCCTGGCCTAGAAGAAAAGCGAGACAACTGCCGAAGAAGACGCTGGTTCTCTCGATCTATGCGTTGGACTTCATCATTGGTGAATGAGTAGTTCTTCCGATACCGTGCACCAGGATAATTCATAACCACTTTGCCTTCCAGCCGACTCTCTGAATTTGGAGAATCTAAACAGAAGCACAGACCACATAAAAAAATCAAATCATGAATCAATGAAACTTGTGTTCTATAGTTTATGATTACCAAGTGGTATAAAGTAATGTAATTCATGACAGGTGTACTCACAATCATCTGCCTCCTGACTTGAGTTCTCATCTTGTTGTGCATTACTAAGGCCACTGGAGGGCAACCTCTGCTGAGGCTCTTTTAGACTGTCTTGTTCAACCTCAGAGTGGTTCAGATCTAGTGACTGAAGGCGACTGCTATCAGGAGAAGATAAGGGGCTCACATCTGTCACCGTGTCATCGGACTCATCTGTACAGACACTGTGTCCATCTGCAGATGTTGTTGAGCCCACTCTGCTTCTTCTGTCTCCAGATGATGAAATGTTGTTGGGCTTTGAATGGGTTTCAGACCCCGAACAGCTTATGTCACTACTACTGCTGCTGCTGCTGCTGCGTTCTAAGTCTGTGTCTTTCTTGACCCCAGATAAGACAGGAGAAGGGCACAGACTATTTTTGATTTGTTTTTTATAAGATCCGTTATTCTTCACTTTGGAGCGTGAATATCTGGCTATCCTCCTCAGAATCATCCCCATCACTTGTTAAGTCCGCAGATGGCTTTGATTGTAGCTTCTGACGTGTTGGTGAAATGTATTTGTCAGTTGCCAGCTTACTGTCCACTCTTTTCCCACCATCTCTGCGGCCATCGTCACAGTCACTATCAAAAAAGGTGTGATCCACTTCACCTTCAAGTTCACTTTGATTGAACATGGCTTTTGGTCCTGAACTTTACACAGTGCACATCAAATCTGCATCAGAAGAAAGTAACGTTAGGGCATAAGCTAACACTAATAATGCAACATCCACTGTAAAGACTCGATTGTTCAATACATTTCTAACATTTCCTACACAATTTTAATTAGCAAACATAACAAGATTTGTCAATTTTAAATGCAAATAAGCGTCAATGGCTTTCAAAACACTAACATTTTTGTCAAGTGTTGCTAGCGCTTGGGTAATTTGTAAAATACAACCTAACCGCTAAAGCTAAGCTAACTTGTGAAGCTAAAACTGGCTAAATCTAAGTTTTGTTGACTAAAGTTTTACCTGCTAAAGGGTAAAAATCAAGCGACTTTATGTCTCCAGTATCAGTCGCATCCATCTCGATGAAGGATATGCAAACAAATTTGTTTTACAAAGATAAATCCCGTTGAGGCTGTGAGCGTGACACTGTGCATGTAACTAAGCAACGTCATTTCCTGGCAACCGTTGTTTCCCCATGGTAGGTACCCAGAGCCTGAAAAATAACTGGAAATACAGTCATATGTACAAGTTTGGACACGCCTGATAATTTTTATTAGAATTATTGGATTAAAAGAAAATATGCAATATGCATTATAATAAAATTAAACAGGTGCAAAATTTTGGGCACGCCAACAGAAAAAATGAAATCAATATTTAGCTGAGCCTCCTTTTGCAAAAATAACAGCCTCTAGACAACTCCTCTGGGCTCAGACAAGTGTCTGGATTCTGGATGGAGGTATTTTTTGGCAATTTCTCTTTACAAAACATCTCCAGTTCCGTTAGATTTGATGGCTTTTGATTGCATAACATTATACTTCTTCCTCTGCATGAATGCCTTTGTGGATTTCGAACTGTTTGGGGTCATTGTCTTGTTGAAATACCCAACTCCGGCGTAACTTCAGTTTTGTGACTGATGCTTGAACATTGTCTTCAAGAATCTGTTGATACTGGGGGAATCCATCCAACTCTCAACTTTAACAAAGGCCCCAGTACCTGAACTGATGGGACCTACACCAAATGTGAATGCTGTCTATGAAGTTCAAGGGTTTACCAACTAATCTAACAAGTTTTGTGTTGCAAGTAATCCATTTTGAGAAGTTACATGCATTCAAATCAGAAAACTTGTAAGAGTGGCTATGGATATTTTTTTCATATTTCATTTAATTTCATACACCTAAATACTGCTACACTAAAAACTGTTGTTAGGAAAACACCCTAGAACGTCATTAGAAAATAAATTACATACCTCTGTGATCTTTTTTCGTGAAGTGAGTAAATTATTATGCAACCTCAGAGGGGTGCCCAAACTTTTACATATGAGTGTATACATGTTTAATACAGAAATATATTTCTTTTTTTTGGTGACGTACAGGATTTTTTCATAGTAACTGCTCCCACTAGTGCATCTCCATCATCAAGAGAAGGGATTATCTGGAGAAGCGTCCTCTGAAATTACAATTTGTTACGGTTTTCTTTTAAAAACAGAAACAGACCTCGAAGTGACACACTAATGACAGGTTGATGTCCTGGGATAATAGGACTTGGGTGAATAATCATATAACCTGTGTCTGGTCACTGTTGTAGAATTTACATATCAATACATGATGAGCAGGGGAGGACTAAACTAAAGACAAATGACCTGACAGAAAATGCTGAATCAGTGTTTTAAATAAAATAAATATTTTTGCACTGATGATAAGAGAACAATTGTTTTGACCTTACTTGTGAGAGAGAAAGGTCATTCACAGGAGTGATTGTATTCCAATAATAGTCAGTGTCAGACAGATTAGAACTAATCAGAGTGCAGTCAGTCAGAGTTATATGCCTTAGGCGATCTGTGTATGTTCACGGGTGTCTGGTAATAACAGGTTCAATATTGTGCATTTATGCATTCAGCCAACCATTTTTATTTAAATAAAACATAGGCTATGTATATATAGTCAGCCGTTAAGACAAAGTGGGGTTGATTATTAACAGCAAATTAAAAACTATAAATAGGTTATAGTTAGTAAATACTTTATCAAATGTATTTTTATAATTAGGTCAGTGCAGACAAGCACAACACTTGATCAATGTTTTGCCAGTAAATTACACAAGCACACATAAGGGCAGGACTCCACTGCAAAAGAGTTTGTTAATCTCAGTGGGACTTTCCTGGTTAAATAAAGGTCAGACATAATTGTGGATTCTTACAGAGCCAGTCTAAAGTTTTGCATGTGTTTGAATGAAAACTGAAGTCCCTCATGACCAGCTGTGGGAACTTAGATGACCTTTGGCCTCTGAGGCAGACACAGATTATAATAGGCTGTTTGATCCCAAAACTCTGGTCCTTTCCAGCCACACCAACCCTATAAAAGAACCACACAAGACTGTTACTTTGTAGAAATTTGCCATTTATCTGTGTATCTTAGGCTCACCTTTTCTGTAATGAGTTCCAAATCCTCTGCCCCAGTGTAATGGGGGTCTAGAATAAGGTACCTGATTTCTCCAGTAGTCTCACTCCATGCCACACCAAGAATAGTGTGAGCTAAAACTCCTCCTCCTGCAACACCCAGCAAAGTATAACTATTAGCAGTTACCTAATACAACATGAACTACATTTTAACTACAGCATAACATTGTCAGAAAATGACCCTGCATTTTATATAACTGATGGTTTCAAAGAAGAAGGTTGTAGATAAAATAGAGTTAAATATCAGTTAAAAGACTACATACAAAAGGTAGTAGTGATAATTATAAAGGAAATACCAATCATTACTGGAGTTCCTTCAGTTGAGAAGTGATTTGCCAGTTCTCTGCCTTTGGTTCCCAAATCAGAACCCTGACTGGAGGATAGATAGATAAATCAACTAGGATATCTTCAACAAGTATTTTATCTTTCAGTGATCTTTGTCAAGCTAGTCTTCAACAAACCTCACAAACATTATTTTAGAAGTGACCCCAAGCAGATGGTTCAGTACAACCTGAACCTCAATAGATCCAATCCATTGACGTGATCCCACAAATGATGCTGGTTTGTCCCCAACATCTACGAGAGCCTGGAGAAACCAAAAAAGACAAGAAATGCCACAAAAAAAAGAAATTCATGAGCAGCTGAATAAAATGCTTTGCTTGGGGTATGGGTTTCACAAAGCCACTACCTGCTGGATTTCCTTGTGAGAGGGCACAGATTTGTCCACATATCCTTGTTGCTGAAACCACGAGCAGATGGTCTGCAGGGAGCGATAAGCACATCCCCAGCCATTGTCATCCATACGGTCCTGCATATAGTGATGGTAGCTATAGACTCCTTGGACCAAGTGCACCTTAAAAACATACACAAACAAGTTAAAATGAACATTTTATAGTTTCAATTACATATATGACATCTGTACCACAGTAAAACTTAAAATTGGAAGCTCTACCTTGCCATTGTCTAAAGTAGGATGTGTAAGAGCGAGGTGAGGGTTTCGGAGATATCCATCTTTGTAGGGCTCATTTGGGAAATGGAAAGCATTAGCTCTTCTAAAATAGGGTCTGTTATCTGGTAGCTCAAACTTCTGATGTAAATTCTAATAAAAATATTACAAACAGATAATGCAATGTAAATTCTATTTGGTGAAGTGATTTTCAGACTTTGGGGGTCTGACCTGTCTTATTGTTTGTAGTTGGCTGTCAGGTACTCCTGCAGGATAAACTACAGTCACCAGCCCTTGTGGCTGTGGGAGAAGGAAGTGGAGTGGCTCAGGGATCAGCATCGTGGTCCCCTTTATGTTCTGCAGAGTCACTCTCTTCATCTCATTCAGCTGATTAGTTAGCTTCTCCACCAGACGTAAGCAAGCACTGTAATGCCAAAATAAAAACAAAATGTATAATTTATCTGATTAGTAACTGTGTGTGAATTGATTACTCTAAACTGCCCCTAATAAATGACTGTGAGAGTGAATGGTTGTCTGTCTGTGTATGAATAAGCAAATGATGAATGAATGATTCTTTTAGTGTTAATACTTACTCTTTTATTGTGTCACTTATGCCTACACAGATAACACAGTCCATTGGTAGAGTTGTAGAGACAAAGTGTGATGTCTGAACTTTTTTGGAGAACAAGGGAAGTGGAAGGCGACCAGGCTTTGTGGCCTCCATCATCAGCCCAAAGTTTATCACTGTCTGTTGCACACAAAAACATCATCATCATTATACTTTTATTACAGTAGAAACATTATTATTACAGTTATACAGTTTAGTTAGTAAATCAAATGTAGGTTGATAGGTCTGAAAATTAAATTAGAGAAAAAGCATTTACTTACACCACCAGAGCTCCTTTTGCTTTTCTTTTTTGCTGATCTTTTGCCAGTGCTTTCCTGTTCATTTGTCCTGCATTAAAACAAATCTTACATGAGAGAAAAAACATTTAGTTTTTTCCAATAAAAATAAATACTATAAGAAAAACTTACTGTATCTGCTGATATAACTCTTCACACAAAGTATTTGGAGTTATGTCTTCTGGTAATATATGGAAATTATTGTTTGGCCAAATTATAACAGGACCATCACAGAGTGTGAACACACAGGAGTCTGATTTTATGTCAGAACAGAGATCTTCAAACGTTTTGGAGATTACATTCTGGATGCTCGGTGCTGTATGAAAACATACATTTATGATTGACAATTGTACATATTTTTGTTTGCACTGTCCCATGATATGATACAACACAACTTTTGTGAGAAATGCAGTTTTACTACCGCGGTGAAGTTGGTTGGATATTGGACATTCAGCAGATATTCGCTCCGGGAACAACTGCGGCACTCGAGACGAACGAGAAGCCTTTGAGGCGGATTGTGCAAGCAAGAAGTGCCGGCGCATGTTTTCCGTTCATATTTAGCGACCGTCAACAAATTACTCTACGAAACGATGCCGCAAAAAATAAAATATACATTATCCAAAAACATTTTGCTTATGGGATCATTTTACAATAGTGACAAATAAAATATAATTATATAACCCAGCTCAGCAGTTTAGATTGGATTTTAATGCTTTTTATATTTTTTTATATATTTTTTTTTACAGTAAAATTTCTTATTTTTCTTCAATAGCTTTTAAGTCATTTGACCCACTCACCACTAATTACTCTGGAATATACTACTAATTAGGGGGATCAGGCTCAGCAGTTTAGATTGAGGTTTTAAAGTCCTGGGAGTGCATCTGCACTACAGCTGAACTGGTCCACAAATACAAATACCCTTTTTAGAAAAAAAAAAAAAAAAAAAAATTTTAAAAGAAAGCTAAGGTCTTTTAATGCAAACACTAAATTGCTGCAGATGTTTTATCAAGTGGTAATGGCCAATTCTGTTTTATATGATGCAGTCTGTTGGGGGGGCAGTCTCAGAAAAAGAGATCGTAGGAAACTTGAAAAAATAATAGAGAGGGCTGGTTCAACTATAGGCAGTAGTTTAGAGACTCTGGTTGAAGTAGTGCAGCAATGGACATCAACAGGATGGATGCTACACTGAACAACATGGACCATCCCCTGAATTCAGCTTTTGAACTACAGAGAGCAGACAGTGGACGTCTGAGGTCAGTGAGCTGCAGGACAGAACGTCACAAGAACTCCTTCTTCCCAACTGCTATAAGACTGAACAATCAGTTTATGGCAGATGAAGATTTGAAGAATAACTTGAAGAGACCTAAGATTGGAATTTCCCTTTGGGGATTAGTAAAGATTTTTGATTTGGATTTGATTTTGATTTTTGAGTCTTTTTTATAACTTTTTTTACAGTATATATTCTAATTTTTCTTCAATAGTTTTTAATTTTTTTTCTCAATTGCTTTTGCTCATTTACTGAAACCTGATTCAAGTTGATCTTTTTCCTCAAACGTATATTTCAACAGGATAGGTTTGCAAATCTTTTAGAACATTTCTAATCACTTCACACTGTTTGCAATCTCTTTCACACAGATGTCACAAAGACACACAGCTTCACTAAAATCACTTTGTTTGACCAATGCTTAAGTTCTGTTTACACATGGAAGGGATTTTGGTCAAAATTCTGTTTCTTTAAATATAGAAACTTAAATGTTTGCAAAACATTTAGAACGTTTCTCATCATTTCACACATTGTCCAAACGCTATCAAAACTCTTCACCCAGCTCTCACACAGAGACACACAGCTTCACTAAAATCACTTTCTTTGGCCAATATAATAGTCATGTTCACACTGCAAATGAATTTTGGTCAAAATGCTCTTTCTTTAAACTTCAACGTAGCTGAAAAAATCTAACATTTGTGAGCACTCAGCATCTGATTACAAGGAAATGACTTCTGTTTCAGTGTTTTCACACAGGAAGTAAAGGGAAAAGGGTCTTGATAGAGAGCCAGCAGTCAATTTACAGTATTGTTTTTTTTGTTTTTTGTTTTTTAGAAAAAGTTATCATGTGGACTGAGGACATCTGTTTACAGTGAGGTTGGATCCATCACTAAAGAGGATTTAGTAGTCAATAGTTTCCTGTTCATTCATTTGTGTAAAGTATGAACTTAACTGTTTACTGCACTAAATCAGTGAGAAGTGCAGTTACAGACAGCAGGACTCAGAGTCTGACCTGCTGTGTATAAAGACCTAATGTGCACATGAAGTCACCTGGGTTAGGGTTAGTCACCTGATCGCAGTTTGATCATTTTGTTGTAAAAAGTTGCTTTTGGGAGATAATTTATGATCCCATAAGCAAAATGCTTTTGGATAATGTACATTTTATTTTTTGCGGCATCGTTTCGTAGAGTAATTTGTTGACGGTTCCTAAATATGAACGGGAAAACATAAGCCGGCACTTCTTGCTTGCTTTTTTTTTTTTTTTTTTTTTTAATCTGTCTATTTGTTAAATTGGTATACATTTGACGTGTGCTGCTGACCTCTTGGCCTTGTAAAAGAGATCTTGATCTCAATGGGTCTATTATGTGGTTAAATAAAGGTTAATAATAATAATAATAATCCGCCTCACAGGCTTCTCGTTCGGCTCGAGTGCCGCAGTTGTTCCCGGAGCGAATATCTGCTGAATGTCCAATATCCAACCAACTTCACCGCGGTAGTTTACCGGCCACCCCTTGTCCTAATTCCTAATAAAAGCTAGGCCATATTATTACATACCATCTGTTTTGTCGAGCTGACATTTAAACTCCAGCGGTCCTTTGACACGGAGGATGACGCTTGAATCTGAAGGATGTATATTAACAACCTGAAATCATACCACAGAGGAAGTTATCACATTTTGATAACTCATAGAGAGGGTGCAGTATGTCGTTATAGTATTGGGTTTGAAAATCCAACATAAAAGTGTGACGGTCAGCTAATTAGCAAAAGTATACGAACATTTATTTCAACATTTTCAAAAACAAATACATTTAACATCAAACGCACCATTGTGAAATCCACTGGAGCACATAAAACAACAAAAGAAGCTATACTATCTACAGGCTGAACTCTACCTCTCCGCACTGGAGGCTGACATGTCTGTTGTAGGAAATGTCCAACGTGTCTCTGAGTGAAGCATCCTATTGGGCCACAGTAACTCCGCCCAGTGATGGCGCTTTCAATGTAATCCGCCATTTGAGGATTTTAGGCAGCTTCACCCTAGATTAACTAACTGCAATTATTTTCTATTTTAGAGAAATAATTATGCAAAATATTTCTGTTGAAACGTCCTAATTTGATGAAAATGTCTACTCCCGTGCATTTCTCATAACAGGGCAACATCATAACAGGGCAACTTTTGCACTGCTATTTATATCCAACCCAGTGCCTGTGTCTGTGTTGCTGACCGGAGCTCTACTATGATGGACTGAAGCATGCTATATCTAATCACTTCAGCCTCGGTGCCCCATCATTATACAACATTTTATACATGCATCAGACATTACTCCTTGATACTCCTCTTCTTTGCACTGTTTAGTCCATGAAGATAAGCATTTTACATTCCTTCCTCAAAATACATTCTCTATTTTCTCCGAGGAAAAATGGCACAGTGCAGTCAAATACATGTAAACGGCAATGTGAGATGTTTTCAGATGAAAGCACACATGCATGGACTATTTGTGGGCCAGGACACAGTGTTCAAATTATTCACTATAAAACTTGCAAAGGCAGTATTAACAGAGAATATTTATTAACAGTGTTGAGCCTGAATGGAGCCATATCCACTGGGCATTTAAAAAAATAGGTGCAGCTGTGTTTACCTGCAAACAATGCACATTTCACATGTCTTCAGTCTGACAGTAGCTTTTACATCTCTTTTTTGTATTATCCACACAAGAACTGTAAGCATCAACATACAGTATATATAAGATGTCACTTAAGTTGTGTGTAAAGGCAGGTGAGCTAATACTTTTGGAAATACAGTGTACTTGTAAAGACATATGCTAGAGATCTGAGAATACAACAAGGGTCACAAGCCACTGTACTCTCTCCGCTGGTTCCAAGCCTGGATAAATGGAGAGGGTTGCATCAGGAAGGGCATCCGACATTAATCCTATGTCAAGTCAATATGTGAATCACTGCACTGGGCGGCATACAACTTTTTATGGCTACCCAGAAAAAAAATGCTGATAGAACAGAATGAGACAAAATCTCATATAGAAATGGTGTAACATTCCTTAACATTTAATATACATTTGAATTATTTTATTAGTTCAATAGACAGATCATTTTGATGGACACAGTTAAGTGATACAGAGCCGGCCCTATGCTAGGTTTTAGATTTCTTTAAATATCTGATCAATCACATTTTTTTCTTGTTGTGGTTCCCCATTCCCCAGTGGAGCCCCAGTTCCTGAGTCTGCTCCACCACACTGTCACACACAGTCACACACAGTCACACACAGTCACACACAGTCACACACAGTCACACACAGTCACACACAGTCTATGAGCCTTCAGTCTCATTACACTGGGCTGTGGATAGAGGCTCCAGAAAACACTGCAGGACTACTGAAAGTTTTGTCAGAACGTCTGAACTTATGTTTTATGTTGTTTTTATAATGACACAGCTAAGATATTGCAATAAATTCCACACCTCAATGCCATACGTTGTACCACACATAACACATGTCATATTACCACACATGAACAAGCTTTTTATGATCATATCTCTGCAAATATGAGGTTAATTTTCATGACACATAAACAGTTCTGAAGTTTGAGAAGTGCAGCGCGCATTCATGGGCTTCTTGTCAGTTGATACTTACTGTGATTGGCCAGGCTCATGTCAGCAGATTACATTACTGATTGTGTGCTGCAGCACGGGGGGCAGCAGCTGACCAGTGCTGTAAAAATCTTAGAAATACCTCCACATTTTATCTTATTAGCATACAGCCAAATGTCTTGCTACTGCACAAGGTCATGTTGGCCACAATAAATCCTTTGACTTGTCACTATTTATATAATACTGTTTCTCTGCATCCTTCCAGCACAAATAATACAAATTCAGGTGATCAACATCTGCCAAAAAATAAACAGCTTTGCTTCACATTGATGAACAGCTGTTTGAATTGTTCTAAATTTTAAATGACCCTCTTGCCTTCACTAACAAACAATTAATACTAACACATATGTTCCCATTTTAATGTCCACACTGTAGTATTCACTGTAAACCCTTTTTGTACAACCACCTCCTATGGACAAGTCTTGAGAGTTAGCATGTAAAGCTTCAACAATGCATCTGGTTTGTCCATTGTAACTGTGTTCTTATTAAATAATTTTATTTTTATTATTACTCAAATGTGGAACTTAGTGCAGTGTCTCCTTGCCATAAATCAGAAAGGTCTGCCTTGTTAATCATGACAAAAAGGGTTGCTGGTGCCAATGCAGCTGGTTCTGTCTCCTCTGGATGTGGGTGGGGGGCAGTGGCACCAGCTGCCACCTCTGTGCAGGCAGATGGGTGCTAAGACCTGAGGATTTACCCGGAGATGCCATTGCTCTACATTTATATTGGCCTGCTAAACAAAAAAAAAAAAAAAAAAAAAAAAGGACATTTGCAAACATGATCATGGTTTGCTGCAATTTTAGGTAAATTAACTTTCTACTGACTTGATACAGTCTTAATCAGCTTATTATTAGTTTATATTGTGTGACATAAATAAAATTTTATCTCAATCTCTTAGGAAAATATTTATTGAACAATATCGGCTGTGGCCCCTAAAGTCTATAGAATTCACCTCCAGTCTTTAAACTTTATGGAGAGAATATGCAACCCATATCATGTCGATACTACATACGTCAATGTATACAACAATCCATGTCAATGCACAGAAGATAACTCTCTCAAAGTATATTATGCTGTTTTGTACCACCATGGACAGAAATGTATAAATAAAGGCATTTGCTACAATAAAGGTCTCTTACAAACTTTTAAACTCAAATAACCTTTATGCAAGCAAGGCTACATTTTCAAGGAGAATTTTTTCCACATTTGGGCAAAGTTACTGTAAATAAAAATTGGCTCATATAAACAACCCTATTAATCAGCAGACCTATGACCTGCTGAAGCTTTTTGGCAGCAACAAGAATCAATATAGTTTGGGGATTTCCATTTTTGTCAAATCAGGCCTTGTTATTTAATGGCATAGGTTAGCATGAGACACATAACTGGCCTTTTACCTTAATGTATAGACGTTTGTTAAGAGGCCGGTTTCTATTTAGTGACCTATTCATGCAATGCTATGAAGCAAATTTACTTGTTGCACAAGTTATTACTTAGATGTAAAGATATTATTGTGTGGTGTAGGGTGTAAAACAATACCTGTGAAAGGGAAACGGTATTTTCAAAATAAATGCTACTTTAGTAAATATGGTCCAAATAATAAATAATGTATACTGAACTTAAACCTCCGTCCATGGTTAAAGCCGTAGATAGTGTTTTTTGTTTTGTCCAATTATTGAAAGGAATATGTTACACACAGAAATGATTGTATTTGTACCCTTATTATTGCAAACAGTTACGACTTAAATGTCTCTGATAATTACAAGAAAAGCTTTAAAACACAGGCATATACTGGTGTATGTTAGAACCAGATTTTGCTGGTCCACTCTTGGGGATCTAAATAAAAGTGCATTGCATGTGAAGAATCGCCTGGAAATAATTTCTTGTTGCTGATAGGTTGTTGAGCCAGACAGCGCTTGGATTGGCCTACTGCTCTTTTCTCTCCAGTTTCTCATTGGCCTTTTGTAATGATAGTCCCCACCATCATTTGCCGTGCAGTTTTCAATGAATATTGTATGTGCTCTCAGGCTGGAGGTGCTGCTCATTTGAATGAGCGGCTCGAGAGGAGCGAGCACCCTGAAAGAAGCTGCAGATGATGGAATTCCTGCTGCACGCCGCAGTTGCACGTACAGCACTGTCTCTTTACGAAATTAGATAGAAAAAGCGACAACGATTACAAGATGTTTTGCACGAAGCTTAAAGAGCTCCAGATATCTGGAGATTGTCCGTTCTCCACCGGCGCCAAAAATAACGAGCTGAGAGACTTTAAGGAGCGCTCCACGGACGCCGCAGACGCGCTGCCCATCTCAAAGGACGTGCACGGGTTGACAGGTGAAGATGTGAGCCGCCAGAGAAGCGCCAGAGGCAAAGTTAACCTTCACACACTTGGGGAGAGTATCCGCAAATTGGCATGCCCCGAGGTGAGTCTAAAATAAGAGCCGTGTTATTCTTCACTTATGCAACTCTGGTATTTCACCTGGATTTATGTGAGGGGAATAAATCCCGTTTTCACTGGGGCTGGTGGCGTGTCGTCTGCAAAAACACACATTATGTCATCATGACTGCAAATTAGATGATTTACAAATGAGACCTTATCATGCTGTTGTTATTTAATGGTGCATTTAAGTCTGGCCAGACGACGACCTTTAACTTCGTGCACACTTTATCACACAGTTTCAAAGGCTGCACGCTGCCCTCCTCAGACTGATGAAGCCGTCAGACCTGAGCAGTGATGCTGAAAGGTAACGTGTTTTTAAATCTGCTACGATGACAAAAACTGCACCATACGATATTAAAGTCTTCTTACTGCTTTTCCACTGCCTGTTTAGCTGCACCTGAATCCCCTGCATGCACCCCTGATAGACTGATACTATTAATGATAACAACAAAAAGGTGTTACACAGAGCAGGCTGCCATATCTGCTAATCACTGACAAACCTCCAAAGAGGCACTCACACATTCTGATTCATTTCTGACAAATTCAACATTTGTATCTATGTCCCCAGCCCAATCTGCTGCACAAAACCCTGCTGCGAGGAGGTCGAGCATTTAGTGGAGATGATGGACATTTATTCAGCTCAAACAGGTAAACAACAGGCCAGAAAGAAGGGGCTTATAGTCTGAAATGTTTGCTTTTGATGTGGGATTAACATGTCTGCCTTTCTCTAGCAATACCCCCAGAAACCGTGCGAGTAGCTCTTGGCCAGCAGCTCTTCGACATGTGTTACGAAGAGGATGGCCACATTCTGCGTGTGGTGGGGGGAGCGCTTCACGACTTCCTCAACAGCTTCAATGTCTTGTTGAAACAGAGCAATCCAGACAGAGGCGACAGTGTAAACGAGGCATCTGTGCTGTGCTTAGACAAGGACCCAGGCCTGCTCACTGTCTACTTCTTTAACCCCCGCCCCACCACTGAGCTCTTCTTCCCAGGGGTCATCAAAGCCGCAGCCGGAGTGCTCTACCAGACCACAGTGGATGTTCTCCTGGATGCTCCTGGGGCTAAAGACAGCATCCTACAAGCCAGTCCCCAGCCCAGTCTTCTGTACACAGTAGTGGTCAAGGATACTAAGAGTCTGAGCCCTAGTCCGCTGCGGGCCACCTCTGCTGGGACGCTCCCTACCTCTCTCTTCTCCACCATCTTCCCCTTCCACCTCATCCTAGACCAGAACTTGGTGCTGATGCAAATAGGACACGCTCTCAGAAAAAGACTCATGAGGAAGGACGGACTTAAAAGATCCGCCACCTTTCAAGAACACTTCCTTATTATCTCCCCTCAGATTAAATGCACCTTCCAAGGCATCTTGACCATGCTGAACACGCAGTTTATCATTCGGATCAAGCATGCAGCAGCTAGCACCGACAGCACAGGCAAGGTATGTTCACAGCGGTGCAGAAATAAGAGGAATTCCAGTCATAGTCTCATTAATAAAACCATCCATTTCAGAGCAATTATTAGAAGCACACTTATGAGCACTTGGCCTGAGGTAGATATCAACATTCTACCCCCAGCGGAGATCACAAGCAAATGTCAAACCATTTCATCCATCAAAGGCACAGCCATGCCCATGCTGTTTATAGAAGAGTGTGCAGCAATTGGTTGCCTTGACGAGGAGGCAAAAGGATCCATGAGTAAACATGACGGTGGTGTAATAATGACTAATGATATTTAGGATTCGACTTAGGATAACAATATCTATGGGTTTCACCTTTAAAGGCTATCAGCGCAGTGAGTGGCTGTCCGTGTGTTCATTCTTCTCTATATTTGGAAGCAGTAGATATAAATCAGGGCACCTTTATAGACATTTAATGAGTTACGTGGCAAGTACCAAATGCACAAATGTTTTGGATTTTTCAGCTTGAGATACTTAAGAGTTTTCTCTCTTGCTCTAGCAGCAGGCAGTTTTTATTTAACACACATAAGGGAGGGGTAGTAGTCACAGTCATACCACAAGATGGGATAACTTTCCCGAAGACTGAGCATTTCCATCTTATCTTATACTAGGTCGCCATGGTCTGACCATTATGTGCACTAAGACATAAACATGTAATTGCATATTAGCTATTAGGCAGATCATTGCTCTTAGTTCAGACGATAGGATAACATATGATGAATAAAATTTCCATTAAAACAAACACAAGTGATATATCAACAGATATGGAAACCCTGCATCTATTATCTTAGATTTGTAGCTGTATTTTAATTTTTATTGGTATAACAGTGTCCATAGTCAGATAGCTCAGCTCCTAGCTCCAAACACAGTTTTTGACCTACAGCTGCAGTTGTTTATATGAAGCGTTTATATTCAGTATTGTTTATGTTCTCACAGTTGCATAGAGTTTTTTGTTAGCACTGTAAGTGAGTTAACTTTTTGGAGCAATGGCATAAACAAAAGAAATGCCACTAATGAATAAATAAATGAATAAAAAATCTGAAAGCTGATATCAGATTCACTTTAATTCATGTTTATGATTATTTCTTTCAGCTAATGGACCTTAAGGGCCAGATGATCTATGTGTCTGAGTCCAACGCCATTTTGTTCCTGGGCTCACCGTGTGTAGACAAGCTGGAGGAGCTGACGGGCCGCGGCCTCTACCTCTCTGATATTCCCATTCACAACGCTCTACGTGACGTGGTGCTCGTTGGGGAACAGGCCAAAGCTCAGGACGGCCTGAAGAAGAGGCTGGGGAAAGCCAAGGCGGCTTTAGAGCATGCTCATCAGGCTTTAGAAGAGGAGAAAAAGAAGACGGTAGATCTCCTGTTTTCCATCTTTCCCCGCACCGTAGCACAGCAGCTGTGGCAGGGGCAGACTGTCCAGGCCAAGAAGTTTGACCGAGTCACAATGCTCTTCTCTGACATTGTGGGCTTCACGGCTGTTTGCTCAATCTGCACACCAATGCAAGTGATCACTATGTTAAACGAGCTGTACACCAGGTTTGACCACCACTGTGGAGAGCTGGATGTTTACAAGGTATGGTTACTAAAATGTCAACTGTATATTTTAGATACAACACATGGATACATTTAGAACTTCACTGCAGCTTTTTATGTTAATGTAGTATATATGTCAAAACATGTAATTGCGCACAGAATTCCTCTAAAGTAAACAGGATGGCAGTTATATATTGCATTAAATCACATTTTGGGGTGCATGGTGGTATAGTTGTCAGTGCTCCTTCCTCCCAGCAAGGAGGTTGTGGGTTTAGGTTGGCCAACTACAATCTCTCTGAGTGGGGTCTGCAAGTCCTCCCCGTGTGCTCATAGCTTTTCTCCAGCTTCCTTCAAAAACGTGCATGTGTTAGATGTACTGATGAATCTAAAATTGCTAGGTTATGAATGTGAGAGGCGACAAATGTCTGTCAGTGCAATGTCTGTCTGTGTCAGCCGTGCGACTAACTGGCTATTGTCCAGGGTATAGGCCCACCCATAGCCCATTCTCGCTGGGATAGACTAAAAACTATAGCAAACCGTTAGTAGGAATAAGCAGATTATGATGAATAAATCAAATGTATCTAAACTTTTTAAATGTTGTACTCCTATGTTGATTTATTTTAAGTATTGACAATAGTCTACAGCAATGAAATATAGTAGAAAATGCAGCACTTTTGACACCAGTCATTCAGTAAGACAGTAGCAAGACACATATTATATCTATTTCCCAAATACCTTCAATGGAATGATACATGTGTTGTATTTCAAGTACCACATGAGGAAGAAAAATAGATGGTGCTACTAACTGTCTTAGTGTCAGCTAAAGACCGCTGTTCCACAGGGAAGTCGGATAATGTAATCAAAGTGTCACCGAGCCATAACAAAGAGTGCGGCCTGTTTGACAAATATCTCGTAAAACGCTAGGAAGTCAGGGGTTCCTTCAGGACCCTGTTTCTCTTCCACATGTATGAGTCTAAAAATAGGATCACTTTGTCTATACCACGTAGCTGTTGAGTGTACTCTGGTCTAGGTTTACTGAGAAGAGAACACAAAGGAAACACTTGTGGGCCTTTTTGAAATCAACTACTGTTGGAACATTGTAGCCCTCTTTCTCTGGTCGTTACAATGCAGTACAAAGTATGACCCTAGGAAGTGATATTTGATTTGTTAGACTTCAATTTTCTTGACGTCGCATTAAAATTGAGACCCTCAAGATGAATATGCTATCTCGCTGGCAAACTTTCAATCTTATCGCATACTTTTCTTGTCATTTTTTTGCATTTTGTTCTGCAAGATGCTTTTAATCCTGTTTGAACCTTCTCTTTATTTAGGTGGAGACTATTGGTGATGCCTATTGTGTCGCTGGTGGCTTACACAAGGAGAGTGAAACGCATGCTGTCCAAATTGCTCTTATGGCCTTAAAGATGATGGAGCTGTCAGATGAGGTCATGACCCCAACTGGGGAGGCAATACAGGTAGTGATCAAACAATGTGTCTAATATGAAGCATTTTTATGTAGAAAATGATTCTGCTGTTGTAGAATGACTAATTATTACATAGTGTTTTTTTACTAGCATATATGTTGTGTAAAAAATGCTTAACAGTTTTTTTTTTTTATTTGATCTGCAGCAATATTGTATCTGGAGGTACACTTTTTAGGTACATACTAATTATAAATTGCGTATATGACAAACATCTACAGTATATGTTTTTTTTTCTTTTGGCTTTTCATCTCTGGGGTTGCCACTGCAACTCATCTGCCTACTAATGTGCAGTGTCTTGCATATTGATTTGGTTTGATGTCAGATGCCCTTCCGTATGAAATACTCCATTTATCCATTAATTTATCAGGCTTGGGACCGGCAGAAAATACAATGGCATGTGACCCCATGTGGCAGAAGCGTTTCATTCTTAGTACTACAAGTCACTGACAGAAACAAAGCACAGATTGTTACATTCACTTGAATATAATCCAAGTATGACCAAAGAAGATGATAAACTAGGATGCTTAATGGAATTTGCATTTTTTTTTTCTCCAGATGCGAATTGGTCTTCACAGTGGTTCAGTCCTGGCTGGTGTAGTTGGTGTGATGATGCCACGGTACTGCCTTTTTGGAAACAATGTCACACTGGCAAACAAGTTTGAATCTGGCAGTCAACCGAGAAAAATTAACATCAGTCCTACAACTTACATGTAAGATTTCAACACCAATGTGAATCAGTGAAAATGTGTATGGTTTTAATGTGCACAGGTTAAGTACAACTTACAATGGCCACCCGCTCCATTTATCCAGGTTTGAGACCAACACAAAAAGTACACAGTCTTTTGTCCCTCTGTAACTAATATTTAATTGTAATAACCCCACGTATTTACTTTTTACTTCACTATGTGGCTTTAAGTAATGTCATACACAGTTTGGTTGCACACCTGTCAGAAATGAATAGTCCTAACCACAATAGTAGGTTCTATAAATTTAACCTCTAGATTTGCAATTTGCTTTTAAATGGATTAATCTAGAAGAAAACCAAAGCGCTCCAGGGCAGGAAACTCTCCTTTCAGAGAAGCCCTGTGTTTCCTCTTGTGTCAAATCATTTGCTACTTTCTTTTTAGATTCATGTTTTATTTGTGTGTTCTTTGTCCCAGTTTGCTGAAGGATCGCCCAGAGTTTGTCTTCATTCCCAGGACCAGACAGGAGCTTCCGGCCAACTTCCCACAGGACATCCCTGGTGTTTGTTACTTTTTGGAGGCCTCTTCGAAAACTTCCAAACTGTCTCTCGCATAGAGTTCAAGTCAATGCAGATTCCCAAGACTTAAATATGACCAACATCGTATCTAGTGTATACAGTGCAAACTTTTTGGTTAGGTTTGTCTAGATCTTGGTGATATTGTCCTAGAGTTCAATTTTTGCAGCTGCATAAAATGGAGTCAATTTGCTGTCAAGTATTGTGTTCCTGACTATCCATCTGTACAATGGTAGTAGAGAAATATTTTCTGCTGTTTTTTATTTGTGTTATCCCTAAATAAAGTTTGAGACTGTTCAAAAATTTAACTTTGACATTTTACCAGTGGGAAACATTTCTGTTACCAAGTTTGAAGCAATTAAGTTCTTGTTATGTGTGATTTGACGTTTTTTTTTTTTTTTTTTTTTTTTTTTTTTTTTAAGGTGAAATGTCAATGCAATTCTTTATGATGTTGGTATGATGAAGAACTGTTACTCAATATTTTGATGTTCCTATGTGGATTTTTCATAAATATTGTTTTCTGTAAATATCTAATCCTGCACCTTGACCTAATGGTATAGCACATTGAAAAAGCACATTACTTGTATTCAGCTCACCTTTGAAGTGGAGATTTATGTCTCCAACCAAATGATGGGATGCATTTTAGGTGCCTTATAGAAAGTAGTGAAGCAGAAGAGCAGACATTAGTTTTGGAGCATTATATAATGTGTTCAGTTATTCATGTTCTTTTTAAATTATAGCCTACTACACAGCATTCATTTTACCACATTTCTTGTTTTTTGATGTGTGTGGTTCACAGTTTATAACCTCTTAAAAAATACAATGCAGAACTGATTTCACTTACTTAGATTTTTTTTTTTTTTTTTTTTTTTTTCATTTGTAGGCCAGTAAAACTGGATATATTCCTTGTGGTTTAGAGCACTTTGTAAACTCAATAGTCCATTGTAAAACCATGGACAATTGAATGAACGTCCTTCTGTTACTCCCAATGATGTATTTTCCATCACACAATATGATGTAATACAACTGAAATAAATATTGACATTACTACACAGTTGTGGTGGTATCTTGTTTTATTATAGAAAACTAATTTGGACACGCCCAGTACGACTCATAGTTATGTGCATAAAAGGTTTACACCTAAAATGTTTAAAATACACGTCTGGTGTAAAAGATCTTCTAGCATCAGCTGCAGCATAGATTCCTTCTGATTGGTCAATGGCAATTTACGTAAGAACGGCTTTGACATCCTATTGGACAGACGCACTGTCAATTGGCTGCGTAGAGCGCTGTACGCATAGGCTCCCAGCATCAGTGCAAACGATGAAGGTTATGTTAGACACAGCGGATTTTGCTTAAAATAGGATAAAGATAGTCCAGCGGTCACCATGGTAAGCGTATTGTCTTATGTTTTATGATGTTAAGTAGGATTAGTGATTGCGCGTTTTAATTTTTTGGCGTCTATTAAGGCCTTACAGTGTTTTTCCTTATTATGCTACTGTAGCTACGCATTAACAGGTGAAATATGCGTGGGGTTATATTACAATCACAATATTTACTAAGGCAGACATAAGGATAAAGTGGTTATTGGTTTAGACCAAGGTGCACGGCCCATTCTTCGGTTTAGTCTACTGATTACCAATATTAAAATTGCATGTGTGTGTGCTTACTATTCTCAGTATGGGTTCGTGAATCACGCCCTGGAGCTCCTCGTTTTGAGGAATTACGGCCCGGAAGTTTGGGAAGACATCAAGTGAGTGGATCTGGATTTTCTTGTCGGTATCAACTAGTTCCTAACCAGGACACCCTGAACAAAAAAGACAGCGCTACAGTACTTGAGCGCTCACATATGGCCATGATGTGTCAGGGACACTGTAATGATTAACCACAACCTTGAATTACTTATACCGTAGTTTATGTTATTGCCTCAGAGTCTGAATGTCAGGAATACAATAGTGTGCGTTTTCAACAGACAAAGATTGCCTGTAATCTAAATATTAAGCTTTTGGAGTGGCAGCATAGATAAATGTTTGTATACTATTGAAATCATGATAATTTTTTTTTCTTCTCCAAGCTTTTTCAAGTTTGGCTCTGTTCTTGTTTGTGAAAATGTATTTTTATCTGTGGTTTGCCCTGGACATGACCCTGCTGTAAAAAAAGAAAAGGAAGAAAAGCAGCTGCATTAAATAATTGGTCCAAAAACCCGGCCACACTGACCAGCTCTTCATGTTGTTTCTCCAAATGCAACTCATTATTATTTAATGCACAATTTATCAGGTTTGGTCAGTTTGAGATTTTGATTAACTACAGCGTTTAGTATCTCCTGTTTTCTTTGTAAAAACAGTTCAAAGCCTGGTATGTTTTTTCAGCTGTTTAAGGTTCTGATGATTGCACGACTGGCTTGTAAATCATTTTTGTTTTTCGCCTTAAATAGAAGTAATCAATATTCCTTTAAAACTCATAATATGTTTTTTTTTTTTTTTTTTTATCCAAATTGGGTTGTCATTTTCAAGTTGCACTATATTCAGACATTGAACATGCATACATCTGTTCAGCAGTAGTTCAGTAGATATCAAGGTCACTATGAAAAGCCCTGCAACTTTGCCTCTTTTGCATACCATTTATATTAATGTTGTAGTGCCTATTGCTTGTAAAATCCTGTGTTGGGAATAACATTTGATAATTTTTGTTTTCAGACGTGAAGCCCAACTTGATATTGAGGGACAATTCCTTGTAAGGATCATATATGAAGATGCCAAAACATATGACCTTGTTGCTGCTGCAAGTAAAGTTTTAAGTACGTTGCTACATTAAAAAGGAAACTTCTTAGGATTTGTATAAAACATTGTAGAAATATGTTTCGTGTTTTGATGGTTTCTTCTGGACACTTTCTCTTTTTTCAGAGGTTGATGCAGGAGACATCTTGCAATTGTTTGGTAAAATGTTCTTTGAGTTTTGCCAGGAATCGGGCTATGACACTATCTTACGAGTGTTAGGCTCCAATGTTCGTGAATTCCTGCAGGTAGACCTTTTTGGTATATGAGTTATTTGTTATCAGCCAAAACAAATGAAATGCTTTTGTGAGAGGATTTTTTTTTTCTTTTTTGTTTTCAGAATCTAGATGCTCTGCATGACCACCTTGGTACCATTTACCCTGGGATGAGGGCTCCCTCGTTCCGTTGCACTGATGCAGAAAAAGGAAACAATCTGATTCTTCACTACTACTCAGAGAGGGAAGGCCTGCAAGACATTGTGATTGGCATCATTAAAACTGTGGCCCAACAGATCCATGGCACAGAGATAGAAATGAAGGTTAGTTTTACCTATAAATTCTTCTCTAATTGCCCGTTTTGCTGCTGCAGTCAATCACTGCTTCAGTCTCTAGTGTCCTTTACACTGATTGTGCAACTTTCAACATATTTGAATCCCTGTCATACTTTGTATTGGCTTTGTGTAAGTCTAACAGTATAATTGAAAAGGTTATAATGCAAGGATTTCCTAAATGGGATTAGGGATGCACAACTTACAATGGTACTGTATTTCAGCTTAATATTTGGCTAATGTCTGTGAGTCAGAGGATATTTTTAGATCTAGGTTTTTGAGTCTCTAGCTTGGAAAAGTCAAGATATTTTTCTCATCCGGGTTTTATTTTAACTTTTCTTACTTGAGCGGAATTTAAATTGGCTGCAGACTATTTTCCCTTGAGAAGTGACATATTGTACTTGCACCTTATAAATCTCATTTTATCTAAACTGATATAAATATTGCTTACAGCTGGTCTTAACAAACTATCTATTTCTATTTGTATGTTGAGTCCAGGAATTACAGCCTGTAGCTTGTACTTATTACTGTGACATGTTATTCAGCTCACATGTTTATCCCGCTCTGGCTGGAGTAGTAAGCTTTTCATTTCATAAGTGACATTTTCTCTGAAACCTACTTACATTGTACAGACAGGATAATATTTTTCATCAATTGTGTGTATAATAAAAGAGCAGAAACTGGTAGATGCTCCAAATGTGACACCCAATTTCTGGGAATATTAGCTACTGTTGCTGTGGCAACAGGGTGCAGAAAGAGCAGGTTGACGTCAGCATGCCTTATGCTCATAAGCCCACTGAATAATGTCGTTTACACTGTCTTAATTCCATAATAAACTTGGGATTATTAATATTAACGGCTGAAATTACTTTAATATGATTGCTTTGACTGTCTTCGTAATTATCAAAGGTCCTCTAAGTTCATGTGTAAAAGTTTGCCTCATTTCTGGTTGATAGAAAACATGACTATTTAGTCTCTATATGTTTTATATTTTTCAGATGATCCAGCCTAAAAGTGAGGAGTGTGACCACATCAAGTTCTTAATTGAAGAGAAGGACTCAGAAGAGGAGGCGTTTTATGAAGATCTGGATGGATTTGAAGAGAACGGCACTCAGGAGACTCGTATCAGTCCTTATACCTTTTGCAAGGCCTTTCCGTTTCACCTCATGTTTGACAAGGATCTGATGCTCACGCAGTGTGGGAATGCAATTTACCGTGTTCTTCCTCAGGTGGGGATTAATACCCAGATTACAAATCTGTGTCACAGATACTTACACAACACACAATTTTGTTTTTGTAAACCAGCCATAATCCAAATGATATGCCTCACAATCTTATCTTATAAAAACATTTACTAATCAGGAAAACAAGGCTATTAGGTTTTATAAGCAAACTTTTTGTATTCTACAGCTGCAGCCTGGGACCTGTATCCTTCCCTCAGTGTTTTCTTTGGTCCGTCCTCACATTGACTTCAGCTATCATGGCATCCTTTCCCACATCAACACTGTCTTTGTCCTGAGGAGCAAGGTATGGGCTGAAATGCAGAAAAATTACTGATATCTCTAAAACTATAAGTAAAAACTTTGGCAGATTTGGAGCGGTGCAAAGTAAAATATTCATTAGTATGATGTAATGCTGACAGGAGGGCCTTCTGAACGTGGAGACTGTGGAGAATGAGGACGAGCTGACGGGGGTGGAGATCAGCTGTCTGCGACTGAAAGGACAGATGATTTACTTGCCCGAGGCAGAGAACATCCTTTTTCTTTGCTCTCCCAGGTAAGCTAACCGTGCACTGTGTCTGGAGCTTTGACACATACTAAAACAAAAACACTAAATACTATTTCAACAAATCTACACTTTTTGATTAAGTAAACTGGGCCATGCTTTCAAAAACATTTCTTTTTGTTGCCGGTAATTAAAATGTGTTTCTAATCTTAGCTGACATAACGTTGCTGGTTCATTAATAAGCAAATCTACGTGGTTTTAGCATTAAATGAAGTTAAGGCTTATATGCTTTGAAGCCGTTGCAATGTGTTACATGTAGCAAAATGTTGGATATTGCTAGGAAGAGTTACAAGAGTTTTGATTCTCTCAGATCAAATGTATTTGACAAATGTATTTTTTTCTTTTTCACCAATAGTTGTTATGCCTTGGGTGTACAAAAAATAAGCTGTAAAACATGCTAAAGTAGAGATGTAGATTCCTTGCCCTGTGTATGGCCTTAAACTACAACTTAAACTACAAAACTGACATTTATCTGAAGGCAATAAAAACAAAAGTAGCACGGACATCTCACTTCCAGTGCTTTGTACTTTTTTGTTTAATTTACACCTTTTAACGGTATGAGCAAGAACAACTTCCTCCCACTTCAGAGACATATTTAGATATTTGGCCTACCAAATTTACTGCAGTGCTCAAGAAGCCTTAGTACTTAGCTTTGATTTGTTTCAAGTTTTTGTTATTCTTTCATATTTAGTGTTATGAACCTGGATGATCTTACGCGAAGGGGGCTTTACCTGAGTGACATCCCTCTCCATGACGCCACACGGGACCTTGTACTGTTGGGGGAGCAGTTTCGTGAGGAATACAAACTGACCCAGGAGCTGGAAATCTTGACTGATCGTCTGCAGCACACTCTCAGAGCTCTGGAGGATGAGAAGAAGAAGACTGACAGGTTTCAACATTTTAATTTGATTTATTGCATAAAAGCAGAGGATGATTTTTAAGGGCACCTCCAGCCAAACTGTCCCTCATTTGTCATGGTTTCTTCTTTTTTTTTTTTTCCTTTGGCTTTTTCTTTCCTCTGGTTCCTACTGTGCAGTGATTCGCACATTGATTTGGCATAGGATTTATCCCTGATGCCCTTTCTGACACAACCCTCTGTAGACCACACACAACTTGTGACCCATTCCCCATTAGCCAGTTTAAATTTTAATATTTTTATTCATAAGCATTGACAAAGAGACCACTATGACAGAATAAACATTTAGCTGTGTTATATCATATTGCTTCAAGCAGCTCTACTAAAAAGTAATTGATTTTGTGTTATTATGTATAATTACCTATTCCTCAGGAGATTATGAGTCATTTACAAATTTACTATGATTTACAACAATTTCAGCTATTATCGCTCCTTTGGCGAAGACAGTATTTTGTCAGAAAGCTAAAATATGTCTATTTGCTTTAAAGCATAGAGTTTATGAGCATGCATTAGAGTGTGGCCATCTTGGGTTATAGTCATTTGTTGAATTGATTTGATCATCTTGAAAGTTTAAAGAAGATGTTGTCAGTTTTTTGGCACAGCAGTCAGTGACAGCTGGAGAGGGGCATGGAGGTGGAGTGTATTCTTTATTAGGAATGCTGTAGCTGCTCCCTCGTCTCCCAGGGAAAGACTTATACCATGCTGCTCACTGCCTACAGTATATTATTATTCTCACTATTCTTCTGTCTGGGAATGCTCATACTGAACTACTGACACAAATCACTGACATTGCATTACTGTGTTGCGGATTAAGCTGTGGAAGCTAATTAATGTTAAACCAATCTATTCTTGTCTTTTGGAATAACAGATTGCCGTTAAGATGTATAGACTTTTGTAGAGACTTTTGTTGTCTGTGTGATGTGTCCTCAAATTATCTCGCATCATGGAAGGTATTTCGCTTTTAACAGGCAGCCATGATCTAACCAGTTACCATAGAAACACCACCCTCCCGTTTTAGAGCAGCTTGGATAGAGCAATGACCAAAAGGTGGTGGGTGAGCAAATAAACCGCTGATCCAAAGACTTGATTTTGGCTGTCCCCATCCTGTTATTTTGCAACCCAGCTATACTATACACACACACATAATGTTATTTTTTTCTGCTTCCTTTTGCAGATTGCTTTATTCTGTGTTGCCCCCATCTGTTGCCAATGAGCTGCGTCACAAGAGGCCTGTCCCAGCCAAGCGCTACGACAATGTTACCATCCTTTTTAGTGGCATTGTTGGCTTTAATACCTTCTGCAGCAAGCACGCCTCAGCTGAAGGAGCCATCAAGATCGTCAACCTGCTCAACGATGTATACACACGCTTTGACATCTTGACAGACTCACGGAAGAACCCGTATGTGTACAAGGTTTGTAGTAAATATCATAGGATAGAATGTCACACCTGTATGTACAGTCCTACATCATAAAATTACAATATCATGGAAATGTCCAGTTTCAGTTCAATCAACAGTGAAACTCACTTGTAAATAGATTCAGTACATGCAGACAGTGAATATTTATATATTTATATTTATAGGTATTTCACTAGTAGAACAGGATACCATAAGCCAATGAGTATTATTCAAAGCAATGAACATTTTATACAGTCTAAATGCACAAATAAAGCTTTCTTATCTGCTCTTAATGAAGCATTTATATCAAATGACTTTCAGTAAAAGAGCACATCTAGTTCCAAACAGTGGGTAGTTTTACAATAGGATACGAGTATTTTATAGGCGGAAGATTTACACTCTAGGCTTTCAGACAAGAATGCACTTTAAGAAGTCAAACAGATCTGTGCACTTCCAGGAGATCAGCTTTAGGCACTGGGTCACCAAAAGAAGTAATATTTACTCTAGGCACTGAATGGCTTGGTGGTCCTAGGTTTTAGTGAGACTCAAAGAGGCCCTGGATGTCTTTAGGGTGATGTAAGTGTTCAAGTGTTTATGCCAGGGTGTTTAAGTTTATTTCTAGCTACAGAGAATATGTAAAAAACCTTTGTTGAACAGTAGGGTCAGATTTTAGCCGCATTGAAACCAACGCACTGGGAAACTCATGATGATGTCACCAGTCTGTTGGTGAAGAACAATAACAAAAAGGCTTTGTTTTACAGGTGGAGACGGTGGGTGATAAATACATGACAGTAAGCGGCCTGCCAGAGCCATGCACGCACCACGCCAAATCTATCTGCCACCTTGCGCTTGATATGATGGAGATCGCTGAGCAAGTCAAAGTGGACGATGAGCCAGTTCAGGTGTGATACTAATTTTACTACATAAAGTAAAAAAAAAAAAAACACTATGTAAGCAACAAACGCATCAATACAGTTTTAATAATTCCAAAATAAGAATAAGCATTTACAATGAATCAGTAAAATATGAAAAAAAAAATATTATGTTGTTATCTGTTCTGTTGTCTTTGTTTGTAGCTGGGTTGAGACTATTTTTCTATGAGCAACCAATTAGATTGACTGAGGTGTACTTTTTGCCATATGTGTATGTCAGCGTGTATACTAGCTAATCCCCAAGACCCGTGAGGATCTAGTGATTGACCTTGTATAATAATGTAATGTATTTAAAATCTTCAATATCCAAATCCTGCTTAGATTATCTTCCATCACCCTTACACTACTAGCACTCAGTGCTCATGTATCAGTGATTGATTTCTGAAGAATTATATTTGCACATCTGGACATACCTTCACGCTGAAGTAATAAACATAGAAATGTAGGAAAGAAAGCAGCAGACATTTTGTTTAATGGATGGTTTGAGATTGTTATTGTATCAATGACTGTTGAGACTTAACGTTGGAAAATCAAGTCTGGCAAACAAAAGGTTGTTTATTTTGGGCCATGGCTCTGGTTGAAGAGAAGTCCGCTTTAGTAGCAGAAACAAGACTCAAATCATCTCACGATCCTGCTGCTAAAAATAGAATCTCATTTGTCTCAGACACTCTCTGCATGTTCGTGCTCCCAAGACAACAAGCATGAAGTGCCTATAAGTTTAAAAGTAAATATTGCTTTGGTGAAAAACTACTTTCTCTACTTTTTCCCTAAAAATGATTTGGTGGGATTTGAAGTGGTTCTGGAGTTGATTATCAACTCATAAGTGTAGAACATTTTTGCTCCCTGAATGTATGTGTCCTCTCTTTAAGAGGATGACTCTGCTAGTAAGCTACTCCAAAGTTTAGACTTATTCAAAGACAAGAGCATATTTTGTTCATGAGCTTGTTAGATCTTATATGTATATGTAAGATAGGCCAATGGTACAAAGAGGCCACATGCACTAACGTATGTTTTCTTGTTTCCAGATCACTATTGGTATTCATACAGGAGAAGTGGTGACTGGAGTAATTGGCCAAAGGATGCCAAGATATTGCCTTTTTGGAAATACAGTCAATCTCACAAGTCGCACAGAAACCACTGGTGAAAAAGGAAAAATCAATGTCTCTGAGTATACTTACCGGTAAGTGAGTATAATATACATAATACTGTAGATTGTATTTTTATGTACATTTTATCAGTAGGAAGTGAACAGAGATAACACGCTTTCTTATAGTGAATTTACACTGCTCTGAAATAGCATACAGACTGACATAAATTTAAACATTTGCCAGTGGGTAAAGAGAAAAGGAATGGAGGATTTTATCTTATATTTGATCAGGTCATGATCTTAAGTGTCTAAGATTTAATGAACATAAGACACAAATCTTGCAGTCTGTGTTTTATGTGTGATTTGTGATTATGCTGATGCTGTATTTCAGGTGTTTGCAGTCTGCGGAAAATGCTGACCCACAGTTTCATCTGGAGTATCGAGGCCCCATCACCATGAAAGGAAAGAAAGAACCCATGAAAGTGTGGTTTCTGTCCAGGAAAACTACAGACACAGAGTCAATCACAGTTAAAGCTTAATTCACTGTTCCACATTTTCAACACTGCTAATAATAAGCTTTAGTATGGTTGGGTCATGTTTTTCTAACCATTTATGATTTGTGATTGATCCATGTATTAAATGTATTATTTAAATGATTATACTGAAGTTATTTTACCAACACTTTAATTCTATTACCATTGCTTATTTTTAGTTCTGCCTAACAACACATCATAGTGACATCACAATTTTACACAAGTTTCATTAATAATTCATTAATAACTCAAACATTATGAGTTGATATTGTGAAAAACTCCGATTGTATTAGCTAGCTTTACTTTTAGATTAGCTACTGAACTCTTTCACCATGGTATTCATCTAGTCAGTTAATTTTAATATTATTAAAACAATGTGAAGAAATACAATATACTTACAGACAGTACTGTGATGTGTTAGGTCTACTAAGTATTTTAGAGCAGTGTTACAGGGAAAAAATACTTTTACTACCGCCTTTGTTACATAATATTTCAGATGTAAGTTTAGCTCCTGTACTGCTTTCTGTAGCAAAATACTATAGTTTGAGAAGACATGTAGCTGTTGTATAGACATCAGTATGTGCCAATAGAAGACACAAAACACATTGCCTTGGTAGGTTTTAATAATATTCACACTCTAAAATGTTATTGAAATTACTATGATATTTAATTTTATTTAATCAACCTTTCTGTTGCACATTTACCTCGTCTGTCTTAGAGGCAATATTTTGTGTACAGCTGTCTAATCTTAAGATGTAAAGATGTTAAATATATTTATTGTTAACATCCTATACTGTATTTATTTTGCACAAATTATACTAAATCAAAATTAATTATAGATGGAATGGAAGTACTGTAGTACCGCTCCTATAATTTTATTCACACAATCCTGTATCTTATATATGTGCAGCATTTTTTTCACTTAATATATTCTTTATGTTTATGTTGCTCTTTTAATATGTTTTGCTCTTATTTACAATAAATCTCCGTGTTTTATCTGTGGAGAGTCATTCATTCTGTTTAAAATGTATGGAGATTGTATTATCTGTGTGAAATGCTCCATCTAGCGGTAGCTTTACTTGTTAGGGTTCAGCCAAAAAAGAGGTTTGGTTGTGGTTTCTTCCAATTTATCGTGTTATTGTTTTTATTGTGTACTGGTTCTGGTTTATGTCTGATTTCTTGTTTGGTCTAAAACCTGTTATTTAAGGGTAATTAATTGAAGTCAAGATAAACCAATTAAATGACCGTTCAACACAGTGCCACTGGCAAACTGTAGAGGGCAGCAGCGCGCCGGCGACGCCTATATTCTGCGTAATTAAGGGAAGGAGGAGAAGAGAAAGAAGAACGGAAATCTGGCGACATCAGCTAAGAGGCCGACATTCACAGAAATGATCACAGAGAGAGGAGCCCTGAAACTGAGCAGAGTTAAATAAATCCATGGCAGGAAAGAAAGTGAAGAAGGAGGTGGACATGTGGGGTCACGAGGAGTCTGAGTACAGGTGAGAAAAGAACCGCAGAGAAGTAAAAAAAAAAAAAAAAAAACGTGCCCGAGAAAGTTCATGACTGTAATTTCACGAATCGCATGTAAACAAACGCCAGTAATGTAATGTTGTCGTCACGTGTGCCATGCAAAGCACTCTTTGCAATAATTTTATCGACAGTGGTTTTCATTGTTTTCATTGTGTTGTGCGCTTAGGGACTGGGTGTACTAGATCTCTGTTCTCTTGGGAGTTATGCCAGATGTGCCTGTGTTTTTTCTTTGTCTTAGTCAGATACAAGGCTCAGATCAACAACAAAAACGGCTCTATCCAACTATCAAAGATGAAGTGCAAACAGGTAAGACAAACGCCATTCAACCAAAGTCATGGGTTTATGTGCTAATGTTAGTACTTTTGTAATACTGCCCTTCTTATTGCTATAGTCGGAGCATGAGAAACGAGTTATAATAGAATGGATATAATAGAATGTCCAAATAACAAGATTAATTGAATCCTGTCTCTGTGTTTTGTATTCGCTACACTGCAGATCAGGACACCAGCCTAAACCCTGAAGTTACAGAACAACACCACATTGAAGAAGCAGAACAACTGCGCATCAAACAGGAGGAAGAGGAGCTTTCAGATTTCCCACTGACTATTATATCTGTCAAAACTGAAGATGCTGAAGACTCATTTAATGATGAAACTGATAGAAAAGACTGGGAGGAACCAGAGTCCGATATTTATGGAAACTCTTCTGACACAGAGGACTCAATGAACTGGGACAGGGAACGAGTGGGAAACAGTTCAACTAGACCAGAATCAGACTACAGCGTACAGACAGATAATGATGAACAAGCTTCAAACTCAGAAGACTGGATTCAGAAATGGAGGGTTAATGAAGATGTTTGTTATCCAGCACACATAAATAGTAACAAATCTAGTAAACACTTTTCAACAAGTGATGAGAGTACAACAGAAGAACACAAATGTTCTGAGTGTGGAAAGACATTTACTGATAAGTTATACTTAAAGAGGCACATGATAAGACATACAGGACGGAGACCATACACATGTTCAGTTTGTATGAATAGTTTTACACAGAATGCTCATCTGAGGAAACATATGAGAAGTCACACAGGAGAGAAACCATTTAATTGTCCACTGTGTGATGCAACTTTTAGTCTAAAGCAAAACCTACAGCGTCACATGACAATTCACAGTGGGGAAAAGTCTTTTAGCTGTCCAATTTGTCAGAAAGCTTTCACACAGAAATGTCATCTTAGTAGACATATGAGCCTTCACTTAGGAGAAAAACAATGTAGTTGTTCAGATGAAACATGCGAACACACGCCATCTCTAAATGGTCAACTGTTAACTTTTAGTGGAGAAAAGCCTTTCAGTTGCCCATTCTGTAACAAAGGTTTTACACGCAAAGATCATCTTACGTCACATCTGAGCACTCACACAGGGGACAAACAATTTGATTGCCCTGAATGTGATGCAAAATTTAATCTAAAGCAAAGTTTAGAGCGGCACATGACAGTACATAGTGGAGAAAAACCTTTTAGCTGTCCAGACTGTAAAAAAGGTTTTACAAGAAACAGTACGCTTAAGCTGCACATGAGAACCCACACAGGAGAGAAACCCTTTAGCTGTACAGAATGTGAAGCAAAATTTAATCGAAAGGAAAATTTTCTTCGCCACTTGACAGTTCATACTGGAGCAAGGCCTTTCAGCTGCTCAGTTTGTAAAAAGGATTTCACACGCAAACCAAGTCTTGAGAAACATATGAAATCTCATACTCAACAGCAAACAGTTAGCGTCAATGACCAGGCCACAACAGTGAACATTTAAAATGTTTTACAATATAAAGCCCTACTTCACCCAACCTTAAATAATTACATATCATTTAATACATGTTCTGTGTTTGTTTTTCTCTGATAAGATGCAAAATAAACTCTTAAGATGTTATACTCTTGATTTACAACACATTTGAGTTTTTTTGTGTACAGTTCTTGCATAAGGACATCATTTACAGTAAATTGTATGGGGAGTTAAATCCTCAGTCAACTGGTGACAAGTAAGCATGAGAGCATACCCTCTTACAAATGGAAATGTGGTCTGCTGTTGAATGCAACAAAGAATGCAGTAATCTGCATATTCAGGCACCACAAGGTAGAATGTATCAGTAACTCAAATGGACCACAGTCTGCAGTCTATCTCCACCTCTGAAAGATATGCCAGTCCTCTGAGTAGTACTGATTTGGGCCAGAGTGATTGGTACAAAAAGGTTGTTAAAAATGATATTTTAATAGACCATCAATTTCAGAGAGGACAGCTCATGCAAAGAACATCAGTGACAAGGTAAGAAATTTGAAATTCACTGACAGACTGTAGGGGGCAGCAACACACCGGTGGTCGTCTTACTTGGGAAAGAAGAGAATCAAGCTCCCAGGGCAGCGCACCTTCGAGGGGTCCGCGGAAGTATAAATCACCATCTTACATCCATGCACCGCACAAACGCTCACTAAATAGATCTGCAAGGAACTCTGAAACTGAGCAGACTGAACAAAGTCATGGCAAAGAGGGAAGTGAAGGAGGATGTGGACATGTGGGACCTGGCGGAGTCTGTGTTCAGGTGAAACACTGTGGGGATTAATATGGTGGCCGGAAAGGTTCTGCAGTGTAAACCTTTGTTGTCACGTGCAAACTACTCCGTGTTTTGTTTCTTTTTCGCTCGTTGTTTTTGTCGTGTTTCGCGCAGAGGGACTGCTGTAGGCTACTAGTCCTCTATGGCCTGTTGCTGGAAGCCGGTTGAAAAAACTCTGTGTTGTGGAGTAACTTTAGAGTTGACAAAACCAAACCAAAACAGGGTAGCTCTGGGTTCATGTGTTGCTTGAAGCTGTTATGAGCTTTCTCTGTGTCAACTTAGAGTTAAACCCTTCACCACTGATTTAAAAAAAAAAAAGTATTTTTTTTGTCCAAAGATTTATTAAAGTCTTTTAATATATCACAAAGAGATAAAAGTGATGCCCAGAACAAAATGTTGAGTTCAGGTGTGTCACATGTGAGTTCAGTTTCTTGCTCTCTAAACCAGCTCTAAACCTGCTCCAGAGCAGGGTCACTGTGTGGAGTTTGTTCCCAATGCTGGATACAGAGGGCTCTGAGTTTGCTTAAACTAAACCAGAATTTAACAGAACTAAACCTAAACCGGCCTCCAGCAACAGGCCTCTGTTCTCATAGGCGTTAGGTCAAATTTGTTTTTTTTTGTTATAGTCAGATACAAGGCTCAGGTCTCCACCAGAAATTGATCAACCAGTCACCTCAAACAGGTATGACAAACACACAATTGAACGAGATGTATCTTAGTTATATTTGCATGTTCAGATGACAGGTTTATCTCAACTATATTCTGTATTCTCTTCACTACAGACCACATCAGTGTAAACCCTAAAGTGAAAGAAGAAGCCTACATTAAAGAAGAACAAGAACAGTGCATCAAACAGGAGAAAGAGGAGCTCTCAGATTTCCCTGTGACTATTATCAAAACTGAAGATGGTGAAGACCAAAATTATCTACCATGTCAAAGTCGAACAGAGGAGCCATGCTGTTATTCAGTCCCCATAAATAAAAATAAATGCTTAGCAGGAAGTGATGAGGTTAAAACCGAAGAATACAAACGATCTGGAAAGAAATGTGCTGGTAAGTTATGTTACATTTTAGATCGACAAATGTTCAAAGACTTACTTTTGTTGGTTGTAGTGGCTGTGCATAAAAGCAAGAAAGAAATAATTTTGTAATTTTCTGTATTTTTTTCTGAACAAAACAAACAGAAAAGAGGAAGCATACTGCTGATGAAGTGCTTAAGGAGTTGAGAAGAAGAGACAGTGACTTCTCAGATGAGGATTTTTCTGATGAAGCCAGTATCATTTCATCTGTTGACTCAGTGGCAGAAAATATGTTAATTGAAGAGGGAGATGTCATTCTTGTCAAGTAAGTGTTAAATTCATGTTACTCTGTTTTAGACATCAATTTTAAACATAAACACTTTTTACATACAGTGTAAGACAAACTGCAGATTCGGACACTGAATGGGAGCCAGACTGCTCAGTGGCAGAAGATGCTGTTCTTGACAAGTAAGTGTAACTCTGTATACATGTTACAGTGGGCTATCACGATGTGTAAAGGCCTATTCTGGGTTAAAAAAAATAATACAGATTCAGCGATTCTGTAAATAATAAATTGTAAATATTTTTCTTTCTTTTTTTTACATAACTAGGCCAACAACAGATTTGAACACTGAATCGCAACTAGGGTTTTCTACTGCTGCCAGAGGAAGGAGCAGAAAAGCCATGTGGGGACAAGACACCACTACCAGACTAACAAGGACACCAACTGCCCCAGCTGAGGAGAGATGGTTTGGCGTCAATGATCCTGATGTCACACCCCACCAGCCCACCTTTCGTCCCTCACAGAAACCTGGGTGCCAGCTAAAAACCACAGCCAACTACAGTGTGCTGGAACTGTTTCAGCTGTTTTTTTCAAAATCTGTTTTGTGCACTATTTTGAAGAAAACAAATGAGAACGGCAGAGCCAACTGCACATGGACCGACATCTCCTTGCAGGACATGTTCTCGTTCTTGTCCATCGTTGTGTACACAAGCTTTGTAAAATGCTCTGCATTGTTGGATTATTGGCGCAAGGGGAGCTTGTATAATTTACCTTACCCACAGCAGGTCATCAGCAGCAACAAGTTCCTAGCGATGAGGCACGCTCTTCACTTTTGCAGTGGCAGAGGCACAACAGCTCTTGACCGTTTGGGGATAATCAAACCTCTGTATGATGAGATTAGAAAAACTTGCCGTCAGAACTACCATCCAGGCCAGAACATCTCCATTAATGAACGCATGGTTACTTCAAGCAGCAAGTTTTTTGTCTTGACTGATTCAGAAAGTGGATACATATGGGACTTTGTGATTTCTGAGGGAAAAAGGAGAGAAATTGGTGACGAAGGGCTGAGCTACAACTCATTAATAAGTCTTGTTAACACCAGTTTGTTGGGCACTGGATATAAACTGTTTGTGGGTAATTTTGACACAAGCCCAACTCTATTTCACAGCCTCCTTCAGAAGAAGATCTGGGCCTGTGGTTCTATCAAAACAAACAAAGAAGGCTGCCCCAAAACAGAAAGCAATGCCCTGGACCAAACATCTTCAAGTGGAAGCATCAGGTGGCTTCGGACAGGCTCTCTACTCTTTGTGCACTGGCGAGACACAAGAAACTTGTTCCTCTGCTCCACTATCCACTCGGCCAATGGGACAGAGACAGTGAACAGAAAGATGAAGAACAATAAAGGGCAAGTGACTGTAAAGAATGTTCCAGTTCCTCCAGCCGTTAAGGACTACAGACAACAGTATGTACTATACAGTATTTGCAGATGTGTTTGATTTGTATGTTTCTTATGCATTTGTGTATTTATTTACCCAGGTTTGTGGGTCCAGTCACCCTATCTGAGCCACTCATTACATATGATCACGTCCTGTGCAAGACGAGGAAATGGTATAAGGCTGCCTTTTATCATATCATCGACATTGCCATTGCAAATGCCTTCATCCTCCACCAAAAAATTTGTGAGGCAAAAGGACAGGTGCCATTTCATCCAAAGGCTTTTAGAGAGACACTTGCTTTGGAGCTGTCACAGGTGGGCTCTCACAGAAGCACACCAGAGCAACCTCCTGAGCCTCGATGATGCACATCATCGGCTTGTGTACATCAGTGATCACAGCACCATGGGTCGGCAGAAATGCAGGAGCTGCCATGCAAAAACACCTGTCAAATGTGCCACTTGTGATAAGCCCTTGTGCTTTGTCCCATATCGGGACTGTTACAATCAATGGAATTGAAAACAACATGTGAGCCTGAAAATATGCCACTAGTTTGATGTGTGTGTGTTCATATAAATATTGTTTGGATCGCAGCTCTTATGACATTTATTTTCAATAGAAGTGAGCATTTCTGGCTTCAATTATTATTTTTTCAATAAAACTGGATGTGGAGCACCCTTTGTGTCACCTTTGATTAGAGCCATGTGTATTTGTTAAGGGCTATATTATGCAAAATTGACTCTTTTGAACTGTCTACCATGTTATAATGTTGTTCTCTCATCACACCTGTTTAAGTAATTCTGTGTTCTCTGGCATGGCTGTTCTGAGGCCTCAGAACACTCCCTGCCTCTCCCATAAACCCTCTTAATTTTGTCTCAAATTTCTGTTCAAAAAATTCTAACAGAGCTACACTCTGCTGCCCTCTGCTGGGCTTTTCACCTGTTACTATATTCCCAGACATTTTTCTAAGTCTGAAATACATTACCTAAGTACTCATCATTGACATTCACATTTAAGATGAAACTTAATTTTTTGTTGCTCTAATTTATGTTCTTGTCCATCACTCCTGCCCTGTGCAGCCTTTTTTCACCAGAAAATTAGACAATTTAAAGGGTTAAAACCAAACTTTTATGTTTACTAATGGGTCAGGAACTGTTTATAATTGAATTTGGTCTCTGACATCCTGTTTTTGTACGTTGTCTTGGAATGTTAAGGAGTTAAACATTTTAGCTAGAAGTGGTATTATTTCTGCCTTTAAATAATCTACAGAAAAATTATAGTCACACAGTGTTTGTTTATAAACGACTATTTGTTTAGTTAAATTTTACATTTTTTAAAATTGTTTTTATTTTCAAATATCTGTACAGTTTTGAGGCAATCACTGCACTGTACTATTTCTGTGCAAAAAAGTTTCCAGTTGTGTTATACTGTAAGTCCAATAAGGCCATAGACTCCCTCCTGAGTTGTTACAATATATTTTTAAACATGGGTCACACAAGGTCTCTAGATTTCAATTAAAGCCATGCTTGTTGGTTAGTTTGAAAGAAGTAATGGGTGTCAGCGGAAACTTTTACTACACTCCACGTATTTACTATATTGTGAATGAAGTAAAAAAGTAATCCATTTGATTTATTAAATGTAGCACAGTGTAGTATTTCTTCTCTTTCTTCTCTATCTTTGCTCTGGTAATTTCACCTGATAGTCAAAGGTCTCCCTGAGATAAGAAGGCTCTTTTGTAGGATTTAAGGTCATGCAAAGTGCACCAAATAAGATGAGAAAAAATGATAATATTAAGGCAACTAAAAAGAGGAAACCCCTGCATACTTATTGCGCTGACTGTAGTTATTTACTACCTGTATCTACCTGTAAAAAATCTACACAAGTACTGTCTGTACAGAGTGTAGACGTAGTAGAGGATAATGATGACATAAAAGTGATACCAAGAACACTCTGTTTAATATTAACAGTTGATAAGGCAGTCCTTTTATCAGCACTTTCTTGATAAAGATCAAAGCTGACATTGGAATCACTAAAGCATCAGTTTATCCCATATCTCTGTGATCATGTTACATATAATGATAACTTGGTTAACTGCAACAATACTGTCATTTGAATTGGCTCCAAACAGTGGGTAGTTAGTAAGCACAAACCATTTGTATAGTATATGTGTTGTATATACATCATGACAACTTATATGATTATAGTGAGGTCATTTTAATAAAGACTGCTGCACTGTTTAGGCTACAGAAGTTTCTAAATAATAATTCATTTTCTAAATAATAATACTTCTGTTATTGACTCTCAAGCTTCTTGCACACTTAATCAGTTCTCTCTAACATGACAATTTAAAATATAAAATGGTGCAAAAAGTGGGTGTAGTGTTTCAGTGAGAATATGGTCTGTTATGCTGTATTTCCTGGGGGCAATATGAGCTTTAAACAGCCATGTCATCATTCAGATAAATGAGGTGATAAGAGCAGTCAGGTTTAAAAGGTGTGTCAGAGAGCAAGCAGCACTCCCTGTCGCTGAGTCCTGTACTGCTCACCATCACCACCGCCACCATGGCCTTCAATGCCACCTGGAAGATCGAACGCAGTGAGAACTATGAGAAGTTTATGGAAAAAATGGGTGAGTGCAGCACGTAAGGAATTTAAGTAGTGTCTCAGACATCATTCTGTTTGTGCGTCAGTGTGTATCTTTCTCTAGAAGCAAACACTAGCACTACAATTAACTGAGTAAAGCATTCTAACAGGCACACACCCTCATGTTGACATATGACACATGTTACACCAGCTAACAGGTTTGTGTGTGTTTATGGTGTGGCTGGCAGGAATAAATATGGTGAAGAGGAAGCTGGCGGCTCATGACAACCTGAAGATTATCCTGGAACAAACCGGAGACAAGTTTCACGTGAAGGAGAGCAGTAACTTCAGAACCCTGGAGCTGGACTTCACCCTGGGAGTCAACTTTGAGTACAGTCTTGCAGATGGAACTGAACTAACAGTGAGTACAACTAACTAAAATGTCGCCAAGTATCAGATTCCAGTACATTTGTCATTTGCATATTCCAAATGCTAAAAAAATATTAGTTACTGGCTGAAAACCCCACTTAACTGCCCAGCTGATTTCAAAACCATAAAGCTGTCAGTGTAAATGTGTTAATCTGAAATTCCCCATGTTGCTTGATTTACAGGGTGCATGGACTCTAGAGGGAGATATGATGAAGGGAGTTTTCACCAGAAAGGACAACGGCAAACAACTTCTAACAACAAGAGTCATTGAAGGAGATGAACTTGTACAGGTAGGAACATTTCATCCAAAGTAATTACCATCAGTTCTGGGAAATGTGTATTTTATTTAACTTTCACCAACAGAGCTACAGCTACGAAGGTGTGGATGCCAAAAGGATTTTCAAGAGAAGTTAAAACTGGTCAACTGTCAATTACAGTATTGTGTTAAATCACCCCCTCCTTTTACCAACAAACACCTAAATGCCACTATGAAGTGCTCTGCTTGTAATACTATGACATATTTTGCACCTGGTTTTGATACTTGCAGGAATAAAAAACATAACTAATATTGTGTGTTCTTTGTGGTGAATAAAAAGGCACAACACACACAGCTTATTGATACAGTTATTGAAACTTTATTTAACAATGAATAAAAATAAATATATATTATCTACAAAAATATAAGGTGTTGACATTTTGCATGTTCCTTTTGAATTTGATGTCACTCAGTTAGTCACTGGAGCATAGTAATGAGAACCAAATGGTGTACACATAGGTATGAATGTAGGATTTAGTGTTTGGGGCACATCATAGAACATACAACCAGTGAGTGGCACGGACTAGTGAACTGTTATTTTTGTGTTGAAAAAAGTAGAAGAAATGTAAAGATGGCAACCGTAAAAATAAAACAATTTAATGCATTGCCAACTGTGACTTTATGGGGCAAACTCAGGCCACTATAATATATAAAGCTTTAAGTGAAGACTATTGGAAATGGAAAAAAGTACTTGTACATGGATACACATACAATAGTACTACAGTAATTTTAATTATATACAGCTCTTCTGATTTGGCAAGCACCACATTCTGCTTTTCATAATACCCTTTTAAAATCTCTAAAATGAAGTTAACTTGCTGTCCCAGTCTAAAAAGACTAGAGACCAAGATCAAGAGACTTTAGACAGACCCCACTAACGGTGCCCCCAGATGTCACTGTTAGCATTGCATATTTAAAGGTTTTGCATACTCCATTTCAACTGTCCCTATCCTAATTCAGAAATTATTGAAATGCCAAGGCACTTTTGACACACAGAAAAGTAATGCAGTGTGTGTCAATCGAATAGAAGACAATGAAGGAACAATAAAAAAAAAGACATTAGATGAGAAACACCACAAATATCTTGGCAGGTGAGGCATCATTAGCATGGACAGGTGAATGCTGAATTTGCAATTTAAAACAATGTCTTTAGTCGTAATAAATTTACAAGAAAACACTGAGTATTTACAAACACTTTGAACAATCAACTTTGAAGGCATTTGTACATTGTGTTGTATTGTGTCACATATCCAATATATTGTAACTATCCTTTTCATAAAAAACAGTGCAGTTTTGGATTTGACATTGGATGTGTAAGTAGATGTGATCAAATAAATATGCTTTCAGGGGACAAAAAAGCAAAAAAATGGGCACACGAAAAGAAAGGAGTGAAAAAAGTTAAATAAACGGTGCATGTAGTGGCAACCAAAAACAAAATCATAATTTCAATGGTATACAAAACTGAAGGGTGTCCTGCAAAAACTGTCTAAGTAATAAATGCATAGAATTTCTGGCTAACTCATTTTACAGTGTATCAATAGTATCTTATTTTTACAAATGGTGCAGAAGAACAATTGCATTTACAAATACAAGTTAATAAATTTCAATATACTTGGTTAAACTCCAATATAATGTTTCTCTGTTCAGTAGTCCAATATGCTCATGCTCATGCTAGTAGGACTTTGTAAAGGCCACATGCAGATTTGAGAACATAAATAAATATGTTAGGCATATTCATTATATTGGCATAATTATGGGAATACCTTGTAGATATAGACCCTCTCTGACCTGCCCAGTATAGGCAGAAAACTGTAAACTAGTAAAAAAATGAGTGCAATTGAAGGGACATAACACAGTGTTGTGAAAATGTAGGGACTTAATGAACAAACTATGAGCTGTCCCAGTTGTAGATTTGTTTAAATAGTAATGTTACTTTATTAATTTGATGACCAATTAATAGATATAGTAAAGAACCTTTGTCATTAAATATATTCAGCCGATAAAACTGGTGTGACTGAGACAGCCCCTAGTCATTCATTAACAACAATAAGTTGTAAAAATACTGATAAGTGATCAATAATTTACTATTCAGACCTCAGACTCTCAATGCACATAAAGTTAGTAAGCTGCCAAAAACTTTCTTAACCATCAATATAAATTAAGTAGTCAAAAATGATTCTTGTTAATACGTATAATATAATTTTTCTTATTTGTATTTCACATTCCTATTTTCTGTTCATCATTACTGCACACAGAACATTCAGATACATTCTCATTTCAGCAGCACAATTCAAAAATATTGCACAAATAAAACCAGTGTGTTAAAGGTGAGGATGAGTCAAACCCCTTCTGTGCAAACTGAAACGTTTGGTGCAAACTAAATCCCGCAGCAGTACAATGGAAGACAGTATAGGCTCTAATTGTTAAACAGTAATTTGACAGACGTCTTGCATAAATATATTCCTCTAAATCAGAGCTGTCAATGTTAATAACATGTTCTTTCTGTAAACTCTTTGGCATCCAGCAAGTACTTTACTGACCATCTCTGTAAACACAGCTTATCAACAAACCCTCATAAAAAACCTCGTTCATCCAGTCCTTTGGCTGACACTGGGTTCCATTTTGCTGTGGGTTTATTGCTATTATGGCCTGTTAAGAAAAAAAGAAAAATAAAATAAATCATATTTTTTAAAAATATGTGTAACTTGAATATATTTATGTGTACAAAATGTTCACAATTCACTGCTTACTGCAGTGCTACCATTTCAATTGAAATGATTTATGGTACCAAGTCTACTTTATATACCTTGATAACTTAACTGAATGAAATGCTTAATTTTACCTAAGTATTAAAAGTGTAATTTGGCACATAGGTTTATTTATACCTCAGCTTGTTCTCATGTAAATGTTGTAAGGTTTGTTTACTGGGGGCTGTGCAACAGAAGTTGTTTACAATGATTATAGAATAACTAAAAGTATGTGTATAGAGTTGATGATCTGAAGGCCTGGTTGTATCAAGGGAGTAAAAGTCAGATTTCCTCATATTACAATGTAATATTTTAGCAGACAATGATAAATTGTCAATTGCTAAAGTCTACCATGTTGCAATATTCTTTGATTTGAGAACCTTATCTAATTTATGCTTTTTTTAAATTTTAGTTTGTTGTTTTAAATGAATACTACACCTTTCATATCCAAATCCAATACAAAGACAAAGATTAGCATGTGATCCTTGTAGCACTCATCAGTAGTTTCTGTCAAAACTACAAACTAACTTAAGGAGTGAGAGCTGCAGGAGACTTACTTGTATCTGGTCTGGCTTTTGGCACGTCTTGTGAGTGTGTGTCTGTGTTATCTCTGCGTTCACTGGGGACAACAGTCCGTGGCACAGTGGCTGAGAGGACCAGCGGCCTCTGGTTGTGGTACTTTAGACGGTATGTCTCTGTCATACAGTTATCTACATTGAAGTAGGTGGTCAGAGAAACCTCCTGCACCGGGCCGGCTTGTTCTGGTCTGGATCCACTGAGCCTCTCCTCACTGTCACAGGATGATGGGGTGCTCCTCTCGATGTCTGAGCCCGACTTGGAGCTTGCATCGGAGAAGGTTCTGAGGCCTGAGATGTCACTTTTCCTGTGAGGACTGACATAGGATGAGGTTGAGAGATGGGGAGATGAGAAGGGTTCTTGGAGCATCCTGGGACGAAATGTGGTGTGACTGGTCTCCCCCTGGTGAGCAGTGGCCCGCAGAGAAGGGCGTACGTGAGGAGAGCCTGCAGTGTGACTGTTCAGTTGGGTCTCTGAGCTCACGCTGCTAGGAGGATGGTAGGCCAGGGTTATGTGGGGACACTGGGAATCAGAAGTGACAGGCTCGCTGTTGGAGCGGTAAGCACTGTCTCTGTCCTCAGGCTCCGAAAGAGCCAGATCATCGGAGCTGTTCCACTCAGAGCTGCTGGTTTTGGCCATGTGCCTCAGGACTGTACTCTCTCCACTGTGCCCTCTACAGTTTGACAGCTCCTGCTGCTCACTCTGCCTGCTCTCAGAGCTACTGCATTCCCTGTCCGAACACGCTGCTTTTCTGCACGAGCTGGAGGTATACTTAGACTTTCTTCTGCAAACAACAAAAAAGTAATGTGATAAATATTTTATTTAAGGATATGTCCTCACTGTTACACAAATATGTGATTAGATTTGTGGGATGAAATTGAGGAGAAGGAGCCTTTGTGACCTCTTTGACATCTTACATTGACTTAAGATGGACACTTACCTGAGGCTTGGACTGCTCTTGAGATGCGGATGAGATCCCTGGTCATAGTTCTTTCCCTGAGATTTGGCTTGATTTTTATATGTAAGATATAAACAAACACAAGAACTTTAGTATAAAATGTATGCAAACACTGTCCTTTACAAGAAAAGGCTTAACATTTTGTGTGTTATACAACATACAGGGATGAGATGTTTCCTTTGTATTGCTCATAATCTTAAGAATTACTGATCCATTCAGACTCATTTTTCTTGGAATGAATCGAATACTGTTTGCTGTAATCTGCCCTAATCTAGCTCTAGGCATGTAAACCCACAAATATAACAGTAAGAAAATACCAAGAGGCTGTAGTGTTAAGAGTCCAGCAGGTGGCAGCAGTGCGGTGCTAATCTCTGGACTTTCACAGCTGGAGGAAGCAGTCAGTGCACTGCACAGCAAGAGGCAGCATAGCACTGAATTCCTTTCTCTTAAAATAGACATGTTATTTTTTCTTAGCTGTTGCCCTGGAGAGGTCCCTGCTTGGATAAATGTGGGAGCTGGCAGAGGGAAACATTGGCTGTGGACCCGCAAAGCCTCGATAAAGTATCAGGAGAGGTACATTCACAGAAGTGCATCAGCACATATTAATGACAATACCAGTACTGGAGTCCAGCTGTGCTATCGGAACAAGCTTTGTGGGATTATCATCAGATTACTGCCTGCGCAGGGCTGACTGGGTGAGGAGGTTAAAGAAGCCAGTCCAAGCTTAGAAATCACCCAGAAATTAATCAACCTTTAATTAAACTCACTATATCACTGTCACCACCAGCGCATCCTATTTGTTTTTGCACTTTTCAATCCAATAACAAATGAAATTGTTTAGGCTTTACTAAAAACTAAAGTACAAAATCATTATATTATTATATTATAATCCATTATAACGAGATGAAAATATATAAGAACAAAAGAAATTGCCATTCGCTACATAAGTGATCTTACCATTGTGAGAGGGTGAAGACATGTTTGACTTTGCATCATTACTCTTTTGGTGCAAGTGGCTGAAAAAGACACACAAGTGTAAGTTTGTAAGGTGTTTGTATGCTTTGTTGATGGCACATCAGGCATAACCTTTAGGCAGTTGCTATATAATATTCAGTAATTATTTCTAACAATTGGTTTAAGGAAGAATTTAATTCATAAATCCTTCTTCTATTTCCTTTTCCCAGCTACTTTGGGCATGTGGCAGGGTACACCATTTCACCCTTTAAGACACTGATAGACACCTACTGACTCATTCATTCAAGTCTTTAGATGGTGAATGGAAGTGGGAGTACCCAAAGAGAACCCAGAGTAAGATTCAATAACATGGAGGGGGGTTTGGCCGGCCGCTTGTAACACAGTCTTCTTGCTGTGAGGCATGAGTGCTAACTACCTTCTTCTTGTCTGAGTAAAAAAATTACATAATGCTTTATATGTTTTACAGTCAATGCACATCTCACCTTTTTGCCTGTGCATCAGCTGCTCGCTGGTCTTTTACCACAAAGCCATCTACACCAGGAGAGTCGGGGTTGGTGGAGCCGCTGCTCAGCCGGTCACTGCTCTCGTAGCCAGACTCAGTCCTCTGAATGGTCCAGGTGTCACTGCGCAGCAGCGTCTTGGGGCCTCCCTTCAGTCTGCTGCCTCTCTGCTGGTTCACCCTGCTCTCAGAGTCCACAGAGCTGTGGCTCTCAGTCTCAAGGCGCTGCTCATCTTCATAAATTGTCATTAAACTCTTCTGCTTGCGATCGTCTCTATTGTGAATAGTTTCCCGCTCACGTTCTCGACCCTGTTCAGTGTTCCCCTTGTCTTGGGACAGAGGTTTACTGCGGTGTGGACTGTCGTGTTGTTGCTGACGACGTTGTTCTAGTTCATTCAGGACAGTGTCCACATTCAAAACCTCTCTGATGGGTCTCCAAGTGGACTTGGTTTTATTACGGTTTCCAACATTTCCACCTTTTTCCCAGTGTTCCTGACTGCTCTCCTGATCCTGAGGACGACTTGGAGAGGGGTTGTTTTTGCGAATGTGTCCAACACCCTGTGTACTTCGTGAGTCTTGAGATGCTCTGCTTGAGCGATTGGACTTCTCAGTTCGCGGATATGTCTTCAACTTATGATCTGTAGGAAGTCTAGGTCCATTTTCTGGTGGAGAAGAAGATCGGCCATAAGCTGTGTCTAAAGAAGAAACACAACAATTGTGTCACAACTTGACATTTTACACATCTGTCCCTGTGTAGATGACCTTTACCTTTGTGTTGTGATGGATCAGTTTTCCGATGCCCTCTTTCCTTTCTGGATGCGTCACTTGGCCTCTCCATGAAAGGATCTTGGTATTTTTTTGGACTGCTGAGGGGATGTTTCACTGAAAAAAAAAAGAAATGTTTGAGTTGTAGCATCCAACTGCTGCAATTATTTTACTGGCTTGATCGCGCATGGTCATATGCTAAGTCCACAGAGACTTAAACTGGGCTGCACTGTACCAAAGCTACTTCCTGTACAACAAACATCCAATGCTGTTGATGACGTAAATGAAAAGCAAATAAATTCTATAAAAGAACTACACGCTTACTAATACGAATCTAAATGAGCGTCTGGATGGTGCATCATCTATGTGAGACGCAGAGAAACTGTGAAGTGTGAACATCTGTCTTAGCATCAGCTCTTGTACCAAAGCATTACCATTAACAGCTGCCACTTTAGCATTTGAACTGTTCTTTTTACAGATATTTCCTATAAGGATATATGTCCTGTTAAAAGAGATTATCTGTCAAAAACATGATGCTGATGGAAAAATCCAAAATTAAAGCACTAAAGCATTTTCTATTTAATAAAGATATAAAATACAGTTTCTTTGTCCACAAACAACAAAATATTACAAAACAGTCAGCAGCAACTAACGGTAAGCTGTAGCATCACATTTGTTCATAGATTGTATTGTTTCATAACAGACAAATCATTGCTGCTAATCTTAACTGAGATCTTAATACTGAACTATTGAAAGCAGTGATACAAAATTAACCACGAATAACAACTGAATAAAGCAACAATTACGATTAAAAAAAATTGCATTATAATAGAAAAAGCAATACATCATTACTTACACTTACTTTCCAGTCCCATGTCAGTTAACTTATCAGGGCACCACACAAAACTGAGTCCAAACATCCAAACAAGTAATGTGCAAAATCCAAAAACACAGGCTGATAAGTGAATAGAGGTCCATGTGAATGTGGAGAGGAAGAGTGAAGTATGGAGAGGAACATGAGTGCGCCGGGACACAGGAACAGGGATTAGGGAGGAGGCGTGGGTGGTAATCTGCATGCAACAGAGGCATCATCCTCATGTCAAGTTCAAGCCAGCACACAGGACAGGACAATCTTTGAGCTGGCGCTAGCACAGCTCCGCCTCAATCCCAATGCACACCACAACTGGCATTCATGGGCTGGAAGCAGCACTGTCAGCGCTTTTAGTGACAGAAATAAAATACTAGAGAAACTAAAGTAAAGGGGCTGAGTAGTTAAACTTATCATAAGGACAGAATAAGTCTTACCTGTGACATCTCCATTGACTTGGGTTTTGTAGCGTGGGCACATGGTGGTTTGTCGCGGAGCGTCCTCATTAGACACTGGTGTTCCCTCAGGATTGGTGTAAAACAATAGGAGCGGCTGGAAATGTCCCCTGATGCATTTTGATGCAACATCTTTCCACTTGGATCCAATCTGACGAACAGAGAGAGGATGAAAGTAGCAGGTAGTGCAGAGCCAGCAGATAGTATGTGAATAGGGATAAAGAAGATTAATAGCAGGGTTCCTAACCTCCTTTACAGTAGCATCATCAAAAAACATCCATTTGGAAGATTTGGTGTGATAGGCAAAGGCTGAGTAATGTTTACTCGAAAAACAGATCATCCCCACCAGATGTAGTTCACTGCGTTTGGCATTTTCATCCGTCACACGGTTGAACAGCTGAAAGAGAGCAAATTGAGACATGTTTGATCTCCAGATACAGCTCTTTAACAGATGATAAATCCCATGAAAAATCTGTTTGTTTTTGGAAAGCCACCATACACTAAACTACATGAAAGATAGTTAGAATGAAATGTTATTAAAAATAATGATCTTGGTAACACTTAAAAAACTCACCACTACATAATAAATAAATAATAAAATAACTGCAAGAATAAATCTGTAATTACAGTAAACCATTTATAGATAATTTATATGAGCCTTTAAATATAATTTTGCACTGATTTGGGTGAGCTCATTATTTAAAAAAATAAACATTAACAACAATTTTAATAACTCCATGGTGTTTTTTTAATATTTTAGTAATGCTTTGTAAATAATAAGTTATTTGGTTACTAATACTTAACTAATGCATATTGTGAGTTATTGTGTTACCATAAAATAGCGTAAACGTGTATAAATATATAACGTGATAGAACAGTGCGACTGCTTGTCTAGAGTCAAAAGTGAGTCTTACTCCAGTCAGGTTCAGTCGTGGGCCTATTGCCCTGATAACATCGTCTGTCAGGTCCGACTGCTCAGCGTCCCACACAAACCCAATAGTGACGATCTCAGGACAGTTCATGAGTACACGGCGGCTCTTGATGCTCTGCCCACAGTCACTCTGCAAAGCACGTGTATTATCAAAGTGTTATTGGATAAGGCAGATTTTATAGTTACATCTGATAAAAACCTGGAAACAAAAAAAAGATATAGGTTATGAGCTTGATTAAAAATAAATGTGGAAAAATAGAAAACCACTCAGTCACTTGCATATTGCTTTTGTCTATTTCTGGTACGTCATAAAAGGCAGCTGGGGAAAAAGTCCCAAAGCAACAGCTCTGAAGAGTAAATCACTTCATTATTTTCTAACTGAAGCGAGACATGTTTGTGAGAGTAGAAAGTGTAATTTTAGGACCTCTGAAGTCTGACATTCCTTTAGTCTAGCTGTTATGTTGTTGTGTTGTTCTGTGTGGATCAAATAAGGAGAAAGTATAAATAAGATAACCAAAAGAATATGACTATCAATTTACATAAATCATCACACTTGTTCAAGCAAACAGAACAGTATTAAAGTAAAAGTTGTTGCAGGAATACTGAGTTAGAGTAGACAACTGTCATCTTCCAAACTGATGCACAGTAAGAAAAAAAAAGGAAGACAACAGCAGCAAATGCAGATGAAAGAAACCTAGTGGATAAGCTCTTCCTGCTATTTATAACCTAACACTAGTCTGGCTCTGTCTCCTTCCGGCCTCGTCCAGTGCACGGTCACAGCACAAAGCATGCAGTGTACTTAGTAGTTTATATTTTTTTGTACAGTATTTCTATTTAGCAGTAGGCTAATTACTTTTTCAAATTACTTTCTTTCTACTTCCTCCAAAGTTAATAAAAGTTGATGAAAGTTGTCCATACCGGACAGCTCCGGAGGTCACCAGTGTTGTTTGCTGCCTGCAGCAATTCTCCAAACATGTCGGACCTCAGGCGCTCAGTCTTTCCCAGCATGCGATCAACCTGTTGGCTGGACAAATGTAAAGAAAATGTGACGAAAAGCACACATACAAAAATCCTCAATCAAAGTGATTTAAGGTAGAACATAAATCAAACCATTCACCTCCAAACTAGTATGTCAAAAACAGGTGCACTGAGCACATCAGAATATGAATCTTTTTTTCTTTTTTTTTTATCAGAATTCTCTAAACTATTGTAACATGTATGCTCTCCTCTTTTGACTAGATACCTAAACATTCATGCAGTACAATAAGTGCATAAATACTACTTCCTAACTATTTCTTTATTGCTGTTAGAAGGGAGAAAATATCACATTTGGAATGCTGTAAAAAGCAATCAAATCATTTTGTAGTGCTGAGACCAGTAACCTTATTTAATACTTTAATATTCAAACCAGGATTAGCACTTTGACCTGATTTTAATATCCTGGTTTTAGAGCCATGGCACCAAATCAAGCACTCACCATAAAGCAGTGGTGGAAACGTAATGAACAAACTCAGTGAACGGGTGTGGGTCGGAGGACGCACCACAGCATCGACACACAAACTGCAGACAACATATCATTATATCATTTTACAGAAACAAAATATTGAATCCCAACTGATGATCACTGGTGTATAATTACCTGTTCATAAAGCATCATTGCAAACTTCTGATGTGTAATGCAGGATTTGGAGGTGCAAGCATCTGTCGCTGTATCTGAGTCGATGTGCAAATGGATCCTCTCCAGGATGTTTTCCTTACACGACATAAATAAGTGGATGCAAACAGTCAAATGTGAAGGTGCACCAATGCAAAGACAAAATACAGTATAGAGTAAAAAAGAACTGACTGCATGCTCAGTTCATCCACAATAACAACACGGGGCTCTTCTAGTAAATTAAAAGCCCACTTCTGTTAACGTACAAAGCACTCAGCTGCGTCGTCCATCAAGCCAAGCTGGAAGCGCTGCTCATCCTTAAAGGTTTCAGCTAAGGCATTACGCAGGCTGTCTGAGGGCAGGACACGCTCCCTGCTCTGCTGGAACTGGCTGAATATACTCTGGGGAAATATCATAACAAGACAGATGAGCTTAAAAATTTGTACAAAAGTTCCTGACATTTTTATCTACTTTTTATTTTTTGCTATCTACTAAGTGAAAGTACTAAAGAGGAGAGATACAGCAAGAAATCAACCTTTAATGCACAGAAAATACAGGCATCGCCGAGACAAAAGTGACCTGAGAGCTGCCTCAGACTTCTCCTGAAGATGTCCAGCTGCCACAGCACCTGTGTATACATCAAATAATGGCAGGAAGTCACTCATCAATAGTTTATTTTACTAATGTAAAAGTTAACTCAAGTCTAATTAAAAGTGTGTATTCACCACTATGGCATATTGCTTTAGGATTAGGTTATTTCTGTGAGGTGTTTGTTGTTCAGAGGTGTTTTAGGCAGTTTTATACAACTTATACAACACAGGTGTTGTACCTGTACGGCACTGTTCAGGAAACAGCTGTTCTGGCCAGGCTCGTTGATCAGGCCTTTGGTTAGAGCCAGAGACAGCATGCTGCCTGGCTGGTAGGATTTCTTCAAGCCTCCCCCGGATTTTTTGAACATCTTTGTCCATGCCTTGGTGTTAGAACCTGGAAATAAGTAGAAGTAATAGCCTATAAAAAATGTTGTCACAGAAGTAGGACAGAACTTTAGATTTATATCATACAGTTTTATCAAACAGCATGCACAGAGCTAGGATGGGGTACCTTCTCCAGAGTTGGAGGAAGACTTGTTGCAGCCGGACATACTGGGAGCTGGCAGCTGGTGTGGAGGTCTGGCCATGGGTTCTATCCATCTCAGCCCCATGCACCTACACAGCGGTTAGTGCAAAGCATCATTCAGCCACAGGGCAAACTGAGCCAAGAGCTACTGGACATTGAGTGATATGTGGACACAAGCTGAAAGAGAGAGGAAAATAACAGTAATCTCATTGAAATGAAACTGTTTCTCTAGAAACAAAGGTATTTTGTTTTGATTGTCAAAAGTGTTTGATTTAATGAGTGAAGTACATGTATAACATAAAATTATTAAACTATGAGAAGAATTATTGTCTGTGTGAAACCCTTCTCTTTGGTTAACAAGTGTGAGGAAGTTGTTTGTCAAGCAGTGTCATTTACAGTAGGTATTTTAATATTATAAGGAATGGCAATAGTCCTATTGTAAATTGATTGTAAGTAACGGCTAATTGCATGTGGAAAAAACACCCACAATATCAAAATTAGTAAATAACCTGCATACTATTGTATTACTTGTCCCAAAAGGACACTTAGTGCCATCTTTGCTCCGTAGCTCCTTCATATACGTAACATTTTAACGTAAAGCCTATTGATATAGCGTCCACATGTGTTTGTGCACCATTCTCTCTCGGGCTCAGACACACCATGTGATACCATTATAGGCTTATAGGCTACTGTATGATATAAGCACCATTTTTCAAGTCGGGATGGGTTCATAAAGGGGACATAAATCCTTTGTTAAAAGCGACTACGTGGTTTAGGTCGCTTCGACACAGCAGCGGACACGCTGCCAGCACTTCACTGTACGTTAGTGGAGCTAAATTTGCCGCAACGGTTTGAACAAAACATGGTTTGAACAAAACAAGCGCACTCACCTTTCAATAATAAAGAGAGGCGTCAGATGAGGTGGAGGACTCCAGCTGTCAACGCCGACAATCCCAGCACTTCTCCCTGAAACCCTGCGAGGTACAAGAGGCTGGCTAGGACTCACTGCAGATGTCCAGACGCATGTAACACACTATCTGTCATAGTGCACCACTCAGAGTCGGTCCGACATGTCCAATCACAGCAGCTTCAACATCACAGTAAACCCGCGAACACACGCCCAAGATACCACCGTTTGTTCCGAGCAAACTGTCCCTTTTTGCGCACAAACGGGGCCAGTGTTGGTGGCCTGTGCCAGAATGTCCGACGCGGATTAGTGATGTTTTGAGACTTGGTGAGGTCAAACTCCGCCCCTAGTGTAGCCTCAAGTACACTGCCGCTCCACAGCAATCTTCAGACTCTGCGTGGCGAGCCGTGCGCTGGCGGAAGGTCAGACTTCCAACTTGTCATGATGATGATGAGAGAAGACATCACATGACTTCAGTGGTTTCATAAGCATGCTGCACCGTGGGCACTAAAGCTTACCCCTTTCTACTGTTTTTGTTCAAGAACAGAACACATTGTCTCATTTTTCGCATGTCAGATTATAAATCACTCAAAAAGCCACGTGTCACACTTCAGATTATTCAGATGACTATTCAGATGATTATTCGGATGTAAATCAAAACTAAAATATATCAAACATTGCAAATGTGGCTTTCATATTTGTATGGCTAGTGCTGCAGTAAACAGGACATGGAGTCACAAAATGGGGGCAGATGGAGGGCCTGGCAGGGGAAAGCCTGCAGAGCCAAGCAGCTTTTAAGTGCACACACATGAGCAAGCCACAGTCAGCAAAATTCACACTCCCCAACTCTTGTGTCTTGTCCAGATTGTTTCTATGTGAGTGGCTGGTTTACAAGCAAGACTCTGGCCATCAGTAATGTCAATAAACAAAAGAAAAGTGAATAACTGCAAACGTGAACAGTTTGTTTAAGTTAATGGAGACTGTATATTTATTGGTGTGCTTCTATAGCAAATAGCAATCTATTATAATGTTTTTCATGTGTTATTATACCAGAGTTTGCGATGGTTCCAAAGCAAGTGATGGAATTTGCTCATTATTCAGACAGTTCTTGCAATTTAATGATGTGGTGGCTGCTGCTTGATGACACTTTTATTACATTTACATAGACCTACACTGATGAGAAATAAGACACAAGGCATACTTATACAGAACAGTAAGGTTGTCATAATGCATACTGTGTGACAACCCTGAGTGTCTTTGATATATTTTGTGTCCTGTCATCCCTCCTTGTACTTTTTCTTGATTCTTACCAGATGTTGTTATGCTTTTGAATTGTGCCTTTTTGGGTCAGTTTACAGCTCCAACTGGAATATTCTGCTCAAATAAAGTATTTGAAAGTATATAGTTGCCAAAAAAATATCTTGGTGCTCTTCTCTGTCGTACCCCAGGAGCTAAGGGGGAGGTGGAGCTGGACTGGGACCAAGAAAAGGACAGTAGTGAAATAAACATCATGGTTTGAAGAGAAACTGGTGTGTGTTGTAGAAGTGGCATTGCAGTGGGAATAACTGGACAATACACGTTTTTTCAAGGTTTGACATACAGGTTTCAAAATTCTGAACAGTAGTTAAAGAAATTACAACCTATATTGGTAGTCTTTTCCTAAGCCATTCATTTTTTTTACCATGCTTAAACTAAAGAATATAACAAAATATCAGTATATTGCAGGTGCCTGGTGTTATGTTTTTGCAGCATAATGCACTTTCTGCCTCTGGCACACGTACTTTCCCCTGAGACACATACATCTTTATTGTTTATAAAAAGACTTCTAGTCCTATTTTTTCCTCAGTTCAGATCTATTTTATGCTATTCTTGGTCATTTTTATTTTAGATTCTCTCATATCTTCCCTGGTTTAGTGCACCGGGTTTCTAAAAACAACTTCAATAACTCAAGCACACAGGCTGTCTTCAACAAACGTCTCTTGTAAAAACACTTGAGACTGTGCAACTTCCTGACATAAAACAAAATTAATATCTGTGGCATGCGGCAATATTTTCCACTATGTATTTCACACTAAATATAGCAAATGCCATGTTTTGGAAGAGCAGTTTCAGGTACAATACTCATTTATTTAGCATTTTTATTTACATACTCACCTCAGTTTAATCAAACATATAATTTACAATTTCCAGTCACCAATTCCATTTTGTTATGTACATGAATATGCAGTAAACATTCTTTCAGCTAGAAAACAGCCATTTTGTTGGACAACTAACTTAACTACAGCTGCGACTACATGTTTTATGAGCTTAATTTTGGGCCTAAACATTCTGGTATACCTCATGATCAGATCGGGCTTATTACAGGTCATCGGACTCTGGGACTTTAGGTGGCTCCAGAGTAATGGTGGGCACAATTAGGTGGGTGCTTTCTGAGATCCATCCTTGGGCCGTCCTGTTGAACGAGGGCCGCTTTACTCCTGCCTCCTGCAGCTCTGGATACCTGGGCGGGTTCAGGTCCAGCTCTGGGAGTTTGAATGTGATTCCTCTGGGAGCCTTCTCAAAGCCACCATAGGGAGTAGCAACTCTGTAATTTAAGTTCATGTTTAAGTCTCTATCACTGTCAATCATTTGAGATTTTTTCCCGGTTCTTAAATATTTTTGCAGTTTTGCAATGTCATGCTGTTGCCTTTTACTGTGTACAACAACAACAGTACCTTGAATTTGGTGAATTCTGTACACCAAGGATCCATATTTTTCACCTGTTTTGGTGCTGTTTAGTAAACTTTTTGTGAAGGTCTTTGGTCAGTGTGTAATTTTTAGCCTGATTTCTGAAACCTGCCATCATTTTTTTTTTTTATATCAAATTCATCAAATGAAGCTGTTACCTTTTAGTGTCCTCCTCATGATACCACCATAAATCTACACAATAATATATATATATTTTAACTAGTCAACTTATCATTTTGGTGACTCAAATAAAATCTTTGGCAACCCATTTTTAAGTCCAAACCCAATATTTGGGAATGGAAGAAAGGGCTGATGAGTAAAAGTTGTTATTAGGCTAGGTGAAGTAGCATAACAGAGTAGAAGACTCTTTGTGAAAAACCTCCCTGCCCACCTGTTAACTGTGTAAATAGTATACTGACCGGTTAAAGCACTTGTACTCGGGCAGATCTGGTCGTGGGTCAAGGGCAGGCATTCCCAGTTTCAGAGTTTCAGCCAGGTCAGGGTCACTGAGGATGGCCTCCTCCCATGGTGAGTGGTACGATTTATGCACAGCAGTGGCATTCAACTTCTCTGCTGCAGGGTCTGCCAAGAAACCAAAATCCTATTATTGGTTTGATAAAATCCAGTGCTGCGCAAACGTTTCCATGAGGTACAAAACTCCTATTTACTAAGCAACAGAATTTTATTTATTTATTTATTTATTTTTGTTTCAAAATTCTGAAATTTCCTGAAAATTTCAGGAAACATCAGTAATGGGCCAATGCATACATTTTTTGTGGATTTTGTATGGATCCAGATCAATGTTTGGATCCAGGAGTTTTATAGGACTGTACCAATTTGAAATACAGACTGAAGATACCATCCTTCACTCACTACAAGAACAAATTATTAGTTTTATCTAGGGGTGTAACGATACATTTTTGCAATGATACGATATGTATTGATTAAAAGTGTTTCAATACGATTCAAGAACGGTATTGGCTAATTTGGAACAATACAGTTTGATACGATTCAACACCTTTGTGTCAATAATCGATACAGCAACTTTTTGCCAAAAATCATAAAAGTTTACTCAAATGTAGCACCGTGGCCGGGGTTTATTAGGTCCAGTAGACAGAGAGTGAAAAAAAGTAGAATATAACATTTTATTTTATTAAAAACAAAAAAATGTATCTCCAAAAAGCCATATCTGGTTTTATTTTAACATATAGATTTCTAATTTCGATATTTCCGATATTATCGATCGATACTGTGCATCAATATTCACTTCCTAGAAAACGACACAATTCGATACAAGGTCATGTGTATTGATGTAGTTGTATCAGAGGAAAAAAAATAATACATCAATACAGTTACTGTATCGTTACACCCATAGTTTTAACTTTACCTTTGTGATATGCAAAGGTTTGGTGACTCAAAGGCAAAAGCATTTACCCCTGAACTAGACAATCTTGGAGTTTGATCTTTACCACAGCAAGATAGGACTACTGTCCTGGCCAAGGTCTTTTTTTTTTCTTGTTTTTGTACATTGATATTTTCTTTGTTTATAACCTTCTTAAAAACCTGTCTAAGGCTTTTGCAAAGTACTGTATGTGAAAGATAATCGAAACAATTAAGTTACAATTCTGCATGTAGTTGCTCACTTTAAGGGTTTAACACAAAGCTGTTTTAGCCTTGTGCAGCTAAAGTTTGTGAGCGGATCCAGCAGATGGGTTCATGAATAGAGAACACTTAACACAAGCAGACTGAGTTGTCCGTCATTACATTCAGAGGCCATAAATAGCACATACTTCAAGAGTGCACTCATCAGATAATATGTCGACAGGAGATGACACCCGCAGGAGCATTCACACTGAGCACACAGCTTATAGTTATCTGAAGTGAAGAAGAAGCAACTAAACAGTCAAACACCCTGTACTGTAGATAGATTTTGTACAAAACACAAGTGTATAAATTATAGATTATGGTCATGGGTAAGCTGTTGAGGTTTTATCATGAATCCATGCATTTTTTCATATTTAGAAAAAGGCAACTTGAAATACAGTTGTAGTATTCACTGCTCTTACTATTAAATAACATATATGTCATAAAATTGTGTGCATGTAGTGGTGTACTAGTATACAGGTGAGGTTTTCCAACATCCTATTGTTAAATAGTAATTGTAGTGTACCATGATCTATACTGTATTGAGACACCATCACCAAGTTTTTGTAGATACACAGACCTAGTGGATATCAATATCGTACCTTTAATATTGAATTTACAAATTGTTATAAAAAATTACCTGAGACAGTGTTGTCAGGAGTTGCAGTATTTTGTTGGTCTACTGCATCCACTTTTATTTCCACCATGTGGGTATTCATATCTATAATGTCATTCTGCATAAAACATCAAACAAAATTTGTTTATTATTGTTAAATGGAAATACTTAATGTGAAATTTTCTTTGTAGTTCTCAGAGCTGAGCACACACACATCAGCACACACTGATAACTCTGGAGCCGCTACTCAGTGAAGTGGCAGCAAGCCTTCACAAGATTTGGCTGGAGGATGCACACAGCACGAGGCACATGTCTCTCTTATCATCAGTGTGTTGGTACACTTTATCCCAGAGCATATTTTCTGATACATACGCTCAGTGAGTACAAATGGACACAGCTCTTCACCAAGCAGACAACATAGGCTCACAGTACATACCACCACACTGACAGATGACTTACATTAAGTTGTGAATTTGCCTCATTTTGGATGCTTTCAAATGTGTATTTGTCTGATCTTCTCTGCCGCATTTTAAAAAGCCTTGAACCTCTGTTGGTGAGCAAAGACAACTCCTCCAACATGATGTCTTTTGGAGTGCTGAGTTTCTTTCCCAGATCTATTGTGTCACCTGCAACAATATAATAAAAACAAAATAAATCACTCAGTATTCCTAGTTGTATAGTTTCAAAATGTTTCTCTTCTTTCCTTCTGATTTTCCCTTTCTGGGGTCACCACGGCAAAACATCTATATCTTTCAGTGTCGTAATTTGCATACAAATTTGTCATAGGTTTTATGCCGAATGCCCTTTTCTACTGCAAACCTCTCCAATTATCTGGACCTGAGACCAGCTCAAAAAGTACACTGGCTCATGACCATGTGACCATTTTAGTTTCAAAATGTTTAAAGGTGTTTAATAGTAATAGCAATGCATTTTGCAGGTTCTTGCAACATCAAATTCATTTGGGTGGAGTGGTCAGTTATTTTTTGCACTGAGGCCTCCTTGTGGGATATGTGGGATTTACACTTTGAATATAAATAGGTGAAGCTGGATGATTATAAAGCTTCATGTGATTTTTATATCAGTCTAAAGCAAAAACACCACAAAAGGTCTTCATGCTAAGAAGTTTTGTGAAAATCACTGTACTCTAGAATTTTGGCTGAATGCAATGCTTCCTCATCTATACCTAGGTACAGATGAAATGTACCCCCAGCTGTCACAAGCCTTCACCTTATCCAAACAGTTGGCTTTGTAGCACCTCCCCTCCCACACTCTCCGACCCACTCTGAAATAGACTTTGGAAAGGGACAGGCACAAAGGATTACCCATCAGAGGTAGTAAATCATCCCATTAGCTTATTTATGGCTGGAGCTGGAGTGTAGCCGTGACATTTTGAACCCACATCAGAATAAATATTGTGTGGATACTATTGGTACCTTGGACTTCCCGGCAAATGGCTGCGGCATGCTTCTTCCTCTCTCCGGCCGACATAGTGCAGAACTGTGACATTGTAGTTTAAAGTGTTGTCTGCAAACACATACAGGAAATATGTTTTTTTTTTTTTTTTTTAAATCACGTCACAAATTGCATTAGAACACTGAATTGGTCATCTAAATGTATGAGCTCTAATGCTTTAGCAATGACAAAGTATGACTTAAATTTAAAAATAGCAAATGCATCTATATCCATTTAAAAAGTAAAATCCCAGATTACATAACTGCACTGTGGTTAGGATGTAATCATATCTCTCGAGGTTACATTGAAAAGTCTACAGTGAATTACATAATCATAATTATATTTCAAACCTTAATGTCAAAATACAAAATGTTTCCATCTTCGTAACAATTGTTCAGCAGAGAAACTAAACCTCTTTTTACTGGCAGTGGCTAAATAAGGCACCTGTATAAATGTCAATTATAGAAATGTGTGCTATGGTAAAAAAGCTATAAGACAAGCAAAACATTGAAAGCATTGTTGCTACTTATTCAATCACTTAGTTTCAGTTAATGATATTGTTTTAGGAAAGATAGGATTAGAAAATGGTATTGCACATTGTATATTGTACCGTAAACTAGCTAGAATAGATTTTTCTTTATTATTTGCTAAAGGCCAATAAATAGTTTTCAAAGTTCAGAGTTCAAAAATGTAAGATAAATTTAACATTGATTAAGTGATGTCCTATGTTCGGGTAAGGTTAAAAATATTGATTTGAAGGCTGATATTGCAAAGTTCAAAATAATAAAAGAAAATCATTTCAGATTGATTACTATGAAGTGAGAGGCTGATGTCATTTTAGCCTGTAGTGCCCATTTAAAGCCCCCATCTAATGAAAAGGTGTGTCCTTACCTGTGCTGCTGTACCCGGTGCTACCTGTCTCCTTTTGGGGCAGTACGCAGGTTCAGGGGTCAAACCTACAGCCGCTCCTCTGATCTTCCCTGATCTTCACACTCCCGGACACTAAAGCCAAACTCTGTGACGGTGTTTCTCTCTGTCTGTTGTGAATGGAATGCAGCTTACATCAATAGGCTAAATTTAACCTGCCAAACACTCAAAAGCACTCTCAAACGCCACGGGGCAAGGAGAACGACTGGGGAGAAAAAGAGAGGGGCGGCAGGGAGGATGGCATGTTGTAAATGACCAGGGATGTCTTCGTGATGAGGATCACCCCTCAAGAGATGTGGCCCGTTCCTCATTACAAAACACTGACATTCAAATAGTATCTTGGGTTTACGTGACCTCAAAGGCACAGCTGCAACATGAGTGTGAACCCAATTGTGCTACTGCTAAAACGTGTGCTCAAGGGACAAGCACTGATAAGCAATGTGTGGCTTCGACCCAGAAATGAATAGTCACCAAAATATTTTTATGAAGCTATGCTAAAGCCCTTAGCCTGGCAGCTTAATCTCTAGCTTTAATGCACACTGTATTTATTTCAGCTATATAAAAAAGCCTAAAATCCAACCTGTCGCGTCATCTTACAAAAGAAAACATACAATATTATTATTATTATTTGCATTTTTTTTATTTTACAACTGTGTAGTAATGATCCAAACAATGTTTTAACTTAACCAACTTTTTCTAACTTTAGACTATCTAAAATTGAAACAAGGCTTTAGCACACATAACAAGTGCATGAGTGCACTCACAAGATCCTACTGTAATCACTGTAACAACACTCGGTGTAAATGTATACGATAAAATGAAACTTAGCCTACTTGTAATTGTGGTCTTTTAGTTACAAACATTTGGTGCTTTACTTAAAACTTGCAGTCAAAATCACTATAAAAGTCCAAAAACTACAGTGGCAACCTAAAGAGTCTGTTGTATCCACACACACTCTACATAAACTCGGACTTCCTGACTGTTCTAAATAATTAGGCTACTATATACTCCTACATATATTGACATAAAAGAAATGTTGTTGACAGTTATACAAGTCATCCAGAAAATGATGATTAGTGTTGATGTAACGGAATAAATCGAATATAGATAGCCCTACCACATTGACACTGATGTTTTGTTTTGCATCAATTTACCTGAGTTTATTACTCAATATTTAAACATTAACAACAATATTTAAGACTAAATGGAAAGTAATCATTTGTGAATAATCAACTAACTGGTTACAAACCTGTAACTAATACTTAACCAAAGCTTTATAGTGTGAGTTCTAAAGTGTCACTAGTTCTTATTTGTACATTAATTGCATTCATTTCATGCTACTTGCAAACAACACTCTAATTCTAACTTGACTCCTAGAAGTAAGGATTTCTGTTTACAATCCTGTATGAGTATTGAGTTGGATAGGTGACTCCCCCTAGGTAACCAGTGCTGGCCCTGAAATGCTGAGCTGGTCTAAAAGGAGGCCCATAGAAAGCTCCTTTCTCAGGTAAAAATGTCCTGCCCACTGATGGTGCCTGGAAAGCTGGAGCAACTTGATAATGACCTCTAGTGACAGGTGCAGGATCAAGAGCCACCCTGCGCTTCCATTCTTCCGGAGGCTCTGGCAGAGACTTGCGGTGCCCTGCAGCTTTCACACTGGACACAATAGACGGGCCGCGTGGAAACACGAACGCTTCATCCACAGAGCCAATGGGGCTCCTGGACGCAGCCTCCCACGGCGTTAGGGGCTTGTGGGGCTTTTCCTGAAAAGATGTCGGCCTCCGTGGTACAGAAGATGCGTGGCTCTCAGGGGCGCTCACTGGAGACAACGGTGCGGGAGAAGACACAACACTTCGCTGTCTGGGCAGAATCAGAGAACGGCTTCGACTAAATACCTAAAGAAAAAATCATACTGTTAATAACTTAGAGTTTAGGGCCTCAACTTCACTGCTATCTGCTCTACTGCCATCTGCTGATTCTATTGGAACTGCAATCAAAATATTAGGCATGAGACCAAAAAACACACATTTATACTGGATATTTAAAATAATAAATTTATAGTTGACATTCTTAGCCTATGTTATTTTTTTCCCAAGCGGCACCTGTGCTAACCTCAGTTAGCAGCTAAGAAATGCTATCTAAACAACCATGCAGCCATGTTGTAATGTTACCTTTAGGCCTGCCTTGCATCAGGTTACTCTATATATGTACATCTGTATATGTAGCCTATTTTAAATTGGAGTCAACATACAGCAGCTATAGAGAAATGTGATGTCTTTTTTTTTTGGACAGTCTAAGAACCTTAGGCCTATGCTAGAACTGCTGAAGTTACTGTAAGATCTCCATCTAGTGGTGCCAAGTGATACCATACTGAGAAATATTGTAGCATAAAAACATTTTTAATTTTAATTTTTAATAAAATTTTTAAAAATGTCAATTTTATGACCAGCTGCTCCCATCTACACATTTACCTATACCTATTATGGAACTTCATATCAGCATATCTTGGTGACATGTAGGCTAAAATTGCACTTATGTAGGCTACTATTCTTATCTCATTACACTTAAGCAAGATGGTGTGTGGATAGTTTTGGTGCAGCAGTGAGATTAAAACATTATATTATTAAAAGTGCTTCTGTGCTTCATGCAAAGAGTGGAAAGGTTTGTGACACCAAGAAAGAAAAAAGAAAGGAAAGAGACATTTAATGGTGCTTTAATAGTGCTGAGAGCAAGAAGTGCAATGAACAGAGACATGAGAAAATAACAGAGACATTTCCTTCTTAAGATGCTTATGTGAATCCACTGTTGAAAACTTCCTCATGTTCTTTTTTGAACATTAATGGCAGAAAGTGAGTTACCTGCCCAAAACTGACACAAACATTTAGTCATCAGGGTTATGCATCACAACTAACTAATGATTGCTTTGAGCTGTTGTGATACTTTAAGATTGGAATGAGACTGAAGCAAATGCAAGTAGTATGCATTTGAAAAGAAGTGCATTCATAGTTTTCCAAAGATGCAAAATCTATACAGTTTTTAAATGGAAGATGGCAAAAGATACTTAAAATAAATGACATACATAGTAGTACACTGTTTGATAAGTGTAGCTTGGGGCAAAGTGTAGCAGAATGCTACACAAATATGCTTGTTATGCATATAATTTTATTTCTTCAACAAAACACTAAATAAAGTCTACTAAAGTAAGCAGCTCTACACACATTATTGCACATCTATTTCCTGAGCATCATTGACCATTTTAAGTCTCATATTTAACTTGAAGGCACAAGTTCACCTTCCTGGATTCAACCAGTCTTCTGTTTATGAGTTATGTTTCATAAACATTGCTTCTGTTTTTTAAATGTCTCACTACATATTTTACATACTAAACACAATAACTGAATAATTTAAAGATTTTATTTAACCTTTATGCTTAAAGTTAATTAAAAGTGAATGGTTGCTATGCTAACCCATCATCCTATTCCTGACTGAAACCCAAACATGACCATAAACAGCAGTAAACCTAATGCTGCATAGCAACAGGCTTCCACTGTTTGCCTGCCACTACCTGCTTCTTGGCTGAAAACTTTGGCCGTGGAGCCATTTGACGCACGCCTCTAGCAATAAGAGACGCAGGGGAGAAGGCAGCAGCTAGACTGTCACTGATAGATGAAATAGATGAGTGCTGGGAGGACGTGCTGGCTGGGCGGTTGCTGGGCACTTGCAGGTTGCTTATGTGGTTCAAAACAGGTGATACTGTAAGCTTCTCATCCAGGTGCTTGTCAACTACAAGAACATCAGTTGATGTTGTGCTTTTGTGAGGAGGAACTGGGGAACTTACCAATCCAGAAGACTTAGCAGTAGTTTCATGCTCAAAGACATTTCGAGCAGAACGTGAAGGTGCAGATTTATGTTTTAGACCTTTTCTAAGTTCAACCTTTGGAGTGGGAGATGGCTTGGGGCTTGGAGTTTTGGTCTCAGTGACTGCTTCATATTTGAAAAGTGATGAGTCCAACTGATATGGCTGATGTTTCATGATATCTAAAGCATTAAGGTGCTTTGTGGCTGCCTTAGGTTTCTGTTTAGTCTGTTTGGGCTTAATTTTGGGGCTTGTTGAGGGGGGTTGCTTAGCTGCTGCTGGGGGATAGAAAGGTGCAAGGAGGGGATTGTATGATAAAGGAGGTGGAGCCCGAATATTGGATGAATACCTCCAAGAGTTTGGGAGGGATGAGGTAGGGGATGGGGCTCTTGGCTTGTTGACTTGGACTGATTCAGCATCAACAACAAACTTCTCCATTCGGGACTGTCTTTTGGCAAACAACTTGGCACCTCTGCCAGCCAAGGTGCCTGCTTGACCTCTACAACTACCCACTGAAGTCTTCTCTGTTTGAGGGGGGCAAGAGGCAACTGAGTTAGGGGCACTTGCTGTGTTTTGCTTGTTCCTGGAGGGAGAGGGCGGGGGTTGTGGGCTGTAGGTAGGACTGCAGGCTTGCATACTCACGGGAGATCGGGACTGCTGAAGACTCCAGCTATTTGCAGTTGGCTGAGGATGAAGCTGAGAAGACATGCTGGTGGATGTTTGAAGTGTAGCCGCTGTTTGATCTTGTGCCCAGTGGTTGGACATCTGCTGCGGTTTGGCCCGGTCATGTGGTTGTAAGTAATGCTGACTATGCAGCCCGACGGCCCCAGGAGTAGGTTGGGAAATCTGACTTCTTGGTGGAACATAGGGCTCATCCAGGGCACCTTTTACGATCCAAGGTGGGCAAGCTGGGTTGATGGTAGGTTTTGGTGCTACTGGAGGTGGATTCTTGAGTTTGATTGGTTTAGGTTGCATGAAATTACAAGCTTCAGCCCCCAGACTAAAGAAATCTTCTTCACACTCAATAAATGATCTTCGTTCACCTTTGTTTTGAAGATGGGCTGCTTTTTGTTCTGGTGGAGACTGTTTATTGGTGCCTTTTCTTTTTGACTCAGGTAGGATGCCCGTCCTGATAGCAGGTACAGATATTCTTTCATCTCTTGAGGCTATGATGTCTGCAGTAGGAGACCAGACATGTGGGCTTGTATTACTTGGTACAGGCACAGGTACTTTGAATTTGGACTCGGGCTTCTTTTTCACAGGAGTAACAGGCACAACCACACTGTGTTTGACTGGTGAAGGCGCATTAACTTGAAATCCCAGGAATGGCTTTGCGGTTCTGTTCGGCACCAGGGGCTTAGGTACATTTTCTTGGTAATCGACTTGCTGTTTGGAATCTGTGACGTTGGCCTGATCGTTGTATGTATATGTTTCACTGGTGTCATAAATATGCTGTACTTCTGTATGTTCTGATTCCGTCACACCTTCCACTGGTAATCCTTTACTCCTTAGTTCCTCATGCTCCGACACTATTTCGTCCATTCGTTTTCGGCGCTGAGCAAACATTAAAGCACCCTTTCCTTGTGTTTCTGGCAGACCTTCCATCTTTTGCAGACTTTTCCAATTCACACTGTACTGACACTGCTGTCGATAAACACAACACTCCTCTAACTCTGAATCACTTGTTGCCACAAAGTCGTATCCAGTCAGTTCCTCAGCTTCTTCTTCTATTTGTTCTTCACTGTCAATGTTCTCGCCGGTTCCGTAGCTGACCAAGGTATAATTCTTGACCCTCTGACGACGCTTCTTGAACAGCAAGGCTCCTTTATTGTGGGGATTGGGTGCATCAGTTAGAAGAAGAGCAATGCGTTTACATTTGGACTTTGTCTCCCTGACATGTCGCTCTGATTGGCTGAGTCCTGAGTGAAAAGACAATAAAAGACAAGAAACAGGGTGGAAGTGAGGAGTGATGAACTAAATTAGTGCTGCAGTAGATATTTTTAAATGATTTATGGTTGTACCGATAAGAGTATTTAGGTCAGGAAGCAATGGTATTTTGATGAAAAAAAAAGTTATTATTCAACAAGTCAACGGTTCCTGTCATTGCCAGTGCACTAATAAAAGCATCATATTTACTTACAGCTAACTTAGGTGGGCCCATGAGGCAAGAAAAGTGAGGAGCTCACTTTCCATGGGAGTCTTACGATTGGAAAAGGGATCAAGTGACAGGCCAGGGGGACACATGCTGGTGTCTGTCAAAAGAGTTTCTGCCACCCTCATCATATGGTCATAACTTATTCTTATCCCGCTCTGACTATAAAAGCGATGGGAATTCTTCCTGTAAGTCCACCTTAAATATAATATCTATTACAGCATAAAAATAACCTGCACCCACAGAGCTTGACTTGTTTGTTTTTTTAAGCAAATATTTTTATCTACAATGCATGCATACACTGGGTTTCAATATTATGTCATGAAATATTATTTTTCACATCAATAATATGAAAAAAGACATTAACAGAATTTTCTGTAAAAAAATAAACTTTTTTTTTGTAACACTTCCTGACTTCATATGTTCCCTGCCACACAGTTTACATGTAAGAGACAGATACTTACGTGTGTACCTTGTCCTGTGCCGGTCCGGTCTGTACAGATCTGTGTCAGACCCTGAGTCCCACCTCTGTGCCTGCTCAGCACCCTCTTCTGAGATTCCAAAGGAGACACAGGCAGGAGGTACGTCACTGCTCCCTCCTTCTTCTGATGATTCCACCCTTGTGCTCCCCGTCCCAGTGCTCTGCCTATTACTGGCTCCCTGCAGTTCTTCTTCCCCTGTCAGGGTCAAGGCCAGGGTCACCTGAGGGGCAGAACCAAAAGAAGAGCAGGAGGAAAGGGACAGAGAATGTGTGAGGGTCATTGGGGTTGTGGTAACCTCAGGAACACAGTGCTGATGAAGGGACAATGATGTTTGATTGGGAGAACTTGGTTCACTTATGTCATCTTCTTGCTTCCAATAGGAAACATTCTCTTCACTGCCACTTGAGTGTTGCCCAGACTCCCAGCATTCTTTGGGCTCATTGTCAGACATGCTTATGTGAGCAGGCTGTGAGTCCATAGAAAACTCTTCAGTGGCTTCATCTGTACTGCATGATTTGGGCCTCCACTCTGAAACACAGTCTTCTTGGGAACTGTCTGATCCTGACCATGCCATCATGTTCTCAATGTTGCCTTGGTCTTCCAATTCTGGATCCATCTGTAGTGATGTTTCACAAAGTACTTGCTCTTGGCGACCTGGAGTGAGACAGTTTTACAATATAAATGTGATCATGCCTTTAATGCATCTGTAATATGTTTATTCAAGGAACCTTTTCCTCAATAGGAAGAGCAGTTTGACTTTGGCATTCTGTCTGGGCTGCCCACACTGTAAATGGAATGGTATGTCATGGGGAAACAGCATTCTCTTCCAAGAGTATAAGCAAAACAATTGTGTGGCTGTTTTCTGAGCTCTTATTTATACAGCAAGGACTCATTCCCACTGTTCTTGTCATGACAACAAATAGCACTGTGGCTGTCAGTATTTCCATTTTAGAACTAGCCTAAATGTGAAGACATGTTTTACTAATCTTTTTATATAGGATAGGTTAGAGTAGAATTTTTCCAAAGGTAATATTTCACCATTTAATGTATAACAGTATTGCAAGCATTTTATTATTATGATTATGATTATGTAGCCTAATATCAGTATGTAATATTGTACTTTTGCATTTCACTTTGAATTGAACTTGAAAACAAAAGTGGGCATTTATACTAACTTGTAGACAGGGCTTGACATTAACACTAGCCAAGCAGCCAAATGCAGGTAGATTTTTGTTTTGGCTAGTACCCTTCCTCCCACTAGCCACTTTGGACAGTATGCACCTACAGCTTAAATTTAGAGGTTAGGACTGAATTTAGGTTGCTTTTCTTTAGTGTACACCATTTATTTAGTGATTCATCATGATTAAAGAAAGAATCAGAATAACACATTTTAAAAGATATGATACCACATGCATAGAGACACATTTATTTATTCTACCTATGTAAACCTGCTTTTTAATATTTGATAAATCCCTGTCCATACATGAAAAACAAATTCAGGCTTATAGTATACTACTATTAAATATACAAAAAAACAAAAAAAACAAAACCTAATTGTGGCTACTAAAAACACTTATTGGCTAGTAACATTTGACAAAGACTATGAGCCTGTGAGCAAGCCCTGCTAGTAGGCCTTCCTGGTTGTGGTTCACTGCAGATTTATAGTAGTAACCAATGTTAAGTATGATAATAGCTAAACTCCCGTCTTAGTTTGTACTGGTTAAGAATTATACTTGGAAATGAAATGTTTTTAAGGAAAGAAAGATGTTAAATATTATCAGTGTAGGCAATAGGTTACTACTTACTGAAGCATAGCCTGTTCAAGCCTGTATTACAGTACACAGGCCTATAAGCTGCCGTTACTTACATGCATCCAGTAGATGGCGCTGCTGTGTTTGCATCCAGCAAACACTTCAATCAAAACCTCCTCAACCCTCCTCCGATGACAAAATGAAGTAAGCTACTATTCTCGTAAAAATAAACGTAGACACATCATTTAAATATTTAAAATATAGTTTAATCGGAATAGTCGTCGTAGCTCACAAGCTTTTAATTTGTGACTTTTGGTTTGTCTTCGTTTTGATACATTGTAACAACAATATCTCAAAAATAGCATATTTAAGTAGCTACACGAACCATTCCTAAGACAAGCTTACTAAAAAGTGGAGCACCAACCAGTTTAAGGTGTAGGCCTAAAAGCCCACAATTTCTGTTTATTTAACAGCCTAGGCCAGGGGTCACCAACTAAAATTCACCGAGGTCCAATTGGTGAAAATTTTCTCGCGCAAAGGTCCGGAGCATCACAATGTTGATTTGTACCTCAAAAATAAATAAATAAAATCATTGTAGTCACATCAGTGTCTACATTATGGCAATAGCATTTTGCTAACATAAGCACCAGTTTAAAACTAGGGGATATCAAATAATAAAATAATGTTATGTTCTTATGTTAATCAAATACAGTTAAAAAAAATCAAACAAAATGCTTTTATAATGGTCCTTGGCTCAGAACACAGGAGACACAGGAGTTTAGAGCTGACCTCTGTTCCTTTCTACATCTGTCTCTCTCATTTCTCCGCTGTCTGTCTCACAGTCACCGCTCCATATGTTTCCAAATCCTCACATCTGATTGCTTGATAGCGTCACACGCAGCATTTCTGTCTGCTTTTACGCAGGAGATGATGCACCCATTAAAACTAAAGTGGAACGTACTGCGCCTTAAAACACAGGTTTCCTCTTAATTCTCTGGTGAATATGAGGCAGCTCTGTCCTCTGTGGGACAGAGGGACAGACACCGAGAGGAGAGGGGTGAGCCTCGACAGAGAGACACCGAGAGGGCAGAGCCGCTCACAGCCTGTGTCGCCTCCTCTCTCACCGCTCTGTAAAAACGAAACTTAAGTCTGTTGTAAACGGAACAGTCCTGTCCCTCCGCACTCAGTCTGGACCTACTCCTCTCATTTTGTTGGGCAGTAACAGAAAACACAGCTGATTTAACCCCGCACTGTACATGTTAAAGTTTTAAAGCACCAGGATACGATGCTGTTGACGCGCCGCAGCGGCGCCTCTCTCGCTCCCGGGGAGTGAACAGGCTGAACGGGTTCGGGTCTGCGGAGTGGGACAGAGGTTCGGGTCCGGATGGGAGGGCATCTGGGTCCGGATTCGGACCGCGGTCCGCCTGTTAACGACCTCTGGCCTAGGCCTACTTTAAGTTCAGCAAAATGGTCTTTGTGAAGGAATCTTAAGCTGAGGATTTATTTATTGATAACAGCTAGGCCTAGTCAATATACTGCGTTCACGTGATGTCCTAATAACACTCTAAAGGGCCTATGTAGTAAAACTGAGCTGGAGTCATGTAATAATTGATCTAAAGGTTCAAAATGCAGATGTCTTGGTGTAGTTTATGGTTAATATAAGCATTTACTGGGCTTATCCACATGAAAAATAAACTGGCAAAAAGTTCAATGTTTCCTCTGCCAGAACAAATTAACTAAGGTGAAATTGTTTTTTCCCTATTGTAGGGGTGTCCAAACTTTTGTCATTGAGGGCCACATACTGAAAAATATATGAGGACGGGGGGCACTCACTAGAGGTGACGTATTTTGCCTCGCTATAAAATAAGGTCTCATTTGACTGTTCCCTTTCCCTCAGGGGTCTCCACAGTGAATTATTAGGTACTTAGGTAGGTTTTACTCTGGATGCCTTTCACCACCCCCACATTTATCTAGGCTTGGGACCAGCTCAGTATGGTTGAAATAGTTATTGTGAGAATTGAGAAGAAAATTTGGTCTGCGGGCCTTATTTGGCCCCCAGGCCATAGTTTGGACATCCCTGCTCTACATTGTCAAAAAGCAGTGATATTATTCAGTCACACAGGTGTGATCATAGACAGCACACAGGGCTTTAAGCCAGAAGATTAATACAATGATGCCTGGACTAAATCACTAACAAAAAACAATCAAGTTCAACATTTATGGATTTTCTGTTCTGTGATTTCTTTAAAAAAAAAATAGTGTCTTACCCATAAAATTATACTGGCTCCCGCCCCTGAGTTTTTGACATTGTCAGATTCTTGAATGTGATCACAACCCATCCTATATAAACTTAGTTATATAGCCTAATGATAATTTTATACTAATGTTTAAAATGATGAAAGGTAAAGAAGCTTCTACAAAGTTAAGTAATATGTAATTATGCAATGTAGGGCCTACACTTTGCCCACCTGTCTATCACACTTGGTTCCACTTCATTGTACCTTGTTGCCACTGTCAGGCCTAACTTTGGTGCTGCAGACAGTTTTGTTTCCATGTAAGGCAAAAACCTCATTCTGTTGGCATATTTCTAGGGAAACAGAGCTCCAGCATCTCTGACAGATGAGTGACCTCTTAGTCCAGGGGTGACCCCTGTGAGGACTGAGCTCTAGAGATTACATCTTTCCATGCCCTGACATTATTAGACTTCTTATATCTTAGTCTAACCCAAAAGTCACCATTATTGCACATAAATATTTCCATTTATGCCAAAGTTTTTACAAAGTGCAGCATAGTAACAACACTATTTTGAAGCTTATAATATAATTATATAATATATAATATAATTGTGTTTGTTGTAAGACAGATGTTAAAAGTTATATCTTACTTATTGTTATTTTGTGTTTTTCATATGTTAATTTGTGGTATGTGGCAGATTAAATACATGTTGTGCCACGTGGCTAAATCGTGTCAATTAAATGAATAAATCTTGCTTACCTTTAGGAACAGAATAACTTGTTACTTCTCAACCCTGAAGCAGTTGTAAAACATAGTTTAAAAAGGTAAACCTGTGTGCCACTATAAACAGTGGCTGCCCTTCAGTCACAGAACTTCTTTTCACTGGTATCGAAAATGATAAAGAAGAGGTGTTCCTCTTCCAGCCCCCTCCTGTCACAGCTTGCTTGCTCATATCCAGAAGATGACATATGCAGAAGGAATAGAGAATATGCATACTGTTCAAGTTAAAATTTTGTGCTGCGGCAGTGCAAAAAAAGGGTATTTTAGTTTGCTTTATGCAATACTACATCTAGTAATGCCAAAAAACTAATTTTAATTTAGATACCCCTGGCCCCCCTTACTACTGTTTAGTAAACACATGGTAGTCCTAATTAAAAATAAATAAATTAAGAAATCTGGATTTCTTGATTAAATTAGACATCGCATTGCAAAACATAGTTTATAAATGTCTAACAAGTGGTTTCTTAACTAATTTGCATTAAATCCACATTAGCCAAAACATGAAATGTGACTGGATTTTAACTGGGAACAGTTGGAGAAAGTGCCTACAAAGTGCACGACAGGTAACTGAGGGGTCGAGGTCGGCCTGCCTCTGCGCAGCCAGCGCACTGCGGTTTCTTTCACATTCAAATGCGCTGCTTCAAGGTGCCTCTCATCGTATCTTGGATCGTTCTCACACAGGGGCGTAGGCAGGATTTTTTTTACTGGGGGGGCCAGCCGGGTCCTGTCATTTTACTGTGGTGGCACAAGGCAGATTATTATTATTATAGGACTAATACAAAAAATGTGAATTATCTTCTGTTATGTTCTGAAGCCAGTTATTTGGATGGTTTGAGGAAGTTAGGAGATGAGCCCTGATGTGTGCAGCTCACAGAAGAGCAAGTTGTGATTCACAGAGGTTAAGTATGTAACAAATTTACACGGGGGTCTGGGGGTCCTGAGCCTATTTTAAACTGGGCTCACTAAACAGAAGTAACATGTATTGAATGTACAGCTGTTAAATTACTGGAAATGTATGCTTTTTAAATAAACAGGATTGTGGCTTTAATATTAATTTAGGAGCAGCAGCCCCAGACCTGTCTGTCTGAAAATAAACGTTTATTAAACTTATTAAACTAAACAGTAGCCTGTGTTACTGTGACAGTGCAACGCAGGGAGGGGCCACATCAGCGTCAGACAGGTGAGAGTCAGACACGTGAGGGTCAGACAGGTGAGGGTCAGACAGGTGAGAGTCAGACACGTGAGGGTCAGACAGGTGAGGGTCAGATAGGTGAGAGTCAGACAGGTGAGGGTCAGACAGGTGAGAGTCAGACAGGTGAGAGTCAGACAGGTGAGAGTCAGACAGGTGAGGGTCAGACAGGTGAGTGTCAGAAAGGGGAGAGTCAGACAGGTGAGGGTCAGACAGGTGAGAGTCAGACAGGTGAGGGTCAGACAGGTGAGAGTCAGACAGGTGAGGGTCAGACAGGTGAGTGTCAGAAAGGGGAGAGTGAGGGTCAGACAGGTGAGAGTCAGACAGGTGAGAGTCAGACAGGTGAGAGTCAGACAGGTGAGGGTCAGACAGGTGAGTGTCAGAAAGGGGAGAGTCAGACAGGTGAGGGTCAGACAGGTGAGAGTCAGACAGGTGAGGGTCAGACAGGTGAGTGTCAGAAAGGGGAGAGTCAGACAGGTGAGGGTCAGACAGGTGAGAGTCAGACAGGTGAGGGTCAGACAGGTGAGACAGGATTCAGAGTTTTCTATGGAGATTTCTCTTTTTCTATCGCTTGCTCCCTTCCATACTGTGTTTCTTATGCAGGGGAATCCTACCTCCACGGCTCTCTGGCTTCCTGTGTCCACGCAATGGGACGCAAGCGCGCCAAGCTCCGCGCGTCTCCACCTCCGTGCTGCCAGGTCCCGTGAGTGCATGTTCATTAATTAGAGAGAGGAGAACGACATGCACTGCACGGTGAGCACCGCGCTTTGTAGGCTGCTCATCGAAGATGACTTTTGCAGCGAAGTTAAAGTAAAAAGGTTAGAGGCGCTGCTCGGGAGCGGGGCGGGTCTCGGAGCAAAACCTGCTCACACAAACACAGCTGCACAAAGCAGCATCGATAAGAGGGATTAACGGTGGAGGCAGACAATTCCGATGGATTGGAAAAATTAGAAATGGTTCTCAGGTAGAACCGGGTTTCGATGCCCATCCCTAATTGTTTATTAGTGCAATGTGTTCGATATTTTTGCTGTAACAATTTTACAATAACTTACTAACAACTTTGTCTACATCAAAACTTTTCATGACAGTTCAAGACTTTCACAGTCTGTACTATCAGCTCCTGTCAGTTCCTCGTGCAGCGCTAATGCCTTTCCTTTCAGGCTTCTACCACAATAAAGTTGTTTCAGCTGATGGAAAAGGATGAAGTTTTATTTTGAAGGGTCATAAGAGGTGGTCGATTTCTCTTAACAAAAACTTTACAGTGCGTCCCCATCCAACTGCAGTTTCTCCTCTGCTCTTCTCCATCTCTCCTCTTACTTTTGATCAAAATTAAAAACAAAGTTATTGGAAATAATTATCTCTTTTGTAATAGTTTTTGAGTAAAAGAGACACTGGACCTAAAAAAAAAACAAAAAAAAAAAAAAACGGGGCTGTTTGCAGAGAGGTAATAAACCGTGCATCTTTTAATTAAGCCTAAATGCTTTTACACATTTTAACAGTGCATATCTCTGTGATTCCTGAACCTATCAACGTGAAAAAAAAACTGACACAAAGCTTGAGCTCTTATCTGTCAGGAGGATTTAGCTGCAAGTCTCTGTGTCAAACCATTTGTTTTACAACAGCTCAAAGATGTAACGTCAATCAGTCAAGCCAGCGTCATTATGGACCTGCGTAGCCCGTTGTGCAGGACCTCCCAGGGGGGGCCGATGGGGTGGCCAAGGTCTGACCAACAGGGGCCGTGGCCACCCCAGGCCCCCACATGGCTATGCCTCTGTTATCAACACTTGCGACTCTTTGAAATTATGACTTTATTCTTGTAAAATTTTAAGATTTTTTTTGCTACAACTTTTTTCTCATAATATTATGACTTTATTCTCGAAATATTATGACTTTATTCTCGTAAAATTACGACTTTATTCTCGTATAATTATGACTTTTTTGCTACGACTTTATTCTCATAAAATTACGACTTTATTCTCGAAATTTTACGACTTTATTTTTTGCCCGCCCTCGTAATTATGCACAAATTTGTTGAATAAATGTAAAAAAAGCTCTTGCTCTGAGTTGACTGCAGCTGACAGGCCTGTAAAAAACCCACGGCAGCACCCGCTTCGATGTCCTGATTGGTCTGTGGCAGAGGGAAAGAGGCGGAGTTAAGAGCACAGCAGCTGCTGGCGGCCAGACAAGACGAGACCATGGATGTATTATTAAGGCCTAGATACACCAAGGCGACTCCCAGACTGCCACCGATAAGACGGAACGACAGCTCGTCTCTTCTCTTCTCCTCTCGTTCCCTCCCGTTTCCTCACGTCGCATGACCTTTTTTCCTCTTCATACACCGAAGCGACAACCAACCTAAAGACCGTGTCTTGCGCATGCGCGTTGTGTAATGGCCTTTAAGGCCACCATACACCAAGGCGACGATCGCCCATCTGAAGCCATCTTTACGGTTCTTCCACGTCGCTCATTTCCGTCCTTTTGATATGTATGCGCCGTCTGCCCACATCGCTCCAGGACGGAGGCCGTCTGACTAGTTTCCTGCCGATTAGCCTTGTTGAATCAGCGTCTTTGGTCTTTGGCACGAAGCGCTCTGATAGGCCTAGCACTACAGCTGCTGCGCCAATCAGCTCACGGGAATTTTAGCGGAAGTGACAGAGTGATGAGAGGTGACAAACGCTGTGGCAGCGTACCGTCACCATTTTTGCATTCTTCGCAATTCCGTGCGGAAAGTTATCTTCTTCAAGTAACAGAGCAGCGGCACCTAATCCACACAAAACAATGTCCAAACTGGCCATTATCACGCTTCTCAAATGTTCAAACAAGCTGAGAACAGTGGCAGACCAAGGCGCGCTACATGCATATGTCTTCCACAAACATTGTGTCATTTCCGTTGATCTTTGTTCACTGGCTAGCGCCATCTGCTGCTTTTGGGGGGGGGGGGTGTGATTATATCACGCGCATGCGCAAGACATGGTCTTTAGGTCGGTTGCCGCTTCGGTGTATGAAGAGGGAAAAGGTCATGCGACGTGAGGAAACGGGAGGAAACGGGCGGGAATGAGAGGAGACGAGAAGAGATGAGCTGTCTTATCGGTGGCAGTCTGGGAGTCGCCTTGGTGTATCTAGGCCTTAAGAGGTCCAGGGGCCTATTCTAAGAGCTGACTGGTCCCTGTATGACCAGAGCCAAAGCTTGATTCATATTACCAGCAATGGGGTATGTCCCACCTGTTCCCACTGCAGATTGGACTACGGGGGCTGCCCATTGTCTTCGTGTCAATTAAGTTAACAAACTTGATAAAAAAGTATTTTAGAGGTGTGCATGATACTATTAGGCTAGTACTACTAATACAAAGTGAACTGGATTGATTAGGTCACATGACTTAGAAGCTATTGAAAAAAAATGTAATTTTTAAACAAAACATTTTATAGGCCTAAACTTTGAAAAAAAGAGGTGTGCATGATACTACTAGGCCAGTACTACTAATATAAAGTAAACTGAAGTCACATGACCTGGAAGCTATTGAAAAAATCCTTGATTTTTAAACAAAAAAATTCATATAAACTCTTATAAGACATAAACTTGGGAATAAAGAGGTGTGCATGATACTACTAGGCTAGTACTACTAATATAAAGTGGTTTGAAGTGACTAGGTCCCATGACCTGAAAGCTATTGAAAAAATTACTTGATTTTTAAACAAAAAAAATTATTAATTATTAAAAATCCATTAAAAGATAAACTTAGAAAAACAGAGGTGTGCATGATACTACTAGGCTAGTACTACTAATATAAAGTGGACTGGAGTGACTCGGTCACATGACCTGGAAGCTATTGAAAAATATCTTTCATTTTTATATAAATATATGCAAATATAATTCAATAAAAGATTAAATTAGAAAAAAGGGATGTGCACGATACTTCAAGGGTATTAATTTATTGACAATTTATTATTAACAATTGATTTCAAGTGGGTACAGATTACCAGGTCTTTGATCTAGAAGCTATTAATATTCTTAACAAACGCCATTCACTGGAATAGCAATTTATTGACGGTCTCCGTGTGTGACGTCTGAACACTACCAGCGTTCAGACGTCACACACGGAGCACAGGAGGAGAGACGATAGAGAGGAGAGGCACGCCACGCATTGTTACGTGCTCACAGCTAGAGGTCGATACACAAACGCTAAATACTGCCCAGTTCGAAAGCAGTGTTAGTTTGAAATAAAGTTAAAATATTCCAGAGCATACAAATAAGCTCCTATATTTTTTTCTGACATACAAATATTGCTATTTGATAAAAATGTGATTAATTAATTACAAAGCCTGTAATTAATTAGATTTTTTTTTTTTTTTTACCAAGTCCCACCACTAGTAATAACAAAAGATTTAAATAATTTGAAGGAGTGAGCCCCAGGTGTTTTACTGTTTGAAGAACACACTATTTGTTTTGAGGCTAAATCTAATGTTTAACATGTTGCTGGTAAATGTGTGCTGTTAAAAGCTCTGTCACCTTTCATTGTCACTGAATGATAGCATTCTGCTTCCAGTGTGCTTTGGAAAAGCAGCAATATGAAATTTGACAATATACTTTCAGACATAAATGGCTTTGGCAAATTTCAAATCAAATTAGTTTTGATTCAGCTCATTTCTCGAATCACTGTGCCATGTCACTTTCTGCTGAATAATTTTATGGCGGCCGTTCCATCTCATCACTGCAACATTAGCGCTCTGGATGATGGAGACCTCTTCAAGAACCTTACTTTGGAAGAACAAATTACTGCTGGTGTTCCCCTGGTTCAGGATGGGTCTCCGAGCTCCTGTCTGATGTATTCAAAGCCTCAGTATCAGTATTTGTCCGGATTCAACAGCAGCAATGAAACACTTGCTGTTGAATGTCAGAATGGATGGGTGTATGACAACAGCACTTTCAAATCTACTTTAGCCACAGAGGTAAGAGCCATGCACTGAATCAAGATGAACTTTACGATGAATTGATTTGACCTTGCTTCTTGCAGTGGGATCTAGTGTGCAGCAGAAAGGGCATGAACAAAGCAACAGCCACTGTCTTCTTCATTGGGGTTATGTTTGGTGCTCCTTTATTTGGATTTCTAAGTGATAGGCATGTTCAAAATGGTTAATATTTTTACCAAATTATAATACAAATGTTAAACAATTTCTTTAAAGTTTTTTTTTTTTCATCAACAGATTTGGCCGCCGTCGACTTCTGCTTGTGTCCTACTTGTGCTCATTAACATTTGCCATTTTAAGTGCTTTCTCCACATCTTATGCAATGTTTTCAGTCATGAGGTTCTTTACTGGGATGTCCCTGGCAGGAATAAGTATAATTTCTATTGTTCTGAGTAGGTTTGACCTATGTTTTCTCATTGTTAATAATGATAATCTAGGTCAGACTAAGGCTGATTCCTGTTTTGTCTGTTTTGCTGCAGATGTGGAGTGGTTCAGCATTGAACACAGGACATTTTCTGGTATAATAATAAGCTTGGATTGGACAGTTGGAAATTGGTTTCTGGTGTTACTAGCTTACTGTGTCACTGAGTGGAGAATGCTCATTTTGGTGGTGACCTCACCTCTCATACTGGCTGTATTTGCATGGAGGTATTCAGGTGCACAGTGCAAGTAGATGGTTTCTAAATAAAGTTTGTTGTAGAAATTTTGTTGACTAATTTTAGGTGGCTCCCTGAGTCTGCAAGATGGCTCATGGCTAAAGGAAAGGCCGATGCTGCTCATCATTATATTAAGCAATGTGCTGAGATAAATGACAGGTCCAAGTGTTTGTCCACAATTACACCACAGGTGAACTGCATTTTTAGTGCCATTCTCACTTGGGAATGAGGAAATTGAGAAGTCTTCATGAATTGTTTTTGATTTTTTGCAGACATTATTAGAAGTCGCAGAGGCTGACACTAGAGACAAGAAGTACACTATCATTGACCTTTTCAGAACCCCAGGCATTAGGAAGCTAGCTATATGCTCTGGGATAATGTGGTAAGTATTATCTAAAGTAGAGTTTGTACATACACATGATAAGTAGTCTAGTTAAATGGATAAATATAAATCATATTGACATGGCAAAGGTAAAATATAGTATAAACATTTTACATTTTGTATCACATTGTTGTACTATACTTTTTTAATGTTGTTTTTTTGTTGTTGGTAACTATAGAGTTGTATTTTAATTTGGGCACAGAGCTAGTGTACTTTTTGTGCTAGTCTCAAGCGCTGATAAATGGAGGTGGTTGCATGAGAATTTATGCCAAATCAATATGCCAATCCCTTCACGCTAGGAGGCAGATGATTTGCTATGACAATCCAAGCCAAAAGGAAAGAAGAGGAACTTTTTAATTGTATTTTGAATATCTATTACATTTTGCAGGTTTGGAGTTGCTTTTACATATTATGGAATAAGTCTGAATATTACTGGATTTGGAGTCAATCCCTACCTGACACAGTTTATATTTGCATCCATTGAGATGCCCATGAAGATTGGTGTTTATTTCTTCCTTGAGAAAATTGGTCGAAAGCCTGGAGAGATAATAACTATGGTGACAACTGGGCTCTGTCTCTTTATTAACATATTTGTCTCACAAGGTATATATAATTTATGGCAACAGGCATATAGTGTTTTGAAATAGAAACTGAATTATAAACCAATTATACTTTGTTTAGATAAGTGGCTTATTCGCACTATTGTGGCAGTCCTTGGGAAGGCTCTATCTGAAGCTTCATTCACAATTGTATTTCTTTACACTACTGAGCTCTATCCCACAGTTGTACGGTGAGTCATGTATTTAATAACTTGTACTTGTAACAGTTGTGTAAGGATTTATGCACCTACAATAATCACCTTTCGTAACCACAAGCTCTAAAGTTCAACACTGACATTTACAGACAGAATGGTCTCGGTTACACGTCCTTTTTGGCTCGGCTGGGCGTGTCCATCTCACCTCTCATCGTCCTATTGGATGATGTGTGGCATCCCCTCCCGTCAGTCATATACTGTGCAGTGGCAGTTGGGACCGGTTTAGTGGCCTTCTTACTGCCTGAAACAGTAAACCGGAGACTGCCTGAGTTTATTGAGGACATTGAGAAACCAAGGTAATATGGCTGTAAAAGGGAATCTCGGACATTCAGTTTAAAAGCATAGTAAACGGTTAGCCAGTCTAAGCCTTCTATAAACACATAGGTTATAAGTAAACACAATTTTAGAATATTGTTAATAGGCACTTGTTACAACATTTGAATGTTTTATAACAAAAATCATTTGCTACTGTCAATTATCAACACAAACATAACAAAAATCTGTTTACAGGAGGCAGTCCTTAGAAAGAGAGATTCACTCAAACTGAAGACCAACAAGAAGAATCAAATGAAAAGAGGCATCAGTAGAAAAACAACATTCAGCAAGAGAATGGATAAATAAAACAATATATTATTTTTGCCAGTTTATGGGTTGTGATAAAATGGATATAAATGATCTAATGTATCAAGTGTTAACTGTAGAACTCAGTACTTAACCTGTTAAGCTCTGAGGCCTTTTTCCCAAAAATTCTATATCTACATTCATTAAGGTTTTACTTAGCATTTACTAGCTGTACATAGCTAACCTTGGTAGCAAATTAATTTGTGGACTTTGGGGATTACTGTGGAAGAGGAATAATAATAATAAATTATATTGTTTGACCATAAATTGAGGTTGAAATGGATTATTCTAATTTCCACCTGAATTAAAAAAAAAAAAAAAAAACACACATATTTGCCTCCAAAAAAGCCTTTTTCCTTCCTGTAGTGAAGCAAATAACAATATAAATTGAAATTTTCACATATCTTGGTCTACTGCAGCAAAATTTGTGCCAAATAAACAAAGTAATGGAAAGATATACATGTTTTATTTTTTTTTAAAATCCAGGTGGAATCCAACTGTTGAATAGAAATTGAAGTAGATAGTTTTGTTGCCACGAATTGTCCAAACACGAGGATGTCAAACATGTGTGTGTCAGCCATTGTATCTCCCCGCTATGGTCCGAACAAGCGGACGCAAGCCCCCGTCGGGCTCTATTTGGGTTTAAGAGGTTAAGGTGGCCATCTTGGCAACAAGAGCTTACCACTGTGACCAATGTTCATTGGTAAAAATGAATTTGTCATAAAACCTTTATGAAAACCATTGGATTCATTATTAAAAGGCCACAATTATTAAATGAGTGTTTGAGATTCTGTCTTGACTACGAGACATAGGAAGTAGTATTGCATTTGTATTAATTCATTTATTTTGAGCATGTGAAAAGTTCATGATGTGCAATTTAACAACAGAATACAAGACAGAAAGAAAACATAAAAATAATAAATTAGCATGTACCCAGCAACCTAGAACTTTTCAACATTTTCATAAAAGAACATTTCATTAATTTCACCAAAACAAATAAGCTTTCATAACAACCATACAGAAACAATCTGCTCAAAAAGGAGTGGGAAGATGTAAAACTTATTTAATCCCACACCCGCCTGTCATCTAAAAAATAAAACAAACGGTAGCTGTATCCTTAGACACCACCTTCCCTATAGACACCAAACCCAAGATTTAAATAGATAAGGATATATTATTTAGTTATAAGCTGTAAGGATGGACTACTGAATCAAAATAAATTAGTTTAGTTTAGTAATTTAGTAATTTGTTAGAATATAATCCAAAAGATAAGATATTTGATCATTAATAGGCAATACTCTATTAAATATACCATATATCTAGTATAATTGAATCTGCACATATACATTCACAATGCGTTACCACAAGAAAACAATTCTTATATCAAAAATAACATTATCTAATGGACAATGAGCACTTACCAACAATGGTAAGACCAGAGTCATGAATGTAAAATAACACATGACCATTAAGTCCTGCCCTCCCTGTACTGTGACCAGACCATAAAGTGTAAAGTGACTTAAATCTGTGAATATTTTGACATTGCTTGTGTTCGAGCCCCAGACTGTTCCACAGTTTAACTCCACATACAGACTCACAAAAGCTTCTAAGTAGTTAAATACTTTGAATAAAATTTGTGGTGTTTGATATTTAATAATAATAATAATAGTACATCAATTTTATATAGCGCTTTTCACACAACTCAAAGTCGCTTTACAATTTTTGATCTATTTGATCTTTGATCTTTGATCTTTGAACTACTTCTGTAGCCACAGCTGCCCTGGGGCAGACTGACGGAAGCGTGGCTGCCAATCTGCGCCAACGGCCCCTCCGACCACCACCAAACACAGCCACACTAACACATTCACACAGGCAAGGTGGTATTTAACAAGGTTGTGGATTTTTAATCATTTTGACTGAATAAAAAGATGATTTGTATACTCTAAGCATCCGACCTTGTGTATGATATGACCTGCTCGTTTTTGTAATATGAATAGTAGATATATTGAACATTGGTAATTATCTCCCTATACTTCAGCACAGTAGGTGAAGTATGGGAGCACCAAGGTGCACAGTGCATTATACTTAAGAAATTGCTTTGATTTACTTATTATTGAGAGGCTTTTGGAAATTTTTGTTTTTATGTGCCTGATTTGGGCTTTCCATGACAGTTTGCTATCTATCATTACTCCTAAAAATGTATTCTCTAGCACATTTTTTATTTGAACATCTATTTTTATTTGTAGTTTATATTATTGCTTTTGTCATAATTAAATTTAATGATAATTTATTGCTATCATAATTTTTAATTATACATAGGTCTTCATTAACAGTATTAACAATAAGATCATTATAATTGTCACTACTGCAGAATAAATTTGTATCATCTGCAAACAATGAATAAAATAAATAAAATCTGTTTCAATAATTTAGTTAATGTAAACATATCATTAATATACATGATGAACAATCTAGGTCCCAACACTGACCCCTGGGGGATACCACTTGCAATGTCAGGGCTTCTTGATGTAAATTGACCAGCCCTGTTGGATAACTTTTTAACCAGTTCCATGCCACCTCTCTAATTCTGTATTGTTTCAGTTTATTGAGCAGTGTTGAGTGAGTTATTGTATCAAAGAATTTCAAGATCAAGAAGATCAATAAATATACCAACGGTATGTTTTTTATTATCCAGTGCATTTGTAATTTCCTCTATTGCATTAATTTTTAGCTATTGATGTGGTTATTTTTGTTCTAAAACCTTATGACCTACATTAATTATTTGATATTTATCAATACATTTTTCTAGATGAGTATTGAAAAGTTTTTCAAGAATTCTTGAAAACTGTGGCAACAAAGAAATTGGTCTATAATTTGTAAACACATGTTTATTATCACTTTTGTAAAGTGGTATAACTTTGGCAATTTTCATTTTGTTTGGAACACAGCCAGTTTGGAATGACAAGTTACAGATACAGGTGAAGGGTTTTGAGATGTAATTTATATTTTTTTTCACAAAGGACATATCTATATCATGACAGTCAGTAGATAGCTTACTTTTGCATTTGTGAACAATATTTTTAACTTCTTGCTTGTTAGTTGCTTTAAAAAAAATGTGTGTCAATTTATTTTCATTTTTTCATTGAATTGATCAATTTCCTGATCTGGGATCTCTGTTGCTGAATCCAGGCCAACATTTACAAAAAATGATTTAAGCTGTTTACTACATTGTTCATGTTGTGATTTTCACCATTTATATCAACAAAATAATCTGACACAAAAACTGTCTGGTTTATGAATGTGGTGGTGTGTTTGGTGGAGGTTGAAGTGATATGGCTGCCACATCTCTATCAGCTCGCCCCAGGCCAGCTGCAGCTAGATAGGTAGGTCACCACCAGCACCAATGTGTGACTGTGGAGTAAATTACCAGCTCTTGAAAGTTGTACATAACAAGGAGCAAATGATTAATAATTTTGTCTTTGAAATGTGTTACTTGCCACATTACTTTATAACCTGACCTGCTTGTTACTACATGGTTTTGCACTAACATGTCTCACTCTGTTGGTTGGATCATTTAAACATGAAGTTTGAGAATATTTTGGCCGAGGTGAACGGTTTTGGCAAATTTCAAGTCAGGACAATCCTCTTGCTGGTAATCGCACGATTCACTTTACCTTTTAACTTCCTGTTAAATAATTTCATCGCAGCTATTCCAGTACACCACTGTGATACCAGCGGTTTAGACAATGGAGATGTTTTTACAAATTTATCTCAGGCTCAGAAACTCAGAATCAGCATTCCTATTCGTGAAGATGGAGGACCCAACTCTTGTGAAATGTTCACAGAGCTTCAGTATAATCTTCTGTTTAATTCCACAAATGTAAGTATGGCAGCCACAGTGCCGTGTCAGAATGGATGGGTGTTTGACAAGACTACTTTCAAGTCTACTATAGCCATGGAGGTAATTTTGCTACTTGTGCGAAAACATCAAAACATACCTCTGTCACTTTACTTATTTATTTATTTATTTTTTATATTTGTCTTTTATCTCCAAATAGTGGGATCTAGTTTGTGATTACAGCAGACTTAACAAAGCCATCATCACAATCTTCTTCACTGGAGTCACGCTTGGATCAGCCCTATTTGGCTACCTCAGTGACAGGTACATTTTTATTTATTTTTTTTTACATCTGGCTTGAAATGTATCTACAGTGGCTTGCAACAATATTCATACCCCTTAAGATTTTTCCTTTATTGTTGCCTTATAACCAGGAATTTGTACATACAATTGTCACTGAAAAGCTACAAACTAAAAGTAATGGATGACTGTTATTTTTTGGCTTAGGTTTGGCAGGAAAAGAACACTTTTCTTGTCGTACATTGCCACCACCACCTTTGGATTAGCAAGTGCCTTCTCCAATCATTTTGTTTTATTTGCTGTTATGAGATTCTTCACTGGATGTGGACTTGCAGGAATCTCCATTATCACCTTTGTCCTTTGTGAGCTCATTGTCACAATGTTTAAAAAATATAAATAAGTTTGGATAACTTGTTGTTTTTTCTGTGTTCAGGTGTTGAATGGGTGGACATCAAACATCGAACTTTTGTAAGCGTTTTGCTAAGTTTGGATTGGACTGCGGGTATCATTTTGCTAACACTTATTGGATACTTTGTGAACGACTGGAGGAACCTCATCATTGCCACAACAAGTCCACTGTTTGTGTCAATGATCTGTTGGTGGTAAGGATTAGTTACACAAAAACAAATTAAAACAAAAAAATGACAAAAGTGCAAAAAAAAAAAAAAATTACACAAGTGAAAAAACACACAATTGTTCTTTCTTTAGGTGGGTCCCTGAATCTGCCCGATGGTTAATCAGTAACGGGAAGGTGAACAGTGCTCATCACTATTTGAAGATATGTGCTAAAGTAAACCACAGAGAGGAGTTTATGGTCGACCTAAAACCAGAGGTACCACTTTTTATGTTTATACTGTATGTGGACAAAGACTGACCTTTTTGATTTACAGGTTCTGAGAAAAGTAATTCTTGTTCAAAATGAAGACAGAAAATACTCCTATGTGGACCTTGTAAAGACGCCCAGACTGAGGAGACTAGCACTGTTTACTGGCATGGTTTGGTCTGTACATGCAAAAAACAACTAGTTAGATCTTTGAGTCAATATTCTGATATTGTTATTTTTCGTTATAGGTTTGGACTGGCTTGTAGTTACTATGGAATAAGTTTAAATATAGAGGGGTTTGGAGTAAACATTTATCTCACACAGTTCATCTATGGTGTAATTGAAATCCCGTCCAAACTAATGGTTTTATTCATTGTGGACAGAGTGGGTCGAAGGTTCTGTCTGTCAGGAACACTTACAATGACAGGACTGTGTATATTTATCAACATGTTCATACCCAAAGGTAAATCATACATTGTGTTTATTATTAAGGATTTTAACAAAAAATGACTGATAGCAATTGTGATGTTTACAGATAAAGGACCGACTCGAACCGCTATGGGTGCACTGGGAAAGATGTTCTCAGAAGGAGCATTTACTTGTGTATATCTGTTCACAACAGAACTGTATCCCACTGTTTTGAGGTCAGTGAATTTTTTGTTTTAACATTTTAAAATATTTGTTTTGACACTAAACATGTTGTTTATGTTTATTATGGATCATAGCTTTGTGTTTTATTTACAATTTACCCACCGCCTTAACTTTATTTGAATTAGATTTGTATAATAGAGAGCACATACAGTGGCATGAAAAAGTATCTGAAACCTTTGGAATTTCTCACATTTCTGCATAAAATCACCATTAAATGTAATCCGATCTTTGTCAAAATCACACAAATGAAAAAACAGTGTCTGCTTTAACTAAAACCACCCAAACATTTATAGGTTTTCATATTTTTAATGAGGATAACAAGCAAACAATGACAGAAGGGGGAGGAATAAGTAACTGAACCATCACATTTAATATCTGGTTGCCCCCCCTTTGGCAGCAATAACTTCAACCAGACGCTTCCTGTAGTTGTAGATCAGTCTGGTACATTCATCAGGATCAATCTTGGACCATTCCTCTTTACAAAACTGCTGCAGCTCAGTCAGATTCCTGGGATGTCTGGCATGAATTGCTGTCTTGAGGTCATGCCACAGCATCTCAATGGGGTTCAAGTCAGGACTTTGATTTGGTCGCTCCAGAACGTGTATTTTGTTCTTCTGAAACCATTCTGAAGTTGATTTACTTTTGTATTTTGGGTCATTGTCCTGTTGCGGCATCCATCCTCTTTTTAGCTTCAACTGCCTGACAGACGGCCTCAGCTTTTCCTGCAAAACATCCTGATAAACTTTTGAATTCATTTTTCCATTAATGATTGCAAGTTGTCCAGGCCCTGAGGCAGCAGAGCAGCCCCAAACCATGATGCTCCCTCCACCATGCTTCACGGTGGGGATGAGGTGTTGATGTTGGTGAGCTGTTCCATTTTTCCTCCACACATGACGTTGTGTGTTCCTCCCAAACAATTCAACTTTCGTTTCATCAGTCCACAAAATATTTTGCCAGAAGTTCTGTGGAGTGTCCAAGTGCCTTTTTGCGAACATTAAATGTGCAGCAAGGTTTTTTTTAGACAGCAGTGGCTTCCTCCGTGGAGTCCTCCCATGAACACCATTCTTGGTCAGTGTTTTACATTTAGTCGATGTATGCACAGAGATATTGGACTGTGCCAGTGATTTCTGTAAGTCTTTAGCAGACACTCTAGGGTTCTTTTTTACCTCTCTGAGCATTCTGCGCTGAACTCTTGTTGTCATTTTTGGTGGACGGCCACTCCTTGGGAGAGAAGCAACAGTGCCAAACTCTCTCCATTTGAAGACAGTTTCTCTAACTGTGGATTGATGAACATCCAGACTTTTAGAGTTGGTGTTGTAACCTTTCCCAGCTTTATACAAATCAACATTTCTTGATCGCAGGTCTTCAGAGAGCTCTTTTGAGTGAGCCATGGTGCACATCAGACAATGCTTCTCATCAAGACACAATTCTTACCAGGCGTGTGTTTTATAGTGGGCAGGGCAGCTTTAAGCCACTCCTCAGTGACTGGACACATCCCTGACTTAAACAGTTTGGTAAAAATTGGTTTTAATTGCTCTCAAGGTCTCCTTAGGCAGAAGGTTCAGTTACTTATTCCTCCCCCTTCTGACATCGTTTGCATGTTATCCTCATTAAAAATTAGAAAACCTATAAATGTTTGGGTGGTTTTAGTTAAAGCAGACACTGTTTTTTCATTTGTGTGATTTTGACAAAGATCAGATCACATTTGATGGTGATTTTATGCAGAAATGTGAGAAATTCCAAAAGCTTCAGATACTTTTTCATGCCACTGTATGCTTTTGTGTTAACAGGCAGAATGGATTGGGCTTTAACTCCTTCATGGCCCGTATTGGCGTGTCTGTGTCACCCCTGATCTTGCTCCTGGAGGAATTCTGGGTACATTTACCCAGCGGTTTGTTCTGCCTCTTAGCTTTGGTTTCAGGGATTTTGACCTTTCTTCTCCCAGAGACCAAAAATGTACGCCTACCAGAAACTATCGAAGATGTGGAACAAACCAGGTAATTGTCTAATTTTGAAGTATAAGATTATGACAGCAATTTTAATGTCATTTTTAATTGTAGGAAACGGTCAACCTGCACATTGGATGGTAATTTATCTCATTGAAGGTTCTTGGGGTGTCATTAAAACCAACACACAATAATTACAGCATTGAATATAATAAATACACCAAAAAATTACATCCAAAACTAAACACTGATGCAATTTCAATAGTTTGTAAATAAAGTACAGCCAGAAGAGTCTTGATGTGATTTCCTCTTAGAAAATATGATGAAATTACGAAAACATACAATTTCACTACTGTCAGAGAATTCTGACTTTTCTGACTCTGATACCTTATATCTTAAAGGTACTGTAAGCAGCAGGCACTTGTACTGTTTTGAAAACAGTACTGCAGTCTAAATCAAAACAATGGTCTGTGGGTTGCCAGTCTTTCTGCTTTTCTGATTGGACGATCGGCATTAAGTTCAATATTATTTTTAATGTAACTAAATCAGCTATACCATTGTTATCAGGGAAAACTAATATTTGATTTAAAAATGTTTACCTCATATCTTGGGACACATGGGTAATTTTTATGAAATATAAAAAATATATACTGCTCATAGCACTTTTAACATTAACATCTTGTCATATCATTTATGTCACAATGTATTTATATTTTTATATTAATATCTTGTCACATCATTTTGGTAATACTGTGTAGTCACCTTTTAGATTTAGCATCATACAATCTAGATCATAGCCTGAAAGACCTAATTTAATTTTCAATAGTTATCAATATGACGGATGTATAAGGTATTTAACCTCTTCACTTTGGAAGCACAAGAGATTTGAATACTCAGTGGTCTCATACTGTGTTGATTGTTCAATTGTCTTTTAGGCTTCCAAAGTGTAGTTAAATACCCTATATGTCAGTCATATTGATAACTATGCAGCACAGTAGATAAAGTCATTTGGACTATAATCTAGATTGACCAGTGCCAAATGTACAAGTTGACCGTACACTGTTATCTAAATGACGTGACAAGATCTTAATGTTAAGATACAAGGTATCAGTGAAAGAGTCACAATTCTCTAACAACTACTTCACTAAAAAAGTAATATATTGACTACCTTTAACTGCACTGTACTACTGGACTGGTCATGTGGAAAATGTTGGAAGAACCTTTCCACTTCTCTGGGGGGCACTGCTACAGATACATTTTAAAAGAGAGACTGAGCTGTAGGACACCATGGTGAATTTCGAGGACCTTCTGTCTGATATCAATGGCTGTGGGAGATTCCAGGTGATGATTATTGTAATCAGCTTCATTGGTCGCTTCACTATGCCCTGCCATTTCATGCTCAATAACTTCATCGCAGCCGTTCCTTCTCACCACTGCGACTTCAACTCTTTGGATGACAGTGAGCAATTTAGGAATTTATCCCTAGAGGAGAAACTTGTAGTTAGTATTCCAATGGGAAAAGATGGGAATCCAAGTTCCTGCAGGATGTTTGAAGAAGCTCAGTTTCATCTGCTTTTCAATTCTACAAATGCGACTTACACTGATATCCCCACTGTGGCTTGCCCTAAAGGATGGGTTTATGACAACACTACCTTCAAGTCTACTCTGACCTCACAGGTAAAAATCATACATATGTTTGTAATAGAAAGCAGTCCTGCAAGATATTAGAAAAATGCTATATGTGATAACTATGTTAAATATTGCAATAACAATAAGACAGTGATATCTAGTTACCCTTTAATAAGGTTAAGGCTTTAGTAAGGCTCTCGACTCGTTGGTCAAAACTGGGTCTAAATCAAATGTCACTGAACACTAAACTAGATCTAAATTTAGGACTGAATTAGAACTTAACACTATCATTTTATAAGTTTTTATTCAGTCAGAACATTATTGCAAAGCATTTAGTTTTTTTGTGACATGGATATTGTGCTTGCCAATATTGCAATAACAACTAATTTGTGGTTTATTGTGCAGGTCTAACAGAAAGCAATGTTAAATCATGCTGTTTTTGAGTTACATCTTTTCTTCTAGTGGGACCTGGTGTGTGATAAAAGAGGAAAGAACAAGGCAACAGCTACTGTCTTCTTTGTTGGAGTGATGTTCGGAGCCATGACATTTGGCCTTCTAAGCGACAGGTTGCATTTTGTAATAATTAAACTATGAGCACCGAGTCTGTACGATCATCATCTTACAATACTGTATCGTAATTTTTCAGGTTTGGCCGAAGGATCACTTTGTTGTTGTCGTATGTGTCTGGAATGCTGTTTGCTGTAGCGAGTGCCTTTTCTACAACCTATCTCATGTTTGCAGTGCTCAGATTCTTCACTGGGTTTTGCATCACTGGGATTGTCATCGTTTCAGCTGTTCTCAGTAATTATATAACATATATTTAATTTTATTGCAAATTTTTTACTTGTACAAACCCAATTCTGAAAAAAGTTGATAAAAGATCTTTTATAATTTCATGCAAAATAACCATTTTTTTAATTTGATAGCAGCAACATGTCTATTGCAACCTTTATACCCAGTCATCTTACTGAAATGTTGCCAATACCCATAATTTTTTCATTAGTTAATTTTTTTTTTTCACTTTTTGTTGCTGCCATCAAATTAAAAATGAGCAATTTTTCATTAAAAGGTAAAATACTGTACATTGTTTTATGCACTATTGTGAAAGGAATACACTTATATAAGGTTTGCATTGGGTTTGTAAGCTTAATTTTCTTTGCAGGTGTGGAGTGGGTAGATATAGAGCACAGGAAATTGGCGGGAGTGATCGACAGCCTGTCATGGACATTTGGGAATACAGTCTTCTCACTAATTGCATACTATGTAACTGATTGGAGATGGCTTATAATAAGTGTAACATCACCAGTAGTCTTAGCCATTGTCACCTGGAGGTAGGACATATGTATTTACACCATATTCTTTAAAAAGTAAATTTGCAGAATGTTTTCCTTATTTCTTAATGGTTATATACAGTATTACTAATAAAATAATGTGTAATATAATATGTAATAATAATAATATGTGAGGTTTATGCATAAACTTTGCCTTTAACGCCATTTCCTAACTACAGCTGCCTCAAAATACTTTGGCGAGTCAAAACATAAAGTCCAACGTCAAGCTACAGCGGTGCAATACCCTGTCCCAATACCTGCACTTGCCTCAGAGTAGTCTGTTGCCCCAGGTCTCAGAGTCAGAGGGGCCCAGAAATGTTCCCTCTTCCTGTATTTTCCATTATAGCCCATGTGTATCAGTGAGCCAGCTATAAGAAGCCAGCTTTAAGTAATAAGTATATAGTATTACATCTGTGCATACTATATAGTCTCTGTGTTTATGTTTGCTCTGTATTTTTATATTTTATATTTATAATTTATTTTACAATAGTAATGTAAATAATCTTAATTTTCTTTCTTTTGTTTTTGATTGCATGCACACTTTATTTTGTTGCTTTCTAATTTTAATTCTGTAGTATGATGCTATAATGTACATTATTTCCAGGACATAAAGACATTTCAGTAAGGTTCTTCAACACCCTTGGGAACCTGTTTTGAATAAATAAGATACCAATCCAATGGTCAGATTATTTAAAACTTAACATGTAATGCATTCTTATGAACACAAAAGATTTTGTTATCTAATTTAGATGGATGCCAGAATCAGCAAGGTGGCTTATTGCTAATGGAAAGTTGGAAAGAGCACAGAAGTATTTGAAAAAATGTGCCAAAATGAACAATCGTGCTGAATCAATCCACATGCGTAAGCCAGAGGTAGGTACAGAACAGATAATACACAGTTAAATGGTAAATGTGTTTTAGGATGACAGGAAACTTTGCTTGATTATAGGCTCTATCGTTTATAGTTATGACTGAGGAAAGGGATCGAACGTACTCCTATTTGGATCTTGTGCGAAACACTAAGCTGAGGAACTTGGCATGTCGCACTGGTTTAGTATGGTCTGTATCTCTTTATTATGAGTTGTTTTTGTTTGTTTGTTTGTTTGTTTGTTTGAGATGCAGGAGGATTTTCATTGCTGATATCACTAATAAAATTATTTTGTAGGTTTTGTGTGGCGACTGCATTTTACGGCATCAGCTTTAACATCACTGGATTTGGGCTCAGCATCTATTTAACTCAGTTTAGTTATGGACTAATTGAACTCCCAGCCAAAGTGACAGTTTACTTCTTATGGGACAGGATTGGTAGGCGACCTGTTCAAGTGGGTGCACAATTTTTGGTTGCAGTTTGTCTTGCAATCAACATTGTAATCCCCAAAGGTAAATTAAGCGTTATCACAAATCTTTGCAACTTGCTTATATGAATGGTTAAATATAAATATTCTTTCAGATATGGCTGTAATAAGAACAGTGGTGGCGATCACAGTAAAGGGCTTTTCCTCAGCCTCTTTTGCCACACTTGTGTTGTACAGCTCCGAGCTCTACCCTACTGTAGTAAGGTAAAAACACTTAATGCCCTCTACAGAAACCTTCAACTATGCAAATTAACAAAATGTCTAATTTGGCTATCAGGCAGAACGGTATGGGCTACAACTCATTCATGGCTAGATTGGGTGTAGCATTGGCCCCCTTGATCCTGTTACTGGATGACGTGTGGCGGGAGCTTCCCCAGGTCGTCCTGTGCACTGTTGCTCTACTGGGAGCAATAGTGGCAAGAACACTTTCTGAGACACGCAACAGATGCCTCCCAAATACCATAGAAGATATTGAAAAGCATTGGTAGTAAAAAGGCGTTACAACACTTTTGCAAAATAAAGTTCAAATGTACACTTCCACATCAGTGAATTTATTTTAGCAGTTTTATTCAGTCATGGCTAATTCAGTGTGTTTTGATCTAGTACACACTGAGTCTAACATTTTAAGCATTTATTTTCAAATTGTATTGATTATGCAAAATTAAAAATACTATACATTAATTAAATACAGAATTTTGGTTTTCATTAACTGTGAACAATTTCATTGCTTTCCCCCACAGCTGGGTTTTTAGGAGTTTTCCCTTACCGAGAGAGAGGGTCATTTAAGGCAAATGCTTTTGTGATATTGGGCTTTATAAATAAAACTGAATTGAATTAAACAGTGAACAAAACTCATCTCTTTTAAAACCAGTCCTAGCAATGTTACAATGCTTTGTGTGAATGTGCGTTTCAATTTGAAGAGCTAATACAGATGGTCTAATACAATTCCAATTCTATTTCTTTTTTTCTTGTATGTTGACAAACACAGATACTAAGTTGTTTTATGTTATAATGTATTAAATCATTCACTTGACATAGTCCTGAAGGAGCGTTGTCTTTAATTGCATTATAAATGTAACAAATTATTTGCTGCACAATCATTTCATGTACTTTATTAATGAAATTCAGTCAATTTCTCAGATAATTTTACACCTCCAAAATTTCTGAACAGAAATTAGTAATAACTTTTAAGTCAACCACAATTATAATTTGTACTACAGGCAATATACAAGCTATTTCATCAAATTATGGGTTTTTCATACTTCGCCAAGTCAAAGCTCCTTTATTAAAGAAACAAACCAAGCACAAAAGAGTTCATGACTGAGCGCAATGTTCTAATGGAAGGTCAACCACATCTTCATGTTTTTGATATCCCTCTCTTATTGCCAGACTTACTATGCAGCTTATTTTTGATCTGGCCTTACATATATAATTACAGACTTATTGTTTATGGGGAACAGAAAAAAAAAAAGAAAAAAAGAAAACAAGAACATTACAGTGATACAATGATACAAGATCTAAAACTATGGTATACCATTTTCTCCAGGACACTTCATGGCTATTGCTCAGTACTGCGAATACTCTTTGCACTCTAGTTTGGCAATGATTCTCTCCAGCTGTCTTTTAGCTTCACATTGAGGAAAGTTACTCATTTCATAGTACTGAGGGGCAATCTTTACCAACCTGCAAAACAGAAAGTAATGAATATTTATTAGTAATTTGATGACATCAGCAAAAACTACAGAAAAGTAATGCTGAGCCAACATACCACTCTGGTTTGATGTCTGTGCAAGTACGAATGTAGTTCTTGGTAGTAAGGACAAACTCGTTGTAGAGCACCCACTCAGGCTTGTGGTCTAGGACTGTCGACGGGTGCAACTGTACCACTTGGTTGTCTTTAACAGTGAGGTAATGGCCTGTACGCTCCAAATGTGCCACCTGTAAAAATTTAGATTTAATATAGCTTATTAAAATTGTTTGTTCCAAAATAAATATAGAATTTACAGAGAGTGTGCTGACCTGCATGAAGAAGCCTGTGCAGAGGGCTCTGCGGATGTTGATGTAGTAGTCTCTGCTTGTAAACTCTGTGCTGCGACGAGGCAGGTTGAATCGGTCCATAATCCTTGACAGCTGCTGCCTAACGTTGTCAGCAGACATCAGCGAACGGTAATTCACAAAGTTGTCATAGCACCACTGGTTAGCCTCATGGTCTGAAAACAAACAATTTTAATTTATTATACAAGATAAAATTTCAAAACATGTTTCTGGTACTGCAATATATGAGAACAAAATTTGCACTTACTTTGTTTGAAGGCATGATAGACATTAAGCAGTGTCAGGTGGTCCCCATCGATGTGAGCAAACCGCATCTTGGACTCGTCTGCTGCCTTCTTAGCCTCCGTGGGGCGGACAAAACACTGTGGGACTAAACAAGGTTGGTATGGGCCCCAACAAAGCCGCCCATAGTGATGAGTCAAACATTCATAGAAAAACAGAGAAAAGCCTATGATGCTAGGGCATTGGGCACACTGTTGGGACAGGGCAGGACCACCAGCTCTAGCAAACGCACTAAACTTTTTTCTCACGGGCAATTGCTTGTTTACTGCCTATTTGTACTGGGGGTGGTTAAGCACATGTATAAACAAATGTGCATTTTTTTTATTTCAAAAATACTTAGGGGTTGTGTTTTAAGAGGAGATAAAGAAATTATATTACTGATACTTAAAGAGTAACTCACCCCTACACCATTTTTTTTTTAGCTGATCAGCTGTACAAACAGGGCTTTAGTGATACATCTCACTATTTATAGTCTTATGTTTGACTGTTTTGTAAAAAAAGGTCTAAATTCACATTTTGTAGTGAAAACCGTCAGAGTGCTGCCCTCCTAGGGTCAAACAGTGGGATTTCTGCTCAATAGTTCCAGATAGGCAACTGTGACGTAGTATTTGACCACTTTACCGCACCTGTGCCGAGTATCTCCTCCCACGGCCCGTGCTCTCCACGCCCTCGCTGTCTCTCTCCCCCCCGCGCTCGTCCCAGTCCCGCTGTTGCCAGGTGTGGGTCTTTTTCCTAAACATGCCACTCAGCCCCGCATTTACCGTTCAGTCTCCTCCGCCCCCCTCCCCTTTCACGGCTGCGCTTCTACTGTCCCGTGTGTCAGTGCACAATAAGGCATAATGAGCCTGATCAATAACAGTATATACTTACAAATTAGCAGTGTTGGGAGTAACGCGTTACAAAGTAACGAGATTACAATTGTCAGTAACGCAGGGGGAGCCCCCCAGTAAGTAATATTACAGTTACTAACAAAATACCCAATTAGTTACTTGCGTTACAGTCACTACAGTCACTTTCATTTACCTGCAGTTTACTGGAAGGACACGGAATGAAAATGCATTAAACGAATAGCGCTGATACGTTTTCTACTTTATTTTCATCCGTTCCCTTCTCTGCTCCTCTTTATGCGCGCAGCGGCCACTCGTCCTGTCCGCGCGCGTCGGGGCACATGCAGCTGCTGCTGTCAGCGGGGAAAGAAGAGACGTGCACCGCTTTGGCGCTAACAACAAGTGCGTTTTAGCTTCAGTGTAGTGAAATAAAACTGTGTCCACAGGACTTGAACGCTGCACAGGAGTAGAGGCAGGTGAACCTAAAGGGCAGTATTTACTGTGTCAGGCTGCCCTGCTGCTGAAATGAATGCAGCTAAAAAAAACTTGAATGCCTGTATAAAATAACAGTGCGGGTCAGGGCAACGGTGAGGCTATAGGCTTCTTCTATTTAGAATTGGGTTCATTTGGGCCTTCCTGTTAGGAAATAATCCAAAAGGAAAGTAACTAAGTTATTTTCACGAGTCAGTAACCAAGTAAAGTAATATATTACTTTTCAAAAGAGTAACTAGTAATCTGTAACTGGTTACTTTTTTGAGTAACTAACCCAACACTGCAAATTAGTGACACTGGGGAGAGTTTTGACTCCACAGATGTGTTTTAAACTTGCCACGCTTTAAGTCACTTTTTGTTTGATGACAATCGATTTCTTACTCGCGGAGATACGATCAAAAACAGCTCTCAGCTGAAATAATACGAGTAAATAAAGACGCGATCTGACGCACACACATTACTGCGGCGGCGCATGACGCCTTTCTCACAATATTTCAACTGTGTTATTATAAAAAGGAACATAAAACATCAGTCCAGACGTCCTGCATTTTTTCCCCCCATTTCTGGGACTTGGCAACCCTGCTGTGGAGGAGGTCCATGACGGTCTCTGACAGCTGTCAGTCACAGGACCAGGCCTCGCTCCTCCTCAGTCTCTGCCCACTTTTTGAGCAGTTTTCAATCTCTGGCAGTGGGCGGAGTCAGGCCTGGGCCAGGGGTGAGTTACTCTTTAAGACTACATGATTACACAACCACAATAGCTATAACTAATATTAAGATTGGACACATTTCTGTGATACCTGCCCTATCCAGCTGCTTTTAGAAAATTAAAAAAATCTGTAGAAAATACTATTTTTTAAATAAACAAGGGTGCTACTTTTTCATCTGAACTGCAAACAGTGGCAGTTGTTGGCAACTATATATTTTTTTTTTCTCTAGAAACTTATCTCATTTCTGTACCTTCAAAAAAAATGTTACTGACAGTCTTTTTTTAATTTAAAAACATGAACAGAACAAATATAAAAATATAGATACAAAACCCTGTGAAAACTATGTTTTACACACATTCACTGACACTCTAGTGCTGTAGTTGACCAAAGAAATAGTTAGTCCATTAAAGTCATGCCCAGCACAGCAATTAACCAACCAAGGGCATGTGGGGGGAATTACCAGATGTTAAACTGAAAGAACTTTTAGGTAATAAAACATATTAAGAAAAGTTGGCATTAAAATATAATTTATCTTCACAGTTCTTATCTTGAATACAAATTAAAATAAAATTAATAAAGTAATAAATTAGAACAGTTTTATTGATACAAAGAGTGCAAGCAACTAATCAACCAATAACATTTTTAGTCGATCAAGACCTCACGGACTAATTAATTGACTAAGCCACCAACGGCTGTCAGCCCTACTACACTCTGTGGAGTATTTAGAGACCTGGCCTAGAGAAGGCAAGGAAGATGTCAGCCCAGTCATGGGCATTACCTGACAGCATAGCAGTGATGGAAAGAATCTCGTTGGAGCAGTTAAACTCGCAGCTTGCAATGACCATCTTTGCCAGTTGAGGATCTAAAGGAAACTCAGCCATCATAGATCCAAGCTCCGTCAGGTCACCATCATCGTTAAGAGCAGCCAGATAATTCAGCAGCTCAAGAGCCCTCATCAGTGTCTCCGGAGCTGAAAGACAGGCCAATTTTTTTGTACTTTTAGTACATTAGAGCTTTAAAAGTAAAATATTACATTTAAAATGCATATAAAAGCATGTTTGACTCACCTGGTGGATCCATGAAGTCAAAGTGAACAAGATCATCGATACCCAACTTTTTCAGCTGCAGAACAACTGATCCCAAGTTAGAGCGAAGAATCTCAGGATATGTGTTGTCCTGAGGCACAATATTACATCACAATAAAATGTATTTACTTTTTTTTTTGTATACACAGTATGTTAAAAAAAAATGACTCACTAACCTGCATCTCTGTTTTGTAGGCTTTCTCAGTGTACAGCCGGAAACATTTTCCTGGGCGAGTTCTGCCTGCTCTTCCTGCCCTCTGCTGAGCAGATGCTTTACTGATGGCTGTGACCAATAGAGACTCAACTCTGATTCGAGGATTATACACCTGCACAGACATTTAAAATCAAAAACGTAAGACTAAAACATAATAAAAAAAAAATATATAGACAATCAAAACCATCACCTACCTTTTGTTTGGCAAAGCCTGGATCTATTACAAATACAACGCCATCAATTGTCAAAGATGTCTCTGCAATGTTTGTTGACACCACAACCTGAAATAAAAAGAGCACTATGTAATACAACTTCACACTACTTTTGGATTACATTTTTTAAAATTTATGTAGCGTACCTTTCTTCCAATTGCACCATTAGGCTTCCTTGGTGGGGGCGGCTCAAATATCCGTTGCTGCTGCTGTGGTGGTAATGTGGAATATAGTGGAATGATTTTAATGTCCCCAACTTCAGGTCCCAGATCATCGACCTCACGCTTGATTCGTTTGCAAGCCTCATCTATTTCCTGTAAAAGCAAACATTTGATTGTACATAGATATATTTAAGATCTCTTTAACTGCAGTTATAATCATATATTTACCTCTTGACCAGTGAGAAACAGAAGACAGTCTCCTTCATCTTCCTCACACATATGAATCTGGATGACAGTGCGTATAGCTGCCTCCAGGTAGTCTCTCTCTGGCTCAGGTGTGTAGAAGATCTCTACAGGATGCGTGCGCCCAGGAATAGTCAGTAGAGGACAGCTGTCAAAGTACACCTGGAACTTGCCAGCATCTAGCGTGGCACTCATGACAATCACCTACAACATGACAATGAAGGAAGTTTTTAATCAGGTATAAAGCCCATTATGCTGTATAGTATGTTTTATAACGGTAACAATGTATATTAAATATACCTTTAGATCTGGTCTCTGACGCACCACCTCCTTAAGGACACCCATCAAGATGTCTGTTGCAAGTGTTCGCTCGTGAGCCTCGTCCAAAATGATAACACCATAACGCTCCAGAAGTGGGTCATTCATAGCTTCTCTGAGTAGCATACCATCTGTCATGTACCTGAAGAAAAAAATAAAATTTAAATTAATGTAAATATAAAATATATGTGTGTAGAAGGTTGTCCAATACAATTACTCACAACTACTTACTTCAAAATAGTCTTGGCAGAGCTGCAATCTTCAAATCGAATAGAGTAGCCTACTTCCTGTCCAAGCATCACATCCATTTCATCTGCAACCCTTTGTGCCACACTCATAGCAGCCACTCTTCTAGGCTGAGTACAGGCAACTGCCCTCTTAGGACCAGGCAGACCTCTTACCATATCCACACACCATTGTGGAATCTACACATTAATGAAATAGGTTAGAGTAAATATAAACAATTAAGGAAAAACTACATTTAAAATGCTTTTTAATGTATGATACATAATCAATAAACCAACCTGTGTTGTCTTTCCAGATCCAGTTTCTCCGACAAGGACAAAACTCTGATGACGTGTGATGATGTCATTGAAGCTTTCCTTATATTCCCACACTGGGAGCTGTAACCTCTTCTTCAGGATTTCATAGTAGCGTGGTGTGTGAGGCAAGTTAGTGAAAGGGTTTATCTGCTGATGCACAGCCATCTGCTTAAGGGCAGGAAGACCTGGGCCACCAGTGTTGTTTGAGGAGACACTAGAGGGCTTTGAGTCTCTGTCACGATCTCGCTCCTTGTCGCGGTCTCTGTCCCGATCCCTGTCCCTGGAGCGATCTTCACGGTCTCTGTCGCGGTCCCGGTCTCTTCTGTTAACAATAAGAGAAATACAGAATTATAACAATTTGTATACATAAACCAAAACAAATCACATTTGCATGATGTACACATATTTATATTGTCTGAATTTTTTTTAGAAACACTGAATTGCACAACTATTAGAATAAAACTACAAATGTGCACACAAGTGAAATATTGATATTATGAGCAAAAACTGACATGGTGAGATTAACTTGCAGCCCTGCTTATTATTTATATAAATTAAACATGTTATTTTAGGGCTTTTTGAGTGATGGTTTAATTAGAATTAATAAAATATGATATTTAAAAAGTAAATGATCGTTGAATGCTTTACATACGTATGTAGACAGCTCAAAAAGAGTACATCCCAAAATAAACTTTTAAAGTTACCAATTACCAGTTATAATTGTCTGAGTTTAAAACTTAATAGGTTTAATGAGTTTCCTCCCATTAACTGCACTGGTTTTAGGTTGTGTGTAATTTCACAGCTAATGTAAGCTTGTGTTGTTTTTCAATTGCTAAGTTGCCGCTAGCTGCGGCCACACGTGCCTCAATGGTGAGGGTACGCTCATGCTACGTATGTTGCTAATACCGCATTTGGAAGCTACATAATAATCACATCTCTATGGTAAAATGACATACGGCCAATTATGGCACTGCAAAAGTATTGGAGATAGCGCACAGACGATAACATTTTAGTAAAGTGATTTTTGTGCATGTTAAAACCATTGCTATTATATATCCGCGGTGGCTATTAGCCAAGTTAACCAGCACAAGCTAACAGCCTCCTAGCTTCTAATGTCAAAGCAGACATGTCCACTGAAAAGAAAGACTTACCCATCAGATCGCTTCTTGCTGGAGAAATAATCATCACCCAAATCCAGACGATGTCGTTTGGACATCTTAGCAGCAATATGTAACTCTATTATTAACAATGAATGCAAATTGCCGGCCCGTTTGAAGAAACTATTATGTTCCTGATTCCTACCTAGAGCTTCTTCTTTCTTCACTTTCCGATAGATTTTATTGCATTGCTGCCCCCTTCTGGCAACAAAACGCCAGTGTTACTTTGACAATCCCTCCAGAACTCAGAAGGCCCTCACTTCACAGCCTTGTTTATTGAGTAGGTACCATATTACTAATATGTGCCATGTGGCAACCTCCGTGCCAGTTTCACGGCTGAATATTGGCATGAATAAATGTGACCATTGAATTGACTGTTTATTTTTCTTCCGGGGAAATCCAAGATAAGCAATGCCTCCATAAAAGTAAACAAAGAACAATATTTAACCACATTCCACTTTAAAGCAACATTTTTCATCTGACAACTAGCCAATTAATATAGCATATTAGCCAACACCGCAATTTAGGGAGTCCATATCTGTCAGCTTTATTTATTATGTAACCTAACTCTTCTCTCACATCTATCATCTGAAGCTTAATTCAGTTGTGTTTAACTGGTTGTTGTGGCTGGCGTGTGTCCGTCTGTCACACAGGGTACTGTTCACAAGGGTTTTTTGTTTGTTTGTTTGTTTGTTTGTTTGTTTGTTTGTTTTTTGCTGTCCTCAAGCGTAGTCTGGGTCTGGGTTATTCTGGATGCCTCTTTTGCACCATCTTCTGGTATTGACTATGAACTGCCACAAGCTTCAGGCAGGCTAAATCAAACAATTGAAGTGAAATAGCCCATAACCTATTTTTTTAATCAGGCTATGAGATGTTTCCTTAAGATTTTTCTGTGTGGGTGGAAGTCGTGAGACCTAGAGTATTTCTTCATTTAAAATTGTTGCTCCAGCCATGTTTTAATGTTAGTTCTAGAGACATTGGTCACCATTGGTCACATACAAATATTTTAACCACCAGATGTCCATAAGTTCAATAGGATTTATTTTTTATGTCATATATAGCCTATTTTTATGAAGATGCACTACTATAGCCTACCTATACGTTTTGGTGTTCATGCCACTGCACCACAAAATCATTTGCACTGTTACTGCAGACGCTGTGTGTCTGAGGCTTGCGTGCATATTTATACTGAGATACACTACACTGCCTATCTCTGCATACATGTGTGTGGTTGTTAGGGAGGAGTGGCAGGATGCCTGTGGAAGAGGAGGAGATGCGTGTGCGTCTACATGTGTGAGGCCAACTGTGTGTGTGTGTGTGCCTGTGTGTGTGTGTGTAGTTGGTGCACAAATGCGTGTGTGTGTGTGTGTGTGTGTGTGTGTGTGTGTAGTTGGTGCACAAATGCGTGTGTGTGTGTGTGTGTGTGTGTGTGTGTGTGTGTGTGTGTGTGTGTGTGTGTGTGTGTGTGAGAGAGAGAGAGAGAGAGAGAGAGAGAGAGAGAGAGAGAGATGAAAAAAGAGAAGGAGGAAAAAAGGGAAGGAGTGTGTGATAGAGAGACAGACCGGCAGAGAGACAGGAGGGAGCAGTGTGTTGTGCAGCAGTGTGTTCCAGTCAGAGGGAGGACATCTTCTTGTATGTGCTACATTGTCAAGACCAATAAGTTGTGTGTATTTTTACCCCACAGATGATGGCAGTCTCAAAGTAATCTGGAAATCTCCTGGCCCAATGTACAACTTGGTTTCACAATAAAAACCATTCTTGAGGGTGCAGTTAGGGCAGGCCCTACTGTGCTTTGGGATGGCTGGAGCTATAGGTAAATGCACTGAGTCAATGAGTGTCCTTGCAAAGATAGAAAGACATGGAAAGAGTAGGGAGGGGTCGTGGTGGTGGTGGTGGTGGTGTGTGTGTGTGTGTGTGTGTGTGTGTGTGTGTGTGTGTGTGTGTGTGTGTGTGTGTGTGTGTGCTGCGTAGGAGGGAATGTGTGTGTGTACTTGTGTGAGTCTGACAGAGATCTAGGGGGAAGGGTGTGTGTTACTGCAGTACAATATGTGCTGTGCTGAATGAAAGGGAAATGAATGCAGTGTGTGTGTGTGTGTGTGTGTGTGTGTTGTGTGTGTGTGTGTGTGTGTGTGTGTCTTCTATGATGGCCTGTGTGTAACTGTGTAGCTCCGGAGTGTGTGTTTGTGAGGGCTGTATACATAGGTGTGTGTAACCTACATGAGCTTGTGAGTTTGTGTTGTGTTTGAGAATATATTAATACACACACATCTTTGCCTCAGTGTTGGAGCTGGAAAACTGTGTATCACTGTGTACTCAGACAAAAAGCTGAATTACAATTAAAACAAACCCAATGAGATGCTTCAAAACTCATACAGTTCTATCACACTTTTGAATTATTTGCTGACACTTGCGCCAAACAAACAATAAATGTCTTTTTTGTTCAACTGCCAGAGAGGACAAACTTTGCTGTGAGCAGACAGATTGAGCACAATTGGAAAAGCACTTATATATAAAAATAAAATAGTTGTTGTTTCCAAATTTTAACTCATCATTACATACATGATTATCTACAACAGCCTGTCCATGCAGGGTGGCCACAGTGGTTCTGAAAAGAGGGGTGCAGAAGAATTGCAGTCTGTAATATTGCCATGAGTATAGGCGCAAAATGGCTTTACCTTTTTGAAATTGGTATTTAAAAAAAACAACAACTAAAAAACATCTCTATCTACAATCTGTTATAGTCTGTAGGTTAGACAAGGCTACCTCAGTGTCAGATGAGCCAGTCTGAAACTAAACTTTTTGATTTGAGACATTTCACTCATTTATTATGTGTTTTTTTAGTAAAGCTATTACACATAATGCAATTTGGAGATGATCTACTGCAGGGGTCTCCAACCAGTAGCTTGTGAACACTTGGCAAACCGAGGGCTACAAATGTCAGCTCTGCGACAAACAGGCCACTGTCCAGGATGTAGCTGGGACAGGCTCTAGTACCCAGTACCCCTTACAGGAATAAGCAGAAGAAGATGAAAGAATGAATAAATGTTACAAAGCAAGAGTAGCTCTCTGCCATTTTCATTTTGTAAAAGCCATTGTCAGGGTTAGGGTTAGTGTTAGCTACTGTATACCAATTAGTTTAGTCAGACTGAAGCTGGACAGTTCCCCATATAGCGATTTAAAAGCGCTTCTCTTTATGAACTAATGTGAAAACAATTTAAGTAAATTGTGTACCTAAACATACTGCTTGTAACAAAACTAAAGAGAAAATGTAACTTTAGACAATGGTGATGAGGAGTCATTGTAACTGTAGGCTATCTTAAAGATGGGAGCCAAGGTTGGGTTAAAAACTATATCTCAGCTATTAGAAAATTATGGTATAGGAAGTTTAACACTGGTTCATGCATTTGGATGTTTTTGGCTTTCTGTGGCCAAAACACATGTACATTCCAGTCTGTGTCCTGTAATAGTAAGTTAGGTGATCAAACCAACTGAAAGTTATAAGCGAGTGCCTAACAATAGAATGTGATAGGTGATGTCCATGGTAATCTAAAGTGTTCAGAATAATAATGATGGAACAGGTTTCACAGTTAAGAGAAGTAGGCCTATTATATTAAGTGTGCTTTGAAAATGTCAGCATGTGCTGAGTTCTTAAAAACTGGCCTACCTTTAGATTTTTTGCCTAGGCTATATGACTTTTGTAATGGGCCTTGCTCTTTTCAGCAGGCCTACAATAAGGTTAAAAATGTAACATTCCGGCCCAAGAAACCTAAAAAAAAGGGTACAGTAGGCTACCTTCCTAACGGGAATAAGCTGAAGATCAAAGAATGAACGAAAAAGCAACCTGTTGATACTTATAATATAGGCTAGTAGGCTACATATATTCTACTTGATTCTTAGTTTTAGTTGTATTTTACGAAGCATTTATTGTATCTGTAGATGTATTAACTTTAATTTAATTTAATAACAAATTCTCATCTTATAACTTTTACTCTCAGATACCTCACAGGGAAAACAGTTTATTTTTTCCCTCTGCTAAGTAAGCGCGTCCATTAACGCACTGGGTTATTTGGCCAAGGTACCTTCATAATAAATGTGCTAAAATCTCCTGCAAAACCCTTTTATTTGAAACATCTTTGTTTGTACGCTATTTTTAATGGGTTGGATCTGGTGAGAAAGCTTCTACGCGGACACCAGGCAGTTTTGGTTACCTTTGGAGTTGCGCACTCCCCCCGCGGTTTCGCAGTGGTAGCGGCTGGTACAACCTTGGTTTGAGCCAGTTGAGCGGCTAAAGAGAGGAGTGTGAGCTGCACGGCGCAGCCGAGCGGGGCTGAAGATGGCGGAGACTGTGCGCTCGCTCTCTGAGCACCGGACACACAGTGAAGGAGAGGGAGGAAAACCGGCAGTGCGAGGGTAAGAGGCTTCATTGAAAGTTATGCATCAAAACGCTTTTTTATTGTGACTGACACAGTTTTGCTCCCCGGTGACAGCCAGATTTGGTGGGTGTGTGCGCGCATGCTGCCCCTTGTATTGTTTTTGATGAAGTTAAAGTTATAAGAATTTGCGTTGTGTAAACTTTTTCTATAATTTTAAAGCCAGAATAGATAGGCCTGGTTTTAAAAAGTGTATGTTGTTTATCTTTTCTGGTGTTACTCGTTGACTCCTTCTCACAAAGCAGCCCTAGAGAGGTGTGTACGCGCGTGCAAGAGCTTGGCCTCTCCATGTGCGCGCACGTTGCCACTGACATTAATAAACGCGTTAAATACATGTAGTGGATTAAACGACTGCAAAAACAACAATTAAACAACTGCATTAAAATAAGCCAGGTTTTTTCATTCTGTTTATCTGATGCTGATCTACTGTTGTGTAATTGGTAAAGTTTTGACCAGTACTGACAACGATGCTGCTTATAAAAATGACAAAAGTTGTGAAAATGCTGTATTGAATGTACGGTCATGCATACTCACTAGATACTCAGTATGAGTGTTGTATGCGGTGTGTGCAGTTGTGAGAGAAAGACACGCGCGCGCACACAGGGGAGGGGGGCGTGGGAGAGAAAGGAGCAGCAGTGTGTTGTGTGTGAGAGAGATGGGAGGGGGAGCGGTGTGTGTGCGTGACAGAGACAGACACAGTGTGGAAGTGTGTGTAGTGTGTGTGTGGAGATGAGGAGAGGGCGGGGGTTCACGTGTTCGTGCGCTGCGTGTGTGCAGTGTTACAGCAGTGGAAGGAGCTGTGTGTGTGTGTGTGTGTGTGTGTGTGTGTGTGTGTGTGTGTGTGTGTGTGTGTGTGTGTGTGTGTGTGTGAGTGTGTGTGTGAGTGTGTGAGAGAGAGAGAGAGCGATGGGAGGGGGAGCTGTGTGTGTGACAAAGAGAACAAGAGTGTGTAGTAGGCTAGTGCATGTTGAGATGATAGTGTGTGTTTGAGCAAAGAGAAACCAAAGCATGTTGTTGCTTTATGTATGTTTTCATATTATCAATCTGCACAGGTTCTCAGTGTTACATCACAGGTCAATAGAAGACCCAGAAAGTGCTGTCTTGGAAAGCTTGTTGTACCACTTTGTACCCCTAGATGGAGGCGTGAGCTACTGCGGCACTTAGTCCAGAACAAACTGAAGAATCCCTCACCACAGGGCCTATTAGCCTGTCTTGTTATCACATGACAGGTAATCCCTGGGGAATGATCTCTAGGTTGTCAAATGAAATGATTTAAAATAACATAAACATACATTCACATACATTTGTCATGATGTTCTTGTGTGTAAAGCTCTGTTTACCAAACTCGCAGAACTCAGAAGCCTACATTTAAGCTGTGGATTGTTATCTGTGCACAGAAAGAGAAGATGGGGAGAGACTGTGAAGGACGTGTGTGTGTGTGTGTGTGTGTGTGTGTGTGTGTGTGTGTGTGTGTGTGTGTGTGTGTGTGTGTGTGTGTGTGTGTGTGTGTGTACGTGAAAAGAAGCATATAATAGTGTGTGTGTTGTGTGTGAGAAATAGAGGGAAGTGTGTTAGCGGCTGGCGCTCACTGATGGGGAGGGGTGTGTGTCTGCATATGTGTGTGTGAGTGTGTGAGAAGAGTGGGGGAGGGAATGCCACTGTTTGTTTGTGTGGGTGTGTGTCCCAGAGAAGACAGAGATGGGAGGTGTGTATCAGTGTGTTGAAGCTCTAAAGGAACACTGATCACATGACAGTTTAGGACAGACAGCCAAAGTGTGTGTGTGCATTTTTTTAATTTCATAAAATATCACAAAAGTTCTCAGAGGGATTATCCTTGTAAGATATTTGAGTTTAAATCAGACTATATGAATAGAGACTCAATCTGAGAGCATGAAAGGTGGGTTATCCCTTTAATAATCTGATCAGTATGCAGTTATAGACACTTATACTGTATATTGAAGTCATTGTGTACAGTATAGCGTGTTTGTGTAACTTATTGAGGAACAACAAAAGTAGATCTGACTGATCTTCCATCGTATTCATTGGTCCAAATTATTTTTCGTATTTGCCTGTTTACTTTGGCATTTAACAGTTTACCAAAGTGAAAAGGTTACTTTATGAGTGCTTCAGTGGGTCACATGGTGGCTTACCACCAATCTGGGTTACCCTCCTATGGGTTTCTTCATATAGTCCCCTCCCTCTAGCTTTATCTGTGTAAAATAGAGGCTAAACTAGAGCATAAAAAGATAGAAGTTGATATTTAAAATGACATAATTCCCCGCTGTGTAAAAACATTTTCATTGACCGTACTCTTATTTCTTTAGGATCAGAGAACTAACTTGTATGAAACTACTGCTAATAAGAGCTTCAGTACTGAGGTGCCAAGAGAAAGTGTGTGTGTCTATCTTTAAGAAAAGCAGACGTGTTTGTGTGTGTGTCTGTGTCTGTGTGTGTGTCTGTGTCTGTGTGTGTCTGTGAGTCTGTGTGTGTCTGTGTGTGTGAGATGAGCAGAAGAGGAGCTGTTGCGTGCGACAGGAGGAGGTGTGTGTTGTGCGTAGAGAGAGTCAGAGAGCGAAGAAGGGAGGGGATGTGACAGCGGCCGTGTGTTCATGTGTAAGTGGGTCCATGCACAAGTGTGTGTATGTGTGTGTGTGTGTGTGTGTGTGTGTGTGTGTGTGTGTGTGTGTGTGTGTGTCAGCTCAGGAGCAAAGCGGGAGGGAGGGGAGGGAGTGTGTGTTTGTGTGTGAGAGAGAGAGAGAGAGAGAGAGAGAGAGAGAGGGGGAGAGAGAGAGAGTGGCTTGGAAACAGAAAAAGAAGGCTTGGTAGCTGGTGCATATGCTGTGTGTGTTGTTTGTGTGTTTGTTCTGGAGGGAGCTCTGTGAGTCTCTGTGTGTGTTTTCTGCAGTCACTCAGAAGGGGAGGTGTGTGTGGCTCCCAGACAAGGGCAGTGTGCGCTGGTGTTGTGTGTTTATGCATCTACTTTGTTTATGAAAGAGGAAAGGACATTTTAGTGCGTGGCTGCGTGCAAAGAAAAAGTATGTTGGCGCGTGCACACTTTGAGTGGGTGGTATGGTATATGTAAGCAGAGGGAGGGCAAAATGGAGTGTGTATCGTTTTTATTATTGAGGATTGTGTGTGTGCAATTGTGTGTGGGGCTTGGTGGCTGAGTTAGTGCATGTTCCTCCTGTGTGAATCTAAGTGAGTGTAATCCATATGTATGCAAAGAAAGCAAGAGAAACAATTGCATGCATAGACAGAATGGTGGATGAATTAGAGACTGAAAAAAAGCTTGTGTGGAAGTGAGCATTGGCTCCTAGAAGACATTATACAGATACAGTGTTGGACTAATTGTTACCCGATTGAAATGTATCTGAAAAAAAGTGTTTAGGAAAATGATTTACCAGTGTAATTTGCATAATTTTTTTTAAAAACTGTTGTTAGTTTACAAAAAAGTTGCATCGCATATTGGAACTGTATTAGTATCACAATATTAGTAACTGCAGTATCCATAAGGCAAAGAACTGGTATTACAATAACGCAATGGCTTTCTATGACAGACATTGGACAGGACAGTATGCCAAAACAAGTGACCAGAGCTTAAATTACATTGTGGTGTGCCTATAAAGCAGTTAGTGACGTGTAAGTAGGAGCTTGGAGAGTCTTGGATGTTTTTATATCCCATCCAACTTTTATTATCGCATATTGTTATTTCAGTATTTGTCACATATTCCAATAGTTTTCTACTTCTTGTGCAGCCCTCAAACTGTCAGTCTGTTTTACTTTTTTTTTTTTTTTAATAGATTTATTTTTGGCTTTTGTCATTATTAGATAGTGACGGTAGACTGACAAGAAATTAGGGGAGGAGACCCTATTATCTTTTCTCTATGTTTATAATGTACTGTCCATTAGCATCACCAGCTACCATGGCTTCATTCTTTCAGCTATCTATGTTCTTCCAAAGATAATTTTTCCCCAAAGTATTTGTAATTAGCATTGCTACTACTAACCCATGGTAGATTTCTATGACCAATATCACAGCACCTCAGTCATCTCTTCTTCTCTTACCTGGTATGTGCATTATTGCGTGTGACTGTATCTGAGAGTAATCCTAACATATTTGGAGAGTGACACTGTTGCGTGACAGTGCTTTTGTGTAATGTGTGTGTCTGCATGTGTACTTGTTTGTCTGTATGTTTTTGATGGAAGAGCATATATTGTGACTGTTATTGTCGGGTGTGAGAATGCTTTTCTTTGTTAAGAAGCAGAAAAGTGTGTGTTTCCAAGATGGAACGTGAGACTGTGGGTTTGGTTATTTGAGAGATTGTGTGTGCATGTGTGTGTATGTGTGTGTGTGTATGTGTGTGTATGTGTGTATGTACAGTGAGCATTAACAGGAGGAGTGTGTGAGCCTGTGAGAGAGAGAGAGAGTGCAGTGTGCGTGAGAGTGTGTGAGATGCGTGCCTGTGAGTCTGTCGGGGAGGGGTGTGTGGCTGAGAGGCTGTTTGCGTGCCTGGGTGTATGTGTTATGTGTGTGTGTGTGTGTGTGTGTGTACATGTGGGCCAGAGAGGGGGAGGTTGTCTGTGTGTGTGTGTGTGTGTGTGTGTGTCTGTGTGTGTGTTTGTATGGTGGTGTGTGCACTGTGCACATGTGGACTGTGCAGACTGTGGTGTTGGTCTCCACTGTGTGTTTGTTTGTGTGTTTGTGCTTTCAGTGGAAGGGGGTTGCATTAGTAGAACTGAAGAAGGTACAGCAAGAGAAAAGAGACGCCAATACAGAGAGAAAGACAGATGTAGGCAGAGACTGAGAGGTGGAGTTGGTGACAACCAAAACCTTGTTGCACCAGGAGAAAAACAGGGTACACTTTTTTTTTTTTTTTTTTTTCTAGTGACCAGGTGTCAAGTATGGGTCAAGACTAAGTCTGTCTGCATGAGCTTGCAAATACGTATATTAGAAGAAACTACTCTCACTTATACATTGATTGAATATTTTTGGACACAACATAAGATCTAACAACAGTCACTGGTGGCTGGAGCCTATATCCCAGCAATAGGGTAATGGCCTTCTAGTTGCAGGGCTAAGACCATCATTCATGCATGGCCAGTTTAGATTGAGAGAACCCATGGTAACACAGGTTGGACATGCAGCCACACGGAGATTGTCAGCAGCCTGCCAATAGTTTGAACCCACAATCTCCTTTCCATGAGGCAGCCACTGTGCATCCATACATCTAAATAAATGTATTGGCATGAGTCATAAATGATGTGATGGCAATAGTCTGGAGTGAACATACTCCTGCACCTGTGAATGACAATAATAAAAGGCACACACATGAAGTTTTTGGTAAACTCCGCCATCTGGAAACATGTAAAATACTGAGCATAAACAATCACTTCGTGGAGATATTGCTTCATAAGTAATATTCATTGTTACTACCAGTACTTTTACATATATTTGTTTTAAAAAAATGTGGGTCATAAAAGTTTAAGAACCAGACAGTTATATGTGAGCAATAATGTAGCACACACATTAGTAGCATGAGTCCAGACGGGAGCAGAGTTGATCAATACATAGACTGAGCCTGCTTGATATGTCAGCTGTATGAGTATCTCCTCTTCAAGTCGGATATTTTTGTTTTTCCCTTTCCTTCTTTCATAGATAGTTTGACAAAAGTAGCCAACATCTAAAATTATAATTTATAGACAATATTACCACACTGGCTTGTTTTGAGGTCTTGAGGGGAATGAGCTAGCAGACTTTTTGGCAGATATCCCGAAGTCACTTATGATTAGAGGAAACGTTTGTAACAAATGCATATTAAAATTATTTTTTTACTGATAAACTGTGTAGATACTTAAGTATTTACGAGGCTTGCATAACTGTTCAAATACCATTACCATTATCTGTGTATTACTACTACCTCTATGTCATTTAGACTTCTACTGCTCTGCCACATGACTTCTACTATTCTGGCAGATTGAAGCAATGTTACACTTGACATGACATATTTCAATCCCTATTATTTCTTATAAGTGACAAAATGGTGTCAAAATGCCTTTCTGTATTAACTTTATTAATTTTCTGTATTCAATTCTGGACTATCAGCTTATTGACCTGATTAAAGTGAATTTTGGCCTGTGGGCTGATGGATCAAATGATAATTGCATATGCTTGTGTGTTTCGACAGGCGTGGATGTGGAAGAAAACGAAAGGGGACACCTGTGAAAGTCTTTGTACCTCACTCAGAGGAAGCCGGCGTGCCAGGTGTGTGGTGTTTCTTACGTCTGGATACTATCTTCCTAGCACTGTGTCATCTTCTGTGTGCTGCTGTTCAGTATGTTTGTGTTTCTCTCAGATTACATGACCCGCTTCAGTGTGTGTCAGTGTTAGCTCTGCCATGTGTATGTTATGCTGGAAAAGGGTTAATGATCTTTGTTTTTTGAGTGTCCATTTTGAGTGACTTATACATATCTTTTCATGTATATTTTGTTCTTTAGGTAAAGGGGCTGCCGAAATTAAACAGCTAACAGTGGATAAGCCATTCTGCAACACAGAGTATGTTCCTCACAAACTGTAAGTGGAAGCTCAATTAAAAATATCAGTACATTTTTCTTTTAAAAAGTTGAAGGTGCTACACAGACAGGAAATTAGAATAATTATTTTATTTTACAAATATATTCCCACAAGGAAACTACATACAGTTCTCCTTACTCATCATTATTTCTTCTATAAAATCTTGTTACAAAGTGAAAGTCGTGACAGTCGTTAAGGGGAGGAAGTTAATATTTCTGACTTTCTGACAGATTTGAAGTGAAGCAAAAACATTGTACTTTTCTGCTTTAAACATTTGTCATTACAGTAATAATAATTCTATTGGATGTGCAGATTTTCTTTCAGCAGAATTATTTTTTTTATTTTTTCAGTCATAAAAAAGTTTCCAGTGGATCCAAGGCCAGTTCCTGCTCCAAACCAACAATTTCTGCTCCATCCTCACTCCCTACAGCAGCCACAGCCTCTGTTCAAGCTCCTCTTATGACCTCTGCATGCTCCATACAGACTACCCCTACAGCCTCTGTCCCAGGACCCACAAGCAGCTCCTTCCCTCCTGCACCCAACTGCCGCATCCGTGAGGTTCACTGCGGCAGCCAAGTTCGTCTTGTGGTTATCGCCATTCGAGATATCACTAAGGGAGAGGAGATCACTGTGGACTACAGCCTGACTGAGTGGGGAGAAAACCTGGTTAGTCTATGTCAATATCAGGTTATGGATTTGAAAAATGCCATACAAACATAAGATTACTTTTAGAGAGGTTGTCCGTAACACCCAAAACATTTTGGTCCTCCAAGTCCTCACAAGTTGTGTGTATATTCCCATAACAGCGTCTTTGAGTGTCATGAAAAGCGCTTTTATAAATAAAATGTATTATCATTATTATTATTATTATTAATATATACAAAAAACACCTGCACATACTGTACATGCTACACATGGAGTTACTATGGTGATGGCTTAGCTTCAGCAAATTTTGTACCTATGGGAGTTTAGCAACAGTAACCATGGTTATAGGATTACATGTGCTTTTTGTTATTTAATTAATCTCCATCAATTACCCATTAAAAGGAGGATCACCATCTATTTAAGGAAATTCTGTACATTTTTAAAATGGACATATAATTATTAGGTTATAGACGTAACCTTATGTTCTCTGACAGCCAAGGCTAAATATTATTGCAAATGTTAATTATGTCATTATGTCAATAATTAATTTCATCCTCTCTCTGTCCTATAGGGATTCCGAGGAACTTTGTCACATGAGTATAACTTGGAGAATAACAGCAAAATCAAAAAGGTACATTTCAATGTTTACAACCATTAGGCTAAAAGATTTAATTCTAATAAAGTTATATATTTCAGATATTGTATTATGAAAGGAGAAAATAGGTTTTATTTACATGAAAATAAGTGAGTTGTCAGAACTTTATGTTCTCAGAATCTCTTTAAACATTGTTACATACCATTGTTTAACTAGCACTGGTAGCTGACAAGACAACTACACTAACTGCAAAGAATTATTCAATATAAGGACAGCAAAGGCCTTAATTAAAAGGAAATGTTAATTACCCAGTCAGTTTTACTACTACTATTCACTAGTAGCAAAGACCATGCCACAACAATGGGGTAGATCTCAACTATTTATTATTGGAGTGGATAAGATGAAGGAATGATGAGGGACGCAGGATGCTGGACACAGGAAACTGAACATGGGATACTGAACGCAGGATGCTGAATGCAGGGAGGGGATGTAAGGAGAGCGATGAGATGGCCTGCAAAAGATGTTGGCTGGGTGAGCTGAGACTCAGTGTGGTGGTTCAGTTTCTGTACCTTGGCCTTCCTCTAGTCTAGTTATCGCCAAGGGGAGGCTGAAACTGGGAAAGTGAACATAATGGGATGTATAATGGGGAAAGGGTCGAGAGAACAGTGACCAGCAGTGTTGGATGAATCTCATGAGGAGGAGGAGTGGTTGAGGAGTGGTGTAGTTGAAATGTAGTTGAGACGTGGCCTTGCTCCTGAACCTAAGTATATATTTATATATATAGTTAAGTTAACTATATTTGTAGATAAATTACCATAGTATAAGTAGCCAAACAATATAGATGAATAAATTTAATTTACACCCACTTAATATTGTAATTACCTTACCAAGAACATTGCTGTCTTTTGGAGTTTATCAATACTGTCTTCTTTTTCCTGTATGTTAATGTAGTTTCTACTTTGAAGAAATCTCAATCTATAATCTGTATAGCAATCAACTATAATGATTATAAGGCATTAAACATGTGTGAAATAGTTTTTTGATTTTATTCAAGTATTTTAATTTATTCACAAAAACTTGTTCAATGATCTTTGTCATTGTGAGGATAAAGCACAGTAATATCTTTTGTAGGAGGATGAGCCTCTCCCTCTGACGGTCCCGCACCAACAGCAGCAGCAAGACTATGTTACCCCCTCATGGTCCCTATCGCCCTCGTCCTCTCCCATATCACACTCTGATGCCAGTGGCTCAGAGCAGGATGAAGACAACACCAGCCCATGTGGAAGAACGCCCCCACGCCGAAAGAAGCGCCGGAGCACTCCTTCAAAGAAAAAGACCTCCCATCGAACACCACCAGGCCGCGTGCAACTGACCACAACCAACTCTGATCAGCAAGACCAATCCATTCCTTCATCTGATTCACCTCCACAGCAGCTGCCTGCCTCGTCTTCCTCATCATCTGCAGCTAAGCCTGTGTTCAAAGCTTTAGCTGCTCAGAGGACAACTGCTGCAGGCAGCATAAGAGGCAGCTCTACAAACTCCATTTCCCAAACCTGTGAATTCTGTGGACGCCATTTCCGCTCCCTGGGCCGGCACTTGGACAAACATCACGCTCACCAGCCAGATGTGTGTTCTGCCCTGGTGGAGCGCTACACACAGATGCCTCGCTTACAGGCACAGAGCATCCACCCTGATGTCGCCCACACCTACTCTCCGCTGCGAGCAAAGTCACCAGGGCAAAATGAAGTCCAGGACCTGTCCCTGAATCCACCCACTCTTACAGCAACCCATCACACACTTCCCATTTCTCCACAAGCACTAACTCCTCCTCGAACACAGAGCGCAGTGGCTGTATCTGTCCTCAAGCGTAGCCCACCACCTCTGACTGTGACCCCACCCAGAAAAGGAGGAAAAGAAAGGTCAAAGACAGACATACGGGAAGAAAAGGAAGATATAAAGGAATCACGGGTAAAGAGGGCAAAAGATGAGAAGTTCAGAGTTGATCAGAGTCCACCAGCTAACAAGATGGTGCCACTGAAAGTGGAGGAAGAGGTCGAGAATTATGAGGATGATGAGGATAATGGCGAGAGGGAAGTTGAAGATGACAGTGGGACAGAAGATAAAGAAAAGCATCTAAGGTACTGGAGTTGAGTTAAGAAGACTTTAGTTATTTCTTTAAAATTTTACATTTGTACCAAGTTAAAATGATATTAAAGCACATTTTTTTATTTAAGTTGATTGCCAAAGATGATAAATGTGGCGTAAGACGTAAAATCACAATTTATTGATTACTTACAGATTTTACAGATTACTTTATCTTTACTTTCTTACGGGTATAGACCACGCAAGACGAATTTGTAAAGTATCTTTACAAGCGTATACAAAACAAATTTGTTTGTAAATTAGAGGACAAACTAACACCTTCTCTCTCTGCAGCTCCTCAGGACGTCCCCACATGCTGCCTCTTCTCTCCTCCTTGTCGTCTCTGGTTCTCTACTTGCGGCGACTGCAGCACTCGGCCTTTCTATCTCTGTCCAGGCAGCTACAGTCAGCAGAAGCCTGGCGTCTTTTGTGTCATTCCAGCCTGTCACTGCTCATCCTGTTCAACAGAAGACGGGAGTGTGAAGTTTCTAAGCTCTTCATTTCAGAGTACCATGCTCGCATCACTCCCCAGTGTCCTGTCCCAGTCCCACCTGGAGCTCCCCCAGCCCTTACCCCCCTGGAGGCTTCTCTCTCCCCTTTTGAGCGTCTCGTGCTAACCCATCTGCCTAGAGTAGGGGTGCAGAGTAAACGTGGACGGGTCCAGCCTCTTATTCTTCCCCCTCACTGCGAGCCGTGCCTGGAGCTCCTCCTGCAGACACGACATGATATAGGTGTGGATCCTGCTAACCCATACATCTTTGCCCGCCCATACCACTCTCCAGCCACACCCCTGCGAGGCACTGAACTCCTCCGAAGCCTGGCTCGCTCCAGCGGACTTCGTAACCCACGTGCACTGACGCAGACACGGGTTCGGAGGCAGGTAGGCATCCTCACTCAGCTGCTGCTTCTGGGAGAGGGGGAGGAGCCAGGACAGCCTGGGGGCAGTGCGGTGGAAAGGCTGGAGCACTTTCTGGAGAAAGAGTACCATGTGACACAGAACTGTGCAGCCATTAGCCAGGACCCAGGCCTGATGGGCAGAGTGGGCCGTGTGGTGCTGTGTGGAGAACGAGATGGAGTGCTCTTCAGAGGAATGAGCTTAAACCACATCTGTCTGGAGCTGGATGGTGAGTTTGGTGTGCTTGCTTTTTCGGGCTATTCTTTGTGCAGGATCAAATCCATTCATTCAGTCTTTCTTTGCAGTAATGTCAGAGAACTCTGCAGACTCATATTCAGAGGGCGAGTCAGATGGAGAGACTGTGAAGGAGAAAACAGAGCTTCCAGTCTCAGCACCTTCACTCACCCCTGTTCCTACTCTGCTAAATGTCAAAAAGGGCAAGAACAATGGACGGACCAAAAAGCCAAAGAAATCACAGCCACCTCTGCTACCACCTCATCTGCAAGCCTCTCCTCCACCTGCCAGTCGGAGGGGTACAGGTCAGTCTATGATGTTGTTAAAGTAGCTATGCTCAGTGGACAGTATGATAAAATGTATAAGGTTGCACAATACAATGCAGATTTACTGTTGTTAGTATTAGGTGGGTTTTAGCTTTAGAGGTAGAAGCCACTAACCCAAAGGTTGGCAGCTCGATCTCAACTCTAGTTCATACTGTGATTGTGGTGTTGTTCGGAAAGGTGATTAATGGTAATGGTAAATGGTCACATTTTTATATAGTGCTTTTCCACCTTCATGGGCACTCAAAGCGCTTTACATCAAGGAACCGTTCATCCATTCACACTCACATTCATACACCAGTGTGCGCAGACACCGGAGGCAAGGTGGGTTAAGTGTCTTGCCCAAGGACACAACGACAGTATGCAACGGTGGGAGTGGGGTTTGAACCGCCAACCTTCTGGTTATCGGACAAGCGGCTCTACCAACTGAGCTACTGCCGCCCAATTAATTATAATTATTAATAAAGATAAATAATAAAAGATTAATATTATTATTATGAGGCAACTTTACAGTATTCCATATGATAGCTGTTCACTATCCTTTTGGAGGACAGCCATATGTAAAAAAGTGACACAAGTTACCAGTGGAAGTTGGTTGAGAGCTGTAGTGTCATACACACAGTTCATACATTTATCATTATCATCATGTTTGTAAATTTCAGTTGTCCTTATTCCTTTGATTATTCATATTTCTAGCTTGGTGCAGTGGTCCTTATTGTTCATGTTTAACTATCACAGGAAAGCGCGGTGTCCTGAAGCGTCCCTGGTCTGAAGCAGAGCGGGCAGCAGTTGAGGAGCATCTGAATCAAAACATCAATGAACTTCGAGTCCCAGCCAAAGCAGACTGTGAACGCTGCCTGCAGAGAAGTCCACTGCTGGTCAACAATCAGCGGGACTGGAGAGCGGTCAAGTTTTACTGCCACAACCGCATTCAGCTATTAAAGAAAATTCAGCAAAGGGAAAGCCAGCCCCAGCCTCTCACTGTCTGCTGAGATGAGGCAATAGTTATGATAAAAGCTGATTCTCAAATATACCCCAAAATGCACTAGTTTTGTATACCCATGTTGTTGTTTGTTGAGACCTAATCATTTCACTCTAAAACAGAAATTTAAGTGGCACCTTTTAGAGCTTTTTAATGTAACAGCACAGACTGAAATTCCTGCATTTCAGTGTTTCCTGAAAGAGACAATGAAAAGACATAAGAATGTTGTGTTCATGTTTTATGTTTAGAAATAGTCTGTTATCTTGGGCTTAAAAGGGATGCAGGGTGAAGTTGATGTCTACCTTTCTCATAACAAAAAGTGTATCGATGTTCCAGTATCTTTGTTGACTACCAATTGCACATTATTTTGAGTGCTATATATGCTCGATATCACTTTATGTAAAAGAGAGAAGAGTTTGTGCTTTTTAGTGGTGTTGACTATTCTGTGTTTCCACTATTATTGTACTGTCAGTTTGGTCAAGTTTTGTCAAAATCTTATTTTGTCTCAATAACACTACTGTATGCAGCTCAACTAGATTTTTAGTATGTGTGTGTTCCTACTGTGTCCTCCAGTCCAGCAACCCACATAAAACCTCACAATACAAACTTGAATAATAATTTATCTAAGAAATGTTTTTGTTTGCTCTAGTATTGTCAGCTTTGTCAGCATTTTACAACATTTTGTACATTACATTATGCTATCGCTATAAGCAGCTGTATGCCAGGTAGGCTCTGTAGCTATTTCAGTTTCTGTACAGTTGTAAATACTACTCAGAGGAAGAAAACATAATATGAGTTGACTTTGTTGTGTATTTTTTGTAAGTATTATAAAAATGTAAAGATTTATGATCTTTATTTCATGCTCCACTTTGTTGCCTGCAGTATAACCTTAAAACACTAGGTAAGGCTGTTGTTACTAAAGATTGAAAGGAGAGATGGAGGCAAGTTAAATAAAGTGATGTCCATACAAAGTATTTTGTATGTAACAGTAAGATTCACATTTTAATGAGTAATTTCTTTAACAAGTCAAAAAAATCTCCAGTTGTGCTATATCTAATGCCTTGGAAGAATGTGCTTTTTTACATTTAGCTAGCCTATAGATTGAAGCATTAATTATTAAGAGAATGTACCCTATATCAAGTTTATATGATTACATTCTCTAATTATTCATTAAAAGAAGCTCTAACTTAAGTGACAAGCTCTTTAGATAGGAGTTTATTTCAAATCTACATTTTCTTAACTCAAAAAGAAAATTTAAATCACTTTCATTGATTTATTTTGAATAATATTTTCCGCATTCTTTCTCATGGTCATCAAAACAATTTTCCACACTTTTAGGAATTTTCAAGCAGACAGATAAATAACATTTTTCCAAAAATTGCTAATAAAATAAAATAACAGTACACGTTTGTTGGTTTAAGATCTCATTGGCTAATTCCATTTTTATAACATTTGAATTTATGTTGGAAAATGCACTTGTTTAAACTTGTGTAACATCTACAAAACTTACTTGGCTCCTAGAAAACTAAAGATTGGATCGAAAAAACATGTAATTGGACATTTTGTCCAGAAGATGGTAGTAAAGCGTCACAATTATGGCATTAGTATTACAAATGCTGGAGACACATCAGTACTATTTCACATTTACAGGTTTGAAGATTTCACACGTTCAACCAATAACCTTTCCATCTGACATTATTTTAATAACTAAACCATACAAAAATGACATTATCTCTTTATTTGAATTATACAACTTTTTTTTAGATAACACTGATTCAAGTTCATACAGCAGATGGAGGATCTTCAAGAGGTGGATTTGACGCTATTGTTGTATTGTGTAATTGCTTTAGAGTCCTTTTAAAGTAACAGTGTAAAGACACATATTTCTTAAGGACATCCAATCCATATTATAATGAAATTATATTTTACTTTGATTCACAAGTATACAACATGACATGCATTGACGTGTGTAAAATACAACAATCAAGAAGAACGAAGATCAAGGTGGTTCCATCCCGCTCACTAAGGATATAAGTGAAATAGCTGTTCGTATTGGATCAAAAGTCAGTAAACATGTTGAATGAAAGCCTGGCCAGGGCCAGTACATTTCCTGCAAGTTGAAGGCTGAGTGATGAAAGGCTTTGAGCAGGTAATATCACAGCATGTCACCAACACACATATCATTTGTTTATTTGTATTTTATTGCCCTTGGTGGTCCTCAGAAATTCGCTGGATTTGAAAGCTTCACAACAGACAGATATTTGGAGAAAAAAAAACTTTTTTTGCATATAATAATAAAATAATAATAATAATAATAATAATAATGATGCATAAAATACATGGAACCTTGATAGTGGTATGTTATATTTTGAAGTAAACTGCGGTAAGTAGCCAGAATTGTAGTTTTATGTAGTGGTACAGGTGTGACCATGCAAATAATATTCTACTTGTCAAACTAGTCTATAATTGATCTGACAATATGGTGCACAGTCGCAGAGTGGTTAGCGCTCATGTCTTTCAGCAAGTAGGTTGTGGGTTCTATCTCCAGGTACCAGATACACAATCTGAGAGGAGTCTACATTTCCTCCCTGTATTACTCTGAGTACTCCTGCTTCTTCCCATAGTCCAAGTTGTCTATAGTGAATGAATGTGAGAGTGACTGATTGTCTGTCAGTATACAGTGGGGCAAAAAAGTATCTAGTCAGCCACCAATTGTGCAAGTTCTCCCACTTAAAAAGATGAGAGAGGCCTGTAATTTTCATCATAGGTATACCTCAACTATGAGAGACAAAATGAGAAAAAAAAAATCCAGAAAATCGCATTGTCTGATTTTTAAAGAATTTATTTGCAAATTATGGTGGAAAATAAGTATTTGGTCACCTACAAACAAGCAAGATTTGTGTCTCTCACAGAGCTGTAACTTCTTCTGTAAGAGGCTCCTCTGTCCTCCACTCGTTACCTGTATTAATGGCACCTGTTTGAACTGGTTATCTATATAAAAGACACCTGTCCACAACCTCAAACAGTCCCACTCCAAACTCCACTATGGCCAAGACCAAGGAGCTGTCAAAGGACACCAGAAACTAAATTGTAGACCTGCACCAGGCTGGGAAGACTGACTCTGCAATAGGTAAGCAGCTTGGTGTGAAGAAATCAACTGTGGGAGCAATTATTAGGAAATGGAAGACATACAAGACCACTGATAATCTCCCTCGATCTGAGGCTCCCTGCAAGATCTCACACCGTGGGTCAAAATGATCACAAGAACGGTAAGCAAAAATCCCAGAACCACACGGGGGACCTAGTGGATGACCTGCAGAGAGCTGGGACCAAAGTAACAAAGGCTACCATCAGTAACACACTACGCCGCCAGGGACTCAAATCCTGCAGTGCCAGATGTGTCCCCCTGCTAAAGCCAGTACATGTGCAGGATTGTCTGAAGTTTGGTAGAGAGCATTTGGATGATCCAGAAGAGGATTGGGAGAATGTCATATGGTCAGATGAAACCAAAATAGAACCTTTTGGTAAAAACTCTACTCATCGTGTTTGGAGGAGAAAGAATGCTGAGTTGCATCCAAAGAACACCATACCTACTGTAAAGCATGGGGGTGGGAACATCATGCTTTGGGTCTGTTTTTCAGCAAAGGGACCAGGACGACTGATCCGTGTAAAGGAAATCAATGATTGGGGCCATATATTGTCAGATTTTGAGTGAAAACCTCCTTCCATCAGCAAGGGCATTGAAGATGAAACGTGGCTGGGCAAGGCAAGGCAAGGCAAGTTTATTTGTATAGCACAATTCATACACTGAGCAAATCAAAGTGCTTTACAGAAAAAAAGGCAAATTTAAAAGTACAAAACACAATTAAATTTAATTTAAAGAGTATAATTAAGAATCAATTTAAAATTAAATTAAAAGTTTTCCTGGTTTTGGTCAGGACCCGAGCAGCAGCATTACTGGATGTACTGCAGCTGTCTTACAGCTCGCTTAGTGAGTCCAGTTAGCAGACCTGTTACAGTAGTCTAACCTAATGGAGATGAACACATGAATAAGTCTCTCTAGGTCTGGTTTAGACAGTATACCTTTGATTCTGGCAGTGTTTTTGAGATGGTAAAATGCTGAGGATGTTATAGATTTAATGTGACTGGTGAAGTTCAAGTCAGAGTCCATGATTACCCCGAGATTTCTAACCTGACTTGTAGGTTTTAGTGAAAGAGACTCAAGGTGACTACAGACACCTTGTCTTTGTTTCTGTGGGCCAAAGATGATTAATTCAGTCTTGTATTTAGCTGGAAAAAGTTGTTTCTCATCCACTCATTGATCTGTTGGATGCAGTGACTGAGTGAATCCACAGGTCCATATTCACCCGCTGTCAGTGAGATGTAAATCTGAGTGTCATCTGCATAATTGTGGTAGGATATGTTATTGCTGCTTATTAATTGGCCTAAAGGGAGCATGTAAAGATTGAACAAAAGAGGTCCCAGGATGGACCCCTGGGGCACTCCACAGGTCAGGGCCATTTGGTCTGAGACACAGTTACCGATTTCAACAAAGTACTTCCTGTCTTTAAGATAGGACTTACACCATTTTAGGGCAGTACCAGAAATGCCTACCCAGTCCTCTAATCTTTGTAAGAGGATCACACGGTCAACTGTAGCAAAAGCAGAAAATCTTTGGAGGGAGTTGAAAGTCTGTGTTGCCCAGCGACAGCCCCAAAACATCACTGCTCTAGAGGAATGGGCCAAAATACCAGCAACAGTTTGTGAAAACCTTGTGAAGACTTACAGAAAAGGTTTGACCTCTGTCATTGCCAACAAAGGGTATATAACAAAGTATTGAGATGAACTTTTGTTATTGACCAAATACTTATTTTCCAACATAATTTGCAAATAAATCCTTTAAAAATCAGACAGTGATTTTCTGGATTTTTTGTTATTTTTATTTTTTCTCATTTTGTCTCTCATAGTTGAGGTATACCTATGATGAAAATTACAGGCCTCTCTCATCTTTTTAAGTGGGAGAACTTGCACAATTGGTGGCTGATTAAATTACTTTTTTGCCCCACTGTATGTCCCTGTGACTAACTAGACTCTGTGTGGTGTACCCCACAGGCCCATAGTTGCTGGGACAGACTGCTTCAGTTTTACTTAAATGTGCCTTAGTCTTCTAGCCACATATTCACAGCATGTTTAAAGAGAGTTTATAATAAAGTTGTGTCAATGTCAGCCTAGAGTTAATATTGAGGTATATTCAGAACATGCTGTCCTACAACAGCTTACATTACAGATCAAATTAAATCCCAGTATATCTCTCAGTCACACCATTCTCAAGCTGTGATTAATCGACATGCCTTCAGGCACCAACCTACACTACAAACTAGTAAGATGAAATATGTAATACAATAAACAAGGCACTGGGGGAATGTCAGTGGTTTGTTGAAAAAAAAATGACTTGCATCATGGCCAAAACCCTTGACAAGATGAACAAACTAGCAGGCAAAGAAATTCAAATCATTCTGCAAACTCAATTGTGTGACCTTGTGGCAAATCCAACCTGTCAATCAACATAAAATCTATAATGCCTTGAATGCCGCTCTTTGCAGGAAACATTTGTCGCCATTTTTGTTTGTATTGGCTTGGCAATATGGTGAGGCCAACAGACTTAAGCATGTCTTAATACTCCTCATGATTCATGTTGTGCTCCAAAAATTAAATAGCACAAAGGTAGTTTTATAATTGTTCATGCAGCCCGCATTCTCAGAAGGTAGCTAAAGGTGATATTTAACCTCAGTTGAACGGACTCTGAACTACAAATGCTTGTCTGTGTTTATTCATTTGAATACAATCAGAAAAATAGATTTCCTTTGTTGAAAGGATGAATAAAATGCAATAGCACAGCAATAGGCCTACAGCAGTCACAGAGGTAACTGGATGTTTTCTTTTTCATTATTTTGTTCCCTTCAGAGAAAACTGGCCGAAATGAGTTTTCAATATGAGCACTGCATGGAATTAAATTATACTGTGTTTTAAAAATATACGTCCAGCAAAGTATTTAATTTTATTTAATTTATTTAACCAGGTAGAACATTAAGAACAAATTCTTATTTACAGTTTTGACCTTGAAGTGCTGAGAACACAAAGGGAAAAGGGAAGAGGGGAGCAAACATAAACTTATACATGTGCAAAAATATATATACACAAATAAAAAAATTATTACACTATAGATCATTAGTAAAACATTCACAAGAGTCCTTAAAACTGAACTTTAATCTGCTTTTAAAGGCAAAAAGTGTGCTCATCGAACCGAGGTGTATTTTGATACAAGTTACAATTATTTGCAGCAGCAAAACAAAAAGACATAAGGCCAAAAGATGACTTTGTTTTGTGAACTTTTAGTTTGATAAACTGTAAGGATCGAGGGTTATACCTCGAGGGGATTTCTCGTTGTAGCAACTGGTTTAGACAAGGAGTGAGACCTAACAGTTTTGTAAACATAAGTCAGTGGATGTTGCGATGAGTTTGCAATGAGGGCCAGTTAACATGAAAATAAAGCAGACAGTGATGTGTTTTGAAGGGGGAATTTGTAACAAAGTGGATAGAGTGATGAATTGATTTTTGAAGGCTTCCTTTGCAAGCGTGACAATAGATTATATCCCCATAGTCAAAAAGAGAAAGGATGGACATTTCAAAAACACGTTTAGCTGAAGAAGTAAAAAACAAAAGGTTTCTATACAGAAAGCACAGTTTTGCTTTAACTTGGAAGGATAATGAACTGTCTAACCAAATTCCTAAGTATTTGTATTCTGTGACCTGCTATTTTGAATGACTATTTCAGGAGATGGATCAGATGCATCCAAAAATTGTGTCATCAGCATATAAATGTACAGTTACTTTGATATTCCACTATCTGTTGACATTTATATAAACTGAAATAAATAAAAAGAGTAGGACCAAGAATAGAACCTTGAGGCACACTTTTAGAAATGCGGAGGGGTTGAGAAAATTGAGTGTCTATAATTACCTGTTGACTGATTGGAAATGCCAATGTGGCAAAGTCTCTTCATCAAGGTGGAATGGTTCACAGAATCAAAAGCTTTTGCTAGATCTATATGTAATGTGGGGTGGGGGCTATTGGTGGAGGTGTAAATTTAAATGTGGACCAAATGGTAAAAGGGCTTTTGTTGTTAAGCTAAAATGGGTGAGAGCACTTGGTGTGACCAAAAAACAGGCAAACAGTTAAAAATTAAATATACAATTTATTAAAACAAAACCCCATAACATAATTAAAAATAAGGGCAAGGGAACAGCAGAGTCCACAGTGAGACCAAATGTGACTGTTCGGATCTTTGTCTGAACCAGGTCCTAAAGTCCGTGTGTAGCCTGGGCAAAAGGTAGAGCAGCAGCGAGTATCGAAATAATAGAGCAATGCTGTCAAAAACTACTATTTGTGGGCACTTGTGCGGCTGGCAGGGTTCCTCATCCTGCCGCTGCGTCTTCAGCACAGTATTCTAAGTGGACTTCTCCTGGCCTGCCACCACACACACACTCTCTCACACACACACACACACACACACACACACACACACTCTCTCACACACACACACACACACACACACACACACACACACACACACTCTCACACACACACACACACTCTCTCACACATTCTCACACACTCTCTCTCACACATTCTCACACACTCTCTCACACATTCTCACACACTCTCTCACACACACACTCTCTTACACATTCTCACACACTCTCTCACACACTCTCTCACACATTCTCTCACACATTCTCACACACTCTCTCACACACACACACATTCTCACACACATTCTCACACACTCTCTCACACACACACACATTCTCACACACACTCTCTCACACACACACACACTCTCTCACACACTCTCTCACACACACACACACTCTCTCACACATTCTCACACACACACACACACACTCTCTCACACACATTCACACTCACTCACACTCACACATTCACACACACTCTCTCACACACATTCACACTCACTCACACTCACACATTCACACTCACTCACACTCACACATTCACACTCACTCACACTCACACATTCACACTCACTCACACTCACTCACACTCACACATTCACACTCACACATTCTCTCACACATTCACACTCACACATTCTCTCACACATTCACACTCACACACACACACACACACACACACACACACACACACACTCACACACACACACACTCTCACACACACTTTTCTGGATACTCACAGGGCAGAGTTCCTCACTCGCTGTTGCTTGTGTTCAGCGTCGTGGTGCTTTTACGTGGGTCATCTCAGAGTGGCGACTGTGGTGCTCTCCCCGCGGTGCCCGCTCTGCCTTCCGTGTTCTCCGTCCTGTCCGTCCTTCTCTCCTTTTTCCTCTCCATCGCCGTGCCTCTTTTGTTCTGTTTGTAGTCCACTCTGTTTTCCCGCAAACACACAGGTGTGCTGATTGCAGTCGGGATCGATTGGAGCAGAGGGTCATGTGGTTTACGGGGTTGTCATAGCTACAAACTAGGGAGGTTGGACTAAAAACACAGCAAACTAAAACATGCAAATGATTAAAACAACACTAAAACACCATCCCAGTTGTGCTGGATTACATATATACATATTGCAGTGCAGTGTTGTTTAGAGTCCAGTGCATATGTTTTATCATCAAGGACTTTTAAAACAACTGTGACACATCCATGACCTGAACGAAAATCAGACTGTGCATGAGTCAATATATTATTGTCCTCAAGACAATTGAGCAGTTGTTTATTTACAAGCTTCTCTAAAACCTTGGATGCGCAGGGGAATATAGAGATTGGCCTGTAATTGTTCAGGTCTGAGCAAGTACCACCTTTAAAAAGAGGGTGGACCGTTGCAGACTTCCAGTGAGTGGGTGTTTCACCAGTAAGGATGGACAGATTAAAAATGCTAGTCAGTGGAGCTGCAATAATAGGGGCTGCTGTTTTAAAAAAGAAAGGAGCAAGCACATCTGATCTAGCTATTTTTTAGGGTCCAAAGACATCTTTTACAGTGAAGGATTCTAGAGAAAGTCCATGGGATGCAGCCAGTAAAACAGTTGCTGGGGTAGTACCAGGACTCTTAGATAATTCAAGGGGTCCTGGCTTTGTAAAGTGTTGGTTAAATAGATCTGCAATATGAAACTTGTCAGTTACTGTAAAATTATGTGATAGACAGTAGTGTAGATGTTTTATTTTTTGCTTTACTGTTTTCTAAAAAAGATGAGAATTTGAACTGTGTTAGCCTCTCCTTGAAATAATTGACCTTTGCCTGTTGCACTGGTTGTGTTGTTTTATTTTGAATTTGACAAAAAGCACACTGAAAAAAAAAAAATCGCTGGATTTACGTAAAAAAATTATGTACATCGGTTGCATGTAATTCAATTATGTTTAGGCTTTTAAACGTAATTATATAATTCTTACGCATACCATTTTTATAATACAAACATAAATATTTCATGTTAATAAAATGTGATCAAATCAAGTTAAATGCACATATTTTACATATGTTACGGTAACAAAAAACAACCTTTTTCATATTGCGTGAATTTAATTATTTTGTGTAAAATCTAAATAATTTCTTTAAATATTGTAGCCTATGCAATTTATTTCTGTTGATTCAATGTAAACTTCACAAATACAGCTAAAACTAGTGCTGCAGTGCATGTGACATAAGCATGTCACAGCCTTACAAAAAGAGCCAACAATAACTTTTCCACAAGATTGTATTGACTCAAAATAAAAAAACATACAGAGACAGAGCATTGTACAAGTGCGGCAAATAATCTGGATTGTGACAAGGTTGAGACAAACAAAGATCACTTTTTCAGGACATTATAATAATTGAAATCAATAAATGACATTAGAAAATTGCACAGTCACTATACACAAATATTTGGACTGGACATACTTCATACTTACTAATCTGAAAACAGGAGGCACCAAAGGCACAAAATTCACAAACTCTTGTTAAGAAAGTCAGTAACGCTCACTGGACTTCAGTTATAAAACATCTAAAGCTTGTGAACATGAGGAGTTAAAGCACAGAACAGTCCACAGTTTAGTTGCAGAGAGTAAATTCCTTCTGTTGTGTTCCAAGTGATTCCTTGAAGTCAGCTCTGTCTTCTTCCTGCTGAGACAAAGTATTTGATTAGTATTGTATAAGTACAGATTCTCAAACATTATGAACTGCCATATTCGAATAAATTGCTTTATAAATACCACATATTATTTTGTAATCCTGCTTATTATACAAGTATACAGAACTGCAGACCTAGTATTCTGTTTGCACGTAGAAAATAAACAATTTATAATATGATTATATTTTATTATATAATATATATTTTATTTATTTTAAATGTGTTTAGAGAATTACATTCAATTGGACAACTAAAATAAATTCATTCATAATAAATGTATGATGAGCGCCTGTATGGCGAAGACTAGTAACTATATTATAACTAAATGACATCAATAAAAGTAGACTTACCACATGCTTCTTCACTTGATTCCCCGGGTCCTCAGGTGCACAGTGAGGTAAACATGACCTTCAGCCCAACGTCATCCTATAGATACAAGCAAAAGATGTTCACTGGTTATTATTTATTTGTCACAAAAACAAAACACACAATCAGTTTTGTTGGTTTTCTTACTTGAGTTATCTATGACATAAAGCTCTGGAGCACTTCTCAAACAGCCCTCCACCTTTCCTGAAACAGATAAAGGCATTTTAGTGAAACAGTAAGCTCTGCACATTAAATTACATGCGGCTAACAGGAAAACCATAGCTGGTTGTGAATGTGTAAAGCCATTAGCCTGCTCACATTTATAGTATTTTCTGTGTACACACAAAAAAGTGCCAGTGTAACCTTGCAATGTAATAATACATATTCAGTCATTAGTTGCTACCTTATGCAGATTTTCCAGGTTAAACAGCATCTAACAGTCCTAACAGCACAGTGCTCTGAACAATCTCCACTTGCAGACTGTGGAAAGAGTAACAAACTTAGTATATTCTTTCACTTAACACTAGATGGCATTTTACATTTAAAATGATTGACATTAGTGCTGGTGAGTTGTATCATGCATTAGATAACCTTAACATTAACCTTGATTTAGCCCGTATGTGGTGTTCAACTGCACAGAGAAATAAAAAATTTATGTCAGCAAAAACATTCATTTACAATGACTGCACGCTAACTCCAACAGGTTTTTAAAGTATTTGAGAAGTTTTACCTTTCACAAAGCTCTCAAAGTCCAGACAAAATGCAGCCAAGATGGCTCCTGTGATTCTTCTCCTGTGTATGTTTGAATATTTCCCTCCTAACGTTGGGAGATGGGAATTCCCGCCTTTGGCTGGAGGGCGAGCTTCACTACAAAATGTAACTATTTTATGTATTCTTAACATGAACAAAACATGTAGATTTTACATCTGTTACAATTTTACAAGTTTTACAAGATTTAAACATGTTTTGAGCAGGATCGTAATTAAAACATGTCATTGCTATATTATTTTTATTTACAAAATCAGCAACCCCCATTCTCCCTTTTTTTCAGTGCATGTCTATCATGCTCCAATCCTAATTTTGAGCTTTGCACCAGGCAGTATTTTTTTGCCTAAGCAATAAGGCCAGATCATGGGCGAAGCGTAAACTGATGCGATTTTTTTACACGTAGTTTTTTTATTGGAGCGTGTTTATTGATGACTGAGTTAAAACTATCTTTAAATAGAGTCCATGCTTCATTCACAGTTGGAATGAGGGCAATTCTACCCCAGCATACTCCAGAAAAGTAATGTAAAAAGGCTTGAGCATTAAAATGTTCAAGAACCTGTCGGTGACTCATCTGTCCTGGTACTTTAATAGACTGCTCCTTACGAATGCAGGCAATAAAACAATGATCACTAATATCACTGCAAAATGTACCAGCAGTATACGTCTGGGGAGAATTTGTTAGAATCACATCAATCAGTGTTGCCTTGTCTGGGCATTTAGAATCATACCGAGTTGGCTGAGATATAATTTTATGCAGATTTAGAGAGTCGAATTGCAACAGGACATTCTCACAAAATCATAGCTAACAGTACACCTTTTGGCTTGAAAGTAGTTTGGGTGAAGTGGAGTTTCTTTTTCCATAAATGCCACACTGTATCCATTCCTTTAGTTTGTTGTCAATAAAAATATAAATCTGGGCTACTACTACCAAGCAAAACTTGAGTTTGAAAGTGTTCCAGAAATGCTACATTAAGCAAATAAATGTGTTTCTTTAAAGTTATAATGTAGTTCATTTACCTGTCATTTAGTCACACAATGGCAAACTGTTCTAATAGGCTCTGCTCCATAGCCGTCACCTGTGTTGATAAAAGAGACAAGCAAACATTTCATTATGTCTGGAAGGCCATGCATGACTCATTCATGGTGACTGAGTTCCACTCTGGTATATTATTTAACCTGGGCTTCTCCAGAGAGAGGCAAAGGGCAGGTGGTCAAGTAATGTCATATTGTTTATATTTGTATACCTGCCATACCTGCCACACCATTAGTCCAAACCACCATTGATCAGATGTAAATGTATTGCCCTAAGCAGGACAACATAAGGTTTTTAGGTATGTAAACTCAACTGTCAAAAAAATTCAACTGCAGTGCAATCATTTCATTTTATTTATTTACTAATTTAAAAAATAGGTTAAATTCCACCATGGCTTATGAAGAACTTAGCCTGAAGTAGACACTGATGACAACACTAAAGGTATGCTGTCTCAGTCCACATTTACATTTTCATATCAACCCAGAGGTGGAAGAAGTACTCAAAATCTGTTAAGTGAAAGTAATGTTACTTTCAAATAATACTACTCAAGTTTATTAGTATTTTTATTAGTATTTTCTTATATGCGAAAGAGCAGTGAGTGGGAAATCTGGGCCTTTCGATCTTTCCTGACTGGTGTGAGCAGAGAGCGGCCAAGCCATCAGAGCTTAGAACCCTGACCTTGGTGTGCAGATTGAACTAAGAATAAGGTAAAGAATAATCTAAAAACGACTTAAATAGACAGAAAAGTGGAACAAATGAATAATCAATTCACATTCACTTAGGCCCCAGCCACCAGCAGAACACCAGCTTTGGGAAAATGGTTATTGTCTTGTTACTGTATTAAAGTATTTTATTTAATGATCTGTTTTTTTTTTTTGTTTTTTTTTTTGAGTTTTTGTTGTTGTTGTTTAGTGTTAAACCTTCAGCGAACAAGCAGCCAGCCACTGCTTTTACCTTGAGTTAATGATTCAAATTATTGTTTAGACCTATATTATATCTAATTGACTTGTGTCAGATAATATTAAGTTTAGAGTTGCTGTTGTTATTAATTGCACGTTTTTGCACAAAAAAGTGTTCACCTCTAGACCAAACACATTAAAAACTTTCAACATGTATTTCCAGACTCTGCCTCATGAAGAGGAGTGAACTGTCTGTGCAAATAACTGTATTTGTTGTCTTTAGTACTGATGTACTAAAAACAACGTTATACATTCAACTAATGATCTCTCCAGATTTCTGTGAGATGTAATCAGAAAACAACACAAAAAACAAAATTTTTGGGTTTTAGAAAGAAATGCTCAGAAATCTCCAACGGCGAAGCATATTTAAAGACAATACACTCTGTAGTTTTTTAGTGTCAGATTATATATCTATATATCAAAATATGAGTGCCACGTCATCTTATCCACTCAGCAGCAGCAGATAAGTGTTACTATGTTCTCTGCAGCCTTCCTTCTTGAGGTAACAACCGAGGGAAGGTGCAATTAGTAAGATCCATTCTGTTCTAGCTCAGGGTTATATATATATATATATATATATATATATATATATATATATATATATATATATATAAAATATTAAATATGCTTCGCCGTTGGAGATTTCTGAGCATTTCTTTCTAAAACCCAAACATTTTGTTTTTTGTGTTGTTTTCTGATTACATCTCACAGAAATCTGGAGAGATCATTAGTTGAATGTATAACGTCGTCTTTAGTACATCGCCTTGTTATTTGCACAGACAGTTCACTCCTCTTCATGAGGCAGAGTCTGGAAATAAATGTTATAATATATAACCCTGAGCTAGAACAGAATGGATCTTACTAAATGCACCTTCCCTCGGTTGTTACTAGGGATGCACCGATACCGATACCAGTATCGGGTATCGGTACCGATACCATGTCCAAGTACTCGTACTCGTATTCATAAAAGTGGCCTGATACCAACAACCGATACCACTTTACAGCGCTGTCACGTGACCTTCCCCTCTCAGCTGAGCAGTGGGAGACCTGCAGGATTTCAAAGTGAACTGTACTGAGATAAAAGCAAAGCTGACTCTACATTCTGCTCAACCAGACATCCCAAGTCCTAAAACTTAAGCAGTTGTCCTTTAGTTGTCCTAGTTGTCCCGAAAATGATAAAAGCGCGGAGTCTGAAGCAGTTGTTGTCTGATAAAACATAAGAAGTACCGTTGCTAATTGTGTTAGCTCCTGTATGTAATGGCGAATCTCCGCAGGTGATGTGCAGATGCTCAATCTGTCTTTAAAATTATTTTAGCGACTGAATAGAGAAGAATCTAAGCTTTAAAATGAGGTATAACATGTCCATATTCAGCAAATTTTAGCCATGGTTAGCTGTGTTCAAACCACTCTGTTGTAAAAATAACTTAGCATTGCAGAGCAGGGATAGACGGCAAAAAGACGACACGGTATGGGATGAATGAGATACAGCAGTGTGACTGTATAAACTATAAAGTTACCCCTATATAAGTACTCGTATCGATACTCGGTATCGGCGAGTACTCAAATGGAAGTACTCGTACTCGTATCGGTTTGAAAAAAAGTGGTATCGGTGCATCCCTAGTTGTTACCTCAAGTAAGTAGCATCTCAAGAAGGAAGGCTGCAGAGAACATAGTAACACTTATCTGCTGCTGCTGAGTGGATAAGATGACGAGGCACTCATATTTTGATAAAATATATGTGACATCCATTAGCCCAACACATAACACACTACAGTAGATGTATGGTGTAGTGTTACTTCAGTGTAATAAGCTATTCATGTTTTCCTCTGAAACATGGATGCATTTACTGAATTTCCCTTATAGCAGATATTATTTGTACAGTCTTTTAATGAAATAATAGAAGGGAAGGTGATTGTAGTTAGACAGAGAGTATATAATGACTCTATATATGGACTCATGAACAACAAGTTCCCTGGGTGAGCTGTTGCCAAGCGCTCAATGACATTACCGCTGCATGATATAACACCAACTTTGATGCTCCTGTAAAAGTTCTCTAACCATCCGCCTTTCAACGTCCATTATATATTAAAAATAAAATGTTATACTAGATTTTAAGTTAAATACGACCAAGAAAATATGAGAAATTTCAACATGAAACATTGTGAGCTGCAGTAATGAAAGCCTGTGTGAGTCAGGAGGTGAGTGAGTTCTATGAGTCTCATCAGATAAGGAAATACTGGAATTTATGTTTTGTTCAAATAATATCTAAGTGTAAGAAAGATTAACATCTTCAGCACAAATTAACTTGTAAATACAGCTGCCTAAAGAGATGATGTCATTCAGTTACACCTGCCTGATGGTCCCTCTTCCAGCACAGTGTGTAATGCGCGTGGGCGCAGCAGCGCTGCTACTTCACTCTGCTATGAAGGTAGGGTTTGGCAAAACAGGCTTATACAGTACATGACACTGAGCCACTGCAATTCTATAGTTGTTGTGACCAGTCAAGTGTTGGTAATTATAATATTTTTAGAAAGACGTTTTGTATGTATTTTTTCCTATTGTAAAAGTAGCACTTGGCTTAATGTCAGGATTATGGCCATTTTGGACCTTATAATGACCAGCACTACTCTAGATAAAAATTATTTGTTTTGTTGTGTAACCAAACAGTGGGTCCTATTACAGCAAATTATAAATACAAGCAAGCATAATTATTTAATGTTATATTATGTTTTAATTTCACTAATAGTCCGCCGCACTGCAGTTGTAAATAAAGACAAAAATGTTCGTTAGAGAGTTGGTCTTAGAGGCTCATTACTGCTGGTGTTTAATCAGCTTTCTAGTGCAACCCCTGGGGATCTTACTTCGAAAAACAGCTGCCTATTTGCATGCACGGCCTAATCATCTGTCTGACGGTTATATTACCACAGTATTCTGGGCATAACTACATAAAAGCACTCCCTAAGAAGCCAAGAACTGAGGGGGAAAAATGAGCAGAGCAGCTTTGAAAATGCATCCCTTTTTCGCACTGCAGCTGGTGAACCTTATCACCTGCGAGTCATCAAACAGCACATAACACTGCTGGGCATCGATCAGTACCATGGCTTGTTTGACCTTAAGGTCTTAATGCCGTTTAGAAGCAATGTCTTGAGGCTACAAGACATAATTAATGTTTAATGACCTTCTACTTTCTACAAAAAAGTTTGGCAAAGTGTTGCTGACGTCAAGAGCCTCTATTGTGTTGTTATTGCATTTTCTACTTAGTTTTAAAACGAAAGACTGGGCCAAGTCGAGACATTAGCACTTGAACTGGGAGTCCAAATTGAGTCATCTTCTCAAAAAGTGTTTGACCCAAGTCCAGTCCTTATCTTCCAAGTTGAAGTTTAGTCCAAATGAATGAAGTCCAAGCCTCCTCATCAAAATTAGTATATTTACAAGGATGCAATATTGACATGATGACTGGCTATTAGTTTTGAATATACCCATTTCATATTATCACATTAAATATTGTGCAGCCTGCAGCGCTGTCTTCAGTGTTAAAAGCTAGACACAAGTGGCCAAGTAGGTCCAAGTTCGAGTTATTGTTCACAAGATCAAGTCTAGTCTGGGTACTTGGTTCAAAGGTTGACTCAAGTCCTGATCGGTCCTGAAATTTGGCAACTCTAACTCAATTTTAAACAACCAAACAATACTACTGGCTCAAACAATAAATAGAACTCAGGAAAACTCAATGAAAACCAGGGAAAAAACAGTGGCCAGCTCTTAAGCTGCATGAAGTGATACTAAAAGAAATAACAATTAAAATACATAGTTTAATACATCTTATGATAATAAAACACTAAAAACAAATACCTTTGTAAACTTTATTTTATTTACCTTCTTTTGAATTATTTTCTCACACGCAGATCTGCTGCTTTTAAGCCTGGCTCCTGGCTCTTACTGCCCTCTCCTCAGACACATGTGGAGTGGAATGAGTGAAAGGCAGAGATTCCCCTCCCACTGCTTTTTCAAATCTTTGCCCCTCCCATCAACTTCCTCTTCCTGGTATACCCTTTCACATATGCATTATACAAGTTGAACTTTTTTCTTTTTTCCAGAAATGTATGTATGTGCCACTCTAAATATTGAAAAAACGTGTCTGTAACTCCTTTTAAGCACTCGAGACACAAGTGGTTTCCTCTAACTGATGAATTTATTTACACTTGACAAATCAACATAAATCCACCGTGAAAACTAAAGAAAAGCAAAGACGAATACAACAATTAGCTAACAGAAAATAAGGACAAATGACGAATATAAACACTTGTAAACTTAAAAACAAACTAACATACCTCAGTTGGCTGTGTGCTTATTTAAAAGGAATTATGTGTGTTTCTCTTCTCTTTCTTGCACTTACTTTCTTCTTTTTTACTTGTCAGTGTATCTGCAAATCATGCCCTTTCTTCGATCCGCTTCTTCCAATTACCTTACTTTAGCAGCGCACACAAACACATTTTAACACTACAGCGCCCTCTCTGGTGAAACTTAAAATACACACAATGAAACAAATGGGCTACATATACAGTAGATGAACACAATAGAAATGTGACAGTTACACTCCCACCAAATCACACAATTCTCAATGTTGGATTTCCATAAGTCAAACTCAAACTGACACATTTGTCAGAACATGAAACATAACTCTAAAACCTTAATCTGCTTCTAGCAAAACAATTACCGTGTGTACAGGTCTTTCAAGTGAAACTGTCTTAGTTGTAATTTTACCATGTTTATCATGTGTGCTTTCACTAACCAAAAGTCTAACCTTTCTCACTTTATTATCTGCCCCAGGGTGAACATCTGTGACTTTGGCTAGTTTCCATTGATTGCGTGGTGCAAGATCTTCTTGTAGAAGAACAACATCATTGATCTTCAAATCTCTCCTAGGTGCTTGCCATTTTTGTCTTGATTGTAAGTTGAGTAAATATTCTTTCCTCCATCGGGTCCAAAACTCATTGGCCAAATATTGTACCCTTCTCCATCTCTTTTGAAGATACAGGTCTTGTTTCATAAACTGACCAGGTGGCGGTTGAACAATGGTTGACTTCATAGTAAGAATGTGATTAGGCGTTAACGGTTCTGGCCCGGATGGGTCATTCAGATGTTCGGCTGAGAGTGGCCTACTATTTATGATCGCCATAACTTCGTACAAGAAAGTTCTTAATGATGTACTGTCAAGTCTCTTCACTGATTGGTCAAGGATGGCAGAAAGAACATTACGGATGGTCCTTATCTGTCTTTCCCACACTCCGCCCATGTGGCTTGCTGATGGATGATTCATGAGAAATTCACATTCGAGTACCTTGATTCTTTCCTGATCCATATCCTTGATGAGATCTGCAAACTCTCTCTGGGCACCAACAAAATTGGTTCCTCTGTCACATCTTAGCTGACGGACATTTCCTCTAATAGCAATAAACGCTCGCAGGGCATTGATAAATGCGTCTGTACTTAAATCATCTATTACTTCAATATGTATGGCTCGTGAACATAAACAGGTTAGTATGAGTCCATATCTCTTAAGCTCTTTACATCCATCTTTAACATAAATCGGTCCGAAACAGTCCATACCGACGTAGGTGAAGGGTGGAGTCGGTTCTGTCCGGTCTACTGGTAAATCTCCCATTCTTTGATTCTCTGTTCTCCTTCTGTACTTTCTACACATAACACATTTGAAGATGTGAGATGCGACTGCACTGCTGCATCCTAGGATCCACCATCCATTGGCTCGCAGTTCATTGATTGTCATTCCACGACCTTGATGTTGAACCTTGGCGTGAAAATGTCTGATAAGCAAAGTTGAGATATGACTGTCTTTAGGTAGTATAGCTGGATGCTTCACATGTGGGTGTAGCACAGCTTGACTTAAGCATCCTCCAACTCTGAGGATTCCTTCTTTGTCCAGAAATGGACTTAATTTGTACAGCTTACGATCTTTAGTCTTGGAAACTGTTTTCTTTGATTTCAGACTCTTTATCTCTTCTGAAAACGCTTTTTCTTGAACAAGCTTAATGACAAACAGTTCAGCTTCTTTTCTCTCTTCTAAACTTGTATTCCCTTTGGTCTTTTGTGTCTCACCCTTATATTCTTTGACCTTTCTTCTCAATATTGCCAGGGCTCTTATTAACCTGGACCAATCGGAAAACTTATAAAATCTGTCGAGAATGGATTGTTCTTGTCTTACATTAGTGCTGCATACAAAAGCCTTATGAAGTTCTGGATCATTTTCCTTAATCTCTCCCACCTTGACATCTCTATCAGGTAGTTTTCTCTGCCAGAGAAATGTTGGACCTTTGAACCAATTGGAGGACTTAAGTTGTTTGGCAGTTAAACCTCGAGAAGCGTAGTCCGCAGGATTTTGTTCTGATTCAACATAAGCCCATTGTTCTGGTGTTGTGCTTGACTTGATTCTTTGTATGCGATTGGCTACGAACACTTGAAATCTTCGAGCGTCATTATTTATGTAGCCAAGAACGACTGTAGAGTCTGTCCAGAAAAACTCTTGTAGGTCTTGGATTTCCAACTCGGTTCTGAGTAGATCACTAACTCTAACAGCAACAACTGCTGCCGAAAGCTCGAGACGAGGGATAGTCATAACATTAGAAGGTGTGACTCTTGATTTTGCCATTACTAAACAACAGTGGACTTGATCTGATTGGTTAATGACTCGTAGATAAGTACATTCGCCACATCCACTGACGCTGGCGTCTGCGAAATGGTGAAGCTCGTAGCTTTTGACTTGTCCAAAATCTGAGGGAATGAAACATCTTTGGATTTGTACATTGGCTAAATTTGAAAGGTCTTTAATCCAGGACTCCCACTGGGGTTTTAGATGCTCTGGAAGTTCTTGATCCCAATCAACCTTGTCTCTGCACATTTGCTGGAGAATTTGCTTGCCTAAAAGGACAAATGGTGCGATGAAACCTAAAGGATCGTAAATAGAGGCTACAGTGGAAAGTACACCTCTTCTTGTTAGCAGGTTAGCCCTTACTTGAACTCTGAACTTGAATGTGTCAGATGTGATGCACCATTCTACTCCGAGGGCTCTCTCTATACGTGGCAAACTTAGAGACATATCAAGGTCCTTAACTGTTGCACGCTCAGCTTCTGGAATAGTTGTCATCACTCTTTCACTATTAGACACAAATTTGTGAAGTCTTAACTTTCCTGTGGAGCATAGTTCTCTTGAGTCTTAGACAAGTTGAACTGCTTCGCTCTCTGTTGCAACGCTTGCCAAGCCGTCATCAACATAAAAGTTTCTTTGAATGAAATGTATGGCATTGTCTTTAAACTGACCTTGTCCTTGAGCTGCAAGGTGTTTCAGGCCAAAGTTTGCGCAGCCGGGCGAAGACGCCGCTCCAAAAAGATGGACCTTCATCCTGTAAACTGATGGTGTAGCATCTAGGTTTCCCTTCTCCCACCAAAGAAACCTTAAATAATCCTGATCTTCTCTTGCAACGTGGAATTGGTGGAACATTCGCTCAATATCACACATGAATGCGACTACACCCTTGCGAAAACGACAAAGAACGCCTACCAATGTGTTTGTCAGGTCAGGACCGGCTAACAGATGGTCATTAAGGGATGTATCTTGGTACTTAGCAGAACCATCAAATACTACTCTGATTTTTCCTGGTTTGTGCGGGTGATAGACCCCATGGTGTGGGATATACCAAGCAGGACTATGTACTAACTCTTCGTCGGGAACCTTTTCTGCATCACCTCGTGATATTATGTCGTTCATAAAGTTTGTGTAGTCATTGTAGTATGTTTTATCCTTTCTTAGTCTCTTTTCTAGACATTTCAAACGATGCATTGCACATATTTTGTTGTCTGGTAGCTTGGGTCTGCCGTCACGAAATGGTAATGGCATTTCACTAGTGACCACTTTCATTTTGTTTAATGTTCTCTCTGAGTTTTGTGAGGAACCTCAAATCTTCTTGAGACACAAGATTGTCGTCAATAGCCCTTTCAGAAAAATCTAATTCTAGTGCTCTAGTAATGTCTGAAGGAGTGATCTCTTTTACCTTTGCCCTGTTTATGTAGTGGACCTCATTCTGTAGCTTAACAGATGGCTTAAGATCTGGAATGACTTTCCTTACAATGATATGATGACTGATCCCAATTGCATCTCCATAGTTCAGACAAGGATTACTTTGACCGACAATACTCCATCCAAGGTCAGTGCGCTGAGCATAAGGCTCATCTTCTTTGCCTGACACTATTTCTCTTGGAAGGAGAGCTTGTGAGCAGTTGTATCCAATTAACAATCCTACTTCATAATCTTGCAAGGGAGCGATTTCTGTTTGTAAGTGCTCTAAATGTGGCCAAGCCTTAGCTGTCTCATTTGTTGGAATGTGAGCTTTGTTGGCTGGAATAAACTCTCGCGTGAATGTAGTAGGCAGAGTAATTGTGTTGCTCGAGTAAAAGCCACGAACTCGAAGATCTTGTAGTCTGTGAGACTGAATGACTGTGGTCTTGGAAGTCATAGTAGACAGTTCTAGTTTGACTGGTTCTTTGTCTGTGTCTAGGGATTCTGCTACTTCACTGAGAACAAAAGTTGTATCACTTTGAGAGTCCAATAGAGCATATATGAGGATTTCGTGTGTGGGTTGTGTTGAAGATGAAAGCCAAACAGGAATGATTGCGGCTGTTTGTGTGTTACCTTCTTGATGTATGACTCTGTTTGTTGTAGCAGTGACTGTCGCTTGTTGGTCTTGAGCTTGATTGTTTTGATTAGGTCTTTCGTTGCTCAGATTTGGCTTATCTGGTGGCTGTTTTTGTTCTTCTTTAACACAATCTTCATGTAGACAGGTAGGATGCTTTCTACTGCACTTCTCACAAACATTACGGTTGGTACAGTTTTTAGAGTGGTGACCAGGTTTAAGACAACCAAAACACAGTTTTTCTGTCTGGATAAACTTGACTCTGTCTGACACAGCTTTGTCTAGAAAACTCCTGCATTTGTATAGAGTATGCTTGGGTTTTTTACAGAATATACATGTCAAAGGTATCTTTTCATGTGAACTTGTAGCCAGTGTTTTAGCTCCAATTTGTCTTTGTCTTGTAGTTTTTAGTTTGTCTGATTTGTCTGGTTCACCTTGCTTCAGCGACTGCAGCGATGTAACAGGGTTGCAGGCAATCTTAGCTTCTCTTGTTAGAAATGCAACAAACTGGCTAAAGGTAGGAAACTGATTAGTTTGTTCTTCAATTTCGATCACCTTTCGATTCCAGCTGGCAGTCAGCCAGTCTGGTAGTTTGGAAAGAATTTTTCTGTTCTCATTGGAGTCATTTAAGATCTCTAACGACTTAATGTAGACCATAGCAGCTTCACAACTACGTAAGAAATCAGCAAAGTCTCTCAACTCAAAACTGTCCTTTGAGGTCATTTTGGGCCATGCTTGCAGCTTGTCTCTGTAAGCCTTTGCAATTGTGAATGGATTTCCGTACCTTTCATCGAGAATTTCCCATGCGGCAACATAGGCAGATTCAGTTCCAAGCAGAAAGTATCCATCAAGTGCGCTCTTAGCTTGTCCACTCACATATCTCCGAAGGTAGAATATTTTCTCATTGTTCGGAATGTTCTTTTGGTCAATAAGTGTTTGAAATGAAAGTTTCCAGTCACTGTATTTTAATGGATCTCCACTAAAAACTGCAGGTTCCGGAACAGGAATACGACTAGCATTTAGTGCACTTGCTAAGGCTTTAACAAGGTCTGCTGTACCATCGTTTGAACAGGTGGTTGCAGCTTGCGGTACGTTGTGCTCATGCATGGGTGGAAAACTTGCATGTCCATAGGCTTTGCTTTCTGTCATTATCCTTGTAGTGTCAGGTTTGTGCTCCTCGGTTAGGCTCATTTGATCATACACCTGCATTCTTGCTTGTGCTGCACGAAGATCTTTTACCTTTTCCAAGTGCTGTAACTTTCTTTTCTTTTCATCAAGTGTTCTTTGTAAAGCTGAATACTCTTCCTCTTGCTGGACCTTGAACTTTGCTTCATCATCTTCTCTCTGCATTCTCAGTCTAATTTCCTCTGCTTCTCTCTCTAAGTGAAGCTTTTTTACTAAAGCTTCTTGCTCCACTGCCTTTTTCCTAACTTCAACTTCAAGTCTTTCAATCTCTAACTGTTCCCTTTCTTGTTCTTTTAATACCTTTAGAACAGCTTGGCTTGCGGCTGCTTCTGCTGCAGCTTCTTGGTGTTTTACAGAGGATCTATTGGAATGTTCAGAAATGCGCTTTGAGGTAGAAAGATAGCTTGACTTACTGGAAATTGACTCAAATAAGGAGCCTGCCTCTGGCCAATCTTGCTCTTTTTCCACAACATTTCCATCCATACGACTTGTAGCTCTGGTTACAATGAATTTTGAGATCTCTACACATAGATCTACCTTGCGACGTGTTTCTTGCTCAGGTGGGGCGAGTTGACGTAGCTCGTCATAGACTTTCTGGACATCTGCACAAAGGCCTGTGACATCACCTATAACATCATTAAGCAGGTCCTCAGTTAAGGGCTCTGATTGTGATAGAGGTTGCTTGGATGATTTGACACGTGTTCTCCATTTTTCATAAATGTAGTTGAATCTCTGCTGGAGTCCTTTAATTCTCTCATCCTGCATTTCCTTTCCTTTCTCTGTGAGTGTTTTGACTCTGACTTCGCCTTGGTTGTGGCACTACTTCTTGTTGGTCACTAGGGCCTGTAACTTCTGGCTCAACTTGGGAGTCTACTCGAGGCTCAATTTGAGCTGGGGGCTTACTTGGTTCAAGCATTTTAATGTTTTATCATTAAGATTACTTTAACTTGAGCAGTGAATATTGTGACTTAATGTCTCTTTTAATCTCTAAACACAATATGAATTTCCGTAATAAGTATTCTTCTAGTAGTAGTAGTAGTTATTTAATTTGTAAACTTGGGGTAGCTGTCACCTTATGAACAGAGAAGCCTGAGTTTGCCGAGGACGTTCATTAACAGTTTGCTTAGCCAACCTTTAAATTTGCCCTTTTACTTAGACTAACTCCTGACTTATGAGTGCCCAAGCATCTTCTGGCCTTAACTTGAAGTGTTGCTCCTCAAACTGCGTACTTTTTACGTCCCTGCGTGCGCGCTCACGGCTCAAATGTCCCTTGTTACAGCTCCGCTTCGTGCACGTCCTGTTCATGCCCCGACAAGACCGCTGGTCCTTTGATGACGCCGCCTCGTCGTGCTCTCTCCACTCGCGCTGATGAACAGTCCGAGTTTTCACTGTAACTCCTTTTAAGCACTCGAGACACAAGTGGTTTCCTCTAACTGATGAATTTATTTACACTTGACAAATCAACATAAATCCACCGTGAAAACTAAAGAAAAGCAAAGACGAATACAACAATTAGCTAACAGAAAATAAGGACAAATGACGAATATGAACACTTGTAAACTTAAAAACAAACTAACATACCTCATTGGCTGTGTGCTTATTTAAAAGGAATTATGTGTGTTTCTCTTCTCTTTCTTGCACTTACTTTCTTCTTTTTTACTTGTCAGTGTATCTGCAAATCATGCCCTTTCTTCGATCCGCTTCTTCCAATTACCTTACTTTAGCAGCGCACACAAACACATTTTAACACTACAGCGCCCTCTCTGGTGAAACTTAAAATACACACAATGAAACAAATGGGCTACATATACAGTAGATGAACACAATAGAAATGTGACAGTTACAGTGTCTAAAATATAAACGAGACAATGTATACATATGTTGTCTTATAAATTTGCATTTGCAAATAGGTGCCTCAATAAAAGTAAACTTTTTCTAACAACCGACAAGTGAACTGTGAATCTATTTTGTAGATGAAAATGGAAGTTGTTCTTCCATAATCTTGTATTATTTAAAAAGCTGAGATTGCTTATTTTGGCCATTAAGGGCCTTTTAAAAAACCTTTTACCCTCCAGTAGCTTGACTATTCTATGACTGCTTCACATGTAGCCCACACGTGACCCACATTACAGCCTGTAATTGCAGCCTTAATTGAACAGAAAAAAAGCACAATTTTGCAGGTGAAAGCAATTTTCACTTTATGCATATGCTTTGTATATGCAGTAGTTTTTATATGTACCAATGCAATTTGAAAAGATGAAGGCAACAGATACCCAAACATTAATTTGCGATGCCTTCTTCACTGATTAAATGTTAAGTATGAGAAATGGTTGCCTAAATGTTCCCAATCAAATTCCTGTAGCAGATGTTTAATTTGCTACCTCTGAACTGGGTAAAGGGGGGTTACATTTTACTTCCTAAGCATGGTGGAAGAACTACTCCAGATACATCCATCCATCCATCCATCTTCTTCCACTTATCCGGGACCGGGTCGCAGAGGCAGCAGTTTCCCTCTCCACAGACACTTCCTCCAGCTCTACCGGGGGGACCCCAAGGCAGTTCCCAGGCCAGCCGAGAGACGTAGTCCCCCCCGGCGTGTCCTAGGTCTTCCCCGGGGCCTCCTCCCAGTGGGACATGCCCAGAACACCTCCCCAGGGAGGCGTCCAGGAGGCATCTGGAACAGATGCCCGAGCCACCTCAACTGACTCCTCTCAATGTGGAGGAGCAGCGGCTCTACTCTGAGCTCCTCCCGGGTGACAGAGCTCCTCACCCTATCTCTAAGGGAGCGCCCAGCCACCCTGCGGGAGAAACTCATTTCGGCCGCTTGTATCCGGGATCTTGTCCTTTCGGTCATGACCCAAAGCTCATGACCATAGGTGAGAGTAGGAACGTAGATCGACCTGATAAATCAAGAGCTTCGCCTTTCGGCTCAGCTCCTTCTTCACCACGACAGACTGATACAACGAGCGGGGTCTTGTTCACGAGTGAGGGAAGGATGGACTCCAAATACATACTAAAGTAAAAATACAATTAAATTACTTTTATATAAAATTATATTATTATTAATTAAGTATAATATATATTAAGTATATATTAAGTAATTAATATAATTACTTTTATAAAAGTATGCTCTCCAAACTCTGAAAGAACGGTGCGTGTTGTATTTAAAGTTGAAATGAAAATGTAAAGATACAAAAGATTACAGTTGTCTGATCATTACATTTTATTTTATTTTGTAAAAGATTCAAAGAGGAGGAAATAATAAATTCTCATTACAGTACACTTTTTTTTTTACTTATTTTATAATACTGTACAGTACATAAATGCACCACAGTGCTTGTGTGCATGTATAGATGCATGTATGGACAGAGGGATGAACAGAATTGTAAATGACGCATTCAATTTTTGCAATTTCAAACTAAATCGTGTGGAGTTAATTATTACATTCATGTAGCAGCAAAACAGCCATTTAAACAATGGGTTTCAATGTTAATTTGTGGCAGTATGTTTACACAGTAAAAAAAAATCATTATTCTGTTGTTAAAATTCTAAAAAATATATATATATTTGTGTACATTTTGTTGAACTGAACAGAAACATGCTGTCAGGAAGGGGCAGATGGGCACAAAGTGTGTTGATTAGTCACAACAAAAAACAAAAAAGTATTCAAATATATTATGGTCCTACAGCTGACAGAGCTTTCAAATGTCTAAATCACTGTCCTATCATTTCCTTCAAATTCCTTCCTTCCTTCTCATCAAAAACAAAGACGACACTCTGCTGGTCTCTTCACCTGTTTCTTTATGGCACCAGAAGAGTACTTATTAAAAACATTTTCTTTTAGTCCCATCATGTTTTTAAAGGTTGTAAAACATGCAATGTTCTAGAGGTGACCAAGATTGATTTAAATATAAATTAAAACATAATATATCTCCTTTAAGTTTTGTTTTTTACCCAGTTTTGACTAATAAATACAGAGATTAGAATTCCAGCTTAAAGACAATAAGATCTTATTCAAAAAATGTACTATATTTTTGTAATGTTCGACATAGTTACTGCATATTTTTCTAAAATTGTGCTGCCCTTTTTCAGAAAGTCTGTTAGCTCTGAGATGGTATAACATTGACACACTCTTCTACCATTTCAAAAAGATAGTGATGTGGTCCACTGCGTTGTGCCACTTGGCTTGCTGTCTCCCTGCTGTTGCTGCGAAGTGATGCGTTCAGGTGCCGCTGGGATAAGAGCAGTTCCAGTGTGGGGGCTGAGTCTGTGTTTGAGGCAGCCAGATGAAGAGGTGTTAGGCCCCCGTTGGTTTGTGCATTGAGTTGGGCCCCATGACGCAACAGTAGACTGGCCACGGTGACTCTGCTCCATCGACAGGCGCTGTGCAAGGGGGTCCAGCCGTCAACAGTCCGGGCATTCACTTTGGAGCCAGCATGAAGCAGGGCAGAGACCACCCCAACATGGCCGCTGTATGCTGCACGATGCAATGGTGTGTAGCCGTCTTCATCACAGCAGTGCACAGATGCTGCATCAGTGGCCAACAAGCTGTTCACAGTTGAGAGCTGCAACAAGATCACAGCAATCAGGCTCTGAGTGTTATACTGTTGCAGAGTAATATAACCTTATACCTGCATTTGATTTCAATCCACTCTCATACAATAGTTTACTGACTCAAATACGTTGTTGTCTTTGTGAAGGATGTGATTTTGTGAGCATTGAACATTCTGAGTTTCAACTATGGTTACTTTTGGTTTACGTCAATTTTGCACAAATATGTGGCTTCACAAATATTTTTCAAGCCCAAAGTTAACTCTACTGATAGGTTTAAAATAGCAATTCTTTATTCCCAGTCTTTCATGTTTATAAACACCAAAAATTATTGATTGATGCAACTGTGAGCAAAGACTGATTCTAATGGATTCAATGTAGACAGTCTATCAAATGGATCTGCCATATAAGCTTCAAGAGGTTTAAAAGTATCAAAGATATTTTGCCCATAGCAGTAGGAGAATTGGTTGTGTCTGAATACTTAATTGTGATCTACAGTTTTCTGTCATTTTCTGTACCATTAGTGAAAGATACTGTGTTGTTTTCTATTTTACTCCTGTAGACTGGAGACATTTTCAGAAATCTGAAAATCTGAGCCCATATCTGTGTTTGCATTAATTATCTGTGGCTGGATGGTAAAAAGTCAAGTTCAAAATGCTTTGAAAACATGTACAGCAGATATGTATAGAACACACACAGAAAACAGGAAAATGGCCTCCTACAGTAGATAGATTATGAGGATATTAAAATTTTTCCCACCACTATAGTTTTCGTGAGTTAAAATAGCCTTTAATATTCATCGTATCCAGGGATACTGAGGCCCTTGGACTAATGGAGCATTGAAAATTATGATATCCTTTAACACATTGATTTTATATGGAAATGTGTTTCTTTTGTAGAACGCTATGCACTATGTGTGTATTCACTCCTAACAACTCCGGCGTGACCTTGCTCATTTGACAAAGCCATTTAAATAAATAAATGAGAGGCCTGACAGTTGTAATTGTACAGTCAGACAGTGTAATTAATTATCGTGTGACTATTTTTTAAATTCTGCTTTGTAGAACAAATCCCAGGTTATGAATGAGACTGAATTTGTGGAGCTTGCAAGTTTTTGGCGTCAGCTTAAAAATAATGCTTATTTTATCAAGCATCAGTTGTATATAGGGCAACACCATCTATTTAAAATGCATTTGAAGATCATTTTTAATCTGTTTTTGTGATTTTATGTTGATTATGAGTTATTGTGACAAGGATTTAATGCCATAGACAAGGCAAACTGCATGTGTATAACAGAAAGACCAAACAAAGTAGGCCAATAGTTACTATTTCTAATGATATAACATTGCTAATGGGGAAATGATTACCATAATCATAGAGCTTTAGTACAAAATCAGAGACACACAATTGTGTAATGAGGCCTTTTGTTTTGTGAGCAGGTGACACCCATTAGGTGAAATAGCCCTAAATGTGTTGAGATAGAAATGAGGAGGCCCAGAAAAAAAAGGCTATCAACTGTTGAGCAAGCAACATTTCACCATCACAACAGATACTAGGTGCTGCCAGGGTAACTGAAAAAAGTTTGCGCTCTATATTAATCCATATGCTTGATTTACAAAGAAGAAAAACCTAGTGGAGTTATATATTATTAACTACATTGGTCTAATTCATAAAGAGTGGTAGGCAATCATTTTAAATTAACATTCATGTGCTCAAGTATACAGTTATGGCAGACGGCCATCCATCCAGAGTCTGGCTCAAGGTTTCTAACCCTCAAAAGGCATTTTTTTTCACCATCCCCTGGACAACATTTGATTGAGGGGTTTGAAATTTTCATCGTAGGTGCATGTCCACTGTGAGAGACATAATAAAAAAATAAATAAAATCCTGAAATCACAATGTATGATTTTTTAACAATTTATTTGTGAGATACAGCTGCAAATAAGTACTTGAACACCTGAGAAAATCAATGTTAATATTTGGTACAGTAGCCTTTGTTTGCAATTACAGAGGTCAAACGTTTCCTGTAGTTTTTCACCAGGTTTGCACACACTGCAGGAGGCATTTTGGCCCACTCCTCCACACAGATCTTCTCTAGATCAGTCAGGTTTCTGGGCTGTTGCTGAGAAACACGGAGTTTGAGCTCCCTCCAAAGATTTTCTATTGGGTTTAGGTCTGGAGACTGGCTAGGCCACTCCAGAACCTTGATATGCTTCTTACAGAGCCACTCCTTGGTTATCTTGGCTGTGTGCTTCAGGTCATTGTCATGTTGGAAGACCCAGCCACGACCCATCTTCAGTGCTAACTGAGGGAAGGAGGTTGTTCCCCAAAATCTCGCAATGCATGGCCCCGGTCATCCTCTCCTTAATACAGTGCAGTCACCCTGTCCCCTGTGCAGAAAAACACCCCCAAAGCATGAGGCTACCACCCCCATGCTTCACAGTAGGGATGGTGTTCTTGGGATGGTACTCATCATTCTTCTTCTTCCAATCACGGTGAGTGGAATTAAGACCAAAAAGTTCTATTTTGGTCTCATCTGACCACATGACTTTCTCCCATGACTCCTCTGGATCATCCAAATGGTCATTGGCAAACTTAAGACGGGCCTTGACATGTGCTGGTTTAAGCAGGGGAACCTTCCGTGCCATGCATGATTTGAAACCATGACGTCTTACCAACAGTAACCTTGTAAACGGTGGTCCCAGCTCTTTTCAGGTCATTGACTAGTTCTGGGCTGATTCCTCACCTTTCTTAGGATCATTGAGACCCCACGAGGTGAGATCTTGGATGGAGCCCCAGTCCGAGGGAGATTGACAGTCATGTTTAGCTTCTTCCATTTTCTAATAATTGCTCCAACAGTGGATCTTTTTTCACCAAGCTGCTTGGCAATTGCCCCGTAGCCCTTTCCAGCCTTGTGGAGGTCTACAATTTTGTCTCTGGTGTCTTTGGACAGCTCTTTGGTCTTGGCCATGTTAGTAGTTGGAGTCTTACTGATTGTATGGGGTGGACAGGTGTCTTTATGCAGCTAACAACCTCAAATAGGTGCTTCTAATTTAGGATAATAAGTGGAGTGGAGGTGGACTTTTTAAAGACGGACTAACAGGTCTTTGAGGGTCAGAATTCTAGCTGATAGACAGGCGTTCAAATACTTATTTGCAGCTGTATCTCACAAATAAATTGTTAAAAAATCATACATTGTGATTTCTGGATTTTTTTTTTTTATTATGTCTCTCACAGTGGACATGCACCTACGATGAAAATTTCAGACTCCTCCATAATTTCTAAGTGGGAGAACTTGCAAAATAGCAGGGTGTTCAAATACTTATTTTCCTCACTGTATATATATATATATATATATATAAATTGATTTGGTAATATTTTTGTTATTTGTTTCTTATAACCACAAAATAGATAAGCAACCTCAAAAGTGTGAGCATTTAGACAGTCATTTCCTGACTTTATAAAAAAACTTTTTTAATTATGATAAAAAAATTATCTTCAAATTGCATACTGCAGACTTCCATTTTACAAATTTGCAGAATCAACTGGGAGTTTAATTACACTAATTTATTTATTGTAACTTAATCACATAAAATGTTTTTCATTCATTGCAATGGAGATTCAAGTCACACCAGTTTAAGTAACAGTGCCAGGACAATCCTTCTGTCACTACTATATATTCTAATGTCCAATAATAGCATGTGGCAAAGAGTCACTTACTCTGTTGTTTTCTGCAGCCCACAATATAAGCTCTTTAGGTTTGTCTTTGAGGGACACCTCCTTCTGCAGATACCACTCCTCACTGCGCTCCTCTCTCTCCTCGTCTGCCTCCTCCTCCTCCTCACTTCCAGTCCAAAGGCTGCTGGTTCCACGTGGGATCAGGTGTCCGTGTGTGTCCAGAAGCTCCAGTTGGTTAAAATCCTCTGGAAACTCCATCACTCACTACAGAAGTCACACAGTTAATGCTTATAAGACAAAGAAGGTTCCGTTAGTATAGCCTTCAGTTCTTCTTAGTATGCTTTTGCGTTTTAAGTGGGACATAACAATGAGAGCGATTATTGTCCCTGGCAATTCTGAAGTGTAAGTGTTTACGGCTGCTGGGGACGACGGTAGCTGCAGTGGACTACGTATAAAATTGCGTGAAAAAGCTACTCAAATAATATTTACCTGGCGAGGCGGAAGTAAGAGCTGATACAGAGAATGTCCAAAACACGAAACCTATTGCATTTATTTTAACAAAGTAGAAAATATCTAATTTCTCTCACGCATACTTTCTGAATTATATTCACTGTTCAGCTGTAGAAGGGCATCCTGGGATATGTAGTCATTTACTCGGTTAGCGCCCTCAAAGTATGATGCATGAAAACAACAATTCCCACAATTCCACTTGCTTTCTTCTTCGGTGAAATATGAAGCTCAACAATTGCGGGTTTCACCGTTTACGCCCCTGCGCCATTGCGTTTCTGGCTACAGGAAAGATATTTATACTCACGGAGCACACGGAGGACTCAGAAAACAAAACAAAAACAAATACAAAAAACCTAACTAAAAGAAACCATATTTCTAAAAGTAGAAATATTTGTGCAAACCATCTGTAGCCTAACTTGTTTCCCTCTTTGTCATATGCTATAGGGTTAATGCAACCATAAACACAACACTTCTTCTCTGTAAGTGTGTTTTCTTCAATAGCTTTTTTCTTATTTTTAATTTCCTGTGTAATAATTTCAGTGTCAAAATTATCTTTTATCTTGTTATTCAAATTGTTTTCATATTTTAAACTCTATTCACAAATAGCTAGACTTAAAATAAAGTGTACACTTAGATACATCTACATAGTGTATGTCTATGATGATTATGATTTGCATAGACTATATTAGGTATTTCGTATAGCCTAATGAAATCAACATGAATGTGTTGACTGAGAAAAACTGAAAAAAGTGTACATTTCAGATTTGATTTATCTTTAAGAAAGTTGAGAGTAATACTAGAGAACATTGTTAGCATTTTGATTACCTGTGACAAGAATTAATTTAGTGAGGGTGTTATTATGACTGTGATTTCACATGTGAATAAGAACCGGAAATACCCAGTAATAATGCCAATTTAGGAAAAAACTAACTTGTGAAAATACTTGCTGATGTAATGACAGCACAATGCCTTTATGCATATTAATTGTATGAATGAATATCCATGCTAAAATGCAGAATATTTGGCACATATCAAACATGACTCATGTAATTTAGAAAAATCTGTGATGAATCAGAAGCTCTTAAGTAATATAAATATTTATTCTGGAGTCAACTGGTGTGTCCAGGCATTTTAGAAGATTGCCAAATTTAAGAATATGAAAATGCCCAAAGACTGACAGTAACATAATAATTTATAAATAAACAGTTTTTTTCTACATCTTTTATTACATTTTTAGAGAATTAGAAAATATTAAAAACAAATAAGGTAATATTTTTAGTTCATGTTCAGTAATACTTTTGACATGATGTATATTAATATTTCAAAAGAACACGTCTGTTCTGATGACTGGCTACCATATACAGATGAATAATGTAAACCTTTCCGTTCATGTATTTGTTTCATACCTCCAAATAAAAATAACCATTTTACTACTACTACTACTACTACTACTACTACTACTACTACTACTATTATTATTATTATTATTATGGATTTTGATTGTGTTTTACATTAGTCCATGATTCATTCACTCCTCAGTCACACTGGATGGTGGTGAGCTACTTCTGTAGCCACACTTCCCCTGGGCAGACTCCGACCATCAAACACAGGCACACTGACACAGTCATTCATAGGCAAGGTGGGTGTCTAGGAAACAACAACAGTATGCAATGCTACTGATCAAACCGCCCATAATCACAAACCATAAGGGCTTCAGAAAAGCCTTGAGTGCAATTTGACAAATGATTTTTGTTTCCACAATCCAGAAGGTGCAGAGAGAAAATGGGGTCACTCGAAAGAAACTAGGTTTTAGTGCAGTCCTGTTAGAACAGGAAGTGGCCATCCCTAAAGGGTTTCCATGCATGCCTAGGTGCTTGCTTTTATACACCTGTGGCCATGGAAGTGATTTAATTCAGTTATTTGGGTGGGTGAGCAATTAGTTTTGGCAATATAACATATTTACCTGGATTTAACTTAATTTACATAATTAAACAATTTAAACTAATGAAAAGTGTATTTGAAAACCTTTGTGGTTCTTTTATTTTTAGGAAACAGTAGTTTTACACTGCTCTCACTATTTTATCCTTGAATTTGCATAAACTCTTCCTGCAAAAGTCAGTCATTATTAAAATTCAGGTCCTTAAGTGCTTCAAAGGGACCCAGCCAGTTGACTCGAGGAGATCATTTGCCTGCATCTGCCTCTCGTATTAAACCTGAAAGAATGCTGCCTATGTGTGAGCGTGATTAGTTATTATGCTGCTACAAAGGAGCTCGTCTAATGAACCAATGAGGTCGCTCCCTCTCGTTCTCTCACTCGCTCTCCTCTCCTTTCCAATCCACAAGGAGCGCGCAACATCTGTCGCGCAGCAGAGTGGCATCATCACACAACTTGTTGCTTTTGCCGGACCATCTTGGAGACACTGTCCGCACAATTGAACATAACCACAGCTAGTGAGAGGGCTTAAAATGACCGTTACGGATCTTGGAGTACTTGTGCTGTTTTGGCTCGGGACGGGAGACGCACTTAACCACAGCTCACTTTTGGAAAAAGGGATATTTTCTTACTCGGAGAACCTGCTAAACGCATCCGGGCAGTTGGACAATCGGACATCGGGCTTTTTCCTGCTGGACTTGGACGACGGTCTGCTGGAGGACTGGCGCTCTCTGGCCAGTAGGACGCGCAGCGGGGAGTCGCAGGGGGGGTGCGTCAAAGCACTGTTGGTGGCCGCGTACTCTCTCATCATTGTCATCTCGCTGTTTGGGAACACGCTCGTTTGCCATGTGGTGGTCAAAAACAAACGCGCGCAGTCCTCCACCAGCCTTTTTATAATGAATCTGGCCGTAGCGGACATCTTCATCACTGTGCTCAATACTCCCTTCACTTTGGTAAGACTCCTGCTGGCTCTGTGCGCGCGAGTTAAGCTTTATGTTGGCGTTACACAACTTTGTAGCTCGTTAAATGGAAGTAGACAAACTTTAATCACTTGTACTCAGCTATTTTTTTTTTTTTTTTTTTTTTTTGTAGTGCTTTTGACACGATGGCACAGGATTCTCATATTGTAGGGCCTAGGTCATATGATTTTGTACTATTTGCATAAATATATTTTTACCTAAAGGGACTTTTAGCCTAGGCTATATGTTTATTATGGTTTATGTTGGTCTAACCCAGCCAGTACAGATTTCCACACTTCATGGCTTTGCAAAATCAATTGATGTCAGCTGGAAGGCAGGAGCCAGTATTACTCTATGGTTTAGCCACTATTTTTAAAAGAAATATGCAAATAGAAAATTCATACTTGAACCTGATTATTTTTGTGAACAATTGCGTTCACAACCTCTTTATAGTTATGTTAACATGGCCTTTCTACTAATGACACCCCCCACCCCCACAATCCATTAACATTTAGTTAATTTGCTGTGACAGAAGGGAACGTTGGACTTTGTGCCAGTTTTTTGTTTCATGCCAGCTGCAGAGATATTAACCATAAACAATGCCAAAATGTCTGCATACTGAGTTTGTCTGCCCTCCATTGCTGTAGTCCTATAGAAGGTTAGAAACTATTTTAAAAAGACATATCCAAAGAGAACTTCCCCAAATTTTGAACCTGAATATTTTTGTTAGTGATTGGGTCCACAAACTCACTATATTTATCTTATGGGTTAAGCTGAAGCCATGGGGCCAAGCACTGCACAGCTCAGAGGAACAAATAGAGATAGAATCAGCAGAACTCACAGAAACAGGGGAGATTAGAAGTTTGTTGTTGGTTTCTTAGTATGATCAGTTGTAGCAACCATAAAAAACACAAAACATCTGATTATTGACATTTCCATATCATTTTTGCCTGCGTCCACCTCAGTCTCACGCTGTAAGCCTGTATGTCGTGTCGTCAAGTGAACACAATCTATTTGGTCAGATCCTAAAGCCCATTATCACAAACAGCATGTCCTTATAGGTCCCACCATGATCATCACCCCTTGTCCTTAAGTGCCTCAAAATCCCTTCAAAAGCTCAGTCAGAGAAAAAATGTCAGCCTAGAATCCCTTAGAGAGCCACAGAGGGTCCACTTCAGACTGTACAGCGTCTGGAGAACAGCTTTGAAAAATGGTCAAAGATTTTGTTTGAGTGTGTGCTTGTGTGTCTCCCATAGGTGCGCTTCGTGAACAGCACCTGGGTGTTTGGGAGGGCCATGTGCCACATCAGTCGTTTTGTACAGTACTGCTCCCTGCATGTGTCCACTCTTACACTGACCGCTATAGCTCTGGACAGACGACAGGTAGGTGCACACTGTTCTTCATTGCTAGTAGAAAATAAAATGCCATAGGAGTTCATTCTTGAGTTTTAAAAATACCATATTTTCCGGACTATAGAGCGCACCTGAATATAAGCCGCACCCACCATGTTTTTGTTTTTTTAAATTAAAATGTACAAGCCGCACCGGACTATAAGCCGCCGATATCCAGGTTGAGAAATTAGATATTTACCGGATACACACTGCATGCGAATCCGCTCCGCTGCACTGCGCCACGCACTCTGCAGTAAATATGCAGCAGTTCTAGTGAATGAGAGCGTTTCCACAGCCTCCACAGCTCTGTGCCCAGCTACTTCCCCGTTAGAAAAGAAACCTCCGTAAAATGAAAGTGAAGTGAACTCCAAAGCAATCTCATATTAAACTATTGTTTTCTGTAATTCAGCTTCTAAACACATAGTTGTTTTGGACTTTTTAATGGCTTTTATGGCACAAACTCATACTTCTCGCGCATGCTCTTCCCGAGCTGCTCAGGGCTCCGCAGCCCGGCGCAGCGGCGTGGAGATGGATCCAGTAGGTGAGGGTCTGCGCAGTCGTTCAGTGGCGGCCCGCGCACGCTGAAGAAAAAGCCGCATCTTTGTATAAGCTGCATGGTTCGCAGCGTGGGAAAAAAGTAGCGGCTTATAGTCCGGAAAATAATATATGCTTTTATAGGCGAAGTAAGGCGAAGTCTTGTGGGTCAATAGCCCAGAGATTGACAGAAATTAATGTGCAGGTGCTTAGGAAAGGCTGTGAATGAAGAAATGTCTATCAATGTACAAAATATACACACAAAAAAGTAAAACTAGGGGCCCTCAGAGAACATAGACTTCTGCCAAGGCACTGGTCCTATCTCATAATGGTAGATAGATATTGTGCCCAGACTCAAACTCAAATATCCCCTTGGAATGGAGGGATCGTGGCAGAGGGCGAGATGAGACAACGTGGACTGAATTGATGATGCTAATTTGAAAACAGGTAAGCGCAGCTTGGTGTGACCAAAAATAGGCAGACAGTTAAAAGCAAAATGTAAAGTTTTATTAAAATATCTTAAAAACAAATCTACAATAAAATGAAAGCACCTAAAAGACAGAGTTAAAAACTGAAATAAATAAAATACTGAAAAGGGGGCCAGAGGGCAGCAGACAGCACTCTGCTGTTGCGTGTGGTTGTTGTCACGGTGCTCTTCACCTCTCGTCTTGCTTTGGACCTGCTCTGCTACTCCTGCAACACTGCTGTCACAGAGGCCTATTGCTGGAAGCCAGTTGAACAAACTCAGAGTTGCAGACTAACTTCTGGGTTGATAAAACTAAACAAATCCAAACCTAGTAACTTTGGGTTGATGTGTGGTACTGGCATAGTTCAGCCAATAGCGTTTATTCTCGAGGGGAAGAGGGCGGGGCTATCACAGCAGAGCACAGGTGAAGCTGATCACAGCAGGGACACACAGGCGAAGCTGATTGCAGTCGGCATCCTAAAAAAAGTTTGGTTTCAAATGACAGTATATTGGCAATGAAGATAAAACTGCTTTAAATATAAAAAATATAAAAACTCATAACCTCCACCTGTTTCATGAGTTTCAGTAAATTCTTTAGCCTATGAATGTTTTTTGTTTTTTTCTGTAACTTAAATACGTAAACATAAGCTTTGACACATTTCTTTTAATGTGAAAAAATTGAGGCCTAGAGCAAAAGGTGAGGAGAAGATGTGTCGTGTGTCATTTTGCTTACTGCTGATTAGTCCATGTTGGTTTCTCAGTCTCTAAAACAAAGCCTACCCTGTTCCAGACCAGGGCAGCTGTGTGCTTTTACCATGACAAATAACACTGCTCTAAACCAAAACCTCTTTCTGTAGACAGAAAACTCTGAGTTTCCTCAAAGTTAATCTGAACTTACCCTGAACTTAAACTAAACCAGCTTCTAGCAATAGACCTCTGAGGCACCACTAAGCCACACAACACACAGGCCAGAGCACAACAAACAAACAGAGCCTAAGGCAATGTAGAAAATACTCATAGGGCAAGGCAAAGTTCCTCACTCTGCCCTGTGTTCAGCGTTGTGGTGCTCCTTCCATGAGTTGGCTTCCTTCTGGTGACTGTCGTGCTCCATATCCCTCGCAGTGCCCACTCTGTTCTCCCCGTCCCATTTATAGCAATCACTTTTCTTTCTGTGTTTCCTATCACAGCACAAGTGTTTGATTGCGGTACACCGGTGACTGGAGCAGAGACTCATGGTTTGGTGTTGTCTTAGCGACAGGCTGGGGAGGTTGGATTTAAAATGCATGTAGTTCTATAAACCCTAACCCTATTATATTCAGTCAACCATAGTCAGTGTGCTGCTCTCACAACACGTAACTATGTGTAGCTAGAGAGACAGCAAATAAATAATAAAGGAGGCTCCTGACAAGGGTTGCTTATGGAGGTTCTTCTTTGTGTGATATTGTGTGATAGATTTTGTTACTGAAACACACAGCAAGACAAATGATCAGCTACACTGTACATGCAAAACATTTGAGAAAAAGATGTGGCACATGATATGGGAGCGTTAGCTTGGCTTTGACGCCAAGATGTTTTCACAGTGCTAAGCTTTGTAACAATAACAATCAATATTTATGTGCTTCGTAATTGTAACACATTAATACTAACAAAGGCGTAAGTCAGGCACAAGTGTTATAACACATTCAGTGCTAAGAGCTGTTCAGTCCCAAACTGCTGGGAACACCAATGGCTTGTCCAAAAACCTTCAAAGAAGAGAGTAGTTATCAAAACTAAAGCTTTTAAACTAAATCTAATCTATTTATTTATTAACTATGAACTAGTATTCAAATAACTTCACCCCCTTCACCCAAAGACATGACATTGTGTGTAGATTAAACATCTGATCAATGAAACTGGACAGACGTAGCCAATTAGAATTCAGGAGCAGCACCCACATATGAAAAATGAACTGCCTCTGTACTGACAATTTAAAGCAGAACTTAGTAACTTTTTTTTTTTACCTTAAATAAACAGTTTTGGAGTCCTTGTGATGGTTAAATGAGTTGTTGGGTGGTAAATGAAGCGCCTATCATCTCCCCTGGTGTCTCTGGGCTGAAAATAACACTTGCAACAGTGAGTGCCGCTGACCTGGTGTCAGAGAAATCTCGGGTCTTGTGAGAAAGTGGCACATCACAGTTAGCAAAACAACAAGCTAGCAATTGCTTTATTTTTTGATTTTCGTCATGGCAGAGGGGCCAAATGGTGGAACAAACTTTGTATGGATACGAGGAGGAGAAAATGAAATTAAAGCCAAGCGAGGGATCACAATAGGAGTCAACTGGACTTGTATTGTTATTATTGTTGAGTATTTATGATAGGGCTTTTTGCTGAAATGTAGGGAGCAGTCTATAGAGGAAAATGAGACAAAACAGTGAAGAAATGAGAAGAGTTACTGAGTTCCGCTTTAAAACAACCGGTCGGTTGAGATCAGTGAACACAACTTGAATGGAACCTTTTTCACATTATGCTAAAGAAAGTGAATGGTTTGGCTGGCCAGGGTTGCAATGGTACATTCAGTTATTCAACAATTTAAATTAATTAATGCTAGGTATCAGTAAAAAGACTGTCTGAAATTTAACATTTTGGAGATTGTGATGTCAAGACAGAAACAAAGATTATATACATTTATGTAAATTGCCTTTAATGCTTATCAGCAGAAAACAACATTTATCATAGGATTTTGGAAAGTACAACGATATAGACAAGCAAACTGCACAATGACCGTGACTCTTAGGCTATATGCACACAAAGACGAAAACGTTATCACTTCAAAAATGTTTTCTGTAAACACTGCACTGTCTCAGAAAATGTGCACGTCCACTCAAAACCACTGAAAACGCTGTAATCCATCTGCCAGGCCTGTTGGTGGTGCTGTAACACTGCCCCAGAAAAACACAAAAAACAGATAGGTACGCACAGAAAACAGGTGCGATATAAACACATGAATGTATTATAGAACTGGATAATGAATGACATCACGACCACGGTTGTTTTCAGTAGCCATGTTCATTGACATGTGATGCCTAAAAAGTTTTTTACTTCCACATTACTTCCACGTTGTGCGACCCATAGAGCAGTCACACTGTGGCCCTCAAGCAAGCGCGGTCTTGCTTTGCGTACCACGTGATCGACTCTGACCAGTGGCGGGCTAGAGCTGTGACATCACAAAGCGTAAAAAGTAATTTTTTAGCCAAAAAGATTTCAAACAGGTGTCCATGGTGTAAAAACGGCTGATAAACACTACAAAACTCAACCATTTTCTCAGCTTTTGGTGCCCTGTCAGCCCACCAGGTGTTTCTTTTTACATTGCGCTCTATGGGAAAAATCCTTTCTGGGCTGTATGGGATTTTTCTGCTGCAGTTTCACAGAGTGGCCACTAATCAAAACTGGCATCAGGGGAGAGGGGGCAGTGCCCTATCCAGGTCTTATTATACATCCATGTGTAAACATAAGAACATGGCGGGGAATATGAATGTGCGAGCTAGAAAGGTGACCTTAGTCTGTAGTGAGAGGAGCAGAATATTTTGCTGTAAAAGGCATAAAAAGCTTCACAGCATCTGCAGCTCGAACACGACACACTGTAAGACGCCGTTGTTGTTGTCGGAGTTCAGCACATACGGGTTAAGGGAGAGCTGGGGTTACCGTGTCAATGTTTCAGAAAAGCTGTAAACGCGGAAACATGAACATGGCATTTTCATAAATCTTTCCACTGAAATCAGAGTAAGATTTTTTTTTTTTTTTTTGTCTCTGAATTTCAGTAACTGAAATTTGAGTATCTATTTTTTTAAATATCAGAATAAAAAAATTGCCTTAAAAAAAACTGATACATATATTTTTGAGTCCTCAAATTTGATTGGCCAAATACAGAGACTAAAATACGGCGTAAAAAAATTAGCATGAAACATCTGTGTGACTTGCCTCATTTGCACTGGAAGCACTAGTTAATTTTCAATGTGCACAGTGAGATAATAAAAATACATGTCTTTATGTTTGTAATTTTTTTTCTGAAATTTTTAACACTAGAAAAAATACAGTTAAGTAACATTGTGACACTAAAAGATACAAGCATTCAGCTAGCTATGTCATATGAGTCCAGTCGTTGCTGTAATTGGCTAAAAAATGGCTAAATCAAGGTAGCAGTCGCTAGCTGGTGCCTTATTCAATGATCTCCAAATATTCTACTAAAAGTGCCTTCCCTCTACAAACATTTTCAATGGGAGCCCTCACTGTTTGTTCTGTGGAATATATGCGTATGTGTGGAGCTGATACTCTGGCTTTTCTGTAAGGATTACATCCTCTCCCATTTTGACTGGATTGTGTTGTGGTACCACTCCAGATTATTATTGTTTTATGAGTTAGTATTTGATGGAAGTTTGACAAATATGACTAAATATGCTGAAAAAAAAAAGTTCATATGCGCCACCGTGCTGCTCCGTTCATTCCATTTGTGTCTCCATTGGTCTCCGACTCCACACACTTCTCTGTTACTTGAAGAGCGGCTTTTGAACTAAACATACATAGAAACTGCTTTTAACCCTATTAACGCTGTTGCAAGAAAGAGACAGAAATGTGTGCAGCAGTTTATGCGCTAAAAGTTAGCAAAGCAGGTATACTTACCCAAGGCTGGCTCCTGGCATAAACTCTCCAGGAGAGGTTATGTGGTTGTTCAGGGCCACAACCACTAGGGAGGCCACATGAGCAGAGAGGTTCTGACCGCATTCAATTTAGATGCCCACGGTTTTCCTCTGACCCCATACTCCCAGAGCACCCTCTTGTGGGGGGGTGTTCTGGGAGTATGGGGTCCGAGCCCCTCTGCTAAAGGCTGTCCGGTCCCTGTACGAACAGAGCAAGAGCTTGGTCCGCATTGCTGGTTGTAATGGTACGTTCACACCAGACGCGAATCAGGCGTCAGGTGCGAGTCATTACCATGTTAAGTCTATGAAAAGCCTTATCAGGCGTGAACACGCGTCCTGCGGCGCGAATGACGCAAATGGCGCGGCGCGAATGACGCAAATGGCGCGACGCAAATCAAGCGAATCGCGCGAATGACGTGAAATAAGCGTTTGATGCAGGAGTCCCGCGAATAGGTGAAGATGCGAACCGGCGGATGAAGCGAACAACGCAGATTCGCGTCCAACGCTCTGGTCGCGGAAGTTGAAAAATTTAAACTTCTGCGAACATCCGCGGCGCGTTAACCAATCAGGGACCTGCTGTAGCAATGACGTGGTTACGTACGACGTAACAGGAGGGGATCCCTGCTTCGGAGATCCAGCAAAACAATCATCGAGGCTGTCAGAGTGAACCCGGAGATAAAAGCTGCAGCCTACAGCAGCTCTTCTACTTCTATGAAGACAGGAAACAAAAACAGCCCTGATAGAAAACACTATAAATAAAATAAATATGGCTGTTTAGGCTTTGTGTGACTGTGCTGTGGTTTGTTTGTTTGTTTATTAGGATCCCCATTAGCCATTGCCTTGACAATGGCTACTCTTCCTGGGGGCCTCATCATAAAAATCACATTTACAACATTTAATACAATACAATCAATTCACATCACAGGTCTACAACACAGAAGTTGCAAAAAACACAAAAACATCACTCACTTTTAGAATTCACAAAAGATGTACAACCACAGTCGCAAATACATGTACACATATACATAAAAAAATACAACTTCATTTTAATTCATTAAAATATTTGAACAAAGTTTTTTTTTTTAAACTTTAGTGCTTGTTGTGTTTAATATATCTGAGGGAAGGGAGTTCCATGCTTTCATTCCCCGGAAAATAACAGTTTTTTGTCCTGCATTTCTATTACATTTTGGAAGAGTAAAATAACCATAAGCCACATGTCTTATACTAAATCTATGAAAGGCACAGCTAAATGAAAGCTTATCACATAAAACCTTTGGTACTTTTGAAACAGCAATATTTCTAAAAAAGCAAAGAAGGGCAATATTAACAGTGTTTTTCACCAATGACCAACCTAAAGCTCTATGCATGCTGTGAATATTTGTATATGTAGAACAGTTAAGCACACGGCGTGCTGCCTTATTCTGCACTAACTGCAGTTTTCCAATGTTCTTTTCTGAAGCACTTGACCATACCGATGGTATGGTCAAGTGCTGTAGATGAGACAGAACTACAGTTTTAATAACTAGTGAAATATTTTTTTGGGGCAAATAACATGCACATCTTCTAATAACAGCTAGCTGTCTTCCCATAACTGCAACAGTGTGCTCAATCTGCTTCGACCACTGGAGTCTGCTGTCCACAATGGCTCCAAGAAGTCTTGTTTCCTCCACCTGATTGATAACTGTGCCATCCACTGACAGGCTAGTAGTTTTGGATTTGCTTTTAATTTCCAATTAGATCCAAATAAAATACTTTTTGTTTTAGTTACAAAACTAATTTATTGGCACAAGCCCACTTTACAACAGATTTTAGATTACTGTCTAAGGTACTAGACAGTTCCTTAGCAGATGAAGCTGGCAGGTATATCGTGGTGTCATCTGCATACATCACGGCTTTGGCATGATCTAAGACAAGAGGAAGGTCATTGGTGAATATTAAAAACAACAAAGGCCCTAAACAGCTGCCCTGAGGTACCCTACATTGCAATTATTTCAAGAGTGAAAAACTACCATTATAAAACACACATTGTTTTCGATGTGAAAGATAGCTAGCAAACCACCCTACAGTGTTCAATGAACATTTATAACACTTAAGTTTTTCTAACAATAAGTCAAAAGCAGAACTAAAGTCTAATAAAACTGCTCCAATTAGATTATTTTTATCAATAAATTTAAGACAGTCATCTGAGTTAATGTGGTTGCTGTGGAATGACCTTTACAATATGCATGTTGAAATTGAGTAAATAAGTTATTATCTATAAAGAATTGTTTTACTTGTTCAGTAATTAATTTTTCCAGTATTTTACTGAGTACTGGTAGCAGGCTTATAGGTGTACAGTTTAAGCCGCTAAGATTCTCTGAAGCATTTTTTTGAATTGGGACAACTTTAGCAATTTTCCAAGCTGCAGGAAAAATGCTTTTTCTAAACTTGCATTGAAAATATGGCACACAGGTCCAGCTACACAGTTGGCTACTACTTTTAACAGTTTCCCATCTAATTCATCCTCCAGGTTTATTAATATTTATAAAATTTAGTTGCATTTCCACTTGCTTTGTATTTATTTTCTTAAATTCAAAATTGACAATTGTTTTATTCTTTAGAATTTGGTCAGTTCTGTAATCTAGTCCCTTAGATTTATTTATAAATATATCTTGTCTCAATTTAGCTACTTTACCAATGAATACATCATTAAAATAGTTTGCAATCTCACTTGGTTTGGTCAAAAATGTGTTCTTAGTTTCAACAAAGGCAGGTGTTCGACTGGACTGTTTTCCCAATATGTTGTTTAAGGTTACCCATAATTTCTTCCCATCATTTTGATTTTCCTGTATTCTCCACTGGAAATGCAACTTTTTCTTTTTCCTGTTCAAACTAGTCACTCTGTTTTGTAGTTTGCAATATGTTTCCCAATCCTCCTTCAGTCCAGTTGTGTTTGCAGTTTTCTTTGCCACATCTCTCTCTAGCATAAGGCTACGCAATTCTTCATCTATCCATGGTGCTCTTGTACTTCTTACTGTGTATTATTTATGGGAGCATGCCTATTTACTACTGGGTATAAAAGGTTTTCAAAAGCCTTTATCTGGATAGTCTTCCCTGTACACATCTGTCCAACATATATTTTCAACTTCATTACAATAGGTTTTCTGACAGAAATTTTTATATGACCTTTTATAAACTACAGTAGGTTTTCCTTTGGGTACTTTTGTTTTCCTATTTATAGCCACTAAATTGTGATCACTGCACCCAATAGACACAGATATTCCCTTTGTACACATGTCTTTAGTATTTGTAAAGACAAGATCTAAGCAGGTAGATGTTTTTTTACCACAACTGTTTATATGTATTCTAGTTGGTTGATTTATAACTTGTTCTAAATTACATGCATTAGTGACATTTAAAATTTCCCTTTTTAGATAACAATCTTCAGACATCCAGTTTATATTAAAATCACCCATTAAATAAATCTCATACCCCATATCACACACATAATCAATCATTTGGCATAATTCATTAAAATAAGCACTATTTGCACTTGGTGGTCTATAGCAGCATCAGATAAACACTGGTTTAATAAATGGAAGGTGCACCTGCAACCAGAGTACCTCCACACTGTCAGGCATTAGATCTTTTCTTATCTTTACTGGTATATGATTCTGAATATATATAGCAACCCCACCATGTCCATTTCTGTCTTTTCTAAATATATTATAGCCCTGTATCAAGACTGCATCATCAGTGGTACTGTGGTAGCTGTGTTATATGTGATACAAGCCTGTGACAGAGGCTCACTCTGATCATTGTGACATCAGGTTAACTTTACCAAAATAACCTATTGAGATGTTTGTTATATTAGCAGTTATTGCACTCTCCAGAACAACAGAAAATACAGAGCCTGTGACTAGACTAGACCCCAAAAACCACTAGAGAGAGCTAATGTACAAGAAAGAACCCCAGACTGTCTCAGCTCTGTCTCTGGGGTTAATGCTGCTGTACAGCAGTAGTGTCCTGGGGAGATGTCCACATGGGACACAGGTGACCAAACCGGGACAGGCTCATTTGGAAGTAGCCCTAGCGGCCATGCCCCTCATTTGACACGAATTAAACGTCCAATTTGCCTCATTCGCACAAGTGAATTTGCCCTATTTGTGTGAATTTCACGCGCGAATGATGTGAGTGAATTTAAAATGGTCAATTAGATGCGAATGACACAAATTTGACGCCAGATTTGCGTCCGGTGTGAACATACCATAAGTCAGACCTGTTCCCAGTGCATGTTGGACTCTGGCAGGGCTGCCCTCTAACACCGGTTTGGTTAATAATTTTTATGGACAGACTTTCTAGGTGCAGCCAGGGGCCAGAGGGAGTCAGGTTTGGGGCCCACAGAATTTCATCTCTGCTTTTTGCAGATGATGTTGTCCTGTTGGCTTCATCAAACTAAGACCTTCAGCATGTGCACTGGGGCGGTTTGCAGCTGAGTGTGAAGCGGCTGGGATGAGAATCAGCACCTCCAAGTTTGAGGCCATGGTTTTCAACCGGAAAAGGGTGGTTTGCCCTCTCCAGGTTGGTGGAGAGCTCCTGCCTCAAGTGGAGGAGTTTAAGTATCTCGGGGTCTTATTCGCGAGTGAGGGAAGAATGGAGCGTGAGATTGACAGGCGGATCGGTGCAGCATCTCCAGTAATGTGGTCGATGTATCGATTTGTTGTGGTGAAGAAGGTCGATCTATGTTCCTACTCTCACCATGAGCTTTGGGTCCCAGATACAAGCGGCCGAAATGAGTTTCCTCCACAGGGTGGCTGGGCGCTCCCTTAGAGATAGGATGAAGAGTTCAGTTACACGGGAGGAGCTCAGAGTAGAGCCGCTGCTCCTCCACATCGAGAGGAGTCAGTTGAGGTGGCTCAGGCATCTGTTCTGGATGCCTCCTGGTCGCCTTCCTGGGGAGGTGTTCCGGGCATGTCCCACCGGGAGGAGGCCCCGGGGAAGACCTAGGACACGCTGGAGGGACTACGTCTCTTGGCTGGCCTGGGAACGCCTTGGGGTCCCCCCGGTAGAGCTGGAGGAAGTGTCTGTGGAGAGGGAAGTCTGGGCATCTCTGCTTAAACTACTGCCCCCGCGACCCGACCCCAGATAAAGCGGAAGAAGATAGATGGATGGACCGTTTTCATTTTTAATTACTAGTGGCATTTGTGAAGTTCATATTAATTTTGCAAGACTTAAATGGGCTCTAAAAGAAAATTTTAGTAGTGCTAAATGGTGGAAAAAAGAAAATTGGAGATGGAAACAAAAAGAGAGCAGGATAAAGGTAACATTTTTGTTTTTGTTTGTGATTAATTCATTATTTTGCACTCTTTTATCCATTCCTATTTATTCTTCAAAACTTTTTATTCATTCATTCATTTTCTACCACTTTTTCCCATTAAGGGTCACTGGGTGACTGGAGCCTATCCCAGTAACTTTGGGCCGTAGGCGGGGTACACCCTGGACAGGGGCCAGCTTGTCGCAGGGCTGACACAGAGACGAACACAGACAGACAACCATTCACTCTCACATTCATTCACTAGGGTCAATTTAGAGTCACCAATTCACCTAACACATGCATGTCTTTGGACAGTGGGAGGAAGCCGGAGTATCTGGAGAGAACCCACGGTAACATGGGGAGGACATGCAGACTCCACCCAGAGAGTTTGTGTGATGGTGTGTTGGTCGGCCTGGGGCTCGAACCCACGGCCTCCTTGCTAGGAGGTGAGAGCGCTAACCGCTCTGCCACCCCCCACAAAACTTCTTATTTATTGGTTAATTTGTGATATCAAGAAAAACAACTCTGAGGGAACTCTGAGGCCATAGTGCAATGGTGGTCAGTAAGGTTGCTTTAATGGAACAGACATAGCAGACAGAGGTGACAAAGATCCCGCTACTACTGCTCACTCCTACATAGTTTGCAAGTCTGCCCCCTCTGCCCCCTGTGTGTTCCCCCCTCGAGTGTCTGTGTGTCCTCTCCTCTCTAGTGTCTGTGTCCCAACAGCTTATATAGGATACAGGAGATGTAAATGTCCCTGGGTTTACATATAGACTGGTCAAGGATGGACTAAGATTAGCTGGTTAGGGTTCACCTTTCATGCCTAGGAGACAGTGGACACATGTCAGCTAACATCTTATGTCCCAATATGGAAAAGGTCAAAACAACAGGTCACAGCTGCTACATACAAGTCAAGAGAGCAGGAGACATTCAAAAATTCATGATATCAATTTGCTACAATAGACCTTGTTCAAATAAAGTAGGAAATGCATGATTAATTCATTTCTTATCTTTATTATATTATATACTGTTAATATAAAGGCCTATGTGTATGTGTCATTTGGTGGGCCAGAAACAAAATCTTGTTTAGTGCCACCAAAAGCCTAGAGGCCTGTATTTACCTGTAATACTGTTTCCGCCTGAGCAGTGCTGATTGAGAAATGAACTAATTGAGTTTAGCTGTTTAGTGCAGTGGCAATGATTTTTTTGTCATCTGACACTTGATCAGTTGCGGAACAATGATTATATCTTACTAAAATAAAAAGCGCAGTATTAACACAGTATGTTTTCTGTAATATCAAAAACTTGAGTTAAGACATTTGTATAGTTTTTTCTGCAGCTTTTAATCTCCACAGTAAAGTCTAGAGTAGACCAACAGTCTACCAGTCCTATTACATAAACATCTCATGATACTAAATGTTTTATCTTGATTCTTGTAGTGGAATAAAACGATTAATTGTACCCACAATTTACTTCAACCTGGAGCCAGCTGAAAGTATTATGTCATCTAAAATGCACCAGAATGCCGGAAATTACATCTGTTTTTCTGGGGGAGGACCCCCAGACCCCCCTTGCAAACCACAGATTAAAAAGATGACTTGTTTTTGCGATTTATTTATTTATTTTTTTGTTTAACCCCTGCATAGCTTGGTACATGTAAATCAAAGAACTCTTATAGTTTTGCTGCAGAAAATTTTATCGATTAGGTCAAGTACTATAATTTATTCTTACTCAAAGAAGCCATTGTGAGGAAAAAAGAAGTGTTAAAAAATTACCATCGGAGCTCTATTTACGATGCATCGCAAGATAACAACAGCACATCTTGTCCGTAATCCCCATAACTGCAGTAGTTCAGAGTCAACAGATTAATCCACTTTGCCTTAAGTGAAATGAAAAGAACACAGCACAGGGAATGGCAGGTGAAATACTCCAAGTCTTCATTTTTCGATCCATTCTAAATTGTCTGCATTTGCAGCTCCTCACTCCTACCGTGATCAGAGCAGTGTGAATTCCAGTTTTCTCAACACACATTATCCTCTGTGGCACCACACGATAGGCCTGCACACTGTTGTCAAAGTAGTTACTTAAGACCAATGTGAATCATCATTTGGCTTCGCCGCACATGATCAAGAATTCTCAATCTGAACACCATATTCTACTTTTGACTGCAAACACAGTGGTGGGATCTATTATGGCCATGCATTTGTTTTGCTTGTTTAGGTTATAATTATGATAATGTGGCATAATAATGGGGCTATATGAAGGACTTGTGGCAGATTTGATTTTAAGCTTCTGTAATGGCTCATTTGTGTTGCTAATAGCAGCGTTTTTTCTTTCAAAGAAAAAACATAATATACAATAAACACTACTAATACAACAGGCCTTGATAAAGCAGGTGTGAGCATGTGAGGTAACAAATGAGTTATGTGTGATTATTCTTGTCATGTTTACTGGTGTATTCATTACATGCACAAACTCTAGTGTGCTCCACACAAGCGCCATCTGACAGTAGCACAACCAAATCTATTTCTCTTTGGCCATGTCCAATTACTCATTTTGCTTTCATCTTCTGTTGGTGCTCCTTTGTCTCATACAAAGAGAAAAGCTATCTGTCAATCCTTGTTACACAGACATTATTATACTTGACAAATGAACTTTATTTTTTTATTTAATTAAAAAAATACATTTTAATAACATTTTCATGAAAGTTTAGTAATAGGCCAAGGAATAAATAATAATAGTTCTCCAGGAATGTTTTATCTTTACCAGTCTGTGTATATGCGAGATAGAGCCAGCGTTAACTCCAGCCACAAGGGTCAGTAAAGGAACATTTTAGCGGATTCTTTACTCGATACAAGGACTTGGCGACTCAGTGGATACAGCATTTATCACTGAAGATCCCTTGAATCCTGGTCTAGGCACTATATTTGTGCCACTGCGAGGTAGGGCCTGCTTCTTCAGTATGCAGATCGGCTAACTTGGTCTGGAGCAGCATAAGCTCTAGTATAAGCTAAGAAAACGTGTCTTTGACCAATCAGTGATGAGAAACCAGCCAGTGTGATTGAGGAGAACACTGCACAAGAGCACGAGATGAGACGATTATATTTCTCCAAATCTTTCTATTGAATCCTCAGGTTAAACAGACTCTGTAATAAAGATTTGAACATTAAAATGTAAACTACTGCACCCTCAGCCCATGTCTGCTTGTTGGTCTTTGCACTACTTGGTATAGGCCTATGTGCCATTAATTCAGTCTATGGCTGTATACTACTTTTTTTTTTTTTAGTGTTTAGTGTGTGTATCTATGGTTTAGTGTAGTTTCTAGTTGGTATTCAATCACTGTGACATTGACGTCATTGGTCGTTTTGCCCAGACTCCAGCACCCTGCTAAATGCCCACCATGCTGTGCCTAATAAAAAAAAAAATAATAATAATAATAAAGGTAGCTCTCCTAGCCTTGATGATTTTAAAAGTAGGTCGTATGCCACCGGTCTAGATAGTATTGTTGCTCAATACTAATGGTAATTTATATTTTGCATATTGATTTTAGCCTATTGTTTTTGGTGTATATTGTTGCGTGAGAATTTCATTGCCCCCTCTTTATTTAATATAGATCCCCCATTGCCCCCTCAATGATGTCTGGAGCCACCCCTGATCCAAAGACACTCATGTTTGGTTTTGTCTGTCAGGGTAGGACAGACATATCTGGGATAAGTTCAACTAGCTTTGGGGCCTTGTGTCAATGTTTAAAATCAAACAGTCAACATGCTTGGCCATGTTGTCAATATATTTCTGGGAGACTTTTCTCATGTGAACTATGGCTTAGGTTTGGTTCAATGATTCAAAATGCTCCAGTGTTTTATTTTTTATTTTATTTTTATTTATTTATTTATTTTTTGTGTTTTTCTGCACTAGAAAAAATAAATTCAAAATCATCTGCATTAAGCCTAAGTGTTTGCTGAAGACAAGAAGATTATTACATTTGGTAATGTTTTGGATCACTGTCTGGATCAAGGTATTCATCTCCTGGCTATATAGGCTCACACTTCTACAGTTGTGAAACATAACAATCAGACACAAGAGCTGAGCAATGCAATCACGAAGACAACACAAGTGCACTGCAAAAGAAAACTTTATGGATGGAATTTTGTAACTGATAATAGGTATCATTGTAATTCTTGTCTACTACACTAAAAAATGTAGGCTCTGACTGTCACAACACCTTTTCATTTGGGTGGCATTAGCCCTGTAACTGACACAAAAACCTTCTTTGGAAACAGCAATGAATGCTCAGACCTGCCTTGAACATTAAAGTGATCTCAGGAATGTGCTTGAGAATGTTTAGATAAAAACTTTTTTTTTTTTTAAAGGAGTCAAAGCAACTGAAAAAATATAATTTGTAACTTTAAAAATGAAAATGCTGGTATCACACCCCAATATTAAGCATCAGATAAATCTAAATATAACAGACATTAGACACTATGGATGTCTGAGACAGGAGCAAATATTTACCATCAGTAGATGACCTGAAGAAGATTAAGTCAGAGTTATTGGTTAACAAGGTCCAGACAGAACTTGATGTGGCCTTGGTACAGCTGTATCTATCTAGGTGTTGTTGAGGGGATAGTGTTACGTCAGGGCAGGGGTCAGCAACTTTTGGGATCCAAAGAGGCAATTATTCCTTAAAATACAAAATTTTAATCTGTAAAGAGCCGCAGCCAATTTTATTGTACAAAAGTGGCTTATAACTGAAATATAGTCTGTGGGTGGTCATTAATATTTGAAAACTATAATGAACTGTCTTAAATACTGCACTGACTATCTCACCTAGAGAACTAGAGTTTCATCCTGTAACTATTCTTGGTGCTTGTCCGTGGCTCTTCTAATCAGTTGTCTACTAATTCTTTTGTTGCCGCAGGTTGCAGACCCCTGTGCTAGGGATACATACAGTACATGTTATTAGTTTTATGAATAAGAGTATGAATGAAGGTAAGAAAATAAAATCTATTTTAAGTATATAATAGTTATTATACTACTCACCACTAAGTTATAAACCAGTCTATTTTAGTAATTGACTAAAATTATGTATTAAAAAAACAGTTGTGTTGTAGTGTTTTCAGTACTGGCAGCCTTACATGACCTACCTAATGACCCTGCAGGACTGTTTTGCAAGTGAGCCCCACATTTTGCATTTTGGTGTGGTTAATGTCTGGTAACTATGTTGTTGTTGTTGTTATTGTTGTTGTTGTTGTTGTTGTTGTTGTTTTTAATTGATTTATTGCTTGATTCTATATAAAAAACAACATAAACACGTAAACATAAAAAAACCACACAAAAAAACAAAAAAAACACAACCCAACAATGACAAAGCTTATTTGTCTGACAGAAATTAGCTTCTTTCAAATTTATTGGCAGCTTGACTACCTTAGTAGGGTACGGTAGTAGAGTTTTTAAGATGCACTTTATGTGACAATAGAAAAACCTTTTCAAACCGATTACTGAGAAAATGGTGAGACCTATTCTTGTTCATCTTCCACTTTATCTACCACTGCTTTCATAAAACAGTTTTGAGCAAAGGAGCATTTACAAAGAACATGCAGATTTTTAAATTGGTTACCTGTTGTCAAGCTACACAGAGTTACACGTATTTTTCATTGTTACAATACTTTGCCATTTTTGTACTTGTCGAAGAAAATTTGAATAAACTTTTTAAACTTTAAAAGTAAGCAAGTGTGTCTACAAAAATGCTTAGTGTCTCATGCTGGTTTGGTATTTTAGTAATCTCATTCACTGTCAAGATAAAGAAGAGAATTTTGTTCTGTTTTTCCACAAAAAAATATTTGCACTGTTGCAGCAAGTACTTCCTTCACGAAGGCAAGCAGGGAAATGGGCAGCTTTATTATATGAGCAACTTTGACAAGGGCCAAAGTGAGATGGCAAGATGACTGCTGCTCTGGGGTTCCTAGCCCTCAGTGGCCAGTATCAGTCAACAATAGTGACAGATGGTGCATGTGGGGAGTGAAGAAGTTGATGCTGGCTCTGATAGAAAAGTGTCAGAACATATTGTTATGCCTTATTGATATATATAAACTCTCGTGGAAAAAAATCCATTGCATCTTTTCAATAAAGATGAGCAGCGAGGAAAAAAAGTCTGATATTTTGAAGGCCAAGCAAAACCAAGCCATTTTATTTATATAGGACATTTCAAACAACAGAACATTGCACCAAAGTACTTTAGAAGCAATAAATTACCCCACTAAGATTCAGTCATATAACATAAGAGTCCAAACAGAGGCCTTGCTGGCAATAATGGTAGAAGCATAAAGCATTTACAGTACACTCTCCCTGCAATGCAGTAAATGTCTATAATGTGGTACATTTTTCTACAAAACAGTTCACTGGTATTTTCCTTGCTGTATCTTATGGTGTCTTGAATGATGTTCTGTGACCAGACATCATGACATTTTGAAAAGCTACGGTAGCCAGTGAGGGTTAGGTTGTCCTTTGAAATGCAACACACAGAAATCTGTGAAATGAAAACACAAAAGTAGACAGTTATAAGGAGGAATGTTGTGTCATCCGTGACTGGAAATGTCATTTTGAAAGAAAAAGTCAAGTCTTGTGTGATCATAGATTGATGTGGTCTGTTTGGCAGCTTTGACACAGCAGGTCCAGTGTACACAAGTTTGTTGCAGTTTTATTTAGTCTGTTCTTTGACCAAAGTTGACATAGTTAAGAGAGTCTGTGAGTATGTCAGCAAATCACTGACATCAGAAAAAAGCAGAATAGGGAATAGGGAAAATCAAAACAGGGTTAGAGAAATTATATTGACTTATTTTGAACCTTGTTTTGATTGTAAAAAAAATGGGTGACTGAGAATCTCCACAGATATACTATATAGATACACTACAGTTACTTCAAAATAATATAGTGCATACCAAACAAAATCATTACATGAGTTAAAGTAAAAAATAATTGTGTGTAATGCTTATTAAAGTAAACGCAAAACCCACTGTCACTGTCGCCCCACACTGAGATCATAAAATGCTTTTACTAATTTATATATTTTACAAATGTACTTATTCTAAGTAAAAGTATGTTTTAGAAAATGCACTCAGAAAATAATCCACAATATATACTTAATTTACTTAATTTGAAATAAATATTATCTTATTACCTTCATTTCCAGCTCTTTCCACAACATGGAGTAAATCAGCATCTTTTAAGCCATCATATGATGCTCGTAAATGAGTCATAAAGGCACTATATTAACTATATTAAGATCATTTGAAATGTACTTGACGCTTGCATAAAAATAACCTGTGGTCTGATATACTGACGTCTTATGAAAGTCCTAATATAACTCGTATACACTGAACAAAAATATAAACGCAACACTTTTGCTTTTGCTCCCTTTTTTCATGAGATGAACTCAAAGATCTGAAACTTTTTCTACATACACAAAATAACCATATCTCTCAAATATTGTTCACAAATCTGTCAAATCTGTGATAGTGAGCACTTCTCCTTTGCCGAGATAATCCATCCCTCCTCACAGGTGTGCCATATCCAGATGCTGATGAGACAGCATGATTATTGCACAGGTGTGCCTCAGACTGGCCACAATAAAAGGCCACTCTGAAATGTGCAGTTTAATCACACAGCACAATGCCACAGATGTCGCAAGTTTTGAGGGAGCGTGCAATTGGCATGCTGATGGCAGGAATGTCCACCAGAGCTGTTGCTCGTGAATTGAATGTTCATTTCTCTACCATAAGCCGTCTCCAAAGGCGTTTCAGAGAATTTGGCAGTACATCCAACCAGCCTCACAACCGCAGACGACATGTAACCACACCAGCCCAGGACCTCCACATCCAGCATGTTCACCTCCAAGATCGTCTGAGACCAGCCACTCGGACAGCTGCTGAAACAATCGGTTTGCATAACCAAAGAATTTCTGCACAAACTGTCAGAAACCGTCTCAGGGAAGCTCATCTGCATGCTCGTTGTCCTTATCGGGGTCTCGACCTGACTCCAGGTCGTCGTCGTAACCGACTTGAGTGGGCAAATGCTCACATGCGATGGGGCCTGGCACATTGGAGAGGTGTTCTCTTCACGGATGAATCCCGGTTTACACTTTTCTGGGCAGATGGCAGACAGCGTGTGGGGCGTCGTGTGGGTGAGCGGTTTTCTGATGTCACTGCTGTGGATCGAGTGGCCCATGGTGGCGGCGGGTTATGGTATGGGCAGGCGCATGTTATGGACGAAGAACACAGATGCATTTTATTGATGGCATTTTGAATGCACAGGGATATCGTGACGAGATCCTGAGGCCCATTGTTGTGCCATACATCCAACAACATCACCTCATGTTGCAGCATGATAATGCACGACCCCATGTTGCAAGAATCTGTACACAATTCTTGGAAGCTGAAAACATCCCAGTTCTTGCATGGCCAGCATACTTACCAGACATGTCACCCATTGAGCATGTTTGGGATGCTCTGGATCGGCGTATACGACAGCGTGTTCCAGGTCCTACCAATATTCAGCAACTTCGCACAGCCATTGAAGAGGAGTGGACCAACATTCCACAGGCCACAATCGACAACCTGATCAACTCTATGCGAAGAAGATGTGTTGCACTGCATGAGGCCAATGGTGGTCACACCAGATACTGACTGGAGTCCCCAGACCTCCCAGTAAACCCCCCCCCCCCCCAGTAAAACAAAACTGTATGTTTCAGAGTGGCCTTTTATTGTGGCCAGTCTGAGGCACACCTGTGCAATAATCATGCTGTCTCATCAGCATCTGGATATGGCACACCTGTGAGGAGGGATGGATTATCTCGGCAAAGGAGAAGTGCTCACTATCACAGATTTGACAGATTTGTGAACAATATTTGAGAGATATGTTTATTTTGTGTATGTAGAAAAAGTTTCAGATCTTTGAGTTCATCTCATGAAAAATGGGAGCAAAAGCAAAAGTGTTGCGTTTATATTTTTGTTCAGTGTATCTGTGTGAGATATGATCGGTCTGTCTTAATTAACATACAGCACACTTCAGGCATTTTATCTCTGAAATCTCCTCTTTACTGCTGTCCTTGAATTAAAATTCGAAGATTACCTAATCCCAAACAATTGACCCAAGTGAGTGTAGCTATAGGAACAGAGGGACACGCCCACTGGCCAGTCAAACATGTCCATGACTTACTCAGGCAGGGCACAGGATGCTGGATGGCCCCCTGTGACATCATCTGATATGTATGCTGATTAGAGGTGTAAAAAAATATTGTTTCAGGAAAATATTTTTAGGCTCAGACATGAGCTATATAAAAAAGTTTTTTTTTCATCAATTATTTCAATGCCAAGGTACTTGTCAGCAACTTATCTGGTGTTGCATTTCAACCTACAATATGTTTTATATTCTTTTTTTTTTTTTTTTTAATCATTAATACTTAAATGTTCTAGTTATTAAATAAAATGTATTGTGAAAATGTTGTGCATGTAGGGGAATACTCATGCAGGTGAGGTTTTACCAAATCAAATTGTAAAAAAAAAAAAAGATTGGCAATACAACATTTTTGTTACGCTATTGTGATATATAATGATATATCGTATTTCTTTCTTTATTCAGATCCCCATTAATAACTATTCTTCCTGGGGTAAGAATCGCAATTTTGAATTTCTTTTTAAAAGAGTCCTCCTTATTAATCTGTGTTATATACAGAGTCAGATTATTCCATACTAACACAGCTCTATATAAGACAGATTTTTTTAAAGCATTGGTTTTAGGTAAAGGTATGTGTAATGCATTAAGGGAGAGTTTCTAGTTCCATGTCCATGTCTATCTTTTGAAAGAGTCAATTGAGTGTAGAGGCAAGCAGGTTCTTTTGACAAAGATATCTTTCTTAAAAACTGGGCCAAATTACAGAGCAGTCTTTGTTCTACTGTCAGCCATGACAGTCTTATATGCATCGCCTCTACATGTTCCCTCATAGAGCAGTTCAGCGCTAATCTAGCAGCTCTATTTTGAGTGAGCTGGATCTTATGAAGATCGTATCTTGACACTATTGGTTTGTATCTTCTCTCTCCTTCACCCACATAAGGATTTTGGTTACAATCCAGAGCAGTGATAAAGTGTATAAACAATAGACTGGTTTAGTTGCATTTGACAAAGTACAATATAGACTGGTGGCAAAATCTAAAAAAAATCACATCGGTGGGAACAGAATATTAGCAGCTGTCATCCATGTCTGTGAAGACTCTCACTCATCCAGGGGAATTGCATCGCCACAAAAGGTTAAAAGGCAGTGATCTGGACTTGATTCTTAAAGTTGAAGACGTTTCACCTCTTATCCAAGAGGCTTCCTCAATTCTGAAATTGAACTGGTAGGAGAGCCTCTTGGATAAGAGGTGAAACGTCTTCAACTTTAAGAATCAAGTCCAGATGACTACCTTTTAACCTTTTGCTGCAAAGCTGTCATGTTTTTATGTTAATATGGAGGATATTGAACATATCTGGGGTGGACATACATCAGTGCCAGATGAAGAAAATCTTGTGTAGTTTTGAAGAATATCAAATATTTAATATTTTAAAATATTACTGAAAATATCTGAAAAGGCAGTAAAGGTGGCCATCTTGTTTACTCAATAAAAAACAAACAAAAGCCTAAATCCAGTGTTATCCACATCAGATATGTTCAATATACTCTATATTAACATAAAAGCATGGGTGACAGCTGCTAACATTCCATTCCCGCCAAAGTGATTTCTAAAGCTTTTTTGAGATTTTGCCACCAGACTAATATAAATTAGGACCTGGGCACTGGACACGCCACTCTCTTGGGATGTAATTGTTAGTCATTTGGCAGTATTCTCCAGTGCCACAGGAACATGCTTGGACCATAATATGTCTTCAAACTGGCACAATACATGACATCCATCTTCACGCCTGCCTTCATAGGAACACCATTGTCAACATTAGGAACATTCTGTTTCATCATGATGCTAATAACAACCAGTGCTCTCTTTTGTTACTTCTGCACTGCACAATTTTCTGAGTTAGACTGTCCCTGTGATCCAAAGTAGGGTGAATAGTTAACATCTAAATTTTTTGAAGAAAAAAAAAAATTATTTCATTGGTGATTCTATTGGCGCCATGTAACACAGAGCCCCTAATGCAAGCATTGTGATAAAAAATAAAAATAAAAAAATCTGAACAGGAGACAGATTCTGTTGTATAGATCTAGTGCAGGCAGGATAAGGGAGTTCTACATTGATGATTTGGCCCAAATTTGGACTTGCTTTGAGGAAACTGCTGGAGAATAATGTACTATGCAGCTTTATATCTTTATATCTATCTTTATGTCTTATTTGCTCTGTGTAAATCTAGGTCTGCTGGAATTTGGGATGCCTCATGCACAAACAACTGTGGACTTACCTGTTGAGTCACTGTAAGTGCATTAACCAGTGTGTGCTGATTTCTCTCAGGTCATTTTGCACCCGTTACGGCCGCGCATGTCTCTGGCACAGGGAGGCTTTTGGGTTGCTGTTATCTGGATAATGGGCAGCTGCTTCTCACTGCCGCACGCCATCTACCAAAAACTCCTGACGTTTACTTACAGGTACGCTCCCACTCACACATAATTACACTAATGCACGTTGCTTGATGCACCATATATAATGTGTGGAGAGAGTGTGATAAACGAGTCACAATGTTTCATTATCTGTCATTGATTTAGTCTGCCTCTTTTTCCTCCTTTTTACTAAGGGTGCTCCGATCAGGGTTTTTGAGGCCGATCACCAATCACCGATCAGCCTCTGCTGTGATCGGCCGATACCGATCATGGCCGATACCGATCACGTGGTCTTCAATGTAGAAATGTATTGTATGCAGGCTATTATTAGTTCCATTTGAAAAATACTGTAGCCTTTGTAAATATAAAAGAACAACAAAATTCTACTTATTTTTGTTTTAGAAGAGGTTTTGTTGCATTATTGGTCTTTAATGTGTGCCCAGTGTCTGTGGCTTTGTTTGAATGCTCCGCTGATGTAAAAATCAGCTGTTCTTAATTGGTTCCTTTAATGCGAGTCTGCGGGTGCAGCGCCTGTGTCCGCGTAACGCGCAGCCAAATCAGGTTGAAACACAGTGGACTAAAGAGCAGACAGCTCCTGCTGCCAGTTTTGACAACGTCTGAATGAAGAAAACGTGCAAAGAGAGCAGAGAAGACAACGATGAAAGGTGCTCCTCTCAGACACACGGACACATGGGCTGCCTTTTTACTTTCTCTTTCCATTAGCAGCCATTTGGTGCAGTTTAAGCCACAAAACGCACAGTTTTCTATGCGCAACAAGACACAGGCAGACTCTGAACTTTCTTAATCCTTTTAACGTAACTGTTAGCGGGTTAGCTGTAGCTCTATTTACGTTGGTGTTTGCAAATACACGCACTGCTGCGCCTCGGTTCTGTCCCGTGCGCTCCTAAAGCAGGCGGGGACACAGCGGGGACACAAAGCAGCGCCTCCAGGGCAGGTTTGTGTTAGTTATAACCAGGGCTTAACTTAAAAACACTGCTAAAATAACGCTACTGCTGTTTAACCAAACCGGAGTTGCAGGACAGTAAATGTGAGAGCCTCGCGTGTTTATTGTAATTTGATCGGCCCTTCTGATCGGCCCATTTTACCGAGCACCGATCACTCTATTTTTAGCCATGATCAGCCGATCATGATCGGCGGCCGATCGATCGGAGCACCCTTACTTTTTACTAATGATGTCCTGAAAGAGAGAGACACTGCAGATGATGGAGTCGTAAAACTTGCAATTGTTCCTTAAATTCAGCTACCATTCTCTCATTTTCATTTCTCCAAACCCCTCTTAGATAAATTAATTGCACTTTTCTTGCTTGACTTTGAAAGACAGGTGAACTAAAGTTCACTTCCTGGCTCCCAAAATGATTTATTAGACAGGTACACTTAGCCTAAAGACCGAGGGATATGTGAGTGTGTCTGAATTATTTTGTGTGTGACAATGTCCTGAAGCCTTTGTCTTGTTTCAGTCCCTTTTCTTGATCCTATACCTTAAGCACATGATGAGATATGTGTATAATGATTTTGAACATATATATTTAACACATATATTTAGGGCAGCTGTGAAGAAATGCAGGTAAGAATGTATTTAATATAACATTTCTGCAAAGGACAAGAGGTCAGAGACGGCCTCCACCGAGGCATTGGCCCAACTTTGCAACAGTAAAGGTGGATATACAGTATTGCACAGACCAGGACTCGTGGTGCTTTCAAGTCATGTCGAGTTTATTGTATATACGAGGTTTCAAGATGAAAGAGCACATGAACACCCCACAAAGTTGTTTAATAAAGTCGGGTAAATCAGAATTGCAGAAGCAACACAAAGTTCTGATGTAGTGACTTGTCATTGGTGGAAATGTTGTGTATGGTAAAATGTTTAAGGTTATTTTTTGGGAGACTTTCACCAACCAAAGTAAAACATGAAATTATATTTTTTGAAGTTTGACAATGTAATGGAAAGGTCTGTTTTGTGCTTCATCAAAATTCATATTTAGCTGACTAAAAGCTTCAACATTATAAATAAGTATTGGTAACAACCTCTAATGTATCTATGGCACATAAGCAGAAGTCACAAACAGATAATGCGATTGAAATCTTTTATGACATTTCCCAGGTTCCCACTGTCCAACCAAAGGATGTGAATGTGCACAAGTTGTCTAAACAAGTTCCGCCCCCAGAGAAAACTACCATTCAAATTGTCCGACATGCACATGAAAGCAGCATTAAACCAGAGATCCTCTAGTTCAGGGGTAAACGCACTATCCATTGAGCTACAAAGCCCTAGTGATGACCTAACTATAACCTAAAAGCCTTTTGGTATTACACCTAGCAATCTCTTCACACCTCATTCACACAAGACTTCACTGAGATTGCAACAGAAAAAAATGCTTTTTCACTCTCCACTCTTTATGCCTATAAGTGAAATTCATGTCTCCAATTATTTAACTAGAAACTTCACATCAGAGGGTTTAATATTGAAAAAGGCCAAACACTACTCAAAACTGTGGCTGCATAATTTAATTATTATCATAATTGCTAATCAACTAAAGAGTTCCCTTTCACAGCAATTTCCAGTCTAGAGTCTTATTTTGCTTTTAACGACTATAGTAATTCACAAACCCCATAAATTATAAACCAGTTCTGTTTTGTTGTTGAAAATGAAACAGGTGATAGCCTAAACAGGACATGGATAATTGTTTTTGCTTTAAAATGTCAGCCTTTAGTTTTGTAAAATGCTTGTCGTGGACCTGTCCTAAAACATTAAACATTAACATTAAAAACACCACAGAAAATAGCAGTCCTTCTCTAATTGGTTTAAAATGCTGCCACTTACAGGTAGTTCGCAGGATGTCCTTGTCTCTTTACAACCTTTGCTGTCCTCTTGTGTACTATTTCATTTGTTCCGGCCTCACTTCCTCTTTTTTTTCTTTTTCTTTTTTTGCTCTTTGTGTCCCAGTAAAGAGAAGGAGCGTAGCCTGTGTGTCCCCGACTTCCCTGAGCCCTCAGAAGTCTACTGGAAGTACATTGACCTTTTGACCTTCGTCCTGCTTTACATGCTGCCCCTCCTCATCATCACGGCCTCGTACACCACTGTGGCACGTCGTCTTTGGCGCCATAACGCTATTGGTGACACTACGACAGCCCAGCATGCCACACAGAGGAGAAAGAGGAGAAGGACGCTGGCCATGCTTCTCCTAGTGGTCGGTGTTTTTGCCGTCTGCTGGTTTCCGCTTAACTGCTACGTCGTGCTCTTGTCCAGTCAGGCAATTCAATCCTCCAACGCTCTGTACTTCTGTTTTCACTGGCTAGCAATGAGCTCCACTTGCTACAACCCTTTCATCTACTGCTGTTTGAACCCCACATTTCGACAAGAGTTGCAGCTTCTGTTGGATATGTGTAAACACAGGAGGTCGGCGGTTGGATTGGAGCCTGAAATCCGTCCTGTGGAAGCTGTGGCACCTTGTCGCAGGACGGCCTGGCCCGATAACGACTCATCAAGGTCAAGGCCAGTACCTTCCCACCCGGGACATAGTTCTTCACAACAAAGCCAGGCCTCCACAAGTCACTCGCACAACCCGAAGGAAACACACGTGTTGTTCAGTGCCAGGGAGGCCCTATCGGGACGGACAGATATCCTCTCAGTGGAGCCCATTGTGGCCGTGAGCTGGCTGCAAAAACCGGCGGCTTTATAGTTCCCTCCATCAGACACTGTCATTTCCATTGCCATTTAGGATTTGATCAGCAAGTGTCAGTGCACATTAGGAGCAGGACAATGCTTTAGATTCAGTTCAAAAAAGGATTTGTCACTTTTCAAGAGGATTTGAAGAAAGACGATTGCTTTTTAACAAAAAGACTTCTATGGCAACGCCTCTCTTATTATGGGTCTTTTCATCTAATTTGGCTTTTTTGTATGTGATAAACAGTTTTTGTTGTTGAGATGGATTTGTCATTTACTTATTGACAACATTATCCGACATAAGCTTTTATTTATATTAAATAATTTTATAGAATCCAAATAAAGACCCAACATAATTTATATGAAACCCCTTTGTTGCCAGCAGGCCAGTTGACAGACTTGCTAGGGCCTTAGGCAAGAAGGCTTCATATGGGCCCATTATATTAAAAAAATATATGAAGAGGGCCCATTTCTAGGTCCCTCTGACCCTGAATCCCAGGACAACAAACCCCTTTGTCCACCTCTGTCTACTGACCTGGTTGTCAGACTTGACAAGACTCCAAAATATCAGTGTTGAATGAAATTCTATGGTTGCGTTCAGAGGTTATAGCTACAGTATATATGTTCATTTCTTTGAAGCAACATTGCAACACTCTTAATTCAGCCGTAAACCTTCTAAGCAACATACTGTATCTGTAATGACTTTTGCTCACAGCATACTGTATCTGTAATGACTTTTGCTCACTAAAGTGTCATTGTGCCTTTTGAGTGCACGGGTGTTCATATTTTTATATAACATAATGTATATACAAAAGGCTTCATATGAAATGTACTAGGTGGAAAGCACAGCTTAATTTACTATAAATTGCATGAATCCAATGCCACCCAGTCTTTTAAAATCTCATAATAATTAAATACAGGGTCTTCAGGTTTCCTCTGTGGGTGTAATAAAGACAAAAAAGAAGTGGAGTTTCAGAAATATAAGATACTTTCATAAATAAACTATTAATATACAGTTGAAAGTCTGATTCATTGCTGGCTTTATAACTCTGGATCTCTCAGAAGTGGGGTGTAGGTGGTCAGAGAAAACAGTATCTGGGTTATTATGAGATGGGTACACATAGTACTATAATGTAAATATTAAATACATTTAAACACTGAGACCAAGTGATGAGTGATTTATGGCATTAGGGTTGTTATGACAGCTGTAAAAGTAAAAACTTAAAAGGTCCATTAAATGAATGTATGAAGTTTACTGGCTCTCACACCTGAGCTATTACATGATGTGCCATAAAAAACAACTATTGAATGTAATTGTTATTACATTATTTTTTGTATGAATGAGAAATGTTTACAATGTGATTATGAAGGCACACAAATTTTTTTTTGAAGTCAAAGGAATATTTTATGTTTTGTCATGCGTACATGACACTGCATAATTAATGTACGCTATTTGTGCTGAAAATAGTTCACAATTTTCAAACAGCATTGTAGTCTATAAAAAAGGCTGCTATACTTTATAAAAAACTCACTTCAAGGACAAGGTTAAGTGTGTTGAATTCATATTGTATTGGTTTACTGTCTGTGTATTTAAAAAGTAATTCATGAGAATCAACAGTGTAATATTAAACACCAAAAAAATAAACGAGCCATACTCTTTAAATGTCTGAAGTGTTTTAACAAGCTGGCTTTATTACACCACACTAACTGCTTTAAATTACAGCAGCTGTGCTTCTGCTTCAAGAAAAATATCATACTGTATTGTTAATTTCATCATCTGCTTCAAAAATAACAAAACTGCCTGTACCAGCTGACCTTACACAGTAAGTGTGTCAACAGCAGCACATTATAGGTAATTTAGTAACTTGATTTTATTCCAGAATATCTCTACAAATTTAAATGTTAAATGTTAAAAGTTAAATGCCCACTTATTATTTTTGTTTTGTTGTGTGGGCTAGGCCATATCTGTTGAAATCAACAGGCTATATGCAGTAATTGCTGAAAATGGATCGTGTTAGTGTTTGTAAACAATTTAGTGTTTTAAATAATGGTGCCATGAGCATAAGAATTAGCTCCAAATATCACAAGTTATGGCATTTATAATTAGCATACAAGGCTAAATAAATGCATTTGTAAGTTATGCAAGACAAGGTGTAGCAGTAAGCTCAGATTTAATCACCACAACTGCTACTTTAATAAGTTGACTTCAGCAAATGGATGGATGCAGTCAGATCTTGGTGTTTTTTAAATTAGGCTATTGCTTTTTTTTTCTTTTTTTTTCTTTTTTTTATAAATATCAGCTACCATCCATTTTTGATGTCTGTTGTTTGATATTTTTAGTTTGTTCCCTTGTAAAAATGAATGAGAAAGAACATTACTTTTGTCACCAAACTATGCAACTTTTGGAAGGATTTAACATTTTTGGTCCTTTTCCTTTACTTATATTAATTATTGACAATTGAATCTGTGGCAGCCTAGAAAACAGCAAACTGATGAACCATGGAGACCAATATGTGCTCATTTCAACAGTATTTCAGCCATGTGAATGGTGTCCAAAACAACAAGATCAACAAAGTGTGATGACTCATTTCCAATTTGGGCTGCAAGATATTAGATAAAGATGTCATATGCAATAACTGTGTATCTCAGTAAACAAAAATCCCTGTAATTACTATTATTTAAACTGGATCAAAATAAAAACAAAAAATCTGACTACACCAGGACTAAAACAAGGTTAAACCAGAGCTAAATTTAAGAATCAAGACATTTGGTTACAGTGCAGTTATTTTAAAGACAATAATAGGATATCTCTGTCAGATACATATACTGTAGTTTCTTGCAATAGGGATACTGGATTTGCTAATATCACCATAACAATCAAATTTGTGCAGTCCTACATCCGACTATATAAAAAACAAAATAGAAATCACAGCAGCTTCCAGAATGGATACCAGGGTAAAGTCAAGTGAGAAGCTATGTGTTAGCCAGCTACAGCAACACATATCCAGAATACAAGACTGAACAAATGATTATCTTCCTATACTGAATTATCCGCAGTATACAAGTTGTCATCCTCAATGCCCTGCGGGCCTTGAAATAATAATAATAATAATAATAATAATAATAATAATAATGCATTAGACTTATATAGCTCTTTTCTAGACACTCAAAGTCACTTTACATAATCACAAATAATAAGCAGAAGAAAAATAAAGAATGAATACTCCACAGTATACACTTAACTCGAGTGTGTAGTGACTTTTTCAGGCAGAAACCTGAAGTAAGAAATTGTAACTGTATTCCATTTTTTAAATAAACGGCTAAGTGGGTTGGGCATTTCTCTTCCATGCTCTGGTTTTTCTTCACCAAGTCTTCAGTCACCTGTTGTGGAAAATCATTCATTCCTGTGTTGTCCTACTTTTATTCTATTGTCTGAGCTAAGTGCTGGACAAGGACAATGACATGTGTAACAGCTGATAGGCCATACACATGTTTAGTCAGGCCATGGTGACCTCTTATAAATTAGAGGAAAAGTGTGAAGATATGCTTGTGACTCTGGGCCACATACTCTTTTCTTGAGTATGCTAGGTATAAAAACTACCTTCTGTTAAGGGGGTAGGACACTCTGCATCTCTCCTTTGTACTGTGTTCTCCTTGTGCACAAGTAAAATAAAGATGACTCGCTGATTGATCCAGACACTGTATTCTTGTCAAGTATCTCAATCTAAAATTTCCATGACAATTTGGTGTCAGAAGTGGGATTCCTCGAGTGGACAATTCCGGATGGAGTGACCAGGGATTGATCATCCTGGGGGATAGATCCTTCAGTCTCCTACCTTCATAGGATTTCAGAGATGGGAGGCCTGTTTTCACTGGGTCCTGGACTGTCACCGCTGGAATCTATCAAACTCAATTCACAACTAAAATGGTGAGATACATATGTCTGTTATCAATAGAGAGTAGGACACAGACCACATTTGTTGTCATATTTGACCAGGTTAAAGTCTCAAAGGAGCTTGTAATAGTTGAAAGTATTAATACAAGTCACTGGGTGACTATAGGTTACTGGGTAGCCTAAACTAAGCCGTCTGGTTAAAATGCTATTAGTTATTCAGTGGTGTCTCGGTGACATAAAAAGCAGCAATGGAAACCTCAACGGTGTCAACACAAATGCTCTTATGTCCACCTAAGAGTTTGTTGCTCAGGTGAATTCCATACAAACGGTCTGGCCACTGAACTAGCAAAAGAAAAAGGGTTTTAACCAGAAAAACAAGAGAGAGGAGCAGGGAAAAATATCTCACAAAAATCTGAGAGGCTTTACAGTTTACACATTACTTACCATTACCATTACATACCATTATTCTAATGGGAGAAGATGAGAATAAGCCTGACAAAACACATTATTGAGGTCCCAGAGACCCCTCTGGTCAAGGCAATGACAACCAAGTATGGAAAACCATACCATGTCCAAAGTCTACCAATGTGGTCCGGACAGTTTTTGTTTCCCCGACGGGGGATTGTTGAGTATAAATTAACCAAAAATGTTTAGAGAAAAGTTAGAAGAAGAGAAAAGAATTAAATTTAGACAGAGGGAATATTTTTGAATGCATAGCTAGATCTAACTGTGTAAAGCTAAAGGTCAATCTCATTGGGTCATATTAGGCTTTGTGTTATTGTAATTACATTTCTCTTACTTTTCCAACTGATGCTTGAAAGAGGATGTACGGTACGGAATCTTTAAAATGTTTTTCTTGTAATTTAAAAATTGAAGACAATTTTGATAAAAAGCTGAAGAATAAAAAGCAGGTGAAAGCGAATTTAGAGAAAGTAGAAGAACACAGAATTGTTTTAAAATGTGAATAAACAGGTAGATTAAAAAAAAAATCAGATACTGCTCCCCATGTTTCCTCTGTTTTTCCAGACCTCTCCATGGTGAAACTCAACCTGGACCTGGACTTCTGCCCACGCGCCAGTCCCCAGCAACAAGTGTGGGACCTAACAGCAGCAGCCTGAGTGGGCCCAGAGATAACAGCGGAAATCAAGCCAGATTCCTCCAGTGACCTGCCAGTGAGACCAAAAGTCCGACATGATCCACCTACATCACCAAAGACCAGGGCAGAGCTCCACCTGCAGCCACCTAAGCTATCAGACTCAGAACAAGAAGAAAAGGAAGCCCAGTCCACCGGTTTAAACATGAGTTGAACTGACTGTAGCACCCATCACGAAAGCAAGTTTTTGTTGGGTCTTAAAGCTGCACTCTGTGAACTGGGCTCCTCCACACAATGTCCAATGGTCTAAGTTGCCAGACCTGCCAGTCCCATACTGGCCTATGATCCATGGACCCCAGCTGAGGTCGTGGATGCAGCCAAAATGTTGCAGAATGCTGTGTGAGGAAATGGACAAACAATTACAGCATCACCAAGGACTTACACACAGCTGCTAAGACCATGCAGCCATAGGCTGAGTGCGCGGGCGCGATGCCCGGGACAAGGACGTGGCCGAGGCAAGAGTCGTGGTCACTGGAATAGAGGACAGAGGTTCCAACAAGGATAAAATAGAGGCCAAGACGACGTATGGTATGCTTGAGGACAGTTTGGACAGTGGACTCGAGATGGTATAAGTTGGACACTGGATGCGAGATTGTCCACAAAGATACAATGAAGGACCTCGCCTGAGTGCTCCCCAAGGGTCGGACTGACTGGGCAGCGAAGACAGGCCACATCACATCACACGTGTCACAGGGACCAGATCCCAGACATGAGAATGTGTGGTTTAGAACACCACATGACAAACTCACCACAGTGTTTCTTTACTGGGATCCACACTTTTCTGCTGTGTCTATTTCTCTAACTGAGGAACAACTTTCTCTGTATGATGTGCCCCACTCCAAGCATGTCTCTCCCTCAAAGTCAACTCACTGTCAGTGGAAGGAGGTGGGCTGGTTTGTGAATGATTGTGAAAAAGTCACAGACTGGGCCCCCACCTCTGACCCTGCTGTCTCATTCTCTTCTATGCTGAATGCATACAAAATGTCTTTCACCTCTGTGCAACACTCAAATCACTCTGTGTCTCTGGTGCCAGATAAGCATGCCACGTATCAGAATAGCACCACCTCCTTTCTATCTGACACTGAGGCTGCAGCCATCCCTGCTTTAAAAGCAGTTCCACAGTAAATATGATGTTGGTTTGATCAAAGATTGTGAACTAGTGGTGATCACCCCTAAATCTACTTATAGGCCATCCCAACTCTAGTACACCTTAAAATAAGAAGCCATTGATGGTATTACTCCAGTTTTCAATGCTCTAAGGGAAACAGCAGTAATAGTGCTTTGTGAAAATTCTCCAGTGCTGCTGTTCAGAATATTCCCAAACCACTTTATCTTGGGCACATGTTCTTACTGTAGACAATTTATAACTAATGGCTAATAGTCAATCAACATAGCCTATATAAAGATTTAAGAAGTTGCAAAAGTCTTCCAGAAGCACAAAATCACTAATATAAGCTATAGCGAGCTTCTCTGAGTTTGTTTGTTGTTTTGTGTTCTCTGTTCTCTGTCTTTGTCTGTTTGTCCAATGTCTTGTCATTGGTAACATAATGAAGAAGAAAGAGCTAATTGCAGGCAAATTGTTGTGTGTAGTACAATAACGCTAGGTTTTAGATAACAGAAGGATTTGTGTATGTAGAATTTGACTCAAGGACAAAAAGAAGTGTGTTTTGGAAGATATGATCGTTAGACCAAGTGAACACAGGAGTTGTGAAGTGTACTGGCTGGTAAAAAACTCAAGAGATGTTTTTTGTTTGTTTGTTCTTTTTTAATTCTGCCAAACATGGGCTGAATTCTGACACATGGGCTGATCCATGTGTCAAAAGGGAGGATGTTAACAGGACTCATGCAAAAGTGGTACACAAAAGGGTTGACAGGTTAAGAACAGAAAATGTGCTATATGCATAGTACATAATGCAGGTAAAGGTGCATACACACAAAACCTGCAGCTGGGGTAAAGAATCTGCATTTACTGAGAGCTCTGTGTTTAAAATAATAATTAATTAGGTCTATTGAACTTGTTGCAACAAGTGGTTAGAAACTCTCCTCATCTAAAACAGTGGTGACCTTCTTAGGGCATGTAATCACAGACAGGATAGTTCCTGGCCTCAGCAATAATGAAACAAAATGTTTGGTTTAACATGACATCATTCTTTTAAAAAAAAATGTGCACAAAAATTAAAGATGAATAGTAAAATAATTTTTTTGGACTGACCAGAGTCTGCTTTGGACTTGACCAGGTTTACCAACACTGTGTCTGTGTGAATGTGAATGTGTGAACTCTAACCAGTCTTTATGTGTTGTTATGATCCAAAATGTGCATATTTCAGAAAAATTAACAGGTTTTAACAGATGATTAAAAAGATAATAAGGCTCTAAAAGATTGGATCCACATGGATCTGAACCCAATGAAAACAACTCTAGGAGAATTGTTGCGTGTATATGTTGACATTTCTCTCCATAGACTGAACTATTAAATCCATGGATGTGGTAAATATAATACCAGTTGGTAAGTTATTTCATATTGGCTTATCATATTGGATGCTTTTATGTGCTAACTATGTGAGTCTAACTTATTTTGCCAAATTACAAATTTACAAAAATTTATGACAGATTGTAAATCAGAGAATTGAAATCAGAGATCAAACTTTGGTCCAGACTCCAGACCGTCCCAACAGGGGATGGCATTGTTTTGTGTGCAACATGTTCCTTTGTTTTCTCTCAGCAGGTCCCAAATAATATGTTTACAAAAAACATGTTTCCTAAATGAAAAACATTGAAATGGACACAGTGTAAATGCAGTTTTGAATCCTTTTACATGTGGGGTTTGATGTGAGGTATCACTGATCCTACTACACCCACTCTAGGAAGGTAGATTGAATGACAAAATGGGAAAGTGCTGAGGGGAAAACAGGCATGCCCCAAAGCTCTGCCTGTACTGGAAACATCACAGCTGTTATGGATCTGGATCCCTCGACCCGCTGAGCCACCTAGACAACACCCCTCCAACTCTCCACAACCAACCTCTGCTCCTTCTCTGGCTTCTACAACTAACACTTGGATGCATGGCAGCCACTGCAAAAGATCCCCGAGCCAGGGGACAACATCTCATCAGTTGGAGAAAAACAACAACCTTCCCCTCTGGATGCTGAGGACATCGGCTTGTGGAAAGAGCCATACATGCAGCTGTCACCACACAAGCAATTGTGTGTTAACAATTGCATAAAAACTCATGTGATACTGACCAGTTTGACAACTCTGAGTCTGACTTGGACGAGAATACTGTTGTGTTACCATGCATTCAGTTTTATTTTATTTATTTATTTATTTTTTATGTGTGTGAATGAAATTTTCCTACTCTTACTCTCTTATAAATTAGAGGAAAAGTCTGAAGATATGCTTGTGACTCTGGGCCACATACTCTTTTCTTGTGTATGCTTAGTATAAAAACTACCTTCTGCTAAGGGGGTAGGACACTCTGCATCTCTCCTTTGTGTTGTGTTCTCCTTGTGTAAAAGTAAAATAATCAATCACTGATTGATCCAGACACTGTCTTCTTGTCAAGTATCTCAATCTAAAATGTCCAGAACACACCTTATTCAGAGGAGTGGTTCTAGATCTCTTTTAACTGGGGGGCCACATTGGGGCCAGCCTTGTCGCCGGGGGGTGCATGAGACATTTTGATGTAAACTGACTGGAACTTATTTTAAAAATAACTCTGATATATCTTTGTAAACATGACCTTGTAAACATTTCTTTCCCTTTTAATGCTAGAATACTAGAATAGTCCCTGAAACAAATTTACAATAGAATGTGTCAGTTTCACGAGGCATTTTGGACACTTCAGAGGGGTAGCCACTAGGGGGCACACGCTCACAGTTACAGGGGCAATGACCACCCATGGGCACCCCCTAGAACACCCCTGCCTATACAGTGTGTTCTTTCAGCAGCTCTCAGTCAATTGCTTCTAAACTCAGAGCAGTGCCTCAAAAATTGCGGTAGTTGAGTGAATAGTCAAGAAACAATATAGGTTTCCAGATTTCTCTCATGACTTCTCTGTAAGATGTCAGCTCTGCCACATGCCTTTTCCTAAAGAAAAGAACAAAACACATGGCCAACATAACAATCATTTTAACTTAGGACATTCTGTTGATTTATTATAATGTTGTGAAAATGCCTGATGTAGCCTGCACATAGTCTGTTGTAGTAGCACTGGTGATTTTAAGCGAATATGACATGTTTATTTATTCTCCAAATAGATTAAGGTAACTCCACTTGTTACCCAGAAGCTGTAGAAGAAGCTGTTTGCGTGTGATCAGTCAAGATAATGAAGTTGGAGCTGGAGTCTCAAATCAAATTGTCAGTACGAAGTGACACTGAACAGATTGTTTTTGTACGTGCCTGGGGCAACATCTAGACTTCTTCGTCTATACTCTTTTATATCACAATAACATTTAAAGATATGTACATCTAAATAATTTAAATAACCCATGTATATTTGTTTTAATCAGGATGATGTTCTGATTATTTTTGGAACCAATCATTATGGATCATGGCCAACACTGGTTGTGTAATGTAAATTGGCTATTAATGATTTCACTGGAAAAATACTTTCCTTTTGTAAATGTAAAGTACAAAAAAACTCAACTTGCTTTTTGGAGTTTTTGTTATGTGTAATATTAGTCTAATTGTGTGTGCACATGTGTCTGTGTGGGTTTGTTTGAACGCTCAGCTGATTGGGAATCAGCCATTAGACTATGTTCAGACAGAGTCCTGCAGCCTATGAGCGGTTTGGACAAAGTTAAAAAACAAAGTAAATGGGTAAAAGAGAGCAGAGGAGAAACTGATGAAAGGTGCTACTCTCAAAAACACATGGACAAATGCATTCTTTTACTTCCACTTTCCATTAGCGAGCAGAGTTTTTTCAGGCTTCTGGCTCTTATCCTTCATAACACATATGAATTTATTAATATTTAGTTATATCTAGCTTGTGCATGCAGGTGTTATTCAATAAATCAGAATACCTTGTAAAATTTGTCTCTCAGAGGATAAAAAAATAAAATAAAATGCATATACTGTATTTAAAGTTTTACTACTTACTTTATTGTCCAGAGGAGGATGAGAGACAGCAGACCCAGTAACACAGATGAGCTGAAGCAATTATTCATTCACTCCTCTGGAAATACAGTGGGAAATAAGAGGCACAACTAGAGCATGCCTCATCTTCTTCTGTCCATGTAACAGAAATCAGACAGGGACAGACTCCTCGTTCTGAGCCTCCATTATGCTTTGTGCTAGTGAAATAGCTCTCATTCCATGAAATACAGCAGCACATCCAGAGCAGCAGAAAAAAAGGGCTTAACATAATACTGCTCATTTTTTGCAAGAGAGATCTACAATCAATCAGAAAACGATCAACCTTTTGAAATTTAATTAAAAAATAGAAATGGACAAATATGGGAAAAAACTTTAATAAAACATTTTTTTGCCATATCGCCCAGCCTTAATTATTAAAGTAAGTAAGTATACAGTATTTGCCAGTTATCCATAAGGTCTCATTTTGTTAACACTGAACCTAAAATTTAACACTGCGCACAGGCAAATGGAAAAGCCATCGCCACAGGTAACAGCACAACACGCCTATGAAAATGACAGAAATATATTCAATGGCAGGTAGTCATTATGCCTGCAGTACCCTAGAGTGCCTGGTGGGGTACATTTACACAATGACAGCAAGAGGGTAGTGATGTGATTTTTTTATGGAACAGGATGTTAGCAAAAGTGATTTTGGTTCAATACTGGTATTGTTTTAACCCAGGTCTGTTTTAGCAGAAAAAGCACAAAAATTGAGCTGATGGGTCATTTCTTTTAACAAGCAACACCACAGAGCCTGTCTTCAGTTGGTTTAACTCCTCACTGCTAAAAAGCTAAAAAATTAAAAAAATAAAATAAAAAACTAGTGCTGGGCTGTCTTCATTTCCACTTTTTAAATTGAATAAAAATGTGTATAGTGGAAATGTCCAGCCCTTTACATTGCACTGCCTCATGTATATTATGAACAATATAACAGCAATTTGAACACATTATTACACCATTTGCAAACAATGTTCAATAGCAAAATGAAGAAGCTAATAACACTACGAACCTTTCCTGTTCATAATCGTGTCAAAATCAGGCTTTCAGAATCGTATGCTTTAAATATTTGTGATCCATACATTTGTGAAATAATATCAAAAAAAGATTATGTGGTTGTCAGTGTTTGGATGAAATATTTCTTCGTGATATTTGAAAAAGGGCACCAACACTTGGAAGTGCACATCAGGACATAGTCAAGTACACAGCAGGGCAGCTATTTTTTCTACTCTTTTTACTGCTCAAAGCTGAATAACCTGAATCATTAAAAACAACCAATATCATTACAGATATTCCCTGGGGGGTACAATATAAATTAGTATGAATAGAAGATTGCAAACTCAAGACAGCAGGAAACAGTGTGAAGCCAAACAAGTTGAAGTGAAGTATGAGAAAAGAATAAACAAGCTAAGTGGCGTGTGCTATGATTCAATATAACCTACCTAATGGACAAGAGATGTCCAGTCCAGAATAGACGCTTTAAAAATAACTTCAGAATGTGATATCCATCATGTTTAGTACATCTGTGGTTAAAGTGGCATTGATAAATTGTTTGATAAAATACAACCAGCAGGAATGTTGAGTTCTTTGTAAATAGTGCTGAATAAAGCTATATCCCGAGTTAAGAGTTTGGAGAAATCTAGTAAGACCCACTATGCCCTTGTAGAAAATACAGAATTCAGAAAGCCAAACTGCTAATAAAAAACAAATCTACAGGCTAAATAATGTAAACACTTACACACAGATATTCACTACAAAATTTTTGATTCCTAGTATGTAAAGCACATTTAAAACAATATTAGTTGCACCAAAGTACATATTACATTGCTTTACATTCACAAAGCAAGCAGTTAGTAATAAAAACAAAGACAGTAATACATTTAAAGTCAAACTATAAAGTGAGTGAAATGACAATCAGTATAAATAGATTCTTTTAATTTATAAAGAAGAAAACACATGTAAACTTTAGTGAAATTAAAAGCTAGGTTGAAAAATTAGTCTTTGAAAGAGTTTTAAAATGGTCCATGGCGGGACAGCTTCTGATGTGAAGTGAGAGGTCATTCCAGAGTTTAGGGCAGAAGACTGAGAAGGCATGGTCTCCCCTGGTTTTAAGGTGAGACGGGGCGACTGAGAGTAGGTGATGAGAATTTGAGCTGAGAGACTGATGGGCAGCATATGGGGTTAAGAAATCTAAGGCCATTTAGTGCTTTAAAAACAGAGTCAAATTTTAAAATCAATTCTATATTTTACTGGGAGCCAGTGGAGCTGGGCTAAGACTTGAGTGATGCTCTCCCTTTTTTGTACCACTTAAAAATCTAGCAGGGACATTTTGTATCATCTGTAATTTGTTCAGGATAGATTGTGGCAGACCAATACAAATTGAGCTGCAAGCAATTGAGTCGACTGGTAATAAAACCATGTTGATTTTTTGGGCAATAAATTTGGTTTTAATTTAGCAAGGGCTCTAAGTTGAAGAAGTAGCTTCCCTTAATAACATCGCAGAACTTTTTTTTTTTTTTTTAGAAGTTTAATTAAAGTCAATAAAAAAACAAAACAAGGTTCTTAACTGAGCTGCGCAAATGAACAGAAAGAGGACCTATAGAGAAGAAGGTTTGTGGAAATCCAAGACTTCATCAGTGAGACAGTTCTTTAAAGTGGGCGAAGAACTGTCCTGAGGGGACACAGGTCAATATAACTGTGTCCTCAGCATACATGTGATACTGGACATTAAAACAAACTCCCAGTGCACATCAAGACCAGCTCCTCCACAGATCATTTTAAATCTTTACTTAAAACTCACCTTTTTAATCTGGCTTTTAATTAGGCTGGTTTTGTGAGCAAATTTTTTATCTCTCTGTTTTGTGAATTTTATCTGTATGTTTTTTTTTTTTTTTTTTTTCCATTTTGACTTTTAATCTATTGTAACTTATTAACCCATGTTGTTTTTAAATGTGCTATATAAATAAAATGGCTTGGCTTGGATAAAATTTCTCTAAAATTGAACCAGGGAAAGCATATATGAGAGGAGAGGGATTAAAATGGAACCCTGCGGGTGATGACAGGTGATTTTACACTGTAAAAAGTGAGTTTCAGCTGTTGATGTAGCAAGTAATTTAACAATAAATTTAACAATAGAAATGTAATTTCTCATATTACTAACAAAATTACAAAAATGAAATACAAAATTTCATATTATTTGTTGAAATAACAATATATTTAAAATTATTTCCTCTACAAAATAAATATGTGTTACTCCAGCTGATCTTCTGCACTACATTTCCACTATTCACACAATTGTTCCCTTGTTCATTTTAATTACTCTTTGGTTTTCTCAAAGTGGGTAGGGCTAACATTTTGAATATGAACTGACCAGGGCAATAAAAAGCAGCAGCTATTAAGTTTGTACATTTTACCATTTATTGCTTTAGAAAAAACAAAACAAGTGTGTTTATTATGTTTTTATTTTGTGTCAACGGCTTTGAGAGAAAATAGAGAAAATCTGAGAGAAGCAACTACATGAAATATAAACTAATAAGGTTTATGGAAGCTGGATGTGTGATCAGTAAATTGTATAGTGTTAAATGAACACTGTCAGTGAACTTATGTTCATTGACAGCACAGTCAGCACTCTCGCCTCACAGCAAGAAGGTCCTGGGTTTGATTCCTGGACCATGTGGGGCCTTCCTGTGTTGAGTTTTTATGTTCTCCCTGTGGCTGGGTGAGTTTCCCCTCAACCTCAAAACATACACAACAGACTAATCCTCCAGCTAGGTAGGTCCTGACCAGGATCTGGAGAGGGGTTCCCTTGTATATTTGTTAATTATTGTTTCCAGGAATTAGAAAAATCTAATTCTAATAGATGTAAGGGATGATCATGAAACCATAATAGAAAAATCAAATGGATGTAACAAAAGATTATGAAGTCACAATTAGAAAAATTAAATAGATGTTACAACAGAACATTTAGGCTATTCTAGTGGTAAAATATTAAAATATATACATTTTTGAAATGTACAAATCCAAATAAATATAACTGTGACAACTATAGTAGATAACATGACAAAACGCTATGTAAAAAATGGTTTTCTAAGTAGATATGTTTTTGTTGTTGTTGTGTTGTTTTTTTCATGCTTATACATTTTATTGAGGTTATTGGGGTTAATAGAAATATGTATTCCTTGGTATTTGACGGAGTCGGTTTAAAGGGAAGGTGTGTCCCCAACCTCAGCATCCCAGTCAAAATGGTTTAGAGGCAGAATCTCAGACTTTGACCAGTTTAAGGAATAGCCAGTCATGTTAACAAAACTGTTAATCAGATTGTGGAGTGACAGAAGGGAGTTTGAAATATATGCTATAAATAATATGAAGAGTGTAGTAGTGGAGATAATGAGCATCTTTGCCTTATTCCTCTGAATGTTGTTGAAATTTTCCATTTGTTGTTACTGATCTGCTTTTGAAATTAATGTATCTTTGGACACAAGTTGACTAAAGGGATTTAATTAAAAATCATAATCCACAATTTCAACATTTTCTTAAATTCTGCGTAAGGGGACAAATTGGACCAAAACCTCAAAACTGGATAAAAATGTCTCCCCTTAAAGCTTAATTTGAACAAAAAATTTACCATTAAATTTTTAAAAATTAATATTAATAGGTCACTGCAAGTCAATAAAATGTGTGTTTTGATTCAGATTTATCTTGAGTATTCTGAACTGTGTTGAGTGAGGTTCAGTATATTACAGGAAGGTGCTATGTAAATAAAGGTTGATTGATTGATTGAAAAGACGAGATGGATGTGGATTTACACAGTCATTATATAGGTAATAGAAGTTGCCAATAGTCCAGTAGTCCCTTTAAGCCCAATTTTACAACCCCACATGAATATAATGTCATAAGTAAATGGAGTCCAGTGACACAGAGAACCCAAGAAAACCCTCTCAACCCTCACAAGTCAAATGATTTTTGGAGAGTAAAATTCACAGCTCCGAATGGGTGGTCGCCTTCCTAGACCAGTCGAGGACAAATGGAGGGAGGTAAAAGAGTGGAAAAGCAGAAATTTAAAAAAAAAAAAGGACATATAACAACCAAGTAGGGGTGTCTTAGCGGAAAACTTTACAAAAAATTTAGTTTGTAAATTTCACAGACAGAGAGACCATTCACCTGCCAAGCCCTGGTGATGAGTAGTAAGGAGGGCCAATATTAGGCTGTTGATCAACTGTCAAGAGTTTAAGTAAAAGCCTTAGTGTTTTAGTCATTTTTACATAGAGATTTAAGAACAGTCATTTGCACATCCTGTTTAGTGCCTTTAGCCTAGATTTAATAAATGTAAGATTTATTAATAAAGCATATCTCATATATCTTGTTTTACTTGTTTTGCTGACAATTAGAGCAATCTTTTTTGTTTACAACACTATGTGAAGCAGACAGCCACACTCTGTCTCTACAGGCTGACTCAGAGCTGACCTTCATGTGTTGTACTGATGCATGAGACTGTGTCAATAGAAAACTGCTCTGAGTGGATGGAGAGGTGACTGGGGCTGGACAAACATACCAGAAGAGTTAATTGATAGTAACCATCACATGGAGCAGACAGGTGCAGGACATTCTGCTGCAAGTTCGGATTCCTGTTGTGAATGTGAATGTGTGAGTGTCAACAGGAAGTGTGTCCATTGAACAGATGGGAAGGGTCGATCTTAAAGCTGCAATCCATTCAGTAGAAAAAAACATGCTTTCTTTCTGCACTGAAGAATACATGTCTTGAAAAATAAATAAATAAATCCTTTCAATTACCAGTGCCTGGAATATCAGCAAACACAATATCCATATCCAAAAAATAAATATTATAAACTTCTATCTAAGACAAATTTACACTGTACACAAATATGTGTCTGGCACCCTGATAAAAAGAAAAAAACTACTTAAATTTATGTGATCATGAATTAGGAGTTCATTCCTTGTAGAATATGTGTGTGTAATATACAGTTGTGAAGATGACAAATGGTCAGTCAGTAACCAGCCACAAGAGCAAGAACATAACTCTATCCTTCATGTTTGCAGACATACCATGTGAATGGAAAATAATCTTTTTATAACATTTCAAAGTTTTACTTCTGCCTGTGAACAGACAAGAATTTATAGGACAGAAACACTCAGTGCTCTCAGTATGAGTCATCCTTAATTTGATTTTGGCAAGAGCTTACCAGTGCTGCTTCAGAGTTAGGCAAAAGTTAGGCAACTGCCTAGAGCCCCAAGGGCCCCCAACAGCAGCCCTGCCCCAAACAGCATTGGGCCGAGGCCATAAAAACAAATTGTGTACTTTTTTACAAGCAGACAAGAACAAAAATATTTTCTGAATACCCAAATTTTAGTATCTGTCTAAGCAATCACCCCTTCACTTAGAATGGACTAGTCCATGAGTCCATCTTTCAAACTTTTGTTCAAAATAACCCTGATCTTGCAGCTTGTTCATTAAACTAGTGATCATAGTAAGTGTGGAAACCTAGAGAGTCACTATCACCTTGTGTTGTAGAGGAGAAAAAGTCAATCTAAGTCTGTCCTCAACAAAGTCTTCCGTTTCATCTCAAACAAACTCAGTGCAGAGTGAGAGAGAGCATGGAGTGTGTTCAAGGCTTAGATGGTGTGGAGGTGGTGTGGCTTTACACAGTGTACATGTGAGCTTTTCGCCGTGGAAAGAGATGCCTAAGACAAGAGTGTGTCCGTGCCCTCTGACAGGTGAGTCCTCAGACAGGTGAGGCCTCTGCTGCTGCTGCTGCGTGTATCAGTGACAGGCTACTGGCAAGCGCCAGGTGAATCACTGCGTATGACAGCAAAACCTGAACACTATGAACAGTTTTGAGCCCATAGATGTGTGCTACGGTCCCAGAGGTTCAATGCAGTCTTTGTTTGATAGCAATCGCCCTCATTTTCGCGGAGATATGATCATAAAAACTCATTAAAATAACAATAAATAAAGCAATATGGACGCAATCCCGAAGCGCGACACCGCGGAGGCGCGTCATGTATTTGTAGTCGGTTGAAAAACGCTTCATCTTATGTTCTGTATTGAAACAGACACCCCCTCTATTTCTTTGTATTAACACTAATGTGTTTTTCATCAAGTTATGGTTGCTATACCCATCCACACCGGTAGATGGTGCTGTTAGCGGTACTGTGGAAAGGAGGCGCAGGCGCAGCTTCAGAACTCGCAGTCTTATCCACAGGTATGATTCTACAACTTATTTTATTAACTTAAACTTGGTCCTAAAGTGTTGTAAAGCATGTATAAAGGTTGTGAACCAACTGTGAGTGTTTAAGAGTATCTAGTTTTGGTAAGAGATGTATTTTTGTACTGCACATATGGTTTCGTTTCTACCGCGAGTCCGTCATTGTTCAGTAGCAGATTATTAAGGAGTTAAGAGTTTGTATTTGAAGCTTTACTCAAGCAATGTAACTTACTAAAGTGCTTTGTAACATGTTATAGTGAGTTTGGGTTGTATTGAGAGTAATTATTGTCCAAGTTGAAGGCAGACCGCCATGCCTTCGAGATGAGCTAGACTTGCGCAGTTTCGATCGGTGTCGGTCTGTGCGCATTGCACGCCGGTTAGATTTGTGTCCGACTTGTCCCCGACTTGCTCTGATGTCACGAGTGCGACGGTCACCGAAAGCTCGTGAGATCCGAACGAGACGAGCGTCTGAGCCAGGCGCCGCAGTTCATCAGGAGCAACTGCGGAGGCTGCACGGCTCAGTGCATGATGGGAAAACGCCCACCTGTCAGCGGTGAACGGACAGGTGATTGGATCTGTGTTCAGTGCTGATCAGAAACGTAACGCACGACACTTCACTGCCATCCTCTCCTCCTCCCCTGCCTCTTTTTTTTTTTTTTTTTTTTTTTTAAATACAGACTAAAGTTACAGTTTTGACCTGGATAAACTTTGTGCCCTGCTGCTCAGTGTGAAGTAGAATATTATTAAAAAGATTGTGCACAATATCTGCTGTCATGGAAGGCTGTTTAACATTTATAATGTGTAAACTTAGACATAAAAGCTGAGAACCACTGCTGAATGTGCCTCATGTTGTGTGCTCCAAAAGAGCACCTCATTAATGCACAGACTGGGGTCAAGCACGGGACAGAAAAGTTCTTACAAACCAGTTTAATGCATTTATTTTCAAAATCATATCCAATACACGCAAGAAGTGGATTTCAGGCGTGATTGGGGGGTGATCTGAGCCACAAACTGTACAAACTGTACTCACTACAGGCGTATTTCTCCTCCTCCTGTTGCGGCCGTGCACTGTCGTTCACAATCCAGGCGAGGCGCAGTTCATCTTGAACGAGCCTAATGTTTTGCCGCCTTTCAGTGGCGCAATTCCTTTTATGTGGCCGAACTGCTCGTGTGTATGAAGAGAGACATGCTATGAAATACGTGTGTAAATGGAACCAGATTGTAGATTATGCACGATTGCAGTAATATGGAAGCAAGATATGGTAAAGGATGAATGTATTTGTGTGAGTTTATATTATTGTGGTACATGTTGTTACTGTGTATTGTAAATTAGATACTATGTTGCACTATATGTATGTTTATTTGCATTTTATGATTGAGTTATTTGTCTATTGTGGTTTTGGTTTACATGTATTGTCAAAGATGAGTTTATTTGGTGTTTAGTTTTTATTTTATGAATTATTATTGTGCATTGTGAAACTGTTATGAATGAGTGAATAAGTGAGAATTAAACAAGCTATGGCCGACTAACACGTCTCCTCTCCATCTTATCCACAGCCATAGCTGCACCACACCTTTAGGCTACACGGTGTTTCTCAAAGTCCAGGTACCTTGCCTTGATTACATCACAGGAAGGCATCCACCTCATCATCCGTCGCCCAAGGCAATGTTCATGTCCTTCCTAGGCAGGTGTCCTCTGTTTGGCTAATGTGGCTAATTCACCAAGGATACATCAGTGGATCCTTCGCTGCCTTGCATCGGCCAAAATCACAATGCACTGCAGCTTTTTTGAAAAAATAGGCTTGTTCGAGATGAACTGTGCCTCGCCTGGATTGTGAACGAGAGTGCACGGCCGCAACAGGAGGAGGGGAAATACACCTGTAGTGAAGTCGGACAGTTTGTGGCTCAGATCACGCACCATCACGCCTGAAATCCACTTCTCACGTGTGTTGGATGTGATTTTGAAAATAAATTCATTAAACTGATTTTTAAGAACTTTTCTGTCCCGTGCTTGACCACAGTCTGTGCGTTAATGAGGCGCTCTTTTGGAGCTCACACATTCAGCAGTGGTTCTTAGCTTTTATGTCTAAGTTTACACATTATAAATGTTAAACAGCCTCCTATAACAGCAGATATCTTTTTAATATTCTACTTCTCACTGAGCAGCAGGGCGCAAAGTTTATCCAGGTCAAAACTGCAACTTTAGTCTGTATTTTACCAAAAAAAAGAGGCAGGGGAGGAGGAGAGGAGGGCAGTGAAGTGTCGTGCGTTATGTTTCTGATCAGCACTAAACTCAGATCCAATCACCTGTCCGTTCACCGCTGACAGGTGGGCGTTTTCCCATCATGCACTGAGCCAAGCAGCCTCCGCAGTTGCTCCTGATGAACTGCGGCGGCTGGCTCAGACGCTGGTCTCGTTTGGATCTCATGAGATTTTGGTGACCGTCGCACTCATGACATCAGAGCAAGTCGGGAACAAGTCGGACACAAATCTAACCGGCGTGCACTGCGCACAGACCGACACCGATCGAAACTGCGCAAGTCTAGCTCATCTCGAACGAGCCTATTTATTTGAACCAAGGCAGGACACTTGCCTTGGATTTGAAGGAAGTGGCTTTGGAGGAAATCACTTTCAAGGCAAGGCAAGGCAAGGTACCTGGGCTTTGAGAAACACCCACAGTCTAACCTTAGCTGTGTGCCACTTGCTACCGCCCAGCTATCCCCTAGGGCTGGCGCTGGTATTTCTCGCATGTGTTTCAGCTCCTTAAATGTGCCCTGATAGATCGGATCTATCAGGGCACATTCAGGGGGGATTATCCACAAGAAATGAACATGAAATTTGTGCTGATCAGATAATTACACATAAATCTAAATGTAATGTCCAAATGCAGACCTATAGCTAAAGAGTCAGGAGAAAGTCTATGTTAAACTTGTAAGGCCTATAGCTTATAAAACAAAATTATTGAAAGGCCTGGGTTAATTCATGTAATTTAACAGAAATAATTTTGTTTAAAATGTGCAAAACCCTGTGCAACAATGTAATCTGGTCATTGTTAAAAGTCTATGCCCCTGTTATTTAAACAGCTTAATTGGGATATCATCAAGTCTTTATTATAAATTAAAACTATAATATTTTTACTAAAAACCGAGGCCAGGCAAAGGTATTTCAACATCATCTAAAATGTAAAAAAATACAGGAAATTTCATCTGTTTTTCACAAAATTTTCTGGGGGAGGACCCTCAGAACACCCCTGCAATAAACACATCCTATTAACATCTGTCTGTTCCAATATTTAAAGAAAGAGGAACTGAACAACTGTTGGTACAAGTTTAATCATAGTGTATGAAATCTTGTGTGGAAGTTAGGAAAATAGAATAGGACTGAAAAAAATGCACTGGATGCAGAGGGCCCCCTAATTCCCAAAACCGTTACTGCACATGTTACAGCAAAGAGAACATTTACATTCACAATAACACTTCCTCTCCCATTTTTCATTCCAGAAACAGCTTGACTTTGGCAGACATAATCCATCACTACATTTCACCTGTGAACATTAGATACTAAAGTTAGTTGACAGCTTGGCAAAAACAATCTTGGATATTATTAATAGACTTTGCAAAGCTGAGCAAGCATATTTTACAAATGAAATTATTTTTGTAAATTACCTTTATTTTACTCAAATAGTTTTTCCATGGGCATATATGCATCCATAGATGGGTACGGACTATTTGCATGCTAATTGCTAAGTGTTGCATTAACCTACTTTATACATAAACATGAATTGTTTCAGGTCTATCATGGAACAGAGGCTAATTAGTCATGTACTAAAGCACGTACTTAATTCTTAACTACCCAGATGCCCTCTACTGGCAGAGAAGTGGTACCTACCCAAGTGAGTATTTGGTGGGCTTCGAAAAGATCTCATTAACTTCAAGGTGTGACTCCTATAACCCTGTCCTTCTTTTTTTTTAAACTGTATTTTTACCTCTTCTGTCTGGCTTGTCATATAATTACAATGACATTTACATCTTGGCTTTTAGAGTCTACTTATGTGAGCAGCCGGATTCACATTAATGTTCTTAGAGTTCCAGAAAATAAGCAAAGTGTGGGTGTTAGGAAAATAAGTCTCACAGTTAATTGTTCACACTGTCCAGCGGTGGCCAATTTCTACAGTAATCTTTGTGAGTGAGGCATATATGGTGATGGTGACTAATGTTGTGATGGAATAAAAACCCTCTAATAGATTTAGAAAGCAAAAGTAAATTTAACAAATAAAGAAGTTATGTTTGGTAACAGCAACTAACACCAGGCCCTTTTGTCAATATGAATAAGAAATTACACTACATTAGAGATTCATAGCAGTAATAATCCGTATAGAAATCTCAACCATTTGTTTGATCTGTTTATCCACTGTGGCCCCTATGGCTTATAAAAGTTCTCCATATGTATATTGTATATCCTACAAATTCAATGAATTATTTAGAGGAGCTCATATGAAAGAGTAATGTAGTATTGATGAGTCTGTGTGTGAGAAAATATCACAATATTTCATTGGGCAATACTGTATCAATATACAATATAATGTGCTGTGGCACTTAAATTGTAATAGAGATTGGAAATCTATGTCATGAAACAAATCTGAGTGGTCACAGTGGAATAAAAAACAAATATAAACAAATGAGCCTTGAAACAACTATTTTAACTGCTTTGTCACTCTTGGTGACTTTTTATCACACACTAAAGTATCAGAATATTTTTGTGTGATTGATAACGTGAGAAATTTACATCCTAAATTGCTCCATTGTTGAAAATATCTTGTGTGACTGATGTGACGTCACAATCCTGATCTTTATAATATTGCCAGGTTTTTACACTGCCTTACTGACAAGCAACATTTCATTTTATTTCAATTGGCAGGCCATGTCTCTAAACCTTTATCATATGACTGACTAACTGTGTAGACATCAGTAGTTTTATTAACTTCAAAAAGTCAAAAAGGTATTTTAAGAACACTGTGATAAATCACAAAATGTGACTATGTTCTTGAATCCAAACAATCATCATATACTTTTCTACATAATTATACAGTGTAAGACTATAACCTTTTTGCAAAAAGACAACATTTACATTATAGTCTTCCTCTCTAAAGTTAATAATTTCTTGATCTTAAAAAGTAAAACAGTGTTTTGTCTACCTACAGTGAGGAAAATAAGTATTTGAACACCCTGCTATTTTGCAAGTTCTCCCACTTAGAAATCATGGAGGGGTCTGAAATTTTCATCGTAGGTGCATGTCCACTGTGAGAGACATAATCTAAAAAAAAAATCCAGAAATCACAATGTATGATTTTTTAACAATTTATTTGTGAGATACAGCTGCAAATAAGTATTTGAACACCTGTCTATCAGCTAGAATTCTGACCCTCAAAGACCTGTTAGTCCGTCTTTAAAAAGTCCACCTCCACTCCACTTATTATCCTAAATTAGAAGCACTTATTTGAGGTTGTTAGCTGCATAAAGACACCTGTCCACCCCATACAATCAGCAAGACTCCAACTACTAACATGGCCAAGACCAAAGAGCTGTCCAAAGACACCAGAGACAAAATTGTAGACCTCCACAAGGCTGGAAAGGGCTACGGGGCAATTGCCAAGCAGCTTGGTGAAAAAACTCCACTGTTGGATCAATTATTAGAAAATGGAAGAAGCTAAACATGACTGTCAATCTCCCTCGGACTGGGGCTCCATCCAAGATCCCACCTCGTGGGGTCTCAGTGATCCTAAGAAAGGTGAGGAATCAGCCCAGAACTACACGGGAGGAGCTGGTCAATGACCTGAAAAGAGCTGGGACCACCGTTTACAAGGTTACTGTTGGTAATACACTAAGACGTCATGGTTTCAAATCATGCATGGCACGGAAGGTTCCCCTGCTTAAACCAGCACATGTCAAGGCCCGTCTTAAGTTTGCCAATGACCATTTGGATGATCCAGAGGAGTCATGGGAGAAAGTCATGTGGTCAGATGAGACCAAAATAGAACTTTTTGGTCTTAATTCCACTCACCGTGATTGGAAGAAGAAGAATGATGAGTACCATCCCAAGAACACCATCCCTACTGTGAAGCATGGGGGTGGTAGCCTCATGCTTTGGGGGTGTTTTTCTGCACAGGGGACAGGGTGACTGCACTGTATTAAGGAGAGGATGACCGGGGCCATTTATTGTGAGATTTTGGGGAACAACCTCCTTCCCTCAGTTAGCACTGAAGCTGGGTTGTGGCTGGGTCTTCCAACATGACAATGACCTGAAGCACACAGCCAAGATAACCAAGGAGTGGCCCTGTAAGAAACATATAAAGGTTCTGGAGTGGCCTAGCCAGTCTCCAGACCTAAACCCAATAGAAAATCTTTGGAGGGAGCTCAAGCTCCGTGTTTCTCAGCAACAGCCCAGAAACCTGACTGATCTAGAGAAGATCTGTGTGGAGGAGTGGGCCAAAATCCCTCCTGCAGTGTGTGCAAACCTGGTGAAAAACTACAGGAAACGTTTGACCTCTGTAATTGCAAACAAAGGCTACTGTACCAAATATTAACATTGATTTTCTCAGGTGTTCAAATACTTATTTGCAGCTGTATCACACAAATAAATTGTTAAAAAAACATACATTGTGATTTCAGGATTTGTTTTTTAGATTATGTCTCTCACAGTGGACATGCACCTTCGATGAAAATTTCAGACCCCTCCATAATTTCTAAGTGGGAGAACTTGCAAAATAGCAGGGTGTTCAAATACTTATTTTCCTCACTGTATGTAAGCTAAACACTTGAGGAACCTGAGGCTTGACTCACTTTAGCCATGGCACATCTACTGTTTCCATACATCCCTCTGAGTCCACCGCCTGCTTGATAAGCAGAACTACTCACACTATGTAATGGTCTGTTTCCGAATGGTTGCTTCTGTCCATGTCACACATGACACACTCTGACATAACTGCTAAACTGATACCTGGTATTAAACAGTGTTAAGCAGAGTTTTCAGAGTTAAGCATGCATTTTACATCCTGTTTTGTGATTTGCTGTTTCACATACACAGGAAAAAAGTTTACATCACTGCCTCGCTGCCTCACTTCTGTGAATAGATTTGATGCAATTAGCACTCAAAAATTACACATCACATTGCACCAAGAGTGTTCACACCTGCATTAAGCCAGTAAGTTCAACAGGGTTTGATTGTAATTACACGAATTTGTAAATGCCTGACATATAATAAATTAGACCATGATAAAATGCTGCAGAGAAGAACGCAGAGTAAAAATATCTTATCCTGTCAGTTTAATCCACTCACCCCTGTGCCTGCCTGTGTTTGTACTATTTTAGACTCCACTATGAGTTATTGAACAGACCTCCTCACCTCTCTAACCTTACGTGATGCAATCTCAATATTTCTTACTTCCGCTGGTTCAGGAGACAGTTGATAAACTATGACTGAGCGGCAATTGCTGAGACCTGTCTTAAGTGGTGCACTCCAACCCTCAGTGACCCTGAATAATGAACATTGGGAAATAAAGGAATTAGAATGAGCTTCTTTGCATAAACTCACTGTTATTATTAGAAGATAAGAACCATTTAAGATGGATCTACACATCATCCACTTAATTGTTTCATGTATGGACAATGTGATCAAATATAATGTATAATAATCAAAATTTCTGCCTCTACCATAGAACATTTGCAACCCACTCTGGTCAGACTGAATATATGGCACACAAGCAGATGTATTACTAAAATATATCAAGTGATTTCTATAAAGTAAAGTAAAAATTCTGCTACACTTCACTGCGACACTACAGTTCAGATTTGTAAAACTTCAAATTCTCGTGTGCTTCAAATGCCTTTCTCTGCCCTCCTCGGCCACTCAAACTAGTCATGTTTGTGGGTGGCTAAGAACTCATCACAAGATGTGCTCACATTTAGACATTCACCATGATAGAAATTCATCATTATCTAAAACAATGTCCGTTTTTACATTTCTTTTCCTGGTTTAACAGATTAATTGTATGCTGTCTTTATAAGTCTGGTGTCGTGGTAACTGCTTTGGAAATGGACTAATGTCTCCACTACCCTCGGCATTTAAGAGCATTTTAATCACAATTTTTGTTTCCCACAATTGAAAAACAAGGTTATCTACCCATAACAATTATTCTGCCACACAGTGTTGAAGTCCCCCAGCTGCAGGTCAAAAGTACAATTGCTTTTCCCATATGAAAATGTCTATACACAAAATCATTTATGTTTAGCTCCAATGACTAATGCTTTCTCCCCTTAACTTGCCTTTTGTGGACACAGAACTGCTGCCACTGGAGATGGTACTGTACTCAAGTAAAAGTACTTGTACTTGTGTACTTCAGGAGAAGGTACTCACTGCTACCACCACTACTGCAACTTTTACCACAAAATAGTATAAACAAGGGTTTCTGCATGGCTCAACACACTGAATTTAAGCATGGCTGTGTCATTTATCTGATGACAGTCAATGCTGCAAAGTATTTTGTTCTTGGTAAAAAAAAAAATTAAAAAAAATCTGAGCTCTTTTATCGGCGACGGTAACATGTCTTTGAGAATTTAAGTGGGCATTTTAGAATAAGCTGACATATTTAAGACCTGTTTAAACATGTTTAAGACCTAGTACTCATCTCAGCAAATTTAAGACTTTTTAAGACCTTAAATTCAGATTTTAAAATTAGATTTTTTTTAAACCCATTATAAGCATTGAGTGTTGTTTGCTTGAGCAGAAAGTACCTACTGCTACTACTATTACCTCTACTTTTATATAATATTACTAGTATTAATGTTACTACTACAATTACAGTTTGTTACCAAGATCAAAACATACTGTCACATAATATATTATTAGTGACAATGCTATAAGCAAATAAACTAACACTTATTGTTTTCTACTAACCATAATAAAAAAAAAAAAATGCATGATATAGCAGCACATTTGTATGATACGTAAATAAACCCACTTGCAGTTGTGAAACCCTTTAGAGATGTTCTCATAAACTTGACCCTTGACTCTCAAAGGACTTGAGACTGCATAAAAAATTGGAAAATAAGGTGAAATGTTGCTTGTGTATCCTCATATAACCGTACGGTGACGTTAGAAAATCCTCTACGTCTTCTGACTCTAGTGAGCTACTCAGCTTCAACTCCAACTTTTTAAAGACACTGAAAGTCACTCTTTTACTTTGAGATAATAAATAATCAGCTGAGTGTCTGCAGCAACAACCATTTACTGAAATTTTTTTTTTTCATGTTTCATTGATTGAATATTTGGATAACAATGTAATTACTATAGCTTTAACTGTAAACTGAGCTACATTACATTGTTTCTCACTCACAATAAAAGATTACTCCATTTATATCTTTCTTATTTCGAATGAAAGAATACAACCTGAACACCTGCCATCTCTTCATTGCCTTACTTTGATGTTTAATCTTCATGTCCATCTGATAAAATACCAACCATTAACTCATCAAAATGTCATATAGTAATTTCTGTTGAAGCAACAGTATAGATGTCATTCCCACAGTTCTAACTGTAACCTTGAAGGCTCAAAAAAAAAAAAAAAAAAGCTCATCTATTCCTACGAGGTAAATAGCTTGCTGGTGCAGCCAGTGTTTGCAATATATTTACTTTAACCATTTAAACTCAACTCCCAAGTCGGGGTCCTATAAAATCTAACTTAAATCATTATGCAGTCATTTGCAAATTTCATTAAACTATATTTAATCCACAATAGAACATAAACAAGATATCTGCAACACATCTCAAGAAAGTTAGGACATAGGCAACAGAGAAGGGAAAAGTAAGTGATAGTAATAGAAAACATCTGGAGGAACATTTGGAAACTAATTTGGTGAACTGGCAACAGGTCAGTATCATGACTATAAAATAAGTATTTCAGAGAGTCAAAGTGCCCTGCGACAAGCTGGCCCCTGTCCAGGGTGTACCCCGCCTACGGCCCAAAGTTACTGGGATAGGCTCCAGTCACCCGCGACCCCTAACGGGAATAAGCGGTAGAAAATGAATGAATGAATGAGAGAGTCAAAGTTTTTTATTAGTAAATATGAGTGTAGGCGTAGTTGCGACTTTGCCCTGCTGGAGTGGCTGGATTCTAATAGCGCCATCTATTGACTATTTCTATATGCTGTCAGCCCTTACTTGGTGTACTTTTTTTAGGGGAGCACACCATCCTTGCCCTTTTCTATTATATTTTGCTGGTGCAACTTCTGCAGTGGCATTGGTTGGATTTGCTCATTTAAAAATCAGATTCAAATGCATATGGTTATTATGCAAATATTAATTCTATAACCCAAACAGAAAGACATGATCATATTTTCAGTACAACAGTCTCCTCATATGCCACTTGAAAATCTGGTGGTGATGGTGAACAGGCTGCTTCCTTACTTTCATGAGTTGTCACAAAGTATCAGATTTGCATGGGTTATTTGGCACAGGTTTTTTCCACCAGAGGACCATCCTGGACCAACCCTCATTATTCATACTCAAGACACTTTAGGTCAATAAGTTACATTGTTCCCTAGAGAAGATGCAAAAAGCCATATGTGAACACAGACTGGGGGGGCAGTTGTGCTGGTGGTGGAGCTGGAAAGAAGAAAACAAAAGAAAAGTTAAATCCTCCCACTTACACCACAACAGGAGGGTGCTAGTGTTTAGTTTTCATTGTGTGTGAATTAATTCATTTCATCAACAAACCCATGATTTTATATTGTTGAAGGACTTATGTTAAAATGTTAAGATTACCGTTAATGTTTCTCAGAAATTCACTTTATGCAGCCCATTCAGTAGGATTTGCTCTTTGAACTAAAATTAGTGAATCATTTCTTTGCATTTCTTTCAGAGTGCTTCAAAGGCAGGATCAGCTGTCCTTAACTACTTCTCGGTAAAAAAAACAAAAAAAAAAAACATAATGTGCTCATCTGTCTACATATTTATTTTCGAAACAATACAAGTCCCTCTAGATATGAAATGATTTAGAAAGTTGAATGAGAGGGTGACCTTTTTTTATTCACAAATGTTCAAAAACATTTTCAGGGATAATGGAAAGAATAAAAGGAACTTGGTGAATCATTAAAACTACCTCATTTTGCATTTGCCAGCCTGTAATTTCTCCAATCTGTCATTTCAGAGAATAGCTGTCTGTTTTCAAGTGGTCGGGAAAGAAAGCTGTCTACTTACAGATGGATTTGGATCAATAAAAGACACTTAAATATGTAAACAATGTGATGTGTTATGATAGTCAATAAAATGGAGGACTACTTTTGCTACTAATACCATTACTACTATTATTACTAATACTTCTGAGGTTTGATAGCGTTGCATTAATATGAACACTCATTTTGATGAGGAGGGCGAGGACACCTCACACCAACAACATTGTAGGTGTGAACCATATTCAACTCTGTTATTATTTTAGTTCATTTTTGAGAACTATGATCTATCTACATACAGAGAGCATAAGCCAACTTCCATCCAATTTCATTTATACCAACCAACCATAACCATTTATCTAAAATAGAGCTTTATGTATTGCATCGTTTCTCCAAATGGCTGTATACTTTTGTTTTATATTTGGTTGGTACTGCCTTTTCTTTCTGATTGGGAGATTCCAGTTGCACTTTAATCTGCATTCTTCTGTTCCGCTTTTAGGATTGGAATGGCTTTCAAGGCTAACAAGGAGCACGTACTTCTTCGTTCTTATGCTTAAGAGCAAATTAAATATAAGACTGCACTATTTCGAAGTTTCTCTGTGATGTGGCAATGTCAGGTAAAAGAAAACTCTGGACAATAAGGTTATTATTAAAGCCTTTCAATTTAACTTATATTCCCTTTTGATCATTACTTTCACTCTAAGCCAGTGTCAGAAAGACAAAGGGAAACGATAATTGGTAGAAGGTAAAGTAAGGTATACTTTATTGTCCCTCATAGGGGAAATTTTTCTTGGGCACATGGCGCTGCATCTTACACAACACACATCAACATGCACACAACATGGATTCAAGGACACATTAAAAGCAATATCAATTAAAAAAAAAATAATAATAAAAAAATGACCTGACAGCAGCATCTCAAATTCAGCATTGAGAATGTGTGTCGGGTCAGTTACAATTTTTCTGAGCCTCTCTGGCCAAAGACTTCTCATAAAGAAAGGGTAAAGCATAAACTTGGTGGTTCTCCTTTGCTACTCCTACAGTCTTTAGTGCAGTTTTCATGAAGTTTCACAGTTTAGACTTTGACTGCACTGGCAGGTTCCTGTACCACACCTGGATGCCATAGCAGAGAACACTTTCCAAAATGGCTCTGTAAAACAGAAGCATAGTTTTGCTGTGGACACCAAAAAGCCGCAGTCTTAGAAAATACAGGCATTGATGTATTCTGGAACACAAGTTGTCCATCTGCCATGTGAGACTGCTATCAATATAAACCCCCAGGTATTTATATGATACCTGTTGTTTGATTGGTGTTTTATCAATTAAAACTGGGCTATGATCTTCTTTTAGTTTAATGGATCAAATATTATCTCCTCAGTCTTACTTGTATTGACTTCAAGGTGGTGAGCAGTACACCAATCCATAAAATTGCTTTTTTCAGTGTGGTACCCCTGTGTGTCTTGGTCTTTGTGTAATAAGCCAAGGATCGCTGTGTCATCCGAAAACTTAACAATAAAATTGTGGGGCGACTGACACATCCATTTGTGTATAAAGTAAAAAGAACAGGGGAACTCATACATCGCTGAGGGGCTCCAGTACTAATGGCCTGTGAAGCAGACATTATCACTGAGGTCTGGAGAGTGAAACATAATGAGAGTCAAAACACAGTAGGTGAGGACCTTCTGTTCCAGGTTAAGATCCTGGACAGTGAATGATGAAAAAAGTTTTACTGGAGATTTCTGTGTGAGCTGTCAAGCCCTGTTGTGAGCTGTTGCATTAAAACTGCATTGTGGTGTACAGGATTAGACAATTTAGTGTTCTGGCATAAAGCAGCCTTTGTCATTACTGGTTAAGCCAAATGAGCTGATCTTTTTCAACATGCAGACACATTATTTATTTATTTATTCATTTATTTATTTATTTTATAACTTTTCTTTGACTTTTTTTTTAACAAATACAAGACTGCACTATAAGTTTCCCTGTGATGTGGCACTGTAAGGTGAAAGAAAACTCTGGGCAATAAGTTTATTATTAAAGCCTTTCAATTTAACTTCTGTTCCCTTTTGCGCATTACTTTTACTCTAAGCCAGTGTCAGAAAGACAAAGGGAAACAATAATTGGTAGAAGTAGACATTACCACTGAGGTCTGGAGAGTGGAACATAATGAGAGTCAAAACACAGTAGGTGAGGACCTTCTGTTCCAGGTTAAGATCCTGGACAGTGAATGGTAAAAAAGGTTTTATTGGTTCTGCAAGTTTTATTTTATCATTCTGTGTGAGCTGTCAAGCCTTGTTATGAGCTGTTGCATTAAAACTGCAGTGGTGTACAGAATTAGACAATTGTTCTGGCATAAAGCAGCCTTTGTCATTACTGGTTAAGCCAAATGAGCTGATCTTATTCAACATGCACAAAAATGATTTATTTATTATTTTTTATAACTTTTATTTAACTTATTTTTTTAACAAATACGAGACTGGTTCACATCCAAAACATTAACACTGCACAACACAAATAGATTACAGCAGAGTGCACAGATAACTTGAGATAATTTATGTCCACAGTGGTTGTCCATCCATCCTTCCAGTGGGAGCTCCTATCAATAAAATGTCCCAGTCTGACCAATGTCATGACATCAATGATGCATGACTTGCACAGAGAAATGGAGGGAGACAGTTCAAAATTTCTGAATACAACATAGATATAAAATGTTTATGCTCTTTCTTTTCCAAAACAAATTTCTCCAGCTGATAAGAGTCTCTTGAGACTTGTAATGATTTAGCGTAACGTCTCAATTGCAAATACTTATAAAACTCAGTATTTAATATTGAATACTGGGACTTTACAGATTCAAATGATTTAAACGCCACATGTTTAAAGAGGTCATAGAACCTTATTATACCTGCTTTATGTCATCCCACAAAACTCAACCCTATGCTTTGTGGCAGAAGATCTGGATTATTTATGCTGACAAAATATTAAACGGTGACTACAGTTAACAAGTTTTCTCAGTGTTCCCAATGTCCACGGAGCATTATATATCAGTGGATTATCATTTATTATATAAGCCAAGTCATTCAGGGGTTTCAATAACAAGTTAACAGGTGAGGATGGTTTACATAATACTTCCTCAATATTTAGCCATGGTGAATCAGAATGTTTTTGTATTCAGGAAGACAGAATCCTCGCTTGTATTGAAAGAACATATTTTTTTGTTTGGCACTCCCCACCCACCCAGGTCTTTTGGTAATTGCAGTATCTCCAATTTAAATTTGGGTTTTCTTCCTACGCAAATGAAATCCACCATAGCCTTATTAATTACTTTAATGAGTTCTGATTTCAAAATTACAAACAACATGACAGTGGAATATAATATTTTGGGTAGAATCACCATCTTGACGAGATTAATTCTACCTAAAAATGTTATTGGACCTCCATCTTTTCAGCATCTCTCGAAGATCTTGAGTCATTTCATTAATATTTTCTCTATATAAATGACTAACATTTGGTGTAACTTTAACTCCCAAATATACAAAACCTGAGGGCGCCCAGCAAAAGGGTTTAACATACAGGTTCAATGTTCCCTTTACTACACAAAGTCATTATAACAGATTTATAGTTTACAAATTTACTTTATAAACAGATATAAGACCAAAGTCTTTTATACTCCTACTAAGAGCTGGTAAAGCGTTAGCAGGATCAGTGTTAGAAGAATATTGTCTGCATAGAGCAGAATTTTATGTTGTTTCTCCCCAGTTTTTACTCCATGAACACTTGGATTTTGTCTAATGGCCATGGCCAGGGGCTCAATGACCAAAGTAAGTAACAGCGGTGACAAGGGGCTACTTTGTGCTGTACCTCTACACAATGTAATTGTAGAGGACAACAAACCGTTAATCAGAACAGATGCTACTGGTGCTTTGTATATAACTTTGATATACTCCACAAAATTTGGTCCAATGCCAAATCTTCTCATTATTTCAAGCATATTCCCATTTGATTCTATCAATGCCTTTTCAGCATCCATAGAAATAACAACACCAGGCATGTGATGAAAATTAATAAAATTAATAATATTACATAGGCGTCTAGTATTGTTATAGGAATTCCTCCTGTTAATAAAACCTGTCTGGTTTGCATCCACAATAGAGCACATTATTTTTTTTAGCCTAAGAGCCAGTATCTTTAAAAGTATTTTATTATCAACATAAAGAAGGCTAATAGGCCTGTAAGATGAGCATGATTACATATATTTATATTTTTAGCTATCAATGTTATATTAGCCTGGTACATTAATTCTGGGAGTTAAGAATCTTCAAATGATTTAATAAAAACACATAGCAAGAAAACTATTTAACTTCTGTAGCGTACATATATAAAATATATACACTGAACTAAGACAAAGATTAAGAGTAATAACTCCGCATTGGTACCAGTTAGCCTTGCGCTAACGTGCAGATTAAAACACCTAAACTAATGTCTTAAGAGGGAAGGACTGACCAGGAGGGACTCAGTTTAATAGATAAAGATCACCAAACTCAACTTAATTTAAATTAAGTATAACGTTTATTTACACAATAGGGTGGAATAGTGTACTGAGGCACAGGTAAATATTGAAAGGAATGTAATTATGAACAGAACCGTTACGCAGAATTATTGATTAACTAATGATGAATTGCAATGGGGTAAGTAATAAATTGACTTATTAAATTATTGGAAATTTAGGAATAAGAGAGTAGACTCTGAGACTATAAACGCCAACTTTGTCACATAACAACACTGGTCTACCGTCTTCGGAGCAGGAGGGGAAGGCGGTGACGACAGCCAGCCTCCGGTTTCAGCCAGGGGCTCGGATGTTGTTTCCTCGTCCTTTAGAGCCGCAGGGTGTCACAGGGTTGGTCTTCCCGGTCCCAAGCTGCGGGTCGTGGTGTGTCCTCCAAGCTCAAAGCCAGTCGCCAGGTGTCCCGTTAACAGCGAGCGTGATGCCACTCAGGGAGAGTTTAGCTGTTGTCAGCGTAAGGCAGCGTCAAAGTCTCAGAGTATGGCAAATGTCCCTTTTAATGCCAAATTAAAAATTCAATAAAAATCCTTTCACAGAGAATATAACTTCTTAAATTAGCTGCTTTGGTCAAGGCAGCGATTGTTAAAGCTGGCGGATGTTGCGCGGCGCGAGGCTTTTCAAAATAAACTACAAAAATGATACTCGAACAAAAGTTTGGGCGACTTATTGTGAAAAGATGTTATCACCGGCAAGGTGAACTTAACGCAACAAAAATGACAAGAAGGAAAAGTTAGACTTAAAAGACGAAGGAGAGACGGAGACGATACAAAGACAAAGACTAAGACAAGACAAAGACTAAACAAGACAGAGGAATATTGGCCGCACCCCAAGATAAGACTGGAAGGGTGTCTCTGGTACGCCCCCCCCCCTCCACCCCCCCACCCCCCCACCCCCTCTGTACTGATAGTGGAGAGGATTCGAATTACCTAAGTAAATGTCATAAAAAGAAATGTGTCTTACTCCACTTCAATTTATGTACCTTTAAAAACATGTTACATTCAACAGTTTGCACAAAACATAGCTATGACATTTTCCTGTAAAGTAACATGTTAATGCATATAAAGTCTTTTAAATAGATGAGATGTGCCATGTCTCTGGTTCTTATCAGAGAAGAGAGGAGACCTCTCTGGCATATTTATTGGTCTGCAGTTCGTATAGGACAGATATATGTCTTTGTTTTGCGTCCTTGGTGGGTAAGAGCAGACTTCTCGTCTCCTAAAGGAATGTCCATTTTTGATAGAGTTTCAGCAGTGGTTCAATACTCCTACACTTCCCTTTTATTACTTTGAAAAACTCGACTGGGAAGCCATCTGCCCCGGGACATTTCCCTGACTGGAGTGCAGATATAGCTTTAACCACCTCCATCAATGCTAAGGGTGACTCCAGCAGGCTAACCTGATCTTCAGAGAGCTGAGGGAATACTAGGTCATTTAAGAAAAAGCCAGAGTTAAGCCTTGTTATGTCAGTCTCAGACCTGTATAAATTGGTATAAAATTCTCTAAAATACTCATTAATCTGATGATTTCCTACGTGCCTTTCACTATTTGCATCCACAATAGCTGTGATAAAAGAACTTGATGGGGTATTCTTTGCAAGATGAGCCAGAAATTGGTTAGGTTTATTAGCTGATTCAAAATCTCTTTCAGCCTTTCACATTATCAAACTTTGCAAAGACAGTCCTGGCAATCTTAAGCTCACTTAATGTTTTAGCTGATATTATTCTCGATCTTGTTAATCACTGTTTTCTTTCATGACTTGTGTGTGAAATAATCATCCCTCTCATGTAAGCCTTATAACTATCCCATAAAAATCTCGAGTCTGTCTGCTCCTTATCAATTATTTCTAAATATAATATTGTTTGCTCTGTTCTCTGTTATGAAATGTATAAATTTCTCATCCAAAAGGGACAGTGTGCTCATCTTCCAAGACACTGTGAGCTCAATCTGTCTCTCAAGGTTCAAATGGTTAAAACTGTGTGATCAGAGAATATGACCAATATTCACCTACTCAACTAAATGACTGATGCACTTGACAAGTGTTGAATCTTTTGTCAGAGTATAATGTGGGGGAAGTGTAACCCTTTTCTTGAGACTATAAACTTAGCTAGTAAGGGTTATGGACCAGTGTCTAGATTCGGGAGAGGTATTTTAAGATATGGGTGAAGTGCAATGGAATAACTGGAGCCAAGAAATAAACAAGAACAATTATTATTTTGTAAAGAGAACAAAAATAAAATAAAATAATTTACAACTTAACAAGCTGGCATTCCCTAAAGTTTACATTCATTTCAATACTCCAGTCCTGTATATCTTTTTAGTCCTATTCAGTCTCCAGTTTTGTTTAGTCCCATTCAGTTTCCTTTTTGGATTCAGTTAGTGTTCAGATTTCCGTGGTAGTTGTGTGGTTACCACAACATTGGTTCAATACTGCAGGGACAATTGTGGTTCTCCGATCAGAGATTCTTGTTCCGGGCTTAGGCTCGCCATCTTCATCCAGTCCATTCTATTTGGAGGTTTTCTGAACCAGCAAAAGAACCTAGCCTGCATAACAATAATACAATTATTGTATACAGCTTAGGATTAATCCATTTTCTTTTATAATCAAGTGTCTTAGCTACAGCTCTTTTATACATCATTTGTCCAAAATACCTTTGTTACAGCATACATACAGTACACAGTACCTTCAGTTTACATGCATGTTTTTATCTTTTTAGCTCAAATAAATTTGTATTACATGAAATTGCTTTAACCCATGTAAATAAACTATATGAATTACAGTTTTTATCAATGAACTTATTAACCATGAATTTATGATTCATTGTTTTTTTTTTTTTCAATGATTAAATTATTCAATTTTTACATCACCAAATGAACAACTTATGGTTTTACCTTGCAGGTAAAATAATTTGAAACTCTCATAATAAACTATCCCTTGAACCAGTAAACAAGGTAATATTTCACTTTTCATAGCACCCAAAATGTGCCTGTATAGCAAAAAGCATTGCACAGTTAGCGCCAGTTTAGCACCAATTTACAGATTTACAATAACTAAAGACGATACAAAAACAACCCAGAGTGCTGCACTACACTGTTATGGACTTAAATATCACTGAGTGACTTAAAGATCAGTGCAACAATATTTAAAATCGGTTTCTGCAGCTAATTAGCACCCGCGATTAGCATGCTAATTTGTTAGCTAACTACTAGCATGTTGTTGCTCTAACCCACATGTTTCAGTTCACCTTAGTTTAAAACAACTCGCCAAGATGGTGGTTTAGCATAGCGCAGCAAGAAAATTGTCATGTGGCCTCTCTGCTTCGTGCTCTGATGGAAAAGACAGGAACATTGCAGCAGGACTTTGTCCGTAGCAGGGATGGGTGGACTTGCTTACTTTTTGCCCAATCAGAAGGTCATTACCAAGGTGACAAAAAAAAAAAAAAAAAAAACACAACAACAACAACAACAACAAAAAAGGGGGATCCACACTTCCTCTTTCAAAATAAATGCTTTTCAAAATAAAATTTACATCAAACAATTGAGAAATAGGGACATTTTCTCTACTGGGTTACAGAAGTCTATCCATTTTTGGGCATAAAACAGTTAAAGTCACCCACTAATATTATATTAGCACAGTCCATGTCCAGTAATTGACTAAAAAATGCTGTATAAACCTCTTCATCCTGTGCATTTGGGGCAAAGGGGTCACAGTCGCTGCATGTTTTGCAGGACACCAGAAACCAATGCCATGTGTAGCCCAAACTTTAGCCAGTGCTGAGTCAGCCACCGTAATCTAAGTAGTACTACAGTATCACAGTTTCTTGGAAAAATCTCACTACAACTCCAACTGCTTCACAAATATCACCACAGTCACAGAGTTGAAATAATTACTGATGAGTTGCTAACAAATATCCTTATCCTACAATAAAAGTGCATTTCAGCTATAACAGTCATTGGTCATTTGTTGAGTAAACTAAATTTTGATGGAACTTATTATTTATTTATTTGAAATGGGACAATGCATATTCATTAACATGACCACATTAAAATGAATCATGTAAATATGCCAGATTTAGCCAAACAGGCTAATTTGTATCTGCTGTCCCATGGCAGGTTGATTTTACTACAAAGACAAGACAAAAACAAATACATGAGGCATAGGAGACATGATTAAAATATCCACAAACATTAGCAACATGGATTAATAAAAACAGCATGCAATAAGCACAATTAACACTAAAACAAAACACACAATAAACAATGACACAGAGAAAGACCAGGACATAAACTTCAGTACGGAAGCGCATAGTAGTCACCAAAAAAAAAAAAAAACTATCTCGTAATTACGAGAAACTATCTCGTAATTACGAGATAAAGATCAACGTACGCTTTAGGACATTGAATGGCGCCCGTCACAGTAACCAGTATGAGACAAAGGTTTTTTAACAATAGGACAGTAAATACATGGAATGCCCTGCCAGCCTCTGTTGTAACTGCTCTAAGTCTGAACAGCTTCAAATCACGACTTGATAAACACTGGAAACACCACCCATGCTACTTTAACTGGGAAGATAACTCCTTTAGTTACCCCGAACCCAGTATGTCGCAAATCACAAACATTATGAAGTATGAAGTTCAGCTCAAGATCTGGTCATAGAGGCCACAGGGCATGCGACCAGAAAGCACCTAAGTAACCTAAGTAAGTAAGTAAGTAATCACAGCTTAAGTGGCCAGAGAGTTTTGCCCGAACCTCCAGGGGCCTCAGTAGGCTAATTGCGGTAATTATTCCTGTCAATTAATCAATTATTTTGATATTTTTTTATTTGGGCTTTATAACAATGAAGCTTGGACATTAAATGGCTATCCACTTATCATCCACTATCCACTTAGCATGAGGGAAACTACCAGCTAGCTTACTTATAGAAGCTCATAGTAGTCACCCAAAAAAAACAACTATCTCGTAATTACGAGAAACTATCTCGTAATTACGAGAAACTATCTCGTAATTACGAGAAACTATCTCGTAATTACGAGATAGTTTCTCGTAATTACGAGATAGTTTTTTTTTTTTTTGGTGACTACTATGCGCTTCCGTACTTCAGCACAGAGACAAAGAGAAAAAAATAAAAAAATAAAAATACAGAACATTAGTAAAATATTAGTAAAACACCAAGTATCTGAAATGTGTGTACAAGTTTGATTATCAAGGAGCCAGCATTTAACTGATCCAGAAATCATTTTTAATGGTCTGGTGTTTCTGAGTTCAGTAGGAACAGTGTTCCAGGAGTGTGCTGCTCTGACCGGGAAGCCCAACTGCCCAAAACTACTTTTCCTAAAAAGGGTCATCACAGTCTCCTCTGCTCTGAGCTCGTGTACCTACACTGTGTCTCAGATGGATGTATTCTTGCTGAGGAGATGGGCCAAACCAATTTATACACCAACGCAATGTCATTGTGAATTTAATCATATTCTCCCAACTGAAAAAAATATATTTTGAAAGAATATGACAGTGGTGAGAGGAGTTTGTTTTTTTGTCAAGAATTTTAAGAGATTGTTTATAGAGTCTTTCAATTGGTTGTAGTGTTGTTTTGCTTCTTTGTGTCCAACTTGTCAGACAATAATGAATGTGTGAGAGAATCATAGCACTAAGGTATGTCTTTGCAGCTTCAAATGTTAAGTTATTTCGAATTTGTCTGAATGTTGCAAGATTAAATTTTATTTTATTTATTACTTTCTTTACTTGCCCCAATATTTATACTCCTATACCACAGTTAATGTTTTCCCTGCAACCATAACAGGCGGATCTGGCTCTTTGTTTTGAGACTTAGAGAAATACATACAGTTTTATCAAGATCAAATCAAAATCAAATCAAATCAAACTTTATTTAATCCCCGTGGGGCAATTTTGTGCAGCCAGTAGTAACAGCCAACAGCATACAACAGCACACAAGACAAGGAATAAAAACAATATGAAAAATAAGTCTAAGATATAAATACAAATAAATACTTAGAACTAAAACAGACACAATCAGTAAATAAAGTGCAGCAAGGTATTTAAACAACAGGCCTCTACAGTTTAAGAGGCCAATGACAGTTGGGATGAAGGAGTTCTTTAATGTATTTGTTCTACACCTGGGTACAGTATATCTCCTGCCTGATGGAAGAGGCTTAAACTGTGCATGAAGGGGATGAGTGGGGTCCGCCAAGATTTTCTTGGCTTTAATTACTGACCTGGACTTAAATAAGTCCATGTCACGATTTTGTGTACTAATGATTTTTCCACACTCTTTGATAATACCGTACAAACGATTGTGATTTTTCAGGTTTAACAAATCAAACCAGCAGAGAAAAGAGAAGGTGAGAACAGATTCAACAAACATCCATAAAACATTTTCATAAACTCACGATCAACATTAAAACCCTTCAGTTTTCGTAAAAAGTGCATTCTCTGATGGGCTTTGCTACACACAGCATCTACCTGGGACTCAAATGTGAGTTTACGGTCAATCATTGTGCCCAGATACTTGTATTTCTGTACTACCTCCACTGCATGTCCATCTATTAGGACTGGAGGGAGGGGTGGTGGAGCCTTCCGGAGGTCAATGCACATTTCCTTAGTTTTTGAGACATTTATGTGCAGGAAAGATGAATGGCACCACTCCAAGAAGTCTGATAAAACTGGACCATGGTCCACGGGGGCATCACCATGCAACAAGGACACGATGACACAGTCATCAGCAAATTTTATAATATGGTGGTTCACATGTTGACTTTGGCACATATTTGTATAAAGTACAAACAACAAAGGTGACAGAATGCATCCCTGGGGGGGCTCCTGTAGAGGACACCACTTCATCAGAGAGTGTGTCATTTACTTTAACGCTCTGGGTCCTATTTGTTAAAAAATCAATAAGCCACAGGATCAAGGCAGCATCCACATTACTGGACTGAAGTCTCTCTGCCAGTAAATAAGGTTGTATAGAATTAAAAGCAGATGAAAAGTCAATGAACAGCAACCGCACCAAGGTGTTTGCCCCCTCCAGGTGTGTAAGCGTCAGGTCAAGCAGAGTGGCAATAGCATCATCCACTCCTCTTCCTGACCTATATGCAAACTGAAGTGGGTCTAGTTTTGATTGGGTGTAATACAACAATTCAATTTTTACAATTTTTTCAAAAGTTTTCATAATCAGCGATGTCAATGCAATAGGTCTAAAGTCATTTAGAGCCTTCGGTCTTTTGTTTTTTGGTATGGGCACTATTGTAGAAGACTTCCAGAGAGTGGGTACTTTGCAGAGTTCCAAAGACTTAGTAAAAATGTAGCACAAAATGTCTGCTAATTGCTCTGCACAGTTTTTTAACACCCGATCCCCAATACCATCAGGGCCTGGGCTTTTCCTTTCTTTAACAGTTTTGAGATGTTTAAGGACCATATCCCTATCAATATGCACTTTATTTCACTCACTCTCACTTTATTTTAGATTTAGAAACAGACATGAGTTGATTAACCAGTTTTGTACAGACACCATTACTGATGAAAGTTCCTTTGCAGCGTGGCTCTTGGTTTTTGAGTGTAAATAAATAACTGTGTCATCTGCATACATTTGACATGTTGCAGATGGACAGGCTTCTGGCAAATCATTAATATATAAAGTGAATAAAAGGAGACCCAGTATTGACCCCTGAGGAACACCCATACAATTACTACACTGAACAAAAATATAAACGCAACACTTTTGCTTTTGCTCCCATTTTTCATGAGATGAACTCAAAGATCTGAAACTTTTTCTACATACACAAAATAACCATATCTCTCAAATATTGTTCACAAATCTGTCAAATCTGTGATAGTGAGCACTTCTCCTTTGCCGAGATAATCGATCCCTCCACACAGGTGTGCCATATCCAGATGCTGATGAGACAGCATGATTATTGCACAGGTGTGTCTCAGACTGGCCACAATAAAAGGCCACTCTTGTTTTACTGGGGGGGTTTACTGGGAGGTCTGGGGACTCCAGTCAGTATCTGGTGTGACCACCATTGGCCTCATGCATGTGCAACACATCTCCTTCGCATAGAGTTGATCAGGTTGTCGATTGTGGCCTGTGGAATGTTGGTCCACTCCTCTTCAATGGCTGTGCGAAGTTGCTGAATATTGGTAGGACCTGGAACACGCTGTCGTATACACCGATCCAGAGCATCCCAAACATGCTCAATGGGTGACATGTCTGGTAAGTATGCTGGCCATGCAAGAACTGGGATGTTTTCAGCTTCCAAGAATTGTGTACAGATCCTTGCAACATGGGGTCGTGCATTATCATGCTGCAACATGAGGTGATGTTGATGGATGTATGGCACAACAATGGGCCTCAGGATCTCGTCACGATATCTCTGTGCATTCAAAATGCCATCAATAAAATGCATCTGTGTTCTTCGTCCATAACATACGCCTGCCCATTACCATAACCCCGCCACCACCATGGGCCACTCGATCCACAACAGTGACATCAGAAAACCGCTCACCCACACGACGCCCCACACGCTGTCTGCCATCTGCCCTGAAAAGTGTAAACCGGGATTCATCCGTGAAGAGAACACCTCTCCAATGTGCCAGGCGCCCATCGCATGTGAGCATTTGCCCACTCAAGTCGGTTACGACGACGACCTGGAGTCAGGATCTGCGGTCTCGGTGGAATGATTTTTCCTAAAGCCAAACTGCAAAGGATACAAAGTATATTTAATGAAATCCAGGTGTGATGTGATTTGTTCTGAAATATATTTTTCAATGACTTTAGACACTGTTGGAATTATGCTAATCGGCCTATAATTGGCCACATTTAAACGGTGACCTGCTTTAAAAATGGGTGTTACTACCGCAGTTTTCCAAGCACTAGGAAATACTCCTGTACTGATTGACCAGTTAATGATTTTACAAATAACTAGAAGAGCATCTTTATGCATTTACATTTTTTTTGAGTCAATTCCATATATGTCTTTGGCATGTGATGTTTTAAGAGAGGAGATGTGCTATTAATCAGTATGAGAATTATGTGTAGCCAATAACCATACTGATTAATAGCACAGTCACAAATCAGTTACTGTATGCACTCTCTAGTCTCCCCAAGCCTGTTGGTGTAGACTAAATTTGAAAATTGGTTCATTGTTTTTCTACCATGAGTGTGTTACATAATTAAAACCTGAGTGTTATAGGGAACAGATAGACCTATTAGCTCTACTTTTGCAGGATTTTTTTTTTCACTTCTAGTTTGCAAACAGTAAAAATACAAGTTGTGAGTCACTGTGTCTGTCCTTTTTTTTTAATCTCCTTTCTTTAAATTGGCATACAAATTCACAGCCTGTTACAGTCCTGAAGTGGCTAAGCTGACAAATGTGTAAACATTTGTACTGCACCGTCTGGCTTTTGGGACTTTGCTCCAATAAATTCCCAAAGGATAAAATACACTATTAAAAGGAGTAACCTTACCTAAATCTAATGTGTCTGCTGTACTTAGAGCAGAATATATCTAAATGATAAAAAGTCAGTTTTTCCCCAAAGAGGTGAGTCACCACAAATTAGCTTTCCACAGGAACCCTGTGTTGGAAGTTCATTAATTCCTGTGGTATCCTGTTATTTTATTATCTGAGCTTAGTGCTGTACAAGGACAATGGCATGCGTAGCAGCTGTAAGGCCAAAGAATGTTGTGTCTTAGCGCACACGAGGCTAGGACATGGCGTCTTCTTATAGATTAGAGCAAAAGTCTCCAGATATGTTTGTGACTCTGGGACACGTACTCTCTCCTGTGTATGTTTGGTATAAAACCTAGCTTCTGCTAAGGGGGGGTAGGACACGCTGCATCTCTCCTTTGTATTGTCTTCTCCTTGTGCACAAGTAAATTAAAGACAACTTGCTGATTGATCCAGACACAGTCTTTTTGTCAAGTAGCTCAATCTAAAATTTCCATCACAATTTGGTGTCAGAAGTGGGATTCCTCGAGTGGACAGATCCGGACGGAGTGACCAGAGATTGATCATCCTGGGGGCTAGATCCTCCAGCTTCCAACCTCCATAGGATTTAAGAGACGGGGGGCCTGTTTTCACTTGGTCCGGGACTGTCACTGCTGGAATCCATCGAACTCAATTCACAAATAAAACGGTGAGATACAGATGTCTGTTATCAATAGCGAGTAGGACACAGGCCAGACTTGCTGTCATTCTTGACCAGGTTAAAGTCTTACGGGAGCCTGCAATAGCTAAAAATAAAAAATAAAAAAAAAAGAGGAAAAAGACAAAAAAAAAAAATATATATATATATATATAGCTATAAAGTATTACAGGGTAATACATGTCACTGGGTGACTAGGTTACTGGGTAACCAAAACTAGGCAATAGCTATAAAGTATTACGGGGTAATACAAGTCACTGGGTGACTATAGGTTACTGGGTAACCTGAACAGAGTAAATGTTTCAGAAAAGTCTGAGGGGCTTTACAGTGTGCACAACCATTATTCTAACAGCAGAAAATGGGAATAAGCCTAACAAAATGCATTATTGAGGTCCCATAGACCCCTCTGGTCAAGGCAATGACAACCAGGTATGGAAAATAATGTGTCCAATGTCTACCAACATGGTCCGGACAGTTTTGGTTTTCCCCGATGGGGGAATGTTGAGTATAAATTAACTGAAGATGCTTATAGAAAAGTTTGAAAAAGAGAAATGAAATTAGGCTACTAAATTTAGGCAGAGGAAATATTTTTTTAATCCATAAATTGATTTAACTGTGTAAAGCTAAAGGTCAATCTTTTTAGGTCATATTAGGTCTTTGTGTCATTCAAATTACATTTCTCTTACTTGTCCAACTGATGCTTGAAAGAGGATGCACTATACGGATTTAGAGAAAGTAGAAGAACACAGAATTGTTTTGAAATGTGAATAAACATGTAGATATACAAAAAAAAAAAAAAAAAAAAGAGATCAGATACTGCTGCCTGTGTTTCCTCTGTTTTTCCAGACCTCTCCACAGTGGAACTCGACCTGGACCTGGACTCCTGCCCACACATCAGTCCCCAGCAACAAGTGCGGGACCTAACAGCAGCAGCCTGAGTGGGCCCAGAGATAACAGTGACCTGCCAGATGAGACCTAAAGCCAACATGATCCACCTACACCACCAGACTAGGCTACAGCTCCACCTGCAGCCACCCTAGCTATCGGACTTGGAACAAGAAGAACAGATAGTCCAGTCCACCAGTTTAAACATGAGTTGAACTGACTGTAGCACCCAGAAAGCAAGAAAGCAAGTTTGTGTCGGGTCTTAAAGCTGCACTCTGTGGACTGGGCTCCTCCACACAATGGACAATGGTCAAGTTGCTGGACTTGCCGGTCCCATACTGGATCCATGGACCACAGTTGAGGTCATGGATGCAGCCAAAGTATTGCAGAACGCTGTGTGAGGAAATGGACAATTACAGCATCACCAAGGACTTACACACAGCTGCTCAGACCATGCAGCTGTGGGAAGAGAGCGCGGATGCGGAGGCCAAGACAACGTATGGTACACTTGAGGACAGTTTGGACACTGGACTTGAGATTGTATAAATTGGACACTGGATGCGAGAGGTCCACAAAGATACAGTGAAGGACCTCGCCTGAGTGCTCCCCAGGGAGCAGACTGACTGGGCAGCGAGGACAGGCCCGGTGAGAGACGCACCGAGGAGACGTCACCCAGAGGAAGGTACTGCACCTTACAACACACACACATTCACATCTGTAGCTCTGCAATGAAGAACTGCTTACTGCTAACACACACACATTGATTTCACAAGCAGACACTTATATCGAGAATAAGACTAAGCCAGCAGCTACAACTTATGCAAGTCTGGTCTCAATGACAAATACAGCCTTGCCAGAATATACCATTGAATTGAATGGTGAAAAAGGAACGTTTCTTGTTGATTCGGGGGCCACTAACTCTGTGGTCAAAAGGGCTAGTCTTAAGAAATCTCCCAAAATGAGTGGGTGTTATGTTGTACTCTGTCAGTGCCTCTGGTGACACTGTGCGAGAGCAATATATGTCTCCACTTTCATGCTCAGACCCCTGCAGGCAAAAAATTTAAGCACTCTTTTCCATTTTCCACATTATGTCCAGTTAATCTTCTGGGTTGAGATCTGATGTGCAGATTAGGCATTTGCCTTATCTCCACACCAGAAGGTCCTCAGGTTGTAACAATTGATCAATTGGCCAATAACAACATATTCACAGGAGTCAGGTTGGGAACTGGGACTCCTTTATATTTATAGCAATGACAATTGCCTCCAATTACTACAGACCTAATCAAAATGGCACAAAATAGGTGTCTCCTGAGGGAACAACTTATATGCATGAGGATGACTTGCATTGCACATCACACGAGTCACAGGGACCAGATCCCAGACCTGAGGATGTGTGGTTTAGAACACCACATTCTTCACTGGGATCCACATTTTTTTGCTGTGTCTATTTCTCTAACTGGGGAACAACTTTCTCTGTATGATGTGCCCTGCTCTAAACCCCATGTCTCTCCCTCAAAGTCTCCTCACTGTCAGTGGAAGGAGGCGGGCTGGTTTGTGAATGAGTCACAGACTGGGCCCCACCTCTGACCCTGCTGTCTCATTCTCTTCTGTGCTGAAGCATACAGAATGCCTTTCACCTCTGTGTTACATTCAAACCACTCTGTGTCTCTGGTGTCAGATAAGCATGACGCTTATCAGAGTAGCACCTCCTTTTTTTTCTCTCTGACTCTGAGGCTGCAGCCATCCCTGCTTAAAAGCAGTTCCACAGTAAATATGATGTTGGTTTGATCAAAGATTGTGAACCAGTGGTGATCACCCCAAAATCTACTTATAGGCCATGCCAGCGCCAGTAGCCCTTAAAACAAGAAGCTATTGATGGTATTACTCCAGTTTTAATGCTCTAAGGGAGGCAGGAGTAATAGTGCCATGTGACCATTCTCCAGTGTGCTCCTCTCCTGGTTAAGAAAATCAGGGACCAGTGGATCTCAACTGAATAGAGCTTTATCAATGGTCTACAGCTGTCAATGCTGCAGTACAGCAGAGAGCTCCTTTGGTACCAAACCCATAACCACACTGTCACAAGTCCCACCAGGTGCTAAATGGTTCTGTTGTTGTTGACCTCTTAAATGTGTTTTTCAGCGTCCCAGTGGACAAAGACTCTCAGTACTGATGTGCCTTTGAGTTTCAGGGAGAATTGTTGACCTTAACAAGGATGTGTCAGGGATTTTGTGAGTGCTGATCGTTGTTTAATTCTACACTAAAACAAAGCCTGGACTCGTTGCAATTGACCCCAGGTACGGCCCTGTTGGAATACGTTGATGATCTGGTCTCTTGATCTGAGCCTCCACTGCAGGGCAGTGTGAGAAGGACACAGTTGTCTTGTTATAGCATTTGCATTCACAGGGCCACAAGGCCAGCTTGTCGAAGTTGCAGTGGGTTAAAGAAAAGGTTAAATTTTTAGGCCATGAGCTCTCAGGTGAGGGAAAAGCCATCTCTTCTAAATGCATTGATGATATTCACAATATTAACAAACCACTGACAAAAAGCAAATAATGTTTTTCCTGGGCATATGTTCTTACTGTAGACAGTGTATAACTAAAGGATAATTGTTGCCAAAAAACAAAATAAAGTTTTAAGAATTTGCAAAAGTCTTCCGGAAGCACAAAATCAAATGTCAATGTCTTGTTGTTGGTTTAGATAATCTAATGAAGAAGAAAGAGCTAATTGGAGGCAATTTGTTGTGTGCAGTGCACTACAGAAGGTAACGCTAGGTTTTAAATAACAGAAGGATTCGTGTATGTAGGATTTGACTCACAAGGACAAAAAGAAAAGAAATGTGTTTTGGAAGATATGATGGTTAGAGCAAGTAAACACGGGAGTTGTGAAGTGGATTGGCTGGGAAAAAAAAAAAAAAAACTCAAGAGATCTCTCACTTTTAAGTCTCTACTGTTTTTATTACATATACCAAGCTGATATTAGTGTATATAGCACAAGTGAGTTTTGAGAAATCTGGTGAGTTTCACGTGATTGGGGTCAAAGGTCACGTGACCACAGGTGTTTATTTACAAGGTACACCTGGAGAGAAGCTCAGCCTCTGCCTAAGTCTGAAACAAAGGTTTAGACTTTTAAAACCACTTATAATGTTCTTTCTCAGGAGAGTTTGGTCCTACTAGTCTCCCTACTACTGTCTGGAAAGTCTAAATTTGCATAATGGTCTTTATATGATTTTTATGGGGTTTCAGAATTAGAGTTAAAGATTTTTTTTCCTGCTTTAGGTCTCTCACTATTGTCATTATTTTGCTTAGTTGAGATCTCGTGTGTTTGTGCTGACCTCAATGCAAGCTGGATTGCAGGTCGCCATACCTTTTATACCTTTTATTCTTGACCTATACGCCATGCTGTCCACACATTTTTCTTTTTGAAGCCTCTGACAAAGTTACGTTTGCCTCCAGTGTCATTAACCCTTGCTCTGTTATGCGACCCAACAGTTTCAGAGCATCCTGCCCTGAATCTTGTTGTTATCTTAAGGCCATAGACAGTCTGATGACTAAATTTAAAGATTAATAATGGCAAAACTCTGGTCAATTTGCAAGCTACACCCCTCCTTGTCTGCATACAAGTGAGGCCACACTCTCTCCCTCCTGTCCTCCATACTGTCCCTCCCTCTCTCATCTTCTATCCTACTCTCTCCTTTTCTTCTATCTCTCCCCTGCAACAGGGGTCCCTGCCTTCACTGGGCCTCTGGTTAGAATGGTCTTGCTCACAATTATGAATTTGCTCTCATCAAAAAAAAAAAAAAAAAAAAAAAGGCTAATAAATCTATCACTAACCCGTAAAAATAACAATGGATTGTGTAGGAGCCATATGTATGGTATTTGGGGGAAGTAGTTTGTCACTCTGTTGGTGCTGTCTGGTTGCCATGGCAATGCGCGGGGCTGGGGTCACGTGGGCATAGGCGGTGGCTGCCGGTGAGTTTTCATAGTGGCATACGCTCACCTGCAGACAGGTAGGAGGAGAGAGGCGAGCTGGGTCGCTGTATTTTTTGTTGACCGCTTTGCTTTGTCCGCTTAGTTTGGTACTGTGTATGCTTGCTGTGCACACCTTTCCATCTTGTGTATGTAACCCTGAAAGCCGCTTTTAATAAATGCTCAAAATCGTATTGAGAGTGTACTCTTCATCTGTACTAGCCGGGCAGCGCGTCAGACAAATAGACAGGACCCATACTCATCCTCTCAAGCGACAATAGGTTTTTTTGGAGTCGCTACATTTTAGTCAACAAAAAAGGCGTTTGATGAAAGCCATCACTCGCAATAGCAGCCACATGGGAATCAGGAAGACGCCAAGTACAGCGGTGCCCAATAGTATCGCTCGACAAAGCGCCACATCCTACGCCATTACAAGGAGGCAAGGTAAGCTTATCTGTGGCTATTTGTTTGTGGATAAGGAATCCATATTGCATTAATGCAGAAATGTCTTCGTTCGGGACATTCAGATGGATGTGAATGGTGGTCGAATAAGCAGTTGCGTGCTCTGTGCTGGCTCCGTGCTTGGAGGTTTATAGCCTATGTGGATTGAATAATGCGATCCTTTGATGGAGTTTCAGTGAAAATGGAATTACTTTGTTGAATTGATTTGTTGTTTGTTGTTTTGAGAGGAAAGCTTGAGAAATTAGGTGTGGATCCTGTTTTTATCTCATGGATCCACAATTATTTAACAGAGCGGCCTCAGTATGTCAGGTTGGGGAGTACGGTGTCAGAAACTGTTGTGACAAATATTGGAGCTCCTCAAGGAACGGTGCTATCACCATTCTTATTCATCTTATATACTGCTGACTTTGCCTACAGGTCCTCATCATGCCATATACAGAAATATTCGGATGACACGGCAGTTGTGGCTTGTGTGAAGGATTGCAAGGAGGAGGAATACAGGAAGCTCATCTCTGATTTTATAGATTGGAGCAAATGCAATGGACTCATTTTGAATGTGTCAAAAACAAAGGAGATGATTGTGGACTTTGGCAGGAAGAAGGGTACCCGTCTACCTGTCAGCATTGATGGAGAAAACATTGAGGTGGTTCCATCCTATAAATATCTGGGAGTTCACCTCGACCACAAACTGGACTGGTCAGTACAGACTAATGCCTCTTATAAGAAAGGTCAGAGCAGGCTTTTCTTTTTGAGGAAGCTGAAATCATTTGAGGTCTGTCATGAGATGCTGCACATTTTCTACCAGTCAGTTGTGGCCAGTGCTGTATTTTTTGGCGTTGTCTGTTGGGGGAGCTGCATTACGGTAAGGGACAGTAACAGGCTGGACAAATTGGTCAGGAAATGTGTGTCTGTGCTGGGTGGGAGGGTGGACTCTGTAGGAACGTTGGTGGAGAGGAGAATGAGGAACATGTTGCAGGCCATCCTCCACAATAAAAAACACCCTCTACATGAGACGTTGACCTCTCAGAGAAGCAGTCGCAGTGAGAGGCTCCTCTCACTGCGCTGCAGGACTGAAAGGTTCAGAAGATCATTTATTCTGGCGGCCATAAGACTTTACAATAGATCTTGTTGAAGGTGCACTTTAGTACTATTGCTAGTAACTTTTAATGTATTTATTTATTATGTTTTTATTATTGCCTCACTGAGTATGGTTTTATTATGTGTGGTTGTGTATGTTACCGGACACCTGAATTTCTCCTGATGGGGATGAATAAAGTATCTATCATCTATCATCATCATCATCATCTGTTTTCGTGCACTGCGGATGTGTTTAAATGCAATGGTTCACGGACAAAGTTGGAAAAAATAAAAATGAGTCAAACAAGTGGTGCTGCCTCGTGTCCTGAAATGGAGTCGGGGAAAAGACGGGAAAGCAAACTTACTGAACGGGCCTTGTTGTATAAGGTTGAAAAACTTCAAAATGAACGCAAAGGTTGTGTGAATAAAATAAAAGGGTTAATACCAGAAATAAAAGAGCTCATTAAACAAAGGGAAAATGTGTCTAAAATAAAGGGATTTCTAGGAACTCTAAACACACTGTGTGAAAAGGCTACATCTGCCCACAATGAAGTGTTACCACTACTTCCACAGGATGAAGTTGTGAAACAAAAGGAATGGTTTTCAGACATAATGAAATATACAGAAACATTTCTAGATGATACTGAAAAATGGATTAAGAAAACTGAACATTATAATTCACAAGAACAAGGTTTAACACAAGTGATTGAAGTTGCACGCTTTGTGAAAACAAATGTGACAAATGGACAGTTTTCAAACAGTGATATCGAGGATGATATCAAACCAAGTGACAGTGTCTCAAATGTTGGAATCCATAAAACCTTACAATCTCAGCGCTCTGGTACTTCTTCTGCATGTTTGAAGGCTGAAGCTGAGTTGGCTGCTTTAGCCACAAGACAGAAATTATTAGATGAAAGGCATGCGCTGGAAGAAGAGGAGGAGCAGCTGCGTAAAAGGAAAGAAAAGCTGCAACTGGAAACTGAAATAGCAGAAAAAATGGCAAAACTCAAAATTCTCAAAACACCAAGTACAACAAGTGGAAAAAGGACATCAGTGGTCTCAGATGGTATGAATTCCTATGTGGAGAAGAAGAAAACAGCCACTCAATGTCAATGCAGGTGAATTTATTCCATCAGCACCTGTAAACCATAATACAATAAACAATGAAAAGTATTCACTTAAACACACAACAGTGGTGGAAAATAAACTAAGGGTGCTCCGATTGATCGGCCAATCATGGCTAAAAATAGAGTGATCGGTGATCGGTAAAATGGGCCGATCAGAAGGGCCAATCAAATTACAATAAACACGCGAGGCTCTCACATTTACTGTCCTGCAACTCCGGTTTGATTAAACAGCAGTAGCGTTATTTTAGCAGTGTTTTTAAGTTAAGCCCTGGTTATAACTAACACAAACCTGCCCTGGAGGCGCTGCTTTGTGTCCCCGCTGTGTCTCCGCCTGCTTTAGGAGCGCACGGGACAGAACCGAGGCGCAGCAGTGCGTGTATTTGCAAACACCAACGTAAATAGAGCTACAGCTAACCCGCTAACAGTTACGTTAAAAGCATTAAGAAAGTTCAGAGTCTGCCTGTGTCTTGTTGCGCGGAGAAAACTGTGCGTTTTGTGGCTTAAACTGCACCAAATGGCTGCTAATGGAAAGAGAAAGTAAAAAGGCAGCCCATGTGTCCGTGTGTCTGAGAGGAGCACCTTTCATCGTTGTCTTCTCTGCTCTCTTTGCACGTTTTCTTCATTCAGACGTTGTCAAAACTGGCAGCAGGAGCTGTCTGCTCTTTAGTCCACTGTGTTTCAACCTGGTTTGGCTGCGCGTTACGCGGACACAGGCGCTGCCCCCGCGGACTCGCATTAAAGGAACCAATTAAGAACAGCTGATTTTTACATCAGCGGAGCATTCAAACAAAGCCACAGACACTGGGCACACATTAAAGACCAATAATGCAACAAAACCTCTTCTTCTAAAACAAAAATAAGTAGAATTTTGTTGTTCTTTTATATTTACAAAGGCTACAGTATTTTTCAAATGGAACTAATAATAGCCTGCATACAATACATTACTACATTGAAGACCACGTGATCGGTATTGGCCATGATCGGTATCGGCCGATCACAGCAGAGGCTGATCGGTGATCGGCCTCAAAAACCCTGATCGGAGCACCCTTAAAATAAACAACCTTTAAAGAATAAAACCCCACAGTATTCAGCATTTGATATGGACCTAGTCAATACACCGTTTGCTTATGGACAACAAACAGTAAACCCAAATGCTATTGAGGAGGATATGGAAAACCTTCCCAGAACAGAGAGGATTCGTTCGCCAGGTGAAGATCAAAACACGGACCAGTTGCTTGGTCCGACCCATTACAAAGGTCTGTCTGTTACAGGAAGCTGAGGCTGATTAGGACAAAATTGGCCTCTGTGTTGACTTTGATCTCTTTTGGACCTTTGCTTAATTTGACTGTGGACTTATGGGTCATTTGGAGTCATGACTCAAGAAAAAAGAAGAAAAAAGATTCTATTGCGGATTATTAATAGTGGACACTAATTTGCAAATGTTTATTGTTGTAATTTTGTATTGATATGTCTCCTACTTGTTACTTGCTTGTTAAGGTCTGAGTAATTATTATGTAATAATTAAGGGGCTGGTGTGTAGGAGCCATATGTATGGTATTTGGGGGAAGTAGTTTGTCACTCTGTTGGTGCTGTCTGGTTGCCATGGCAATGCGCGGGGCTGGGGTCATGTGGGCATAGGCGGTGGCTGCCGGTGAGTTTTCATAGTGGCATACGCTCACCTGCAGACAGGTAGGAGGAGAGAGGCGAGCTGGGTCGCTGTATTTTTTGTTGACCGCTTTGCTTTGTCCGCTTAGTTTGGTACTGTGTATTCTTGCTGTGCACACCTTTCCATCTTATGTATGTAACCCTGAAAGCCGCTTTTAATAAATGCTCAAAATCGTATTGAGAGTGTACTCTTCATCTGTACTAGCCGGGCAGCGCGTCAGACAAATAGACAGGACCCATACTCATCCTCTCAAGCGACAATAGGTTTTTTTGGAGTCGCTACAGATTGCTTTATTAGAGCACTGGTAATGTATGATGTTAGTAACCATGGTTTTGTGGTGTCATTATGTAAAATAATTTTAAAAAGATTAGTACTAATAGATTAACTAGATCAGTAAGTCCACTTGTGGAAAATGCATGGGGAAACCAAACATGATGATTTTTGGTAGAGGCCTGAATCCGAGCCTTGCCTTCATAATGATTTTTTTTAATTCTGCCAAATTGACACATGGGCTCGTCCATGTGTCAAAAGGGAGGATGTTAACAGCACTCAAGCAAAAGTGGTACACAAAAGGTTTGAAAGGTTATGCACAGAAATCTTGTCCATCATGTGTTATATGCTTAGCACATAATGCAGGTAAAGACACACACACACAACACCCGCAGCTGGGGTAAACAATCTGCACTTACTGAGAGCTCTGCGTATTTCTGTAAGTTTAAAATAACTCATTTAGTAAGCAATTTTTTTTTAATTCAAAGGTCTATTGAACTTGTTGCAACAAGAATTAGAAACTCTGCTCATCTGACAGTGGTGACCTTCTTGGGGCATGTGATCACAGACAGGATACTTCCTGGCCTCAGCAATAATGCAACAAAATGTTTGGTTTAACATGACATCATTCTGAAAAAAACTGTGCACGAAAATGAAAGGGGAATGGTAAAATACATTCTTGGACTGACCAAACTCTGATGTGGACTTGACCAGGTTTACTAACACTGTGTGAATGTGAATGTGTGAACGCTAACCACTCTTTAAGCGTTTTTATGATCTAAAATGTTCATATTTTTGAAAATTAACAGTTTTAACAGGTGATGAAAAAGATAACAAGGATCCAACAAACTGGATCCATATGGATCTGAACCCAGTGACGACAACTCTGGGAGTTGTTGTGTGTATATGTATATGCTGACATTTCTCTCCACAGACTGAACTATCATCTATCACCTAAAAGCAATACAAATGGAACAAAAGACTGAGCTGATATAAACCCATATGAAACAATATGAAATATGGAACAAGCACACTTTAGAAAAGTGTGTAACATTCAAGGAACTAAGGAAAATTCAAGGAAAATAATGGATGTGGTAACTATAACACCTTTGGTAAGTTATTTCAGATTGCCTTATCATATTTGATGCTTTTATGTGCTAACTATATGAGTCTAACTTATTTTGCCAAATTACAAATTTACAAAAATTCACGACTGATTGTAAATCAGAGAATTGAAATCAGAGATCGAACTATGGTCCAGACTCCAGACCGTCCCAACAGGGGATGGCAGTGTTTTGTGTGCAACATGTTTCTCTGTTTTCTCTCAGCAGGTTCCAAATAATATGTTTACAAAAAACATGTTTCCTAAATGAATGGAGACAGTGTAAACACAGCTCTGAATCCCCTCACATGTGGAGACTGATGTGAGGTATCACTGCTCCTACTGCCTCCACTCTGGGAAGGGAGATGGAACGACAAAATGCAAAGGTGCTGAGGGGAAAACAGGCATGGCCCAAAGCTCTGCCTGTACTGGAAACATCACAGCTTCTATGGTTCTTCTGGTCACTCGACCCACTGGACAACGCTGGCTCCTTTAAGAGAGCTTCCAACTCTCCACAACAACCTCTGCTCCATCTCTGGATTCAGCCACTTCCACTTGGATCCACACCAGCCACTGCAGAAGGTCCCTGAGCCAGGGGACAACAACCTTCCTCTCTGGACGCTGAGGACATCAACACTGACTGAGAAGATCACCGCACTCACTGACTCACAACAGTCAGGCTGCGTTGACCTGCACGGGCACAGGTGCGAGCCTACCGCCGCCTGTGTTCGCTCCGGTGAATTCACAATACACATATATTTGGCAACGAGCAGAGCACACACCTCACAGGTTGTTACTGCAACTGAAGAACAACGACCAGACCCATTTGGCGCATTTAACAAAAAGACTCTAGTATCTGAGCAAGACCTGACCCGGAGAGGGGCCAGGCGCAGGGGAAATGCAAATGGGCTTCGGGGAAGAGCCATACATGTAGCCAAACAAGTATCTCTCTCTCGCTCTATCTATCTATTTATCTATCTATTTATCTATCTGTGTATGAGGAATTGCATGAGAACTTCCTCTCACTTTTGTTTTACTTTTTCTTTAATATGTGAATGAAATTTTCCTACACTTGCATTATAGCTCAAAGGTTTAATCCTACAAAGTTTTAAGTCTTACTTCTTGTACAAAAGGAATTGTTTTGTCTGTTTGTGATTTCTTAATGAGATATAATTTTAACCTGTGAAGGGTAGTGGTACTGATGAATGGGGTTTGACTATTTATTGATTAATATAAAAAGGGTTTTATTATAATCAAAAGGGAGGAAATGTGTTGGAAATTCATTAATTTCTGTGTTATCCTACTGTTATTCTATTATCTGAGCTTAGTGCTGTACAAGGACAATGGCATGCGTAGCAGCTGTAAGGCCAAAGGATGTTGTGTCTTAGTGCACACGAGGCTAGGACATGGCATCTTCTTATAGATTAGAGCAAAAGTCTTCAGATATGTTTGTGACTCTTGGACACGTACTCTCTCCTGTGTATGTTTGGTATAAAACCTAGCTTCTGCTAAGGGGGGGTAGGACACTCTACATCTCTCCTTTGTATTGTGTTCTCTTTGTGCACAAGTAAATTAAAGACAACTTGCTGATTGATCCAGACGGTCTTTTTGTCAAGTATCTCAATCTAAAATTTCCATCACAACCCAATGAACATCAAAGGGCAACTGCAGAAAGCAAATCTTGCTTAAGCCTCATAGTCTGACTGTTTTCTCTTTTATGCTGATTTATTCTCAGACCTTGACAGCCATAGTACAAAAGTACAAAATCCCAGGCATTTTTAAAAGCTTTACAGAAACGTCAAATCTGTGACAAACGTCATAAACGTAAAGTCACGATGAATGTTGCACTTTTAATTAACACCCAATGAGATGACTTATTCTCATGCTGATTCAATTATACAAGTAATCATAGGGTGCAAAGTTATGCATAAAGAAAATATGGTATTTTGTGGTTTTACATAAATTTGTCTGTCTACTTTTTTTTTTTTTTTTTTTTTACATTTTTCTGTTTTTTTCTTCAGATTCCTTTATCTGATAATCATTCAAGGACTGTTTAGGCCTGCTCATGAACATCACCTTTAAAAAATGAGAAGACACTAAAAGAGAAACAAATCAGTGTTCAGTCATAATCCAATAATGTATTAATGCATGCAATGACGCACACAGCCCTTTTTCACCATAACTGATCTAACAAAGAAATTGAAAAGCTTCTTGTGGTTAATAGCTTAGCTCTTTACATATTTATACCAATCAATCTGTCTCTGCGCTCATTTTTTCCACATTTAATTGGTTTGTAGATATTCTTGTCATGAATTTGAGAAATTAAATTATGGCATCCCACAGGACTAGGTGCCAAACCCTTTCTTGTTTGCACTGTGAATGTATAATTGACAAGCAAATTTTACAAATATGACAGCAGAGGCAATACAAAGACTGGACAAGCTGGAGAGGAAGGCTTCACTCATCTGAGGCAAAGAAGAGGGCCCTCAGCATCCTGGACAACCCACATCACCCCCTGCACAGCACCTTCTCCACACAGAGAAGCAGCTTCAGTGACAGTGGATTCGTGCAACCAAGCTGTGCCAGACAGAGGATTACTTAAATGTCAATAAATCAACAACAGATATGTTTTTGATGAACATTATAACATGGTATAAAGCTCACAAAGTAAATTTTGCGCAATATATATAAAATATTTCAATAAATTAAAAAAGGAATCAATAAAAATAGCCTAATCTGCCCTATTGTCAAATATTTACCTATGTGCCTTTTCCTTATCTCCACATGGTACCATATTTAGTTTAAACATATCCCATGTTTATTCTGCTAATTTTGGTACTTTATCAGTAAGCACCAACCCTTGCACTGCCGCATCTGTACATTAAAGATCTAATACCATGCTATAGACAAGAGATTAGTAAACCGTGAAAGGGGCTTCAGACAGGCAAACTTGCTAAATTCCCTTTGTAAATACTCTCAGAGAAGCTCTTTGTTTTACTGCTTGGAGGAAGCTGCACCAATGCTGAATAAAAAGGCTTGATGATGAGAAATAAATTACAGGAACTTCACACACAGCAGGACCATATTTTAAAACATCTGGAGTATACATGTGATTGAAGAGAAGACATCCGCTGGATACTTCAAAACAAAACATTCAAAAAGTAGAATGAAATCACAAACCAGTCTCATGCATAATTGAACTATGCTTGCTTTCTGATTTAACTACTGTATTTTCCGCACTATAAGGCACACCTAAAAGCCGTTAATTTTCTCAAAAACCGACAGTGCGCCTTATAATCCGATGCGCCTTATATATGGATCAGTGTTGGTTAATTATGACTACTGTATTCAGGGGGCGTCGCCGAAGTGACAGCGGTAAAAACGGCAAAGGGGAATTCCAGTCCCAGCTGTTCATGTGTGCCATAGGCGTGTTTATGGATCCTGCTGCAAAAGAACAAGGAGGCGCGGCTTTGCTCCATCTAGTAGAGGAGTTGTGACATTGAGGGGACAGAAAACTGAGCGCTTAAATGCTGTTCATGTAGCTTTGAACTAGGGCTGTCGCGGTGAGAGAATTTCCCCTGCGGTAATTAAATGCGGCTCAACACCGCGATGTGCGGTATATGCGGTATAGCATAAGCTAATAATAACACCTAAAAAAATGACATGTCCAAACAAATTTTGATTATAAGCTAATTATATAGTTAAGCCTCTGCTTTAACAAAAATGAGTCAGGCACGAGTGAATGCCCTTGCAGCGCGTGTAACGTGGTAGCTTTAGAAAAATCCACATGATCACCTTTTGTGATTTGACAGATGAGCTAAGGAGGCTAGCAGTGCTCCCCGCAGCACAGACTCTACAGAGCGACTGTGTCACACACGCACCTGCGGTAGGTGAGAGGGCAGAGAAAAACCTCACGTAGTTATTGCGTCACCAGGTGAGTGGATCATCAGTCGAGTCTACGGCTCCTCCTCTGAGTAATGCATAAGCCCAGTATCTGCTTGGGAAGCGGTTAAACGTTGATTTATACTTCCATGTCAAATCGACGGCGAAGCTCCGCGAACCCTCTCAAAACCTACGCCGCAGCCCTGACGTGCACCGAGCCAAAAATGTAACTATGCGTCGAGACGCCGCGGACCACAAGCGTTGTGATTGGTTGCTTGGTCTCGCGATGAAATTGCTCTGCATGAAACAAGGGTTTTCAACGCCATCGAGCCAACTGTGGTAGTTTGGCGTCAGGAAGACGCGGAAGTATAAATCAGCCTTTAGCTTCAATGAAGCAGCGCAGCTCCTGCACACCATTAACCCTCCGTTCTCCACTCCCAGTGTCTCTGAGCGCATATACGTGCGTAAACATTAAATGCTTCATGGTTTACAGTAAAATTAAACTGTGCATCCCATTAGTGCATCATTAAAATGATAAACTGCGGTTACCGCAGTCGCTTGTGCCCCAATGCGGTTGGATTACTAACAGCGCGGTATGACAATAATGCGGTCGACAGCCCTACTTTGAACTGTGACAAATGGAGTTGGAAATACATTGTTTTCAACGAGGTAGTTGTAAGAATGCTGGTTTGTATTCTCTTAATAAAGTTTGATTGACTGACTTATCTGACTGTTTTATTGACATTCCCTTTAGCGCAGTGCCATTTAGTGGATGTGCCTTATAATGTGGTGCGCCCAATATATTAAAACAGTTTTAAAATAGGCCATTCATTGAAGGTGCGCCTTATAATCCGATGCGCCTTAGTACGGAAAATACGGTATTTCAATTTCAGTAGAGCATTTACGGACACTGTTGTGTGTAACCCTGTTGTAAATCACTAAATGTGCAAAAAGAGCAGGGACACTCTGCAAAGGCCTGTGTAGTACTTATAGCCCTCTACAATCCTTAGTCATCAAGGTGCTCTTGAAAGTGAGCAGATGAACATGTATTTTTAGGAAGGAAGAATCTATTTTCTGTCAATAGCAGAAAAAAAAGATGAAAAGATATGTTGAATGATCCTGAATTTCAAGTGCTTTTTTTGAAAGAGCTTTTACAAAAACAAGCCCTGGGGAGAAAAATACAAACAGGGCTGTACACACTGGAGAACTTCTTCACATTTATATTAATAAAAAGGAAATATTGCCTAAAAGGCTATAACGTGCTTTTGATACACAGGTTTCATATAGCACAAGGGGATGGATTAAAAGAAATAAGAAAATATAATAAAATAAAAATTGCTTCATTATTACATTTAACTAATTTTAAATGGCGACAGATCAGTATGACCAAGTAAAGAACAATTTAGAAAGGCAGTCCTTATTAGTAGTAGTGAATGTATTGTATGTTTTCAGATTCTAGAATGTGATGTCACACTGCCGGCCATACCGCCTTGTGGATGCCCGATCCTGTCAGACCTCGGAAGCTAAGCAGGATAGGGCCTGGTCAGTACCTGAATGGGAGACCGCTGGGGAATATCAGGAAGCCGGTGTGAGTGGTTGGTGGTGGTCGGTGGTGGTCGGAGTCCGTCTACCCCAGGGGACACTGTGGCTACAAAACATAGCTTACCACCACTGACTATGGAGTGAATGAAATACCCCTTCCCTTCTGTGGAAAGTGCTTTGGGTGACTTGTGTCATAGGTAAAGCACTATATAAACACCATTCTCATTCCCCACTCTCAAATGAGGGGCTGGAGCCAGTTTTCCTGTATAAGTTATATGCTATTATAAGAAGTAGCCCAAAATAAAATTCAGAAATGTGGAACATGATCATTTATATCAGTGATAAGGTCTAGATATTAATAGAGATTTTGCCTGTCCCCCATGTTAATTAAATACTATAGGCCTATTATGGTGATGGTGATGTCCAATGGCATTAGACATGTCAAGGTGTTTGGCGGACAATGTTTTCTCTCGCATTAAATCAGAGATATTTAAAACCAGTGATGGTAGAGTCATTGTGGAAGATGAACTTTTGAACTTTATTGTTGTGAAGATGAAAACAATGAGTCATGATGAAATTGTTTCGCTTGTAACAAACAATTTCAGCTCTGACCGCACTGAATCATCAAAGAAAGTTCTGTTTGAGGTCTGTCCTAATACCTCCTAACGCTGTATCTCACAAAGGTGCACAAAAGGACATTAATAATGTGAAGATGAGTTTGAAAGTGCTAAACAAGTGTGGGGACAATATACCAAGATTTGTCTCACACTATCTGGATGAGCTGCCTCCAGTCTCGTTTAATCACATTGATGTCACTGCACTCCCGACTCGGATGGAGCAAATAAACAACACTATATGCTGCATGAAACTTGCTCTTGAGATTCAAACTAATGTTTGTGAAAAACTGCATGCAGTGTCGGCCTCAATGGACAGCCGGATTACTGCTATGGAGAAGCAGCCCGTACTAAGCAAACAAGCAAAAGGTGGAACAACTGACAATGTGCCCGGGCAGTCTGCACGTGTTACCGACGCCAGCCCTAGGGGATAGCGGGGCGGTAGCAAGTGGCACACAGCTAAGGTTAGACTGTGTAGCCTAAAGGTGTGGTGCAGCTATGGCTGTGGATAAGACGCAGAGGAGACGTGTTAGTCAGGCCATAGCTAGTTTAATTCTCACTCATTCATAACAGTTTCACAATACACAATAATTCATAAAATAATAAAAACAACCAAATAAACTCATCTTTGACAACACATGTAAACCAAATCCACAATAGACAAATAACTCAATCATAAAATGCAAATTAAAATACATATAGTCCAACACAGTATCTAATCTGCACTCTGGTGCCATTTACATACGTATTTCATAGCATGTCTCTCTACATACACACATGAGCAGTTCAGCCACAAAAAAGGAAATGCGCCACTGAAAGGCGGCAAAACATTCTCTACGTGAACACGAGGCAAGGCGTCTGCCTTCAACTTGGACAATAATTACTCTCAATACAACCCAAACTCACTATAACATGTTACAAAGCACTTTAGCAAGTTCCATTGCTTGAGTAAGCCTTCAAATACAAACTCTTTACTCCTTAATAATCTGCTACTGAACAATGACGGACTCGCGGTAGAAACGAAACTACACGTGCAGTACAAAAATACATCTCTTACCAAAACTAGATACTCTTAAACACTCAGTTGGTTCACAACCTTTATACATGCTTTACAACACTTTAGGACCAAGTTTAAGTTAATAAAATAAGTTGTAGAATCATACCTGTGGATAAGACGGAGAGGAGACGTGTTAGTCAGGCCATAGCTTGTTTAATTTTGAAGCTGCGCCTGCGCCTCCTTTCCACAGTACCGCTAACAGCACCATCTACCGGTGTGGATGTGTATAGCAACCATAACTTGATGAAAGACAGTGTTAATACAAAAAAAATAGAGGGGGTGTCTGTTTCAACACAGAACATAAGATGTAGCGTTTTTCAACCTATTACACACGAACAGCGCAGACAGTATTGTAAACTCTATACACAGGCAAACATGTTGATGCATAAATTTAGTATGTGTTCGATTCCTCTGAAGTGTTCTTTGTACACCTCTGTATACAGCTCATCTCTGGTGGAATTATAAAACAAGTAGTCTCACTGTGGTCTACAATAACGCTTTTAGACTTCTACTGAAGGTTCCCAGGTGGCACAGTACTAGTCAATTACATCCCACATGTGAGGCACAGTTGAGACAATTAATTGCACTGAGCTGTTATAGATACACTGGTTTAAGAGACTGTATTCACACTTAATGGACAAAAAATTTTTTGGTCTTTTTAATTAAAAGAAAGAAAGCAAGAAAGAAAGCAAGTAAGTTGTGATGTCATCTAAAACCCAGCAATTGGATACTCTAATGTTGTCATGCTGCATTTTTGTCACTATACAGAGTAAAATATTTAAAGCATTTTCTTATCATTGTGATGATTATGATGATAAAGTAGTGTATAAACTCTAATTTTATGAGAAACCAAATTTTGGTTTTCATTAACTGTAAATCATAATCAACACAAAGAAATACACTTCAAAGTGAATTACTGAAATTAAATTTCCATGATGTTCTAGTTTTAAATGTAGGAGTGTATATATATACACACACTATTCCCTTTGTTAAACTACACACAGTATAATATTCTTTTTGAGACAACCTTTCTTATGGCGTCAAAAAAAATGCCTTCACAGCAACAGAATTCACAATATTTACAAATGCATCAGCATTTGCTGATCCAGGTTTTGACTATACAACTGTATAGATCCATTTTGGTAGTTAATCAAGAGACAGGCAACCGCAAAAAGTTGATTAATACTGCCTATGAGTGAATGGTGAATTACTGTACTGAACAATTCAAATTTTTTTACCCTCTGAACAATTTGTTTAATATGGACTCTGAGACTGATTTCTGGTACGTGGACTTTACATGGGATACAGTCTTTCACATGAAAATCCTTGTTCACCATGACGGCCATAGTCTGCTTTAGGAGGGCCACGATGCCGGACTGTTTCAGGAGCTCTCGGTCACTGAGGCAGTCTTTGAACAGGGGTGACACAAATGTTACAGGACCGTGAGGGGCCAGTCCAATCAAGCCCTTAAAAGTGCTGTGGAATTTGTAGTTCACCACGCTCTGATGGAGAAGAGAGTCTGGATTTTGGCACCGTAGTTCAATGCACTCCAAGATGATGTGTGTGTCTGGGTAATGGTGGAAACCCTCAGGCAGGTTATCTCTGATGGTCTCTTCATCCAGCCAGATGCACACAGCTCCCAGTACTGTATAAAGGAAGCTGGCCCAGGTGATGATTATTCGACTCACGTTGGACTGGGGAATTCTGAATCTGTGGGCCAGATCTTGATGCAAATGTCCCAATGACAAATAGTTCATGAATAGAAAAAACTCATCAATGGGCTGAAGAGACTGTGAGAAGGAAAATATAAGTTATTATATTGCTCACAAAGACCGGTGTGAGGTTGTGTGGGCTACTTTGTCCATGTGGAACAAACCCACAAATCCAGTTGCACAGGAGCCATGTTTGATTTATTCTGATTTGTATAACACATTAAGGTTTTATTGCTCCATATAAACATCTGCCAAAATTTAATATGTAACCCGCAGACATACTTTAAAGTAACGCCCCACTATTAAACAGTAATAAAGTATCAAAAAATGTAATTTATTAAAAATATGTTGATAAATAGTTTATAGATACTGTATTGACACTGATGTTTATAATTTTATGTGTAAAAAACTACAACATTGCCTTTAGTAATTGTTTTGCCGGTCTGTTCTCATTGGATAATTATAGTACAAGTGCAACGATCACCATGGTTATTTAACCTTTGAAAGACATGAAGCTGAAATAGAACCAACATTTGTACTTTGTTTAGAGGAATGGGTGTTGCTTTTTATAAAATGTATCTTAGCATTTGCAAAAATGTTTATGGAGGGGAGATTTTTATTTATTTATTTATAGCATTATTAAAAATAAATAAATTATACAATTACCGTTGTGTTAACACCTCCATCATCTGTTTGAGATGCTCTTGTCACACGCACAATCTGATAAGTTGCTGGCTCAATCTGGCTCCAAAAGGACATCAGATGGGAATAACTTGCAAACCTGTGCTCAGGAGAGATTTAATGTTATTTTAGTATATAAAATGTCCATACTACAGTTCTAATTAATGTAACAACATGTTCACTTCACTGCCCTCCGCCTCTTTATGAGACTCGGCACAATAGATGATAAATTTAGGGGGTCATTAAACTTATGTGTAAACTAATAAAACTTTAGCATCAGAGGATGAGGAGGACAAGGATTTACTTTTACAACTGTTAGAATTAAAACCTAAAATAAATTTCATAAAATACAAAACACACTTTCAAAGTTTAAGACTAAATTACCGTAAGAAAGCATTTGACTTTTCAGCAAAAAGCTTACTAAACAGTACAATGACTACAAAAGACGCAGGGCTTTTACACAAAGGAACTAAGACCAAGATATCAATATTATCATAAAAGTCAGTTAGCATTGTTTATTCATTCTAGTCTTAAAGTCTTTCAAAGCAGGAATCAAACATGTTTAAACCAACTGATACTCCTAATTTTGCATTTGTCCATATATTTATTTAACACACAACATTTTTCACAAGTTTCACTTATAGATGCAAATTCTGTTTACATGTCCAGAAAACGTAAACGCAAATCTTGTTTACTAATTATTGGTATTTACATTTAGAAACTGTATTACACAAAACAACCTTAAAAACTGTTTAGTGAGTCTGTTCTGATTGGACAAGCAGCAACATAGCAGCCAATGATCACCAGGGTTATTTAACCTTCGAAAGATATGAAGCCAGTGTTGTGCAAGTTCACACTTTTCATGAACTAGTTCAAAGTTCAGTTCACACATGTTCAAAGTGAACTGTTCACGTTCATAATTCACAATTTTAATTTTGAACTAGTTCAAAGTTCAGTTCATTTTATTTTTAGGTGAGATATGTAAATGAAAGGCTGAACCTGCTTTTCAAACTATGACTTCTATCACTATACATCTACCTACCTTCTAGCCTCACTGTAGATCTTAAATTCTATCACACAAAATGGAGTTTTTTGCATATATAAACTTGCACAGAAAGGTAAGGTTTTTTCCATCAGAGTCTTTGTGTGACAATGTGTAAAATGTCTGTAAATGATCATAGTTAGAGGCAGCATCGTCTGTGTTCTCTGTGCCTTCACTTGCACTGCCATTGTCAGACTGACTGCTGCTGCCCGCTCCGGTGTTGCTATGAAGGCTGCCCTTGTTGTTATGCTTGCTTGTGCAGTGCATCATGGGTAACGTAGTGTGAAGCCAAAGATATTAGATTTGATTATCTTTGGCTTCACCAGTAGCATGTGGTGACTTTTTTAAGCAGGCAAGCAGACACCTTGACTTCATTAAGTTTGATATGACAACATTTTGATTTAATTTAAATTTAATAAAAAATCACTTAAATGCAATCCCATCAGTGTTTGAGTAGTAGGCTGTTTCAAACTATCTCACACTTACATATAATTATGATTAGTAATGCTGTTTGTATAGAAAAGAATGTCATTACAACATTTTTTTCCACAAAGCTGGCCTTCTCTGTCGCCTTATCAAAGAATGTACCCTAAGTTTTTGTTTTAACTTTAATTCATAAGCTCTAAAATGAAGATGGATGAGTGAGGTTACAGCCTTACAGATGATGGAGGTCTGTTCATCAGGACTCACACTGAGATCGACACCACACCAGTGCACTGTTAATGCTGCTTCACTATAATAAAACCTCAAAAGAAGCCTTACACATCACACCACAAACCTACATTTAAAAACACAGCCTCACTGACACACACCTCTCTACTCAAGCTGCAGTCCATGCTACTTTTTTGAAGAAACGTCCTGTATTTCCTACAGCTGAGTTTGTCCACAATAACCAGAGCCCAGTTCATTCACACTTCTGTAATATTCACATCCGGTCCCCAGCACGGGCCGCTGGCTCCTCTCCACTCCTCCAGCTCCACTTCTTATGAACATGTCTGACACTTAACGATGTACATGAGGCTATCGTTTATATGACACACAGTTTTATGCAGCAGCATGTACTCATGAGGAACATGAACAGGGTTTAAGCTATAAACTATGACTTATCTGTAGAAACACTGTTGACACTTTGGCTGCAGATACTTGTGGAAAGTTTTGTTGTCTAACGCGGCGCATGCGCACTGTAATGTATGGGGCCGTAAGCTGCACAGTGCGCTGCTTATCGCCCGCTGCTATCAGCCAGAGATCTCCGTCACTGAGCCTGAGACTGACCACAGCACGCATGCGCGAGCCTCCAAAACAAGCAGCTGGGCCTCAGCTTGACAAGCTCCAGGCAGAAACAGTGCACCATGACTCCGCCTCCACAAAGGAGAAAATAACAGAAATGAATGGCAGAGAGGCAGTACCTGGAGTGGCCAGCAGGGCGCAGAAAGAAACAGAGTGACTGAAAACAGGAAAGAGACTGATTCACAATGGAAGTGAACGGCAAAATAAAATGTTTGGAGAGATAGCGATTTAATTTCGTTATAGTTTTATTTCTTTATTTTATTCTTTATTTATTTTATTTAGATTTGATTGGTCAAGCACTGCTTGCCTTGCTTGCCCTCACGGCACGCCCATGGGCTTCACACTACATTACCCAAGATGCATTGCGCACACAAGCGCTCTCTGGTGAAGCTGTGCAGTTTTAGAGTGGAGCCCGTGGGCAGTGAGGGACAGCGCTGTTTAAAAAGTACGATCAGACCTCGTCACTCAACTCAGGTGAAAACAACTTCCGACGCTTAATTGACGTGACGTACGTCGTTCATCTCACATAATCTGAACAAATTCACGTTCAAGTTCTTGATTTACAAATGTGTTGCGTTCAGTTCAAAGTTCACATAAAAATGAACGTGTTCAATAAACGCGTTCATTTGAACTCGTTCATGCGCAACACTGCATGAAGCCATACTTTGTTTTAAAAAGTATGTATCATGTTTTATGGCATGCATCTTGGCAATTGCGAAAAATTGTAATCAAACACTGAGTTTTTACCTTGTGTAAAACCTGATGTCATCGTCTGATGCTGCAAATCGCTCTACACCAAACTTGCTCCTGATGAGTGTCTCCTCAATTTGTCTCTTGAGTTTTGATATTTCAGATCGGAGAGCTTCGGTGTTGTCCAGAACAACTGCAGCAGGCCAAGAAGTGGAACAGTAGTCGTGATCGAAACTTTGAACGTTCATAGATGGCTCTGTCTGTTCCCAAACACTGGGACGTGTAGACGGAAGCGAGTAGTTGTTCCATTCAAAAAGAACAGGGACCGCTCCTCTTTTTAAACGTGTGCGTCCATCTGGGCTCAGTGAGGTGGTCAGGTCAGCAGGCAAAAAATGGCGACTACAGACTCTTAATTTCTGGGTGATTTTAAAGTGATCTCGCTTTATATTAATTATCCACCTCTTCTGTAACTCACCGTCTTTTGGAAAAATGTGAAAACTTAGGAATGAATTGCACTTCGCAGATGCCGTGCAGTTGGGAACACAGCAGTGGTGGCTGGAGGTGCTGTCTCCTCTCCTTTGGAAAAAAAACTTCCTCCGTCTGGATGTCATTGTAAATAAAGATATACACACAAGCACGCAGTATATATGCACTGGGAAAATGCGACCAATCGTTGAAACTCGACTATTTTGCACACTAGACCTAAGTTAGCGCACGCTCCATGCGGAAGGGACTCAGCGGCTTTAAATTTTTTGGCCGGAAATACGTCATTCAATGTTTTATACGAAACGCTGGTGTTGTGCGCAGACTCGCTCACACTGAGGAAGAGACTGGCTAGCATTTACCACAGGATTTTTACTCTCCTTACAAAGGTAAACAAAACTATTATTTAATGCAATCTAAAATATCATGAATGGTCATATTCATTTGATAGTTTCTCGATATCCACTATTTAGCGCGTTTGAGTGTCTAAATGATAAACGCGTTCTTCTGTTGTCCTGAGTTTGTTGTGCTAACCGGCGTACGCTAGCATTAGCAATCCAGCTAACATTATCGACAAGTCAAATCAGCTTCTTCAGCCTCCGCCAGCTTTTGTTTCATCCAGCGCCTCTCAGCTCTGCTGGCCCACCTTTGACCTGATGTATGGCGCCCATAGTGGGGAAACACATCTGACTCTGAACTGATATTTTATACCTGTTCATGTACTCCATAGAACTGAATGACATATTAGCTTTGTTTTACACATTTAAGCTCATGGAGTGATGTCCTTGCTACTGTGGGAAACGTCTGTGATAATAGTTGCTTAAAAGCATTTATTTGAAAGTTTAAGAACTATTAAAGCTTATTAAATCATAAGAAAGACTTCATATTTGAGTATTATACAGTTCATAAGGCAACTATATAATAGTATTCATCGAGTGTTTAGGTTTAATTTTTAATTGTAGTTTTTAATTTATTATAGTGCAGTCTATTTTAAATAAATAATGAAAAATAAATAAATGTATGCATTATTAGGCAGTACACATCAGCTTTATCAGCACAATATGCTCACTGTAAAAGATTCAATGCAATCTGTTTTTCTTATACTGTGCCTCCTTTTTAACCCCAGCTCTTAGGAGCTCTTCACCACCAGTAAAACTGTATAAGCACCGGGTTGACGGGACTGAAGGAAGTGGCGTGTCATACGGGGAGCTACCAGCTGAAATTGCCATGAGTTATAAACCCATTGCTCCTGCGCCATCTGGCTCCAACCACACCCCTCCAGGTCTAAAGACAAATACACAGTATAGTGTGTTTAAAGAGATTTATATTGGCTAATTCATATTAAAGAATAAAGAAACTCTAGCACTGGAATAACCATGCAAATTTCTCCCACATTCAGGCTCTTCTGTGCCATCTCCATCTCTACCCTCATCTTCTAATTTTAGACCAGCCTTTAGTGACTTTGGCCCCCCATCCATGGGATTTGTCCAGGTATGTCACTCTGGTCTGTCTTTTTTTTTTCCCCTGTACTTGTAATTTCCACTTGTTTACTAAACAATTATTTCGCTCAACTAACAACCTACATATTTCTAGTATTTTCTAATGAGGTTCTTCACACATTGATCTGCAGATACTTCAACTAAAAGAAAAATGAAGATAATTTCTTAAAATTGTGTGAAATTGGAAAGTTTGATTAAAGTTAATGAAACAAGAAGCACCAGTAAATAAATAGTTCTTTTCTGGTTGTTACCAATGTAATGGTATCTGTTTTACATCTCTAATTATTCTTATTTTGTTTACAAAGTAAGTAATTTATATATTTATATTGTGATTGCCGTTAATAACTTAAACTAGAATGTGTTAACGCCTTTTATGCTTTTTTCCCTGTGGTTTGTGTCAACAGCCTGTAAAAGTGTCTCAAGGGTCCACCTACAGTGAACTTTTGTCAGTAATCGAGGAGATGAGCCGTGAAATCAGGCCTACATACGCTGGGAGCAAAAGTGCTATGGAAAGGCTAAAAAGAGGTATACATTTACACCTTAAATTCCTATGTGCTTATATATTTGTGTTCATGTACCTTTTTATATGTTGGTAGTAATAAAGGCTGAAAAGGTATCTTTGCTTTCTGCAGGTATCATTCATGCCCGTGCTCTTGTGAGAGAGTGTCTTGCAGAAACCGAGCGAAGTGCCCGCACGTAACCCTTTGGGATGTTCCCTCCACCTGCCCCGTGTTCCCAATATAAACCTTCCTCAAAATGCCTCTTCAATTTTTACAACTATTTCTTATCAGCCATTTCCCTTTAGTTGGTATTTTATTTTAGTCTCATCAACACTGTTGATTGCTTGCCAATTGACTTGTTTCCCATTGATCTGTTATACACTTTGTGTAACTTTCTGGACTTTTGAAAAAGATTTTTGTAACAAAAACAAGAGTGTGCATTAAAGCACAGTACATATGCAGTGCTTATTTATTAAATGACAGGTTGCAAAGATTGGCTTTTTATAACCTAAATAGATGTTACATTTTAATTGTGACTTTTGTTAACCATCCTCATGGCCACATTGTGAATTTGCTTTTCGTCTTTGCATTTTGTCATGTAAACCTATTGTTTTTAAATTATCAATCCCATCAGTTCTGTACATCAAATCATTTTGCTAGTATAAGAATTTTGTAAACAAGATTTTTGCAGTTCAATACGGAGCTTAATAAAATAACAGAAAACATATCCTTTGGGTGTTCATTTTTGACAAATTGCACGTCTATTTCAAAGTTGTTTATCCTTTTTAGAATTGAAATGACAAATTTATGTCTTTACTACTTTATCTGTGATTTATGACAATTATTACATAATCAAAAAATAAATCCACATAACAGCCCACAGCCACACAAGGCCTTGGAGTTTGCTGAAAATACAACAAAAAAACAATGTACATATGGTAAATGTAAATAAGCAAAATTAAGATTAATGTGATTAAATGATTGTCACAAACTGCTTTTCATATCCATTCTGCCAGTAAAGTACTGATTTCTACACTGTAACCGAGGTAGGTCTGCGGTGTAGGTTCAGGAACCAATGTATTTTTTGTGCAAGTAAATTTACCATTGACTGACGTAGATAAAACAAAAAGCATAAACTACTTTCCATAACAGTGGCAAATAGGTGGTTGTAGGGTATATCTTAACATATTACTAAAGCAAATAAATGTATTGTTATATTCAGCATAAACATTGTTTAAACAGCTGTTTTGTCAAAAAAGTTCTGGTTGAGTAACTGAAGCAGCTGGCAGCAAATGTTCCAATGGTTTCCATGGGCCTCTTTGAAGTAAAGCTTATGTCTAATGCCTTGAATGAAGTCTTTGGGTATTAATAAAAAAAAGGCGTAACACATCTGCACATCACATCTTTGTCAGAGACTGTGCATCGATAACTGACAGTGAAGAAGGTTCCATGGGTGAGTGTTAAGCTCAGGGTTGAACAAAATAAGACTCCGCCAACAACACTGTTCTCCATCTTGAAATTTGTGGAAATTACATGTGGATTACGTGTTCAAAATCAACCCTGTGTAAAGAAAAATAAATAAAAATTTTACAAAATTTGTTTACAGATTGTGCCATCCTTATAAAGACTAAGACTATACTGACCGTGGTAGCAGTGGCAGGTGCTGTGTTGGAGCTAAATAGACCTTTATAGCGGCCCTTCTCCTCTTTCTCCTTACTGCGTATCCTCTCCTCCATGGCTCTCAGCTCCTTAGCCACACATTGACCCAACGAGGGATCCAACTCCAAAACTTTAGCGAAGTCTGCACGGGCCTCGGCTTCATTCCACACTGCAGCATGGGCCTTTCCTCGCTTGTAGTAGGCCTTAACATTATCTGTTAAAATACATCCCCAATTACAAATGCTTCTTTTACAGTATTAATACATTACAATATGAGCCTTCCAAAACAGTAGGAAATCATGTAGAATGAAATTATAATTATTTGACTGGTAGTAACTAAATTAATGTTAACTAGTATATACATGAGAAAAAAAACAATATTAATATTCTGTTCAAAATCTGGGATAATAAGTAAACGTAAACTAAGATGCCAACTTTATTTTAATACTCCAATTTCCAGATATGACTGTAGATTGTTGCCATTAAATGTACTAAACACGTACCCTCATATTTGAAGACCAAGGAAGAACAGTGTTCAATGACCTCGTAGTACTGGCCCTGCAATAATTTGCACTGGCAGTAATTAAGCAGCAGCGGTGTGATCATCAGGTCCAATTTAACCCATGCTCCATCTCCTGGGTGCTCCTTTAACATTAAAGTCATATTGTTAATAGTAGTAAGTAAGAATCATCTTTGTTGCATAAAGTCACCTGTCCTATTTTAATGACAAAATAAAAAATAAAATAAAAATAAAAAAACCTCAACACTGACCTTCATTTGTAGGTTTTTCAGACAGGCTATGCCATTGTAGTACTTTTCCGAGGCCTCAACTATTTTTCCTTCTTTGAACAGCTGATTGCCCTCCTCATGGATTTGAGGCACAAACTCCAATTTCTCCTCATCTGTCATTGCCCACACGTCGAGCTGGAATGTTCCTGGAGTCAGTACCTAGAAGATCAAGAATAGAAATAGGCATAAATGTATACAGACCTTTGTAACGTTTTATGGCCTAATATAAAACAGCACGCTTCCCCTTTTCTACTTACTTCCAGAAGCTCTATTGAGAAAACTAGAGGTTGTGGATGGGCCTGAAGGTGGTCCAGGTCTTTGTGGCCCAGAGAGTGATGGGAGTGGATCTGTGCAATACCACAGCAGTGCCTCTGCCCTTCCAGGGGGTCTTTTCCAACACTGATATTCCGCAGCGACTGGGAAACCAGGGGGTAAAGGGCTGTGTGCTGAGGATAGAGGCAAAGAGTAAAAACAGGAATTTAAATATTACCAATTTATCGTAGCAATGGAGGATATGTCAGCAATAAATCTAAATACATAACCTGTGTTTTACTGTTTAGAGCTAAACAGTGATACTTGTGATTTGACTAGTAATATAGGTAAAAATACATAACAGCTGTATTTCATTATGTTACTATGTATATTAGAGTTTAAAAAAAAAAAAAAACTCTCACATACCTTAGTGTCACAAGTAAATTCTGAGATTTCGCCTGGCCTCATGGTGAGGACTAGTCTCTCCCAGACAGCCAGCTTGAACTTCTTGCCCAGAATGAGTTCCATGGGTTTACTGCGGCCCCCCATGGTTCTGGAGTCATCCAGGAGTGTGCCATCACACAGACTGGTACGGTAGTGAAAAACAACCTGGAACGGGGGATAAATAAATGTGCAAACCAATCAATAAGCTGACGCGTCTGTAGTGTCACTGTTTATCTTGAAAACTAAAAAGGCTACGACGTCAGATTTTGACCAGTAACTGTTAGAGAATGGATATTGACATGTTTCACCGTCCAGTCACAGTTCCCGAATGCGGCCCATCCTGTCCCGCCCCTGAATTTTCCCATCAGATAAAAAAATACGAAAAAAAGAAGCATAACAGAAATAAAACATTTCAAACCGAGCAAATAACAGATTAGATGAAAAGCAATGCACTTAAATGCTTGTCCATTATGGTAAACATAAGAAAGCTGTCGTCTGTATAGTCGCGATTGAATAGTTTAGCCATATCTTGTGTTAGCATAAGCTAGCATGTCCCATCGTGTTTTTCTTTACCATTTCAAGGAGAAAAAATCCATCAAGCAGACTGCCAACACTGTATTCTTACCTTGGTCCCATTTGGGAACTCAGGTAACTCTCCTTTACCAGGACTGACTAATTTCTTTCTTATTCCCTCCTCGAAGAGCTTGCGTGCTTCTTCCTCCATCCTTGAGCGTATCTGATTTTACGACAAATGACGATGATTGCCGAGGCCTACAGCGCCGTAAAATGTCAGCTGAGTGGCGCCCCCACTATGTTGCAGGCGTTTTGATGAATGGCAATCATGTACAATCAGCAGCTATTATTCATAAAATATATGTGCAATACAGAACGCTTCTTTGACTAAACGAATCATTTAAATATACAAAATGTTTATTGTCATTTCACAGTCATTATTCACACAACAGATGAGATTTTTTTACACACTGTGAGAATTCATGTTCAGTCCATATAGTGAAAACATAGTAAAAGCACCAAGTGGTTGAATTAGTAGTGGTTATTATATTACAGAACGGGTGATATTTTTGTTACAACACAATAAGAAAAATAACAGGGCAAAAAAAAAAAAAAAAAAAAAAAAAAAAAAAACTGTTAAAAATATAGTGTTCAAAGACATCATTTCTCAAAATATGGCAAGTAGAACAGTTTGAAGCCTCTTCTTCCTCGCACTGCACAGCTTATGTAAATCACATGGTACACTGAGCATAAAAAAATGAGTTTGTTACATTCAGATCATCAATGCAGTAAATCTCTGTCAAGTGGAACATAATATGAAAAAATCTCAATTAGTGTTTACCTCCAGGGATAAAAAGCAGAAACCCAGGAACAAAGAAAATGGCACTTGAAACACCTGAAAAGGGAATAACGACAGTGACTAAATACTGACAGTGCTTAACACTTTGCTTAAACTTTAATCTAGTAAATAAAGATAAATGGAAATTACAGTTTTAAAAAATATCATTCTTTACTACCAATCATGTAGAAAGTAATAGAAAAAAAGGAGATAGACACTAACAACACATATTAATATTATAAAGTAGTATTTCTTCACCGTGTCAGAGAGCTCTATCTATAATGTAACAGATATAAGTTTAGGAATAATCTCATGTTCATTCTCACCTGCATTTGGATTCAGCTGTATGACAACACCAGTGAAGATAAGGGCTATAAGAAAAGCATAAAACACACATTTATAGAGAGAACATAGGAAGCTATTTTAAATATATTGAAACCAATGATTAGACTTTTTAATTGCTGTGAATGTGCTCAATTAAATGGCAATTATTTTAGTTTTAGTTTAGTTAATTTAGTAGATCCCCATGGTTACAGTCTCCCTTTAAACCATGTTAGATTACATGATGAGAGCATTGTTATCCTGTAATAGAAATCTACAACCTCTTATATCAAATGGGCTATATTTAGGGTTAAATGTTGTGAATGTAACTGATTAATTCAAAAAAAAAAAAAAGAAAAAGAAAAAAGAAGAAGTCTGTATTGTGAATCATTTGAGCTAGATACATTCAAACACAGTTTTACTAACTTACCAACTCCAGTGATGAGGAGAAGAAATGAGGCCAGTACAACCTTTCTGTTAGTTTTGATCAGTGGGTGAGAAATCCACCTGAAAAACATATTTTTAGGCAATTGGTTAAGGCCTACTTATTACTGGGCATATTTTGAGCTTTAGAGATGGTTACTGAAATTACCCGCAACAGTGTGCAGAAAGTTGTGTAACAGAACTTAGGGTGCTGAAGGACCACTGAGAGCTGCAGTAGGACAGAGTCGAAGGGTCACTGTAAAAAGTGTGGAGAAAAAAAATAGTTTGTACATCTCAATGCACTAAAAGTACACATTGTAACATTTTTATTTAGAGCACTTACTTGATTTTAAAGAAGTTATTAAAAGTGGAATTTCCATTGTTGCCTAACGTGTCTTCATTTTCCAGATTCTGAAAAGACATACTGTCGTTCAGGACTCCACATGTTTATCAGCTGAAAGATACTTGAGTGTCTTTTATACCTGGTACTTCAGGTTTGTGTGCTCAGGGGAGCCAGCAGCGGCAGGTAAGGGGTGGCTCTGTGGTTTGGAAAAAGTCAGAGGGCCAAACGTCATGTCTCCAGCTTCTCTGTCCTTCTCCTTGGCCTTCCAGCCCTCCATGTCTCCATCGGACACAGCCCCCTCCTCGTCTCCGTCCAACACAAAGGCGTCATCAATACTGAAATGCGTTGCCATGGTGATAGCCGCTCACACCCCGAGTTCCTGTGGCGTAACGTGCACTAGTACGGCACAACAGGGAAACCAACACAATTAGACTTTAGGCACGCCATATTTTGAAACACACATGAAAATGGTTTTGTAGCCTCAGTTTCCCCCTTCGTATATATTCTTAAGGAACAACATTTACGTCACCTTCTATAACTTCAAAAGATCATGAAACAAACTTTTTACGCTAACTACCTGTGAAGTCTCTGCTTACGGGCGTTTTAAAATTTAAAACTAACGTTAACTTAACTGTACTCCACATGCTAGAGGGCCTGAAGTTATCGTTTATTTTAAAATACTATTTCTAACAGGAAACCGTATCAAATTAAATGTTAAATGAAGCTAAACTGCGGTTATGGTCGATATTAGACTACGTTGTTGGTCTCTGCCATTGTTGTCCTCTTTCCGCTAGTCGGTCAGATGACCAAGACTAACACTTACTGTTTTAAACGGATTCTTCTCTCCAACCTGGATCCATTCAGCTTCCTCGTTATTAGCAACTCCTCACATGTTTGTACTTCTTGGTATTGTTTTATTTGAAACTTTCAAAATGTGTTATCGACAGAAAAAAGGTTCTTGTAAAAGTTTGCTGCCTTCCTCACTGTTTTTTTTTTTTTTTTTTACAACCGGCTCTCGATTGTTAAGGCCTGATTCCGCCCAGCGCTGAGCCCAGAGAGCAGTCTACTCAACTGAGCACCGAGCAGATGATCGTTGAAAAAAACATGTAGGGCAAGGGTGTTCACCTCCAAAAGTACAAAAAGAGGGACAAGTTGTGTGATTTGGTGGGACACAGTGGGACGAACTCGACAAATTGGCTTGTAAGCACTAATATTATAAACCTAATTTAGTTAAAGATATTTGCTGCTGCAGTTTAGGGCTCATAAAAATTTTTGATGTATTGTTTTCATCCCCAAAACACAAATTTTGCAAAGGTATGTATTTACTAAGACTTTATTCATTTGAATAAAAAAAGTGGAATAGAAAAAAATAATAATTTTTAATCATAAAAATAAATTCTCTGTCAATTTTCTTAATACACTCCAGTAGCACCAGCTCACAGATAGCCCTTTCTTGAAACATGAGCAGCGTCACACCAACCATATATTCACCCAACAAATATTTATTCTACATTTTACACAAGGAAAAATAAAAATCTTATCTTGTTGTTCTTAACTTGCGTCCTACATTTTATACAAACCACTGAACACCAATGAAAAAGTGGGACATTATAATAAGTGGGACAGGGGGACAGATGCCTAAATGCCTGTGCAGTACAATCAAAAGTGGGACAGGTGGTCACCCTAGACCTAAATAAAGTAAAATAGTTAATGTATTTTTTGTGATTTAAAGTGTTTATAGGAAACACTGTGAAAAGTGATTTATTACAAGTGCAAAAACATATGATGACAGGAAAATGTTTTTAATTAAAAAATTATGCTTTAGTTTAGTTTTAACCTGCCTCTGATTAAAGTTTTTTTTTTTACTCTGTAGTCAAAGTTAGGCTAATACTAGTAAAATACTTATAAAAGAAAAAAATATTGATTTGCTACACTGAAATAAAATTTGCTTGACGTTAAGTTATCTGAAACATCAACAGTCTTGTAAAAAACTAACTTTAAACTGCATTATATTAGGAAAGAATGAATAAAATTAATATCCAGACCACAATTATTTTTAAAGTCAAGAGATGTGCCTCTGTAAACTAGACAAACCCAGTTGTTGGTGTACAAATATAAGTTTACAAATTACTCATTCCCCAAACAGTCATCTACAAAATGTCCTGGTAATAAATCTGTTGCCAAACTGTGAAACCATGTGATTTCCAGAAAGTCAGGAGTCCTTCATTAAGCAAACAAACATCTCTAAACCAACAAACACAGACAGATCATTGCTGGTTACACTTTTGGAAATCGAGAACGAGTCTATTGAACAAGTTAGTGGAGCACATTCTAACACTGGAAGAATAATTCTGGACACACCTTGATCAAAAGGTATGGATACTTTTTTTATTATCTGTTGATGGAACCTTAATAATCTTATAATATTAATTATATATTAATATTAACATGTGTATTAATTAATATTAATACACGTTATTTAATAGTCCAGTGATTCTCAAACTTTTCACATTGAGTACCACCGCAGAAAATATTTAGCTTTCCAAGTAACATATTTTTTATGGACTAAAATGAGCCTAAACCAGCACTAGTCCCAGCTAAAGCAGGGCTAAAACAGGAATAAAACTGGCTCAAAATTAAACAAAATGAATACTTAATACTGTAAGAGTACTAGTGATACCTGTACCACAGTGTGAGAACCACTGTAATATACTATATTTTATATAAAAGACAACCTAGAATGACCTATATTGTCAGGAAATGTTTGCACAGTGTCAGAGATGACGCCCCTGATTGATTTATTCCCAGCATTATGCCATATTTTTGAAACCCTGTTAAACAAACTGTGCTTGCCTCTTATTTAGATGAATCAGTGGGCTATATTTTGCCTTTTACTGAAGCTTCTTTTTGAGGTAAACCTGCACATTTGATTAATCTTTTTGAGCCGCTACTTTTTTTTACATTCAGATTTGTCTTTGTTCAGTTGTGTACAGGAACACATGTGCAAGTGGTACCTGGATCAACTCTGGAACTGCCATGTTTTCAGTACCCAACAGTCTTCTCTAGAATGCCCATCACATGGAAATTTAATGGTCATATATTTATTAGGCCATTTATTTCACCATCTACAGGAAAAAAGCCATTATAATATACAAATGTTCTCTCTCTCAAAACAGGCAATGATATAATTTCCCAGGTTTCTGTGAAAACCAATGCGACTCATCTGTCCATATCTCCTGTAAGTACAGCAGCTGAGGGTGAGTATGCATGCTCAGTGGTGGACACTGACAGCAATGTGGAAATAAGAAGAACTTACCAAGTGACCATTAAAGGTGATCAAACAATATTTAATTAATCAATAATTTAATGGAGATAAAGAAATTGACCCAAACATATTATTTGTGTCTGTAGCTTTAATCAGCTATGTTTTAGTGGTGGAAGAAGGTTCCTATTTTTCCCACCTTCCATGCAATTTCTTGACTGGATACGAAGTCAAGGCCAATGCACAGTGGTTCAAAGAGATGGATAATGGCGAAAGGACAATGCTGATCCCTGGTGATGATGCAATCACTAAAGACAGCAGAGCAGAACTGCTCTACCCACTTGACCATGACCAGACTATGACACTCAGAGATGTGACTATGGAGGATGAAGGACTGTATCATTGTGAATCTCCTGACGGGACAAGGCTCAGCACTGTTAGACTTGTTGTAAAATGTGAGTTTAGAGATGTTTTTCTGCAATTAAAATGTTACTAAAGTTAATATAACATTTTTTTACCTGTCCAGCTGCTCCAACCCCTCCTCCTCATTCATGCCAAGGCTTCACCGAACCCTGGGAAACGTGTGAGGATGAACACAGCCACTCCTCTGAGTTTGTCTTAAGAGAATCTCTGTCTGAGTTTTCATGGAAACTTTATTCGATCTTCAGACAATCAAACTCACACAGTAACCTGCTCTATTCTCCAATCAGCATCAATACAGTTTTGTCACATTTGTTGTTAGGTAAAAGGAAAGAATCATGTTTTGGCAATATTTCTATAAATTTATTACTAACTGCCTAAACCTATGTCTCTTTTAACCATAAAAGCATTAGTTTAATGTCAGTCACTTATTACACATTTCTTTAAAATGCTTTTTTTTCTGTGACCTTTAGGAGCGAGGGATAAAACACAGGCAGCCATTCAGAGGGCTCTCGATCTGCCCCTTAATTTCCACTGTGTTCACTCTGCAATGAAAAAGCTGAGAGAGAATTTATCTGCTTCTTTGCAAATGGCGTCTCAGATCTACTACAACAGAGGTATTCCTTTTATCAAAATGAAAATAGCAGCTCTACTCAGTACTAGCCAAAGTTGACTTTTTATTGGTATTGCATTTATGCCCTCTCTCTGCTCTTCTCTTCAGAATTAAATCTCATCGAATCTTTTGCAAAGCAGTCAGTTGAGTTTTATGACTCAGAGCCTGTCAAACTGAAGAATAGCAGTGAGGAAAACACTCATATGATCAACAGCTGGGTGGCAAATAAGACCAAAAATAAAATCACACAACTAGTGAAGTCTGTCTCAGATGCTACTCAGCTGATGCTGCTCAACGCTGTCTCCTTTAGCGGTGAGTGAGTAGTCTGTGAAACTTTTATGTGATGTAAAACTATAAATCTATATAACAAACTGTCTGTTTTTAGGCATGTGGACTGTAAAGTTTGATGAAAAGCCCCAGAAAGGACATTTTATCAAACTGAATGGTGATATGGTCAAAGTGCCTGTTCTTCACAATGAAAAGTTTCAAGGATCTATGGTTTATTTTCCTGAGCTGAAAGCACAGGTAAAATGCTAGGACGCAGTTTTACTCTACAATGATGGTAGTACATGTCCACCACCTAGTATTTGTATTTTACAGGTGATGAAGTTTGGTCTGACAGGGAACAGCAGCCTTTACATCCTGTTGCCTGAGTCCTACCGACACAGTGACCTGCTACAGGTTGAGTCAAGGCTTTCAGATGAAACTGTGCGTCAGATGATAGTTCAAGTGAACAATGCAGCAGTGCAGCGGATCGAGGTCACCCTGCCCCAAATCAAGCTGAATGTCGAGCCAGACATGAACGTCTTGATGAAGAAATTAGGTTTGATTTTAGTGCTTTTCTCAGTCTTTCTGACTCATTCATCCTTTTAACACCACACACCAAATATCCCATTCATCCCTCATCATTGCAACAAAAGGCTTAAGAAGCAGTCATCTAGACTTAGTTTTTAAAGTTAAAGACATTTCACCTCTTATCCAAGAGATGAGTGCTTTTTAAAGCTTTTGTTGTGATGCAATTACCCTGGATGAGTTGGAGTCACAGATATCCCTCATCACGTTTAAAATATGCCTCACCATGTTTGTTTTTGTGTCTTACTCAGTTATTTCTTCTTTCCACAATAGGACTGTCCTCACTCTATGAAGATGCCAACCTTTGTGGCATGTACGCTGCTGAGCCACTGCTTTTGGATGAAGCCAAACACAAAGCCTATCTAGAACTTACTGAAAAGGGAGTGGAGGCTGCAGCTGTCACTGCTCTGGGCTATTCCCGCTCCTTCCTGTCTTTCTCTGCTCTACGCTCATTCATCTTGTTACTGTGGAGTGACCATGCTGAAGTGCCTCTGTATATTGGCAGAGTCACTGAGCCATGAGAGGGCCCCTAAAATACAAGTTAAGTCAAGTCAAGTATAGACAGCATTCAGAAGCAACCCTTCATGTTACATTTTAAGATCATAATTAAAAACATCTAAACAGTTACTACTGTTGTCTTGTACTGCTTATAATCGAAAGGAAGTCCAAACACACTGAAACAACTTGATTTATTTTGCAAAGTACTTACACAAACTGGCCACATGATGGCAGCCATGCTGTGTGATTGACTAACAATGAATACACTCAGATTGCAATGGTGAATTCCCGTGTATTCCTCTCATGATCTCTTGCATTCTTACCAGCCCAATGTCAATTTAAGGAAGACAAGTGGCAACATCTGTGACGGTAATAAAAGGTCCTTAAAGCAGTAACATCATATGGTAAAGCAAAGAAGCAAAAATACCCTGATTCATTGTATGTACTAATAGAAGCCCATTACACAGCAACAGCAGGAGACAGAATGGATAGGAGTGTAAACACATGAGCATTCAGGAGGATTAGCTAAGGTGGCTCTCTTTTACACCAGCTCATGATTGCTAAACATGCGGCTGTATTTGCAGATAAAAAGATTACATAAGCAAAGCGGGGTTAATAGACAAGAGCCAGAAATATTTGGTGACTGTAAACAAATCCAGCAGAGCCCAGAGACAGAAATAGACAACAATCAGACCTAGAAATATAAACTCAATTTAATCACAGTTGCCTAGTCTGGACCCCAAACTGCTAAATTATTCTCCCAAATGTGCTCCTGATGCACAGATAATGTGTTGGTGTTTTGGTCTGATTATCTCATTGCTGACGTGCTCAGAGTTTAGATGTGCATAGAGAAAGCATAACCCAAGAGCCTTCTGAGTTGAATTAGGAAATGTGTTGAGCTATTTTTAAATGAGCCCTTTTATACTCTAACACAACCATGGGAGATACAGTTTTCTGTGCAGTCAACAATAAGACGTTCACAAGGTTATTGAAGGACTCCAAGAATATGAGCAGCTGGATCGATTCAACAATTTGAAAAACTCCCACTGTAACCCAGTCTATGGCCAAGCTGAAACAAATAAGACAAGTATTACATTCTTCCTCAATAGCTTGGGAGTCTGCTCTGTGATTACCCAGTGTCTCCTTGCTGCCTAATGTGTTCCCATGCAGAGTGTAATCCCTCTTTACCTCCTGGAGTTAAATTGCAGGGGGTATCTTTCTCCGGGGGTATACCTCTCCTGACTTATCCGAGTTTATCTCAGCAGTGATTTAGGCCCATGATCTTGGCAGTGTCTCTCCTGTTCTTCTTCTGCCTCCTGTCCAGACCATAAAATATAAGCCACACACACTGATGTTAATAGGTCAGAAATAATAGAGTGAGCGGAACATTGATCATAACAATGACTTCCACTGATAGCTCATGTTAATTTTCCACACACGTTTTCCCAGGAGAGTATCTAAGGCTGGATGAAGAAGATTATTACCCAATCAAATAGCTATCTTTTAAATTAATCCGTGCAATATTTCCCCGGAGAAATAGTTTATAGTGTTATATGTAACCACTAGGGTGGGATTGTGGCTGTAGAGCAAAACATACAGACAGAGGTGGAAGAAATGATAAAAATCTGTACTGAAGTAAAAGTGCTCTTACTTCAAAATAATATTACTAAAAAATAATGTAAAACCAGCCAACAAAAAATAAAAACAGAATACAAGTAAAGACATATTGAGATGTAACATTTATGTACAAATGTACAAATGATCTTTGAAAGGTGGTAAATGAGCTGCAAAATCTATGACTACTGCTACTCTTTTTGCTATTACAAATACTCTGTATGCCTGCAATTGAACCCAGGACCTTCTGGTTGTGAGTGTGCTAACCACACAACCACACAAATATGTACAAGTATGTTTTAAAATGTACTCAGAAAGTACTTTTTCTCTTATAATAAAAAAAATGTACTTTAGTAAATGACATGAGTAAAAGTACTTAGCTATTTACCTTCCACCTCTACAAGCAGGATTGTACTGAATGAAGGAAAGCAATAGTTCAAATGGAGTCTGGACTGTCCTAAAGCAATGTCCATTTTATGAGCAGATTTTGCATTCCATCAGGAAAAGTCAAAGACATTGGTCAGAGGTCATTATGTCAAGATAAATCCCATTTTGAAGTTGCTAAGGTTTGGTACAAATGATTGACAGCTTGTCAGTGTCTTCGACACATCAGCACTAGGCACAAGGCTGTTTTGACGGCAGAAGGACTCTTTTAATGTTTGTCTGTCTTGTCCTTTGTTATTTCTTCACACCTCTGTGCTTTTCACTAAAGATGGACACACTTTCAGTGGAGCATGATGTGAATCCAAATAGACAAATACTGCACAGACAGACAATGTAGGCACTCAAATTCTCTAAAAGTCCATTGTGCACTTACAAACGCCAACTACTCACATACTCGTGATGAGGATGTTTAGAAAGCCACTGTCACTTAAAGACAATGAAAGACATAAGAACAAGAATACTGAGACAGGTAAAGGTACAAATCCACCAAATGGATTTTTTGTGCTTTATAATGGTGTTGTTTGCATCAGGTCAACAACCACTAAAATATCTCAGTTTCACCCTCTAAAAGCATATCTTATAGACCACATCATGAAGTACTGGGATGCACACATGCTTGGCCCAAATAGATTTTGAGAACTGTATTTGCAGTATTTCAGTTCATTGGGCGTGGAAATGACAGAATTGTGAGCGACATCCACTATACACTTAGGGCTAAACCACAATCTTGTGTGAATTTGTTATGGGGACATTGTCACAATTTGGTTTACCTTTAAAAATATATTTAGATTATATCTTACCACTATGACTAAGATTAGTATTAATATCATATACTAATACTTGGTCCTGTACATATTAGCAGTAAATGACAATGTTTACTTCCAACAGTATTGCATGTTTTGCATTTGCTGTGGTTTCTGCTTTGCTTGGTCTCAGCCAGCAGCCATATTTTAGTTAGGGCATATGTCAATGTGTGCATCTGTGTGTGTTTTTCTTGAACGTCTTGTGTAATCTAGTCCGGTTTGTCATTGCTCGGGGCTCCTTGCTGTGTCAGTGTATGCCAGTATTCCACTTTCTTCCCTTTGTTTTTTAAACACTCGAACCAGTGTCTGAGTCTCTCTCCGCTTGCATTGATGCCCAGTTCCACTCCACCTGTATAGACAAAAACAGAGAAAACAAGGCTTTATATGTCCTCTTCTCATCATTGCATTTATGAACAACTACATAAGTCAAAAATGTTAAAGAGACAAAACACCATTATGAACCATTTATCTTCCACACTAAGAAATGCAGCTTTTGGTATGACTGTGTTCCTAACTTCTCCTTTATCAACATTTGAGGTTTTAATTTTCAAATTGTCCAATCAGTAAGCAAATATCAAAGTCAACCAGGCGGTTGATCTGGCAATTTGGGGTAATTTGGGCATTACGTGGCCATCAATAGAAGAATAGTAGATTTCTTTTATTTCTGCAACAAAATTATTTTTTTCAACATAAAAACATCAAAGAGAGGAGAATTTATTAAATAGCATTTAATTCAGGGGTGTCCAAACTTTTTTCCTTGGGGGCCACATGCTGAAAAATGTATGTGCAGGAGGGCCACTCACTCGAGGCGCCATATTTTGCATCACCACAAAACAAGATATCACTTTCCTTCAGAGATCTTTGCAGTGAATAATTCTTATGAATATTTTTATTGATTTGTTTTACTCTTGACCCCCTTCAACAACCCCACATTTGGGCACAAGCACATAGTATGGCTTTTTTTTTTTTTTTGGTGCCACCAACCGCTATTTTTTTTTTTTTTTTTCTTAATGCCAGGTACAATCTTACACAAATACATTTTTTTTACATGCACTTCAATCTTGCAGTGAACAGTGCTACCTGTGGCAATTTGGACCAATTGTGAATGAAGCCCAAGGGCCAATAAAAAATAGTCTGCGGTCCATAGTTTGGACACCCCTGATTTAATTTATTTAAGAAATATTTAAAACACTTACCCATAAAGTTAACTTGTCTGTGATTGTGTATGTATGTGTATGTACTGTATGTGTATGTATGTATGTGTGGAAAAGGGGGGTGTGGGGGGTTGTGTTAATGTTAGAGAGAGAGAGAGAGAGAGAGAGAGAGAGAGAAAGCTTGAGTGTGTAAAATTAGGCCATGTAGTTCTTTTGCTTCTTCTTTTTCAAATGAATTGCACTCTCTGTATAACTGCAGCCAGACTGTATACTTTAAACTGGCATTGTAACCGAGCGGTTCACCCTCTTTTCTGAGCAACCACAACCACAGACATTTATTTTATAGTTAAATTTATTCCATAAAACTCAAATATGATTGTTAGGGGGTCTAGAAATCATATCTAAAAAAATTTTTTCTTACTTGTAAATTGCTCTTGTAATGAGTGATTTAGAATTACATGGTCAGGGCTGAGTCACTGAGTCACAGTTTTCAAACAATGATATTTCTGGACAGCAGTGCAATTTAGTGAATTTACTTACTAACTTACATTACCTATTGACATGAACAAGAATAAAGAGCCAAACACAGGTTTTCCTGTTTAGTGTGGCAACATGGTGGCAAAAGAAAGGTCAACCGCGTGGTTACAATGCCAGTTAAAAGGTTAATATATTCATACAAAAATTTGAACATACTCATATACTGTATTAAAAATAGTGGCAGATAAAAATGACAACAAAGGCAACTGAAAACCTTTTCTTGAAGCAAAGGCAAATAGCCAGATAGCAGGAAAGATTGAGATAAGAAAAGATTTATTGAAAGAGTGTGTCCATTGACAAGGATTGATGTTAGGTCTGTTCATATGCAGAGAAGCAGGATATGACTCAAGCCAGTGTGAACAGAGGTGACAACACCCACTGTAGAGCAAAGACAGGCAGGCTGTTAGGATTCTGACATTATCACAATACTACTCCCTAGGCTGTGATTGCGCATTTAATGGGGCATGAAGTTTTAAACACATTATTTTGGCAATTCGCCTGCCAACAGCACCTCAGAAATGAACGCCACTAGCAAACATGCCATGGCTGTTGATCTGTGACTCATCACAGTCTCAGCTTTTATGCCTGAAACCTTGCCTAAACGGTGCTTGTAGAAAGGCTATAGGCAACCTCCTGGTTCATTTCTATCTCTACACTCGGCAAAACAACCCAGGTCTGGACCGGGTCAGAGTGTTTTGACAGGGTAAGCACGTAGACTACTGCGTCACCTTCACCCCTGCCCCCGCGGCTCTCCCACATCTATGGAGGAGATCGATGAGGTGTTGCCTGAGCCAGCGGGATGTAAGTGACAAACGAATGGTCAGCCAACGTGACGCGTGTGGGGGGACAGGAGAGGGATGATGCTCCGCTGGAGGAGATTAGATAGATGAGTGTGGCAAGAAGGCTGGCGTGAAGGCTGGCATGAATGCGGAATCCAGTAGTCTTAAGCCTATTACATTTATAAGTTTGTCTCTTTTTGAATGCTCCTAAAAATGCTAATAAAAATCGAGGGCTACATAATATATTGAAAATGTATTGTTATTGCAATATTGGCAATATCACAAGAAAATAAATGTTATGTTAAAATAATGTTATGGTCAGAAATTTGACAGAAATCAATCAAAATAATTGTCTGAAACCTTAAATCATCCTTATCTCTTCATAAATTTAAACTGGATGGAACTACTATGTCTATGGTTACTAAAACTTTATTCTTATTAAAGGTATCAAAATATCATATAGTATTTGCAATATTCAACATCGTTATTGCATATCATATATTTTTCTAATATTGTGCAACCCTAGCAGTAAATGTGTGTGGCATTATAAAACACTACATGTCAGTTATTCTCTACTGAAATATGATATTTAGCTCAACATTACTGATTTATGTTGAAGTTTGTAAGATAAAGGAGATTGTCAAACTTTTCCGAGCTCAAAAAAGCCGAAGGGGAATAGTACAAGACAGCAATGCTATGAATAAAAATAATACATTTTTTATTTTTACAATGCCATACACCACTAGCCTGGAGAACTTTAAATAAATATTATATAACCCTGATTAATTACTTTTTGCCCCACTCAAGAATGCTAGATATGTAGTTATGTAATTATCATAGCTCACACAGTTACCACTACTTATGGTTTTAGAAACCAAACTAACATGTGTAATCATTATAGCTTTCCCAGTTTATACCACCAACCTCTTGTATGATGGCATGCCCTTCATTCTGCCCTCAAGGATGGCAATTCAAAGTGTTATGTGTTTCAATATCTCTTTGCATAAACAAATTAATTAGACATACAAAACCCCTAAGACTTCACTTGGATTTGATGTCTAAACAGTTTGCTCAAATGACTCTTTAATCATTAAAGATTTGAGACTTAATAATGACATTCATGAGTCAGCCTTTGACCTTGTAAATGGCTCAATTAGAGAAAACATGACAATGCAAGATGCCATAATAAAAACGTAAACATAATATTTTTGGGTTGTAAACTGTTAAATGAAATGCCACTGGAAATCTTCCAGTGTGCAGTTGTTTTACTTTCTAGCATTCAAAGGAAGAAGATTAGACTTCAAAGATTGGAGAACAGCGCTTGTATAATGTGCCCTCTATGTTGAATACATGAATACTAAGCACAGCAAGAAACACTGAAAGATTTAGACTTAGTTCAGTGTGAAAAAATCAATTTCCCCTTTTCTCTTATGTATGTAGCTTTCACATGATTTATTGCCTGTGTTTTCTTCTGTCTCATGTTCACTTTTCTCCTCAGTTTATCTCCAAAATCTTACCTCCTACTGTCTGACATGTTTTATATCTTCTCCTCAGCCTATTAGCGCGCTTGTTAGTGCTTGCCATTCTCATAGCTCTACACTCAGATTGTCTTTTATCAATTCGTTCCCTGCATTCTTCTCTCTGTCTGCGTCATTTTCCTCCCCGGTCCCAATTAACATAACTGGCAGACGGCCGTAGCCAGACCTGTAATGATAATGGTCAAGGGAAACGGTTGTTATCAGGAGCTTTGCGTTCGACTGATGGCCTTTTCTCTCAGCGGAGCTAATAACTCACCGGGCTTATCTTAACACAGAGTGTGTCCAACCGAACCCCAGCCCGTCAAATCAAACGCTCGCACATGCACTGAAGAGAGTAAACGTTTTGATCTGAGGGCCTTCAAGCTTGCAGGGTGGTAATCCATTCCCGCTGTGCATCACCAGTAGCTTCCCATCATTCCTTAAGCTCCCCCGAGTGCTCCACTTGCACATGGGGCCAGGCCAAAGCTATTTAGCAGTTTGGCGAAGCGGCGATCTGTTGTGCCAGAACCACATTGAAAAGATCCAGAAAAAAACATTTGCCTTTTAGATTTTGAAAACCTTGCCACTTCCTTTGAATCTCATAATTATTCCTCATCTCTCTTCCTCTTTTTAATTCCCCATGTTGCTTTCACCCACTATGTTTTCTGCAATAGAACAGCTTTCATTCAAAAAAACATTGGGGCACATTTCTTCTGCTTTCTTCTTCACTTCTCCCCCCGGCATCTCAGTTTGTCAGCCTACCTATGAAGTCAGTTGCTCATTCCCAAATCGTAGTCCCACACAGTGATCTCCAGGGTTTTCTTTGCCAGCTGGTCCAGGGACACTTCATAGGAAAACTCCTGTGCAGGTGGCGCACACAAGAACATATTCATATCAATGATTCATCGACACACGATGTATAAAGCTAGCAGAATATCGCAATGCATAACCTGCAGTTAGAAAAACGTCAGTTTAATGACTGCTCATCATTAGTTACATTATGTGTAGAGTTGAGAGGTGTATTATGACTATTTGTAAAGAAGTCAAGTGGTACCTCATTGAACTCTGGGTTGAGAGTCTTCTTCTTCACTGATGTCTTGTACTTAGATTTTTTCCCCATATCAGGTTGCAAGATACTGGAACATAAATAAAAATTGGTTTGCGTGGAGCCCGTAAGAAAGAAAAGTGACCAAGGTACTTATATTGCATTCCTGCTCCCAACACTACTACTCCCACAAACTTGCACCCTTTCTTGCTTTTATTTTTAAAAGCATAGCCTAACCAGATCCCGACTGCTTGAAGTTACTGTTATTGTCACCGTCTTGTTCACCAATACTTGAATGCATAATCAATATTTATCTGTATTTTATTTATGTGTGTTGCATGTCCCTTGCCTTTTCTCAATATATACACTGAAGGCAGATGCAGTCTTTCATGGAAAGCAACTCTCTGTATTTTACTTTACTAAAAACAATACAGTATGGTATAAAATAGCACAAAATGATGTAAACAGAAGGCTTACATCCAAATTATTTTGACCCTGCTGAACAAGCAAGAGTACTAAAACCAGATATTTTGCAAAATTGAGAGATAATAGGTCATGTAGTGTGCTCATTTGAAGTTATGAACAGACAACAGTAAAAAGCCAGAGACAGTAGACTCCATCAAGATCACAATCACACCAAGTCAGAGTAAAAGGGCTCTGGCAAAGAGGCGACAGAAGGATGGCTGGAGGGCAACAGGAGTTGTCATCAGCATAAATTCAGAATCAAGATGTTCGGCCTCAGAGTGAGATATCTTGCTCCTCCAGCCTTCCCTCGACCAGTGACGAGTCCCTGCCTGACAGCTGATGCATGAGATGGGCTCGGGGCTGTCAGTGCGCGGCCTGAATCAGAGCAAGAGCAGGATGAAGGGATGGAGGTGGGAAGGAGCAGAAGGCAGGAGGAGGGATTGATAATGAAGTCAGTGTACATTAACCCACAGTGCCGGAAATGCCACGTGAAAAAGGCAGATTGAAGTTCAACCCAGCAGTGTTATGACTAGTTGTGTTGACAGTGGAAATGTAGAAACTCATTAATTCTGACATGACTTATGGTAATCACAACCTTCTACAGCTCACGTCAAATACAAATGGATTTTCAGGTATTTAAATGACTGCATGAAATAATGGTCTGGGAAAAATGGCCCTAAATCTGCACATCAACAATTTTGACAAAGTAATGACCAAGAGAGGAAATTAAGAAAATACATTATGAGTTCCTGAGTCCAGGAAATATTTGAAGGCAAGATGATTATTGTTCAACTTCTTTTTTCATTATACAAAATTTTATGAAAATGTATGTTCATGTCATGTAACATGCAGTTCTATAGTACGGTCTTTCACTGGGCAGAGCTAATGGACAGGTTTCCATATGTTTCAAAAAGATCAATGTCTTGCCAGATGCTCAAAGGAGTCAGTGACTGAAAAAAACAAACAAATAAATAACAACAACATTTACTTAGATTGTAACAGGAGTTTAGTCTCTCAAGCATTTACATGCATGTAGAGAAATTTATACAAATTATTGCCTAGTTATAGTTTGAAACTGCATGTAAATGTCTGAATACGAATGACGGGGCAAACATTAAAATTTTGCCTAATCACACAGACCTAAGATAGCTGCAGCTACATGTAGACTGTTTACTGCAATTAAGGCCAAAGGTGACTTACCATCAGTTCAGTAAGAAAATAGAAGAACAGCATGAAGTCCAGTGTTTAAGAATACTTTTTGGACCGATGGGTCACTAGGCTGCTGGCTAACATGTTTGGTTGTTTTGGTCTCTTTGGTCTCTGCCATTAAAAGAGAACACTTGACTGACATAGCTTATGATACATTTGTGTGCTATGTGAATTTTATGTTGCTGTATGTCATTATAGAAGTCAAAGTGTTAATGATTACTGCCCTGCATCAGATTTGCTGAATAGGATCTGATAGTTGTTTCTTACTAATTTTTAGATGCTGAGTCCAGATATGCTGTTAGTTTTGCTCTAAAACATCACAATTTTTCAGTCTGATTTTCAAGTCTGATGTTCTGTGTAGAGTTTTTTTTGCCTAAGATGGACCATAAATGTTAGAGCTATTGCCAGATACACTGCCACCAATACAGGAAACACTATCTTTATGTACAATAGGTGGGCAACATTTATCACTTTTCATTTCATCATTTAACCCTGTAATTTACCACAATTATTAAAAACTTCATTCTTATTTTGTATGAAAACAGTATGTGATAGGGACTTTTTAGTGGCAGTAGCTTCAGTCAGTAGCGACGCTTGCCCACTAATCCAAAGGTTGGCGGTTCAAACCCCACAACTGGCAATGCATACTGTTGTTGTATCCTTGGGCAAGACACTTCACCCACTTTGCCTGTATGAATATGTCAGTGTGTGTTGGTGGTGGCCACAGGCCAGCCACACTTCTGTCAGTCTGCCCCAGGGCAGCTGTGGCTACAGAAGTAGTTCACCACCACTGAGTGTGACTGAGGAGTGAATGAATAATGCACCAAAAGAAAAGCGCTATATAAGACTAATGCATTACTATTATATTTGAACTTGGCATGACCATAGTTAAAAAAAGTGTGATTTGCAAAACAGAATAAACTTTTTTTCTAGATGCAGGGTGGTGTATTATTTCCGATGTCAATAAACCGTATTCTTGCTCTAGACACATCCTTCAGAATTCACATCACTGCTTACAAAAGTCTCTTTCTGTTGTACCAATTCTAGAGACAGAAGCTGCAGGACAACAAAACTAAGCCATGAAATGTATTCAGTATCAGCTTGGACATTTAGGCTTTGGCTCCCTGGCTACTATCTTATTCATGACAAGTTGCCAAGGACTAGTGTTGACTGATCACAAGCTGTGCTTGTCTTTATTGTGTTTTAAAAGGTCATTTTCACTGTGAGCCAATCAGGGTTTACCTTAAAATACCCTGGGCTTATTCACAGCTATGACTCCCTTCACAAGGAAGAAAGCAGACAAGGAAAGGCAGAATGAGAGGAATCAATGGAAAAGAGCAGCCAAACAAAGGCAGTGTTTGACCAGGAGCATGTGAGAAGGTGAGGTGAGAGCCCAAGGGACGCCCGGGCCTGAGCCGTGCCAAATCACATTTTACATACGGCTGTGAGGCAGCTCTGACAGAGGAGCCCAATTTACAGAATAACACAACATCATTTGACAGCAACGCTTAGAATAATGATGAAAAATATTCTCTTCTCCTGCAGCCCAAATGTGCCTGAATTACTGTAGAAATCGCAATAGGAAAAATAATTTACGACAGCTGCTCCACAGAGATAGGACTGGATTATGCTCTTTTTTAGCATTTTTCTACAAAAAATCTGCAGTGGTTGACATTCACAAAATGTGCAAGTATTTTAACCCTGTGTCACTAGCTTTTTTAATCTTCACACAAACAACTTCAATGCCATTAAAACAGTAAACAATATATACTTTCATATACTGTACTTAAAAGTGTGAGTATACAATATAATATGTTGAGAACAACCAATGCTTTCAATGTAAAAGAGCTGTTTAAAAAAATAACTCCATTGTTTAACAGTGTTTCTGCAACAGTTCTTGCTGTGTGGAGGTGCTATATTAAGTGCTTTAAGCAGCATAGAAATGTTGTATGTGAAATATTTCACTCCAGTATGGTATTTTCAGTAAGTCTTAAGAACCATCAAAGCCTCCAAGACATTTTTTTCTTGTATTTGAGGAAAGCTATTAGTATGGAGGATTTAACCTTTTTAAAAAAAGGTCAGAGGTCAACACAGTATTAAAAGGTGGGGATGAGTTTGTAACCAGGAGTAATGCAACTTAAGAGCAGGACATGAAGTAGAAGCAGATTGATTCTGTAAATGTGTGAAAACAGGGACTTTTTGTGAGAAGGAAAATAAAAGTGACAAAGTGACAGGACGAGATGTGACGAGAGCGAGTTAAAACAGACCACAAACCAAACCAGAAACATGTTTTTCAAAGTGATAAAATAAGATGAATGACAGTTAGAAAGAGCTAAATATATGCTTGCTGCAGAAAGCACTCATGAATTTCATTTCTCACAAGCATTCAGAGGACAAGAGAGAGAGAGGGGCAAGCGTGGCGCCTGGTCAGCAGGAAAAATCTGACATATTTAGCATTTTTTTTATCTTTCACATGTCAAACTTGACAGAATAACCCTTTTACTGAGGATAAAAAAAAAACTGTACAGAGGGGAGCAAAGAAGTATGAAGAAGGAGCCCATCTAAAAGATTTAAAAATGCTAATTTGCTCTTAAATGGAAAACAAATAGAGTAGAGATATTTCTGACCTTTTGTCACTGCAATGGCCACTGAAGAGTGAGTGTGAGTCAGAGAGAGAAAAGCCTCCAGGACAAATGCACACAGCATACAGACCACAGCGACTGGCACCAAGATCAGCTTTAGTTACTTTTACACCAGAGAACGGCTGGTGTTACAGCTGCAGGACATCTCCACTGACAGAGAGCTATAGCTGCTCAGCAAGTGATTGTGTTGACCTAAGCAGCTACTCCACATGACTAATGTTTTAAAGAAGTTTGAATTTAAAAAAAAAAAAAAAGTTACACTACAGAGATTGCAATGCTTTCTCTGGTGAAGGCCCTCCAGTTCTGGTGGGATGATATCTTCAAATGATATGTGGTATTATGGTAGGAAGTCTTCAAATAATAATAAATATTATAAAAGTCACTGTATCTTTATATTATCGCAGACAGGTAGTTACAGAAATGTGGCGGACCGCAATAATTTGTCAATGCATGCTCAGATTTAATTCATCAATCACCACAAATCCTAACTTAGGCAAATGGAACTGACTATCAGATCTGGGTGCTCATTCATTAATTTTCTTCCGCTTATTCCCTTTAGGGGTTGCGGGTGACTGGAGCCTGTCCCAGTAACCTTGGGCCTTAGGCGGGGTACACCCTGGACAAGGGTCAGCTTGTCGCAGCTTATCATGGGTGCTGTTATTTGAAAATAAACCCTAACAAATATATTAATAACTAGTTTTTGCTCTTTTGTGTTTTGATAGTTTGCTCAATTCATCAAATGAGAAAAATACTACTCTTGTCAACAAAGTGCACCTGCAGCTTCCCTTTTTACGTCACTTGTGCAGGAGTTGATCTAAATAGTATATACAGTAAACAAAATCACCTGACATTAATATTGTGGATTTGAAATTGCATAGAAAACCAATAACATCGTAATAAATAGTGAAACAGTATAAATATGATGAGGATAGATTACAGCCACAGTACGTTTGGTAAACCTTCTCCTAAAGTTAGTAAATAAAGCTTATTTTGAGTGTGGTATAAAAACACAGACAGGATTATAAGAAAAATGAACAAGAGCCTCTGCTTATACCCCCTCCAAAAAAGTAAAAAACAATGTGCTTTTGCATGACAAAGATGGGAAGGGAAACGCAAGAGAACATTATACAACACAACTGTGAAGATAATGGGAAAAGATTGGCTAAATTAAGAGGAAGAGATGTCCCACTCTACAATCCATTTCCTTGGGTAAGAGAATGAGTTCTTGGTGGTTTCACACGAACAGCCTCATGAATGATGAGTAGTTGTGTGCTCGAGTGGACAGGGGTTTCCACAAGCTTTTAATAATTTAGTTCATGGCTGTACTTCCCTCAAACACTAATTTGTTTAAGAGAAAAAATGAGGAAAGAGATGGTTTTGAGCATTTGATTAGATTCGCCTCCTTTGCACTTGTCAGGGAGAGAAAGACAAGAACAAATTAAAAGCCCTTGTTTTGATTCATTTGCATATGTTGTGTGGTGTCTTTTAAGGTAAATTCAGTCCCTTGAGGCTGATTTAAAGATGCAGAGTAGTGCATTACAAAAGAAGATGAACAGAAGTTACAAAAGGCAGAGGTCCTATGCTACAAGTACATTTTTAAATCATCTTTAAAACATTGTACCTCACAATGGACCAGGCGCCAGTGGAGCAAATCAATATCTTGGAAAGATGAAAACAGATGCCTCTGTTCGTTTGGTGGGAAAGAGTTGTCTTTGGTTGTATCCCCCCTTTTTTTTTTTTTCAGCACAACACAGACTTGCTCTTTCTTTTAAAAGCTAGTAATATTTTAGAAATTTAAACATCTACAGTCTACAGTATTTCTACATTTTCAGATTCACTTACCAGAAATATCCTTTATGTTTACTATTATAAATTCAATATAGTGTAGGCAAGTTAATGGTACCTCCTGTTAATTACTGTATAAAGCTTTACATAAACTGTTACAAATTGCGACTTTAAAAATTTTGAAGCAAACAAACATGGCGCTATCTGTCTGTCCGCTTTGGCTGCCTCCCACTGCTGGAGGTGGAGGCAGGTTAAGCACACCGGGCACATCAAAGATTAAACTGTGTGGGTTTTTATAGTCAACAGTAAAGGCCATTCAGGCAGCTTCACTCTGCTGAACAGAACCACTCCAAATTGGTTTTCCAATAAAAGCTTTTCATCTTACCGAATGAGTGGTAACTAAAACACTGTAAAACACATGCCACTTGTAGGCATGATGCATAGGTTGCTGCTTTTTGGTTAAGTGGTGCAATAATTTCACCATTTTAAACTTACCCAACAACCTTGACGGTTTTTTTTTTTCCACATAATATTCACATATTGTAATGTGAATCTAGACTTTATGATGTTATACAGTTATGGTAAGAATTTTGAGAGATCTGTCTGTGTTGCCTGTTTATTTGTCTGGGTATTATATTTGATGTTTAATAATAAAAAAAAAAAAACATTTTGAGACACAAGAATGTTTATTTGATAGTGGTAGGTTTTGGCCAGTCACATGTTCTAATAATTTCAGGTCTGTTTACCATCTGCATATGTATTAGAATAAGGGATGGTTTCATTAGCATTGGTCTACTTAGTATTGGTCTTGTAAACTGTAATGCCAGTCTAAATTTCCTGTGAGAAAGCTGGCTATAGTTTGCTTTCCCTAGGCAACAATACAAAAAAGAAACATAAACTGAGAAAAAGGAGGCAAAGTGAAACCTTGATGTGTTGTGTTGTTGTTGGGAGGGGATTGGAAGGAGGAGAAAATTTATTTTGGGGCAGTGTGTACCTTTAACGAGTAACGACTATTTTGCCAACTAAGGATTCTGCATTTTTTCATCTAGATAATTCTAATAGACCTGCCCTTTTTTGAGAAATACAACACCTCTGGCTACACTATACAGTAAATGCTAGCACTCTTTCTACAGGAATGTTATTGGGGTATCCTTCAGTCAGCCTGAGACCACAACACTATTACTTTTTATTGTATCATTTTTCCTGGGCGCCAAATCCAAAGTAAACCATTTGGCACCTGGGAATAATTAGCTGTATGAGGCATTGGTCGAGCCGTGTGACGTGACTTACATTTTAACAAAGGGGTCGGAGTAGCCGTTGGAGTCCATGGCAGCCAGATGGGCACAGCGTATGATCCCCACCAGTAGGCAGCCTTTCTCTGTGTTGTAGCAGAGTGACACCAGGATGCGACCGCGCTGGAGACACACAGAACAAGCATCAGACAACCTGCACCTGCTTCCACCCTGACATCTCCCGCTTTAATAGATACACACTGTGGGGAATCCTCTCTTGGTTTATATCCACTACATGAAAAATGCATGAAGTTAAATAATACATGCAAATAAAGCGTCTGAAAACTTCTTCTGAGTGTGTGCATGGCAGGGTGACGTGTGTTTAAATCAAAGCTTGTAATTAAAGAAGTCCTTATCTTTGACTTCCAAAATAACACTGCCCCCTTCTTCATTTCATCTCCAGGCTGTATTTTGAACCATAAAATAATCAGTAACCAAATGCTATTACCCTCTGTCCTGAAAATTAGGCAGATGACAAATAAAGTAATAGCTGCAAGAAAAAACAATGGTGGCATTTAAAGATAGTAGCTTCTATATAAATCCATATATCGGAGGTGTAATGAGTATGTACTTGTACTAATAAATGTACTATTGCATCAAAATAATATTACTCAATTTCAAGTAAAAGTGTCAACAAAAGGATTATATATGAGCAAAATGTATACTTTATAACAGCATTTTCAAGTATTTTTTGCAAATACACAGCAAAATATAATATTACTACCGCTTCTATTCCTGCTATTCCTACAACTAGTATTACCACAACTACAATGACTACTGCTATGACTATGGCTACTGTTATGTAATACTACCACTACAATTCAACCTGTACCTCAAACCCAGGACCTTTCGTTTGTGAGGTGATTGAAAATTGTATTTGAGTAAACAAGTAGTTACTTTCTACCATTGCTGTATCTTAAGTATCTCATTTTAGACACATATAATTACATTTCTTTCTTTAGTAAAGGGTATAAAATGATGGAAGATAACTGAATGTTTTATGTGCCGAAATAGTACAAAATTGCACAAACTGAGTCATGCTTTGGTGGAGAATTGCTATATAAGATTGGTAATGATAGCCATGATGTTGCTGATAATACTGTTACCTCCTCCTCCTCTGCTCCTTGCTCCACTGTTTGATTGTTGCTTTCTTTATTCTGCAATCACAAAGGCAGAGAAAGACATCAGGTCCTTAGACTAAAGAGTCTGCAGGTGCATATCTATTACACAATATAATACAGTAGTTTAAATTGATGCCAGATTGCCCCCCAGGCGAACGTCCACAATGAGAGTTGGACACGTCTCAATATATGCTGTTATGTGGACGGAAATCCATTTCCTCTATAGGTGATGTATTGAATTCACCTGTGCAATTCTCTCCAAGCCCATGTTGTAGCGTTTGCTCTCGCCCTCTTTTAGTTTCTTCAGAGCGACCCGCACCTCTCCGATAAATTCATTTCGTCCGAGCCTGTCCATGTCACACACACACAGCCTTTGCAATTGGACAAAAAAAGGAAACATGAGTCATTGGAAAGTTACAAATGAGCCCTTACAGCATTGATTATTGTGAAGGAAGCAGTTCCAAATATATCCAAAGAGCATTTGAACAATCAATCAAGCTCTTGGTATGTAATGTAGCATGAATTCCCAGTGGTTTCACACAAACAGTCTTATGAATGATGAGGAGTTGTGTGTCCGCTCAAGTGAACAGGGATTTCTACGGGACAGGGCTTTTAATAATTGACTATATGGCTCCCTTTGCTAACTTAACCATTTTAAAACCCACAAGAAATGAAATCTTCTATACATGAAACGGTGAACTCTTACCACCATACTAAAACTTTAAATTGGGTACAGGTAAAACAAATGGAAAGACCTCCTTTACAGTCTTATTCTGAGAGATGTCCATGCCCTCAATCTGCCAAAGAGCTTGACAAAAGATACTGAACATGTTATATAATTTTAACTGAGAACCCTTAGGCCTAAACACTCTGTATGAAAACAGCAATTATGAATGACAGGACTCTACTGCTTGTAATTTGTTTTTTCAAGTTAGTTAACAGTTTGGTGAACTAACACTGGCCAGTTTTCTTCACACTAGAGGCTTAAGAGCAGCAGGATACATAAACTAAAATGGGTATGTGGGTAAAGTGAGAAAAATGAGCGCTAATTTTAATAGTCAACATCTAACAGACCATGGATAGTAACTCCATTGAACAACTGCTCTCATTTGGTTTAGTAAACAGCTAATGAACTAACAAGTGTACTGACATTCTTCAAAGACGTGATGCTTTTTACTTGCTCTAATGACTGAAAATACTTCAGACTTGAGCAAAAATGAAAAATTTTGCTGCTTTTAGGACCTTTTCCTGGGCAACATTTTTGCATCATTTTTGTGGTTTGTAAAACTATTAATAATTTGGGGTCTTTTTTATACCTCATAATGTCCACCAGCAGTACCTTAGGTTGGAGCCATTTTGTGGTCTTAGTGTGTTAGTGTGTTTGTACCTCCTTCCACTATGTGGCGCTGTATTCTTATTCCGTGCAATTACCTGCACCTGTATAGGGTGAGGGGAGGGAGTGCTCAGGTGTTGCTAGTGTGGAGGTAAACAGACCTTTGACCGTGTTCTATGGGAGTTTGGATATTGTGTATGATTGGATGGCTTTGGTATGCCAATAAATAGGGGAACAAAGTATTTTATGAACTCTTTTTCTTGGAAGACACGCGTCCGAAAATGCCACAAACAGTAGCATCCTCAGCGGGACTTGCACGGGGCAATTTGGCCGCTACACCTTAAATCATGTAATGACATGCTGTCTGTTCTTGATTTGGAGAAAAAAATGTATTACTATTACTATCCAATAAAGCCTTACAAAAGTGAAAAAAATATCTACAACAAACAAAAAAACAAAACACTGTTATAAGTGGGTAAATTATGATGATAAATGACTGTATTCAAATGACAACTCTGAATATTTAACCCTTTTGGGATCTTTTTTTTTCAAGAATGTCACGTCAAATCACTTTGTACTTTTGCATTTATCCAGGCTTGGGCCAGGCACAATTTGTGGTCAATTTTGAAGTCTTTGGCCTCACTTCAGGGAATCAAAACCTTGACCTCCCACATAAAAAGCAAATTTGAGAATAGATATACAGAGTACTTGGTTCAATCTTAGGAGTGATCTAAGGTGCAGTACAAACATGTTTTAAAGTTATGTTTTTATAGCTAAATGTTCAGGTAAGGTAAGCTTTAAGAACTGTATGTTTTCAACCTGAATCAATATGATTTCTGCTGCTATAGTGGTTCTGTCAAATCCTTCTCACAGTGCACTGTTGAATTTCAATGGAGGGTGAATATTTCATCAGAGCCCATCACCTGCTGCAGTATTCCCTGCGTGTTTGAATATTCCCACACGGACACTTCCATCTCCTCGCTCTGTAAGCTCACGTTCTCTTCTCACTCTCACTGATCTTGTTCTCTTCCTGTTTGTGTCCTGTTCCTCTGACATTTGGTTGTTTGACACACCGGTTCCAGCTTTTTGCTCATAACTGATGAGTATCTCTAGCAGAAGTCTTCAAATAACCCTGACTCATGGCCAGTGCTGTCACATGACCTGTTTTTTTTTTTTTTTGTTTTTTGTTTTGCTTGTCGCTGCACTGAGCCTGTAAACGCATGAAGCTTTTGGCCAAAATCATCATTAAACGCTCCATCAGCTTCTTCACACACTCTCCCACAAACCTCCGGCTTGATAAATCCTCACAAAACCAAACAGATGCTCATAGACTCATGAACCCATGCTGCCAGATTCACTAATCTGTCACAAGAGCTCAATTAGATTATCAGATTGTTTTCTCAGTATCTAGAGAAAGTTTTTGCCTGGCAACTTAGACTATTAGTTCTGGATTGGATGAAAGTCTGACACTAGCTTTTATGTGTCCTCTCCAGGGGCACTCATCCCACCACTGTAGACCAACAAAATTTAAAACTCAGCTTGTTCCTTCACTGACCCCTTGTGGCTGGAGTTAGTTTATTTGTCCCTATGTTGCAATGGTACACAATTCTTCAAAAATACTCTTTGTTCTGAATTCACATCAAAAAATGAACCATTTCTTCCATGGCCCATTACTGGTATGAAACTTAACAAAATCTGACCATTACTTTTTCTTGCCAACAGACTAAAAAAACATAATCTTCTTGGCTCATAAACCAGCACAATTTGAAAAATGTAGACCTAATCAGAGAAACAAAGTCAATTAAATATTATGATTTGTCAGTAGGATTATTTTTAGTGGAAGATAGTCCACTTTCCTTTGCTAAAATGAATACTGTAGGTATTCTTGGTCATGAAATTTATAGATAATAGATGGTTGTAATTAATTTATATACTGCAGCAATCTTTACCCTTTCAAATTAAAATCAAAATCAAAATGGAAATATCTACCCCAATGTTATATATCTACTTCCAACTTAATCCTCCCTACTTCAACTGTAACTCCTGCAGTTCATCAAAGTGATTTTTTCCCATACTGCAGCCTAACCTACACCTCACCTAAGGCATCCAATCTTAACTCAGCCTTTTCACCACTAAATCAAGTCCTTTTTGTCCCAATCTCCTAACAGCTGAGGAGTCTATTACAAAAGCCAGACAGAGGTGTGGGGAGATAGAGGACGAGAAATAATACAAAAAAGACTAGACCTGGTACTCACTGTTCCCACTGAAGCTCATACTCCAAAGTTTCAGTTAACAGTGCCTGACATGAACATCTCAAAATAATTATTGATGCTATAATATTACTCTTGCATCATTCAACTTTTAATAAACATATGGTATGGGATGAAGAGCTAAATAAAGCCAGTATCTGAACAGTCAGAGTACACAATCCATGGCTGCAACTGAAAAGTGCCCAATGCCAATGGTAGATAACATTAAGATGAAACTTCTGTTCATAAATTCAGTGCAATAAAATTACTAATAAACCAAGTACAATGGACTAATACAGAATTCTGTTTAATAAGATGTTATAAATTTTCAAGAAATAAATGACTATCAACTTTAAGGACTAAAATTATTGATGCAAAATGGTGATAGTGATTCAGAAAATCTAAATTTTGGTAGGGAATTCTAATTGTTTGACTTCACAAAAGACCCAACAACCTCAAGCAGCTCCACCACTGCAATTAAAGGATTAGTCAGTATGAGACCAACCGTGAAGTCTGGATTGAGGGCGTAAGTTATTCGTTTGCACAGCTGGTCTGTTCTTTTATAACCGACTAGACCTCCAATGGCCCTTAGAGATAAAATGTGCACACCGAGGAATAGACATATTGAATACAACATAGAGAAGTAAATGCTGTTACAACTTAGAGAGCTTTTTATTCATCCAAGCCTTTTTGTATGCAGCTTACTCATATTCAGTCATTAAGTGCATTTTGCTTCGGCGTAATGGCTTTATATAATCAGTGGAACTGCAAATGAGGGAATGAATGTGGAGAAAAAAACTCTTATTGCACTTTACGCAAAACACAAGGCTTTTAACTCCCCTCCTGGAAAGAAAGCTTTTTTGACACAATGAATACAACTTCACAAACTTTTAATGACTTGAGTGACTGCAACTTTAAAAACTGTATGTTAAAATTATTTCATTTCTTAATGGTGAGGATGTCACTAAAATGTGTGTGCAACTTTTCAGGCTGTGCCCCCACAGAGGGACTCTGAGGCCAGCAGCACTTTAACAACTTACTTATGGCGTTTCTGTACTGGGGTAGCCACAACAAATCATTCACCTTTTAGCTTATCCACATAGATCAACCCACATATTGATTTGGCAAAGGGGCGGATGCCCTGACACAACCCTCTCCATTTATCCAGGCTTAGCACTGGCACAAGGAGTACACTGGCCTGTGACCCTGTGTGACAATTTTTTTTCAGCTATTGTTGCAATACTATGTATTTCATCATTTAAATGTTACACAGTGTTGCAACAAAAAGGTTAAAAAAGCAGTCATCTGGATTGGATTTTTCAAGTTTTTTGGTTTGAGCGAGGAGTGAAAGAAGCAATCTTTGTCAAAAAAGATAAACCTTCTTTAAACAGAAATGGTGGCCTCAGATACAACCTTCCTTCTGTTTACAACAGTCTCCTGAAACCCAAACGAAACAAACCAGTTTCACTCAGGTCATTTACATCTGAAGGAGCTGCCCAGGCTGGGGAGGGTTAACGACTCTCACTCCAGCTGAGGACAAAGGACTCCTAACAACCCAAAACCACTCAGGCTATTCATGCTCACATTGACCAATAGAATTTAGTTTCAGGTCTAAACTCCTCCTTCCTAGAAGAATATAAACCAGCTCTCTTACCAGTTCATTTCAGAGTTGAGAAAGCCTCTTGGATAAGAGGTGAAATGTCTTCAACTTGAAAAATCCAATCCAGATGACTGCTTTTTTAACTTTTTTGTTGCAATGCAATTACCCTGGACAAGTGAGAGTCTTCACAGACATGTTACACAGTGTTGCTTTAAATATCAGTGGAGTGATGGGAACTTCTGCATATAAACCATTTTTTTCTGTCATAACTTTATTGCATCAGAAATGGCAATATTTGGCACAAAAACTGTAATGCCGAAGCAGGGCAAATAAATGCTTAGTTTGATAAGCATTATCACTTGCACCCACAAAATTCCAGTGATGCTTAAGTTTCAATTCTAAACTGCAACTCCTCTCATTGGTGAGCACTCAGCAGTTTTAGCTATATATACTGCTAGATATTTAAACTAGGCATGTAGATGTCACTTGTTGTCCAAAGGTCTTTTCATTTAATTTGAATGAGCTTTTTTGTTCTAGTGCAGCTAAGTCTAATTACACCATTATCTAACTTTCAGTGTCCAGACCCTCAGGCAGCGTGTCTACAGACAGTCTACAGAGAGTCTACAGAGAGTCTATGAGCTCAGTCAAGCGGAGAGCATGCAGGTATCAAACTGTACAGCATTGCTCTCTCTGCGTCCTGCTGGGACAGACACATGCACTCGGCCACAACCCAGCGAGTAAACATCTCTCCAGGGGAGCCTGGCGTTTTTGTGCAGTAATGAGAACAAAGTCTGTTTATTGGCTGCTGGCGCCAGAATCCGAGCGTAGAAAGTCAGGGAGTATTTTTTCTCCTGTCTCTGCTGTCTGCTCTGGCCTGTCTCTGCCCATCACACTCTGCTTCATTCACTCACATATTTCTCACTGTCCTCATTCTTTCGTTTTTTGGCTCTCCTTAGAGTAAACCCGTCTTAGGCACTGGGCTTTTTATCTCAGCTATAAGTAGATTTCTTCATTCATCACATTATCCATTTCAGAGCTCATTCTTTCTTTCTGCACTGACCCCTGGCTCCTGTCCATCCCCCTGGACTGTCAGCCTCCATAGTTTCCTCTTCTTTTCTTTTCCTCTCTTTTTTGACATCATTCATGCTTTTGCCTGGTTGATGCTGGCAGCCTCCTCTCTCTTCTTTCATCTCTTGGTTGATACTCCTCCTCCTCTTCCTCATTTGGCTTACACACATTGCTAATGCTGGTGTGCGTCTGCAGGCTGTGTCCTTGACTAGAGGTCAAGTGGGCTTCCTCAAGTTAACAACTAAAGAGGTCTCTCGTCAAGCGCCTCTTTACATGTGTCTCTTTTTGGAGCAGAGTAAATGTTATTTCTAATGTATGTGTGTGCTATATCTCAAGGACATGTGGTCTCTCTCTACCTACAGAGGAGAGGCCATGTATGTTGTGATCTGTCGGTGATTTCATTGGCATGAGGATAAACACACCTGACGCTCTGCCTTGGTGTTTGATGTCCAGTGCTTGAGTTAGCGCTTGTGTTTCCTTAGGATAAATAATGCCATCCAGCCCTATTACAATTGTGCTGAGTAAATAGACACTGATTGTCTCAGCATTTGAGTCTCTGCTATGAGAAAGGTGAGCTACAAGTGGGCTTTTTGGTGATAAGCAACCTCAATTTCTTCAAAAGAGGTAGCACAAGAATGGGGTGGAGATGTTGCTGCAGCAAATGAAACAGTTGGCTGCCATTGGCTGGCAGTGATAATGAATTACCTGGGAAAGCCCACTGGGTCAGTTCGCTAGAGAATTAACCATGGATCGCCAACATCTGCATAATAAAGCGGTCATCTGCTGTCTGGGGAGTGGTGCTAATTGCTGATCCGAGTGGAAGTACCTACCTGAGAGTTTTGGTGGTCATGTCGGCCGCTGTGATGCCATGGTACACCAGCGTTTCATTCCAGACTGGGTTCAGTGTGTTCTTTAAGGTTTTTGTACGAAGCTTGTTTGCCTGCAGACAGAAAAGATAGGGATATTTACGTATAAAGAAAACATAAAGAAAGCATAGTATAGATCAGAAAGGAGAAAAATGAAAAAAATGCGGAAAAGTGGGGGACACTGAATGATCAAGAAAGAAGTAGAGCGAGAAAGAGAAGAAAAACATCATTTATCTCAGTCCCCGAGGACATGGCAGACATCTGCTGCTGAGTGTAGAGGAGAACGAGAGATGCTTGCCTTCCTTCGCCTCACCTGTCCGTCTGCTACTCCCAAACATATTACAGTCCCAGACAGACCCCCAATAACACTGCTCCCGTCACACCGCACAGCAACCAATTAGACTACACAATACAATCATAATGAAATATTAAAGCTCTCCAGTAAAAGAAAATGTCTTAAGCCCTTAATAGGTTGACAATCATCCATAAATAAAGTTTGTAGCCTCCTCCTTCCTTGGTTCACAAAATTGTTTTAGGATTTTCTGGGCTGGCTTGTTTTTCTTATTTATAATGCCGTTTATTTTATTATTTATGATTAGTTCTTGCAGAAACCGGGCAGACATCCCAACCACATACATTTCCAAGTGCTTCCCTATACTCAAAAATTAAGTGTATGTCCCAGCTCAACCTTGAAAATCTAAACCTCTGGCAAGATTGTTCAAATTACAGACCACTTTTTGTATCTTAATAAATTGCATAGAGCCAAGGCAGAAGTAAACTCATTTCAGCAACACTAGTATGCAGTTGCTTTTCCTTTTTAACAAATTCCAGGAAGTCTACCATCATTTTACAATAGTTTGTCTATATATTTATCCCTATACACTACAGCAAGACATTTGTGTATTTTTGTGTGCATGGAATGTAAAAGGGAATTTCAGCATGAAAAACTACACAGATTTTTAGTCTGTTTCAGTAACCAAAGCATCATCCGTCTATATTGGATTATCAAAATTACATATGTACACTGATAATACAAATATTTACACTTAAATATTCACGGTGGTGGAGAGAGTAGTCAGTTTGCAGTGTTCACGTCTGAGGTTTTGAAGATAAACACCTCTCGTCTCACTCTCTATGCCGCACTCAGCCTCTCGCTAGCGCCTAGGGCCAGATGCTGTCCCCTCCCATCTTCTGCCGCTTTCCCTCCATCTCTCTGTTTTTGTCCTCTCATCCTATTGTTCTGCCTGTGCTGCCTTGCCTTCCCTTCTTTTTCCCCCCACATTCCCCATCACTATTTCCTTTTTATCCTCTGTTTCGAGCAGGAAACTTGGGCCTTATCAGTCAGACTCAGCCTCTCCATAGCTCAATCCATGAAGGGGACAGGTGATTTCGTTTGTTGGTTCTTTGATTCGTTAATAGTAGGAAAAGGCTGTAAACATCACATTAGTAGTGCAATGCTTTGGGTGTGCCTTCACAACTCTTTCACATACTTCGCACATGTGCTTTTAAAACTCCAGCTCTGTCTCCATCTGCACTCGGTCCCTGATAGCTCTCCTTCTCTAGAGATGCTTATGCATATATTTCTCAATGTTGTAACCCCTTATCTCCTAGCACCAGCAAATTTCTTTCACTTCTTCTTTTTAGGGTGAATCCATTTACTCTTGCTATTTTCCAAAATTGTATATACAGAATATTTGATGAAAAATGTATCTAATTAGTCGGTCAATTCCATGAAGAAATGTAGCAATGACATTTGCTTTTGGTTTGTTTGTTGGCTGATTAGTCTGTTAGCAGGATAACCCCAAATGTAATGGTGTGAAGTGGTTTCAGAACTAGAAGGTTTGAATCTAGAAATACGAACTAAATTGCTTGACCCTAACCCTAGTTTTCACAGTTAAGTGACAATGCTTATAAAATGTAAAGTGCTTTATTTGTCATTGTACACAAAACTGTGTAGACAGTCAGATGGAGGGCTAGTCCTGAGCTGCTGTGACTTAGCATGCTGCTACTATGGGACAACCTGACACACGTTTTTTAATGGCAGGGGAAACCGGGGCATCCAGAGTAAACCTACATAGATACTGGAAAGAACATGTTAACGCCACACAGAAAGACCTGTCTGGTCAGGAATTGAAACCAGGACTTTCTTGCTTTGAGGCAAGAAAGTGCCACCATGCCATCACACAAAATACAACTACAAATGCATATACGTTCAAAGTTTTTTAAAAGAAATTGTGTGTAAAATAGCTAGAATGCCCACAAATATTGGCTATTGTTGAATACTCCATAGTCCCACTACCTAAGACAATAAAAAAGAAGCGTGTGAAAGACAGGGACAGAGTGAGGACTAAAATGCCTATGTGATTCAAGTCTTATGTGTGTGTATAAATGCATGGCCATGTGCTGCTGGTGTTGCTGCGTATGTCATCATGTGCGCTGCATATTTAACTAAGCAGCATGTGGAAACCAAAGATCACGGAACAGAAGTGCATTGCATCTCTTCAGTGACTACACAAAAAGTCTTGTGCATTGTGGCTTACTCATCCCAGCACCTTTCTCAAGAGTTGGAGGTGTGTGCTTTTGCCAATTGTATGTGTGCACACTCCCACTTTTCGAGTGACGCAGCTCCGTCTGCTGGATATTTAACAAGCACTGGTTCACGGGTACTTACCTACTCATTGACGCTCGCCCCCACCGCCGCCGCCCCGCTCACCCATCAACGCAAGCCTGTTGACGTGAGCCGTGTAACAATCCTCCCTGTTTCCATGACAACCACCTGCTGCTGTCCTCCCCTCATCTGTCTCTCCTTCCCTCCTTCCCCATTTCACCACTCCCTCCATCCCTCCCTCTTTCCCTCTCTGTTGTCTGCCTCTCCTTCCCTTCGCACACTGTTGGTATTTCAAGGTCACAGAGGGTCACAGCCAGATAGTGAGATACAGACGCAGATAGGCTGGAAAAGTGGGGGAAAAGGGAAGCGATGAACAAAAGCAGAGCGAAGCTGGAGGACACAAAATCCCCCAGACATTGTTATTGTTAGCTCCATAGACCCAAGACACTTGCCACAGTCAACCTAGGGTGTCCTTTCCTTTCCTAGCCAACGTCTCAACCCCTCTTATCATAACCTCATTTTGTGTCAACCTTGAGCCAGAACACCACACAACAGGTATATATAACTGTAGGTCCTGCCTTTCTTTGCAACCCTTATCTTATGAGACAAGACAGAAGAGGCACAGCAGACCAGAACATGTTTGTGCTCACTAAAGCACAGCATTGGACGAGCCGCATTAAACAGTACCCAATCGAAAATGCACTCTGCTCAGTGGTTCGAAACAACGCACTACATTAGCTGGCTGTCAAGCTACATACTTTGAGAGCTTTTCAACAGTTTTCTCTACCTCTTCATAGTGTTTTGAAAAAAAAGATTCCTCATAGTTTGATCAGGAAGTGTCATTGTCAAGGGCAGAATGTGCGCTTTCCAATCTGGTAGCATGTTACGCTAATTGCCATTGAGGTAAGCTTGGAGCAGTGACCTTGCTAGCCCCTGGGAGAAGATGAAGCTTGACGTATGGATCGGCCAGCCCGTTGGAATCCATGGCTTTCAGTCCCTGTGGACACAAGGAAGACGCGCATACACATTACACACAAAGCCACACGTCTACACACATTTATATTTCAGTGTCAAAGGTGACGTCATGCTGCCCCGAAACACTTCACACAATGACAGGGTCAGGAAAAGACACTGAATATGACAGGGCTACTGTAGTTATATCACTGCCACTGGACATTTATTTTCATCCCACTTCATGCTGCCCTCCTCAACTACTGTGTGTTGTCCTCAAAGGAACTGTACATCACAATTTTACATAATTAATGTCATGTTACAGTGCACAATATGTAATACAAGGTTTAAATCCTTAAAAAAGGGCACTCGTGTGGTGAAAGAAAGTAAAACAAAAATAATTCAGCAGAAGGAATGTGACGGGCAGATGCAATAAGTTACTAACAGAAATTGTATCTATGAGGGAGACAATGTACGCACAAACCTTTGCTTTGTTAATTGTACAGTGAAGACAGTTGTTGTCTTGATCAAAGAGCAGAGTGAACTCCAACGTTCCCAAGTAGGCTGCGTACACACAAACATACACCAGTTACTGGAAGTAAACAGCACACAGTTACTAATACACACTTATAAGCTCTGAGCCTTATTCATAGCAGATGGCCTTTCATAAACAAAAGCTACCTTATATTAATTGATCTGTCAGGTTTGATTACTGGTTGGGAAGGAGCAGAAAGACCACTATTCGCATCATTGCAGAGTTGGATAATAAATCTTCTATGTCATGCTGTCACATAATGTGGGAGTGACAAATAGTTTTAGTGAAATGCTCCTCAGTTACACTGCAATCATACCTTTTAAAGAAAGCAGTAACTTTTTTAGTTACATAAGCATTTGACATATTGACATAAATGCAAACAAATAAACTCACTATTATAACTAAACAATATATTTTGAAAATTTGTTGTTAATGCAATATCAGCAAACACGATATCTATATTGCAAGAAAATAAATGTAATGCAATAATGTTAGGGTCCTTTATCTGACAGAGACTTACACTAACAGACCAAATCAGACCAAATACACTTGATTTAGTCTTGATTCCTCAATTTAGCCACAGGTTAGCCTTGTTTTATAAACTATGTCAAAAAGCTTTCGAAATATCACCATACGTTATTGTGATATTAAACATAATTATGGCATGTTTTTTTATGATATGGTGCAGGTCTACTTACTATCTTCATCATCAGAGTCAAACACTTCCTCCTTGTCCCCTTCGTTTTCAGCTTGTCTCTCTCCATCCTTGAACCCTCCAGTCACGCCATTAAAAGTCTCTTCTTTCAGAATCTTCTTCTCCCTGGGAGGTGGAGGTGTGCAGGGGTAGTCATGGAACCGGGGAAAGAAGTCTGAGATCTGTGGGATGGGGAGGATAGGCCCTGGGCACACGTTGATGGCAAAGTGCTCCTGCATAGAGATCTTAACGGGCGAGGGCGGGGGTGCGGCCACAGAGGGGGAGGTGGCAGAGGATGAGGGCGCTGATGATGAGGAAGAGGAGGGGGGCAGGGCCAGGTGGGAGGTGGGGGGGTGTGGCGGAGCTTTGGAAACACTCATGTGGACAGTAGTACACGACTGTAAGAGAAAAAGCAATAACAGCAGCAATCAGAACAACACAACAAAAGGCAAAAGCACAACAATAGTCGCACTTTCAATCAACTTCAGATTTGGAGTTTGTTCAAGAGCAACAGTAGGGTCAGAACTATTGAGAACAACAATAAATGAACAACACATCTAAAAAAGTCCAGCTCGTTTTATCAAGTGACACAAACCTAAAGCCAAAAATGAATTTGTTTAAAAATTTGCACAAAAATGTGACTCACACATTGTGTCAGCATCACACAAAGTCTGTGAATCAATATCCAAATGTACTGCTGTAAAGTCTGAAGTGTGCATCTGCTCACTTGACTCTAATCCTTCACTTATCTCTTTCTCACTCTTCTTTTTTACACATCCGCAACCCCCTCAGCCGATTTTACATAATACCGCTGAAGCCTTTGCTCCATAGCATATTTGTCAGCTAATGAAACGTAATAACTGTTAACCAAGCGCCAACCTTGTTAAGCTCAGCTGAATGGAGGCTGCAGTGTATTTTTCTCAGTCTGATTGAAAGAGACTGAAGGCATATGTGCTCTTTGCTCTCCCACTATGCTACACAGAATTTTTATTATTTAAGTATCTAGTCTGATCTCAGTGATGACACACACTCATTTCACCATGGAATGAGGAAATCTTGAGTTTACGTCCCTAAGGTTTTTACAGCTTTACCAGTTCAATTTGGAGTTGACTTTTCTTTGCAAGTGCCTCAAATAATCCAAAATATACTTATGGAGAGAAATGACCACTATAAAAAGACTACATCACATAATTTGAGAATGTGTATCAATTAGAGCTGTACAATATCACAAAGAAAATCTACTACAACTATGTTGAACATTTTGATATCCAGATATAGGTAATATTTGAATATTCTTTAATACGGTTAAGGCCAAAGTTCAATTCAATCTTAATTAATGAAGAAAAACAAGGCTCTGAACCCACTGATTGAAACTGGGGCTAAATCAAAACTGATAATTGCTGATCTTGCAGTATCTTTATTTTCTATATATTAGCCCTAGTATCATTAGTTATGCTCTGGTATTTTTAATGTCATGGCATGTTAGTGCGAACTTTGAACTTGGAATTCTTTAGTCATTTGAACAAAATAAAACTGCCATGGTTTTGATGACTTCAAACTTTAGGTCAAATAATTCAGCCCTCTAACATTTGATTAATTCATATATTATTAAAAACCCATTATCCAGTCATGCTCTAATTGGTTTGGGTTGCTTTCATAACTGGAGTACAACAATGACTGAATACACAGGGGGGAAAGGAAATCAAACAAAGTGCACTAGGTGAGATTATTACTTCTTCTTATAAATTATTTGAATTATGTAATAAATGAGTGTGGCAACAGTTTAATAATCAAATTGTTTTGGTGTTCAATGACATTTATATTCAGTAAATTGGACATAAAGCAATGCCAGTTTGCAGCAACATCATACTGAATGTTTTAATACATTTTCCATGCCATTCAATTATAAAAGTGGGAAGATAAGATTTAAATTTTTAACTCCAACTGCTGCAGGCTCAGGCTAATCAACAAAATGAATCAGACAATGAATCAAGTCCATGATTTAGGCAAGTTCTCTGTCTACATGTCACTTGGTTTACATCTTGGTGGCCATAATTCAACTTGTACACACTGTTCTGCATAACAAAAATCACGGCGTGCCTCTCTGAGCTTAAGCTGAAGCCCATACAAACTCTTTTGATCTACAACAGTCATGATCTAAAAGGCTATCCAAAAATATCAAAGCAGACTGAACTCTTTAAACTTCAGTTTCCTGGGACACATGCCTCACAATACTGAGTTTCTCTAACATATAAAATTCAAAAATAGACTGCGTCACACAAAACATCAAAAGCTCTTCAGCACCTACAGTCATTTACTCACTAACACTTATGTAACAAACTGAAAAAAAATTTGCTGTCCGGGCACACATCTCTGACAGCATGTTGCTTTCAAAGTCAATCAATGCTAGTGTCCTGAATTACTCAATACATGCAATTGGAGACAAAAATAAGTGGCAGAACACGTACCCAGGGACAGTCTTCATCTGTGCCAGCCGTGCATCTTGCCTGCTCTCACATCCTCTGTCTTCCACACACTGAGGAGCATGCAGACCAGCTCTGAGTCAATATATCCCTCTGTACACTCGCTCTCTCTCTGCCCCTTTTCTGTGTCTGTTCATCGCTTGCACTCCTTCTCTCCTCCTCCTCCTCAGTCCCTCCCTTTCTCGCTTTGCCTTGGTTGTGACGTATCTGGTTAAAATCCCCGCCAGTGATTTGCAGACGGTGCATATCCCACTCTCCCAGACTATGAGAAAAAATTGGAAAAGAACAAGTGAGTTAATTTGAAAATGAACTCTTATCAATCAACTATCAACAGTAGGAGTAGTGTTTAAAAAGTATCTAGAGAATATGCATTATCCGTGAAGCTTTTTAAGACAAATTAATTTGACATTTGGAGTTTTCTTTTTGAAAGTCAGTCTCTATTTCAATTGCTATTTTGTTGCATTTAGAAATATTTGAAGAGTGCAGACCTTTGATAAAGTACTGGCCCTATCTCAAACTTGTAAAAATATAGTGCTGAGATCTGGCTTAAATTGTGGATCTTCTTGTTCAGGAGTAAATGCTACTTCCATCAAGCCACAAACGTTTTGCCGACCTCTGTCAGTGGCTGCAGTGTCTTGCAATGGTACAGTACATATTCCTTTGAAAATGTCCCAGATCAAGCTAATGTTCTAGATCCACACCAAAAACAAATTATTTCTTCCATTACTGACCTTTCTTATCTTACATAATCAATCCAAATCCATCCACTCACTGTGTAACAGGTTGGAGATATTTGCAAGACTGTATCAGCCTGATCCTGATGAGCTTTCTGGTTGGTGACTCATGACATTCCTTATTGGCACAATCAGCTCTTTTTTTTAGTGCCGTAACATACCCTAAAACTGGTCTTTCAAACTGGTCATCTTCTAGTTCATGGGTAAATGCACTATGTATTGAGTCACAAAGCCTTTATTTCTCACAATAATAAAGAATACACTATAACTAATAATTTGTTCCTTTTATCGACCTCTTGTGGATGACAGTATCTTTCGTCCTATCTCACAGGTATTTCAATAAAGATAAATAAATACATATATTACATACATAGTTACTTAAAGGCAGGTGACTGGCACAGGCAAACACAGTGGCACATAGACTAAAATGGGTGTAAAAAGAGGAAACAGACAAACTAAAGGAAATATTATTGAGATAAAAAGGAAAAAAATCCATCGCTGAAGGACAGAGAAAGGAAATTAAATTCAACATGTTGACTGAACAGCACAAAACACGCTGCCATTTATGAAGCCACATCACCAGATTACTTTGTGCTGGATGTGACTATAGCCAATATCAGCCAGGCATATGTGTGACTGTGTGGTGTGTGTTTTTGTCTGTAGGCGTCCAACTGTGGCAACCCTCATAGTGCGGCTGACACCTGCCTCATGAAATTAATCACAGACAACAATGCTCAAGTAACAGCGGCCTTGTGCAGAGCTTCAGTGCAATAAAACTAACAGACTGACGCATGAACAAGGGAGATGGGAGACAAAACAGAAGATAATATGAAACTCAAAAATACTGTGTTTCAGACGAGAGTTATTCAAAACTAAAACCAAAGATCTACTATTTCACATCCTCCTTGGTAGACGTAATGAAGATGACGTGTGTGCATTTTTATTGTTAGAAATGAACAAGTTGTTTGATCCATAGCAAAAAAACATGGCATATTCTCATTAGAAAATCATTAGAAAACTCAAGTTATTTTCCATGGTTGAATGGTAACATAAATAAGGCAGATGGGAGAAACATTGGACCAAATGCATGTCTATGTGCATGGTAATCCATTTGTAAACATTTTGATTTACTTTTGGAATCTCATTAGAATCTGATCATCCATATTGCAGTAACAGACCAATATATTCTGTATTCATTAATCCAGAGAAAAAACATGAGGACTAAATGAGATGAAATTAGATAAATGGGCACTGGGTGTATCATTGATGCAAACACTCCATCTATAAATAGGCGCGGGCCATGCCTTTAAAGTGGCCACAAGTGCTGCTCAAGTACATCTCTGTTCAGTCTGGGTCCTGGTCACACAGTCACATATGTGCGTCTTGTTATGGTCTTAGTTAATCCAAAGATGCTCCTCACATCTATACAGCATATGGACAAAAAAAGCACCCATTTTTGTTATGTCATATGACCACAGAGCACTCACAGCTGATCTGATGACCTCCAAACCTCTCAGACACTCTCAAAGTCAGGAAGTATTGAACACTAATACAAGGCCTAGTAACACGTTTAGGTTAAACTGAGTACAGTTTTTATTACATTTCCGGAGGTACAGCCTAAAATTCCAACCACAATATGTGGCGATGGTTGCATCAGGAAGGGCATCAGGCATAAAAACCTGCCAAAGTGCCCATGCAATTGAATTATTTGATTTGATGGATTATATCACATACAAGGGCCTTGTAACTCAAGGTCTGGTCCCCAGTCCAGATCAGGGATCATCACACTTTTTCTTTCTTAATACTAATATATATATATATATATATATATATATATATATATATATATATATATATATATATATATATATATATATATATATATATATATAAACTAAATATGGATATTGCAATTGTTGTTGTTGTTTTTTGTTGCAAGAGACTATCAGACACACTAAGCACTGAAAGATCATGGTGACACAGATTGTGACACAGCGAGAGTAACAAGTAAACTCAATATATTCATGGCGCCACAGGTTTTATTGATGCTGTTGATGCATTCACATTGATACTAAGCCACATGGATCTGCTTGGTTTACCAGGAAACTTAATCAGTTGAGCTGGAAGAGGTGATGTCTGGACAATGGTGTTGTGTTATTGATCTATGGTGTAAACATTAGGTAGCCACTCGCATTGATATTGAACAAAGCCATATTGACAAACAAATTCAGATTCAACAGACCAAATAGCAATAGTGAAACTGCAATATACATATAGACATAACCCACCAACATGTCTGTGAAGACTCTCACTCATCCAGGGGAATTGCATCGCAACAAAAGGTTCAAAGGCATGTCATCTGGACTTGATTTTTAAAGTAGACGTTTCACCTCTTATCCAAGGGGCTTTCTCAATTCTGAAATTGAACTGGTAAGCGAGCTAATTTATATAGTCCTAGGAAGGTGGCGTTAGACTTGAAACTAACTTCTATTGGTTCAGGAGACTATGAATAGCCTGAGTGGTTTCAGGTCGTTAGGAGTCCTTTTTTCTCAGCTGGAGTGAGAGTCGTTAACCCTCCCCAGCCTGGTCAGCTCCTTCGAATGTTATTAGCCTGAGTATAACTGGTCTGATCAACATTTTTTCTGCTTGACGACCAAGCACACATGGTACAACTGCCATATCAGTATGATTAAAAGCCCATGCCTGGCTCATGACTGTAATATACATAATAAACACCTTCAGAATAAGGAGAGGAAAGGGGGAGAAAATGTACCAGCAATTTGTGGAGGAGTATTCAAGCGGCCCTTCTGCATGGTATGATAATCTGCTCCCATAACTACACCACAAAGCACTGGGTTTTCCATTAAGTGTACTGCTTCTCAGCCTGCCATTAGGTTCCCGGATTAAGGAAACCTCCATTTACATACTGTACAAGGATGCTGATTTTCAACATTTGGTGCATACGATTAGAAATTGCCTAGATTTTTTTATAAAGATGAAAGAAGCTTTTCATCACCCTCTACACTTGCCCTTCAAAGTTAAAACAGATTTCAGGAGTCTTGTTTAAGCGCTGCATACTATAGGTTGTCTCTTGATTGAATGATATTAAGCTGCAAAGACATTTGAATTCAAAAAATGTAAAGACAGATTTGCATCATGACCGAGAATTCTTAAGAAGCATATGCAGCACAGCAAAGAATAGTAATCATCTGCAGTTAATAGACATAGATGATGTTGGCAAGTGCATTTTTATCAGGTGGCTAGTTGTTGACGTTCCCTCGAGGTGGCAGTTGGTGTCACAGGTGCTGCTTGTGCTCCACATCACTTCGCTTTGGGGGAGAATCATTGGTTGCGTTGGCAGAGAGGGCCGTTCTGTCAAGGTGCATTATTTGTCTGACTATGTGACACATCAACATCACCAACTTTAGCCCTGCGTGAATATGGGTCTCGTGTGAGAAGCAGCTCACCATGTTGTCAGCCTCCCCTTCTCACCTCTGTCTGATACATACTGTATAGGTCCCATTAACCTATCTGAGGTTGGCCAATAACGCCAACAAAAACAACCTCAATGCCAGCTCCAGCCCAAAGTCACACTCCATGTTTTCATTTTTCTAATGTTTTGTGACAGGCCCAAACCGGAATGCAAAAGAAAGAATGACCCCTGTCAAATGTAATGACAGATTGACTGAATGATATTCCCTCTGGTTAAATGTGTTATTTTATTCTTTGTTTGTTTTATTCCTCCCCTCTGCTCTTTTTTTTTTTGACTTTGTCAAAAAATAAAAACTCAAGACTGGCAGTCTCATACTACAGTCAGACTAGCCATATGGTAAACAATCACATAAGATAAAGAAATTACATTAAAACAACACTGCGCAAGATGAGCAGAGTAAAGTTACATATTTTGCTGTCTAATTTCTCATTTTATCTCATGCAATATTGAATTACTGTGCTGCTGATGCGGATCTCGAGCCAGCCTGCTGCTGCTGCAGCTCTGAGCTCAGCACACAGCCACATTATTTGCCACTGACCCAATTAGATCCCACATAGATCGTACTGTACATATTTCTCTCTGTACTCTCTTTCTCTTCCTCTTGTTCACCCCTTCCTTTATTTTGATGAATGGCTTAGCTTTTTTAGCCCAAATGACAGCTTGGTGATTAATTGTGTGGGTTCTTTCACCATTTCTCCTTAGTGATTCAGTTTCCATGATTTCAGTTCCTCACCCTGTAACTACTATAATTTGTTCTTCTGTAGGTTTGCCCCATCAGCATATTCCTGTAAATAAAAGAGGCAGCAGAGGGGTGCAAGCCCAGAGGCAGTGGTCATGTGTGACATGGGAGGGGCGCTGCTCCAGATTGGGAGTGTGAAGGTGACTGCATACAAAAAGACACAAATTTCATATGAATAGGCATAAATAACTAGGGATGTGAGAAAATATTAATTCTACAATATATCAAGATATTTGATTGTTTTTACTGTATTAATATGTTGACAATATATTCCATATAAAAATAAAATACCGCTTTCACTTTCATGTTGTTGCTTATTTGAAAAAATACATCTTGTTGGAAATGCAGTTGTCGTAGTCACTGTCCTGATTATCAAATTTTGTTCATTTAGAGGTGTACTCATATAAGTGAAATTCTTTCCAAATCATACAATTTAAAAAATTTAAATGTTACGATGCAGCATCGTGAAATATCTATATACTGTATATTGTATTTGTTACACTTATAATGTGATATGTCTTGTGTTGCCAGGTTCTTGCCAATACACAGCCCTTTAAACAACAGTCCAAAAATAACCTAATAAGGACACAGAATCAAGCTACTATGCAACAAAATCCAGTGTGCTTTTCAGTCACTAGTCTAAATTTACCAGATCAGAAAGATAGCGGCTAAACAGTGAAGTGGAGGTGGTTAATAAAAGTGGACCGGTCGGGATGGTAGTGATTGTATCGGGATGCCTAGCCCGTCACCCTCTGGCACCACGTCACACTGTGCCTAATGAGGCAGCAGTGCAGGCAATTAGTTTCTGATAGGACGCTATCAGTCACCAATAAGTGAACACGTCATTAACTCAAAGACCCCTTCTGCTTCAGTCTCATGCTCATTGTCATTTTGCATATGCATGTGGGCAATTATAGAACAAATAGTCAACATAAAGTGAGCAATATTCATTCATGATCCTAATCCAAACATATAACTTTGGGCTGAATTTGTGTTTGCAATTATATAGGAATTTAGAGTAGGGTTTAAACATGATTAACACTATTATAAAACAAAAATACACTTCTTGTTGTGTTGCAAATGCACAGCATTTGCCTTTGATCCCACTGACCTACCGGCCCACAGCCAATTCAAATCCTGCCAGCTTCGAAACTTTTAACTTAAGTCAACAATTCAAAGGTCCACCCTCCACAGGGAGCTGACTGGTGCATGAAATTCAACAACATTATTGCACTGCCTTGTCTTTTCCTGTGAAGGTACAGAGTGAAATAAGTTTCCACTTCTTGAAAAAGCAAAGCGCTAAATAAGGGCTTTGGTTGGACGAACTAAGCATATTTGAGCGTAACAAAAGTCTGATCGCACAGCATACAGGGTCCTCCTCAATTTTCAGCAGCACTGCCTCGATGTGGAAAAGCACAAACAGAAAAAAAAAACAGCAGAGAAATGGTGTTCAAAAGCATAAAAATGGCATTTTGCCTCACATGCATTTCTGTCCTCTTTCCTATAGCAACTGTCCAAATTACTATCCATCTATTTAGAGTTTTGATGTAACCAAATCCACCCAGTGTTCTTACATCATATTTAAATGCATATTTATGAGCTTTTCCACACATTTCAAAGAACTGTCACTGTGTGACATTTTCCAAAGCCACAGGTTATCAGCAGTTTTGTCCACTGAAGTGAGACAAAGTTCAAGTAATGCCTTCAGAGTGACCAGTGCAGAACAAACCAAATGGCAAGAAGAGGAACAACACCATTTATACTGACAGAGGTATGTTTTTGGAAAAGAAAATATACACTGTGTATTACTATAGACTAGAGTGTTAACAGAATGTTATATGTATCAGACAGAGACAACACAAAAGCTTTAAGACGATTTAACTTCAGATGACCTCTCCGTACAAGAACAGGTTTGAGACAAGTCTCAAGTCAATATACAGCAAGGATCCAAAGAAAATGGCTCCAGGGGGCTGAAATCCCTTTAAATCCTTCCCGGGACTTGACAAACAGCCACGAGTGATTTGTGTCAGTTAAGAACCTGTCTGTGATGCAAGGATGGGCAGCACAAGAAAAGGACATGCCACAAGACACTAGATGATTAGCAGATCCACTGCCATACTGCTGCCATTTAGTAAATGTCAAATTAGTGCTGAAAAAAATATATAAAAAATGAATGCAATGTGACATAGCCAAAAGAAGTGGCCTAATTGTTCTCCAGGACAGAGGCTGTCAGTATCACGTTTAATCCAGGCATATTTAGCTGGATAATCACCTTTCATCATTTAATCCTGAGCCTGTATGAGTAAGGTTCATGTAAGTAAGCCTCACTGAGCAAGACAAACAATCGGGAGACACAATAACAGCTTTTCCACACATTTCCTTAGTTTTCCAAGGCAGTAAGTATATGCCTATTTATTTATTATCATGTATGATGAACCTGTGTTTTGCCAAGATGAATTATTCACAATCTCTTAAAGCAGCTCTGGTTTGTTTGACTTCTTCACAGAACATGCTCCTTGCAGCCAACTTGTGCTGTAATTAGACAGCCAAACCAGCCTCCCCCTGCTTTATAATATTTGATTATCTTGATCTCGAACATATTTTCCATTGCAAGCCAACAGATGGCCAACATACTGTTTATGTTCGTTTTAGTTCAATATTTGTGCCCTTGTTGCTCGCATACAATAATATCACATTCCGTTGATTTGTTCAAAGCAGAAATGACCGGGCAAGTCTCCAAAAAATGGAAGCGATTGCAATTAGAGAAGAATTATACAATAGTGTAATAGTGGTGATTACTCAGAACAGATGAGCAAAGGCGTGTGAATGAGAGAAAAGATCTCATTCTCACCCTGCGCTACCTGTTATCTGCTGCGATATTGAAGGCAACCGTCTCATTTCAAAAGCATGTCATAAAATCAGCGCTCTGGGAGGAGGGGTTTGGTGATGAGGAGAAAGTGGAGATGTGTAGAGGGAGGTGAAGATAAGATGGAGAGCCAGTACCGACTGCATTACAATCGCTTGTTTATGGATCAGTCACAAGCCTTTGTGTCCCCCCAGGATTGATTGTCCTAAGAAGCAGGCAAATGGGATGATCATATGAAATCAGAGAAAACACAACAGAGAAAGCCTTCACCCACTGTTTGTTTCTGTTCCAGTCATGCATTTAAAATATAACATAGGGAACTGAGCTGAAAATTGGCTGCCATTTTTAACTATGTAATGTGTTTGTGTAGCCCTGATGAAATCTGAAATGAATGAAACGTCTTTACTAATAGGACTGACTATATGAGAGTGTTGATTAATACCTCTCCCAGTAAAAAGGGGACACAATGCTAAAATACCGAAATACATTTGGACTGATTTATGGAGCATTCATCAGTGTGAGTAAGTAGTACAACCAATGTCAATTGCATAATCTGTCTATAATGTGGCATACAGAGACACAGTTTGTCACTTTCAGAATATCAGACTAAGTTGTATACAGAGTTGATGAAGCCTCTTAAAGCCCCTCTTACATGTGTTTCTATGCGCTACATGTGAATTCTGTGTGACCACATGCTCAGCCTCACCCCAGTGGCTCTTATGAAATATATTTAGAATTTCCATTTAATGTTTAACCCCTGGTGATCCGGCCAGCACAACATCAGCGCTCATCAACTGTGTTTGTTTTAGCCTGGTCCACCTGGCCCTCCATTTCATTACTTCAATTAGTGTGATTAGGATCTAAAATTGCTTGTGTCGGCTTTGTGATTGACAGCAATTGGCCACTTAGGGAGGACTGCTGCAGACACACATTGCGGCTCAATGGCCTGTGTTGTGAAACAGTATACAGTGCATGTGAGTGTGCGTGGGTTTGTTTACCCTGGTGGGAGTTGTGCTCACTGAAGATGAGTGCAATTCTTCATGCAAACAAACTTAGACCACCACAATAGAAAACTTTAGATTGCTTGCTGTGTCCACATGTGCAATTGCAATAACTGTTAGAAGAGATTAAATATAAGGACGTTTGTGTGTCCCTGAGAATATATGATCCAACTTTTACTTCCAGTTTCATTTCCTATGATAGTAATATTTGAGCCTTTAATCATTGCACATTAAAAGTTGGGCTCTTCCATCCATGTAGCTTAGCATGCTCTAAGCATGTTGCAATCAGCTTGTATCACATATACACTGTGTGAAAGCGAGACAGACAGGCAATCACTACTCAGTCATGCCATGTTTTATCCGACCCAGTGGGATTGGGGCTTGTCAGCAGGCACATTAAATGGTTGGGTGTAATTTAAAGGACTGCCTGGTCCTCATGTCTCTTCTAATTATGGTGTATATGGTCTATACATGGCCTATGTAGTGCCTCCTGAAGCAGATCCTGGCTCACCATCTCTGTGGTTTCCACAATGGTTTGTGAGATTGTGGACTGAACTGTTACGTTTCTAGCACACCAAGCAAGGCTATTCGTCATCAAACAGCGATAGTCCAACCCGCAGAGGTTCATGACAGTACATTAATCTGCTTCTCAAATAGGCTGACATAACTGTCTCCACCTTCCACTGCTTCTACACACTCCTTTTATTCAGTCTTCTCTCTCTGTGTCTCTGACCTTTTTCATTTTTACACCACTGTCCTTCCTCATCTCTGCGCAAAATGTTTAGTAAACTGTAGGTTGCATTTTACTTCTTGTTAGGTCATGTAAGTAGTTTTTGAACTACTTAAAAGAACACCCTATAGATAAAATGCTGTTCATTCTAAGCATCTCATGACCACATTATATTTTTTGGAATAAACTCCGCTACGCTAACAAACGTCAACATTATCAGATTCAAAACTCAAAGTTCCCTGCTGTGGGTGTACAAATGATTATCATATTATTATAATTATTGATGTTGACTTGTTTACTTAAAAGCCAAGTTATCATCACCCTATCGTGTTTATTAATCCCACAAAACATCATTCCATAAGATATTCTAATAATTACAATTATCTCATTTCCATTCTGTCCATTCTCTCTGCACATGCCCTTTTTAATAATCTTTTTTTCCCTGTCTTTGTTCAGATGTCTGTGAAAAGTGCAAAAGGAGCACCAGAAATTAGGCCATCGCCAGCCACCAGGTCAGTGAGACAACACTCTCCGAAAAATAATGACTGCATGATTTAGAGGACCACAGCAGCAACAATGCTGGCAATGTTTTGTCTTCATAAAAGTTTACAGTTTTACAATTTACAGATACATCTTGTGGGAATGAAGGATGGCTACACCCTGGGTGCATGTTTCCATGTTTTTTGTCCACATTGAGTAACTCATTAAAATATCTGGCAAAATGAACTAAAAGCTGCCAGTATTTGGTTATGAAGATGTATATAATAGCATTTAACTAAATCACTTCCTTTCAATCAAACAATGTGAGAGTGTTGACTTCTTATGTGTTGCAGAATGAAAATCAGCAGTCATAAAAAAACAAATTCATTGTTGTTGATTTTTAATGTTATTTTGGGGGAGCCATTCTGATTACAGCCCATCAAATGCTGTTTCAATTAATTCTTTTTTCTCTCATAGCATGTCACCACGAGGGAGGGGGGCTGCAGCTGGCAGGTCGCCCACCACTGGGAGATTCAAAAACAAGGCCCTTCAACTCAGCCTCTCCAAGAAATTTTGGTTATTATCATTCTCTATTTCTAATCAACATTCATTAAGACAAGCGGTGGGTTGTGGAGGTGGGTTGCCGCCATCGATTTGCAGATCAGCCCAAAAATAAGCAATGAAACATTTTATTCTATTTGGAAATACTTCCTTCCTTTCTCCAGTTCAATGGAGTAATAAAGATCAGCTAAATCAGTTTGCAAATACATAAAATCGAGGCAAGGTAGTAATAGATTTTTTTTTGTTATAGAAATACCTTGCATATTTTCAGAAAGTGTTTTTGTTGACGTCCAAACTAAGAGTAAAAAAATACGAATGCACTCACTAGTTAAAACTTAAATGCACACATTTACAGCACAAAGTCACCATCATCCTCGTCTAAGGAGAAAAGCTCTTCTGAGGAGGGGCCAAAACAACGACGGAGCAAGAGGAGCCTCAGCAACAGCTCAACAGTGGCTGCTGCCTACATCGCCTACCTTAATAAACTCTTTGGCCAGGTCAGTGGAACAACACATTCATCTGTTAGTCATAGAGCAAGGCGATAGTAACAACACAGTTGGTGCTATAGGGGACCTTATTTACATGGATTAAATGTTAGCTAAGTCAAATTATCTATAGAGATGTTTATGTTTTGGAGTTCTGGGGCGAAGCGTAAAGTACCAAAATCAAATGTGACCCTCTTTCTTGAAATACACACATAGCCTTCAATGGTTAAAATAAACATAATTGTTATGGTTCTCTAACAAAAAAGAGAAAGAATGACTCCTGACAGTGCAACCAGCAAACTGTAACTCTAGGGTATTGATCCATGCTACATTTTAATGTAGTTGACGCACCCACATGTTAAACCTATCCAAAAGGTAATGCAGAAAGTCAATAGTTTGATAGTTTCTTAAGCAACTCATGAAAGGTTAATCAAAGGCTTAGAGTCAAATTGGAGATAGCTACATTATTAAAAGGTGTTGCTGGTTCGAGCAAAGTAGGACAATCCATGCATGACCTGTTCACAAGCTGGTAATTTCTGATGAGAAGAGGGAACGTGACCACTGAGGGTCAATACGGTACACACCACTGTTCAGTCAAACATGAAATTATCTGATGGTGCTTTGAAACCAAAAAACAAAACTCAATGATTCCTTGAGAAAATTAATTCTTGAACACCAGTGTATCAGTGTGTATTAGTGTAACACCAATGACTCTGATCATGTCACAATGTTTATTATTCAATGGCAGCAACACTGCGAACATTAGAAAAGCACCTTAAAATAATTACTGGAATCTTTCAAGCACTTTATCATGTGCACAACCTAATTTGGACTAATAGTGTATAGTGCTTTAGGTTCGAGTAGGCTTAACCTAACCAGCTCTGTATTGCTGCCTTATTACTTGTTATGTGTATTGTATTTGTTACTGTTTGTCCATTGGTGCCTTGTTTTATGTCTGGGACTACGGATGGAAATTAGCTTTGAGCTAAATCTGGCATATTTACAACAATATTGTGTGAACTTATACAGTTATTGTATGTTCATTAATATGCAACAACCAACCATCTAAATAAACTAATACATGAAATGAAATACTAGAATTGCCTTTATGTATTTAGGGGCAATTCTGTAGGAGTTCTCATCACATTAGCTGAGTTATTTAATTTAGTATCTGATTATTTTCAGTTGTGAACTTTAGAAACCTTAGTGAAGCCTACTCTTAAGAGCAAAGGCTTTTCTTCACATTTATTATTGAGTAGAGGATTTTACTGTGAGAGATAAAATTCTTGCCAAAGGGGGACTACATGCCTTTTAATGGTGCCTCATAGTTATACGTCTTAATTACCAGAGGTGCAGTGTCATTAATTAAAAGTGGTTTATGGGAAATCGTTTTTCACTGACCTTGATGTTCTTCATCATCCTATCATTTGCTTACCTCATCTGCCACAACTGATCGACCATGCTCTCTTCAACAGTGCTGGGTTGGAAGCTGTGAGTAGTAGGGTAAAGAAGAAAGCATCACATGCAGTGAAAGAAGACACAGTGATTTGGCTGTTGCTCTGAGTCAGAGACAGAGATCCCTAATGTATGCCTGAACACAAGTATTAATAATCCCTTGAGAGAGGTGCACTGTCGGCCTTCATTAGGTCCAGCTCAAGAAGAGGCTGTAGAAAACATTTGATGCATTTACATGGCAGATAAAAACAGAGCAGCACACACAGAGATATGAAGAGATAGTAGTCATCGGGCATGAACATCCCTTATGACTGTGGGCTGTTTCTGAAGGGGCTTCGCAGTTTGAAGGCCATATGCGTGTATCATGTCGCACTCACATGTGCCTATATGCATCATGCTCACAGCACAGTGTGCTGCTGCTCAATGGCCCATGTGAAGGCAGACAGAATGAAATTAACTGTTAATAGGCACATTCAAGGAGATGAATTAAAGAGTCTCTGCTCCATGCTGTCCTAATCCTTTCTGGATGAAAAAAATCCAATTATTGTGTTGACCTTGCTATCTAAACATGCCCTTGTTGCCTAGAGGATCCCTAGCTGAGTAAACATGGGTACTCTATGAAAATATGTAAACTACAGCCTACTTTTTATACAGAGGGGAGTTTACATATTAAAAATTCGACGAAATATCAGCCTGGCATTGCATTGTGTTTCAACCTTGTTGGCAATATTTTACAGTGAACAATTGTCTGCCAAGGCATGCAGCTTCCAAATAAACTGTGAGAGCCTCTCCTTATCCTAAAACTACAGTGGACCTCAGCAGGTTGACCTTGTATGAATTATGTATTAGCCACCCTGACTTCCAAATGTATTAGAAAACATATTTCACTCTGCATTTGAGTTTATCTTTTATTGAACGGTAGCCAAAGCGCAGCACCACTACTCAAGATTTTTACTAAAGTGGTACTAATTCAATTAGAAAAGACATTATCTGCGCAAAAATGGTCAACATAGCGCCTGTGTAACTGCATCAAATTGAGTTTTGTCATGCAGACTTTAATGACCAACCTTTCCCATTCAAGGGAAAAATATGCTGACAGCAATTGCGCAGCATTTATGCAGTCGATTTTTTTCTGCATATGTCAGGCTTGTCATCAGTCTTCAGGCTCACTCTGCCTTTGTACAATACTATTTCTCTATGTCAGATGGAGTTGGTTTACAGTGAGATCACTGTATAGGTAAGTCTGCATGCTTTTGGTCTCAGTGATGGACCTGTGATTATTGGTCTCTATAGAAATAAACCATTACTATTTACACATAATGGACATATTATTACTACTCAACAGTGCTTAGCTGTAAAAAATCCCTTGTGTGATGCTAAAATAGCATCGAATAATGTTTTCTTCGGATAGCATTACTGTCTACAAGTCTGTAAAACTGGTTATGGTTTGTCTTTATCACTGCATCCTCTTTTTTCAGTTCAGTGTTCCACATAAAATAACTGGCTAGTCACCTATGACACATCACATAATGTAACATATCTGCTCTCAGCTACAGAATCTGCCCTTTACAATGCTCTTCATATTAAGTGAAATTAACCCTTTTGTCCATCTGCACCAAGAGAGTAACACAGCCCTGAGGCGCTCCTCTACATATTAATGGCTTTGTCCTAAAAAGTCTAAATGTTGGCTTGTTGTGACTCATTTGAGAGTGAGATTACATGCAAACTTAATTGTAGGAGTGTATCCAATATAGCACAGAATGCTGGATTAACTCTACAATTTACAACTAATTATATAAGTTAATATAAAGATTATCTGTGTGCAACCATGTTGGGCACCCACCTATGTTTAACTTTCGTCCAACTAGCAAATCACGCTTTCAAATTCTACAAGCCGATTTAGTCTCATGCTCCAGGCTTTGCTCAAACGGCCCTGAAAGCACAAGAAAAAAGTGAGTGGAGAGAAGCCAACAGAGTCACCCTTAGCAAATGTCATACAAGGAAGAGAATAGTAAAGCAACTAGCCTGGATGCAAACTCTGTGTTAGGTAAATGCATATTGTATGTGGGTGTGTATTTGTCTGCGTGTAAGCACATTTGGAGTTTGTTTGCATGGTTTCTGCTGCTCACTGTCATGTGGTTGCACATAGCCTTGGCCTATGCTGTGTCCCCCTAAGGAGAGTGCAGTATCATGTCATCCTGTAAATTAGAAAGACGTGTTGCTGGGTGAAATCCCATTAGAGTGTACTGTCAGTATGCGGCAGTGTTGACATGATATGCATGTTATTCTAATTTGGCAGTCCAAAAAAGATTATGGCGGAGGTATTTCTCCTGAGAATTAGCAGCTTTAAAGACGCCCTGATTTCAGCCCTCATGCCGCCTTGTAATTATTTCTCTGGCCTTTCCTTTTTCTGCTTTCCATACAGGAGAGAGAGCTCATGCCAGAGGAGCTTGATGGTAAGGTGTTGGCGTTGCATAAACCACATTAGGCTCATGATAAGTTACTTGTCAATTAATTATTATTATTTTTATTATTATTATTAATAATATTATCATTGTGTAAAATTGTGTCTTAGAATGCATATAAATGTGTGCAAGAGCCACAAAATCCATTTCAGCTATTTAAAATAAAGTGGCTAAAAACATTTGCACTCTGTGTTTGTCAGAACTGCAGGAAGCCTTTAAGGAGTTTGACTACGATGTGGACGGGTTCATCCATTACAAGGACATAGCTGACTGTATGAGGACCATGGGCTACATGCCTACAGAGATGGAGCTCATTGAGATCATCCAGCAGATCAAGATGAAATGTGCGTATTCACCTGTGTGGCCGTGTGCAGGGGCTTGTAGTTCTTACTCAGAGCTTATTTTTGCATGCGTGACTGATGTGCTTCTGATGCGAGCAGGTGTGACTGCATGAGTAATATCTTGCCGGTTATGACATATTGCCCTGCATACATGCCAGTTCTTTCTACAGGTTTACCAGGGGGAGATGCTTGTCTTTAGGGTCAGGAAGCCTTTCAGGCATGTACTAATTTACCTATTACCTACGAAACTGAAAACTCTAGTCTCTAGACCAGGGGTCACCAATTAAAATTCACTGAGGTCCAATTGGTGAAAACTTTCTCGCGCAAAGGTCCGGAGCATCACAATGTTGATTAGTACCTCAAAAATAATTAAATAAAATCATTGTAGTTACATCAGTGTCTACATTATGGCAATAGCATTTTGCTAACATAAGCATCAGTTTAAAACTAGGGGATATCAAATAATAAAATAAAAAAGTTTTTTTTTCTTATGTTAATCAAATACAGTTAAAAAAAATCAAACAAAATGCTTTTATAATGGTCCTTGGCTCAGAACACAGGAGGCACAGGAGTTTAGAGCTGATTTCTATTCCTTTCTACATCTGTCTCTCTCATTTCTCCGCTGTCTGTCTCACAGTCACCGCTCCATATGTTTCCAAATCCTCAGATCTGATTGGTTGATAGCGTCATACGCAAGATTTTCTGTCTGCTTTTACGCAGGAGACGATTCACCCATTAAAACTAAAGTGGAACGTACTGCGCCTCAAAACACAGGTTTCCACTTAATTCTCTGGTGAATATGAGGCAGCTCTGTCTTCTGTGGAACAGAGGGACAGACACCGAGAGGAGAGGGGTGAGCCTCGACAGAGGGACACCGAGAGGGGAGGGGTGAGCTGTGGGACAGAGAGACACCGAGAGGGGAGGGGTGAGCTGTGGGACAGAGGGACACCGAGAGGGGAGGGGTGAGCTGTGGGACAGAGGGACACCGAGAGGGCAGAGCCGCTCACAGCCTGTGTCGCCTCCTCTCTCGCCGCTCTGTAAAAACAAAACTTAAGTCTGTTGTAAACGAAACAGTCCTGTCCCTCCGCACTCAGTCTGGATCTACTCCTCTCATTTTGTTGGACAGTAACAGAAAACACAGCTGATTTAACCCCGCACTGTTACATGTTAAAGTTTTAAAGCACCAGGATACGATGCTGTTGACGCGCCGCAGCAGGCGCCTCTCTCGCTCCCGGGGAGTGAACAGGCTGAACGGGTTCGGGTCCACGGAGTGGGACAGAGGTTCGGGTCCGGATGGGAGGGCATCTGGGTCCGGATTCGGACCGCGGTCCGCCTATTAACAACCTCTGCTCTAGACTATGCACTTTGAACATGTCAGATCAGATGAACAAAGTTTAATATCTGGCCAAAAACGAAAATGCTTTTAAGGCCTTAGTACCAAGAAATTTAATACCTTTGTAATAGCTTTAAGACATTGTGGGAAATTTACTGATACAGTACCTTAAAATGCATACTGATATGTCTATTATCTTGGACGTTTACCTAGAGGTCTTCCCTGGCTACATAGCATTGTTAACAGTGGCTTTTAGTCAGTAGTACATTTTGCATCCCTCTTTCTGTGCAGTACTTTGTACTTATTGTGGAAAAAATTAGGTAATTTCACCCTTCACTGATAAAATGTGTTGATAACCAGTGGAGGAAATTGGCAAGCTCTGTAATCCTGGGGCAGGCAGTATTAAAAATATAATATGCCGGATTTTCTTAAAAGATACATGATTAAATTTCACTTAGGTGAGCATTCCACCCTGATTATCAGTTTTCAAACAAGGCAAAGCAGTGATCATTTGGATACTCACCAGATCATGGTCATGGATACTGAAGTAGATCTCAGCTGTGTTCCTCTGGGACCACAGGCCAGCTGGTTTCTCGTCCTGGTAAGTTAATTGGCTTCACCTGGTGTCCCTGAACAACATCATTTCTTGATTAAATGGTTAGACTGACGACTGCAACTCTGGAAAACAGAGCAGAGCAGATTCTCGCACTTGCCTTTTATTAGCAGAACAATGCTTTTCTGGTTTCTTAGTGGACGTTCATAATTGATCTTCTACAACTTTAAACTGATAGATAATGTCTAATAACTTATGTGCTAATAATATCGCAAGGAAATTCAAATAAGAATAAAAATCCAGGCCAATACTGTTGGGAAGTCTTTCCTATTCATGACAGTATGTTGACCCATTTAGTGCAAAAGTTCAGGAGTTCATCACAGACTTCTCCACCATTCAGCTAAAAGATATTTCCTTTTGGCGAATCTCAATATGTCTTCAGATCAGATGTGATTAATTTAATTGTCTGTTAATCTCCAGCTTTAGCTTGAACCGGTCAGTTTGAGACATAGTTTAATGATTCAGAACCATGGACAGCTCTGTAAGTGCACTTCTCCTCCACAACAGAGATAAAACTAATCAAATTTTTGAAATCTAAAAATGGAGCATGGTTTTATTGCAATGGTCTTCCACATCACATAGATAATGAAAACAGATCAACCCTATTGGCCAGCGCTATTAAATTAGGCTGCCTTTTGACAAACTAATAATGTGTGTCTTTCTATTGAATCTGACTGTTTTGATCATTACCCTGGTATCAGACAAAACAGAACTGTCTGTGACTGTGGTGGAGAGGATATAATGTGTACGTCCCTATTGTTAAAGCCTTTATGTGCTGTGTGGAAGTTGACAACTAGTGACTTGCAAATATGAACACGGGATGTTTGAAAAGGTCAGGCTACAGTTATTGAATTATTGTCAGTGTTTTATTATATCAGAAAAAATATTAGATGGAAATCTTGACGTTTCGAAGTTCGAAACTGAAAAAACAAAGCCTAACAAATTTACAAATAATGTTGTTTTAAATGCTAATGCTAGCAAATTTCTCTCGAAGCGATTTTTTCCCCTCACTTGCACTCTAATATAATGTTGCGTCACAGTTTAACGAAAAGCTTATTGAATAGACCTATGTCCCATACCTTAAACCTTCGACACCGGAGTTTTTCTTGCTTTTCCTGGCGGTCAGTTTTTAGTTTTAGGCGGTATTTAGCAATGCTTTCCGCTGCACAGCTGCTGCTGGAGCTAGTGTCCAGGGGCCTCATTACTGTCAGGTGTGTGTGCAGTATGTTTCCTTGTTAAGTCAGCTACAGCAGCTGATAGTAATAGCTTCATAATAGCTTAAATGTTTATAAAATCTATGCCCTTTTACAGTATGCTAGCACTGGAACATTTTACCAGATAGGCTTAATGTATAACGTTGAATTCATTAGGCTATTGTGGCGAATAGAGGGAGCAGTGAAAATAGGCCTTACTCCACGCCAGATTGAAAGAGCCTATACCCAGTTAACCACAACAACGCCACCCCAGGTATGACCCAGGGAAAGAACACACTTTTACCCCACGCTATGTTAGGCAACACAGATCCGTTAACTGAACTGACAGAGACATTCAATTACTTTACATTCCATTTATTAATATATATAATTTAAATTCATATATTAGAGATGACCACATTTAAAAACAAGTTGACGATCTCTATTTACAACTCTGTTGTAGGAGTGTACAGTGTGTCTTCATAAAACATAAAAACAGTGGCTACATGGACCAGCCACGGGCAGCCAGAGGTCCACCACCAGTCATACAGAGAGCGCAGAAACAGGTCATCAAAAAGGGGAGGCTCGCCACCGACAGGGCCCTACAAGTAGCAGCCATATAATCAGTTTGCATTGTATGACCAAGAACGCAGTTAATTTAGACATAAGAAACGTACCGGGAATAGTGTTCTTCATAACACGCCACTTTGAATGTGACCACCCAAACACCAAGAGCACACGAGGAGGAAATCCAGCGCCGAGCCACCAATAAGCTAAAAACAATAGCCCATTAGCAATACGCAAGACTATTAAGTGGACAAGACCAACTCTCTACTCACCTATGATGCCCGCAACACTACACTCTAGCCACTGGGCTTTACGCCTTGTTCACAGCAGCTGTAGTGCGCCTAATCGCAGTCTGGCTCGAGTCAGACTCGCGTCTCGCGGCCATGGCCCGGCTCCCGAACGGCGTCTGACGTCAGGTGTGAAAGGTCAGGTGGAGGGGACGAACACAGGAAAGTAGCGCCCTTTATATAGGGGAGTTTGTGAGGCCAACACAAACACCATACTACTACACTATTATAACTTAATTATATGCTACTATAACTATATAGCCTCTAAGTTGTTGTCTGACACGAAAAAGATAGAAATACACTATACTGCCAAAGGTATCTGCTCACCTGCATATGAACGCATATGAACTTCCTAATCCATAGGGTTTAATTAATATGACGTTGGCCCACCCTTTGTACAGCTTCAACTCTTCTGGGAAGGTTTTCCACAAGGTTTAGAAGTGTTTATGGGAAAGACACTGATGTTGGACGAGGAGGCCTGGCTCTCAGCCTTTGCTCTAATTCATCCCAAAGGTGTTCTGTCGGGTTGAGGTCAGGACTCTGTGCAGCCCAGTCAAGTTCTTCCACACCAGACTCGCTCATCCATGTCTTTATGGACCATGCTTTGTGCACTGGTGCAGTCATGTTAGAACAGGAACTGGCCATCCCCAAACTTTTCCACAAAGGGTGGGTGGGTGAGCGAATACTTTTGGCAATTTAGTGTATCTCACTATGCACACATTGTTGTGATTGACATAGCATTCCAATATGACTATGCAGTTGTGCAGTTGCAAAAAAAGGTCCTTTATAATGTAAGGTTATTGGTTGTTTCTTTTATGTTATAGATATAAATAAAATGTTTCCTTACTGACAGTTTGTTTCTTATTAGCCTTTCTGTTGTGGTCCACTGTCCACCATATTTTCTGCATATAGCTACTTTATTACTGCCTAATACATAAATTCATAAGGCATATATGCACTCTGGAGAGAGAGAGCGCGAGTGGAGCAGTTAACCTCTGTGTTTGTGTGTCAGGATGGTCAGTATAGATGTGTATGTCCTATTTTTCTGCAGGGGGTGGTCATGTCGACTTTGATGACTTCTGTGAGCTAATGGGACCAAGGATGGTGGCTGAGACTGCTCATATGGTCGGCTTGAAAGAGCTCCGCTGTGCCTTCAAACAAGTAAGAGCACCCTGGTGAAACTGCCGTGCAAGTACGAGTTCAAGTAATTCAGGCTGGTGTTAGTGGATGACAGGACTTTGAAGTGAGCAACAGGGCACCTCCTCAGAGAATAGTAAAAGTGCAGGGTATACAGTAAAAGGGCAGCTTCCAGTGAAGTGGAAAGACAAATGAGAAAATATTGACATTAATGATATATATATATATATATATATATATATATATATATATATATATATATATATATATATATATATACCCTAGACCCTGCTACACTCAAGCTAATTTGTCAGGACAGCAAGTGTATGGGAGCAACAAAAGATATTACGCTGACGTCAGTCGAGTCAGGTAGCCAACACTGATTTAATTGCCCCTTGTTGGTATGATGTAGCATGTGAGTAAGCAGTAAGTAGGTAAGCTGATTCCTAGTTTTATTTCCAGTATAAGAAGAGAGCACACCTGGGTTTAGTTTTTTAACACATCTGTGTATCAGTTCTGTACTCCTTCATAGAGGCAAAAAGACATAAGACCTAATGACATATTTAATTTCATTTGTGGTTCCACAAACAGAATATATTTATTTACCTTTTTTACAAGCAACATATTGCAACTTTTCAGGTAGTATACTATATAGGACTGAGGTGGACAAGTAGCAAACTCATATAGCACTTACTGGTACTCTTATTATAATATTATAATAATATTCTTATACGTTTAAATTGTGATTTAAACTTGTACTGATGTAATAGGCTGTGGCAAAAATATTTGTTAATTATAAGATGGTAGCTTCCCAAACCACTTAGATTTTTGGCATAACATTATAAAAAAAATGTTAGTTTCCATATTTTATGTTGAAGAAACATCAAAATAAATTATATCTTAAAAATAATAACTCCATATTTTCAGAAAAAAAGCTGCTGTTAGTTATGTTTGCAGTTCGGGATGAAAGAGCCAAAGTGTGTAACAACATGACAGCACACACATGTTTGAAGTTGATGAATTTCTGTGTCAAACTACAGATTGCTGGCACTCACCACATAGAAAGATGACAGTGAAGGTGTATGAAAACTTTTATTTGACTAAAGATTTTGTGTTGTGTTCAGGGTCATCTGCCACAGTCACAGTTGTTACTTTTATCATAATTCAGATTATGAAATATTCAGACAAAAGACCTACATGTTCTAACACTTTTGTGAAGAATATTAAATTTGTTCTTCTGTGCACAAAGTTTTGGAGCATGCTTTCGTGACAAATGTAAATTTATTTTTTGACGCATCTCAGCTGAGCCTTCTCACTTCCAGTGTTTCTCACTTGGGTTCTCACTTCCTGAGTCAGCATTGCCCCATCTGCAGACAAGCTGTTTTCAGACTTCCAGAGAGCTTGTACAGCTATTTTCAAGTAATTTTCCTATGCTACACTTAGTACTTGTACTAACTTTAACTTCTCTACCACTTCTCTGCACAGTTTGACTGCAATGGTGATGGAAAGATAACATCAGATGAGCTAAAGGAGGGCATGAAGACGCTGCTGGGAGAGAAGTTGAAGAAAGGCGAGCTAGAGGAGATCCTTGGTGACATTGACCTTAATAAAGATGGCAGCATTGACTTTGATGGTGAGACACTTAAACTGGACAATGCAGGATTCAGAGCAATTAATAAACAACAGTGAGGCAGGTGGCGTAGTGTTATACAGGGAGAAGGACAGAGCAGACAGGTGGCAGCCTCAGACAGGAATAGACTGAGGTGAATGGGACAACAGACTGGAACATGAGAGAAATGAGATGGGACAGTGGTGAGATGAGAAAGTGAAGGTGGTGAGTCAAGGTGCGTTAGTTAGGAGGGCCAGTCCAATCTAATCAGCAGTGCATTACACAAATCAATAGGTGCCTGGACACCTGTCACATGCTACACACTAACACCTCTCGTCTGGACAGCTCCAAGGACATTTGTACACAAATGACACTATGGGATATCATGCTCTAGGCAGATAAACAATAGAATGAGACTCACAAATCCACCACACTTGCAGGCTGTTTCATTTAAAGGGCTTATAGTTGAGGTTTTGTTTGTCCTCTCTGAGCAGTTCAATCAGTTACCATTATTGAGAACATACGAAAAGGCGTGTCTGTCTCAGCAGGAATCAATAAGCAGGTGCTCCTTATTATCAGCAATTAGCCCTGGGGGCAATGTATCTGTCCAGTTTAGTCTCATGGGCTGAATATACATCAAGGCGCCAGGCTGAGCTGTGTCCACTCAACAGAGATGACCTAGAGAGCTCCCCCAGCTGACTGCTTTTTAGAGAAAATGGTTAAATGTGTGCCCGGGGAATAATGTTGCTGTGTTAATCAGGACTTAAGCTTTAATACTTGACCAGTCAATAGCTTTCCACCTACAATCATTCGTCTTTATAAATGGAGTACTTTACCAACACAATAGAAAATTAATGCCTTGATTGACTGCATGAATTCAGAAGTCAGTGCCTCGAGCCAAATGCAGCTGGTTTTCATTGGCAGGGCACATCAATACCTGGCTTGATTGACAAGTGCATTCTTTTTAATGGAAACAGCAAGACGAAACAAGTTGTAATTACTTTTATTAATGCTTAATCAAGCAGACAACCTTAAGTTTGTGTGATGTTTATTACCATTGTTCCAAGTGCAAGGCAGGCAGAAATCTTGGTTACTATGGGCCGTTTGTCCCTACATCATGTCATGAGCTGAGCTTCCAGTGAAATGATAATAATGTGGATGCATCCTGTGCTGTCCTTTTATGATATTACATTATCATTAGTGCTTATCATTGAATCTGCTGTGCTGCTGTCTCTGTCTCTGCAGAATTTGTTATGATGCTCTCTGCACGATGATTTCTGCCACAAATAAAGGAGAAGGCACTGTGGACTCAGATGCTCCAACATCACCTGTTGCCACAAGTGCAACCTTTGTCTGTGTCACATCACTGTATGATGTGTGCTTGTTATGGCTGTACTTTTGTAAGAGAAGACAAGGTTGAATAAGTGTAGAGGGTAAACAGTTATAAAACACTCTTTAATGGAAATAGAGTAATGCTGTGCCATCGCCCTCTAGTGGTTAATATATAATCTACACTCATGTATCAGCCACAAAAATCAAACCAGATTAAGTTGAAAATGTGCGTTTATTAAAAATTGATAACTTAAAACAAAAAGAAAATGTTACAAATGATTTACAATGATAGCTTTGACTTTTTAAAGTAGTTTTTTATACATAATAAACAAAAGGTGTCTCAAACTGAGAGACAATACAATTAATCTTCATATCATAGCAAAATGGAATGGAAACCAAGCAGACAAAGTTTTAAATCACATTGCAAATTGATGTAAGGCAAATGCAGTCCCCTGACTGAAACTCTGCAGGTCCCATTTGCTCCATTCAGCCAGAGCAGCTCTTAATGAAGAAGACCACAAACCCACCAGCACAAAAAATGTGTTCATGATTTGCCTCAGTATTATATATTACTAGCTGAGAATGAACAATTTTTCAATAAATAATTTAGAATAAAATATTAAATTGTACATTCTTTTGTTGTGATGAAAATACAAAACCTGAAACATCCTCACAGCAAAGTAAAAAACAAAAAACAAAAAAAACCATACGAAGCATTTTGGAAGAATTAAGTTTTATCATTTGTGAGAGTAAAAATGTCATTAGATATGGGTATCACGGTATCTCTGTATTTGCTGTATGTTTATTGTATTATTGTTTGTTAACTATGAACATTAAGTGGAGCCCAGCTAATTTTGTTGTGTACAATGACAATAAAGGCATTCTATTCTATTTTATTAGGAAGAAACGATTAAGTGAAGACTCAAAGGACAGGCTTATTCCTAAACACTGTTTTTCTAAAAGGCAGTGATGGAAGTTGTGAATAACATACACAAGAAAAATCTTCTTACAGGTATTTGGTTAAAAAAAAAAAAAAATCACTTTTCTACATGTTTGTCATTCAATTTATGTTTCAGCATTAGGATTTTATTTCTCAAACTACCTAAATCCACCCTCCATTAAAGTTCTCTGTCCAAGTTGAATTTCAATGACTAATGGTGCTTTTAAGTATTCTTCAGTGAAACACTATAAAATGTAGTACAATTATATTTTAAGCAGCAAGAGCACAATCAATCAGAACAATTAGTGGATATCAGTTAAGAGGGAAAGCTGGAGGGCAGATGGTTTTCACACACAACCAATGAAAATATTCCTGAGGTGTTTGGCCTTGTCCAATACTTCAGTGTTCATAAGTTCTATCACCTTTAAACTGACTTATCCCGGGGAGGGCAAAATAAAACAAAAGTGGCAATGACGTTTCTCTGGGTATTGAATTAAACTGAGTAATCAATGACAAGTTAAAGCACAAACAATGTCTCTGGAGGGAAGCTCTAGTTGTTGGGGATACTTTGCAAATATGTGAGGATGTGCTGGATCTTCACCAAGCGATCCCGAAGGCTAGTCATAGATAAGACTGAGAGCTGGTACCGTGGGTCGATGGGAAGAACAGCAAGAAGCCACCAACACCAGGCTGGGCCATTAGCAGTTGCCTAAAGGAAAAGATACAATACATATAATTCTGTTATACCTTGTTATATAGATACAAATTATACCATTAATTGCAAAAAATAAACAATTGAAAATCCAATTTTCTTGCCTTTTGATATATACGCTGCATATAAACATTTAGCATTGTATACCAAAGCTAACTGTAGGAATGAGCTAAAACACAAATGACCTTTAATGGTTATGTACTTCAGGAATGCCTGCGTGTGTCAGAGTGACATATCTCTAAGAATATTGATGAGTGTCAAAATGAGCTTCTTTACTGGCAACCCAGTACAAGCACACAGAGCAATTCATGAAACAAATTTGTAAGACTCCTAATGAGTATGTGTGTGTATGGGTTCATGACACTAGTGATGCAACACAGCCAGTGGGATTATTTACAAAGGCCTTTAAAGCTCTTTAACCTATATTGTAAACTAACTCCTCCCTGTAGTCATCCTAAGAATCAGGCTGTAATCCACTTTGGTTCTGAGAGAAGAGCTATATCTGAGAATAAACAATTGAGATTTAGACCTCTGAGGAAAATACGTATATAGAGAATAAAGGGCTCCCAGGAAGACAGTTGTTTTTTAATGTTTTTAGTGAGCTCATCATACAATAATGGTATGTGTGAAAGCCAATATGATAATTAAAATCTGGTAGATTGAGTTTCGACAAACTCGCCAACCTCACAAACACAGACCTCTTCTCTATAAGAAATTTACAGGCAAGCATTTAGTTTTGACATTTACCTGAATGTTGGCTTCTTGTTCTGGCATTGCGCCAAAGTGCTGTAGGATCTGGTTGCGGAAGCGATTTTTGAGGTTTTGAAACCACGCACAGGCCTGCTCATATACTGCATCATGTAGTTCTTGTAGTCTTTCCAAGTTGCTGCTTTCTTCCACCTGGAGGATAGCAATCACAAATAGATCAGGTATTTCAAAATGACAAACAATTCAGTATGACTGGAGATAGAAGCAGTACAGCACATGCAGAACTGTGCCAGACCTTTGTGTCTTCCAAGTGCTCTATATTGGCAGTACTGTAGCCATCCTTCATTCCACGCGACACAACCTGAAAGCGTTTCCCCCCAACTGTGTCAACTACCGATCGTCCATCAGGGAGAAAATGGACACTTCTGATAATTAGCATGCAGCCATAATCTGCAAACCTGCGAGCACAAAAGTCATATTCATTTAGATAAATGCTTATTTAAGTGTTGCCGTGTAGGTCATCTGACTGTTTATGAGGTTGAGCTTACCCTTTCTCAGAATCATTGATACACATCCCAAATTGCCGCGTGCCAGTGTCCATGCAGCGGCGAATCATGAGGCGGTATCGTGGCTCAAAGACATGTAGAGGGCAAGGCACGGTGGGATAGGCCATGGTACATACAAAGATAGGCACATTCTTCATCAAACTATACAGAGGTTAGAAGGTTAGTCTTTCTGAAGCTTACAGTGATATTTTAATGAACACAAAAAGGGCATGCTCACTCTGAAAGTTCTGTAGTTTCCTCTTGATGGACTCTTGTTCTCTCTGCATATTCTTCACCTAAATATCGTTTGATCATTGTGTCCAAGAGCGTTGTCACAATGTATTTTCTAGATGCTAGATACTAAAGAAAGAGCAGGATATGACTTCATTACTAACAAACGAGGGAAAAGTTTAAATCAGATATAACTACCATTATGAGTGACTCTCACCTCTTTTAGACACTCTTTGCAGAGAGGACACTGGGGCATGTGGTCCAAGCAGCGTTCGAGACAGCTTTTACAAAAAGTGTGGCCACATGGTGTAGTAACAGGCTCATAGAACAATCTGTAGTAGTTGAAAACAAAAGAATCTGTCAAAAAATCTTACTTTGCTTGTTGCTTTTAGCAGCGTTTGTTTATCCACAAGGCTTTACCTCATGCAAAGAGAGCACTCAACATCATTGGGATCAAGCCCATCCTCTGGAAATATTCGATACATTTTAGTTTTGATGGCATGCTGTTTGCCCTGTGTGATACCTAGAAAAGCAAAAACAACAAACTAATTATCATCTCAACCTTTAAATATTAAAGTACACAATACTCTTAGTTACATTGCATTGTTATTGTTAAAAAAAATAGAATATTACATTAAATTAATATATCCTGAATGCCTCAAAAGATGCATCATAGTAACTAACCTTGCTTTTTATGCTTGTTATTTCCACTATCCACAACACAGTGCTCTGTTTCTGACACTGACAACTTCCGCTTGAGTAGGCTTCCTTTCTCCTGGTCACCCAGTTGTGGAGCAGAGCAGACTCTTTTCAAGCCCTCATCATTACTGTTTGACACATGCATTCGTAGCGAATGGACTCGGCTCAGTCCAGGCCGCTCTAGGTGTTCCCAGTGTTTCTGAATGATAACAGATAACCAAAATAGAATGAGGAAATACAAACAAATGTTTGATTTATCTGAGCATCAAGTATTATATTAGACTGATGAATACCTGCTGACTCTCCAGAGAGGGGTCAGCTAAGGCAGCCCGGCCCTGCCGGTTGTCTTGTCTTTGGACTGGGCTTTGTGGCTGAGCTTGACCACCAGACACAAGGTTTTTACTGCGCAAGCGAGGAGAAGTGCTTTGTGTTGTTTCTCTTAAGCCGACCTTGACATTCTCATCAGCTGAAGAAAGTAGATCACACAAGATCTAAAACAAAAATTATTACTGAAGTCAGAATGTGTTAGTGTTTAATCCCCCCAACAGTATATTATACACTAAATTTAATGGTAATACACAGAGCAGAAATGCAACATACAATGAGCAATCAGATAATATGTGCTTGAATAGAATTTGACCTGTATAATTATGTGTATGTGTTTTTCTCCTGGTACCTGGTATTTGAACTTAGTACTAACATACAGGATTATGTAAGAGAGACCAAAAGGTATTTAACTTGATTTCATGGTATGCAATGAATGCTATACATTCTAGCTGCTTTGAGAGGCTGAAAGCAGACACGGCAGTACAAACAGCAACTTTTTAAATACATTAAACAAACTGTCAACTCAAACCTTTAAATAGTAAAGGACACAATTTTCTCAATTACAATCTTATGTAAACAATTTTCTGTAAAAATGTAAAGTCTGTGTTACTTGTATAACCCAAACATTCTAACTATTAAGTAATACTAATGTCATTACAGACATAGTCACAAGACTTGCTACTTGCAAGTTGTTCATGTTGTAACAATCCTACGTGTTAACTCGGCCTTTACACAAATATATTTTTTATTAAACATTTCTATACTTGTCTCTCTCAATCATTCAGGCTTATATACAGTAGTTCCCTACCAAAGGCAGTGGTTACACCTGATGAGGCTCAAGGCATTCAGCAGCTGAATGGAAAGGCTGCAGTCAGAGGCAGGGTTGTTACCCACTAAGTATATTTTTTTGTTCCAGCACTGAGTTGTAGACTGGAGGAAGATTAAATTTTAGCCCTCCTCTCCTATTTAGAGAGGCTTTTTCCATTTGCCATATGTAGTAATTTCATATGGTCAAGCAATAAACACTACAGTAAAAAAGTCTATTTTGTTTAACAATATGTTTAAATACCTATTAAACACAATCATTTTAAGACCATGCCATACAATACAGACTTATAGAGCCAGCAAGGAAGACACTGAACAGAAAAAATAAATTTGTGGAGAATACTTTATATCACTTACTAACTTTAATTACTCTGGTAATAAAACTAATGCCTGAATTAGCGCTGCAACGATTCATCGAGTTATTCGAGTAATTCGATTAGTAAAAAGCTTCGATTAACATTTTTTGAACTCGAAGCTTCGTTTTAATTAATGTAAATAAGACTGGCGCAAAGCACTGGGAACTTTGTATGCACGGAACGAAGTTTCTGCACGGTTAATGCACAGCACGGTTAATGCACAACACACTAGCGACAATAAGGCAGTGGTTGGACTGTAAACTTAATACATTTGAGTTGTAGTTCGCATTTTAAATGTAGATATAAACTACGTAGAGAACAGCACCATCGTGAAAGAGGTTTTAGAGGAAACGGCGTCCTCCAAGCGTCGCACTGTTTGGCTAATGCTACAGCTAACGCTCAGAGCAGCTTAAATACTGACTCTGGAGACTGCAGACCACAAAAACTAATAATCACAGAGAAAGTATTCTTATTACCTCTGTAAAACCTTTGTTCAGTAGGTGGCAGCAAACTGGCAGAAATGAACAGCGTAGTGTGATGTGCAATCTGCTGCGGTAACTTGCGAACTTTGTCTATGTAGCTATGCTAATTGGCCATGTGAGCACAGTGGTGTTTAGCGTCTTTTAACAGGCCCCGATGTATAAATGATAATAGATATCACTTTTAGAAGCAGAGAGGGTTACAACTAAAATACTTTTTAAACTGTGAGGGGAATGCACACGTCTGCAGCTTTTGCATTGTTTTGTATAGGCATTTACAAATATTCTGATTAAATATATAATTAGTATAGTCCAGTATAAGTAAGTCTACGTAAGTGTATAATTAGTAGACCATATCATAATGTATAATAATAAAACCTACATTTACAATGCTATTTGCAATGTAATGCATTAAAATATGAAAAAACACTTCTTAATGTTAGACTGACAGATTCACAGATGTGCATTAAAATGTGTTACTTTTTAAAATATGCAGACATGCAAGAGTATCTCTTATTCGATTACTCGATTAATCGAACAAAATAATCGATATATTACTCGATTACCAAAATAATCGACAGCTGCAGCCCTAGCCTGAATAATTATAATGTGTAGAACAATGCTAATAGTTATCCTAAATCTTACATGCAGCATGATAAGTAATTTTGTATAAGGCAAAATGCCTTATACAAAGGCAGCAGTTGCAGTCTCTCACCTTTTCCACTTGTTTTTTAGCACAGGGGAAGTCCTCATCTATGGCTAAACACTGCAGGAAGACTTGAAGGGACTCATCCACCTGACCCATCTCATGCAGCACCATTGCTTTCCTAAACAATACCTAGTAGGAAACACAGACCATATTATTTTACCATTTGAAAGAATGGCTTCATTTTTTTTTTTTAAATAAGCCTTTCAGTAAAGTAAATGCAGGTACCCCTGTACATGTAAAACATATCCACTGTTTAATCCATATGTTACCAATGTAATAAGAGTTAATACCTTTGACCCTAATCACTATGCTTGCAGTATTAGTCCCCAAAATCTTCTTTAGACATTATATTCTTTTGTAACTTACAAACTACTATAGCATTATTTATAAAACACAAAAAATAATGAACCTTTAGGGGGTGCTAATGAGGACTCCAGTTGTTACAAAAAAAAGTAATAGCCAGCAAAAGCATGAGTAGACAAAAAGATGAACAGAAATGGCAGAATATCATGACATACTTCTGCAGAGCAGCTGGAGCTGGAACAAAATTCAGTGTCCTCCAAAGCCAGGTGGTAATGTTTCATAGCCATGTATGCCTCTGCACGAGACAGTCGCACCAATGCTGTTGAACCTGCATCTCCTGAGGAAAATCCCCCAAAATATAACATTTTAAAGGCATAATATAATTTTTAAGTAAACACCATCAACACACTAAAAATGTTGCAAACTATGCAAATAAAAAATATTGCATAACCAAAAAACAAACTAACTATAAAAAATGTGCTTTATGAGGCAGTGTAGGGGTAGTAGGTCCATGGGGTAGTGGCAATCTTTGTAAAACTGTAACTGAATAATGAGGACAGTTTCAAGCACTTTTCTTGCGTTGACCAAAATGTATAACAAAGATTTAATTTCACATTCCATCAGTAAATTGGAACTTGTTGAAAAAATGTATCTCAAATGTAGACTATTATGGTACATAAAGCTTGAAGTAATACCTGAATCTTTCACTTTATTAAGGGAGCACTGAGAGGCTACTCTGTCAAAAGCAGGTGATGTGTATATTATATTTTCAATTCAGTATTGACTAAAAAAAGCTATTTAATGTCCATCTGCATAAAAATACTTTTATGATGGTGCATAATGGATACAAGAAAAACAACAAAATAATATATATGTATTCTTTCCCTTTTTAGACTAAATTAAATTACACTAAAGCAGTCTGAAAAGGAGAGCAGATCAGGTGGTTATGGGAGTTATTATATCACCTGACCCAAATACAACCGAGGAGCTCCTTCTAACTTCTGACAGGTTTTATAACCATTCAGACAATGCATTCAAAATGTTATTTGGTAAATTCTGTGAAATTGTGGATACATACGTAATACATTTAAACAAATGTATTCACATGAATTAAAATAGGTTTAATAGAAGAGTAGATGTCCTTATGCAATGCACTACGACTGTAAAAAGCAGTGGGCTAAGCAACCACATTTTAACTTTTACATATTTCTGAATGCACGCAATTCGAAGGCCATAAATTACAAAATGTGCTCTCCTTATTCATAGGTAACTAATGTATCACGACCTGCCTTTATGCAATCTGCACAGATGGCGCATGCGCATCCTGTTCACTTTCATAAGCTGGACTTGGCCAATGGGACGGGCCTGAGTGGGCCTCGGTTCAAGAAGTACAATAGTTTTAACAGGTTTCGAAATGTTGGTCAGTAGAACTATAATTGTCCAGCGCACAATGTGGATACATTTTCGCACAGGCCGACATTAATACTGGTTAGGGTGGGCCAGAGCTCTGTTTTTTTTAGCTTCACTGAGCCTGCGCAGCAGACACGTTACCAGGAAACACCTTTCATAACATGGATGTAAGGTTATGTACAGTACTCACCTCTCTCTATGAGCTCAGTTGCCAGGGATATAGCTTCTTGATAATGTCTTTTTCTACAAAATGCATCTATTTCACATACAGTTTTTGAAAATTTCACTTCCTCGGGAAACCATTTCTCTAATAGTCCACATAGCAATATATTCGCCTTAGCATTACTTCTGACTGATTCACAGCACACCTTACATTTACTCAACAGCCGTCGTTGTAAACATCTTTTACAATAAGTATGTCCACAGGCTATAGTCACCGGTTCTCCTAAGAGACTATGGCAATTTGGACAGTCAAACAAATCGTCCCTTGGGCTATCCACTGTATCCAGACGCGGCTCAGAGCATGTTTCAGCTTTCCTTTTAAAATTACGAAGGATACAGTCCACAAAAGTGCTCAGCTGTCCCGGCTGTAGCGGGCCATACCGCATAGCCACAGAAAATAAGTGGATGGCCTCTTTGAAACAATTTTCCGATGCTAGAGCGTCTGCTTTTTGTAGTACAAGTTCATGGTGGTCTTGCTCCTCAGGTAGCGGGAGGTCGTCCCAGTCCGCCCCTATAAAGAAAGCGCTTCTGTCCGACGCCTCCTGTGCCTCTGACTGGAGCGACATGTTAGCGTTATAAAGAAAAACTGTTATATAGTGTGTCTGTACATTATTCTACAGCTGCTGCGGTCCCTGAGAGGAGCAGCGGACTTTCCATGGACACCCGGTTGTTAACGTTATATAAAAACTGCGTCACGTGAGCAGCAGGCTCGCGCTGTGATTGGTTAGATTTCCCGATTACAAAACCTGCGTTTCAAAGTTTCATAACTGCGGAAGAGACGTAGGGAAGTTTGCTAACAGGCTACAGTAACCTTATTTAAAGTCATGGCGAACATTAAGACGAATATTTTTACTCTATGCACACATAATATAACATTTCAGAGGAACAGCATGGCCCCCCTTTAGTTTATGTCTTTGTGTGTTAAAGATGTGAGCTGTCTTAAGCAATTAGGCAAGTTGTTTATCGTCGTGAGTAAGGACATTTTGTAACAGTCTAATTAAATTTTATGTAATTATTTACTGGTTATGTCTGACCCAGTTATTGCGTCGTTTTTAATTTTTGTCACATATCTCTCTATTTATATTAAAACAAATTTTTATACTAGCCTATACTTTAAGATGAGCTTCATCTTCTAAAGCACTATAAAACCCTGCATTATGCAGATCCTCTATGATGATGTGGATGACAGAGAATCTCCATAGATAAGCCTGCAGTATGAAACCTCTTGCTGCTATCAAGTCAGGTCAGGCAGGTAAAATAAAGTTTTGGAGTTGTTAAATGAGTATGTAGGCTATGCCACTTGTGCAAATAGCACTATACAGATTAAATAATGCATTGATTTTTGTGCATCACTGTGAACTTAAACGGAATAAAAATTCAAATTGGCTATATTGATCAGTTGCAAAGGTGTAAGGTGTTCTTTATTGTTCAGTGATGGGCTATCATCCTGTTGTTGACTTCACATGTGCATTGTTGTAAGGGCTTGCAGTTTTCCAGCCTGCCTGAGTCAAACTGATGGTGTTGTGTCTTACATGGACAGACATTACCCTCTAGCGGTCAAAAGGAAACAGGTGTAAAATTGGAAAGATGACGAATTGGCCCAATTACAGAATGAAAGCTACGTCAAACTTGGATAGAACTTATCTCTAGGCCTATTACCTAAGCGTTTGTCCAGTGAATTATATGGCATGATGTTTATGGTATGTTATTATGATAGTTGTCTAGGTCAAATGGATTTCATCGAAGTAATTTGGCTAAAATTTACATTTAGATATTGTACCATACACTAAATATCTACATACTGACAATTTCATAAATCAATTAATTGCTGAGGCAAAATTTTCAAGTTGTTGGGTGACTTTAACCAGCAGAGGTCAGCAAAGAACTATATATGTCTTGATGCCATAGGCATGAATCTGTACATTCAGTTCTTAGTTCCCGTCATATAAAGAGTGTCTTATATTTTCATTATTCTAGATATTTAGTTATATATCTATATTTAAGATTTATTTATTTATTTATATTTAACCCTTATTTACCCTGGAAAAGTCTCATAGAGATTAAAAATCTCTTTTGCAGGAGCCAAGAGGCAGCAACAAAGTTACATGCCAGTTACAATACAGCATACAGCCAAAACACTAAAACAGATTAGTCAAAATACAAATAAATCCTAGGATTCTAAGACTAGTTCCTTTAGTTTTAAGTAATTTTGTAAAAGGACCCAGACACAGGGAGCAGCAAACTGTGAAGGGGTATGAACCCTAGCTCCGTGGTAAGCTGTGTCAAGAGCTGTAACCATGTTAATAACTTTACCATAGTCCAACCTTAAAAACCTATGGTGCTGATTTAATCATTGATTATATAATTTTGTATAATTATGTAATTATGTATTTCAGAGTAAAGAGTGTATTTTGCCCACCTTTGACCACACCGATATACAGTACAATGCCTGGCCTGTCAGCACCTGGCAGACTGTGACACTGACACATCTGGGGCATTATGTCATTAAACTACACTGTAGCTGTGGAGTTCACATCTGTTCATTCCACATTATTCACCATCATAGTTTGAAATGCTCATAGTCAAGTGTTTCGCTCAGCCTCTGGCGTTTCTGGTACATTGTTGCGATATGAAGAGGCCTGATAACAGTGAGTGACGAACTTGTGTGTTCTTTTTTGATTCTGAAAATACGTTGTTCCGATGACACAACCCCAATGTTGCCTACCACAACAATACCACAACATATCCACCAGAGCATTCCAGACACACAGCTCTGAGCCATGTGTGTGTCAGATAGTTGGCATGCTTGTGGGATGGGTTGTGTACTGACGGAACTTGTTATTGATCATGTCAGTGCAGGACACAAGGGAAAGCTCTGCTTTAGCTGCATTTGGTAATGAAATCAACCTATCAGTGTTCAATAAGACAGGTGATATATAGTGAGAATGCTGAAACCACAGCTGCTGAAACCACTAGTCTAAGTATTGTTTGAGACAGAAAAGTCAGCATGAGATTTTATCAATCTCAACTCTGAACCACTGAGCTTTAGAATCAATCTCTTCAGATCAGATATGGAATAATGATTACCATTAGTGTTCATTATATATTAAAAAATGCATTTAAGTAACTAAGATGTCTTTGCAGAATTCTTAAGAGATTACTTGTATTACAAATGTAAGTACCTAGCAGGAAATTTTATAATTTTGTAGCATCACTGTTACAGCTTTGGAGTTCTAATCCAGCCAAAACAGGTCACAAGCCAGTGTACAGTTGAAAGAAAAAGTATTGGCACCCCTTGGAAATACTAGGTTTTCTGCATGATTTGGTCATAAAATGTGATCTGATCTTAATCTAAGTCACAACAATAGACAAACACAGTTTGCTTAAACTAATGCTGCAAAAAAATGAATTTATTTCATGTTTTTATTGAGCATTTATGTAAACAATCACAGTACAGAGTGGAAAAAGTATTGGAACCCCTTGGCTAGTGACCTCTTCAAGAGGTAATTGGAGTTAGGTGTCAGTTAACTGGGGTCCAATCAGAGTGAGAAGATTGGAGGAGTCGCTTAAAATGGCCCTGACCAATAAAAAACACCACCCAGTTTTGAGTTTGCCATTCTGAAGAAGCATTACTTGACGTGAACCATGCCTCGCACAAAAGATCTCTCAGAAGATCTACGTGTAAGAATTGTTGGCTTGCAGAAAGCTGGAAAGGGTTACAAAAGTATCTCTAAAAGCCTTGATGTTCATAAGTCTACAGTACAAGCGACTGTCTATAAATGGAGAAAAACATGCTCAAGAAAAACATGAAAAAACATGAAAACATGAAAAAAATGATTTTTTTTTTTTTTTTTTTGCAGCATTAGACACATTTTATGAACAAATCATGCAAAAATCCTAGTAGTTCCAAGGGATTCCAATACTGGATATAAATATATATATATATATATATATATATATATATATATATATATATATATATATATATATATATATATATATATATATATATATATATATATATATATATCCAGGATGAAACATCCAGGATCCTTGAATACATCAGGAAGATGGCCTCAACGGATGATGAAGTGCTCAGTGAATGTCTCAAGCAGTGGAAAACAGAGGACGAGGTGCTGGAGGAACCATCATAGGAGGAAAAGCTCCTACATGGGATGTACCATCGCCAGATAACTGAAGTGGCTGATATCCAGAAATCCTACCAATGGCTAGAAAGGGCTGGACTGAAGGACAGCACAGAAGCACTGATCATGGCAGCACAGGAGCAGGCCTTGAGCACCAGAGCAATAGAGGCCCAGATCTACCATACAAGACAAGACCCCAGGTGCAGACTGTGCAAAGAGGCCCCTGAGACAATCCAGCACATAACTGCAGGATGTAAGATGCTGGCAGGGAAAGCATACATGGAGCGTCATAACCAAGTGGCTGGTATAGTGTACAGGAACATCTATGCAGAGTACAGTCTGGAAGTCCCGAGGTCAAGGTGAGAAACACCTCCAAAGGTTATGGAGAATAACCGAGTTAAGATCCTGTGGTACTTCCAAATCCAGACAGACAAAATGGTAGTGGCGAACCAACCGGACATTGTGGTGATGGACAAACAGCAGAGGAAAGCCGTTGTGGTTGACATCGCAATACTAAGTGATTGCAACATCAGGAAAAAGGAACACGAGAAACTGGAGAAATACCAAGGCCTCAAAGGTATATATATATATATATATATATATATATATATATATATATATATATATATATATATATATATATATATATATATATATATGCAGCCTCACATTCATATTTGTTTATCAATGTGGGAAACTTGCTGGTCTTGATTCTCAGCCAGAGATGCAGGAATGTGTCTCTGCTGACTCTGTGGTCAATCTTATCTGACCCTACATAATCTCTCCAAGGTGTTTGGGTTCCCAGTAAAATAATAGATACATATTCTTTCAAAAACAGGCCATTTGCAGTCAACACATTTGCAAAGATGAAAACTGTGGGATACGCAAAGATGGTTGTTCAGGTTCTAATGATTCATATGAAATATAATTTGAGGATTACTGCAGGAAGAGAGAGTGTAAAGTGTTAATTATAAAGATGGAAAATGTACATTGGCAGTGGGATTTCGTAGTCATGTTCCTGCTTGTTCCTGCTGTCACACTGCACAATGAGTGGAAAGTACCTTCGTCTTAAAGCTATGCAAGTACACAGCCTTACTTTATAGATTACCATAATTCAAATATTTGGACAGGAGCAAAACGGTGCATGTGCCAGTGTAGCACAGTACATTCAAACTGACAGCAATGGTACACAGTGTATAAAATATTAAGTGTTAAATCTTCGGCCAGCTGCAGTAGAATGGACTCTATTGTTTTAGCTCTGAGAAAGGGTTATATAAGAAAATAAGAGTGAGGTCGGCGTACCAGGCCACTTGATACCCCTCTCCGTCAGCACTCTGTAACCACATCATAGATTTGAGTTGAAAATAAAAAAGTACACTGACTGGAACGAAAAAAAACACACATACATACATACACATTAAGATTAAAATTACAAGCTACACCAATCAGGCATAACATTATAATCACCTGCCTATTATTGGTGTGCATTATGTTATGCATTATGGCCACCTGCTTAAGATGCAGCCTCGTTCACAATAACTATAATTTTGATAAATATGAACACTGTGTTTTCTGACACTGCTTCTTTATCAGAATCAGCATTAACTTCTTCCGTAGCTCATCTGTTGGATTGGACCACACTGGTCAGCCTTCAATCCTCATGAGCATCACTTGATGCCAGTTTGCCCAGGGGGTTGCAGTTGGGAGATGTTCTGACCCAGTCATCTAACCATCACAATTTGGCCCTCATCAAACTCACTCAAATCCTTAAACTTGACACTTCTAACACATCAGCTTAGAGGACAAAATGTTCACTTGCTGCCTAATATCTCCCACCTACCCACAGGTACCATGATGAAGAGAGTATTTGTGTAATTCATTTCACCTGTCACTGGTCATAATGTTATGGCCAATTGGTGTAGTTTTGTGTTACTAAATAAATTCAAGGAAACAGCAATCATTATTTTATACATTTAATAGTGCACTTTGATTAAGCTGTACAGAAATAATATTAATAAAAAAGATAAAACATTTGTTTAACATTTACAATAAAATAACAAATGCTATGATACAACACAAACATACAGTATATCAGAGGTATAAATATTTTTTTTAAATTAACTGTCATGCGTTATTAGGCAAAAACACAGTTAAAGGACAAAGTTACAATAAGGATAAAGTTACAAACATGTATCATATGAACAATGGCATAGTGTATTAATTATACAAGTCCACATTAAGCATACAAGAGTGTTATGGAAAGTCAGCTTTGTTAGGGTGAGCTAAATGTAACTTTGAAAGCGTTTAAAGAAGCTTACACAATTATATTTCCTTCTTTTGAATTCACACACACATTCAGTCAGCCCTCCTCACTACAGTAAAACCTGTAAAATCACCACCTTTATAAAAGGACCACTTTTTCTCTGTTTACTTTTCCACTTCACCATCACTCACCAGAGCCTTCTGTTGTTTTGACGTCACTAGAAATGTATTTATATATTTGAGTAAAAAAAAAAAAAAAAATCACTGTGTTTTTAATATCACCAGTGAGAAAAGCTCAGATAGAATAACTCACTTTGGCTTTTTCTAAATTTGGTCCATTTAGATGGTACTAAACTTTATGAATAACAACTGAGCCTGTTCTACTACATGTTTCTTAAAGATCTTTTTGTTTCATTGTTGTGTTTATCATTGCAACCAACATTTCGACACATTTGAATTAAAATGAACTAATAACTTTAGGTGAGCCAGCTCCGATCTCTTTCTTCCTAGAGAAACACTAAATCCTCTTTGTGCTATCATCCCTCTTTCATCTCTCTGTATCCTGTCTTATGCCTTTATGTATATTATCACCACATTCACATCATCCTTCACTCTCAGATTCGTCTGTTGTATAATATATGTTACTATTACTATTTTGCATGTGCTTTGCTGTAACAGAAACAGGGACAGAGGTATTATGTGACAGACAGCATTTACATTTACACTGTATGTACATTACTGCAGCTGGAAACCAGTGCAATGCATACGTATTCATTGTTCTTTAGATCACTCCCTCTCACATATACACATACGTACACGCTGTACATTGCCAAATCTTTGCTTCGCAGAAGCAGTAGCACCCTTTGGATAAGATTTGAGCCTTGTGTCCTCTATCAGTAATGACATGTCCTTTGGCCCTGATAAAAGTTGGTGTGACAGTCAGTTTGGCAGGACAGGAGGATGGGACAACAATAGTTTTACAGATAAGTCTCTGGTGACATAACCAGAGTAAAAAAACTCCTTCAAATTGGATCCAGGGTTTGTCCTTTAGATGTATGTGCACAGAAGCTCCTCTGGAATGAATCGTGTCTAGTGCCCTGTTGGATCCAAAATGAGTGTAGGATCACAGAAGCTGTTCAAGCCGCTGCAGGCCAGGCTGTGCTCGAGTTATTTGTCCATTGGCACTGTAAATGAGTCACGTATCCGGGCCACCTCAGCAGCACACAAGTGTCCATACAGTTTATTGTACCACTCTGGAAAACGACCCCTGTAAAAGAAAAAGGTTCGAGTCACAATGAGTCATCACAAAACAGTACTAAAACAAGAGGTTCTAGCGTTGTGCTCTAGACCAGTGTTAATCCTGACACCAGTCCTTGGACAAATTTGTAAATGTTTTAGATAAAACTATGCTACACAACATATATACTGTATATTGAAAATGTATTGGTAATGCAATTTTGCTGCTCTATATAAAACCAGCAAGGATTGTGGATTTTTTTAAACTGTGATCTGACATCACTACCATTCTTAACACAAAACACAAAATTCACTATGTTAAAATCTGACTTATGCTTGTGTGGTTAATTAACTCACCTGCAGTCAATCCTGGAAAGATGTGTTAGTCGAGATTTGTTGCTTCCACAGGGTTCAATCAAGTAACGCAATGTGAGTACGTTGACTCGTACTCCAACCACAGGCACCCCTTCATGATCCACAGACGAACACACAAGTGCACACGCCCCTTTCGCCAGATCTGTTGCCCAAGTCCTGTAGGAGGGAGCATTTGTTTATCATGATCAGCAACAACAAAAATAAATCATTAATAGTAAAGAAGTGTTACCTTAGCACAAGGTGATCTCTGGTGGGATGTGGGGCCATGGTGTTGCGGACGTACTGGTAAACCTCTGTCCTATCATCAAGTGTTTCTACTACACGGCTTTCTAGCAGGTCTTCGTCCCAGTGGCTCTGCTCCCTTAGTACACGGGTCAAAACCTCTTCAGGGCTTGCAGGAATCTCTACTGTCACCTTCCACAGCCGCAGAGGAAAACCATCATGCACCTGCAAACAGCATTAGACAAATTAAATCCAGGTCCACAAACACGATTGTATAATGGGGACATAGCTCTTGCACAAGTAAACTTCTATGGTAAAAATAATCCAATTAGTCATATTTAGCAGTGGTAATCCAGTTATAATTTCACCCAGCCTATTTTTGAAAGCTTGTCATAGAATTTGGTCAGCTGCTTCTTTCTGTAGTTGGATGAGATATGAAACATAAACTGGAGCATTATGCACCACACACAGGAAGTGTAGGCCTGGGATAATGAGAAGCTATGTGAGTGAGTGGATGATGTCATTTTGGGATAGTGCCCAATTCTAGGATGGGAAAAAGAAGCTAAGTGCCTAGCGTTTTTCACACCTATGTTTCAGAAACTACTTTTCCACTAGATATCTAGAGAAGAGCAGAAAAGAGAAAGAGAGGAAGCAGATAAAAAGGACTGTGTGTGCTTTATCAATGGCAGTTTGTTTTTTGGGGATTTTCTCACTCTAAATCTCTCTTACATTGCGTTCCCTTACCTTCCTGTAAGCTAGCTCTGCGTGCTCGGGAGTGGAGCAGCTGTCATAGCCTCTGAACTTGTCTTTGGCCTCTTTGAGCAGGGCGTCCAGGTTGTCCTGCAGGAAGGTCCTGTAACCGCCCTCTGGTCCGTCCTCTTCACTGGTCAGCTCCTCCAGTCGTTGTGGCAACAGGGCCTGCTCCACATAGGAGTTTCTGCAGCGGTTCATATCCTCTGGGATCTATGATTATGATAAATAGATGGGACAAGGTCAAAACACTTTATTTAAATGCTGTTATTTTGACGATCTCATTTGTCAGAAAAGTTTCATAAATAATCTTCATGAATGTCAAGTGAAGCAGCCATCAGTGTCAACACCATATTAATTCATACTGAATCTTGCCATTATTAAGAGCTACAGTAATTTAATTAGACGACTTTAATTGTTTCTGCCTGTCTAAGCCTGCCATATTGCAAGCATTTACAGGACCTCATTAAAACTCCTCTTAATAGGTCGTCTTCCTTTTGTAGACCTGCATGCAAATATAAATCTAATTTTAAGGACATTAGCCAGTAGTTAATTCACTTTCCTGCCTGTGTGATATGACCATGGCAGGAAACTCGTTCTCAATCTAATAAAGCAACAAAACAACACACTTTTCATTTGCAGTAAAATGCCAGTGAAGGCTGAGCAGACACAGAGCTCGGACTAAATGGGGGTGAAATTAGATTAGTAATACAAAAGGAATTTGATTATTTCCTGTTTTTGTCGCCAAGTGGTCTCCTAATACCATGACTTTTAAAAAGAATGTATAATTATATAAATCAGCCTGCTATAAAGCATGCCCTAGCAAGTTGCAAGTGTACACAAAGTTAGGTCTACTTTTGTTATCTGAGATTAGGACAGTCAAAATGAATGTCAGATCTGCTTTATCACTGTGCCACCAGCATGTTATGTAACTGAGTGTATTTACAGGACAAACACAGAGATCCACAATGTCTGACAATAGCATGGTACAAAACAGAGGTCACATTTACAGTCAGCAAGCACATCATGAACTAGTAAACCACACAGATTTTAAATAGTGCTCTTATATCTGCAATAGACTTGTCCTAGTTTGTATATACAGTTGGCAACAGTTGCTATGTACTGACCCGAAACAGTTTCCTACACTCCTGGATCATATGGGCCAGGCCGTGAGTGGCAGCCAGGTTTTCATTAAGGTCTCTCTGGTCTGGCTTTCCCAAATTCTGCTTTCTGTTCATCACCCTAAGATCACAAAAGAGGAAAACAGAAAAGAACATTATATAAATCATTCAAAATGACAGAGATCAAGTCAAGTAATAAACTGGTTAACTTTCTCATACACATTATTCAATAACATTTACTGGACGTATTTTACTAACTTGGAAAAGTCCAGTTTTGTACAATTCAAATTGATATTCACTAATTTTTATAATTTTTCACTCTTCTCATGCAGCACTAATAAAATGGAAATGTTTATGTAATCTTTACATTTCTGCTATCTTTCTCTCATCCTCCTCGCTCTTCCCTTTTCCTCCTTTATCTACAATATCCTGCTATTTTGTTTCTTTAGTGCTCCTTTCCTGTTTTTACGAGATTATGCATAATACATATTGCATGTTACGTAAGCTGCTATTGCCTGGCATGGTGCTCTGCTAAGATATGGATTTAGATACACACCTTGGCGAGGAGCTCTCTTTGCGACGCAGTGTGTTGAGGTGAAAGAGCGACGGGGCCAGGCACACGGCCAGGTTGGTGGGGGTCATCTGGTTCTCGGACACGTTTGCTGTCACGTCGCTGAGGAAACACAGCAGAGTCCGCAGCGCTTCTCTGTTTTCATCGGGCAGCAGCAGGACAGCAGCACGTGCGGCCTGAAGACGCAGCTCCTTAGGCATGTCTGGAAAGAAAATTGAAGATGTTTTGCTTATCATATAGCAAAACACACAGAAACATGCTCATGTCATGCTCCTTAGTGCCATCTGTTTTGTGTCCATTGTTTGACTTCTCTAAAGATGAGATGTGTTTAAAGATGAGTTACATAAGCCTATACATGTGCAACAATACTTTTTAAAAAAATAAGCCTTGTATAAACACTTTATACTGTCGCTTCTTCTATCCTTTCAGCTTTTTCTTATGCCACAGCAAGTCATCCACCTCCTAGTGTGCAGTGATTTAGATGTTGATTTGGCATAGCTTTCCTGCTGGATGCCCTTCCTGACACAACCTTATTCATTCATCAGGGCTTGAGACTGGCACAAATAAAGTACTGGCTTGTTACCTCTGTGGCTTGATTCAAAACACTACTAACATCTACTGTTGCTTTTGAGTCATAATATAACAAAAATAGCCTATACAGAAAAGTTTATTGTCATATATAATGTAATTTTAATAGCATTTCTTGAGCTGTTTTTTTTTTATTTTTTATGTGGTATGGTTTTTAGGCAACAGAAAATGTTTTTACAATATTTATACATTTGTAGGTCATTATAATGTCTAAATGTAATATGTTTTCTTACACTGATAGATCTGGAGAAAGGTCTCAGAGAGTTTGCTTGTGAGCAGGGGCTCTGGTAGATCTCGGAAGTACTGCTTGAGCATATCGGCCACATCGTAAGCGGACTGGCTCTCGTAGTTGACTCCACCGCCGTCAGCTCCGCTGGCCTCGTTCATCTGGCGCAAAGCCTGAATCCGAGACTTCACCCCCGATTTCCTAAATAGACCCACCTGGACACAAAGACAAGGATACAGAGAACAGGAGTCAGTAACCTATAAGAACAGACACTGCAATATATACAAGCAAAATCACTGAAAATCATTTAATGGAATACGTAAGGGTACATAAAGAACAACCTGAAAATTTTGGAAATAAAACAGTAACGTCTAAGAGATAACAGACAGACAATGGTCTTGCACCCTTTGAATCTTTCCAGGCCTGTTCACTTGAGTAAGACTAGGAGGACTACTGCAAGAGACAAGAACTGCCTGTCCCAGGAACACTCACTAAGATGGTATCACATTTTTTCCATTTCTTATGTAAGTAAAAAAATACATTAACTTATTATATAACTTCCAGCAACTTAACGGAGGAGGATCTTTTATTATCTTTAAACAAAGCTGACTGACAGGCAGGCATGGATTTCCACATTCACACTTTTATGCCAAGGTACACGTGTGTCTCTTTTAATAGGCTGACTGTTATGTTACCTGGTCAAGGCAATGGTTACGTAGGTAGCGCATGGCCTGCTGGATCCCTTGAGGGAGGGGTTGACCTGTCCGCTGCACAATAACTTGAAGGGGCACACCGAACACATTCCTGTCTTTGTATTCGCGCACCTTGATTCTCTTCATGAACTTTGGCACAGCCCTGTAACACAGCCATATACAGAATATCAATACCTCAGAGATACTGTAATAAATTCATATGTGTAATAATTTCTTTAAAAACCCTGCTTTTGTCATCAGTACTTTCAAGGTTATTACACTCACTTATGTGTTTTATGAGTATGTCTGCCGGAAGCCAAGCCACTGCAGAAGCCTGTCTCCAACTTTATGAGGGGCGGATAAACAGGGTTAGGGGGTAAGCATGTATGCCGGGTGTCAAAAGGGGCGGAACTCACCTCTTTGTACAATCCACACTTCAGTATTATGTGTGTGCAATGGTAAATCTGCAATCACAGACCAAAAACTGACACACGTAACTCTAAGCGATTTGCAAAAATGGACCCTCAGATTTATAGGACTGTGTCTATCTTCTTGGGTGTGAGTGGCACAAGATGCTGTGCGTGACTCAGGACAAGCTTGTCTTTGTACGGAAAAAGTGCTTCTTGGAGCCACAGTTTGGAAAAATGGAAAAGGAGCACATTATGATCACCGCCCGGAATGCTGAATATGTGTGGGCCAGCAAACCAACAAGCAGCCTCTGTCTTTGAGTGAGCCCAGGCCTGTCATAAGACTGTCATAATGCCTCCTATTCCTATCCTGGCCTTGGGTAAAATGCAAAAAAACATCACAAAATAATGTGACATTTTACTTTGCTGTTTTGAATGAGAAAAGACTGTTGCTTAAGACTCGGTAAACATGACTAATACAGTCAGAGAAAAGGTAGACATTAGAGAGTAGTCAAGGGCAGATCTCTCCAGCTCCAGTAACACCATGCGTGTGAATGGCCATGATTGCCCTGTTGGACAAAAAAAGACAATGTAGACCCCTTCCCAGCAATTATGGGCCTGGGAAAAGAATGTGAAACCCAACCTCTGTGGACAGCCGTCAGCACACTACACAACAACCTGCAGATGGAGGGGTTTGAGCCAGTGGGATGGCGGGCTAATCGCTGGGCAGATGGATTAACTCAAGTGGTGTTATTTACAAGGAACACTTTGAGTAACGATGCACTAAAGCTAAATTGTCTATGTCCATATACAGCTTTGGAAGAAAAAAATAAGACCACTGTTATTTATTTTTAAATCTTCTTAATTCTCTTTGAGTCTGACAGCCAATCCAGGCCAGTGTCTGTTAAATTCCTTTGTACACCTCAATCTGTTTTATGAACTCACCAACCATCAAGCAAAGCCGAGAGAGCATTCTGATGTACTGTTTCCTCAAATTTGTGCTCCAAATAACATTAGTTTTATTTTAAAAAATTGGATAAAAATTGTCAGCAGGTCACAAAATAAGCCAAAGTGTTCAGTTGACTATATCGCACCTTAAGATAAAACCTGAGATCTGGTCATATTTTTTTCCAGAGCTGTATTATGCGTTTGCCTTGATTGTACCCACCAGCTGAAGCCATGTTTGTTTGTTGGAGTGTGCTTCTCTAGTAGTGCGGTGAGCTGCAGCAGGGAGAGCTTCTGGAGTAGATTCATCTGAAGAACAGACTGGCAGCTGATCTGGAGCTGTGCCGAGGCCATGCTGGGACGATGGGAGTTCTGGAAGCTTGGCCAGCGCAGCTTCTGGGGCCTGGGGGGGAGAACAAGGGCAAGAAGAAAAGGCATTTGAATGTTAAGAATTTAGATTTGGGGAAAAAAAGAGAAGCTAATTTGTGTGCGTCATGTGTTTGTGTACACACAAACACAAAGAAAATACAGCCACACACATAGTTCTTTAGTTTTATGTACAAGTGATCAGGCTGAAGGATTAAATGGATTTGTGTACACATCAATCAGGGCTGAAATGCATGCCTCCCAAAGACTTTCTACTTGTGGATTCCTGGAGCAAGCAACAGTCCCCTTGGAAACCGAGCGGCATTCCAGAGCGTTCTGCAGCATTACGTAAGGATAGGAGTCTCAGCGTGCCCCCCTCTATCCTGTGCTGTCACTTTCTATAGATACTCTTTGTTTTCTAAACCATAGTACTGTCTTGTAGATTCAGATTTTAAAGATTTAGATCTGACTTGTAATTTCAATATGCATGAGTGCTCCCACAAGAAAAGGTTTACTACAATTTTTACCATGTTTACCACACGTTGAACACTGTGGGTGATGAAATTTTTTTTAATGTTCAGCCTATTTAAAGCATAAAGAAATTTATCTTAATTACAGTAAATAGGAAAAACATGTTAAGATACATCTGCCATAATGATTATAGTAAAACAACTTAAAGGCTCACTGTTGAATAATTTAAGCTCATTACATTACATTATATACTACTAAAATAGGGTTTACTGACTGACCTGCTGGTCCGGGTCAGAGATGCTCCCACACCAGAGTCCCTCCTCTCCCTCATGACTTCCTCCCCTTCTCCCAGAGGGTTTCCTGTGCTGTCCTGGTCACTCCCGTTCTCTGTCTCCTCCAGTCGGTTCTGCAGAGGTGAGGATGGACACGGGGAGGCAGAGTCCAGAGCTGAGTCTGAGTCTTCCTCTTCATCCTCCTCCTCGTCTTCCTCACCAGCCACAGCCTCAGACCAGGCGCTGACATGTTGGAGCACCTCCTCTAGTTTGTCTCCGTCTTCCTCCTCTGCATCGTCATCTCTCTCTGTGTATGGCACGTTGTCATAAAAACTAAGCCGACTGTCTATAGACCCTGAGGAGCTGCGCTGCTGACGTCTACTTTGTCGGCCTCGGAGAATCACAGAGTTGCCGTTATCTGTTTTATTATTATTATTGCCTGCAGTGCTGTCGTGAAGGGCTTTAGGGAATGTTCCGGGTTTGTGACCTTCTGGTAAATAGAAGAAGATCATGCCGTCATCTTCATCTTCCTCTTGACTGTTGTCAGGGATGGTGCAGTTGTTCTTGCGGTTCTGTTCATCTACAGTCATTTGTGAACTTGTGTGACATGGGATAGGAGGGGCAGACTTAGGAGGTGGTGTTGGCTGTCTTTCTGAAGCTTGTTGATAAACACTGAATGGATCAAATCCCTCTAAATACATGCCTCCTCTCTTACTGGAGCCAGCCGCTGTGCTGTGACTGCGAGCGCGGGTGACCGGGCTGGGTGTGCTGACTGCACTTCCACTGCTTGCCTCTGATTGGCTGCTGCCGGTGCTGCCAGTGCTGCCGTTACTGGTCTGCGTGGAGTAGGACACCGAGCGGTTCCTGTTAAGTGTCATAGTTTGTGTGGGATTGCGGTGGTGATTGAGGTTTAGGTTGATACTGGAGATGTCTACACAGTTGAGTCTTCTGAGCTTATCGTCGTCCAGCCCCTCCTTGATGACAGGCCCGCTGATCTCTATCTTTCCGCTGCTTGTGCTAGTCTTTTTCTTTCTCTTAGAAGTTGTGCCGCTCCGGAGACGCAGACTCTCCATTCTCTTGAGGAAACTCTTTGCTCTGGAACGTGTGCTTTTGCTGCTGCTACTCCCTCTGTCCAGACTACCTCCCCGTCCCGCCATGCCTGTTTTTACGTCAAAGGTAAACTGCCCGAGTGTTTCCAGGGGTGATGGGGGCATTCCATCAGACAGAGAGTCCTCATTAGCACAGCCTGAGCCTGTGCCTGAGGAGGAGCACATGCTAGCCACAGAGCTAGCGCGTGTGGCCCCAGTGGGCACAGCTTCACTCATTGCAGTGCAGTGACTTTTCTCTTCCCCTCTGAAGCCACTGCCACTGCTGTGGATGGAGCCCACTTCGGGCTGCTCACTCAAGTCGGTCAGCACACTCTCGGAGCTGTTGCCTTCTCGCAGGAGCAACTTGCCTTTCTGTGACACTTGGTCTTTAGGAAACGGGGGCAGGGCATCTGTGTGAATTGAGGAAAAGACATCCAGCTCGTCCATTCTGGACCAACGCTTGCTGTCCCTCTGGAAGGTCCAGCGGCCACTGATGGCACATGGCTCATCTTCATCAGAGTCTTCACTCTGAGAGAACGAGACAGAAAGGACAGAATTATGCACTGCTACATCAAATAAAAATATATATGAATGTTTCTTATAGCTTAAAAAAGACCATCAACAAATTTCAGAAGTAAAGAAACCTCATAAAATCTGACTAATCTGGTCACCTCTTTTCCTCTCCTGCACATGAAGACTGTGATAAATGAGACAGACACAAACAACAGTGTTTCTTAACTAAGGTCTTGTGGTCACGGCATATGACTGATGAAGATATCTGTGCTCAGTAAACATGTCTCAATTACTTCCTAACCCACAGAAAATACAATCACAAACAAGGGTGCCTATTACAGAGTCACATACGTGCACAAGTACTGCTACAAAATGCACACTCCTCCCCCAGTCCATTTAATGTATCACAGGCCCTGGGGGGACTTCAGGAAATACCATCATGACCCCCATAGCTCACAAGTCAGCCAGCCAGACTGGGGTCATTCCTCACCTAGTGTTTTCATCCCAATGTGTGAACAGACACGCACAGATAGCAAAGTTTCAAACTAATCTGCTGAGTCACTGCTACGTCTTAATTCTAACAAGATATCCAGCTTTTATAATACTGGATAAATGGGGAGCCCTCTCATTAGGAAGCATTGATCCCTCTTTAAAAGGGAAAACACAGCTTATCAGTAACTGAGTGTTCCTCAGTTATTGCTAACATTAGGTTATTCCAACTATTTGAGCTACTTGTTCTAAGTTAATGCAACGATAACCATTTTCAAATATTTATGGCATTTCCAAATTAACACTTAGTTTCGAGAGAGTAATCTGAGGCAAATAGAGAAATCAAGAGTGTTGGAGATGAATATTCAAGAGAAAGGGAATGGGAAGACCGAAGATCAATGCATTCCTAAGTTGTCTATGGTCTATGGGGTTGTTGTGCGACAGAGATTGCAAATAACCTCTTTGAATTCTCTGTTCTCTGTTGACTCCAGATTTGAAAGGTGACACAGAGTGGGTCACCCTGATGAATGCCGCCAAACATAGAACAAGGATGTTACTATGTACCTCTTAAGGCTATTACCAAAATTAAGGTTGATTTACAAACAATGAACGACAGTCTGGATTTCAAAGTTTTTCAAAACATGCAAGAGTGACTTTTCACGGTATTAAACTAATTTCTAAGAAAGACCTTATACCTTGTATTTCAAAGAATAACCTAATATTATTGACCAGCAAGGTTACTTCATAGTATATATGGGTTTTTTTAGAGAGACTATATACAAAGTATACAAAGAAAGTTGAATCAATACACAAATTGCTAAAAAAAAAAAAAAAGAAAAAAAAAAGGAAAACATAAAAAGCATAGACCTTTGCCAAGAAACTAGCCCTATGTCGCAATGGTAAACATTTTGTGACCTGAACTCAAACTCAAGCATTTGCAAATGCTCTTTCTATTGAGCCATAAACCCCTTTTACTGTATGTCACAATGGTAAAATGGTAAACTCAAACTAATCCTTTGTTTTTTATAGTGAATTAAGTTAGTATTTTTGGTCTGTAACTCACAATGGTACAGGATCTTTTAAAACACTCCTGACTCGTAACAAAAGTGTTAGAAAGAAGTTGTAGCCAAGAAAGCCCCTTCATTAAGACGAACCTCCCTTCCTTATAGTTGTCCTGACAGCTTGCTTATATCAAATTGACCCCACAGATGCTTACTCTTAAAAAAAAAAGACAAAAACCTAATGTTTCCCTGTGGCCAGCATGATGGTGGAGGAGAGAAGATGCAATAAAAGACTGTTTGCAGAAGAGTGCATGCTTACTCGTTTTCTTTGTGGTGATATCTCCAGTCTCATTAGGGCACACTTGTTCAAGGTGTTCAGGCGCCTGCAAACAAACACACACCAAATCAGTTACATTAAACATGAGACTTAAACAACAAAAACACGACTTTCAACCACTCTGTTATAGCCAGTAGGGAGTAACATGGATGAGAGGCTGAAAAACAAAAAGACAGGAAGACTATGAGAAAAAACAAGGGGGTGGGAGGTTGCAGGATAGCTAATGAGCTGCTGACCGCTAATCCCTACATGAAGCGAAAAGAGACCAGGAAAAGGCGCAGGAGAATGAAATGTGCTGGAATGGCGTCGACATCTCGGGACAGAGTGGGGAAGGGGGGTTTGGGGGGCAGAAAGCTTATCCCCTTTGCCACCTGGACAAGGGGAGTGAGGCCCGGCCAGCAGGGTCCACCCTCCAGAGAGCTCTTAGAGGAGATCGTGTAACAATAGTGAGGAGAGGGGAAGAGGACTGGGGGGGATAGTCGGGACAGAGGCGGGGGCACGGGGGTAAGACACTGAGATGATAGCTTCCAGATGTATAGTGGGGACACCTGCTGTGGTTTATAACTCACAGTCTGACTTTGATAAAGGAGTTGACTCTATTAAATAGCCATTAGCATCCTCCTCATATGCTAACTGATGAATGTTACTTAGGTGCCAGACAGGCCAAGAATGCTTTTTTTAAGCAATAATATGCATCTGGTGTAATCCCAGTGAAATGAAGCAGCTATAATATATGATCCAGCTATGGCATGTAAAGCAGTTGCGTGACAGTAGCTCCAAGTGCTTTGCTTTCCAACATGTTGCAAAACTTTATAATGACTGAAAAGCAAAGAGGGGATTTAATTATCTAAAGGTAAAAAAGGGAAAAGGTTCATGGCTCCAAGGTGCTTATCTCAGCATTCTTTTATCTCATCAGCAGCGTTTCAAAGCAGGCCTGGTTTTGAAGTCATGCCCTCATGGTTTCATTTGGGGCAGGGGAACAAGAGATAGTATAGAAAGGGGGAGATTATGGCGCATTGTACATGACATCAAAAGAGAACAGAGCACAAATGAAGTAGTCTGGTTCACCTGCAGAGAGCTTCGATGGCGTCCCGGTCCAAAAAGTCATGATCTCTGGTGACCGAGCAGATATCAATGGGAAACTGGGCATCTGTAAAAACAAAACAAAAAAACAAAACAAAAAACAATGTGTCATCTTATTAAAGGTCTCTCTTTGCCAGGGATATGATCAGTGTATACCAATATCTATCCTAGGCCAGCCACCAGGGCCTTCCATCCCACCTTCTCCCCCATATGGTCCCGATGAAAAGCTAAAAGAGGAAGTAGCGTCTTAGCCGACCAAACAAACACAGCTGCAGCTTTCAGAGCGGGCAGGCAGGGGGGATGTGGAGCACACAGGAGAAACAGGGGACTGATTGAAGAATGACAATAGGTACTTCGGCGCTGCAGAGCTCCACTTCCTTAACTCCTTCCAGTTCTTTCTCTTTAATCCACTTCATTAACAGAAACACTTGTCCTCTAAGTCAGAGCTTTGACAAAGGCTCACAGTACAGCAGACCCAAGCAATTTACTTTTTTTTGTTATTTTATTTTGTAATAGGTAACGGTTGAACAGATCCAACATGTTCTCTTGAATTTGTTGGCCCAACCCAAAATGGGAATCTTGAAACCCTTGGGGGAGATGATGATAAGAACATGCTTGTTGAAGGGGGGCCAGCACCACCAGCCTACTGTCTTGAAACAGGCTTATCAGTCTGCTTATCTTTAGTAGGGTTATAGTCTTAACACCACAACAATAGAGATTATCCCATGGATAGAAGTGAGAGAAGTAAAAATTGTTGTCTATCAGCACAGATTCCTCATCTGCACAGACAGTTGAAAATGTCTTGTGTTGTGCTGGAAAATAGGTTGGTAGTGATTAATTGCCCCTTGCAGTTTTTCTGTGCCACTGTTGTTCCTGTGTTTTTGAAAACTGTCTCAACACCTGAGCCAGAGCACAATAGGCTTTCCATTTAGAAAGGAGACCCTCCACGGTTAAGTGGCAACAAGCAATCTGTTGACAAAGGTAGCTTAGCACTGCTGTCAACATCCTGTAGTTACATAAGGGTGAGTGGACTGACCACAGTATGCCATAATGTCGAAGCATACATATGGAGTGTAAAGGCTGTTTGAAGTATTGTGGTGACTGTATTTAAACTACAATGATCAGAAAAAGACTCCTCTGACAATCATTTATCATTCAACAATCAGACCGATAGAGGACTGACTTTTGAGTCAGACACAGTTGTATGTGTGTCACAGTCATGTTATACAAAGGTTAATGTTTGTGGTTTGTGCATAAGGAGAGCAAAGTCTTGCTTGGTGAAATAACACGCCCTTCACCCCTCAGGAATGTCATGCTACGTGTAGTGGAGCAGGCACAGGCACAAGTGGTGCCTGTTGGTGTTTGTGCTCAACAAAGGATGTAGTGGTCCTTAACATTACATAAACACAATCAGCAGATAATGCCAATCTAGAGTGGACATGCACGCTTTTCAACATTTGACTATTCCTCATGTTTTCTTTTTCACACAGCCCTTTCCTCTCTTTTACAAGGGTCAATACTGCAGTGTGAGGTGGGACGTGAGGAGGCAGTGGCTGGAGACATGAAGGTTGTCTTACCTTCATAAAGCTGGGCGTACTGTGGGAATCCTGCTGCCCGGAGCCAGGTACAGGCCTCCTTGGCTTCAATCTCTGCAAGATAAAAATAATGAAAAACTCATAAAAATCATGTTTCTAAAAACATTTCACAGTTCTAAAAAACTGATGAAATATCTAAAATATTAAACATAAACCTTACAGAATAAGTGCCAGGGACTTAAAGTGAACCGTTTGACCCTTCTTAAGCTACAGTGTGTCACACTCAGTCACTTTCCTCTCACATGTTTCCAAAGCTACAGCTCAAAGCATCATACATGCAAAGTGTTAACCCCATCACACAGTAAGTGTGGGGCACCTAAGCTCATTAGGAGCCAGGTAACGCTGCAGCTTTCAACGTTCACACAGAGATCACCAACAGAACATACAGTACAGGAGTATGTTATGTTTGTTTCTGTATAAACCAACTCTGTGTTGGGATATTTTATGACCCTGTAGAAATTATATTTATAATTTGTACTACTGAAATAGTAATATAACTGATGTGGCGACTCTTTTGAAAAATTCAAAATGGTTAAAATATATCTAAGGAGTGTTACTACATGCTTTATTTACAACAGTCCAGCATGCTATGAATGTTTCTGCAACACTTCCTGCCAAACACTTCCATAACTCTTTAAATACAAGGTGCGACATTTTGGCTTGTTACGCTAAGTACAGTGACTAATGCCAAGGCTGTGTTTGATGAAGGAACCATGGGGATGTCTCTCAGTTAACTGCCAAAGTCCTTTAGATGATATATGCCAAATGGTTGCCCACACCCCTGCCACCTATAATACTCTGTCCCCCACAACCAGCATTCTGTGTAGAAAAACAGACCGAAGCATGTCTCCAAGCCTTAAATAACTGACTTTACAATACTTCTTCAGTAAGTACAAATGTAGCACATCCTTGAGAAAAACTTGTAAACACAACAAGCAGAACAAGGCAGGAAAAGGCACTGGTAAACCATAGATGAAAGTGGCAACATAAGCAGTGCAATTGAATTTGAGATATTTTGCAATGATTCATCTAGCCACTCATTATATCATATTACATCAAGACACAGTTTAAGGTAGAAAAACCTAAAGAACGCTAAGTAATTAACATATCCCAAAGAAAGTAGGAGAACAACTGAAAAAAATATCTACTGACTTTAACTGGACAAAAGAAAAGCGATAATTACAGACTGTCAGGCTGGCAAGAAAGGTCAGAAAAAGACTACAAGCCTGGGTCCAGGCTAAACTACATACAATGCATTTACATACCAACAACAAGCCTAGACGGCAGACAAAACCCACTAACAACAAGGTGTGACACGACCAAGACAGGGTCTCCCCTCTGCCACTGCAGGGGCCAGATATTTTCAAACAACCCCTGTCAATAGCTTTGTCAAATAAGGCATTAACAACCATATTTCACCATTCTTCTGTTTGACAACTTGTGTTGGTGTCTCTCAACCTATCAATTTGTGAGAATTTTGCTTCAAAAATGCAGAACCCAATGAATAATTATAGGCATATTCTTTAAACAAGACAGTAAAATTAGCTTGCATTTGCTTTTGTATGTTTGCAACCACATTGGTCTGTGTGCAAAGAAGTGTGTGCGCAACAGCCAACCTCATGTTTAAAGACAAACCACTCAAAAGACAGTAAAGCTATTCAAATGTAAATTAGAGATACAAACACATGGTTAGCTTTCCACCCCCAAGCTTCAACAGAGGACTCGGGGATCCAATAAGTGGCCTGGGAGAGCAGCTATCCTATGACACACCCCATTTGACATGAATGTGTGTCAAATCTACTTTACAGTGACATAATATGGACCTGGTGTGCCTAGGAAACCAAAAGGCCGCAGCATTCAAAGCATACAGATGGATCAAACTAAATAATATTTGTCGTCACAGCCCTTTGTATCTTTAGTCATTCAAATTGAGAATATTTTTCAGTCTTTTGTTTGGATACAGGAAGTGGACTGGGACATGGGGTATCTGGTACAAACAAACTAACAATAGAGCAGCATACATACAATTGCAAAGAACTAGAGTAAAAAACAAAGAAGGGGGAGACTTAGATGAAGGGACTGTGGTCATAAAAATGTCATTCTAAAACAATTGTAACTACAAAGTGGTGATAACTTCTAGTTTACTTTTTGACTTCACCACTGTCCACCTCAATTCCTTGGGCCTGGCAGGGAACTACCTCACTTCCTCATCCTGCTTCCCTCACAGGAAGCCAGCTAAGCGGCGCTGCGGTGAATGCCGACCACCAGGCTCTGAGGGCCCGCCTTCGTTTGTTCCTATCCTGATAATAGGCGGACAGGCTGCTAAGGCAAACAATGGCTGAAGTTGATTGTGTACAATTACCCAATGTCCTTGTGGTTAGAGAGCCACTTTGCACATGTGTCTTACAGTGAGGACTTGAAAAGAGGAGGTGGAAAGGTCAACTGCTGCATGACATGGATGTTTGCCATGTTTGATTAAACCTTGATATGAAAGCACCATGGGCCAGGTTGGCTTGAGTACAACTGATACTAGCTAATACAGTAGGTTTGACATGAGCATATCATGTGGCAGGATGGAGCCAAACTTTTTATGTTCCACTAACATCATTTTATATACTAAAATTCTGTGTGCAAACCACAGACTTTGCTCTCTGTACTATTTGTCATTATGACCTCAGTGTTTTTTGGGGACAGTCATTAAGTAACAACATTTTGGACATACAGTCAAGCCACTGCTGCTGAAGTGTACATTATGACTTGTGGATGAACAAAAGTGACCCTGTTAGGGGCCTAACAGGACGTCTCAAACATGTCCACCAGGCAGACTGATGCTAAATCTGAACAAACCCCAGGGTTTCCACTTTTCACAGTTAGTAAGAGAAAACTTTCACTAAAAGTAACTTTTCCATAATTATAGAAGAGTGTGTTGTTTTACTGTGATAAATATAGAGAAGAAGGAAAGAAGAGTTCCTTCAGCTGGAAAGTATGGTGTAGCATTAGTGCTGGCTCATGGGAATGACCAAAAACAACACAGGGAAATAAACTCTTGCTCAGTGGGAACAAGATGTGAGAGTGATTATCAGCAGATAACATTTCTAATAAGACCCAAAGCAATACTAATAGAGATTTCATATGGATCACGAGTAGCTTTCTCTTGGATTTTGGCCAAAGCAGCGGTGGTGAGTGGCCAGCTCGGGTTAAGCCTCTCCTCCCTGGCCAAAAACACTGACTACTATAATTATCCACCCTCCTTTCTCTCTTTTATTTTTCCTGCTCTAACCTTCATCTCCACTGTCCTCTTTTTACTTCAACCTGACTCTTCCCTTCTCCTCTCTCTTTTCCGGTGGCAGGAAATTCTCACAATTGCTGGCCAGGACTTCCCTTCATAGTGGGAGGCAGTGGAGTCTGGTTTGGCTGAACCTAAATACTTGGAGTTTGTCAGTGGCTAGCAAACAAAGGCGGCTGTTTCTAACCTCAAAAGACAAACTGGAGGTTACAGTTATCAGACAGGTTAGGCCTTTGAAGTTGTTGGTTTGGGAATTCTTGACTGACAGCAACTGGAATTGTGGTGGCTTATCTGGAACTACATGATCATTGCCAGGTCTTGGAGTTCTGCCTATAAAGCAACAAAAAAGGCTTTTTATCAAATAGGCCTTTGTAGGTCAGTCTGAAGGTGCTGCAAAGTGGGCCTAGACAGGTGAGGTGATAAGGCAGACCAGACTCCGTGGCTCTCTATCAATCAATTACAGTGGTAAGGAGCCCTGAAGCTAGATTTGTCTTTTAACTCTAAGTGTGTGAACTTTAAGAACTCAACTCCAAATATGACAATCTTATGATTAATCACTGTTAAAATGATATACAACTGAGCCAAGTGCAAATCAAGAACAGCTTCACTAGTATATCCCTCTATTGGAATGCAAAGATAAGCAATATCAGATTTTTCTCCAGATGGGTATCACGTTTTGCACTTGCATGGCCAAGACAGCTGCTGTTGTGTGTGAGAAGTTCTGCCTGTTAGTGAAATGAGCCAGTGCCAGGGATATCACCATCTGGCGGGCCTCAGGCGGTGCCCCGTTGACATACAAGCCAGAGAATAATGAGGTTACTGCCACGGTCCATTCCAAGTTATCTCGCAACCAGCCGGCACAGCTCCATACTCGTGAACACACACAGCTGGTCCAGATGGATGGTCCCAGAACTCACCCTAAAGGCCTTGATGATGACAGATTTATACTCACAAGGTGGGCCCTAGCAGTGGATCAGGTGAACAGATAAATCCAGCGTTTCTGACAACCTACCTGCTATTGATAAACTGATGCTCCTGGTTGTACAATTGAAGAATACGTGTGTCCTCATAAAGTTGTGTATAGGTGTAAAACCTTCAGACAGTGACGCTTCCTGTTTGACAAAGAAGTGCCAATAAAGCGTGTTTCCCTTATCTACTCCTCTCCCAGCTCAGTGCCAACTCCCATAAACATGCACCAAAGCAGCGTGCACTGAAATAATTACAGAGAGCGATTCAAGCGCAAAAAGTTGGTTGCTATGTCTCTGTTTAGTCAGAGGAGTATTTTCATTCGTAAAAAAAGGTTATTGGAAAGACAGTGTGAAGACATGACTCAGTGTGTCCAGTTTAGAAGCTATTGTAAAATGCATTCTCCTTGCTGCGCCTTAGCTGAACGCACGTCACGTCCCTAATAGTTATATGGCCCACTTCAAGCTGGCAGCGCACTATATCTGCTCAAACGACTGATAAGACGCCATCTATTAAAACAATCACTTTAATTTGTTTGAACAAAGACATGGAAGTCTAAAGGCCGTATATTAAGTCGAGACGTCCATCAGAAAAAAACGGCTTTAATACAGGCGCAACACATGTCTCTCAGCAAAAGGTGTCCAATTTGGCAAACGGCGAGGGCACTTGAGAAAACTGGAGTCGCTGATGGGACTGGTGTCGCGCAGGCTGGTACAACGATAATCCCCAAAGACACAAAATACGACTTAGGCTAAACATTCCAGTTCACGGCCCTATTTCCCCACACGGATCACTCTTCTATTTAATCCAATTCAAACCGCTGCCAGAGTCTGACTGTAAGCGCGAAGAGACGTCTCAGAAATGCCAAGTGTGCTCATAAACCATAGATTAATTTATACATACATTGTGTTAGCACAATGACACACTTTACAGACAAATGCGCACAAATCACAAACAAATGAAACACAACATCACAAAAACTGTGAACAGCTGTACTTGTTTGTGCCAGCTGCGCACCTTTGTATCCAACACAAACTGACATTTAGCTGCCTCGCCAAAGAGAGAAGCCCTTTAAAGAAAGAAATAGTAGCTATCATTTTTTGTATGAAAAAAAGAACATTTTTATTCTTAGAGCTGCTATATATCGAAGGCTGTGCCATTACATTTATGCTATACGCCTATCCTAAACGCCATTACATTTATTTTATTTATCCTAAACACAAAATACAAAACGATTTCAAGATAGGGATTAAAAACTTTAATAAGTAAAAATATGGGAATATATTAATCAAATTGGACTTACGTGTTAATATCATTCTCCAATGGCTCGTTCGCGGCCAGCCTCAGCACAAAACGTAACTCCAGGCTACGGCTGTCCAGTCACCTTTATCCCCGGTTAGCGCATGATAAATCCACTCAAAAAACTATACTCGATTTCAAATGTCCACTCGTCGCTAGCCAAAATACAACATCCATATCCCTGCTTTGCCTTTTGATCGTGTTAAAACAAAAACAAAAAATCCACGGTGTTCAAGTTCTCTTCTGCGTTGTCAGGCTGAATGAAGCGGCTCCCGTCAGGAATGTGAATGAGGAGTATGTGATTCAAGCTTTGGGAATGGGCAACTGCGCCGTGGCTCCGCCCCCCGCCGCTGCGCTGATAAGACGCTGCAGACACGTTGAGAGATCACTCACAATCCACAATCCACTGATAAGGGACTTGTGCTATCAGAAAATACTGGACGTCTCATACAACTTTAAGAATGATCCTCTCAATTTGGCATCACTGGCAACACTTAAATCCGACATACATGAATGTCGTTAGCAACTCCCTTAAACAAATTTGTGCGCAATGACTTCTGCGTCTGCACTGGGCTAATAGGCACCAATACCCGGTTTGCATATCATTAGAAGCTCAGTGGAGACAGGAGAGGTACGCTCCATTGTGACTGGAGATTAGTCTGAAAAGCGCAAGTGGCGTCGTAAAAAGAGAGCTCTTGCAGGTATGGTAATGCGTCTGGCTCATATAGGCGCTATAGCCACCACACCACACTCACACGGTCTCTGCATCAGCAAACTGCAGTTCTTAATGCATGGCTGACTATAGGAAGTAAACACACTGGTGGAACCACACTTTGATCACACATTGAAGGGAAGTCAGTGTAATTAAGGCAATTACTAGATCACTTAATACCCCCAAAGTATGTGGAAGTCCCGTTTTTATCAGTTCTCGCAGACAGCTATCATTTATAACTGTTGGATTATTTGGACAGGGAATGTGTTGGTGCCTTGATGATGGCCCACACATGTCTTTGTGTATGTGTGCGCTGGGTGGGAGGGGTGGACATTACTCACTTGTAATTTGTCTATTTTGCAACACTTTTCCAGATTTCCTGCATATTGAGGGATTTTTCATCCTTACTTTTCCATGAAGCTCACTGAAATCACCCATTTCTGTGTTATTTCCATGGTAACACTCCGGCACCAGGGGAAAGCCAGAGCGATGACTGTGTGGCAGGGAAACACATGTAATCCAGCGCTTTGGCTGCTACAGGGGAAAGGATGATGCAGAAAATCCTGGCTTACACAGGACTGTGCAGGCTAGAGCTGACAAACTGTCAGACCCATCGACACCAGAACTGACTCCTACTGATCCTTCCACAAAACAAGTGAGCAATAGTTTGTTATCAGGGATGCCATATAGTTAAAATTATGATTATGACTTTATGACTAAATATCCCAAACTACCAACCCAGTCCATAGTATATAACACTGCACTTCTCTTTTCACACCAGTTACAACACACTCTAATTGAATATCTGGCTGTTATTAGTGGTGAAATATGGCTGAATGGGGCAGTAACTCTGAAGTACATATCGTGTAACCAAGTGCAATAAGACATCCAAGACTTGCTCACTGTTAACCATATAACAGTAAAATAGTTTTATTTATTAAGATTTTATTTATTCATCAAGTTTTATATATATAAAAAAGCTAAACATCACAGCATATGGCTGCCTTGTCTTTGTTTAAACAATGACAGCATTTTCTGTTTGTCTATCCCATCTTCTCTGTGTTTTTTTTCACTATGTTCGAAGCTGGGTATGAAAGGAGTTACCTTCCACATTTAGAGGGTCTAATGAGTGGCAGTTTGTCTTGTCTTATAAAATTGGGCTTACAAATAAATAACCTTCTATTAACTAAAATGTATACCCTGCATCTGTATTAACAAAATATTATTATTATTATTTGGAATAATGAGTTTATGTTAACTTAAATTTTAGTATAACCACTTTTTCTATAGCAAACTTATCAGGGCTTACAAAGTAGGGGTTTTCAAGACAATAAATAAAATAAACCCCTATTCTTAATGTGTGACCTCACCTGACGGAAAGAGGGGTAATTAGTGTCTGTTGTGTGTGTGAAGTGAAAGCACACTAAGACAGAGGGATAGAGAAAGAGAAAATAAAGAGAGGGAGGAAAGATGAAGTAAGATTACCAAACAAGGCCAAATCCCTGAGCCATAAGAACCGACCACCCAGGAACCCAACCAACCAGGCTGGGTCACCATCCTCGCGCTGTGGATGAGCTGTGGCTTTCTGAGCTGTTTTTTTTTTTTGCAGTTTGGCACTAGTAAATACACAATAACACCGGGCGATTGTTGCTGAATGTGTGTGGTAAAGTGTTGGGAGATCTGACACCAGACTGGCGCTGCTGCCAGTCGCTCCAGGGCAAATGAGTGTGCCTCATCATACTGTCTATGGTTTTCATTCATCAAAGCTCAGCAGGGTCTTGTTTGGCTCATGATTCAGACGTAGATCAAATACATGGGTATAATGAAGGCTTTGGACAAAAAAGAGGAAACAAGAGATTCGTCAGTGGGATTAGCGCTTACATAAAACACACATTTTACAAACAGTTCTCAATTTAGGGATCATGCGGTTAATTTAGAGGGGTACACTAAAACATAGACATTGCTATATTGTTAAAAGCAGTTAAAATCATTTCTATTCAGGTGTGTACTGTGGAAGAAGTCTTACACAGGTTTTTAAGAAAGGCTATGAACAAAGAAAGGCACAATGAAAGACGAAGCACTCAGAGAGCATAGATTTCTACCCAGTTTGTCCTATCTTGCAATAGTAAAAAAAAAAACAAAAAAAAAACAATGCACCCAGCCACAAACTTAAAGATCTTCTAGTTCAGGAGTAAATGCTGTTTCCATTGAACCACAAAATCAATTTATCCCCCTAATTTGTTGTATTGTTGCATTTGTTCTTTTAGGAAGTAAAGTTGGTAACTTTGGTCCATATCTCAAAATGGTACAGAAACCCCCCTGGATCAAAACAGTGGTTTGGATCCACATCAAAATTGATAATTTGTTCTTGGCCTATTACTTCTACTACAAAATGTCTTAACAAAAATAAAATTCTGTATTTATTAAAGCACTCTTTGTTACCAGCATTTTTCATACCTGCCTAAAACATTTGCTCAGTACTGTACATGCCATGTCTTTATTGTTGTTTGGTGAAAGCTTTTGTTGTAGGTTGTAAAATTTGCAGTGTTAGCCCTGACCTTGCGGTGACAAAACTGCAAAACAAGAGGCTATAAGAAAAAGATAGGCGAGCAAGAATAACACAATGTGCAGAATTAAATACTGTAGTACAGAAAAAGTAAGGGGTGAAAGGCTCCTCTTCATGCACACAGCCGACCATTGGGATTGCCTTAGGCTTATAATGCTCCCGTTTACTATTCCCATCCCCAGGTGAGGGTCAAGAGATGCCATCTAGGTCCACCACAAACACCCAAGGCCGTGTCAACAAACACAAGAAGATAATGAGAACAACCTTTATACACCCACAGACCATTAAGATGTAAAGGATTATACTTTGTCAGACAAAAAGAAAAAAAGGCAGTGCTTTTTTTTGTTTTTGTCACTCATTATCATAATGTAATAGGATTTACAAGTAAAAAACACAAGGCCTTAAGCCATCATCCATGATTTTATTATCAAGGATTTTAATTGACCAAAATGTTCAGCATGTACTGCAAGTTTTGTCCAATCACATACTTGCATGGAAGAAGGTTTCATGTTGAGGATGTTCCTATTCTCTGACAACACCGGTTGTCAACAGTGAATCAGTAATACAGAGAAAAGTCTAAATACATCAACTTATAGTACACAGCAAAAAAGAGAAAAAAATCGTAAGAGAAATAACCAACTAAGTGAACTATGAAATAAATATTGACAATTTGTTTACATAATGTTTAATGGTGTGGAAATAAATGTGGGTTTGTAAGCATCCCTTTTCTGTGTTGGCATGGTATTTAGTTGTGGCAAACTGTTTCAGTTCTAGGAAAAAGTTGCTTGGAAGTGTTTGGGCAATGAAGTTTCCTATTCTTATATGGTGTAATTATTGGCCTGCACATCTACAATATATACTCATATTTTTAAGGTACTGTTCAACATATCAGTGATGCTAAAACTGGTTCAAAGAGAATTATGGAGATTTGAATGCTTAGTTCAGTCAAATCAATTGCAAGACTCCAGACAAAGTGTCTGTGAAGAGTGGTAGGTCCAACACTATTTTAAACTATAAGTATCCTTAATTGTCAATTCACTGTCAAATTCACCCCTTGCTTTAGCATAGGGGTGAATAAGCATAATGAGGTTAACTGCTCTGTACATATTGTACATATTGTTATATATAGACAGACAGACAGACAGAAAAGCAGAAGGGGACTAATCTTTTCATAACAGGAATGGCCACAAATAGCTCGGCAGTGGATCAACCCAATAAGACAGTGATTAGACTGGGAAAGACAAAGACAAAAAGGTATGGAGTGAGTGCATGTGCTGCTGTACAGACAATAGAGAAGAGGAAGTGTGAGGAGACAGCGGCTTGGATCAGCGCACTTCGCAAACATGCTCACAAACAGAGGAAATGTGAGGCAGACAGTGCGCCAAATGCCTGGCCGACACTCTCCTCACGCTTTGATGGACTGGCCTGTGATCACATTGGAGACAGGCGCACACTTAAGAGAACAATGGACCAGCGCTAACCTGTGTTCTTCATCCAGATGTTGGAACAGAAGCCTACCATGTGCTGCCATTATGATCGTAATGTTATGATTGTTTTGAGGCAGCAGCATTCAGTTTGTTTACATGCACAGCAGACTCATACCTCAATTAGGCTCTCACTGCAATATTTCTCACTTTGTCCGAGTTGACATCCATAAGAGAGAAACGAAATGCTGCTCTGCTCAAGGTAATGGTCCATGGTTTGTGAATGTACCAGTAGCGCTAAATGCTAATCTACTTGATAATCATTGTTTTATTTATACATATCATGGTCAACTTTATGAACTGAGACACAACAAAGAAAAATGCATTCTTCTGGAAGCACATAAACAAACCATAGGGTACAACAATCAAACTTTCACTTTTAAATGTTTTTGACACAAGACCAAAACAACCAAAAAATATGCTATCCAGTAGCAATGTGACATCACTGGACAAAAAGTATTGTGTATTGAGTATTGCTCTAAACACTAAACTTTATGTTGTTCTTTTTGTTTACTGTGTACTGCTGAATGCCTCTGACCTAAAGCAATAGTCTGACAATGAACCACATTGTATTAGTGTGATTGAGAGAATGACTGCCGCACAATAAGTAATAATTTGAATGCATTTTAAAACAAAAATTATAACCAAACCATAAATCAAATTTCTTTACAGGCATATAAACCTATTCATTTTACCTCCTATCTCGTCTAGATTCCATATTGAAAGCCCACGAGTATTAGTTTCCACATTCCCTGCAGAAAAGGTTAATTTTTATCCCTGACTTGACAGTAAATCATGCTCTGCTCTTGCAATGACATCTTAAAGGAGTTAAAACACCGTTGCTTAGGCAAAGTGCTACCATATGTGGCTCCTGCTCAACCTTGGCTTTCAGACAATAGCTCAGAAAGAATTACTGGCCAGCGTTAATGTCTGAATGTTAAAGCAAACAGCATGTAAGTGAATGTATACACACTCGCAGTCAGGAGCACACACAAACTCAAACATGTGTCTCCGTTTGAGACAGTAAGCGGTCGCTGCACATTAGAGTCACGGCTTGATGCCATCTAACATAGAAACAGTCACGTTGCGCAAGAAAGAAAAGAACGTACTAGAAAAATACCCAAGTAATGAGGCTCTATTAAAAGAATGAGAAACTTTAGCTGGTGAAATTAGTAATCCCTTTCTGCAAAAAAAAACTGTAAAAAGAGCACACACTGGTATAGGAGATTGACTTACATATTCTCCTTATTAGTCATGCACAAGAAATGCTGATTAGCAATGGTTTAGTTTTGGCGGGAAAAGAGATCAGACAATAAATGTAGAAGTTTTACCAGGACTGTGTTAAGGTTTTGATGACTTTGAATTTGAGTCCAGTTGAATTAAAAATACAGCATATACAAGTATAAATAGAAGCTAATGGGGCCACAATGTGAATGCCAATTGTCAGCATAAATCCTCCTGCTTAGGCTCAACACACAATTTTACGCAGTGGTGCAGCTGTTCCTCAACTGGAATGAACAAAATGAGTAGTTTTGATTTATTATGTGCAACATCCCAAACTGGAGAACTAGCATTTCAACACATAAAAACATTCTGTGTGTGTCGGGCTACATTTTCTAAGAATTATAAGAAGCGGAGGTCTGCTTGGGAAACCAACACGAATACTTGGTGGAGTGGTTAATGATGCCAACCATATGGCTCTGAGAAGAACACACACTTATAAGTAGTGCCCTAATGCCTGGAAATTTCCAGTGCTCTTATTCAAACAAAGTGAAGCTTTAGAATAACTGTTCATTTCTGGTCTTTATGGATCAAAGTAATCCACATATAATGATTCTTCTTTGTTCATTTATGCAGAAATATCACGCTAGGTGCTCTTTTTGCCAAAGTCAAATTATGGGTTTATACTTCTCCTTTTTAAGCTCAAATATTAACAATCCAACCATTACTTTTTGAGTTAACAGTCTATTAGACAAACCAATGCAGGCAAAAACATAACCTCCTTGCTGTAGGTAATGATATTGTTTGACAATATATTCTACAATAACAATATATAATACATTCAATACACACTACGATTTAGATTTCTACAAATATGATTTATGTTACACGAAAGTACAACCAACAAACTCAAACCGTGAATATCTAATGAAATATTTTATTAGCTTGTTTACCTTATATAGGCTCTGAACTAATCAATACCAAGAAAAAGGTATGTTAACCATGCAGGGTCGGGTCCACAGTGGTATAACTTCATCCTTAGGTAAGTAAAGTTCGCAGAGCACTGAAATAACCCTGGAAACACGGTCAGTACAAGTTTGAAGATCTTTTTGAACAAGGTTAGACACAGGTGTACCAAACTACATAGCACCGTAATTGCTAATCAAAAAGGTAGACATTAAGATGAGTCGAATGAGGCTAAGATTACATGGTAGACAAATATTTGCCAACTACCTTTGAGCAATAATGAATCACGGGCGCTTGGGTGCAAGGTTTAGCTCATGACTAGCCCTGCGGCCACATTGTAAAGAGCTGGGTGTGAATACACAACGAACAAGTTGGAAGTGTGGTTCATAGCCAAAGGGGCTGAAGATCTGTTTCGTTGGAATTAAAATATGTACTTGCTACTTGTGAGTTTGTGGATACACGTTTGTCGATCTGCATTCAGTACATCTGATTATCTTGTTAATATATAGCAGATGACAGATTTAAGCGACAAAAACAACATTGAATGCTCCTGGTAAGATATTGGGCCATCACATTCCTGGTTTACAGCAGTGGATTTACAAGGCTAAGACATATTTCCTATTTCATGATCATGGTAAGGGCTCTGTCAGCCATGTAAAACAAGTCATGTTTTACATGTTTTCAAATCAGTTAGGAAGTTAACATGGGTCATAAAAAGTTATTTATGACATTATTTGACTCTAACTTGGCTTTACATGTAACATTATAATCTGGCTGAAATCATGGTTAATTTTAATATTTCAAAGTTGTACCAACACAGACATATGGAGAACAGAAAATATATAAATAAGCCTATCTCAGCAACCATGGGCCTGAGGTGAGGTACAACCTGGACAATAGCAAGTAAGTCAGAGGACCAACACTGAGAGACAAGCAACCATTCACTCACTCTCACATTCACTAATTTACACTATATTTCCACAGGTTTTTGCTCACCCACCCAATTAACTGAATTGGATTATGGTGTGGGGTTGTTTTTAGGAGCTGAGCTTGGCCCCTTAGTTCCAGTGAAAGGAACTCTGAATGCTTCAGCAGACCATGAGATTTTGGACAATTCCATGCTCCCAACTTTGTGGGAAGAGTTTGGGGATGGCCACTTCCTGTTCCAACATAACTGCACACCAGTGCACAAAGTACAGTCCATAAAGACATGGATGAGCGAGTTTGGTGTGGAAGAACTTGACTGGCCTGCACAGAGTCCTGACCTCAACCTGATGGAACACCTTTGGGATGAATTAGAGCGAAGGCTGCGAGCTAGGCGTCCAACATTAGACACTTATTCAAAGGGTGGGCCAACGTCATATTAGTAAACAAAGTGCCATTCAAATGAGGTATAAAACTCTTATCCAGCGTGGCATCTCATATTACACCAGCAGAGCACTGGATCACTCCCCCCTTCTTTTTTTTATCTAAACTTCTAAATAATATTACGGAGCTGTGGGACTGCTACATTAGAGCACTTCAAGAACATGCTTTGGAACACAAACAAAAGACACATCTTCAAACTGTCCTTTTGAAATGTATATATCTTGTGCATTTGTCCTGATTGTCAATGCCTTCAGGCATGACAATATTTCACTACTGTTGTATAAAATAATAAAAAAAAAAACAAGCAAACAAACAAACAAACAAAACCCTCTGGATTAAGAATGGGTGACATAAGTTCATATGCGTGTAAAGGCAGGTGAGCTAATACTTTTGGAAATAAAATGTAGATTTACCAACTGGCCTATACATGCATATCTTTGGATGAAGGGAGGGAGCTAATGCCTAATATAGAAAGCTTTGACATGCTACCACTTGCTTAACACCAACTTTTTTGGTAAATGTCAAGTCTTTGACACTGAGAAAAAAAATCATTACTAATTATCTTGAAAAGGTAATGGAGAGTTGCATATATTGATTTGGATATGCTGATTCATCAGTACCTCTTCATGCTAGGACATAGACAGCAGCCCAGTTATGGCCTTTTTTTAGCTGTAACCATTGCATGTAAATCTATGAGTCATGTCCCATTGATGTGGCCACAGTCAACCTGGAAGAGTCCACTCCCCTCAGGACATTCCATTCATTAGTGCCCTGCCTGAACAACTATTCTGTGATAAGTCCACTAACTGACAGCAGTGAGTCCAGAGTTCTTCCTTTTCCCTCATTTTCTTTCCTGTTTTTGACTTTTGTCGATTCCAGAGTAACATATGTCTATTTTGTGCTATGAAGAATCAGCCAGTGAGTAACACAGGAAGTGGATGCCCTGACCCGTGACCCCCCCCCCCTCCCTTCTTTTTGAATCATGACCTCTGGCTATAGCCACGTGACACAGCATGGAGACATCCAGGCTGTCAGGACAAACACAAACCAGGTTGAGCTCAGAGATTATCAGTGATCTGGAGCCTCTTTTCGAAACGTACACCAACATGGTTTGAATTTCTCCTGTCTACCAGTGTCATTTTCCAGTAGCTAAGATGACAGAGGGCTACTGCTGATCAAAGAGAGAGATTAACAATACAAATAAAAATGAAAATAGAATACGCAATATTTAAAGATATAATTTAGGATAAATTTAAAAATCTTCTCACACATTCTCATGAAGTATCAATACCACCACATCCACTGGAAACATACCATGATTACAAAATATTATTCTTATTGTCCTCTTTCCAAAAGTCTAATGCTGCAAGAACAGCATGGTCTTTCTACTATGTGTATAAGTCATTTTCTGCTCCGTGCTAAAAGCAGGAAGGCAAACATCATCCAAATGAACTCTCTCATTGTGTGACAGCCTTGACCTAGTAAAGCACAAATAGAATTCCAAGTCACGAGACACATGCCTTGCACATGCCCGAGATAAACAGATTTGGTCGGCAGTTTTTCTTACTGTTAAGACCTACAGTATGTATGACGTTTTTTAGCATGCCAGACATACTTCTAGACACCCTACTGTAAGCAGCCAGAAAGAAGAAGTTAGATATGGTTGAAAAATATGTACTTCTGTTGACAAAATCTAAATGTTAACTTTATGCATAGCTGCCCAAAATAACACACAGGCATCTAAGAAATCCAAATGCAAATACACAGAAGACTATGTAAGGTGAACACACTGATAAAACTTTTATTTTTTGTTTTTACAATCCTTTCCCTTTACGCATTGATTTATTTGCTTTGGTGGTTAATGGACTGATATTTGGAGATGAACAGAAGCAGTATGTAGAGCTGTGACTCCTGAGACACTCCCAACCATCTCCTGTACTCTTTATTACTCCCAGGGGGATGATAGATTGACCTGGGAGCATAAGGGAGGCCTAACACTGTCCAGCTGGAGTTTTGCAGCAGTCATGAAGCCTCCATATGCCCAGTAGAAAGGGTCAACCATCTATGGTTACACAGACTTCTCTTATCTCTGTGAATGAAGGGCAAAACACTCCATATAAAGACCAAAAATACAAAATGAATTTAAGTTAAACTGTTCTAAATTGCAGGAAGGCAGGAACAACTCGCATAAAAATAATAACACTGTTCCACCCTGCACAATTATTTATAGCATATTTAACCACATATTAAAGCTGCCATGTTATCAAATACACATCAAATAGGACTAACTTATTTTTGCCTGGTCTGACAGTGGGATCTAATTTTATCGCTGGTAATTTTTCAGTGATCCACTTTTTACAACAATGGAATGGTATAATTCCAAATACAGTACATTTTTACTGTAACATTTATGAGAAGTATTTGACAATCTATTGCAACAATTCATGTAAATAAAATAATATGGCTTAAAATAGGTTGAGCATCAAAACTAAGTTCAATTCCCCATTGAGAATTACTGTTCAACTGCCAGTTGACATGTGTGATGTCCCAGTTAGGTCACTACTTTCACAATAGTTATAATCAACGGCTGAATGTTAGGTATTTGATGGGAATAGCCAACATTTCCAGGTAAAAAGGTTACCAAAATGTTGCAACTTTTCTTAGATTTGGGGAAACCTGTTTAATCATCTAATGGCTTGTTCTAATATGAATGATCAGTGAAAAAGTGAGACTTTAACTTCTTCTTCTACTTCTTCTTCTTCTTATTATTATTATTATTAATGATCCTTAATCTGCTGTCAAAGTCCATTAAGGGATGCTGCCATTGACTGTTGAATAATGGCTGCCAGATATAGTTAAAGAAAGTCAATATTTCAACATTGGATTAGTTTTGATAGAAACAACACTATAAAGAAAACAAAATAAAAATAAAATAAAAATAAAGTGAAGAAATAATGTGAAACACTGATAAATATTGCGACGCAAGACATGGTGTTTAATAAGGTGGAGATAACTGTTGGTTCACATTGGTTTATTTTTTAGTTGGCATAGTTGTATTTTACATTACTTCATAAAATAAAAGTAAGAAGGCTAGCAATACTGTTGTTGTGGGTGATTGGTGTGGTTGGGAAGGTAACAATTTCTGTGCAACACCAGCTGGGACAGCAGTTCCCCTGATTTTCTCAGATAAAATGCAATATGTCTCTCTTGTCATTCAAAGCCATGTCACATGTTTCTGGAGCAAGTCACAAACAACAGTATATCTTTCCAGAACAATGGCCCTGTTCTGTCCAAAGACAACAGCCTCTCTGACACTTCAGACCAACTAGACATTATGGATGCAGAGAAATAAAACCATGTCATTGTCTGAAGGAAAATCTTTCATGCTACAGAAACCACCAAAAGACAAAAAAGACTATTTTGCTTTACAACTTTTATTGTTAATAGTTTAAAGGCAATTGGTTGTATTCATTTGAAGGTTTTCTCCTCTACTACTAAAGCCAGGCTTTTCTGGCTCATGTTTCAATGCATGCATATTGGTAAGATGCACTTAAATGGTTCACATGACAGTTTTACTGCCCCTGCAGAAAGATGGGCAAAGAGGATTAAGACCCTACATGTTTACTATTCATCAGGATACAATGAAAGCTATTTGAGAAAGGGATTGTCACATACAAGAATGTCTGAAAAAGGGGCCAGTTCCAACCTCACAATGAAACAGAATATATGGTTTAGAAATTCTGCAGAAGAAAATTAAGTTGAAGCATTCAGTCTCCCAAAATGCAAACTGACCCTAAACTCAACCACACAAATACACAATTAGCATTAAGCTGTCAAGGAGTCCCTTAGTCAGCATGCTAATACTAATCGCTCTAGTGCTTGAATTATTGGCAGCTGTTAAAAGAGAGGTTAGCCTAGCCACAGAGGGTGACAACACGTAGCAAGTGGCCTTGTCTTTAACCATTCAGGTCTGCAATTGGGTTGCGGTCTGTGAGCGACCACTAGGTCAGAGGTCATGACCAACACATCTTGATTAGAAAAAGAAGACATTTAAGGGGCAGTTTGGTCAAGAGGGACATTTGGTTGAACAAGTGGATGAGTCAATTGGGATGAGCAGAATAAAAGGGTCTGGTCATGTCAGGTCAAATAATAGGTACTTACAGTTTTGCCACACAACATAGATCCTTGACCAGAAAACAGCATCCTCTTAGAGAAAAAAGAAAACAAATACATCAATGATACCAATGTTCTTCTGTGAGGGTAACTGCAGACCTCACACTTAAACTTTTTTCTTGGAGTCCAATAGTATGTGGTCAAATGACAACTGTGACAAATGTACAGCAGAAAGAATGAAAAGAAAAAGGAAAATGCCTTTGCCCCAGGACATGTTGCAGCTGCCAAGTTTCTCATAAATACAAACACTGGTCAGGGACCAGGTCAGATGGTGTTTTTCAATCAATTATTTAGTCAAAATGCAACCTTCTTTCTCACTAGGGTTACCCCATTAATACATGAGTGACTTTGATTGAAGTGATGTCAAAATCCCCATTATAGTAGTCTACATATTTTATTCACAAAAGACCAAAATATCAGGTGTTAAAACTAGTAATAGCTTATTTTTAATTTGATGGCAGCAACACATCTCAAACCAGATGGGACAAAGCGACAAAAAGTGGAAAAAAGGTTTTCATAATTAAAAAAGCTAGAGTGAGCATTTTGCAACTACTGTAATTAGGATAAATGGCAACATTTCAGTAAGATGAAATGTTGATTAAATGAAATGATGAGGAGCATATTAGAAAAAGAGTCTCTGTTATTACTGGATGTACAAGATGCTTGTGATTTCAGGCCCTCAAGCAACACAGCATTACACAGATCCTGTGCTAGAAATCCCAATTTTTAGTCAAGAACACTTCCAAAAGTGAAAAGTAACATGCAAAGAAGAAGCAATATATGAGCATGATAGAGAAACACTGCTAGACTTGTGATTTGCTGAAAAAAAGGGTGTTTGTTAGAAAGATAAAAATTTGGATCAGCTGGCCAGTTGGATGATCGCCCTGAATCACTCATTAGCCTAAGGAAACATCTGTGTACGCATGTCCTACTTTCTGTCTTTAGTGTGGGTTCTCAAAGTATGTCTCTATAGTGGTTGGTGAGTCTTCCCAACAGTCACAGCCCACAACAACAAACTGCACTTCTTTGACTGAAAAACCACATGGTAACAACAGACATTAGTATTTGCATTAGATAAAGTTAATTAAACTAATATCCTTTGGGGTGCTGAAAAGTGGCAGACACAGGAAATGAAGGCCCACGAGGAATAAACAAACAACATACCATGCGATCAGGCACCCCGAGAGGCAGTTAAGTGACCAGGGATGAGACTGCTTTAATGGGGCACTAAAACATGCTTGCAGTATCCATCTGGAAGAGATTCAAGAGGAATGTGGTTTCTTTGCAAGTAATGACCAGCGACAAGACGTCACACCACCAATGGCACTTTCAAGACCAATGGCCTTGAATTCCTACTGGTGAAGGCTGGGAGCAGTGGTGTAAATGAAATGAGCTCTAATGCATAAGGCGCAAGTTCACCAATACTAATATCGCATTTTAAATAATTTAGTTAGCGCTGTATATCAAGTGGTACACGCTTTCAGTTGAGTTTGTATGTGTTTTCCCAGCTATAGCTTTGCTTTTGCTTTTTTAACTGTAAAACTCCCATGCCAAATTATTGTCGCAGAGTTTTTGGCTGTTGTGATTGCTTTAAGCATAAAAACTACTAAAAACTACCAACTACTAGACAAAACTTTAAATTTAGCTCGCTGTAGCCACAAGTCCAAAGCTGTGGTCACTGTGCACTAGCAGTCACACTCAGATTGGTGTGCAGAAACCAGCAGCAGTGGGTCCTGAGATCATGTAGAGCGCTAAGACGAGTTATGTCTTCCTTTACATAGGCTAATGTTTGAGCAGGTTTGATTCCTGCACTTCACTTAGAAAGTGAAAGTCTGCCTCGCAGACAGAAATGAGCAAGCATATTGTTGCTGGCTGTGCTTTTACGGGGACAGGTCTGGATCTAAGCAGGGCTTATTCTGGTCAGGGCTCGCCAGGTCCCTGTCTGAGTGGTCTGAGAGCGGCTCTTCTTCCATGATTGGGCCTGGTCCCGGGGGGACCCAGACGCCTGCAGCCATTGCAGAATGTGCGTCTGGGTCTATGGGTCTATTATGGCTATGGCGCATCTCCTGTATTTAACAAGCTTAACACGTAGTCTGTATATTTTATACACTGAATTAAACAATGCTGTTAGGACTATATTACAAAAAATATTTATAAGCTGCAAATAGAAAATGTATTTAGATCAATATGGGGTTTGACTATAAAATAAAACCTTTAATAATACTTTCCATATGTCAAAACTATGCATTTCTTTGTGATTTTCTGCTCAGAGACTGGCCATTGTGTATAGAGTGCATCAGTCTTGGCATTGGTGTGAAAATACTTCAGATATGCTGTAAACTGGGTTGGTACTATGGCAATACACAGGTTATGAATAACTTTGGTGTAAGAATTCATAAGATGTGTAACAAGGCAATGATAATTGTAGCACAGCATGTTATAATACTTAACTTAACTTAAAGATAGAGGTTTAGGCTTAAAGTATGCTCCAACTTGAAGTAATGCTATGTTTTTTGGCTGTTATGCCTTCCCTACATTTTGCCTTCATGCATCACAGAGCAAATAGATGAAAATGCATATGTTCGTAATGGATTGCCCATGCTAGTTCTTGTGTTTGTCAATTCACATCCAACTTCATTATAGCTTTGTACACCACCTTTGTTCTTTGTTTGCTATTTGCAATTTCATTTAAACTCAGCAACTTGAATCAACCAGAAGTATTGATTAAATCTAGAGACACTGGTGTTAATAAAGCAAGCTCTGTTGACACCAAACAAAGCACTCGAACCTTCCTTTTTGCTGACTGAAGAGGTGTAGGAGACTGTAGGAGTGAGCTGGCCTAAATTTCTGCAGTGTTAAATCAGACACTCTAGAGTGCCCAGGCAGGAGAAAATTCCACAATGTGTGTAAATATTTGTCCACTCCATCTTGGGAATCCCAGACCGTGCCAAATCTGTGAGGTCTGCGAGTGTCGGCTTTGCGAAAAACCTGATCTCCAGCTCTGAGTGATGTCAATGGGCACTTGAAATAGCAGACTGCACGGTTCCAGCTCAGTGTCTAGAGTTTTGACTTTGTGATGCGTGTTTGCTTAAGGTTATGTGCTGAATCATTACCTTGGTGTTGAGAAGTCAGGAGGGTGGCTCAAGAATGGTATGTGTCATTTTTACTACAGGTTCATGGCACTTTTTTTTCCCCAGAAATGGCAGTTAAACAAGGCAGATAAATTTAGGAAAAAAATAAAAGTGAAAAGGAATGTATGTGTTAAACAGAATGTATGGAATTGCCTTTTTGAGGTAATGACTTATTACCACATTATAATTATTTTTAAAAGATCTTGAGAGGTTATATGCTGGCACACTCAAAGAAGGGAAGCGCCGATCGCTTGTCGAATTAATGGCTACTGGAGAAAGTTCAAGGTTCAAGGTTCAAGGTTTCTTTATTAGTACCCAAAGTAAAAGACAGTGTAGCACAGGTTACGTTACACAGAAAAACAGCACAAAAAGAGAAACATTAATACTCAAGGGAAGTAAAACGTGAATAAAAATTGGCAATGTATTCACAAGACATTTATTAATTCTAGCCACACGTGCACGCCTTGTGCTGGTCTCAAGCCTGGATAAACTGAGAGTGTTATGTCAGGAAGGGCATCTGACATAAAAAATGTATGCCAAAACAATATATGTAAATCACCGCATACTAGGAGGTAGATGATTGGCTGTAGCGACCCTGGAAAGCATAGTGAACATAGTATTTCAATATGGCAGTTTTGCATTTTGATTATTTTTGAGAAAAAAATGCTAGAAAAATGTGTACATATCATTCACTCATGCAATTTAAGTAGCAAGCCTAAATCTGTTTTCTGGATGCCTCAAAACTCACTGACTTTAATACACAGCCAATCAGCAACTGTCTAACTAATAAAGCAGCATAAGGTCCCATATAGAGCAGAAGTCCCATATAGTGAGTTTGCGTGTTAAAAAGAGAAAGTGACGAAAGACTGAAGAAGAAGCGGGAGCCCTGTAAGACAAGCAAAGTAAACAACTTCAGCGTGAGCTTGGCGGAGTCACTGGGTTTAGCAAAACATTCCAGAGCGTTCGAAACAAGCGCGCTAGTGAGTGCAAGAGGCAGAAAAAAGGGCGCTTTAAATCACTGAACAGGAACAGCTCTGAAGGACTCCAGTTCAACCATAAATATCTCAAGTGTTCACCTTCACACACCTACATGTCAATTTAAGGGACTGGCAGTCGTTTTTTTTTCACAGCAGGACAATAAGGACAAATGACTGGGCAAACCTCATAAACTAGGACATGACAATATGGCGCAAGCTCTTGAAATGAAATACAGTATAGCCTCTTCAGAGTAAGTTTGGGTTGTACTTCAATCTATCGAGAGATATAGTATGAAACAATAAAAATAACATGGACATTTTCAGAACTTGTACCCCCAAAGCAGTGTTTCCCAAATTTTATGAGACACATTATTCACAAATCTGGTTTGGTGCACCTCAATAATTTTTTGTGTAGGTTTGTGGTATATGTAATTTCTTTATTTAAATCCCCATTTATGCTACTTTGTCAGTTTACTTTATGGTGTCCTATTAATTATGCCTATGAACTATTGACTTTTTTCTTTCTTTTCTTTCTTTCTTTCTTTCTTTTTTCTGAAAGCATATTAAAGTATGTGCATGTTTCTATTTTGAATTTAATATACCAGTTGAGCAAATTTATTACTTAATAATAACACAAAAATTACTATTTAGCTATTTTCTTTTGAGTAGGTATGAAAAATCATCTCTTATAAAGTAAAAAAACTACTCATCAATAGTCATATCAATCAGTCATATCAATCTCATTCTCACAGCCTTTTTACGACGACCATTTAAAGAACTTTTGAATAGGTCCACAACAAGGCAAGTTTAATTTGACTGATATGTTTTGAAACTAACTGCAGTGATAGAAAGCAAAAAAATCCGGATGAGGAGGCAGAGCAAGACAATATGTCCTTGGCTCACATCCCACAGTCGTGTCTAGTCGCGTTCCAGTGTAAACTTATAGAGAACACATGTGCGTGCTTCTCCAGTGACTCAGTGCATATGCTGTGAGGTATATACTGAATCAAACAAACAAACAAACAAATGTACAAACAACCTTTTTTCCTGAGCAATTGTTTAAGTGCATGTATTATCCATTAGATGCACATGGGCATGAATAAAAAACTATGTTTGTGGTCTACTTCCCCACAGGGCCGTTGTTGGGATGCAGGGCTAACAGTAGACTGCGTCTTCTGCCTTGATAAAATAATAGAGATGGTATTTATAGACACACAAATTGAGCAGCTTGGCCTAAATGCAAAAGCACACAAACTTGACATGCCAACAAGGAAATGGAGCCATGAGACAACATCACAGTACATGTAAAGGTGGCCAACAACATTATTAGCTACCTTTGAAGTTTTTTTTTTTTTTTTTTTTTTTTTTGCAACAACAACAACCACTATCGAGGACTGATTGAAAGTAGCTTGAAGATAAATCAGGTACAAAGCATCTATTTTGTGACATTAATGTATCAACATCCTCCATGACAGCTAAAGAATAAGCTAAACAAGTTGCTACAACTGCTACTACTACTATGAGTACTTGTACTACTATTACACAAGATAATGACACACATAGTACTTCTACTCATTTAGAGACATAACAAATATATACCCAAGTAAAAAGTACCACTTTTGACCACTGGTTCATTTTAAGATGACAGATAAATAACCACATCATAAAACATCACAATAAGCTGTGATGGGAAATAAAACAGCCCTCAAATTATTGTAGCAGTGTGGTCTCTGTCCATTATGACATTTGTTTTGGGAATTCTGTTTTCAATGGTCTGGAATGAGCTGGGAGAAATAATAAAACCCAGGCATGCATGAGACACATGTCAGAATCAAAACCACAAACATGCTGCTTGTTCTCACTACAGCTGAATGCCACAACAAACAGCAAAAGAGGACGCAACTGTAAGCAAAGGCTAACTGATCTTAAAACATGTTATTTCATTTTCTATCTAGATTATTTGTCCTATTACTAGATTAAACAGTAAAAGTTCTGTCCATTCTTTCTTTTAGAAGCTAATTTGTTACATGGCTGCCTGCTGCCTTTCCATTCAGAGGGATGACACATTGGTTAGCCCCTTTTGACTTCCTCTTTGGGCATCTCTGAGGCGTGAAATGGCCCCACTGGGTACTGAGGGGCCACAATGGACCTGGGACATCTGTGTGGGCGAGCAGTAGGCAGGGCAGGACTACACCGGAACAAGTGTATGGACCTCCTACCAGCCCACATTTAAAACGGACACAAAAGACCAATAGTGAGGTAACAATAACACACTTGTGCACAAGTAGGGCCAAACAACAGAGCTATGAAGCTGCATACATGTAAGGTTAGTTTCAACCTTTTCTAAAAAGCATACACATATAAAACTGAAAATGCTTGGAGGGGGGTGCACGGTGGCAGAGCGGTTAGCGTTCTCGCCTCCCAGCAAGGAGGTCGTGGGTTCGAGCCCCGGGCGGACCAATACACACCATCACACGAACTCTCTGGGTGGAGTCTGCATGTCCTCTCCGTGTTACCGTGGGTTCTCTCCGGGCACTCTGGCTTCCTCCCACCGTCCAAAGACATGCATGTGTTAGGTGAATTGGTGACTCTAAATTGACCCTAGTGAATGAGTGTGAGAGTGAATGGTTGTCTGTCTGTGTTCGTCTCTGTGTTAGCCCAAAGTTACTGGGATAAGCTCCAGTCACCCGCGACCCCTAACGGGAATAAGCGGTAGAAAATGAATGAATGAATGAAATGCTTGGAGGGTAGACCTCTGCCGAGGCACTGTCCCTGTCTTGCAGTGGTAAAGATACAGTATTCAGACCTGGGCTCAAATTGAGAATCTTCTAGTTCAGAGGTAAATGTTTAGGTGTAACAATACAGTTACTATATTGATGTATCATTTTTTTATTCTTCCAATACAACTATATCGATACGCATTACCTTGTATCAAGTCGTAATCATTTTCTAGGTAGTGTATATCAATATGCATGGAAAAAAATCAATAATAGAATTTATAAAATTATAAATTGATAATAGAAATTTATATGATAAAATAAAACCAGATAGGTGTTTTTTAATGAAATAAAATGTTATATTTAACTTTTCTTTGCTCACTGTCTACTGGACATAATCAACCACAGTCATGGAGCTGGATTTAGAGTATACTCTTATGATTTTTGGCAAACAGTCACTGTATTAATTGTATTGATATGAAGGAGTTAAATTATATCAACTCATATCTTTCTAAATGATCATCATCCAATATCAGTCTTGAATCGTATCAAAACAATTCTAATCAATACATATCTAGGGCGGCAAGGGAAGCTTATTTTGATAATTGATTTATCTGTCCATTATAATAGATTAATCCGATTAATTGTTGCAGCCCTATACGTATTGTGTCATTGCAAAAATATGTCATTAGACCCCTATAAATGTTTGTATCCATTGAGCCATACATCGCATAGAGCTCACAATGGCAAATAATTGACACAAGTAAAACCAATCACTTGTTCCTTTACTGATCCATTGCGCCTGGAGTTTGTCTAATCCTTTAAAGAAAATCCTGAATCCAGACACATTCACAACAAAAAAGAGTAATTTGTTCCTTAGCTCATTAATTAACTTATCTTGAAAATGTCATCAAAATTCATTTGTCTCCAACAAACAAACATTGTCAAAAACATATAACCTTCCAGCCAGAGGTAATTATGTTATTGTAGTGCTTTTGTGGCTATCTGCCTGTGTCCTTAAGGTGGATAGAATAAGGTCCTTAAAGTGGAGCTGGGGGTTGACTCTGCTAAGACTTAGCACAAACACAGGTGGTCTGTGCTTGTCACTCAGCTTTAGTCAACTATGTCCTAAATCCTACAATTAGTGACATAGTGACAATTAGGTAAGCATTTGCTACAGACTTTATTGCAACAATATGTACAATTGTAAATAGCTGTAAACCATATTGTTGCTGTAAGTGGGCTAAAGTAGGGTCTATGAAGTACAGTTAACAAACAAATAATAATCAAAAAGATAGGTCTTGGTCCACATTCACACTATTCCCTGCATTGCCAGACGAATTAAGCCTGACCAGAATCATATTAGTGCCGTAAGCCTATTAACGTCCTTTCACACAACCAGTATTTCGATATAGCAGGGGAATCAACGGTCTGTCAATGTTATGTAATGGCTTTGCCCTCAATAGCATTAATATTAGTCACAGAAGCCTTCCAAGTACCAGGCAGAGGAGGGGTAAAACCAAAATTTCTCCATGATTACTTCATCAGAGATGTGGTACGACATTACAATCAAGGCTTATGTAAATGTTATATGCACAGACGGTACTCAAGCTGTGTCCTAATGTGAAAGCTGCATGGATTATCACATACTGTAGGTACATCAGGAAAAAGTGAATGTTAGCCTGTCTGACATATGAGAGGAAATAATTTACGTGCTGAGCGATGCTGACATAATTTACTGTGTGCCGTGTGCCCATGTATACTGTGGCAGCCATTTTTTTACATGGAAACTATGAGCCACTGCCCACTATAAAGTCTGCTTTTTTATAGACTACTACTACTAAAATAAGTACACTTGAAATATCGATAATGCAGTTCCAGTATTATGCAAAAGTCTTTTCTAAATCTAAACTAGAAGCACCCTGCCAAGGCGCTGGTCCGCAATGGTAAAGATATAGTGCCAAGAGAACTCAAACTCTTCTTCTAGTTCAGGGGTAAATACTCTCCATTGAGCCACAAAGCCCTCACATCTCAGAATCTACTAAAATGAATCATAACTGAAATTTTCATAATGCAAAATAAAATGTATTTATTAAATCAGTGTTACCAGCCTGTTTTCACACCTCACCAGGACATTTTCAAAGTACAAAGTACATACTGTAACTAAAATATGTGGGTCAAAACATCAAGAGGTGTAAGGGCATGATCTGAACTGTATGAACCAGAGGCATTTGGCTCTCAGGTTGCCTTAAATCAATATGTCACTCAACGTGACATTTCATGTACTTCCAGGTAGCCTTTGACCTCTTTGAATTGTGTTCACAGTTTGTACAGTATCATTTACTGATGGGTTGGAATATCATACTGCTGGCCTTAAGGAAGTGCTGTGTAAAATGCAGACTATAAGGTGGGGGTTATTAGTCCTTATACTTTCTATTCACACACCTCCACCGCCTCAGGGAGTCCTACATGAAGAGAGGGCTATGATTTAAATGGGCCTTTGCACACAATAGCTTGACAAAGCAGTGATCTTTCACATGACGTATCCAATTGACAGGGTGCACAAAGATCTGAGTGACAGGTCGGCTTTGTCAGAGCTTAAACAGTGTTATCTGCTGTTATGTTTCTGCCGCGAGCCGCAAACATGCTCAAATATGTGATGTGATCATTCAGTGATATGGGCAATGTCAACAAGACTATCAGTTTTCAGGATGCGTGATACTGCTCATGTCAGACAGCACGGTCCTCAAGAGTATGCCGCAAGTGTTATTAGCTAATGCTCATGCGTCACCAAGGATCACACACCGAAATAATGTGACCATCGCGTGGCGTAATCATAATATCTGCAGTTGTAGCTACTTCCTACTAAAAGCCTGTAATGGATTATCAATAATTAGGGCTGGGGGATATACAGTTTCATCCCAAATGAATTTCCCATGTACCATGATAAAGGCGAATTTAGGATTTGTAGGTGAAACAACCTTTATGCTTGTTTCACTCCATTACAACCCTTGAGAATGACCTCTTTAAATATTTCACAGTATATTTTATTTTTACTTGGATTGGTTGTTTGCTAAGACAATATAAAAACAGTTGCAGTTAAGGGACAACTATAATGCATTCTTATTTGTTTGCAATATGAACAGTACAGTGCAAATTATTTTTTGCACTCTCAGACTAGAGACACAAAGCACTTAAAAAACTTTGCACAGCAAACCCATAAAATATGATATATAAAGACAGGTGTAATTGAATCAAGTGTAATTACTTCATAGTTCCTTGACCCACATTTTAACTGTTTGCTCTTGCATTTAGGACAGTAAGCAATGTGCCTGAAACATCCTCAACTGTGCTTGTTGAATATTTATGACCTTGCTGCACTTCACTTCAATGGAGAGGTTAGGCCACAGGGTACTGACCTGTAGGCTTAGACATAAAACAGTCTAGCCCTCTGTGCCTTTGAAGCGGCACACACCTGCACCTGCACACAAATGAAGGTGAGTGGAGGAAGACAGACAGGGTTGGTGCATTTTGAGACAGACATGTTTTTTGCTTGACATAAGGCATCTGCAGCAAGTATTCCTTAAGAGCAATTCAGAGAGAACGTTCTACACACTATCTGTATTATTTAAAGGCTGCACTAGATTTAGCCTGGGAGTTACAGCACTAGTCTAATGGATTCAGAAGTGCATGGGCACAATCCACTCATTAGTTATACATGGACCAAAGCAAAAATTCAAGCAAGAGCAGTAGAAACAGGTAAGATAGGCTAACACTGCATTTTTCTACAAGTTTAAACAATAGTGAATGGACGCATCTACTGTTTAAACAAAAGTCTCATTTCAGGCACAAATACACTGAAGTCCCTGTGTATCGGTCCATCCCTGAGCCAATGACTAGGCAGTATTAGCATCCTCAAGTACACTCACAAAAAAATCTCGATAGGATATGCGTATTATACAGTATACAGTACATTACAGTTTCAACACACATGCAGAAGTGCACAGACTACACCTGTTATTGTGCCCCTCTGTCTTCTCACCTGACAGCCGACTCTCTCTGCTGCTCTTGCTCAGCATGTCCAGGGCTCTAGACGTTGAGGACCTGATGTGGTCACTGAAGGACCTCTGCAGCAATAGCAGCCTCATGGAGCGAGACATGCCCACTCACCACCTGAAACAAGTGTCAATGGACCAAAACCTGCTCAAGACTGTCACTTGGTCCCTGTCCTTCTGTCCCTCTTCACCAAAACAAATCCATTATATATTAGCCTCATATAAAATGTCCAAATACAAGATAACTAGTCAAGCATGTCTCTGGTCCTGCTCAATCCACTGTATCGGTAGTGGTTCTGCTTCCTGATCCGTTCTGCTCTATGCCGAACACTCCCGTCTGCTGCACCAAGCATCAGTGCAGCAAGCTGCTGGGACACATCCAGCCACTGCTGCAATGCTCTCATATTCTATTCTGTGTGTGTGTGTGGATGTGTGCGCACGTGTGAGTAAGTGCTTTCTGACACAAGCTCACTGCTCCCTGTGAATTCTTAAATGCTTCAAAGTCACGACAAGCAGCTCCCACGCACAGACTTCTTCCACTCACATCTTTTTTTTATAGCTCCTTCTCTGTGCTTTTTTCTGCCACCTTTCCCTGTGTGCACCTGCCCTGTCCTGTCTCCACACATCAGCATCAGTACCTGTTATACAACCCTTTGCTCAAGGACTTCCACCTGCCCTTTGCTCTCTCAGATAAAATTAAATTATGCCAATGACAACAAAAATCCTTGAGCCAGTACCAAGCCCTAACAAATGGAGAGGGTTGCATCAGGAAGGGCATCCAGCATAAAACCTTATGCCAAAATGAAAGAAGAAGAAGATGCCAACAAAGCAATTCTAAAGCAAGTAATTTAGTGGGTTTTTTTTTTACGTTACACAAAACTGAAAAAGCAGTGATTAAACCTAGGCTTAATGCGTTTTTAGTGATTTCCCACAGTATCAGAGGCTCAGCAGTGGCAATGGTCCATCACAAACATGACTTCACTGTAAATGCAAGCATTAATACTAAAACATACAAACAACAATATCAGGCAAGAGCAGTACTGTTCATCCAATAAACATTATGTAACAAAAGTTAAGACTCTAAAATGGCATAATTAACACAATGGAATCTATTACTTCTACCTTTGCTGAGTTGATCCGATAAAGCAGTTCTGGAGACTGGTAAGCAAGTACAAAAGTCTGAAATCTATAAAGAAGCTTAGTCATTGGCTATAAGAAAATATTACAAGAAGACAAAAAATGTATGCAGGATGATAGTGACATATACAGTCTATAGAGTGTTTTTATGAAGAAAAATTTTAAGTTAAGGGGAATATACTGTATTTGATGAAACCTCAAAGGATAATGTAATGAATCCTCAAGTAGCTACAAGTGATATGGACAAATCCAATTAATAGTGTAGCTGTATGCACAAGTCTTTACACATAGTATATCAAGTGTTACATTGATTCATCAGTAGCAGCACCTTCTCTCACACAAAGACAAAGAAAATGCCTCTGTGTGTCAGAGTATTTAACAGAAGTTTAAAATGAAATAGAGATTTGTGAGACTGATACAGAATATACAGACATTAGTACCAACATAAATAAAAGAAATTACAATGGTTTTGTTGTGCGCTACTTTTTACAGCCCATTGTATGAACTTTTAAATCCACAATAACAAAATCACATGAGTAGTAAGTGTTATAAGACTCAGTATTTGTTACACATAAAGAAATTGTACAGATTGTAAAAGGTGTTAAACTAATCATGCATATTATAGCAGTAAAAGGCTCTCTGGGTGAATGAGCGTTAAGTGCAGCTCAAATAACCAGACTCTGTAGTATGCACATAACTTCCAAAGTGATGGCAATGCACTCGGTGTACCTTAGAGCTGCTTGCTCATAGCATTGTGCCCATCATGGCCAATTGATTTTATGGGTTTGTGTGGACTGCATAGAGATAAGAGTGAATTCCTGCATGCACCTCTGTTTTTTCATGACCACGAGTTCTCCCTTCTGCTCTGACCTCTTGTAAATGAGAATTGGCTGAAAACAAAACAGGCTGTAAAATGGTACAAGACAAACAAAGGTGCAACAAATGGTGTATAATGTGATACAAAACATATTAAACCATTACTTTTAAATAAATTATTTTTATACAAACTTTAAAGAAACCTTTTTGCACACAAAATAACCAGCATGCCTGTTGTGCTAAAAAAAGGTGTTAACAAGTTGCTGTCACATCAAGCACCTTCAAATCTAACTGTATACCAACTGTTTCATGCACATATGGTTGACTGACTTTTTAATTATCTCCATCCCTGCCTACGAGTGTGCCTTTCCAGATTTACACCAACTGGGTCAATCAAGTGCACTTCCCCTGTCTGCTGTACACCTGGAAGAAGCAAGCTATAAACAAACTGCAACCTGGATATGAGGAAAAGTCCTAAAGGAGACTGAGGTGGAGGCATTCAAGGCAAAACAATGTAGTTTCCATAACCCAGGAAGGAAAGACTTACCAAATACCCCCCACATGATACAAGCCAGGGGTTAGGGCCTTGGTCTAAATCCCTTATACAGACCCAGACAGCTTTACCTGCCAACATACTGACCTAGAATTACAGCCAGGGGAGTTGAAACACGAGGGAAGGGTGTATCGCTGGAAAGACTTCAAACGGCATATATAAACAGTAAAATGGCTCAAAATGGCAGCAAAAACAATGCTCTATACTCTATTCTTTACAGTGCAGGCCAAGTAAGTGTCAGTATGTTGAAGTATGTATGTGTGGGTGTGCCTGATTATGACTGTAATTGTGTGCAAGTCCCTTTGAAGTGACCATCAGGCCAGGGTGTTAATCCATTTTTAAACGTCCATTCCTTTCCTTGTGTTGTGGTGAGGATGATGATGATGATGATGATGATGATGTGGGTCATAGTAGCATCAAAGTCAATAGATGATAACACTATGGGCTTCAGCTTTGATATATTATATACTGATATGGAATATTTCTGCATGTTTGTTTTGATGATTAAATTTAACCATGTTTTACAGCAGGTTTTCATAAGAATAAAAATGTCATCATAGGTTTTGCCTTTATTTGATAGAAATTGACAGGAAATGGGGAGAGAGAGTGATGACATGAAGCCACCAAGGCACCACATCATGGATATATTAATAAAACTAGATCTTGGACATGATGCCTGGCCACCAATTCCATTAAAATGCAAACAGCACACAAATGCCGATGTTAGGGTGCAATTTCTCCCAACTACAGTGAATCAGGGGGTAGAGAGGATTGTCCTCTAACCCGCAGGTTGGTGGTATGAGACCCACTCCGCCCACACTATCAAAGTGTCCTTGGGCATGCAAGACGGTGAACTCCAACTTGCCTTCTTTGTCTGTGTACACTGCAGTGAGAATGTGTAAATGAGTGTGAATGGAAGCTTTATGTAAAGTTATTTGAGTGGCCATGGAGGTAGGTAAAAACTATATAAAGACTCACCTAGTAGAGCGCATATACAGTACAACCGACTATCTAAGCGACCCAGGTTCCATTCACTCTCACATTATTTCCTGTCCTCCTACATTGTCTCTGATCAAAAGCTAAAAAGCCCCCAAAATATAAAAGACATAAATGCAGCCAGGCCAATACACCTTGAAGCTAGGCTTGGTCCTGAGCAGGTCATGTTCTTACATTTTACTTCTAATAATACATATTTAGGAGCAGTTTATTGTGTTGTGATTGTACTTAACACAATACATCAAACTTGTTATTTTACTGTGATCACATACAGATGCCGATGACCAGACTTCAGCTAACCACTTAGAAAGTCAATTACTGCTAATACAACTTAGATACTCAAGGAGCCTAGACCCCAACCACAAGGTCATCTTTGTGCCAGTCACAGGCTCAGATAAATGAAGAAAGTTAGTATTTTTGTTAACAGTAAGATAGGGACTAGGAATGCTAGTAAAAAGCCTATCCATGTAAGGAACAGATTTTCAGTGTTGTATGAAGCTCTATAGTCAATCACTGCTTATACTGTGTATACATTTATAGTTTTGCAAGTACATAATTCATCCATATATAGGGTTAGTTATTGGCACAGAGCCATGGGAAACGTGCAAACAAAAAGCACACTGACCTATTTTCTATTATGGGCTATACTGTTGTTTAATGTATATATACAGGAGAGGTGATGAAGCACATAAAAGGAAATAAAAGTTACAACACAGGCCATTTAAAGGCGTCTTTCTTTGGGAATGGGTGAGTCTTTTGTTGTTGTAACTCTGGGAGTCGAGTGAGCTGACTTCCTGTTGTAAATTCCCCTTCATGCGGCGGTTTCCTGTAGGTTAAGAAGATGTCCAAAAAAATAGCTAATAGTATTGAAACTTCGGAAATTGGTATTAAAAGATGAATGGTGCATTATTGGTGACTAGGGAAATTAGTTTTACTGTAAAATTGGTGGGAAGTACAAATTATTCTAAGTTTGAGGCACAGGATGGTGGATGGAGAAGCTGAAGCTGGAAGGCGGAGTCTTGGGTGTTGAGGCTGGCATGGGCTGACGCTAGAGGCCAGGAATGCGACCTTGCACAAACACAACACAACTGCTGTAACTGTGTATGGAGAAGCAGTGGAATAGGGCAAACTCAATCAAAGGTACAGAAAAACAAACAGTCAGTCATGAGCTATTATTGACTTGGCTCTAGGCTATGGAGCTCCACTGCATCTGTCAAAATCACAGATGATAGGTAAGAGGGATGCGCTCCAAGAAGCTTTAGCTGCAGGGAACTGAATTGGTAAAAAAGGAATTAAGGATGTGAGGATATTCAATAATTTTTTTTTGTAAGATGACAAAGAATTGAGACAGAGAGGGACTTTTTATCATGTGATTTGTACTGGAATCTCCAGAGTTCAGTAGCCTAGGTCAAGTGTCTGGGGTCACCACAACAAATCACCCATCTCCGAGTGTGTAGTGATTTGCATATTGAGTTGTCATTGGTTAAACGCCAGATGCCCTTCCTGACACAATCCCATCCATTTATCTTGGCACAAAGAGTACACGGGCTAGTGACCCTTTGTGGCTAGATTAGCGGGGTGTAATCATGTGAATCATGCAACCAAAAGCTTCTAGTTACATTTCTCATTCCTCTTTAAAACTCAATGACCAGAAAGTATGAATAAGACAGGGAGTATTTTAGGAGACAGACAGATATGATGGGATATTTACAGGAACCTCTCAAGTCAATTTGAATGGATGACCCATACTGGAATCCACAGCGGGCGTTAAACCACTTCCTCTTTGCTCAGCTTTCCTTTCTCTTTAACTGATGGGAGGGGCCCAGACTATGAGTCCAGGTAAAAGGTCAGGCTCTAACCCATGCTGATTGGAAGGCCATCATTGTGTTCTGTTTATACATTCTTATTGGTGTATATTTAGACCAGGAAGGCACAGCGTGTGAGCTTTAGCCCCTGTTAGCATCTAAAAAAAGAGAGAACATTCTCGGAACCTGGCATTTCCAATGGGAGCTGTCAACAGACTTTTACAATGATGAGGGCAGGAGTTAAGTCGACACCACTGTTGATTCTAAACAAGTATAATGCTGCACAAAAATAAAGTGATAGGAGAAGAAACCAATACAACCTTGAGTCATTAATTTTCTTCTGCCATATTCCCATTAGGAGTGGAGTTTGACTGGATCCCAACAACGAGGCCTAAAGTGGGGTATACCCAATGACTAGATAGTTGCAGGGCAGCCACAGGGACATACAGCAACAGACAACCATTCACTCCCACATTTATTCACTATAGGGGCAATTTTAAAATCACCAATTACATACGTATCCAGCCAGGGGATCAAATCCACAATCTCCTTATTGTAGGAAAGGAGGGCTAACTGCTTTGGAAAAAATTATTCCTGCTGACATGCAAAATCATTTAACACCTCAGAAAACATCTAAGGCATGTCCCAAAATTATAATTTGCTAGCTGATTATACTTGTGCAGAATGAAAAAGTGATAAATAGGGAGTAGGGCATTGATGTTGAAAAACATATCGCAAATCTAATTGTAATCTTAAGGTATGTCAGAAAATTGCAATTAAATATTTTTTCAAAATGCCACAGAGAAGCCTCATAAAGGGGCATCCTAACAGCAGGTTAGCACTTGTAACGATGCTGCAGCTAGACACATCCTGCTTTGTGCGCAGGAAGCCATGACACTGACCTCTCGCTTAGGTAGAGCCAGCACGGCAGGAAGGTCATCAAGCGTGCAATTACTGGACTTGGCCAGTGGAAATTTCTTCGTGATCAATGGTGTGCTTCCGCTGTGGCACTGATAGTAAATTTAACCATGAATGAACACTCTTTCATTGCACTAGCCTTCAGGGCATTGCTTGTGATGTAACGCTCTCACAAGTGTGTCATTCCCAGGGGCTAAAATGGAGATACACAGGGGGAGCTTTGAAGTGTCACAATGAACAGTGGGCTTTTTGCGCTTCATCAAGTACCCCAAAAACTGCGCCAACTTTTATTATTCCCCACCCCCTACAGAGTCCTGGCTTGTGTCAAACAGCCGCAGCCCTGGCAGTTATGTAACTTGCTTATACAGAGTCAAGACTAATTTAAATGAAGAAAAATGACCAAAAATGCTTGACCACACTTTGAAGTTGCCACTGTGCAATTTTGCTGGCTTTGCTGTCCTAGTAGAGGGGGCAGAGGTAGAAAGTAAGTATATACTTTGCGCAAGTACATTTTGTACTTTTAACATACTTTTACTTGTGTACTAGATTTCTTAGAGCAGTTTTTTTCTTTTATTTAAGAAATGTTTTAAACCTACAAAAAACAAAGTGGGTAGCTACTTGGAAGGGTCCTATAGGTTGTTTGAGCCAGGTTTGGGGCAGTAGTAGTGGTGGAAGTGGTAGAAGTGCAGTGGTTTACATTTAAAACTTTAAACTTCGTTTCACTTAAACTGAAATAGCATTATTTAGAATTAACATCTTCAAAGTTGCTACTGTGCATTTTTGCAGGTTTTGCTCTCCAGGTAAAATACAAGGGGCAGAGGTTGAAAAGTTCAAAATTTAATTTCTGAATTTATTTTAAAAAATATTTTGAGGGAATGTTACTTTTATTAAAGTAAATTCTTAAACTCACTAAAAACCTTGATGGGAAAGTGCAGAGCACAAAGTGTGAACATAGTAGTTTTACTAGAAGTGCAAGTGCAAGAAAGTACTTTCAAAAGTAATTACATACTTTACTCAAGTAGTAATTCTGTTGAGTATTCCTGCTCTGTGTCCATGAAGAGTTGTTGAGCGATTTGAGCTGAGGGACAGACAAGGGAGAGCGAGGACTCCCAGCAGGCTCAGAGACAGCAGGAGGTCATATGAAAGCCCTCGTCTCCACGTCCAACCACCTCACTCCTATTGTTTACTACTGGACAGCCCACAGTGATGGGGGGGGGGGGGGCATGAATTCTACTCTCCTGCTGCTCCTCTGAAAGTGTCTATCCATAGTTTCCTGATAAGCTTGTGCATTACCAGCAGACTGCAGACAACAAGGTCAGAGCCAAAATGGAGGCAGCAGTCACCACAGATTGAAGTCCCTCTTAAGATTGATTAGGAATAAACAGTGCCAAAGGAATGACGGGGCAGTGACTTAACATGTCAATGCAGAGCAAGCATTTTATCAAGAAATCAGAATGGACAACCACTTGCAAGTAATGTGAGTTATGCAACAGGAATGTATGGCAGTACAGATACACGCCTAACAAAAGAATGACACTTTTTCATTTGCTATAAATAGTGAAATAAACTAAGAATAAGGTAAATACAATACATTGGCATGATTTGTGTATCCGACTTGACATCCAGACTAGTTGTTATCTTGGAAGGGGCGACAGACTTGATTTGTTTTTTGGATAAGTCAAGCTATTCTTGTCTCCTGCATCTCATAAAACTAAAGTCTGTCTAAACATATACCTCTACCCTCTCATTGACCATGATGGGAACACAGCACAAGAACATGAAGAATATAAACTACAGCATATGACACAAAGTTTCAAAGCTTACATCAGAGTATATCTTCTTAATAGCTAAGCCCAATTTATATCAGCAGAAGTCTTTATGTATAAGAAATATTACTCACCACCTTTTTCTTTCTCAGATATGGGGTTGCTCTGTAAAAGAAAGAACAAAGATGGTACATTTTTCATATATTTGAATATCTTAATGCAGAAATAATGTTGAGAGAAAAAAAACATTACATGCTTACTGGGATGAAAAACATTTTCACCAACAATAGATAGGCTCAAACACCTAAGTGTTCAATGTGGAGTTAGTGGTATACATTGAAATAAAGGCCATTTTGTGGACTGGCTTATATTATTATAAATATTTAGTTAATCCAATTTAAATGTCAAAATTTCAGAAATTCCTATGCCTCCTTTGTGTGTGTGTGTGTGTGTGTGTGTGTGTGTGCGTGTGTGTTTGTGTGTGTTTGTGTGTGTAGGGCACCAGCCATTTGGAATGCAAAGGTCTTTCTTGACTCTGACTTTTGACCCCAGGGTTCACTTACTGACCTCTATAACCTGACCTGCTTTAATACACATTCGCCTCAGCCAAATCTGAAGATGCACAATTTACATGCATATTATGATTCTGTGGTCATAGTAAACACTATTATTTTGAGCTCCATCAAAAACATGCAAAGCAAAAACTGCCTTGATTGTTTTTGATTAATATTATAAAAGGGTCCACTAGCCCTATGGTTCTCAAATATCAATGGGGATTCTGGTGCTTTATGACACCAGTCTAGTTAACACAATGGCTGCTTTTATAGGAGATTTGTTGTTGCTCGGCAGTTGGCTGATTAATGCCAGATAAAGTGTTCTCTTAATCTCAATCTGCCTACTTCAGATGTCTTCAGAAATCTGAACCATCTCTACATAACTAACTTTATCTGAAAATCAGCATTTCTTTTTCTTTATGGCACAGCAGCTGACATCAAGATGAATGAGAAAAAAAAAACATATTCAATAATTTCATAAGCCACTGACATAAAGTGGGTGAAATTTTCTCTACTGTCAAACAACTCTGAAATTTATTGCTCAATAATGACCCATGAAGACTTAAGGGAGTACACCCCCAGAGACTCCCAATCAGTTGACATTAGTGAATCACAAACAAAACAACAGCAGTGAGCTGTGAGTTTTCAGGTGGATTTTACCCAGTGATAGTGCAGTTGTTATTTAGGATCTTCATACAGATGCCTTGTACTGTCAGAGATTTACATACATATAATTAGCATAATATGTTACCAAACAAATAGAAAAACATATATCCAGCTTGCAGGACAAGTGTGTTATCTAAATTCTGAAATCTTAAATAATAAATGGTACCAGCACACAAAATGAAGATGTGCTAAAAGGACGTATGATAAAAATGCAAGTGAACAGAACTCCACTTCAAGCTTAGAAATTGTCACCAACAAGCAGGAGACATAAACGAATGGAGGCTGACAATAAATGAAATGGAGACCAGCGCCAAAGACTAATGACAACTATTGTGTAAATATTTTTCTAGTGTAAGATAAAGATAAGCAATATGTTTTTGTTTTTTTTTTCAAATCCAAGCCACCACCTTATTTAATAGTTAAGCTACTGCTGCTATACAGCTTAGCCAGACGGGAGATGGACTAAGCTGTTTGTGAATAGTCTAGAGGGCTCCATAAAAAAACCGTGCTTGATTTAATAGTTGCTATATAGACAACTGCTAACCACAGACAGAAAGTAGAACAACTATGGTGAAATACATATTTTGTGTCCTACAGAAACTTGTGATCTGGTAATATATTATTATTAATAAATGCATAAATTCACAATAATTGAGCACTGCTCCAGGAAGCCCCAAGATTACTGTAAAAAGGCAGAGAAATGTGCCAAGGTGGGTTTTTTGGTGAATAAACCATAAATAAGAATAGTGGTTGAAGAATAAAATATTTTTTAAGGTATTAACTAGTATATACTTTAACAGTGTCTACTGTTAGTAGACAATATGGGAGATCTGCAGGACTTATACATTTTCTTAATATCACATTTAGGTTCAGCAGTGTCTCCTTTCTGTGGTGCAAACACTAAATCATGGGTTTCTGCTAATGACCCATGAAGTCATTTACCCACATTGTAAATCTGGCTTGTTTTTACTCATAATAACAACTACAGTTGAACAGTCATGACTGTGAGATCTAACGGTGTGAATGAATTGGTACCAGTGAGTACCACAGTCACATATTTTCACTGTGTTTTTATGCATACCACAGCGCAGGTTCTCCTGGTGTGGGCTACAGGCCAGGCCATGTCAGGTGTTCACTGGGGAGCACACAAGTATCAGCTGCCTCATTTACTGCCACTAATTTACTGGAAATGGCTTGTTCAGGGGCACAGGGGGTATGGTATGTGTTTGCTTAACACAAATGCTTTGCTCTGTGTGTGTCTGTACTGGTATTTCTCTACGATATAAAATGGCTTTGGAGCACCCAGAAAATGATTAGGTCCTGATGTGATATAATAAGCTATAAGTATAGATAATTACATAAACATACAGATTAAAAGCAGTTTTTTGTTTGAAGTTTACACACATTACATGATGTTTCTATTCTGTATAAATGCATGTGTACTTATTATATTGTGACACTTCCAAATGCAAATAAAATATCTATGAAAATAAAACCCACTGTGTGTTAGTGAAATGAATGTGCTTTCCTAATGTTAATAAATGCTTGAAGCTGGTTAATGAGGTGGTTTTATTATTATAATAATTCACTCTAAAAACTATTACAATCTAGCCACAAAGGTTCACAAGTCAGTGTAGTTTTTGTTCTGGTCCCAAGACTGGGTAACTGGAGAGAAGCCAAAAAGCCAAAAGGAAAGAAGAATAAGAAGTTCTAAAACCTACAAACATTCACAATTGTAAACAGACAGATTTTTGTGATGCAGTCACATCTCAAGACCAATGAGTAATGACTTTTTTTCTAACATTGTGTGTGACTCCGTGCTTTTCTGACAGTTACTGGCATGTAGCTATTGCACAACAAACTCTGATCGGTCCACTATGGCCCTGTGACTCCCAGCCCCCACTTGCAATGCAGCTGCAATGTGTGGCCACCCATGCTCTGTACTGTTTTAGGATTAGGGGGCTCAGGCTAACCCAAACCTCTTTCTCCACCACTTATCGAAAAAGGCTAAATTGGTGCAGATGGCTTAGGGTCAGGTAAGCTGGCGGCTGCAGCACCAGTCAGACAGGTAACAGTGTGATGGATGCAGGAGAGACCCTGTATATGTGGAGTGCACGTGCATGAATTGACCTGGGCCAAAGAGATGTTATCTAAACCTTTTTTTCTTTTTGTACCAGCATGAGTGCACACTTCTCCATGCTCCATCAACAATAAGCGCACATGTGTTGGAAAACATGGGAAACACTTTCATTTTAGCCCTCTCCTCTCCTTAAGGAAAAGTCAAACCCTTCTCCCCCTTACATAGTCCACAATGTCTCTGCTCCATATTTTAATGGTTTCCATATGGTATAGCTGGAGCGTGTCAACAGGAAGTGATGCGAAGGCTTGTGTAATGATGCATTGGAACATTTCCTGCAGAAGAGGCAGAGTAATGTCCAGATGTTTGATTTAACAGTCATTTGAATTGAAAGCAATTGCTAAGGCCAGTATTGAGAGTTCGGCCAGATTACTCCCTTAACATGTAAGCTGTCACACAAAAATAAAAATGTCCAAAATACATTTATTTCATTAGATATAGATAGCTTGTGTCAATAGACTTATAACTTAAATATAAACTTCAATGTCAAATATATCCACTTTATATACGAAGGATTTGTTGATATAGTATCATTAGCCTGATTTATTGGATATTTTCCTCCTAAAGCCTAAATAAAACCAATTTTTTAAGGCTATTGGCTGTATTCTCTATTCACTAAAACATTAAATAATATATCCATATTTCCATCTGTAAAAATGAAGAAAATGGTTCCACACAATATTCAGATGGTTTAGTTATACAAAGTAGAACATTAGAGAATAGCTCATTTGCAGATTATAACATTAAATTACACAAAATCTGCAATACATTTTTCATGTTGTTGCCAGTGATCTACTGGAGAAGTTTTAGAATGATATCTGTTGGTTACAAATTTTACACTATTCACCTGTAATGTCTCGCCCTAAGCCAAACTAGAGATATAAAATAATTTAATCTTTTGTCTTCTCTGAGGCATGAGAACATTTTTTTATCTACTGATCAAACTTGTATAGGCTTACATATAAACTTGGGTTATAAAGTTAATTAAAAGAGAATGAGAGAGGACAGGATGCACACACTTAAACACCGCTCTTTGTTTACAAGACCAAGCCAGAGCAACAAGCTTCTGGTTTCATGCGGTGTCTGGTGGGATTTAGTACGGGGCCCCTGGAGCAGAAACTGTGAAACATCCACTGGCCCTGGAATGCATCAGCAGACAAGACAATAACTCCTGTCTGTGACCATTAAACGCTTCCTGCCAAAAGTGACCATCATCAAGCTCCTTTTCTAAGTGTCAGAACCTGTTATGCAACATTAATAAGTAATGGACAATGAAGGTCTAAGAAATGTATAACTGCACAAGATATTTGTACAGTACAGTTGTCTGGCAAGAAATAAAAAAAAAAGACAGCCGTACGGTACCTACATTTGTTTTGGCTATCTGCTGAGTTACATTTTTATGTAACCATAACTTTTTAGGATTTTTTCAAACATCTTTCCAACATAAAGCCACATCCTGGACAGACAGTTGAAAAGTAGGGCACTGCATAAACAAAAGGTCGTAACCTCTGGGTGACAATTTACTGGCAACAAAATCTCCTCAAACCAGTTGAAAATCTTAAAAAAAAAATTGAGCATAACCCACAGGTACATATCAACTGAGGCAACTCATCAAACCTGAATGTGACCACAGATTCATAGAACACATCCTTGAGGTAGAAGCCCCAATTAAAACCCTGATGTAAGTGTGCCTAAATTGCACCTGGCCTATAATGCATTCCTGTGTACATGTTTGAGCGTCTACGGCGTGAATCAGTGTGTGTGCATTCTGTTTGTTTATTCGTCATGTGATTTATGGTGGATCATTATCAGCGGGCTGCAGGGAAGTTTCCAGATGCCCATATTTTTCCAGTCATTCGTAAGATTCAACAAGTACCATCATCCTGCAAATACTCCCTGCACGTTTACTGTCTTCCTTATATGCTTCGCTTCACTGATGCAGCGGGTGCCTTGGTGCCAGCTAAATAATAAGGGATAACAGATTCAAAAACACTGAAGCACACTGTTAATGATTCATCAGAAATGTTGTGATATAACGCAGTGGTTCCCAATTGGTGGGTTCACATGGAATGTTGAAAGGGGTTTTAAAAGATGTGCCAAAAAGGTCAAAGTAAAATAATTTAGAAAAACTTCAATCAGCAAGAGCCATGATAAAAATTGTGCCCAGGGATCTTCTAGTTCAGGGGTAAATGCTAAATTGAGCCAGAAAGCCTTTATATCCCACAATGGCAAAGTGTACACTAAAAATACAAATTATTTAAGTGTGCTTTTACTAGCTTGTTGAAAATTCAGACGGTGTTGAAAATCTGACCATTACTTTCTGTTTTGTTTTGCTAACAGAGTAACAAAATAACAGGCAATCTAACAAACCAATGGCAGCAAAAACCTTACAGTACAGTAATTAATGTGCACTACTACACACATTAATTATAAGGAAAAATCACAAATGAGAGCAACTGCGATTGAAGACTCAAAAATAAAGTCAAAGATTTCAATTAGCCCAATGTTAACTAAACATTTACAGCAGGGGAGAAGTTTTATTTACTTTAAGCATTTTTTTAAAGCCCTGATGTTAAAGATTTTCACCAGTGGGCGACCTTGAGGACACTGACACCACACAAACACAGAGCGGCCATGACCAGCAGCTATTCAAACCAGAAAATGGGTTTTGAGGCTCACTGACTCACTGTGGTCTTCTATGTGCTAAAAGCCAAATATGTGGGTGGAATGTAAGCAAACATAATTATCCCTGCTACATAAAGTGTTGACTGTTGGCCAAGGACAGGTAAGAGAGAGAGTGAGGGGGACCAAATAAAAGTTGTGTGTGGCTTAGGTCCTCTATCACAGGTGTGGTTTGGGAGAAAGGATGTTGGGGGACTGACAGGCTGCCAAACCGGATCCAGGAGGAAGGACAGAGCACAGAGCTGCTAGCAACCTTAGCACGCAAACCACTGTGATACTATTGTCCTTAAGATAAAGCGCTATCTCAGTACATAGGCAGCTGACAAGGAAATATGTATCTGTCCACAAGAAATTAAAATAGACATCTTGACCTGAACAAAACAAAAACATGATGCGATGCTCTGAAGTATGGTCGTCAAGGAGACAGAATACAGATCCAAACATACAGGGTCAAAGGTCACTCTGTTATGGAATGTTAACAGGGCTCATACATAGCACCGGGGCCTTCCCTTTCAGCATCTGCATGAAATGTAAGACACTGGTGTGCTAAATTTAACAGACAGGCCCGCTCTGTGCCTTGTCGAGGAGCAGTCAGAGGGGAATTGTCAGAAGAGTGATGCCGGTGTGAACCCTCAGCGCTGGAGGTGACTGATGTGTTGTTTCCGACTGTAACATTGAGAGGAAGGTGCTCAGGGGTCAGCGGCCTCCACCCGCTTCTATGGCTTGACACATCCTCCTCAGCCACATAGCGCTAAAAATAGACTGGGCTACATAACCAATGGCTTTCACAACACATGACTGACTAATGCCATTAGACCATCAGTTTGGTAAAAGCAAGAAGGGTTGTGGGTTAAATCTCCACATACTTCAACTTCCTGCCATTGTCCAAAAAACTGAATTGAATTGGTGAATCAATTGCCCCTAGTGAATGAATATTGAAGTGAATGGTTCTTGCCAGTGTCAACTAACTGGCCAATGTCTAAGGTGTACACTGCCTCAGACCCTACGATACAACTATATTGATACGCATTACCTTATATCGAATCGTATCATTTTCTTGGTAGTGTATAGCGATACACAAGATTTTGTTTTTATATATATAATATTGGAAATATCAATATTAGAAATGTGTATGTTAAAACAAAACCAGACATGTCTTTTCTGGTGTAAATTTTGTGTTTTTAATTAAATAAAATGTTATACTCAACATTTCTATGCTCTCTGTAATGCTGACATAATAAAGCCCGGCCATGATGCTACATTTGTGAGTAAACTTTTATAATTTTCAGCAAAAAGTTGCTGTATCAATTATCAATCTGAAGGTGTTGAATCGTATTGAATCGTATCACTCCAAATTAGCCAATATCATTCTTGAATTGTATCAAAAGAATTGTAATCAATACATATCGTATTGTTGCAAAAACATATTGTTACACCCCTAATAGTAAGTATAAGATAAAGAAATTGATTACCTCTAATATTAATAATAATGCATCATTCTTATATAGCGCGTTTTGTACTCTTTGTGTTAGTCCCAAGTCTGAATAAACAGCTGCAAACCTATGACAAATCAATACTGTGGCAACCCCATAAAGTAAAAGCCAAAAAAGAAGAAAATAAGAATCCCAGAGCCAGACAAATAAGAATTCTCAGATTTGCACATAGGCCTATAATCCCAATGAAAGCCACCTGCTTACAACACAAATATCCAAAACAAACAAAGCAGCAAAACACCTGCTACAATATAAACCTGCATAAAAACACTCACACACAGAGAATAGCATTTCCACCATAAGAAAAAAGCACCTGCTGTGGCACAACATCCTCTCATGTTGGCCCCAGATTCGATGCAAGAATAACAGCCACCTGCTGAAGGCTAACAATAGCCACAGGGTAAAGTTAGCCATGTGCCGGGAATCAGTTCACTTGAACCCAATGCCTTTGAAACAAGTGGTTGTAGGAATGCAAACAAATGTCTGTCCACATCAAATGCTATTATTGCTCAAATATTATTGTAGAAAAAAGTGCTTAGAATATTCATTGTCTTTCCAATTTGTTTTTAATGTATGTTCAAATTGTTTAAATGAGTGGAGCTCTTCAGCCAAGGGGGTTATGTTTTTGCTGAATGTGGTTTATTGGTTGTTAGTTCGTTAGTAAGAGAACTTTGTATTTTAATCACTTTCTCAAGAATGGACTGAATAAGATTTTTTTTAATTGGCATGGATGCAGGATTCTGTACTATTAAGAAGGAGGGCCAAAAATGCTAAAGCCAGCCACAAGGTGTGAGTAAAGGGACACATTATTGGTTTTAGTAGCTTCTTTACCATTATGATAGATCTAGAAGTGTTTCTCGTTTATTTGTATGTTGAATTCTAAAGAACAGGAACCTGCTGTAGACCAGTGACTTAACTGAGTCAAGACCTTCCCAAATTCTAAACAAAGGCAAAAGTGTTGTGTGTTGCTTCCAGCAGTATAGCTACTTTGTAAAGTCTATTGCATCAGACTAACTGGGCTTTTTAGAGCATCTGTCTTCATTATGAAAAGCATTTGTGCTGTGCCACTAAAAAGATCAAGTGGGCGTCACATTACTTGAAACTTTCAATGGGGTTGGACAGTCCTCTACAACTATTAACAAGTGAGAGGCTCTTTAAGAAGCCCTCATCTCCATGGTCTCAATTAATCACTCCACAGGGTTCCCGCTGTAACAAGAGCATCTGAGTAAACAGCATGTAGCTTTGTGGCTCTACTAACTAATCCACAGCAAGGCTTTACCTGTGAGGGAGAAAAACAGTCGTGACATGCATAAGACAAGAATGTGCAAAAGATAAATGTGGAATGAAAGATGTCTTTTTCATCTGGGAATTGTGATGCTTCCACAAGCTGCAGGGTTTTGTTCTGGCTAGATAAGAGGACTATAACAGAAACATCCTGTATATGGGTATGGGGCTATCCTATCACTACATCACAAGACAAACTCTCTGCAGACAGCCAATCACATTTTTCACTATTCCAGCTGAATAACCTGGAACTGACGTGAGAGTCCAGACGGCTGCCTCCTGGCCCTTTTCACTCTGCCCTCATTCTGAAGTCAATGGTGAAGCAAGGCTGACAAAATCATTAAGTGAGCAAGCAAGGGGTTGAAAAAGCACATCTCATTTGAAGCATGCCCCCTCACTCCCCCCCGATGTTGGCTTTTCACCTCCTAGACCCTCTCGAGTGACCTCTTTGTTGGGGCGTAAGGATCTGGAGCTTTGGAATCAGCTAATTACGGAGTTTTAACGTCTGCTTGGCTGAGCCCTAAGTGAAGGGGCGACATTCCTACAATCGAAAGATTAACAACAAGTATGTGCACTTTTGAGTGGTTGCTGTTTTCAATAATTCATCTGTACAAATATGACACTGGTGGGACCGGGACCACTGGTATGACTAATTATGTATTTGGATTAACTATTTATGTGTGTCAATACAAAATTTTTAGTACTAGGAATGAAAAAAAAATGCATACAGAACCTGTTGGTTGGGTAACAAAGTTATAGGTATAGTTTCAGCAGTCTATCAATAGACTAAATATTTCTTTAAACAAAAACTGCATTTCATTAAAGCTGGTCTTGTTCTTCTGATCAACAGCCACAGAGATAAAAAATACAAAATGGTCCAATGCTATCCTCCACTGTTGCCCTATATGCAGCCTACAGTAAAAAGTAAGCTAGAGCCAGGTTTGGTGTTCCTATCTATTGAACAAAACTATTTATGATGATAAATGGTCACGCATGTTATTTGTTCCTACCTTATTTTATTTGTATGTATCTAGATGTTGTCTCGTGCTATGCCAGTTATGATGTTAACATTTTAATTACTTACCCCATTTTTAGGCTTTGCTCCTAGGGCTTGACAAGGCTCTGAAGTGCAGGGGGAAGGGTTGTCATTTGGCTGTGGAGAGCTTCTCAGTGTTGCTGATCCGGATCCATCCATCTCCTGCACAGAAGAGTGGTAAGCGGCTATCATACAATTGTATGTATGATATAGTGATTTCACTTCTACACATTTACTTTAATTTGTTTTGTTTTTTTTATATTACATTAAGTGGAAAGTAGTTATTGATGTAAAGTGGTTGTGTTGTACCAGAAGTGTTCGTCGGTGGAGGGTGGGTGTGCTGCCCATCGAGGAAGTAGCACTGAGAGCATTCTCAATTTCTTGGTCCAGTTGGTCCAGCTTCATTAGCAGCAGTATCATTGAGTCCAGACGAGCTTGCTCACGCTGGACCATTTACAAAACAAAAATATGTTATCATCCTTCACTACTATGTAAAAACAACAGAAAATACCCAATTCTATAATGAATGAGAACTAATGAAAATATAGAAACCTGCCCTTTATTTATGTAAATTAACTTCTATTAACTGAATCTATTTATTACTTAGCTTTTTTTTCCTCAGACAGAATCCACAAGTTTTGATAAATGTTAAGTAAAACAAAATCTATTTGAATAATTTGAGCAACATGAGCAGAAACAGTCCTACAAGTCTTTTCTAGTGACCTCTAAAAACAAGTCTCACACTGACCTCAAGTGGCTGTTAATCAGAAAGACAGGTCACAGTCCAGCCCTCTGCACTTTCTATTAAGTTGTTTTCATGAGGTCTAAGCCCCCAAGAAATAGACTTGTAAAAACACAGTGAGCTTTTTGTTTCCACATTTTGTCTTTTATGCTGGCCTCGGGTGTGGCATACTGTTTTATTTCTAACTCAAGAAAAATCCCAAAAAATTATGTCACATAGTTGACTCAATATACCAAACAAACCTTGGTAGATTATTCTCCCCTAACACAGCCTATTTTAATGATGTTTTTATGAGAGTGAGCTCACACACTCACTCTATGTTGTGCCCAAATGATTATAGCACAATTTTAAGGTGTTCCCACAGCAGGACAGATCTTTAAATTGAACACGTCCTGTGGTAGTGAGTAGTGTAGTGTAGTGTAGTAATGTAGTGAGTTTGAGTGGTTTTAGCCTGGGTGTGTGCAGATGACAACATGCTTTTTTGTGACTAATGCTAAGGTGTTTGTAATTGCCATATGCATCCTAGACAGAATATGCTGTCAAATCCACAGGTTATGGCTCAAGCTCAGGGCCTTTCTTCCAACAACATCCCTAATAATGTCTTATGACATGCATTTATTTTCCAATTAGAAGCCAATTAGCCTGTCAAAAACAGTTCCTGTTAGGTTAGCTGGGGGAGCAAACAGACATCGTGGGCCATGTATGTCCTAAAATGTTCCTCATATTGTTGCCTTCACTCTGAGCTAGTGGCCCTATACATCACTAAGTACGCTCTATCTCTCAGGCTAAGTTTCACAATGAAACATTGTACGTGGTAAAACAATGACATCTTTACGAGACCTCACTGAATGAACAAAGGGATCATGCTCGACATGGCAAAAACCACCACAAAATGGGCAAATTGAAAACAAGTGCAGTAAGTCAGAAGGCTGTGTTTTTAGGGCATTCTGGCGGTTTACTCTTCACTTAAGGTTCCTTTCTTGCTTCCCCATCTCTTGAGGTTTCTGTTACATTCCTCTCAACATCCTGTTTTTTTACATGGGAGACAGTTCTCACACTGTGTGAACTCTGGGACCCCTCCTTCCTCTTTTCTTGCCTTTTTTTTCAAGCCCTTCTCACATGTGGCCCACAATCATTTACATAACTTTTTCTGACTAAACCAAATATAGTATAAGTATATCCTGTTGGCACTCTATTTTGCATCTATAGCCGTGATATATAACAGTATTTCATTTATAATCAGAGCAGACATGCAAAGAATAAAGAGCATTCAGATAAAAGTGTTGCCTGGTTGTCTGCTGGTGAGATAAATGACAGTTGAGCCTATTCGGCCTGGGGTCAGGATAAGGCTCGGTTGCTAAAACAAATAAACATAGTAACAAAGCCTAATATCAGGATCATCTGAAGCCATCACATAAACCAGATGGCTCCTTTTTACAAATCTAATGGCTTAGCAACATGATACATCACTGGATAATTAGAAGAAACAACAGAAATATCTTGTATCAGTTACTGTTAAAAGCTTTACCTTTTAGAGTGACCATGTTCCCTGCATGATTTATTTCTCAGCACTGGACCTTACCTTTCCACATTTAGCTACACTGTTTAAATTTAAAGTGCCTTTAACACTGCAGCTAACCAAATATAGTATTGAATATATCAAATAAGCTCAATCTGGACAAATGCCTCTATGATGTTGTCATTATTAATGAAAATTACCTTGTAAATATACTTTCTTAATTTGAATATATAACAACATATAAGTTATTGGCACACACTACAGTTTACTAAAGGCCTGGCATACAGTACTTGCATTTGGTCTTTCATGGCGGACGTTATTTAAGCTTTAGTCTCTATGCCCTTATAGGACCTTGTTTTGCAATGAGCTGTTGAGAAAGAGTAAAACATTTCACAGATCCCCCACTCACAGATCTCTAAGCATGTGAGAGTGAAGTCATTGTTTTCCATGAAGCTTGCCAGAGTGTGGGACAAAAATCATTTGTTGGCCTTCTCTGCATGGTGTATGTCATTTTGTGGAGTAAGTCTGCCACAAGGCATCACATTAAAAACAAATGTAAAATAAATACACTTGATGCTTTACCTTTTTGATGCGATCTTTGACCATGCCATCTTCTTTGGCCTCTTCTAAAAGTTGACCACCAGAACATGCATCGCCATTGGCTGTTTGGGCGGCCTCTTTCATTGTAGAGACTGTGTCCATAGGTGTGTGGTGTTCCCTCGGCCCATCTGCCACATCGGCGGCAGGTGAGTCACAGCGCTGATGACCAGAGGCTTGGTTTCCATGGCAATCAGCTGAGGAGACCTCATCACTGAGCCCTACTAAAGACAGCTGCTGCTCTTGGATCTGTTTTTCAACCGTCAAACCATTAGGGGAAGGATCAAGTGCAGTTAAATCCAATCCTATGTTTTGTTGGGCTGTGACTTCTGCTTTAACAAAGGTAGCTTCCGAAATAGTATCTAACTTAGAGACGCTCTTTTCTGAATGAGATGTGGTTTGGTCCTCACACACTGTCTCTTCGGGTCTTTTTTCCACTGAATTAATAATAGAAGTTGATGATATATATTCATCTGCACACCAAATAGTGCTTATCTGCGTGGGCTCTTCTAATGGATATTGCGGCAAAGATATTGTAGCATTAATTTCCTTCTCACCTTTGGCCAAAATATCACAACACTTCACTGGCTCAGTTCTTGCATTTCTGTGTTTTTCACTTTTTGCTTCATCTGGCCTGTCCATTTCACTAGTTTTCTGTAGCAATAACATCTGGTTGGCTATTTCACCATTAGGAGCTTCGGCCAATGGCTCACTAGTCTCTTGACAATCCTTCTCTCCATCTCGAATGCCTGTTAAATAATGGTCTTTATTTTCAATCAGGTGTCCCGGGTCATTCGGTCCATCTTGCCCATCAGCACAATCCTTTCTCCAGATTTCACATAGCCCTTTGTCACATTTTTCTTCTTCTGTCACTGGCATCACAACAGCCTCCACTGTTTGGTTAGCACATGACAACACACAACCATTCTCCATAATAAGTGAACTGTCCAGCGTTTTAGCAGGTAACATTGCACCATCCAAACTAGTGAAGTGATGACCATCCTCTACATGTGGAAGGTTAGAGGTCTGACTTAGTGTATCCTTAGAGATTTGAGGATCTGTGCTGTGCCCGTCTGTATGGCTCTCCTTTGTTTCCTGTTGATTTGGACAATTGCCAGGGCCCTCACCAGCACACAGTGAAGACTCATTGTTTGGACAGATAGTGAGGCATTGTTGCTTTTTACAACACATATATGTATTTTTTAAGACATTTTCCACAAGGTCATAACCCTGTCTACTCTCAACATCACAGACAGCAGTTTTCTCAGTGGGACTTCTGCTATCAGTTGCACAAGAAACATTTGTTCTGGATATCCCACTGTTTGGCTCATCCTCCAACTCCACAGAAAGGTTTGCAGTTTGGATACAGTTTGTCTCTAAAGCAGAAATGTCAGCATCCACTAAAACTTTAGATTCCTGCTGCAAACCACAATAAACGTCAATACTGTTACATGCAATAGGTGCAGCTACTTCCAGAGTTTGAACTATGACCTCTGTTGGCACTTGGTGGCATCCTTCTGGCATGGAGGCACACCTTGTCCGCCGCCCCTGTTTAGGCCCAGAAGTCACCCAGGATCCCCTCCTGCCCATTTCATGGCAGCACACCAAGTCGAGATCGTCATAGCTGTACTGCTCCTCCCAGCTCCTTTTCCTGATAGCTACCGGCATAATGGATATCCAAAGCTATCCCATAGAGCTGTTGATCTGAGGATAGGAAAAGTAAGAACAGAGGAGTTAATAAAACACGTGCATGAAACGTTAATGTAAAAAGTCTTATAAAAGTCAGTGTGTGGAAAATGTGTCCCTTATGGTGGTAGCAAACTTATACCTCCAAATTAATGTCTTTTACACATTGCATTTGCAACTACTAACTTAAAACTGCATCACAAAAGCATCAGAATTTTTTTTTTGACAAATAAATTGATTTGACCTTAACTGTACAATATGATAATAAGCTCAAAATTATTAATCCTTGTATAATAAACTATACTTTATTTTTTCTCTAGAATATAGCTTCAGTTAACAACCAATGCACTCCCTTAAATGAGAATGATGTAACTATTATGCAAGTGACAGCAGCACAAAACACCTGGATCCCTTTAGTACATCACAATATGGTGATGCTTAGATTTATCCAACACTATACACTGTTTTTCCTGTGTTGTTCTAGGTCATGTAAATGCAGCAGGAGAACATAAAGACTATCCAAGCAGGATGTCCTCTCAGCCAGCTACAACGGCAACATCTGCCACTCAAACAAAGCTATGGCACTCAGGAGTAAGCATATAGAAATAAGGTGAAAGGTGAATGTTCAAATTATGACAACTTCAAGACAAAATAACACAATATCTACTTAATAGCTGTCTTTAATATTGCATAGAGTAAAATTTTATAGTTGCCCTTTATAACTTTATTCCTTAGCTTGTAAAAGTGCCACCTCCTAATGTTTGAAATGATATGTTGAATACACTGTAACGATTAGAGTGGTTTACAGTCCTATAATCTAAAAACAGTGATTATAGTTATTACACATCAAGTAGTAATCCACCTCTTTGGTAACAAATCCTGCCGGTGCTTCAAGTTGTCTTTCCATTCATCTGATACAGCATAAGTAAACATTAATCCATATTATATCCGGAAGATAGGTGAAATTGTCAAGTCACTGGGAGCCCTTCTAGTTTTCAGTTGGCTATCTGCTCTGTTGCATGGTGGTAAAGCGGAGAAGCCAGTGGCAGCCTGAAAGCCGGGGAGCACTGAAGAGTCCGCACACTACTTCCATCTTGATCACATTAGAGTTTTTGCTGACGCTGAACGCAGAGAGTAAGGGTGGTGGAAGAGGGGCCGCCCCCCCCACTCCACCTCTGCTTTCCTCTGCTGGATCCCTTCCTCATCGTGGTCCCCTCCCAGCACTGTGGACAGGACAGGGAGTCTGACTCACATCCAAGAAGCCCCCTCCCCCGTTCCACAACACTATACGCATTTACTCCCTCCGCCCTGTGCTCGTGGACTTTCTCTGCTTACTGTTGGGAGAATCTTTGCTCTCTCCCTGGACTTCATCATTCACTCTGAGTGCTAGGAAAGGCTCCCACCAGTTGGTTTTGATTAGTAACAGGCAGGCTGCCTCGTAAGACCTCTGGCGGGGGACCAAAGCAGATTGCTCTTGTGTTTATCTGAGACATGGTTTTTCTTAAAATTTGTCATTTGCTAAGTCCACAAGTATTCCTAACCAAACACTCTCACCAATAAACTCGCAGCTTCCTAATATATAACGCAGCCACAGGGGGTCACAAACCAGTGTACTCTTTGTGCTGGACCCAAGCCTCAAAAAATGGAGTGGGTTGTGTCATGAAAAGCATCCAGGTAAAAAGCCTATGGACTCTAGGAAGTAGATAATTTACTATGGCAGCCCTGGAATGGAAAAGCCAAAAGGAAAAAAGAACATTTTGTTTCCTAATACTGTATAGTGCCTATATGAAGACTTACCTAAAATAAACCTTTGTTTTAAGTTTTTGTCAGTGTGTCAGATTAGGACAAAGCTTAATTTATCTTGAATCAAGAGTGGTTTTAAAACAAACATTCACAAAGTCTGCATCAACACTACATCTTCAGGGCCCCAACGCTTCCTTATTGAATTATCAGAACAGATAAACATAATAAATTAATTTGATTTGGCAAACCCCTAATTACCGTATATAATTATTTTGGCAGCACTGGGTCAAATTTAAATAAACTTAAACTGTCACAAGAAATTTGGTGTAAGGTTGATGACCAAACAGTAAAGTAGGGTTATGGCCCTCTGGGTCGTGCAGCTGTGAGGTGAGGTCCTGGATGAGTCTTTTCTTAGGGGCCACAGTGGGAAAGTGTCCACTGCTGTCTATGCTGTCTCTCCAGGGACACAGATGGTCCCGCTCAAGAGGGACCATCCAAATTCAACAAACCTCTTCTGCAGGGCGTCACATGATGTACGCTGTAATGAAAAGCAGATTTGGATGGTTGCAGTAGCTTCCACGTGAATGAAGATGGGGCAGAGCATGACTCAGGATATCCACTCATTACCTCAAGAGAACAGCCAACATGAGTCTATAATTTAGATGCTACACTTCCCCCTCGTCAATCAGACTGTGTTTCAGGGCCACAGGGTAAAGCAGTCTACGTCACGCTCCGGTCCGTCGGTGTAGAATGACGTCCAAAACACATGTTCAATCAACAACATGTGTGAGATTATGTCCGCAAGCACTATGGCTCTACGTAAGTCATGTTAGTGAGCTGCAAACATCATAATAGCGGTAATAAAACAACATGGGGCTTGTTGTAAGAAGCCTCGAGCCTTTGGTTTACTGCAGTACAAATCCATCATTTAAAATATTATACTGATTTAAAGCAAATGTGTGCATATACATTTGGGACCATGAGACAAATTTCAGTGTGCAAAGATGAATATTGTAAGGCATGTAAGAATTATTGGTCACATTATCTGAAGTAATATACAAAACTGTGCAAAGGACACGTTTTTAAGCACAAAGAAGGTACCGTATAGCAATGTTAAAAAATAAAAGCATCTTTTGGTTCAGAGGTAAATTCTCTTTGCACTGAGCCAAAAAACTCTAAAATCTCACAATGGTAATGAATCTACTAAGAATAATAAATTGTTCTTTGGGTTGTATCTCAAAATAATACAGAACCCTTTAAAACAGCCTTTTATCTTAATCCACACCAAAATCAATAATTTTGTCTTTGGCCTGTAACTGACATTTACTGAAAAATAAAAAAATCTGTATTTATTAAAGCTTTCTTGGTTAACAGCATTTTTTGCACATAACTAACAATTTTGCACGCTACTGTACATTTGGGACCATGTGACTAAAGATGAATATTGTAAGGCATGTAAGCATCGTTGGTCACATGTCTGAAGTCACATAGATGCTTATAAAAGCCCTATTCATGATGCATCCTATAATTCACCATTTGAGCCCATATGTCACTCATTCTTAAGTAGAGCAGTGTGGGCCCAAAGGAAACAGCCTCACATTCCAAACTGATATAGTTTATTATTGGAAAAATAAGCCAGCCTAAATCATGGTCATTGAAGAACACACACTGTTTGCCCATGTAGGAAAATGTAGGTAACGCTTAAGTGAGTTATTTTAGTCCGCCCATACACAAAAAATGCTTTGAAAATATTTTTGCTGAACCCTTTTTAAGACTTCTTTAAATAACAATTTTCTAAAATACTGTAGTTATGTGAAGCAATAGTGAGATTGATTTACATTTATATGAAAACTCAAAACACCAAGATGCCATTTGATGTTCTAAAAATAACATGAACCACATCATAATCCTTCAATCCTTTCCTGTCACTTACTGTGCCCTGCGGCTAACAGCTCCTTTTGAAAGGCCTAGTGAATCATGGTGCTTTAAATAACAGTGTTTCAGCCTTGCTGGAAACATAAGCTACCCCAATATGCAAGAATTAACTAACCCAATGTAGGTAGATGTGGTTGAGATGCCATTAAAAATAAATTTGAAGCATCTGCTGACTTGGGCTTGCTTTGTTTGTGTGGGTCAAAATGCAATAAGTGGCTGTGGGAGAAACTGTGGGGGCCTTGGCCAGTGATGTGACTGCTACTGTGGGAACAGGAAGTAAGTTATTGAAGATACAGCTCTTAATAATCCCCAAGCTAAAGTAATCTGTCTAATCTTCTTATAAGAAGGTTTGTGTGTCTTTTTGTGAAGAGGTTGGACATTATAAAAACCTAATTCCGAAGTTGGAAGTCAGACACTGTGCAAAATGAAAAAAATAAAATAAAATAAAAATCAAAACAGAACATAGTGCATAGTGAATCTCATAAACCTATTTATTCAAAACATATCATAACATAACATAAAAACATTTCAGGTGTTGAAAGTTTGATATTTTACAATTTTATGAAAAACCTCATTTTGAATTTGAGGGCAGTGACAACAGGTTGTAAAAGCAGTACTAAAAACACTTTATGTCTAACTATATAACTTAATAACTACAGATTTGGAAAGGTGGTGGTGGTGGTGGTGTGTGTGAGTGTGTGTGTGTGTGTGTGTGTGTGTGTGGAGGGGGGGTTCAATCAATGTTTTAAATGTAGTGGCACTTGAAGGCACTTTGTCTAATAATAGACCACTGCTCCTTTTATACAATATCAACTTACTAAAATGTTGCCAATTAATCTATTTAATTGCAAAAGGCTCTGACAGCAGTTTTTATAAGTACAACTTATTTTTTCAGTCTTTTGTTGCCATTGTTTTAACTTTTTGAGACATGTTGCTGTTGATTCAAAATGATAAACACCTGATATGTTGTTTATGTGTATTGAGAAATTGTAGAATATGGTTTTATAAGATTTGCAAATCATTGCATTTTATTTTTATTTATATTTTACACAGCCTTGGGTTTATACATGCACAAGTTTGTCTACCTTCCGTGTGACTGATATAACGTGCTGTTTGTCAAACCATGTGGCAGTGTAAATTTGAGTCATCTGGGTCTTACATTTTAAGACAAAACTGTTGATAAACACTGAAAATCTTTTCATTGTGTCCCATCTGGTCCTCATTTCTCAGTATACATAAATGGCATATGAATGGGACCGCTATGCAGATGACAGCTAGAGGGCAGCGTTCTTTTGTCAACACTTCCACTAAAGGTCTTAAAGGTTATCATTCATAGCATTTCACTACACATATTTTACACAACTCTGAGCCGCTGGGACCAATAACTCTGGCACCGTTACAAACAGCTCCATATGAGTCGGGGTATGGCAACCGCAGCTGGAATCCATTTGTGTGGCTTGGTTTTAAAATGCATGCCCCAAAAGCCTATAAACACATGCATCTAGGCAGATTCTCACACCTCTGAAGCTCTACATTAGCTGAAGAAAATACACAACTAAAATGACTGCTATGTTCAAAGGGCATTAACATGGAGAGGTGGATAATAACTTTCTGAGTACCTTTCTAAAACATACTTTGTCGTAACAATAACAGTACTTAATACTAAAGTAAAATGTACTCTTTAGTTTACAAATGTAAACTTAACACTCATTACTAATAGTCATAATTCCCTTTTTAAGTAACAGTTCTTCTGTACTTCTGTTCTTATGAAGTATTACAATGTGATTAGCAAACAACAGTGCTGCATACTTGCAACATCTGCCAATTCACATGTGTCACCAAAAATAATTTACTATCTGTCCTTTAGTCTTTTTAATCATGAGTCTTGGACCACATTGATGCCCCCCACCCACAACTTAGTGAACACACGCAGACCTAGCAATGACCATCATACAAAACATCTATGAGAGAGTGTTGTCCTTAGACACTGTTGCCACAGCACATCCTCATCAGGATACACTTAGACCACCACTCACTATGTAAAAGGTGCCAGTAGTTGTGTCATTATTAGATCACATGAAGACGTACTTCCGAACTGTGTTCATTTACATTTCGGTTCCAGCGATAACCGCCCAACATCTGCGCTTGCTCTTTCTTACATTCACAACAAACTAAGGTGGAAATGTTCATCATGTGTTAAAGAATGTTTTATCTCAATTTTATGTTTTTCTTTAGTCCAAACAGTAACAGAGAGATAAGGACTATGTGTCAACTGAATACAAAAATGTAAATATGCACTATTGCTGGCACATGATTAAAACTGCTCACTGAAATTCCAAAACTAAATGTTAAAATTCTTTCATTTATTAAATTACAATTGTTTTTGTCTCTATAAATAAAGTTTAAATAAAATATATTATCAGCATCCTCTTCAAAACATCTGCTGAAAAAATACAAAATTAAACATTTTCTGCATCCCATTATGAACAAATCATACAGTGGGGTAATTCTCCTACAGATTTCAGCATAACCAGCAGTACCTGTTAATGAATACAATAACGCAGTGGTTTCCAAACTGTGGTACAGGTACCCCCAGGTGTACGCAAAAAGATGCAGGGAGCACGTGAAATAATGTAAAAACATCATTTGCAAATAGCCCTTAACTTAACTTGGTGACAAATAATTGACTGTAAGATATTTTATTTGATAGCCTAGGTGTTGTTTTTCAGACACTTTTCTAATGTGCACTAAAGTTGGAGGTAGATGGCTGGGTGGCCCATGTCTGAATTAGTATGGGACTGTGAACAGTTTGGTAATATCTGTATTAACGTGAGCAAAATGTTGTAACTGCGTCACACAGACAGGTGGTGGCGACACAAGCAATGCTTTCCCTACAGCACAAGCCTTCACATCCCTGGAAAACCATTATAAATATATATTGCTGTCACTTTGCCCTAAGCAAATTGTGTGTTCATTATTCTTTCAAAATTGTAACAACAAAGAAATATTTATAAATGACACAGACTCTAAACTTAAACAGTTACTACTCCTGAAATATGCTCAGTTTGCTCACCATATCTCGTGTAGCGCCAAATGGAAATAACTTTAGCAAAATTACTTTTTATACATTATAACTTTACGTTGTATTTGAACCACTTATACTTCTTGTTTTACTTTTAAATTAACTTTAAAGGCGGTAAACAGACATACTGTACGTAGACTCCATGACAGCAGTTACTTCACATCTCCAGCAAATGGCGACAAATTCAACACGTCCACTATAGTATGCTGCGTTCAAAACTTACACGACATCTGTAATTAGCTTATCATGTCAGAAAAAGTATTTTTTTTTAGACTATGAAAAATTACTGTTATTGTATAACCAATATAAAATTAGTTAAAATTACAAAAAACGTAAACTAAATGTATTTTTAAATTTTATTTTCTGAGTCGTTTGAAAAAATTCCCTGGGAGTCTAAAAGCACCAAAACTAAATTTGACTCCTTCCGTGTTTACCTGCCCTCGCCCAAGACTCAAACATAAATGGGCGTATGTGAGAAAGTTTAGCGCGGTATAAACAAAGCTGCTTATTGCTTTTTTGGTAAATTATTTTTACGTTCGCACACTGGTAAGTAACGAGGGGGCATGAGTTTAAAAAGTGCTGTCCAGACACAACCACAGAAGTTTCGTTTTCGCCTGTGAAGTTGTCGTACTTTCGTCGTTCATAATGGGATGTTGTCAGAGTAAAGAGGTAAAAACCGTTAAACTGATTCTTCTGGTGGAGCACAGGAGCACGCTTTTTGTAATAGAATAATATGGCATAGTTTGCTGTGCTATTTTAGAAATGGTCAGGGATAACCTCTGTGTTGTTTATGCTGCAGGGCAAACGAGACTGGAAACCGCTGGAGGACCGCAGCTGCACAGACATACCATGGCTGATCATCTTTATGCTTTTCTGTTTAGGGCATGGTAAGTCTTGTTTTAAGTTAAGTTATGTTTTAAGTAGTAAAAGTAATGAGTCAATTTGTAAAAACCCTAAATGTTTAAAGTTTGTATTTTCTTAGTATTAGTATAGTTATAGTTTTAGTATATTATAGTATTAACGTATTAGTATAGTTAAATAGTAGTTGCAGCAGTAGTAGAATTAGTAGTAGTAGTACGAACAACTGTAGTGGTAATAATGTGAGTAGTAGTGGTAGAAGCAGTAAGTCATTGAGTAAACTTTGCACTCAGTACTTTTACTAAAGTAATGATATACTTAAATACTAATCTTGAGTAGTTATGCTTAATGTAACAATACTTGAGAATAGATTTTGAGCACCAGCTAATTAAATCACTAAAGGAAATAACAATTGTAGTTTCAGTGTTTACTTTTTGTTTCTGGACATGGTTGTATATATTATAATGTGCAACTGCAGCTAATTATTGACATAAACATATAAATGTAATTATTCATATCTCTTTCTTGTTTCACAGTTGTGTATTTGTGGCTTTGCTATTGCCACAGGAGCAGCCTCCAGACTTATCTCAGGATATGACAGTTTTGGTAACACCTGTGGTCAGAAGAACACCAAGATTGACGGAGTGGACCTAAGTGGCCGGGATATGAGAGAAAACAAGTCAGTTTTACAAGCTGCAAATTATCCACTGTTTTGCAAATAGCAACTATTCTTCTATATTACATTATGTTCATGAGCAATATAAAAAGCCTTGTTTTGAAAGTAGATTTTGATCAGCCTGTTGCTCAGTTTTGCTGAAACAATGGGTCATGCTTTAAAGATGGGCCCATTGCGCATGAAGGCTTTGAACAAAAGACGTTTCTGCTACAAAGAGGGGTTTGTCAGACAGAGTAGTAAATGTCACCATGCTTTATTTTGGTTCAGACTGGCATGCTAATGAGAGAATACATCTACATTTCATAAAAATAATTTAGCTTCTTGTATTGGACAAATGAAACTAATCCTTTTGTCTCTGTCAGATATGTTTTCTTTCTAGAACCATGCAACTTCGATTTGATAAACAGGAGGATCAAGTCTATTGCATTATGTGTCGCAAAGTGCCCATCTACTGAACTGCAGACCTACTATGACCTAAAGCAGTTTGCTCTCCAGAATGGTAAAACCTGCTATATAATGATGTTTTCCTGGCTATTACAACATCTGTTAATATAGAAGCTTATATAGGACACACATTACACCTGTTTTGTAAATTCTGTATTTTTCCCGTTGATAGGATCGGAACTTTGCACATATGACATTTCTTCTACAAGATACCACAACCATCCAGAAAGACAGACTAAGTGTCCCAAGCTCCCTGTACCTCCAAGGTTATTATTCTATTATTATACATTATTTGGATGTTATGCCATACCAGAGTTTAAGGTTTTGAGTATATGGGGGTAATGATTTATAAATACTGAGTTAAATGCAAATTAACATTATTAACATTTTTATATATTGTTTTTTCTTTCCAGTTTTAAAACTTTTTACTTACATGCTTGCATCTTTATTTGGCATCTAAAACTTGTATATTCTATCTATAAGATGTATGGAAAGTATTTGGTTAGTTGGATGCCCTGTACATCTAAAAGTGCACAGATTATTATTTCTGTAAAGCGTACCATTAAATGACTTGGAGACCATGTATTTTAATTATTTAGAAGGTACACTGAACAAAAATTGAAATGCAACAGTTTTGTGTTTGCTCCCATTTTTCATCAGCTGAACTCAAATATCTTAGACTTTCTATGTACACAAAAACCTATTTCTCTCAAATATTGTTCACAAATCTGTGGAAATATGTGTTAGTGAGCACCTTTATCGAGATAATTCATCCTCCTCACAGGTGCGGTCTATGAAGACCCTTATCAGACAGCATGAATATTGCACAGGTGAGCCTTAGGGTTGCCACAATAAAAGGCCATAAAAAATGGTAGCAAAAACAAAAGTGTTACTTTAAAATTTTTGTTCAGTGTATGCGTTAAGTCTCGCTGTTCATTTTGAGACTATGAAGGAAAAAAATCTATGCCTTCGTAGTCTTCTAAGCTTTTTTTTCCTATTTGCAGTAAATCGGTCCCATTGTTCCACCGATGTATTCCTGTGGATATTGCATGCTATGCTGAGTTTCTCCAGGCTTTTGTCACATTTGTCAGTGACAACAGTGTTTTGCACCGGATTACAGCTGGGGTGATGGCCAGCAAGGAGATCATCATGGGGCTTTGTGTCTTGGCTTTAGGTATGAAACCTCTTTGTCATATCAAGTCAAATTGCTTGTTATATAGTGTGGTGATCAACAATGATTTTACATAATATATGGCACTTCTCCCGCTCAAGCTTCAGTAGGACACCAGACTATTTTTGTCTTAAGAATAACAGGAAATGTCTGTGTGTTTACTTCAATTGTAACTTAAATGCCAAACAAGCGGCCGGTCTAAACTCTCATTGGTAGATCAGAAGCACAATATTTTACACACTATCGAATATAGTATAGTTCAAGTGGAATGACTTAAACTTTCAGTTCATTGGTACATTGCTGAAAAACACCCAAACACTGACATACATGCGCACAAGAACAATCACTAACACAAATCTTTATTACCACATTTTTTGTATCTATTTAAGTATACATTATAATATTAAAAATGAAACATTAGTATTGAAACATTTCTCTTGCATTTGCTGTGTGTTTGGTATTAAATACACTTTTCTTGCCTCTGTAGTTTTGTCCCTGGGCATGATGGTTGTTATCCGTTACATCTCCAAAGTGTTGGTGTGGATCTTAACAATCCTGGTCATTGTTTGCTCTATAGGTAGGTTATGAATTTAAATCAACACCAAACATTTGTTTTCAAACAATGTAGTTACAGCTAAGAAATATTTTTTGCAGGTGGAACTGGTGTCCTCTGGTGGTTGTATGCGGACCATAGAAATGCTCTTAAAAATAATTCCACATCTGTATTTGGGAAAGAAGTGGCCTCTGATAATGTGAAGGCCTTGCTTGCCTATGCAATTGGAGCGACAGTTTTTACAGTAAGACAAGGGTTTATAATAAATATTAACAATACATTATATGATGCTGTCCCACAAGTTTCTCTGTGTCTACTCAGGTAGTGCTCCTAATTGTGATGTTCTTCATGAGGAAGCGCGTTGCTCTCACCATTGCCCTCTTCCACGTGGCTGGTAAAGTGTTCATCTTCCTGCCCCTGCTGGTACTACAGCCTTTCTGGACTTTCCTCTGCCTCATGCTTTTTTGGGTCTACTGGATTGCAGTGCTTCTCTTTCTTGGGACAGCAGGTAAGATTTTACCAAAAACTACCAAATTCTACCCAAAACATTTGAATACTAGAAAGGTTAGTTACAGTGCAGTGGTTAATTGTTTCAAGATGTAGTTTTCAAACTAGCAGTGGCATTTTGTCTTGTTTTGGAGCTTGGTTTGACTCCCACTTTTGGAATCTTGTGCTTGTCTCGTGATGTGGGAGGATGGCGTCAAAGAACCACTTCTCTCTTCATCTCCCACTTCTGTTTTCGGCAGCAAATTCTTTGAACTTTTTTTTTTGTTTAGTTCAAGTATGCAGTAAGATCTCATATTAAATATTATTGCTAGTTTTATAAATTGCTAGTTTTATGATTTAGAAATCTGCAGCACTGAAAGAAGCTCAAAGAACAGGTTATTATATTTTACGACACTGTAGTATTTACTCTATAGTATAATAAAAATATATTTTAATATATTTATTCTTGGTCTCGCAGGAACACCAATTAAGAACAATTCTACCAACCTGGTTGAATATAAACTAGATGAGCCCCTCCAGTACATGGTGTGGTATCATGCAGTTGGTCTCATCTGGATCAGTGAGTTCATTCTGGCTTTCCAACAGATGACTATTGCTGGAGCTGTGGTCACCTACTATTTTACAAGGTACAGATTGCCAAATATTGGTACAAGAATCAAAGTTACTTTATACATGTTAGTTACATTGTTGCTAGGGCAATTCATTATTTAAACTAATTGAATAATAAAATGATTGCTTTTTGGGGCACACACACACATACTAACCTAGTTTTTACTGTAAGGAGACAGTGATTTATGTCTGTCTTTTTGCTGCTGCAAACCTAACGTTTCTATACAGATGCACCTTATTTTTCACATTATCCATCTCATATTGGTTAGCTTGTTATTTCTAGCCCCAGTAGACCTTTTGATCGCATTCACCCAAAAGGCCAATGAGAGACTAAATAAATATAATGTAAAAATGTGTCAATCCTTAATCTTATTTTCTCTACTACTAATACCAAATTTAAAGTGCAATGATCAAACACCTAATTTTTAGTTCACCAGGTCATCGTCTACTATTGATTATTTTTGATAAATAAAATAAAAAGGAAATTTATCTGATTAATCAATTATCAAATGATTGTTTATGGAAGCCCTAGTTCTGTCCATGGTTTTTGCTATACTTTTTAAAATATCTTAAATATGACCTCTGTAGTAATTTTATTCTAATAGTGTTCAGATTTTTTTTATATGAGTCCCTATGTGTATTCATCAGCATTCCAATGATGTTTTATATTGTGTTAAAAGGAATAAATCCCAGATGACAGCCATTCCTATTCTCAAGTCAATGGGACGTACACTTCGTTACCACCTGGGCACTTTGGCTAAAGGCTCTTTTATCATCACTCTGGTCAAAATCCCTCGCCTTATCCTCATGTATATGCACAGCCAACTCAAAGGAAAGGTGAGCACCAAAATGACATGTTTAAAAATATATTAAAGACATTTCTGTCCTATTACTTTGTACTTACTACTTGCATTGTTATGTACATAACAATATATTGTACCTGCTATTCCATATTCATCTGTATGCTCACTGTTTATAGAGAGTTAACTTAAACACATTGTTCTGTTCAAATCTGTATATTTTGTGAATTTAGTTGAATCCATCTATAGTTTATTTTAGTTCATCCTATTTTATTTTGCATGTTTATTATATGATACTTGTTTTATGTTTCATGTATGCATCATGTGAAACCTTTTCACTTACACTGGCAATAAACGCAATTCTGATTCTGTCTGACAGGAAAACGCCTGTGCTCGGTGTATGCTGAAAGCTTGTGTCTGCTGCCTGTGGTGTCTAGAAAAGTGTCTGGCAGTACCTGAATCAAGTAAGTCCTGTTTGCGACAAGTACATTGCTCTTGGACACATGAACCCAACACTAAATTATAATTTTACTTTCCCTTTTTTCAGAATGCTTACACTGCAACAGCCATCAATAGCACAAGTTTCTGCACCTCAGCACGTGATGCTTTTGTTATTCTGGTGGAAAATGCTCTCCGTGTGGCTGCTATCAACACAGTGGGCGACTTTGTCCTCTTCTTGGGAAAAGTACAAACATTTTTTGTATATTCATTTTGATAGTTTATGTTAATACTATATTATCAAACACATTCATCCCATCCCTCTTGCCTGTCTTTTTAGGTGCTCATAGTGTCGTGTACAGCTTTTGCTGGAGTCCTAGCCCTGAACTACCAGAGGGAGTACACTGTATGGGTCCTTCCTCTTATTATAGTTTGTCTATTCGCTTTCCTGGTGGCACACTGCTTCCTGTCTGTTTTTGAGAATGTGGTCGACGTTCTCTTCCTATGCTTTGCTGTGGACACAAAATATAATGATGGCAGTCCTGGCCATGAGTACTACATGGACAAGGCCTTAATGGTAAGTCACACATTCAAAAACAACCTCACTAATATTATTATACACTAGGGAAAAATGAAAACATGTTTCACACATTGTCTTGTTTATTCTTCTAGGAGTTTGTTGAGAATAGTAAAAAGATGGGGCTATACAATTCCGGTGATGGCAAGGAGATGGAATCCATGGTAAGTTCAAAACCACACTAAATGTGTCATTATAAACTTGTTTAAAAAAAATAAAATGGACATTGAACAATGAGGAATGCCCAAAAATATAAAGCTCTATTAAGGAATGCAATAAAGAGGCAAAATCAACTTGACCTTTTTACTATGTTATGTTTTCTCATCAAAAACATACCTGGAGTTGTGTTTTGTTTCATTCACCCATGTTTGAGTAATCCTCTGTTCTCTGGCGCTGAGTTTCTGAGGCTTCAGGGCGCTCTCGGTTCCACGAACCCCCGCCCACTCCAGGAAGCACTGACCAATTAACAAGCCCTCTACATTCAGTCTGCTCTCATTCATTGTGTACAGCACTGTTTCCACTGCTTTCTCACAGCAGTTTTTCATTTTGTAGTAAAATGGTGTCATACAAAAAGTTCAAGGAAATAAAAAGCTATTTTTTATGGTTCTGTTCAAAAGACCATAATAGAGCTATACTCCGCTGCCCTTTATGGCAGTGGTAAAGTAATTAATTTAATTCAACCTTTAATTTACAATTAAAGGTTGTAAAATGTGCAGTGCTGTTATAGAGATGGCCAAGATTGGTTTAAAAATATAAATAAAAGCATAATATACCCCCTTTAACAAAAGTCTATAATCACAGTGTGAATGCAGGAATACACTTGTACAGTAATTAAGTACTAAGTTGATTTAAAGCTCCAATTAATCAAACCTGTAGTAATTTTTTGTTTCCTCCTGCAGACACGTGGAGGAGGGACCCGTGCATAACTTAAGTCATCAAGGTCACTGCAAAAAAGACTAAACCACTAAAAGGCATCTTGCTTAGAGTTAACAAAAAATCACTGCAGGGAAATAAAAACCTTTGTCTGTATGCGCAGTTACTGTTACTATTTTAATAATGGGTGCCTTTTGATAAAGTATGGTGCTACAGAAAATATTTGACACTAAGATAAAATGTTTTCCTTCCAGTTTTACTATTATGTTTAACATTGTATAGATGTTTGTTTTTATTTAAGTATGTGTTAACAGTGTACATTTTTACTACATTAATGGCTAACCTCTGTTTGGTAATAAATGCAAAAAAAACACTGTTATCATATGATTTTTTTACAGTATTAAATCCATTTCTGTGTATACGGGTGTGGATGTTTAACCACCAGAGGGCAGCAAATCCTACATGACGAATCACCTCCAGTCACCTTCCCTGTCTTTCAAACAAATCAAATAAGGATATCCTTGAAACCATACCAGTTTAACACTGAACTGTATATATGTAATTTTTATGTATAAAATGGTTCTCTTTGGTATTCGTGAATAGATATATTTATTAGACTAATAAAATGCCTATCAGATACACATTATATCTACCATATCATGAAGATTATTATATACATAAACATAACATACATATTATTTTGTATGTTTTTAATGAAGGCTGTAACTCTATTGTACTAAAATGGTGTTTATAGGCTGGCTCGTCACTATGGAGACAAGCTGACATGCTATAAACTAGTACTGTGTGTGTGTGTACTAATGTATAGATCCCTGCTTTCATCCCCTGCAGTTTCTTTCCAGTCAGCCATTGACCAGACAAGAGCCCAGCCACTAAGCAGTTAGAGCTTATTGATGTGAAAGCTGTGCACTGTTTGTCTCCATAAAACACAGGAATCCAGCGAAAAGCCTCTCTGTGGCCGCTGGTGAGCCACACCTCGGCCATTTCTCCAGTACTTAACAGAGCACATTCCTGGAAGTCTTTGTTAGTAGACAAAAAGATAAAAACGCATCCGGCCCAGGACCACCTTTACAGGAAGTTGTAAGATCTGTTTGTTCTGTATATTCTACCAGTTCTCTTTCTGATTCAGGTTACTAGACTAGTTTTTATTTAATCCTGGCTAAGTTCTATTTTATTCCTGGGTTTAATACAGTTGTAGAAATTAACTAGATACTTTTACTCAGTAATTGAAATGTACTTTATAATACATTTTCTTAAACATACTGGAGGGAAATAGTTACCATTGCACAGGTGAATGTTTAAAATTTCTGTATGTAAAAGTTACTTTGCCCTCCGTGGCAAAGTGGGTAGAAATAGTATTAGCAGTAGTAACACCAGTTGTAGATTAATTGTACTGCAGTTGTTTTAGTTTAGTTGAATATTTTGAAGTAACAATACCTAATGCACATTCTGAGTACTTCCACCTCTAGTGGAATCTACACAATTTCTGGTTTAGTCCATGATCAGTTTTGGAGAAATCTTGTTTCAAAATATTGGTATGGATATGAATCATCTATAATTATACTGTTTATTTAGGATTTTTATAAACATTTTTTAGCATGTCTAATGATAGATGTCTATATTGGTAGGTTATGACCTTGGTTTCACAGTTAAAAATGTCTCTCTCAGCAACATTGTGCCCTTACATTGAAGGCTCACTGCTGCCTTTAATGAATTTTAAATGAACGCACAACCTCTGGCTCACCATATTCTATAGGTGGACCACATTTGTGTTGTTTTTATTTATTTATTTGATACAATATTGATGTGCAGAGTATGAAATAATCATTCGGTGCTCTACATCAGCTCTTGTTGGATTAGACAGGGAGACATAGGGTCATAAAACAGTGGTGCTGCTGCGTGGCTGTCTGTGTTTGAGCTGACTCAGGAACAGTAACAAGAGCCTCCCCCTCTGTGTGAGTTTGGCAAAGATCATCTCCAGGCTGATTCACTGTTTATCAAAATGACTACCTCACAATACAAAGATAAAAGAATCTAAGGCTCCAATGATGCAGATAATGGACCTCCTTAGGTAAAGCCACGTAATTTTGATATAAAATTATTATTTCTATTGTGCTGCTATGAATAGAATTTACAGTATCTACCTCCATCAAGAACATAATGGCCAGATTTGAAGGATTTTTTTAGGGAATGTCAGTATAAAAGGATTTTTTGTGTGGATGTGGAACATTGTTTGCATCCAATAATTTGTACAAGTAGTCTGTACCAAAGTGTGACAGGGACACCTGAACTGCCACAAAGATACTAACTCCACCCACAAGGTGTCAGCAAAGTAACAAATCACTAGTTTTATAAAATTATTTAGCATTTTTAGATTTAGGGGTTTTGTGGCTCAGTGGATACAGCATTTACCCCTGGATGTTTCTAATCAAATACCCACCTTCTGAAGTCATGTTTGACCCACATTTTAAGTATATATTTTGGTTGCTCCCACATTTTGAATTTGCAAAAAGAAAACACTGTATACAGTATTGGTATAAAATAAAGTAATTCTGTAAAATGGCTTTTCAGGAAGCTTTCTATGTAAGACTTGAAACAAATTATTCAGAAAAATGTGTGCTTTAAAATAATAACGACATATAAAGCAGCTGGAAGTCATTAAAAAAGCCTATATTTTGCTTATCCACAAAACCTGATTTCCGAAACATCACAAGTGCTTCCTGCAATTGGAGGCGTTTCCCATCAGTGCTGGGTCATGCATGCTGTCTCTCCCTCCCATTTCACAGCCCTATTTACTTTTGTCTCCATCCTTTGCCATAGTGGAAATGAACCGTGTGGAGATCCTATCTGTCATTCTTAAATGTTCAGCTCATAGAGGCACAGGCAAAGTGCGTGAAAATGGACAATATATTTTTTTTATATTTACCCAGTGACTTCCTTGTCTGGACTTGGTGATAGATCCTTTGGCCAACACACAATATAAAATATGTGTCTTCCTGCTGCATGCTGACAGTGGTTCTCAATCACAAAAAGGTTCTCACAGTGAAGATAAGTCCATGTGTTTCTACTCAACTAAATATTTTGTCAGCTGTATCTGAGTATGTAAAGTCTTTATGTGGGCGTGATCACGCTTCATGAAATATTCATTATTTCTACTTCTAAATAATGCAGCAGTGTTTTTGTACACCCAATCCCCTACAAACAAGCAGTTACTTATGAACTTAGCATAAGGTGAATTTTAGATTTTATATGAAAAAAGAATATGCAAAGTGTTTTGAATTTTCTGATATGATCTTTGACATTATAGCCCTTATCAATAGAGAAAATGTTGAAAATGAGAAAAATTTAAATTTCCGCCAGGACTAAATCAATCTTAAGCACACTGAACCATATCTTACCCATATCAGAAGAGGAAAGTAATTAGATCCTATTACTTGTTATGTACTTGCATTACATTTTTGTAAAACATAGCTACTTTTACTACTTTACTACTTATACTTGAAGAAATGTTTGTGGGAAAAAACTTTTGATGCACTTTCCCCCCCTCAAGTAATGTTTGAAGTTTCTAAATTATTATTTTTTTATAACCTCTGTGGTAAAGTGGGGAGAACACTTGCCTATAAAGACACAAGTTCTGGCCAGGTTTGGGTACAGTTGTAGTAGTTTTTACTGTGCTGTAATTGCCAAAACTCTTTCAGAATACTGTGTGCTTAGCAAGCTTACATGCAAGACTTTATTCCAGTGACAATTTTGTTGAGTACATCTCCATTTCTACTAAATGTAAACATATTTTGCAGTAACACTACTTCTATTTGAGTACACATTTTGAATACTCTTTTCACCTCTGCCACATATCAAGTAGGAGTCAATCAGCTAAACCCGGTCTTATTTTGGACTCACTGCTCTAAAGGTTATGACAGGACAATTATTTTGAATGGAAACAATAAACAAGCAGTATTTAGATACAAGCAGTTCTTTGCTATTTACTAACATTAAAGCAGCCCTCTCATGTACGTATAATACAAACACACATTAAGCACATTGTCATTGGTCAATATAGCTTTTATTTCAGCAAATTATACATACACTGTAAAAAATGTATCTGTAGCGTAACATAACGCTATTGAAACTGTGATGACAGTGTGTGATTGGATTGGAGTGGCTACAGTGTCTGAGGTCATTTTCAAATGATTTGCATGTCATTACACTCAGTAAAATAAACCAAAAATATCCCACTTGGCAACTAAACCAGGTGGCAGTGCTTCAAGTGAGTTGAAATTCCAAGTTAAAAGAATTACACTCTAGAGCTATTGGACATTTAGATGGCACTTCTCAACATGGAATCTCCAAAAATATTAAATGAATGATTAGTATTTGAAATTAAAAGCATTCCCAGATTTGTATAGGTGTAAAATCACTATGAAGAATACTCAAATCTGGGCTCAGCATCACTTACATATAATTACACTAAAACTCATTACAGCATGTACAAATCAAGTAAAAGCAAACGCCATGATAAGATGAGCAGCTCTCTGCTATCAAGCTGTTTACACCAAAGCTCTCCTAAGGTCATTGTGTGATATCAAATCCATTATACTTGTTGTATGCCTTAACAGCTAAGTATCTCTGTGCTTTTTCTACATCTAGCATCCCTATATTTTAAATGATCTTGATTATGAACTGTACATCAATCAGGCACAACACTATGACCACCTGCCTAATATGCAGCCCCATATGCTACAATGCACTGTGTATTCTTGACACCTCTGTATCAGAACCAGCCTTAATTTCAGTTTTGGAGATGCTCTGACCCAGTCGTCTATATCACAATTTGGCTCTTGTCAGAGACGTACAAATCCTTATGCTTGCCCATTTTTCCTGCTTCAAACACATCAACTTTGAGGATAAAACGTTCACTTGTAACCTGATATATCCCACCCACTTTTATGTGCCACAAGGAAGAGATAATCTGTGTTTGTTTCTCCTTCCAGTGGTCATAATGTTATACCTGATCGGTATATGTAGAAGACCAAAAACTGTACTTGAACCAAAACTAGAACCAAATTTCTACAATAAAAGCCACTCTAATGCAGTATAATTATGAGATCGCTTACACGCTTTTTCGGTTACTAATCCCAGCGTCAAAAAGGCACACCTCTCACCAACAACCCCCCCACCAACACCCCCACCTCCGACGTCAGGTCTGCATGGTAGCGCGTGGGCCTATGACTGTGCAACATATTCTGCATCTGTTACACCACATGTTAAAATACACATTAAGACTCTGACAAAATGAAAAACATCAACACCATAAGAACAATGAGATATCAATTGCTGACATACCGAAGGTCAACAAACATTTTTATCTCACGTGTTTGAGGCGAGATTCAGTTTTTCATCTCTGCGCTTCGAGCTACAATATATTAAGTTCCACAAAGGTTTAGGCTCTACAGAAAGAAACGTTACACGGTATTAGACATGCTTTGACAAATCTGTTTCATCTTCTGTATTCATCCAAGGGTGGATTAGAAAAATAGATCAATTTTCCTCCAAGCGCTGCCATGTTTTTTTTTCTCCTCCAAAACAGTAATTTGTCTTTCTTTGCTGCCCAAGCTTTTGAGATTATTCCATTCGATTTGTGTTTCACTAAAACCAGCTTGCATGTCTGTTCTGATTGCTATCCGGCTACATCGCCTTGGTTCCTCTAATGAAGCATTTCTAACTCTTTATCTGCTTGTTCCATACAGTTACAGTCACAGTTACAAATTAAAGATCAAAAGAAAACCTTAAGAGTGCAATAATTTCTTATCTACATCTGGGACGTCCCACCTATACACAGGAACACTGGAAAAGAGGGGGGATGGGGGTCTCTTTAAACAGCGTGCCTTGGAGCATCAACATACCTAGGCACAAGGACACTAAAAGACATGGACTGTCCAATGAGGGAAGAGGTCTTTGCACACGTGTCCAAATCCGAAGTCTTAAAGAGTCTCTGGTTGGCTGACACACAAATAAAATGTAAGTGCCATTAAACTGATCTATTTATATTAAGACAAAAAGATAAATCATCAATTGCCAGCAATATTGTTTTCATTTTTTTTTTAAACTTATGAACAAACAATACACAGAGAGAAGTCCATAGGCTGTTAGTACGATTAGGTATCTGCCTGGGGGGTCACCAAGAAACGTGCAGTTTGACCAAACACACAGTTCTTTTTGTTTTTCGGCTTAAAATTATGACAGGTATTCATCGTCGTCATCATCATCCTCGTCTTCGTCAGCGTACTCATCATCCATGACCGGGTCGATTGGTGCGAAGGTATCTTCGTCGTCTTCATCATCTGCTTCATCTTCCTCCAGTAGGGGGTCTCCACTGCCTGGGTCTCCAGATGACTCCAAAATCACACCTGTAAAATCATACAATATCCAACAAATGTTAGCCAGATCTACATTAAAACATTATTACAACCAGGAGAAGCTTAAAACAAACAGATAAATAAATAAAGTGAAGGATGATTTATTGAAGGAATAAACTTTGGCGCTTAGACCCAGGTAGAGACGTCAGCGATGTGATGAAGAGAGAGTTTGATAGATTAGTTAGGTGAATTTTATCCCCCTGGGGTCTAGACAGTGATGGTGGTGAAGAGGAATAGAGGGAGAGTTCTGCAGTTCTGCTGCTGCGATGGTGGAGTTGGGGATGAAGGAGGGTTGCAGCATGTAGCTAAACAGCAAGATGACTGAGGAGAGAGAGTGTGTGTGAATGGCTTGAGAGGTGACTGAATGAGAGGCAGGTGGCAGGCTGTGATTGGCTGACAGTGACAGACAGGTGATAGAGTATAGATGAGGGAAAATACATTTTTCCGGTTGAATTTACAAATACAGCTTCATATGAACAAGAATATGCAAATACTTTATTACTGCAGTGCATAAATGCTGCTACTCTTTAAATATATATTTTTATGTAATTTTTAAATGTATATAAATAATGTAATCCAGCCATAGGGCATCACATGTCACACAAGCTAAGTTAAATGGAGAAGGTTGTGTATGGAAGGGCATCAGGCATAATACCAATGCCAAATTAAACATATAAATGACAGCCGACTAGGAAGTACAATAGAAGAGAATGTGATGTCAGGCTATTGTGAATGACAAGGTTCTATACAACTGTATGGTGGAAACAGAAAAAAGAACAGAAAAACTAGAAGTCAAGTCAAATTAACATAAATAATGGCAATACAATTATAAGATGATTTACATGAGGAAATAACTGCCTCCTTATAATTGTTGGTTAGTTGGTTTGTTGGTGTGTTCATTTGTTAGGAAGATGACTCAAAAAGTAATGTTTTTATAATAAACTGCTTTTTGGTAAAGATCTGCAACACTTTTGAAGATTCATGAATGTTTTAACCATTCTGTACTACTGCAAGATGCAACCAAGGGGCAATTTGGTGTGCATTGATAAAATATGAGAAAAACAAACCATAAAGAAATAACTATAGTAGACCAAAGTACCATATTTTAAACACTTTATAACTTTCTGTAAACATAAAAACAAAGGAAGAATGGAAGGGAAAAAAGTGGCACCTACCACAGTCTGCAGGGCCACGGGTACGAGATCCGGCCACCTCGTTACCATAGCGATCCACACACCAGCACTGACCACTGCTGCTGTGGCACTGGTGGGACCTGTAGTAGCCCTCTCCATCGCAGGACGGCAGATACTGACCTACAAATACATGAAAGACAAACACAGTCAGTGTGATGCTTCAGAATGTGTGTGTTTGAGAACTTGAGTAATGTGTGCGTGACTCACCGAGAAGCTTCTTTCCTGGTTGCTTTTTGTTGATGCTGGACAGCTCTGCTTTACAAGGGGAGTCTGCAAAAAGAAGAGACAAAGGACTGTACTGAAAAACTGCTCAAGTCTGCTCCTTTTTCCTGGACTTGTTTTTTGTGCAGCTCACTTCTTTTGTGCGGACATTCTGCTTTTGTCAGGATCTTTGTTTGGTGAGTCATCTCCAAAAGACACAGCTTCATAACCACAAAAGTAAAGCTTTATGTTGGTCTTACACAGTAATGTTTTATACAAAGTACAATATTCAAAACAAGGTTCAAACAATGTCTGATGTCTGAACTGAAGTAAAAGTAAACTCCATGCATGCAATAACACTACTGAAGCTGCCTAAAAGCTGGGCACAGCTATTTAATAGCTTGTTTGGACATTTAGCCAGTAAAATAAATAATAATCAGTTGTTAATGAGAAACTGGTGGGACAGAATGAAGGCTATGTACTGTACTGTTTACCAAAATGTCACGGATCATTAGATTATATGATTAAACCAGATGTACATCCAAAGTGTGTCATTACTGATTACCTAATGAGTGTTTTTGCAGTGGAAATAAACATAAACATCTGTTATTGTATTATATAGTGTGGAATCTGTGGAATGACCCGATGTGCTGATGACATTTCATTTGAAGAATAGTGGATAGAACACTACTCCTTAATCCTAAAAGTCACACAAGTCAAAGAATATGCTCAATCCTCTGTTACTCCCTTGGCTGCTGCAGTCACACAGTAGTACTTTCAAATCTCCTTTTTGAAGCTTAACAACAAAATGTCAAGATGCACTTCTCTATCTTGACTTTCTTAACCAGATCCTTTATTATGTATTATGTTATGGGTCATACATAGTGACTAATCACCATTTTATATTGATACACAGTTCTTGTTAATGTCTCTTCATATTCTTGCTCTCAACCAGACAACAGACAACCATTCACTCTCATTTATTCATTCACTAGGCTATTTTAGAGTCATTCATCTAATGCATTTAAGTCTTTGTATGGTGAGGGGAAGCCAGAGCACCCAGAGAGAAGCTGCGGTAACACAGACAGGACATGGAAACAGAGAACTCCCACGCTTTGTTTAGTTTGCACATTGTATGCAGAGATATTGTATAGGCCTACCTGTGTATCTCTGGAAGCATGTGCACCACTCTGAGCTGGTTATGACTTTGTCCATGTGTGTGTCACAGGATTTGAAGAAGACATCGGAGCAAGGTTCATTCCTGTCCATGTACAGACTCTTGATTTCTGACTGGTCCAGCTGCATGTCAAAGTTTATGTCCAGACGGGAGAACATCCAGCCAAGAGGGTCCTTGCAGATGGGTGACGCTCCTACCTCAAACTCTACAATGAAAAACAAGACTATAATTAACACTGTACTTCTGATAAGGCTTATTTTGAAGTGTTTTATTGATTTTTTTAACTTACTGTTCTTTTCTGGCTTTTGGATTTTGACTCTCTTGTGGTTGCTGTTCTCATGAAGCACTCTGAACCAGTCCCTTAGACGACTCACCACCTCTTTCAGGTCTGACTCACTGCACACTTGGGAATGCAAATGATGAATATTGAACAAAGTTTTTGCTTCCCACCCCCGCTATGATAATGATACTAATGACACATTAAACTCCAAAAATCCTTTTGCTCTTTGTGTGTGGTGTTTTTTTTTTTCACATTTGTGTTGCATACCTCTCTTCTCTGGTGTGCTTGGTTTGGGCTGAGGAGGACAAGGACACATGCCAGGACACTTGACGGCAATCTTCTTTCCTGAGATGCACGCTTGGTACTCCAACTTGCACTGAGACAGAAAGATGACACAAATGAATAGACCAAAAGGGAAGTGGAAAAAGGATCCGAGACCCCGTTTAGAGAAATGAAAGCATGTCAGTAGTGTTTCCATTGTATGCAAAAGATGAAGAATGTGGTTATGTTTTTGCTGATGTACACGTTTCTGTGTATTGCGTGTACTGGGTGTATACCTTGGTGGAGTATGTGTGGCCGTCAGTTCCACAAACAGGAGAGGGGTGGACCACTGGACACGGCGTGCACTTTTTCCCTGGGTTCTGGTACAAACTGGGATCTTTGAAACTACATAGAGGAATTGAAATTCAGAGTTAGCTCATCTTGACTCAAAGGCTTTTACGTTTAACAATTTTATGGAGTACTTTCACATCTGCTTGAGCGATATTATTTTGCAGAAACAGTACTTTCACTTAAGTACTTCCTCCACCTCTGCTCTAAAGTTGAAGTTACGAATCATTTGACATTAACCATAACCATCATCCATCCTGCCCGCTGTGCACAAGACTAATGTTGGCAAAAATGTCCGTGATATGTCATCTTATTCCTACTGCAATTTCAGAAATGAAGGATTTGTGGATTTATGTGTGATTATTTGATGATTTGCTTGCCTTGTGCATTAGTAATTGTGCTGTTGCTAAGAATGGGGTCAGTGCGGTGTTACTGTCCCCGGTTCAGTTGAAAGTGTCCTAGACAGAAATACACACAACCATAGAAAGCCCATTCATTTCATTTGGCAGGACTCGCTGTCCATTATACGGCCATGCCAGAGCTGGGGTAATTGGACTAAATGGTAATGCCACACAACAGTCACAAGAGAGCAGTGCAATGGAAAGAGCAGCTGGACATATGGGGATGGTATGAAATATGAATAATATATTACAGCATGGGGATATCAGTAGTCCAGGAAATTATTAGAATTTCCAGGAAAGTGTTTTGTTTATTATTCAAATTGTAAACTAATAACTACAATCTCTTGAGGTAGGGGTGGAAGACTCTTCTGAGTGATCAAAGAAGCCTGTGGTTTGGTGACAATTCATTGTAATGAGAGAGCAAACTAAAAACATTTAATCAGTTGTTTTTAAGATGACAAAATGATAGATTGTTCATTAAAGAAGGATTTACAGTGATTGGTGAATTAAATCTGGGCAAACACTGACAATTGTGGCAGACCATTTTTTTTTTTAATTATTTCTTTTCCTTCTTTCAAATGTAACCATATTGTTTACAAACACTAAAAGTTTATACCCTTGGATTGATTATACAGCCTTTATATGAATAGCCTCCTAAAACAGTGCCACTTTCTAACAGTAGATAAGGTCACATTACTAATAATGTAGTGTTATTAAGGTTTTGGTTATAGTCAGATCATGAGTTATACATAAACAAGGGAAGTGAAAAGAGAAGAAGGGCAAGGAAGCAAAACCAACTTAGATTTCCTTGTAACCCACTCCCATGTGTCTTTCATTTTTTGGTTCAATCCGAAAAAGAGAACTGAATGTGAGGGGCAGCTCGATGTCTGGGTCTAAATTGTACTGTATCTGTGCATGCAATGTGTTGACTGGTCTTACCTAATTCTCCTCTGGCTGACACAAGAGGCCGTTTTATAATCCTCAGCCACACACACCTTGTGGCGACTGCATTTGATCTTCAGACAGGGGTCTTTGGCTGGATCAAGGGCTGAGACAACAAAGAACACATTTAGATGAGTTTACTCCATACAAATAATGCTTTACCTATATATCAGATACATATTTGGGCAAAATGTATTAAGAATGAAATCTATTATAAAACAGATTCTCACATGTTTTAGATGGTTTTGTGGTTTGTTTATGTGACTATTCTCTCAAATTGTTTACAAATTCAAAAAGGGTTTAGGGAAACTTGCAAAAAAAAAACGAAGCTTTCACTCAGTTTATGTCACCCTCTTCACATCAGTGCTCTGGCTCCTCGAACTCAAAGCTAACACAAGCACCCTTAGATCTAAAAACAGATGGACACAGTTTGCGTGGCTACTTCGAGTCCCAGTCAATTTTGTGCGGCGCCTCCAATACTGATCTGGTATCAGTTCCTACAGTCAAAAGCCTCATTTGACAGCTGATTTTAGATCTGACTCTGTGATCTGCTCGGCCTCCACATGCAATCTTTATCTGATCCCAAGTCAGTCATCAGTGTGGTACCGGTGAGCAAGATCTTAGGCACTGAGCAGATCTCAGAACAGTAGTCTATGTGAATGACCTCTGCTCTAAAGAACCTTACTGTAATCCCTGAGCAGCTTTGCCAGATTATCCTGCCTTGATCCAGCGAGACTAAAGCTATTGTTTCATGACATAGGCGTGTGTGTGCGTGTGTGTGCGTGTGTGTGCGTGTGTGTGCGTGTGTGTGCGTGTGTGTGCGTGTGTGCATGTGTGTGTGTTTTGATGCTGGCTCAATGTGCTGAGGATCTAGTGATAAGTCAGAAGTGAGGGTGTTTGTGTCCTGGTTTGCCTCGATGTGTTTATGAGCTTATCACTCTCTAATTCAGTGGGAAAGTGGGAAGAAAAATCATCTAATTTCAGAATAAAACCTCAACAGCTGGAAGACAGTTATCATACAGTGCTACAGTGTTATTAATATTTGTCTATGCACAGCTCATAACTAAAAATATGAAATGATTTTCATCACCCCCATCTGCCAGGTGTGGCTAATTAGCAGCTATTTAGCTACAGGTGTGGCTAATGCTAATGCTCACCCAACACTACATCACTCTCCCAATGTAACCAAAAGCCAAAAAAACAAAACAAAACAAAACAAAAAAACATAAAATAATTTTTTGGAAATGAAATTGATTGTAGTAATAATAAGTAAGTAATTTTCAGATGTAAGCATTGTAATAGGCCTATTATTGACTATAGTAGTGCCTTTTGTGATTCAGAAACTGAGTTTAAATGTGTATGTAATCATGCCAGAGCCTTTTGGACATTGTTTCAAAACAGGATTTTGAAGATTGCCCCACAAGCTCCTAATGTAACTTATAAGAATGGAGTATTTTTGAAATCTAAACTGATTTTTGTATAAAAAAGCATTACAAAAAGAAAAACACAGGGTGATGGCTAAAAATTGCTTCAAAGTGATATTTTTAAATAACTACGTAATGGCTACTGGCTAATAAGTACTTATTTTTATTTATTTTATTTTATTTTATTTTTTGTACTTAATATAGATACACATCATGATAGTCAGATTAAAACTGGGCTTAAAAATGGGCTTGCTTTGAAATGCTGTGTGATGAGAGGAATCGCAGAATCTAAAGTCCATACTTTCACAAAATAATTTATTCATTCATAAAAACAATTATTTTAAATTTTTTATCTATAATCCTGAACAGTGGTTCCCAAAGTGGGGTCCAGGGCCCCTGGTGGGCTGTGAAGGTCATGCAGGGGGGCTGCCAGAGGTTAATTAATTCCTTTAACAAAATGTGTATTTCTTGTACCAACCTTGGTCAAATGGTTTGGTTGGAGTCCATGTTCTTGGCTCCTAAAACAAACATAAGCATTTTAAAATCATTTCAATGTTATTGTAAGCCAATGCATATTGTAAACATTTGTTACAAACCTCCACTTCCTTTAAAAGTAAGCATTACAAAAACAAGAAGAAGAATACACTTCAGTAGGGTTTTCATTGTAAAAAACACACAACAGATACATGCACTGAAATTTATTTTTTGTTATTTTACCATTGTTCACTTCATTCTTTTCTTATAGCAAACTAATAACATTATATTGTAGAGAAAATACTACAAAGCTGATTCCTACATAAAAATGGGACTTAAACCAATTATGGCTAAACAATTACTGGAAAAGTCATCATTCAAATTCTACCGGGGGGGGGGGATACAAGTTCAAGCCTGAAGTGTTGATTATAGCAATTTTTTTTGACACTGGAGTGCTACTTCATTCTCATCTTTATCTGTAAAATGTGACAAATCTAAATCCATTAAAGCCATCACCTTTGCTTGGGTTGCTGCCATTTGTACTTGAAACAGGTACACTGTGGTGACTGCTTCGGCTTTTAATAGACACAAAATAAGCTAACACACCCAGAGGTACTAACCTCTGATGCAAATGTGAAAGCAGCTTAAGAAACAGTGAGCTCTGCGTGGGTCTCTGATCTCACTGTCTGAAAAAAAAATCTACATAACACTCCTTATTCTCACATCTTATTATTAATGAGATTTATATGTGAATACAGCGGCAAGAAAAAGTTTGCACCCCTTTAGCATTTTTCCTTTATTGTTGCCTTACAACCTGGAATATTTAAATGGAGCAGTGAGAGGTTTCTGTCAGTCACTTCACATTACATGACAACAACTATGAAAATGAAAACAAAAATAAATAAATAAATAAATAAAAAATATAAATATATAAATATTGTAAAGCAAATTAGAAATATGACAGAAAAACATAAAACTCGAGTGTGCCTTTTTAAAGAGACCCCTAAATGAGACCCGGTGTTACTCACCCTCAGAAGTCACAGAATTTGCCATTATGTCACAACACACAATTTAATTCATCATTACAACATGTAACAGATAAGGAACCACACCAAACCTGCCTAAAGATGACATCAAAAACTCACAAACTGGGCAAGGAATGCACTTATCAGAAAGGCAACAATAAAACCAAAGGTGACCCTGAAAGAGCTGCAGAGCTCCACAGCAGAGGCTGTTGTATCTGTCCACAGGACCACTCTGAACCATACACTCCACAGAGCAGGGCTATGTGGAAGAGGGGCCGTTGCTTGAAGAAAATAATAACAAAACATGTTTTGTGTTTGCCAAAAGGCACGTGGAAGACTCCCCAAAGACGAGAAGGTCCTCTGTCCAGATACAATTAAAATGAGCCATCAATGAAAGATGCTATGTGTAGCACAAACCTAGCACCTGACTGTGCCCCTCTCTAAAGTGAAGCCTGATGATGGCAGTGTCCTGCTGTGGGGATATTTGTCATTGGTAGGGACTGGGAAACTGCTCAGAACTGAAGGACTGAAGGATGGAGCTAAACACAGGACAATTTTTGAAGAAAATGACTCAAACTGTGCTGTACAATGCATCCAACCTGAAGGAACTTGAGCTGTTTTTAGATGAAGAATGAGCACAGATCCCAGTGATTTTCTGAACCAAGCTTCATAAACACTTATGCTAGAAACATTGGAGCTGAAAGTCCTTCAGAAGGTGGTTCTACAGAGGACTAACTTGAGGGGGTACATGCTTTTCACACTCAGGTTTTCAGTTTTTCTGTCATATTTCTAATTTGCTTCACAATATATATATATATATATTTTTGCATTTTCATAGTTGTTGCCATGTGATGTAAAGTGACTGATATAAACCTCTCAATGATCCAATTACACTTCCAGGTTGTAAGGCAGTTTGTGGCTTCCGTTGTGAGATAAAGGCCAAAGTTAACAGAAAGGGAGAGTAAAGGAAGTATATGTTTGTCAGAGTGAACGACTAGAGACTGGCACTACACAGTACTTGTGCATGAGAGCAGGAGGTAAATGTGGGTGCCCAAGTTCAATGTATTGAGTCAACATTAAAGCTTAAGTACAAGTGCATAGCATAATATTGCTCTATTGAATAATTTGAATTGGCTGTATTTTTCTAAAGAATTATTATATTTATATAATAATAATAATATTAACATATTTTATATTTATATTATATATTCTATAATACTTTTTCAGAAAGTCTTGACAATTGGAGACATGCAGATGTGCTCCTGGGAATTTAATGTCTTTCTGTACCACCATTTAACCTTAACATTATGTGCACTAATACTGCTTAATGACATAATCAGTTCAGCTTTGCTAAAAAAAAACTCTGTCCATCTAACAAGTAAGACATTTGAAGAAACTGCAAGAAACTTGTCACGATAAAAGGTAAAGACCAAATTTAAGCAGTTAGAATGTTAATGTTTTGTCAGTACTATGTCTCTCACCTGAGCTTTTGCTTTTGCATTTCAAATCTTTTATTCAATTCATCTAAAATTGGACTAACCTTAGGGTTATAGGCAAAGTGGACATTTTAGCCTGTTTTTAATTATATTTTGAATTTCGCAAAGTGGAATATCTTGAACTCTTAGAACATTAAGAACAGGCCTTCTGCTGGTGCGTACAGTTAAACAAGGTGAAGAAGTTTGAGTTTTATGCAGCTGAAATCAGGAACAGTATATTTGATGATGTTAGATACAATATGACATGACTTTAGTTCCTCTTTTTAGCTCTGAAAGTGTTCTATATGTGCTTATTCTTTTAAATTTAATTTTAAGTTTTCATTTATTTTCTTCATACTGCATTTGTCTATTTTTTTCTTGCAATTCATGTCAGTAATGCACTTTTAACTCTTTATGTCTTTTATTTCTGTGACACACTTTGAAATTCTATCTATTTTGCTAAATACACTTTCCTCGCCAATACATGTACAATACTAATATTTATGTATACATTTGTTGTGTCATTTATTCACATAAAAGACTTAACTTAACTGCCTATTTCATTTTTCTAATTTCATTCATACACATTCACATTTCATTCATTTCACATTATTACAAAGGAGGCCATGATCTGATACAGACAGGAACCTGAGCAAAAGCCGTGCTTTTCTATGCACTGCACATAGCACACCCAGTAATGAGAACATTGCATTATGGGGGCTAGGGCCATGCTTTCGACTAGTCAAGGCAGCAAAAGTGCTTGCGGTCTGATTCCTTAATGGAATCAACCAACACACACGAATGCACACATTAGCAGTGTAAACAAACAAACCTGTGAACACAGTACTGTCTGTGGCACAGGAATCTGTCTCCACCATGCAACATCAAAAAGCATGAATGTACAACACTACTCATGGAACCAGCTGGTTTTTCAGAGGCACAGAAATCCCCTTATTCCAAATATGAATACAACTTTCTGGTCCTTACTGGGATTTCCACTGCCAAAATCACTGCATATTTTTTAAAAGTCTTGTTCCTCAATTTAGCCTGAGTATATCCTTGACCTGGTTTAGTCTTTGTCAATTTTTTACTTTGACCCAGTTTTGACCAGTAAATGCAGAGATTTGTATTCCAGCTTAAACTGAACTGAACTATGTTAAAAATTCCAAAAATCACATTTATATTTTTATAGCAATATCATATTATCGCATATTGCATGTTTTTCTCATATCATGCAGCTCTAGTTAATTGCGCTCTCTCTCTCTCTCTCTCTCTCTCTCTTTTACAGTTTTTGTATGCATAAACAGACATGGTTCTTTTTTCTCTCACTACTGTATATGTATAATGATTATGTCACCTTTCCCTCTTAAACTTGCTGTTATCTATCTCAATACTCTGGTCCCTCATCCAGCAACATACATATATCACTTTTGTTGCTTGCATTTTGTTTCTTTATGGTCACAATTATTGTTCTCACTAATTGTGCACTGACACTTCTTTCTTTTCCTTCTTTTCCATCCAACAGGAGAAGTGCATGCATGCTTTAACCATAGTACTGGCTCTATGTGTCTTGCTCAAGCTTGTCGCATACACACACAGACACACACACACACTTATCCACAGTAAGGTGCTTTGAAGTGGAAAAGGCCCGGAGCTCTGTACCTTCTCTACATCATTCACCCTCCACAACACAAACATTATGGCACAAACACAGCCAATAAGAAGGCACAAAAGCAGAGGAGGGGACCACACTAATCTCTTCTAATGAGTCTAGTCAAAACAAGCTTTTAATTCATATCTTGTCTATGCAACATTCTCTAAAACGTTGTCATTATGCTATCATCTGCGCTTTTCTTTTCACTATAAGGCAGTTTTGTAATTCGGGTACAAGGTAGGAACCAGAGTATACAGGGCCCGGGGCAGCTTCCAACATCTTAAGTGGAACCTACAGTAAATGAGAAGCCAGCACTGTATCTAGTGCACTTAACAGGACCCACTTATGGCTTTCGTGCTTCAAGATGAGAGCCTAGGTACATGCCTAAAACACACTCCTCTCATAATGGAAGTTTTACATCAGGATGTTAGCATGCACCGCCACAGGAGCAGTATATGTCCTAAATATATTTTTTAGCACACATATAGGCATACGTTTAGACATTTAGGTTTTACGACAGACACACTTTCTCCATTTATCTGGGCACAAAACGTACATGGGCTTGTGACCTGTTGTTGATTAAGACCAACCATAAACATGCGGCATTACAAAAGTATAACTGATCTTTGAATGGACAGGAAAAGAAAATTTGACTTAAATATCTATGGAAGAAATACAGAAGTAAAAGATATATACGGCTCGGGCTCTAGGTTGGAACACGATAAGAGCCTTCATCCCGCTGCCAGTCATTTCCTTCTTTCATCTCTTCCCTCTCTTATCTCTAAACTGTATATAAGTCAAAGAGTCTTAAGTAACACAGCCTTTGGCCAATCATGGTCTTGCACTGGGCACTGACACCTCATTTGCATAATCTAAATCCTGCTCAGGATAGTTGTTGGACCTGAGGTGTGTCACATGGGTTCAGTGCAGGGATTGGCTCTCATGTCCCTATCTGACAGGCTGGGAAAGTAAAAAAAAAAAAAAAACACCACTCACTCTGCGCTGGAACTTACATAAAGTAACATGAAAGCACCGAAAGGGGGTTTCTCTTGATCATAAATCAAGACGTTTAAATACAGAGGAGTGTCACGCTGACGGGGAAGTTTGGGAAACTCTGGAAAATTCTAACCTGTTTAAGTTTGGGCATGTAAGTTATTGTTTGACCCTTTCATCTAAAGCTGACACAGTGGAATACATAAGCTATAATACAAACAGTTCCAACATACTATAAGATGGACCAAAACAATATAAATAAGTGACATCCATACCACAAACAGCCTATTCTTAAAAGTCATACAGATCAATCCATAGTCTTACATTGGGATTTCACAGCTCTACTTTGTGATGCAATAGGGATAATAGCTGTAAATAAATGTAAATATTGAACAAAAAAGCTCTGAGCATATACAGAACTGTCGAGATATATAGATTTTGGGTCCAATTTAGAACTAAATTAGGACAAAACCAGGAAACCAGAATTCAACCCAGGACTAACACTAAACCGAGACCAAACCTGGGACTAAACCTACCCACAATATGCCTGTATCTGGAACCCAAGTTTACGACTTCTCTTTGGTCCTAAATATCCTTATGAAATGCACCTTGAAAACGTTTATCTCATGCTCAAAGCCTACACATTTTGCTAAAACACTAAATGACATAAAATGTGCAGCAGGGGATGTCAGGTGTTCTGTCCTCAAAGAGTAGGCCTAGTGCTGCGCTTCTTTCTACCTGCCTGTAATTAGGCCCCGTTTGCTGCTCCCTTCTGCCACACGATGCTCTTTTTACAGCCTGTGCTCTGATTTATGAAAACACGCTGGCAGACATGTTGGCACTGTATTTACTGTATCAGTGGAGCGGGTGATGAGCGTGTGACAAACAGCACAAGCGACGGTCCCCGTGACGCTTCACTTGACACAAGGAGAAAACGAGAGGCGCATGATCACAATGTGGATGACTACAGCGGGCTTGCGGTCCGATTGAGACAACACAACATGCTTACACAAACAATGCATTTACTCACATCTCTGAATTTATCCCATCTCTCCGAGAGCCATTTATCATCCAAAAAATTGCCGTTGTCTGAACGAGCGGAGACGTGTCCAAAGGCGACGGCGCACACGCACAGCAAGGCGACGCTCAGCATCTGCGGACACAACAACAGAGCGGTGATCAGTCACGGGAGCAGGCTGTAGGACACGGCTATCGCGTTGAAAACAGCTAAATGAGTGGGTCATACCAACAGAGATACAAGGTCTCAGTCCCAATAAACGGAACACAAAAACAAAGACGTGTTTTCCTACCTTGTCGCATCAGTTGCTTTTCAGACTCGATGTGTTCGCTCGCTGCCGTTTTCTGTCTCTAGTAATAGCAGAACCTCTCCTCCCTCCCTCCCTCTCTCTCTCTCTTTCCGCACACAACGGGAGCGCGCGTCCCACCGTGCGCGTTCCCTAAGCTCTGGCCCTCTTTCTGTTTCCCTAGACGCAGAGGAAAGAGTCCAATGGCTTATGTGGACTAAAAAAGATTGCCCCTTGATTAGTAAGAAGAACAATAATTGATTACAGATTGTTACGGTAAAATATGGCGACCCAGAAGGCTCAATCAATATAAAAAAAAAAAAAAAAAAATCACAGCACACTGAGCACAGATATAATTAAAGGCCTTTTAAAATTATTGTTGGCACACAAATTAATTTCAGAGCTTTTATTTGCTTCAGTTGCATCAGACTAGCTTCCCCTGCTTGAGCTACTGTTATCAAATAATTGCAGCTTGGGTTTGTTTGAACACTAGAGTTCCTTACTTTTCAAGGCTGAGGTGAGCTCAGGACTGTAAATTCATGCCACTAGATTACATGGCTTCCTTTAGAAATGCACAGTACATGGCAACTCCAAATGATTTGTGGAGGTGGGAAGAATCATTTCTTTCTCTGTTTTTTCAAGTTTAAGTGTTCTGTGATAATAAAAAAAAAAGTGCAGTGACAGAGTACCTTTATAGTACACTTTGTATAACCAAAGTAAAGTGGGTCTACAAACCCCTTCTGTTCAACCCCATTTTCATCAATAGGTCGGTCTTTGTTTGTGCTTTGGTTCTCTGATTGGTTTTTCAGACTGTATCAGCCAGAGGCAGTTTATTCAGTATATTGTGGCACTGCTCTCTGAATTCTGAAACCCCTGAAAATCCCAGTCATGTCAACAGGGAACAGAGTAGTTCTTTGAATAGTATGAAAGAAGAATTTAAAAAATGAAAGTCTGGGCTTGTCTGCAGGGGCTTCCCATGTCCACTGGGCAGATTACCTTATAGTTTAAACATTTTTCCCTAAAATCCTCTGGAGCTGAATGCATTGCATCCAGTGGATTCATGGGAAAAAAGTTTATAACGTTTAAGCTATAATACTTTACAATAACAGTGATATTTAAATTATAAAAGGTGTGGCAGCCTCTGCTGGTTCACCTGCCTAATGACCCGGCAGAGATTCTGCATAAGAGAGCATTTGTTTTAAAGTTTTAATGTCTGATGGTAGTACTGTTTTGTTTCTAGCTTTTGTTGTTTTTTTAAAAAAAAAAAATCTGATTGATATTGTGTTGTGGTCAGCAGAAGTGGCAGTGCCAACTTCAAATACAGTTTGTTTTACTTAAAAGCTAAGCTAATGGCTACAGAGCCATTTATTGTGTCAGTTTCAACTATACAGATATCAAAAATGGTGATATAGATGCAAAGCCGGGAGAAGATTTGTAAAATTCTTAGTGAGAATCAAATCGAAAGCACATATAATATTATTCTTTCATCTGAGAGAAGGCTGCCTATTGGTCAGGTCGGTCAAGTCATTACTATGCACAGTTGCAGCAGAAGCCCACATGACCTCAGTTTCACATCTTCATCTTCCTGAGGGGCTGTGTGTGTGTAGGCATGTGGAAAGATGAGAGGGGGCTCATATTTGAAAGTCAAATGAGAACTATGAACTATGCACGCCTGCATCCCAGAGATATACAAAAGAGGATCGGGTGGGACAAGCGGGATGGTAAATGGTCAGTGGTGCAAGTACAACCGGGTCCAAATGAGTAATTAAAGGTGTTTGATACAAGTTGTACTTTCTAACAGGATGTGTGCAGCGTGTCAACAGGAAGGTGGAAGTAGAGAAAACCATTGTGGTTGAATGAAAGCGGGCTGTAGACTTCTTTGAACTTTTCTTTGTTCTCTCAGATCACAGCAGAGTGATTTCATCTTTGCAATTAGGTATAGCCATTTTTATGCCCTAATATTTAAAATAATATGTTGTCAGGCAATATAATATAGGATGTTTGTTTTTGAATTATTTATTTTTTGTCAGTGAACACATACTTTCTACAATGTTTGCCTTTTACTTACTATATTTAGTGCAGTGTAAAAATATGAGTGCATTTTTCATCCCAACAACAACATTCTCAAATAAATTGCATAACCAAGAGAAGCAGACATGGCAAACTATCATCTACATCCTCTTCTATCACACCAACTATCCCCATGTTCTCTGTCATCCATTAATCTCCTCTTTGGTATTCCTCTAGACCTCCAGTTTGGTAGCCTGGCCAGCCAGACTAACTCTTTTCCTAGAAGTTGTCTGGTATCCCTTCGCTTGAATTAAATTTCTATGGGCAAAACAGTCACAGACGGAGTGACCAATCAGAGAAACAAAGCACTTAAATTCGCTCTGGTGCAATCTTGGTTATGTTTTATCGGAGATTAGCGTCCATATTTGTAAAACGCCCTGCAGATAAATGGCTGTAATAAGCTGGTTCCAAATCGACCAAGGAGAAACAGTTTGCTGTGGCTGAGGAACCAGTCTCTCCTGCTTCAACCTCCTTCTACCAGACATTGACTCTTCCTCCTTTGTACAAGTCCAAACCACCTAAATCTGGCCTTTCTAACTTTATCTCCAAACATCTAACATGAGCTTTTGCTCTGATGTACTCATTCAAACCTTCTTGCACATGGCTCCTCAGCTCTTTTCCACACTCTCTGTTGCTCTACCGACACTATTGTAAACCACATCTTCTGACTGGATCAAATTACTAACTGTAATAGGCAGGTGGTTTGTCCAGCCACCTGCAAGAAAAGTGGCTGGTGTCTGTAAAATTGATACAGTATTTCTTTGTTCTACTGGACTTGTAGGTTATTTCCTATTGGCTTTTTGTCCCACAAAACCAAAGGCATGCTGTCATTCGTGTGAAAGTACAAAAAGTACACTGGTCAGGTATAACATTATGACCACCTACATATTATTTGCTGTCATAAGGTTATGTGTTATGACCTGCCTCAATATGCGGGCCCATATGCTGTGATGCACTGTGTGGTCTGAGACCTTTCTTCTAGAACCAGCATTACATCTTCAGCAATCTTAGCTACAGAAGCTCGTCTGTTTGATTAGCCTCCGCTCCCGGCATCACCTGTCGCTGGTTCACCACTGTTCTGTCCTTGGACCACTTGTGACAGATACTGACCATTGCAGACCGTAAACACCCACCAATTGCAATTTTGGAGTTGTCCTAACTCAGTTGTCCAGGCATCACAACTTAACCCTTGTTAAAGTTTCTCAAATCCTTAAGCTTGACCAATTCTCCTGCTTGTAACACATCAACACATTTGAGCAAGCTGCTGCTTAATATACAGTATCACACCCACTAACAGGTGCCATGATGAAAAGAAAATCTGTTATTCATTTCACCAGTCAGTGGTCATAATGTTATACCTAATTGGGGTATGTGAGTGATTGTAATTCAGATTTCTGCTGTAGTGCTGAGCTGATACTTTTATGGAATGATCTAATTATTTTGATAGTTAAAGATCTGTCTTAAATTAGGTTTATCTAAGGTTGAGGCATCGGCAAGGAAAAGCATTAAGTCATTAAGTGTCCTCTCAAATATAAATGCATAAACGCATGTGTTCTAGGCCAGTGAATCTATGCATTATTCAGACAGGGACATTAAAGATGTAGATGTGGTCAGAGATGTATGCGGCAAAGACACACACGAGAAACAGAATTGTTAGGCTGCGACTGCTGAAGCCCATTAAAACTCTGCTGAGATCCTTAGTTCCACTATAGTCTGCCTTTTAAGTAAAGTCACACAATGTTGTTGACTCAGTGGCTGTCTGGGCTGACAAAGAAAAGATGTGAAAAGAGAGCGAAATGGGACAAAAACAGTGTGAGTGTGTGTGTTTAGAGAAGGAGAGCCTTGAAGCTTGTCACAAGTAGTGGAGATTTCACAGCTCAGTGGCTTTGTCGCTGTGCACCTGCTCACTGAAGGTGGATGAGAGGCAAAAAAGGGGGCTGAGGTAAAGGGTTCAGTTGAAAAAGGACTAAAAAGAGAAGAATCAAAGCGTATTCTTCTAAAACCACCAAAAAAAAAATAATAATAATAATAATAATAATAATTTCCAGCCCGTATAAATGGAAAGGGTTGCATCTGGAAGGGCATCCAGCGTAAAACCTATGCCAAAGTAATCTGCAAGTCACTGTAATATGGGAAGGAGGCAGATGATTTGCTGTGGCGACTCTAAAAAAAGGAAAGAAGACGTGGCATTTACTGTAGTACTGACTACCATATATTTTGTTGCATAAGAAAGACCCAGTATGTGCAGAACTAATAGAACTTGACAGAACTATAATTCATAAGCACTCTTTCCAAAAAAAAAAAAAAAAAAAAAAAAAAAGAAAAAGAAAAAGAAAAGAAGCTAAGATGTGACATGTTTGGCTAGATGTTTTATCTTGAACATGCCTAAGTGTTTCATATTTGCTTTCAATGGAAACTTCCACAGCGGATAGGCTGGGGTTAACGACTGCCACTGGTGCTGTTGACCCACAGGTTGCAAATGGAAACTGGGCTACTATTGAAGAAGGAGAGGAGGAAGACCCCTCCTATTTTCTCTTTGACGGCAGGAGAGTCTGGATCCTCAGCCATAGCAAGTCGTTTACAGACAGACAATTTGGAAACAGCCTATCACAGCCGTTTATCTGCAGCACGTCTTACAACAAAAAGTCTTACAGACTTTTTCTTACAGACATTTTCCGTAAGTCTTTGGAGAACTGTTTTTTACTGCTATCCATATTCTGTATTCTGGTATTTTTATGGCAAAACAACAATGGTGACAACAATTCTGTTGTCACCATTAGAGCCCGACCGATATGAATTTTTTGAGGCCGATGCCAATACCGATATTAAGTAACCAAAAGATACTGATATCCGATACATCAGCCGATACAGTTACAGATTAGGAAAAAGTATTTTTTCTTTCTGCTCTTGTTTACATGAATATGGCGTGTACACCCCAGGCCACTTTATTGGACTAAACATCTTTTCAAAATGTTGTAGAATGCTGCTTATTGTTCTTTATGCTGATTGTTATGTAAGTTGTAGTGGGCATTGGTGTGGGGAGTATTATTATGTATTATATGAATTATATTTATTTATTTTATTTAGCTTTAACTAAATTTATTTAACTTAAATTTCATTTAATCTTGCTCTGCAAGTAGAGCATGGGGAGAACTACAAAATGCATTTTGAATTTTTGTTCTATGAGGTTTTATGGCAGAGAAATTAGCAAAAAAAAAAATGTATTGCCTTTTTGAGCTTTTCAGGCCAGGAGAAGGCGATTTGGGGAGTTTTCTATGAACTGCAGAGTAAAAGCCCATCTGCTTGGAAACACTCTGATGAACAAATAGCAGAAGGCCATCATTCGGAAGTAAACAGGTCTTATTCCAGTGTTCCAGCACACAAAAAAATAGTACTGTTTATATTGATAATTTTCTAATGGGCTATCTCGGCCGATATATATCGGTTGGGCTCTAGTCACCATGTTCGTTTTGGATATGAGTCAGTGGATGCTGCTTAACATCTCGCTCTTTGTTTCTCTGATGCATTGGGTAGTCCCTAGAAGACAGCTCTGAGTGTTTACAGTTCAAACATCATATAGTGCATTGGCATTATCTTGGGCTAAAAAGCACCCTGTGGCAATACAAAGATTTTGCTCTTTTCTCTAGTACCAGACTAACTTCTTTGTATAGAGTAGGAAAAAAGCTAGGCTAGAAAGGCAATGGTGTAGGACTGAGACTAGGAGCTTTAATGTTGATACAGCGGGAAAGCTGGAGAGGTGATTAACAAGATGCAGGAAAGTAAGGTGGATATTTAGTGTTTAGGAGACCAGGTGGAATGGTAGCAAGGCTAGAAGCTGATGACCAGGGTTTAAGCTGTTGCCATTTCTCTTCCATTTCTCATCTACACCATGACATGGTGTGGGCGTAATCCTGAAGGAGTTTGTTAGGAACATTCTGGGGTGAAGAGTGTTAGATTAGTTAGTTAGTTAGTTAGTTAGTTAGTTAGTTAGTTAGTTAGTGGTTGTGAATTATAAAAACAGGTGACTTTCTGGAGTGAATTAAAGGAAGTGATGCAGAATACCAATAGAGGTGAAAGAGTGATGACAATGCATAAGATAGGGCTATATGAGGGCTGATGATTTGCTGTGGCAACCCCTGAAAGGGAACAGTCGAAAGGAAAAGAAGAGTCAATTAAAGAAAATAAGTAGATGATTTTTTTTAATCCTTCCCTACGAGTGAAGAAACATCAGAATGTTAATAGTGCAATGCTCTAAATGTACCATCCTAGACAAATATACATAACTTATAACAACACACTGTATAATACACAAACAACACCAGCTATTGTACTTATCTAGATGCAACAAGACTTTCATAAAGATCATATCAAAATAATTATACTGTGCAGCTTTGCATAAAATTGTATGCTATGCGAATTTAATTTAGCTGTGAATCTTATGTGTGCGACGGGCAGAGCAGGAGTGAAGGGTGAGTTATCTCTGGAAGCAGACGTTTTTAGTGTAGCAGAGACTATGAGGTCAGCTCCAGTCCTGTGTTTTAGCCCCAAGACAAAGAGTTAATAGCAGAGTAATGACAGAGAAGGAAACTGCAAACACAAGATAAGCAGACAGAAACAAAATAGCTGAAAGCCTGATGACAAAGTCAGTTAGTCAATACAAGGTATAGAAGCTAAAGGACAGGACTAGATGTAGACTATTGCTTCAAATGCATAGAGAAATGTATACACATTTCTTTGGCTGCTTACACTGGTTTTTGGAAATTTGGTCCAAACCTGTCAAGGATTAAACAAGAAATGTCTTATGACTTAAAAACAAGCTGAGACATAACATAAAACAACAAAGTTTCGTCTTTATTTAGTATGTACACGGCACATTTTGGCTTGTCTCTTATACTTTTGTCTTGAGTTTTACTGCACTTTTGTGACGCAAAGGTTACATCACCACAAATATCACAGAAGTTATCTGCACTGTTTACACAGTTTCAAGGCATCTTTGCTTCCTGAAGTTAAAAATATGAGACAGTTCCATAGAAACATCAGGCACTCCCAAATTTTCAAACTCCTACATGTGACTTGAGACAGTTGCCCTTTACAAACACACAACGTCACCTGGATCCTCTCCTGAAATCTTCAGACACACACACACACACACACACACACACAATGAAATATATCTACATGCAAGCATTTTGTCAACTTCCAAGACAACAGATTACTGTGAATATGTCAAACAAAGCATGTTCATTCAAAATTCTGGTCAAAATGAATATATATTCTAATGTGCAGACAGTGTTTTGAGGTAGAACTGGTAACTCAGAGACAAACATTTCCTTGCAATCATAAGCCATTCTCTTGTTAATTTGCATAGAATTTCAAATTTTGACCCAATACTGTATCTAAAAAACTAGAACCAATAAGTACTTTTGACAAAATTTTTCTTTATTATTTGCCTATATTAGGTAAAGTTTCACTTCTTTTATTCCAGAAGAATTTTGCTTGTAGACCAGTGTTATTCAAATGTCACACTGCATTTGTCTTATCTATAAATGTCCAAATGTGGCTTCCCATTTCACTTATTGCATTTCCCTCATGATATGCTAAATGGTTATCTACTGGCCTTAAGTCATGCAGGGGACAGGAGCACTTCGATCTGATTGTGGAAAACCTCAGTCACATGAAGCATGCTACCTATAGTCAAGATCACACTGAGACCAAGACTCAAGACAAGACCAGACTAATTTGGCCTTAAACCAGTAAAACCTACTGAAGCATAAAAATTTGGTAATGGTCCATTTACAAGGATCAGAAGATTCATTCAGAAAAGGATGAGGTGTTGTCTTGGTTGGTTGATGTACTGAGAGTATACGAATAAGACACAAGTCAAAAATGAGACAAAAACAAGATAAATTACATAGATGTAAAAAAAACCTAACAATGTCAGATTCTAAAAATTATTGTAAAAATCAAAATGCTACAGACTTTAGTGGTGTATGTTCGCCCTCTTGTGGGCACTTGTTGACTTTATACTATTTAAAGATTCAAAGATGAAGTAATAAGATTCTAAAACAAATGTACAGTATAAAATACTTAAATTAGGTTTGTTTATTTACTATCCCCATGAGAGAACACGCAGACTGGATAAAACCAAATAAAATAAAAAAAATTACAAAGAAAAAAAAAAATCCTGTAGTGCACTGGAATAAACAACAACAACAATAATAAATAAATAAATAAATAAATAAATAATACGGTCGGAAAAATAATACAAAATAATACTGTTCAACACGGAGAACTTATTGTGGTATAAGTTCCCCATCTTGTGGTCACTAGTGAACATTACATTCTGGCTTGTACATTTTTGGGCTGTACTTCTTTATGTACACTGCCATAAAAAGTACTCAGCCCACTTAGCATTTTTGCTTATTGTTGCCTTACAACCAGGAACTGAAATGGATCATTGAGAGGTTTATGTCAGTCACTTTTCATTGCATGCCAACAACTACAAAGATGCAAAATATTTTTTATTGTGAAGCAAATAAGAAATATGAGAGAAAGACAGAAAACTTAAGTGTGCAGAAGTATTCACCCCCTCCAGCTCCAAGTCTTATGAGTGTTTATGAGCTTGGTTCATAAAATCAATAGAATTTATGTTCATTCTTCATCTAAAAACCGCTCAAGCTCCTTCAAGTTGGATACATACAGCACAGTTTGAGCTGTTTTCTACAAAAATGTTCTTGTATTTAGCACATTCTTCATTCCCTCAGTTCTGGCCAAGTTGCCAGTCACTAACAATGACAAATATCCCCACAGCAGGACACTGCCACCACCACACTTCACTTTAGAGAGGGGGCACAGTCAGGTGTTGGGTTTGTGCCACCAGTCATAGCATCTTTCATTGATGGCTAATTTTAATTGTATCTGCGTTTGAGGAGTCTCCCACATGCGTTTTGGCAAACACAAAACATGTTTTCTTATTATTTTCACCAAGCAATGGCTCTTTTCTGTCCAATCTTCCTCACAGCCCAGCTCTGTGGAGTGTATGCTTCAGAGTGGTCCTGTGGACAGATACAACAGTCTCTGCTGTGGAGCTCTGCTTACTGTTGCCTCTCTGATGAGTGCACTCAAAAATTGTGTCTAAAAAAAATTTTGAGTTTGAATGATATACTCCCCTTTCCTAATTCCTCTCCTTCGTGACGCTCTATCACAGTCTCACACAAACCTGGAAGTATGTACACAAGCCAGGAGATATCACAATAACATAGCAGAGATGTGGAGTTTGCTTTTAATTCTTTAAAATAAAAAATAAGAATACTGTGAATAAGCTATGACTTTTGAAATAAAATAATAGCTCCTTCACATTATTCCTGATAGATTGTAGTTCTGGATAGATAAAGGATGTATTGACCAATCAGAGTGCTCCTGAGCTATGAAAGCGTGTGATTGGTTAAACTGTTCCTTCCCTCACTCTAAAACAAAAACCCTTATAATACAGCCCACAGGCGACCTCAAAGTCTCATTATCTTTGCCAAAATAAAAGGAAAAAGAAATCAGGTTGTGCAGCTTTAAAAAGGGGGTGAATACTTCTGCACACTCATGTTTTCAGTTTTTCTGACATATTTCCTATTTGCTTCACAATAAAAAATATGTTGCATTTTCACAGTTGCTGTCATGTGACTGACATAAACCTCTCAATAATCCATTTAAATTCCTGGTTGTAAGGCAAAAATAAATAAAAAATTCTAACCAGGGTGAATATCAACTAGGCTTGTGTGATTATAAAACCTATAACCAGATATTGACTGACACAATATGTAATTTACAACAGCCCAATAATAAGCCTAATTTATAACAGCCTAATCTCAAACTACTGGAAAAACAAGGGACCAAATCTCTACACTCAAGGAAAAAAGTAGCTCCACAATATGTTTATTTTCTATTTTCAAAACTCTGACAATTGTTAGGCCATGTTTTCATTGACTCTTGTCTATTTGTTGACAGTTTCTTTGTTGTGGCTTTTTTCGCTTTTTAGCACCTTCTGACCACATTCCAAATATTAAGCCCTTTTTACACAGTCCCCTCGCTATTTTTGTTTGTCACACAAACACACAATGCACGAGCACCGCACTCCTCACAGGAGGGTTCGGTCATGCTCTGTAGATTGGGTGTCCCAGGGTGATAAACAATTGATACAGAGCTCGGGTGACACAACCGATATCTGGGGGGCAGAGGGAGAAAGGAAGGGTGAGGGGGTAGGAAAGAGAGAGTGGAACAAAGCGAAAAAGAGCAGCCAGTTACTGACACATTCAAATAGGGAGGACTCAGACTGCCTCTACTGATGAGTCATTGCATAACTTAGGAAATGGGAAGAGAGGGCAGAGAATGTATGGAGAAAAATGAAGTGTGTATGGGCAGATAGAGGAATAAAGGAGCACTGTTGTGGAAGAAGAATCCGCTTGTCCTTAACTGCACACAACGAAGACTACTACTCATTAACCTCATGTCATGTTCAACTGTCTACAGGTGGTTGTGTGCATTAATGTGTTTACCATGTAAACAGCATGACAGACTACCACTGTCAGCATTTTTTTTATCTTTATTACTTCTCCCTGGATAAGCATCTTTGTTCTGTCTTGAGTAAACAGGTGGGGCGCTCACCCAACCCCCCACCAGCATGTTCTTACAGGTGGGGGTTACATGACTGCAGGGTAGCTCCAGGTTTTGCTAAGTGCAATTTGAGACCTTTTTAAGACTTTTTAATGCCATTTAGAATTAAATTTAATGCCATTGTCAACAACCAAACAATAATTTAATGTAAAATATAGATTAATTTTAGATCCAGTGTTGCATAAAAAAATAGAATTTAATGATAAGATTTCTCAAAAAGTATATTGCTGACACTGTTATTATGGGGATGATACTTTTTTAAAATGTTAATTATTTTATCAAAAATTTGACAAATTAAATCCCTGGATAAACAAAATTGAATACCTACTGATTATATTTAATACTTTTAAGGCCTTAAGTTCGACACCATCAAAATGTAATACCTTTTAAATACTTTTAAGACCTTGGGGCTGCCCTGTGTATAAGCCGACACAGTTTAAAATATTTTTTTTTCTGCAGTGTGTTCAGGAAATGATTAAACTAACTTTGTTCACAAAAATGATAAGCCACTGTTTAGGATGACTCTGCAAAACTAGTTGTTGACATCTTATAAAAAATACAGACCTGGCACGTAGGCATATTTAAGAAATATTCAGGTGAGGCTATGATCTTTGTTTTTTCATTAGCCCCAATTATCAAGACGAAATAAATAGTATACATTTCGGTTTACTTTACTCAAATAAGTGCTAGTGCTAGCTACGTTTTGACAATGAGAGGATCACTTTCCCATCCTTTGTGGCCTACGTTTACCCCATTGCTGACAGTATCAACACGTACGAAGTCACCTGTAAAGAGGCACAATACCTGTATATGTAGACAATCTCCACCCTCAAAGTGTCCTGCTCAACCAACCACTCCGACAGATTTTTGCCTTTGCCACTCCCTTACTTTCCATCTCCCAACGCCGCTGGTCCCGCCTCTCACCGCCCCGTGAAAGAGTCTGCTAGCCTGGATGTGTTCTCTGGATGTCTTCGATAACCGGGGAACAATTGAGTCTTACTAGTGCTGACTCTTGAATTTTTTACAGAACATATACACTTTAAATTCGCCTCAGGAAATTTGTTTTGGACTACGGCATTTTACTGACACCTTTGAAGAGCAATATTTAAATTAAGGTAAGGTCAATACACACAGGTTCATCATTGTCAACAGGTGTAGCATAGTTAAGCTAGCGTAGAAACCCACCTATTCTAACTTTATTCTAACTTATATTACGGTTTAACACTCGGAGTTAATACTAGTGGAAATGTAACAATTATCGTTGTTTTGTGTTTCAAGTCCGTGGTTATTCCCCAGAGAATAGTCTCAGGTGTACCAGTCGAAACCAGAAACAGGTGCAGCCGTGAGAGTGTGCGACGTGTGCGTCCCCCAAAACGCAAATGAGTAAACTCGTCAAAAGCGCAGTTTGTTTCCTGTGATGAGAACTTATTTTGGGATAGATTTTTATCCGCCTTTGAACAAGTATTGTGAGATTTTTCGGAACACTTTACTTTTTACTTTTGATCAAAACAATAGCTATAACAGTTAGTCTAGCTATTAATCAAATGTTCCAAAACATAACTACCCAGCAACTAACGATAACGTTAGTAAAAATCTAAGTTAACCTAGCGTTAAAGTTAGCTTAATTTAACTTAATACATTTTTTAACGTAGTTCTTTAATATGCTCTCTTCGTTTTTCCTATTATGCAGCTTGGTTACAAAGCGAAATTGTATTGTTTCAAGGATTTTATTTTATTTTTTACAGAATAGCTTGTTTGTTTAGTAACTACATTTAGTGCGTGAGGTGAGTGAGTAACGTTTATTAGGGAGTAAAGGCCTGAAGGGCATGTCTTTTATTTTGAATGTTTAAACCCATGAGGATGTGCTCTTTTAGCTACTTAGCTTTTTATTTGTCTTTCCTTGCTTATATAAATGTTTGATATGGTTCTGTTTGTATTGTATATGGTAAATCTAAATAGTCCAAGCCTGTCTGACCTGTTTTTGTGTGTTGATGGCTGTTCAGTGTAAAGAGTAAATGGATGTGCATAGTGTGAGGTTAGACTAAACAGTAATGCTGAACCCACTATTTATCAAGTGTACTCTCTATAGCAAGTGCTTGTTATTTTGTTGTTAAAATAATGATTACTGCATTTCCAACAGTGTATGTTCAATCAAATGCTGATTGAAGCTTTAAATGATAAGGGTATGCAAAGAGGCCATGTTGCCATTATAAACAGTCTTCTGTGTTTTCACATGCAACTGCCATTTGTGTTTTTTTTTTTTTTCAAAATCTAGCCAAGAAACAAATTCATATTTTCAGTGTTGCTTATCTGTAAAAACCTCCACCTTTTATTGCAAGAGGACAAAGTATGAGTTTATAGATCCAACAGTGAGCACCATGTCTTTCTGTAAACTTTGAGTTTGAGTGTAAACTTTGAGAGACTCCTGCCAGGTACACAGAGGTATTTTTGTATTGTAGTTTAAATATTATAATGCAAAATGCCTTTGTGATATGGCAAACTAGTGTTTTTTTTAGATAACATATCAGTCCCCAAAGTAGATTTCCCCACATACCTGACTGTGACCCAAAAGTTAAGGTGAACTTTGTTTCAAACCAGCACGTATGACCATTCTTTCCTTTTTCACTTGGTTCACCATGTCCAGTTTTGTAAGCACTCAGGCCCAAGCTGGCTACATTATGTTGGCAGATACAACCCTCTTTAAACAGCTTGGCCCGAAGTGACTTAACATGAGTTCCTGGAGGTTACTTCTCCTTTCTGCACAAGAGATGTGCTGAATTATTGTCTCGCTGTGTTCTGGTTTGTTTAATTTTATGTAGTAAATGTAGTAAACATTTTTTTTTTTTTACCTTTAGGAGAATAATGATGTTGATTACTTGATTATAATATGGCTGCATAAGTAAATATGTTCTCAACTATTTTACCTTATTCCTTCTATTTTATTTTGACAGTGAGATTATACTAAATTAGGGAAGTGGGTGTAAAGCCATGTGGGCAAAATTAGTAAAACGTAATAAATATGGATAATAATAGGACTGTAGAGACAGAAACTATTTAATCATGTGTATTGTTAATATTGTTACCATCCCATCCAATCCTTAGTTGATTCCTTGCATTATTTCTTATTCTGTTAATTTAATCAGATAAATTCCCCAGCTCTCCCTCTGGGCAGCGTAACCAGACTCCATTGTTAGTAACTTTAGTCACGATGCATCACAGTTCTCAGTAGACAGTGGCTGGTTTCTATAGCTACAGTCAACAGTCTGGCCCTAGAAGTGTTTATAATGCTATCCTTTGGACATTGCTAAACAAGATGGCGGCCACCTTTGAGTTCTACTGCAGACCACAGCTGTTTGTGAGAGCCACCACACACAGGTGGTTGATACAGTATAATTCTGTTTAGATCCTCTCGGCGGACACAATATGGATTGCAATGTCTCATTAGTTAAAGTTTAAATAAACCTTATGTTAGTTGCTATTTTACACTCACCAAAGACTATAGTAAATGTATTAGCCTTGGGTAGTAATAATGTTTATCGGAAACAGGAGAAAATCAGAAAATCACAGTGAACATACTTGGATATGGCAAACAGTTATGACACATTCATAAGCCATTGGAGATCCCATGATCTTTGTTTTAGCAATTCATAAAATGGCTAAAGCAAATTGACTAATATTATAAATTACCCTATGATTCCATCATTCATCATACTGATGTTATAACTGGTATGGTATGCGTAAATGGTTGTTATTTGCTGCACTAAGATTTAGAAGTAGTTCACATTTCCTGATGAAGTAATGATTTATTATTAAAAAAGCACAATTTACGTATGTAAGGACGGCATGATAAAGGCTCTTTGTGTTTTTCTTTGTGAATAGACTGGCTAGAGGTTTAGAATGACGTTGATGCTGCCCACACCATGTCAGTGTTGGCTCTGCACACTGGAGAAGTGGAATTGAAATATAGAGCAAAAGGGAAAGGTTTATTAGCCAAAGGAGTCTTTGACACTAATATAACAAGACCTATTAGTCTAAAATGCTAATATTTGTAGAGGAAAATCCTATTGACTGACTGTGTATCTTTCAGTGAAATTGTAATATTGTTTGTTTTTGATGGAAGCTTTTATTTAATCTTCCTTTGTGGTTGTAATAATGCAGGCGTAATACTGGAGCTCACTGTGCATATTATGCATTAAGTTACTCAGTAAATACTGGACTTGAGCAATCACTTTTTACATAAATAGTGTTTATTTTTTGTTTTTTTATATTTAAAATGCATTGTATTGTGTAATCCTGTCTTTTGTGTACTGCCAATGCAGTCTGAAGACTGTACCACCCTGCTGTAACACAAGGCTTTATTAACGTGACTCATTTGTTTATCATTGCAGGCATGCTTCCTTCACCTCTTCTGCTCTTCCTTGGCCTCCTCACGTGGAGTACCACCACATCCTGGGCTGGTAAAGTCATTGTGGTCCCACCCATCATGTTTGAATCTCACCTTTACATTTTTAAGACTCTAGCCACGGCTCTGCATCAAGAGGGCCATGAGACACATTTCCTAGTATCAGAAGGTCGAGAGGTACCGCCCTCTCCTTACTACCAATTACAGCGCTATCCAGGGATTTTTAACAGCAGCACTGCCGACAGTTTCCTTCAATCCAAAGTGAACAATATTTTCTCAGGCCGCTTGACATTTTTGGAGCTGTTTGACATTCTCGATCACTACTCTCAAAACTGTGATGCTGTAGTTGGCAGCGTTGAGGTCATGACCCGCCTCAAAGAAGCCAAGTTTGACTTGCTGCTGGTGGACCCTAATGAGATGTGTGGTTTTGTGATTGCTCACATCCTAGGTGTGCAGTATGCTGTGTTTGGAACAGGTCTGTGGTATCCTGCAGAGGCGGGTGCCCCTGCTCCACTCTCATATGTCCCAGAATTCAACTCCCTGCTGACAGACCGCATGACGTTACTCGAAAGGATTGCCAACACAGCTGTGTACCTGGTGCAGCGAATTGGAATCCAGTATATTGCACTTCCTAAATACGACCGGATTATGAAGAAGTATGGTGTACAGCCTGAGGTGGCCATGAATGACTTAGTTCAGGGCAGTCGGCTGTGGATGCTCTGCACTGATCTGGCTCTGGAGTTCCCCAGGCCCACCCTGCCCCATGTGGTGTACATTGGGGGCATGCTCACCAAGCCCCCCAGCCCATTGCCAGAGGTCAGTACTAACACAGATGGGAATAACATACTCAATACTCAAAACAGAATTAAATAGACACTATTCATTTACAAAAGGCAAAGGACCAAACTACATTTGCATACATCATTAAGCAAATTAGGATGTGACCAGTGATGGTACTACATACTAAAATGTTTTGTTTTGTGCTTCATTTTTAAAACCCTTTTCAAACCTTAGTTTGTTTGCAAGTCAACATTTTAGTTTTTAGTAGTTGTATCAGGTTTTTATATATATATATATATATATATATATATATATATATATATATATATATATATATATATATATATATATATATATATATATATATATTTGTCTGGACCTAATCTCTGCTCCATATTGCTTCATTATTTGTAGACTTTTGCAAACATTTTCTTATTTTTTAGTATGCACCCATTCCTATTGTATCTTCTTTACTCATTGTTTGGCATCCCTAATTTTACCCAGACACAAAGAGAGCCTTCATAAGGACTATATGTGAGAATGGGTTTGAGTTGAATGGGTTTTGAGTAAAGAGCAGAGGGGTGTCATGGAGGGCAGAGGCGCGTGGTGATAGGGGTACATCCAGCGTTTGGACGAGGAGAGCGCAGGCCATTGGTATCTGCTGCGGGGGGTTTTGGAATGCCACTTGAGCCAATAGGGCGCATTGTGCTGCGTTGTGTGGAGGGAGTTATAATGGAAGTGGAAGGAGAACGCAGCTATTGTTCTGGCGCGGGTTCTGGGCACACTGAGGCTCTTTATGGGGTCACTGAGGCTGCGTTGTAGGGACAGTAGAGCCGCGCCACTGGGACACAGGGCCCAGTGTGCCCCTGAGGTTGTGCCGTGCCAGGGCCTGCCTTAACTGGTGCAGCTGGGCCTTTTTTCTTCCTCTCCCTATTTGTTCTTTGCCTATCAGCCTATGGGATCCATTTTACCCGGTGGCACTCTTCACCCAATTTAAAGTAGCTTTATGTCTTGGAAGTTTGAGACGTGTTTCAAAATAGGCATGTTGTAAAATTTCCCTTTTCATATGACACATCACACTTTATCACTGCAAGAAGCTATTTTGCTGAGTGCTTTATTAATGCCCGTGGGTCTCACTCCTGTGGTGTGTTCCCAAAAACTTGGCAACTCATAAGTACAAGTTTTCCCAGAATAAACACCAGGAGCAGATAGTCATCATGTTCCAGGTGTTTTTCATGTCCCTTTATGCCATTGCTTTTAAGGGTTGTACACTGTAGAGTAAGTGGAACCTAGGTAGGAAGACTGTACCCTTGACATTCAAATATGACACTCTCTATGACACTGACACTCTCTACTTGTACTTGTAAATCACAGGACATTTACAAAGTCTTAGATCTTTGAGTTCAGCTGATGAAAAATGGGAGCAAAAACAAAAGTGTTGCATTTAAATTTTTGTTCAGTGTAGTTCAAGCCAATAAACCAAACCCAATTTCAATTTCTACAATATTGTACTAAAGTAATAAAAAAGTTAAGTTTGGCTAAGCTAACTAAGGCTAAGCAAACTATTGCATGTTCTATATGCCAGTAGTTTTGATTTTTTTCTTTCTTATCCCTCAGGATTTTGAAGAATGGGTGAATGACACAGCGGAGCATGGCTTTGTGGTGGTGTCCTTTGGAGCTGGGGTTAAGTACCTTTCCCATGACATTGCTCACAAATTGGCTGGAGCCCTGGCCAGGCTGCCACAGCGTGTTGTCTGGAGGTAAACACACAAACATAGCCTCAAACTCCTGAGTGCCAAGACCATACTATATCAACATAAGAGATAAGGCCAAAGAGTTAAGGAAGTTTTTGTCAACTGCGAAGATAAAGACAAAAAAAAACAAGACTCTCCTCTTCATTTACCCATCTACCTACCTATAAAAAGTCTTTATTGCATGTGTCTATCTGATTATAAAATCTTTAAAAACATTACAGGCTGGGTTGTATTTGGACCCACACGTAGCTGCCAACAAACAGCCTTCTTCAGGGCGTCGAAGAAGGCCAGTTTCCTATGCCGTTTTATACTTTAGGTAAATTAAGAGTGCCTTGGTTTTTCTTCACTTTTTTTTGCAATTTTTTTATATCACCTTATAAACATGGCTTTATTTCATATTAAGTATGCATTTTTATAAAAGGATTGGTCATACATTTAAATTGGAGTATCCTTCAGTGTTACTGTGCTTTTGTTGTTGCTGAATAAGCACTGCTAATTGTGACTGAAATCTAATCAGATGTAATAATTTACCCAGAGTTCCACACTGGTGACCTATTAATCATGATCTGAAGGAGAAGAAAGAGGGAATGCCCCCTAATGGAGCAGAAGAATAAAGCACAACACGAGCGGTTTCTCAATATGTATACTACTGTTAATCCTTAAACCTTTATCGCTGTCTGCAACCACTGACCACATACTGTGTTTATTATCTGTTAAACATGGCCAAACTGGGTAATCTAAAGTCTAATCATCAAATCATCTAAAATATTTTTGCTGTCAGTCAGTTGGGCTGTATAGTAGAAGGTCAATAATAATAATAATAATAATAATTCATCGAATTTATATAGCGCAATAATTCCATAACCAGGACATCAGGAAACTAGGTGTCTGACAGGACACAATGTTCCCAGCCTTACTTATCTATAGATATTTAGGGCCCTATTTTCCGAATGACATTGGCGCTGACGGCGGAAATTTGCTATCTTGTGCAGCCCATCTACGTCTCTGCCTGTGGGACTGTGGGACGTGGTGATCTGAACATGAGGTGTGTCCATCTGAACAAGAGGCGGCCTGGTCTAACACCAGGGCGTGGTGTGGGGCAGCGAAACTGCTGTCACTAAAGCAGTTTCTTGTATTTGAAATAGGTGATTTCAATGAAGCACTGCACGTGCAGACAATCACATTAAAGTCATTAAAATAAAAGTTAGAAATATTACAAAAAATATGGCTGAACCACTGCGCACTTGGACAGATCACAGCGATTCCATCGCCATTATTCATTTATATTTTGCGCATGGAGCAGTCCATGTGACAGAATACCTGTTTACAATCTACGCAAATCGAAGATACAACTTGCTGTCCATCGCCTCATGAACATATTTGTTTGCAATATATAACAGTTGAAAGGAGTTAATATGGCACCTACCTCTGGGTTACACGTGGATACAATATGAAACTCACCAGTGGCTGGTCTTTTGTGTGCATAAAAGCGTCTCCAGTACGCATTTCTTTTAGCAGCAGCAGCGCTTCAACCCGAGGTTTCCAGCACAGCTTCCCCCTCTCACCTTTCCCCTCTGCCCAAGTTCACAAATGTAGCGTAAATCCAACTGAACTTTTGCTTCTGTGAAGCAAAGTCCCGCTGCACTGTTCTAACCTGCGGTACAGTTCGCGCTCACTAAGACGCAGTAATTAATCACACGGTCCTTGGATGAGAGAGAGAGAGAGACAAACACATCCAATTTGCGTTAAAAAGTCACAGTTCTTTTGCTTGCTGTAAATCACAGCTGACTTATTTTGTGATTCCTCACTGTAAATGCCCCAGGACTGCAAATAAAACTGTTGATTTTAAATCATCATCACAGTTGTTATTATTATTATTATTATTATTATTATTATTATTAAATGCTCTACGAAGTCTATAAAATACCACATAAATGTTTTAATTCTTAAATTGCTCATCCTCTCTTCATGTGCTGCTATTGGCCATGCCTCTCACACTGAAACGCGGCCTCTTTGAATTTTTTCCCAGCCCAAGTTCAGCCTCTTCAGACCAACGTCTAAGCCATTTAAGTAGGGACAAGATTAATCTGGACCCGCCCCCTGACGTACCTCCATCTACACCACTGCCTCTGCCAAGATCGTCTATATATGGCCCTTAGTGTCTATCAGTTAATGTTTCAACATGTGGCTGTGCACACTGTTTGCTTGGTTGGTGAAGGCCCTAACTTGTACAAATAAATAAAACAATTGGATGTAATATGTCTGTGAAGACTCTCACTCTTCCAGGGGAATTGCATCGCAACAAAAGGCAGTCATTTGGACTTGATTTTTAAAGTTGAAGACGTTTCACCTCTTATCCAAAAGGCTTTCTCAATTCTCTCTCAAACCTTCTCTTAACAGAAATGGTGGGCTCAGATACAACCTTCTGTTTACAACAGTCTCCTGAAACTCAAACAAAACAAACCAGTTTCACTCAGGTCATTAACATTTGAAGGAGCTGACCAGGCTGGGCAGGGTTAACAACTCTCACTCCAGCTGAAGACAAAGGACTCCTAATGACCTGAAACCACTCAGGCTATTCATAGTCACCTGAACCAATAGAATTTAGTTTCAGGTCTAACTCCACCTTCCTAGGAGCATATAAACTAGCTCTCTTACCAGTTCAATTTCAGAATTGAGAAAGCCTCTTGAATAAGAGGTGAAGTGTCTTCAACTTTAAAAATCGAGTCCAGATGACTGCCTTTGAACCTTTTGTTGCAAATTGGATGTAATATGTATATGAGTTTAAGAGTAATTACTGTGTTTGGGCATTGGTGTTTCAAATTATACATATGTAGAATTTTAGTTTCTGTTTTATTTACATTGTTGTAATGAGGGCACTTCAAGGCAGCATGTTGAGAGATTAAAAACATTCCTGTAGACATGGTCTCTATTATGCACACACCAAATCTATTTACATGAGTTATTCAAACAAGTTAAAGGTTTAACTTAATTTTCAGTCATAAATATACATGGGCTTATACAATATCCTTATACTGCACACATCTATCAATGTAAAATTCACTTTCTTATTTTAGTTGGTTACATTAGAATGGTTGAAAAGTGCAGAAATAGGCAGTATGCACAGAAAGCTGTGGTTTAGACTACAGTTGAAAGCCTGTCTTTGTTTTGGAGAATTGTATCTTCACATCAAATAGATTGACAAGCTAAAATGTTCTATGCCAAAAAAAGTATACATCCTTAAAGTTAGATGGAAGGGAAAGATGGTTGATGCATGGAGACTACACCCAGTGAATTGTGTAATGATAATAGGCTGCATGAATGTCGGCTTTGATTGGCAGGACAGTGAATTGATGCTTTGTCAAAAGAGAAAGATGAAAGACTTGGATAGTAGGGAGGGAAAGATGGTGCTCATATAGAGTGACGTGCAAAAGTATTTGACCCCCTTAGCATTTTTCCTTTATTGTTGCCTTACAGCCTGGAAGTGAAATGGATCATTGGGAGGTTTCTGTCAGTCACTTTACATCACATAACAACTATGAAAATGCAAAATATGTTTTATTGTGGAGCAAATTAGAAATATGACAGAAAAACTGAAAACTTGAGTGTGCAAAAGAATCTATCCCCTTTTTGAAGAGACCCCTAAATGAGATCCGGTCTAACTCACCCTCAGAAGTCACAGAAGCAGTTAGGTAAAATCGGCGTGACTACAATTCAACTGTGATAATGCCACAAAACACAATTCAATTCATCATTACAACATGTAAAAGATAAGGAACCACACCAAAGCTGCCTATAGAAGACCATCTAAAACTCACAAACCGGGCAAGGAGTGCTTTCATCAGAGGCAACAATAAGACCAAAGGTGACCCGGAAAGATCTGCAGAGCTCCACAGCAGAGACTGTTGTATCTGTCCACAGGACCACTCTGAACCATACACTCCACAGAGCAGGGCTATGTGGAAGAATGGACAGAAGATGGCACAAACCTAGCACCTGACAGTGCCCCCTCTCTAAAGTGAAGTCTGATGATGGCAGTGTCCTGCTGTGGGGATATTTGTCATTGGTAGGGACTGGGAAACTGCTCAGAACTGAAGGACTGAAGGATTGGGTTAAATACAGGACAGTTCTTGAAGAAAACGACTCAAACTGTGCTGTACAATGCATCCAACCAGAGGAACTTGAGCTGTTTTTAGTTGAAGAATGAGCAGAAATCCCTCTGATTTTATGAACCAAGCTCATAAACAGCCCAAACAAAAGTTGAAGCTGAAAGTCCGTCAGAAGGTGGTTCTACAGAGTACTAACTTGAGGGGGTAAAGACTTTTGCACGCTCAAGTTTTCAGTTTTTCTCTCATATTTCTAATTTGCTTCACAATAAAAAATATTTTGCATCTTCATAGTTGTCATGTGATGTAAAGTGACTGACAGAAACCTCCCAATGATCCATTTAAATATTCCAGGTTGTAAGGCAACAATAAAGGAAAAATGCTAAGAAGGGCAAATACTTTTACACGCCACTGTAATTGTATAGTGTGCAGCTGCAGCTAAGTGTTAAATCCTAAATTTGTACATAAATGACCAAAGCCAATCTTAATTGGCTTCTGTTGCCTTTTGTATAATCTACATGATTTAAACAGGTTTTTCAGTGTGTACTTGTAAGAGTTTTATATGTGCATATGTAGTATATGAAAAAAATATACACGCATTCAAATATTTTGTAGTTCCCTATTAAAAATGCTCTTTGTATGTTGGTAATATGTTTGCTCTGACCCAAGTAGTATATATCAAGTGTACATGAGTGCAACAGTCTGTAGTCCATTATTTGTTTGTAACTTCTTTTTATTTTCTTTTTTCAGATTCTCAGGAGTTCCACCTCGTAACCTAGGCAACAACACCAAGCTTGTGGATTGGATGCCTCAGAATGACCTCTTAGGTGTGTACACAGTTACAGCATTGTTTTCTCTCCAATGATTGAATTGCCTGATGTGGTCTATTATATTGTACCGTACTATGAACACTAGCAGCACATACCTGATGTGATGTGGTTTTATAGGAGATGTTTCAACTTGTTTAGGGAGAACAAATTTGATAGGAATCCTATCATTATTATTCAACCACAAGTAAAAGTGACTGTGTAAGCCACTCTGAATGAGCAGTAATGCAGGAGTAATGAATAATTATTTCTTGTAGTCTTGTGTAGGCACAAGGTCCATCAGTAGGTTACTGAATGCCTGCGTCAACATTACACTGACAGTATCTTCTCGAGTAAATCACGTAGTTAAAGTGGTTCCTTTTGTGTTTTCAGATAACTTAGAGGTGAAAGCGCATCAAATTACTAATGTATGGTATGTTTTAGAGTGTTTCACAATAAGATTCTTTTCCTCAGTGTAACACTGACTGTGTCTGTTTGTTAAAATATGCAGCTGAAAAAAGGCACATAGACTTTCTACTCTTAACAGTCTTTCACCTGACAGTCACACCCGTATTAGGCCACACATAGTGCGCCATAGTAGACTGGAGTTTACGAGTTACTAGTGTATAAACAATGTGGAAAAACTAGTACATTAAAATATAATCACATGAAACTAATTGTCTGTTAGGGCATGCCAACACCAGAGCTTTCCTGAGCCATGGTGGCCTGAACAGCATCTATGAGGCCATGTACCATGGGGTTCCCGTTGTTGGTGTTCCCCTGTTTGGAGACCACTATGACACAATGACACGTGTAGCTGCCAAAGGCATGGGGATCATGCTTCACTGGAAGTCCATGACTGAAGAGGACCTGTACACAGCGCTCACAAGTGTCATTAAAGACTCAAAGTTAGTGCTCTAAAAGCTTTATAATATTTTAGAAATGCAATGTATGTAGAAAAAGCAGCATGGATTAAAACTGAATGTCTGTTCCAGATACCGTGAGCAGGCACGTCTCCTTTCCACCATTCACAAAGACCAGCCAGGTCACCCAGTGACTAGGGCCGTCTACTGGATCTGCTACATCCTCCGTCACAATGGTGCCAATCACTTACGCTCTGCTGTTTACGAAGTGTCTGTCTACCAGTACTTTCTTCTGGATGTGGTCTTCACTGTAGGGGCTGGCGTGGCACTATTAATTTTTGCACTTTCGCGATTGAGCCGGCTGGTGAAGGGTAAAGCTAAAGATGAGAAGAGAAGAGGAGCCGTAGCCAGTGGTGATGGGAACTTGGTGAATGGACACTGCCATAGTGAGAACTTGGTCAATGGGAAACACAAAGGCAATGGTTCCATTAAAAGTGAAAAGAAGATAAATTAATGATTCAAATGGCCACGAGGCAAGAAGAATAAGTGGCCCAATAGACACTGCTCTAGGTTTGGTTTAATGTTTTGCAAAGATTTCGAAGACAAAGCTGGTCTTAGCTCTGTGTCAAGAGGCTTCAGCTCCTCAGTAAATGTCACCCTGTAGGATGCAGTGCATTGTGAGAGGACTGAGCGAGGCATTGGGTGCTCTAGATCTATGTGTTGTGTGGATGTATGTGTATGTGTGCACTGAGACAAATTTAACGAAAACCTTAACTGCAGCAGCTACAGCTATGCAAAACTAAATTGGAAAGTTGCTAGGGATACAAGATTTAAAGAGAGAAAATAGTGTCTGCACCTTTTCTCTGACATCTTCTCTGATGTCTTCCTGTTTTCCTGAGGAAGCATGGGACAGCGAACAAGTTCTGAGCGCCAATCCTTTATTCTCAGAATAAAAAGTTTAACTGGAATATTTAGGATTTTACATTTTACTGGCAAACACTGCTTCAGTGCATGGTTAACTGTAAATAGAGGACAAATCTATTTATTACTGTACAAATACATTGTAATGACACCTTTTTAGTCAATGCTATTTTTAAAATAATTTATTTAGGTTTTCTTAATTGTAGTGGTAGTACACTCCCATCTCTGAGCTAATATTCGCACAATGCTGTTTCCAATCACTGGAAGCAGCAAATGTTGGTGTATAGTATGCGAATTTGCATTATCCACAGTATTCATGGTGGTCCTAATTTCAAATAGATTTGTCTGATAAATGAATGCCTTTTCACACAGTAGTGCCAACCTGTGAGTGCATTCCAATGTCAATCTACATAAATGCTGGGTTTGGCCTTGTAGTGTGAAAATGACAATTGTGTGATTATTAGAGGATGGTGAGGCACTAACCATCAAGGATACTGTGGATAGCTATGACCAAAACAATTGGTCATGCAGTTGAAGATGTTGTCGAATCTTGTAATATTCTATTTATTAATTAGCAACTAGTCACAAGATTGCCATTTTAGTGGTTATTTGTTTCACATGTATTGTTTCAAAATTGTACATTTTAACTGAGGTCGGACATGTTGGCATCAAATATTTTGTGTAAGTAAATTATTGCTGATTAGGATGAGGTAGTAATATACTTTATGAATGTGAATGATTCACTAAAGTGCCCTTATATATTGCAAATACTTGTGTAGCATGCTTGATTACTGATGTGTATGCCTGATTTGCAATGTCTCCAGGCTTGATTGGTTGTATGGTTTGCGCTAGCCCATTTAGTTAATAACCATTGGCTATTTTTGAAAAAGTATACATAAAGTAACATTGTTTGTGCCCATAGTTGTGCAAAAATATGTGTATTTAAACTTTATTTCAGTAGCTTTGAGTAATTTTTGTCTTTGTCTCTCGACACCCTGCCAGCATTAAGATGCCATGTCTAAATTCTTACTGCAGATAAAGCAGAGGTGGCAAGTACAACAAAGATGCACTCCAATACCTCCCACAAGCAAATGTAATATTAGACGGTGACAAAAGTTAAACATATAATATCTCATTGAAAATAAAATACTTAAATGTATGTGAATTGCTGAAAAGAATAAAGATTGTTTAACACCTCAAGTTTGCATGGCACCACAAAATCCTTAAAATGTCCAAAATCCAGCTAAAGTTTTATTTGGCAGAATAGATTTCCATTCTCTGTGAGCTTTCAAAATGGCTGTGAGACCAACCAAAACCAGCTGACACTAGGGACCTACATGCATACTTGAATCTTCAACCTCGACATCCTCATTAGCTGGGAATCAGAAGGTTGTCTCCACATGTCAGTCAAGCTATGAACAGGTCTGGGCTTTTAAAAAAAAAAAGTTCTTTCTTATTTCAGTATTAATTGTATTGTGTATGTTTTTCTGTTCGCTCAGCTTGCGTCCTTACATGTGATGTGTATTTTATCAGCTTTCTTTGTGAAGCCTTTAAAAGAGCACTTGCTTGTGCAGTTTGTCTTGCCTTCTTTTATACTTGTGCATTCTGCTTTCTGTGAACATTTTTTTCCCTTTTGGCACATTTGGTCTCATTACTTTTGAAACTGATAGCTTTATTTACTTTTTTTTTAGATTTTAATTTCCAAGTTATAAAAAAACAAAACAAATGTAATGTCATGTGTGTCCATGTTGTATATAAAACAATGTAAACAAAATACTAATGCTGAATAAAAAAAAACACATTTTGTTTGCAGAGGTGATTGTCTATTATTAGGCACAGTTACTAGTGATGCGGTACTTCTAAGAGAAATCAGCAAATGCATGAAAATCCATGTTTTGTGTCCTCACTGCTTTGCTGTAGCAATTGATGCTGCCAGTGTTAGTTTGATCGGAGATGTATAGGCTTTCTGCAGCGGGAGGTTTTACAGGTATCAGATGGTAGAAAAAGTAGCCAAGTGCATAGCCACATGCACACAAGCCGATAGATGGGGTTATCTAATGTTGTATGCTAGCGCTGACTGAGGCTAGGGTAACAAAACACCCAGCCCGCCGCTCTGACTCGCTCACTGGCCCTGTTAATTATTCATGCAGCCTGCAGGGGCCCGCAGACCTCTCACACACACACAATGTCAAGGCATCTAGGTATGTTTAATTTACATTCATGAAGTTGTTTTCTTTTGTTGTCGCCAGTGGCCAAATTGGGCACTCTTCTGTTAACTGGGACAGGAAGAGGGGGAAAGAAAGGCAGCCATGGAATTTGATATAACAAAAAGTGGACATTATTCATGACATCTTTGTCCTGGCCCTTGGTTCGCAGACCTCCCAAATGTATGATCTCCCCGTTCTTTACATCTCAAAGGATTATTATTACCAGGAGAAATTAGCCACTGCCCCGAGTAAGATTTCTCCTTCTTTGCACAAGACCTAAGCTAAGGATTTGCTGATACTTTGACTAGAGGGTGTGCTCTAATCTCCAGCTCTGTGACATGCACAATTGTATCCGAGAAAAGGATATGAAGGGATTCTACAAGTCTGCGCTGCCAGTGGGTCTGCAAGACTTTTGCTGTGCAACATTTGAAATAATTGTTTTTATAAAGGCTTAACATGTGGTGAAGATTTTAAATGGTTTATAGTTTTAAATATTTAGTTTGTAGCCTATAAGCCAGTAGTATTTTGTATACAGGATCCCAAAGAGCCTATCCTTAAACCATCACTGTGTCAACCATGTTTATATAGGCTAACCCTCCAAGTCTAAACATAGCTAAGCCTGCTAGTTTTCCGGGTCAAAACTAGAATCTAACCTAGGGCGACCACACGTTCCTGTTTAACTGGGACAGTCCCAGATTTAGGTTCCTTGTCCCATGTCCCAAGACATATCTGTAAAATCCCATGTTTCAACGAAATAGGTCCCATTTGTACCCCCATTTTAACTAATAGAAAAGCATAGGAAACTTAAAACACATTTGTCTAAAGACTTTTTCATTAAAATGATTTACAGTGTCACTATTTTTTATTCATAAATTGCCATTAAAATTTAAAACTTAAATCCTATCTTCATGTAGTTTAATTACATGACAGAAAATTGTTAGGATTTGAGATTTTTTTTCTCTCTTGGTGAGTTCAAACGCACTGTGATTAATGAAAAATATGTATGTCTCAGTTTTTGGGTCTATACACCTAACTCTCTGTAGCGTACCTACATCAGGATTAAGCAGTGGGCTAATACTTTAAATTTAGCCACAACCAGAGCCAGAACCCCACCCCCCCCTGCCCCCCAACAAACTATAAATTAAAACAAAAAACAAACAAACAAAAAACAAAACAAACAAGCAAAAAAAAAAAAAAAAACAAACAAAAAAAAAACGGTAAGTCCAACATTTTTATTTTTAAGTATTTAGGTTATAAAAGACCAAATGCATTTTCATAGTCATCGATTCTGTCAAAATGGCGGTGAACTTAAAGTTACACTGTGTAACTTTTCTCCTAAATATGTGGGGCATACTGACTTGTTTTTGTGATTTTTTTTAGCGATTATAAGGCCTGAGGCGCGATCTGTTGCTCCGAGCGGGACTTCCGTACTGAGAAACCGCCCTCGCAATCTTGGCCGGGAGCGCTCCGCTGTTGAGGAAGAGTCACGTGACAGGGAACGACTTGAGGCCCAGGTATAACCAGGAAGCTACTTTTAGCGTTGTTATTTTCCTTTGCGCGATATTTGTTGATAAGCTAACGCTAGCGCTAACTCTATAGAAGATCCAGTCCAAACTTCCAAAGGTAGCAGCAGGTCAACTAAAGTTGAAACAATGATGGAAATAGACGCACGCTCGCACAGTTTCAGAAGGAGGAGGGGCCCTAGTGTTTACGTTTTGCGACGGTGCAGTGGCACCTGTGGCCTCTAGAGGCGCAAGACCGGGAATCTTACACAGTGTAACTTTAACTCTAAGGAGATGGCACTTACTTTGTTTTAACGTTAGACTGTATCTTCAGCGTCGACAATCATCAGAATCAGAAGACGTTTGTCTTCACCTCCCTGTCAAGGTATGAACATTACATTAAAATGCATGGTTCATTTTTGCCGTTTTCATTGCCTATGTATGTCCTCACATGTTTGACACACGTTATTACTGCTAACTTAAAGCTAAGGCCTATGCTAGCAAACAAGCTGCAGGCTAGACTATACTTTTGTCATTAATAATACCCAAAATAAGGCAATTTTAGATTTTATATTGAAGTCATTGTTGCTTGCCTCATTACAATTTTAAATTGCTCACTGGTGTTTAAAAAAAAAAACTTTCAGGCCTCCATATATTGCTCCTCCTATATTGCGCCACAGTACTTGCACAACTGGCTGCCATTAGCTATGCATTAGCCTTTATTTACACATGTTCTTTCTTTTGTGGAATGTCCATAAAGATAACAGGAAAGGGCCCCTCTTGTCGGGCAAAGGGCGCTTGATATCTATTTTAATGCAGTTTTGCGATGTGTCCACTAGAGGGTAGTATTATTCCATTATTTCCCGCCTAACAGCATGAACCTTCACTTATTTCTTTTTCAGTTGACTAAAACATAAGAAGCACAAGCGACCCGTTGCAAAGATCCTCTGGTTGTGTACTGTAAGTATGTATGTGTTTTTATTTAATCACAGATTTAGTTTTTTCTTTTTGTCTTGTGCCAAATACAATGATTAGTTGCAGCCATTTGCCTTTTACTAAGATTTCTTATATCTTAAGCATGGTAACTCCTACTTTATTAATCTGATGCCCCAGTCAGTGCCCTTTTTTAGGTAATAAGTAACACCTCCCACAGTGGAAGGAGGACTTTACTGGACATGTCCTTAGCAGGGTAATATAAAGTATAGTCACTCATGGATTTTTATTATATTTACTTTTTTAAATATCTGCCCTTATGTGAGCCAAAGCTGTCAGTCTAACCAAATAAAGTCTCAACTTTTTACTTAAATAGCCATGTACAAAAGTAAGTGAAACTATACTGAACAAGTTTAAATAAAATGTGACAAAATATAATTAAAGCCACAAGCTGCGATAAAAGTCTCTTGCGTCCTAACATCAGCGGGAGGTACGCAGCAGTTACAGGACTCGTGCTTCTCACTTCATACTTTTCAGCTATATCAAGGAAATATATGCTTCAGTCAGAGCATGGCATCAGCCCTGCAGTACTATAGTGCATAATTATGTCCCATTCAAAAGTATAAAGGGTACAGTTTTGTAGGTCCTAGGTTCTGCCCAGTATGGCCTTCATCTTATTGGGTTTAGGGCTGAGGCATAACATATTTTTTTACTTGGTCTCACATTTTTTATTTTTCTATGTTGAAAAGAAATTGTGGTCGGCTCCAATTGGCTTAATGCTTTTTATTTTCTAGGGGCTGCCACTGAGCCATTTTCTAATGGACTTCAATTAAATACATTTTTTTGCCAACCTTGAATCTACCTTTTGTTAATTTTCAGAGGGTCAAATTTGCTTTAATTTGTTGCGAAAAAATATAGTAACGGATGCCTACAATTTTAAGAGGCCTTTATGGGGCATGTTTTCTCAGGCTTAAAGATATGGATTTCTATGAATATAAAAATATACAAAATAGCAAAATGAAAATCAGCAGTCCTAGACTTTAATCCACTGCAGAAGCATAAGGCGCTATGAACAAAACTAAAGTGCATCAAAAAATATGACTTGCTTTGGGAAATTCTTTTTGTGGTACATTTCATTAAACAAAATATTTTACGCTGCTGTGTCCCTGGACCTGTCCTGCAGTATACTTCCATTTTCATACTCCACTGACTGATGAATTTACACTAGACCTATATAATAGATCTTATAATTGGAGAAAAGTTTCCATCTAAAAATCCAAATCAGCTCCCAGTTGCGTTAAAATAGGTCTATTTGTACATTTTAAATGGGCCACGCTGAAAAGCCCTGACCTCTTGGCAGCTTGAGAAAGCCAAAATGAAACAAAGACATGCAATAAATATGAATATTTTAATTACAACCTATGCTGGCCTGTGTCTCACATGTGTATTTATATCCATGTGTGAGACAGTTTGGGATAGATGGAGCCCTGTCACAGCGTCGCCATGGAGATAAGAGAAGCCTGACAGCGACCGCGGGAGAATGACAGCTTTTATATCAATCATCCCAACTCGTGTGCGCGCGTGGGTGTGTAAGTTATGGGCTGAGGAAAGGGTATTAGGCTGGAATCAAAAATAAATCAATGTCATGTGGCCGGCGTGTCAGCAGCTGTTGTCAGTTTGGCCTCACCTCGAGCAGTAATCTCTAAACCGCACTGACCACACACACATGCTGCAGTGACACAGACACACAGATGCCCGCATGTGTCAGCCATGTCTAAGTGCCTGGACTGCACCCAGGAGATGCAAGTTGGCCAAATGTTGCCATGGCACACTATATTCCACTCAATTTGTTCTTTGATTTAAATTGCGTTAGTGTGTCATTAGTGTGTTTACCAAAAACACTCAGCATTAGGTCAAAGATGTCATTATGTTTTGAGAAACAAATATTACCAGAAGCCTCGCAATTTACAGGCATTTATCCATAACATGGTCTGCCAAACCCATTCACTTTCTTAGCAAAGTGAATTTGGTCTGGAACCTCTCCCATATTTAAACCTATTTCCATAAAGATTTATCCAACAAGCCATTTACCTAAACAGAGTGTTTACTGTGATTGGTTAAGGTTAATCTAATTGCATTCAGAAGTCCGTTAATGCGTGTTGAATCTGCAAACTTGAATAATTTTTTGTAGTATAGAAATTGTTTAAATATATGAACATATGTAAATGGGAAAAATATATTTAGGCATGCAGGCTAAATTATGTAATGTGTACACCCAAACAGCTGGCTAATTATCACGTGGAGTAGTGTAACAGGAGTTCTGCAGCACTGAAAAAATATACATGCATACATACAAATATACATGCATATATTAATTACTAAAAGTTAGTATGGTGTTGTTTTAAATTATACCACTGTACCACAGTAAACTACATTGCAAATTAGCAACTAAGCTTTTATAGCCAAGGCTAATTCTTGGATGATTTTAAAAGGTAGAAAATTATGCAGTCACAAAAGTACACACAGTACTTTTTTTTTTTTTTACTTTTTAAATAACTATTATCACAATCCGACTTCCCTTCACAACATTCATTGTGCTTCTGCATGGGCTTCAAACTGATGTGGCATATCTGTGAGAAATTGGGAATTCAATTGTCGAAAATCAGGCTTTGGCAATTTCAGCCACATATTTAATTATTGGAGTAAATGAAAGCTCTGTGGCTTTGGGACACAGCAGTAATGTGTAGACAAGTAAGTAGACAGTAAATAAACACTAAATACACATCAAGCCAATGGCCTGCTAGATTAAAAAAAACATGAAAACCACTGCTGGCTTCTTACTAAGATAGAAGTCCTCGCTGGTCTGTCACTGCGTTTATGAGTGGTAATGTGTGCCTAGAAATGACTTCCTAATGTCTGAATCCTCCATCCCACAGCGGATCTGAGAGCTGTGAGAGACGCCTGTAGCGAGATGGGGAGATAGAGATAGGAGGGGACTTGGAAGATAGTGTGATAGAAATCTAACCTCCACTGTGATTAGGCACTGACCTCACAGGCCTGCTGTCTGTGCCGATAAAGCAACAGGAAGCAGCCATACACACCTCCCATCCCAGCGCCTATTTTTCAACTCCACAAATCATTTGATCCTTATCAGATGTTCATTTCATTTCTCTCTCCTCTGCTTCCCCCTGGGTTTTCTTGCTTTTCAAATTTCCATCCATTCATTATAATCTTGCTATGATCTCTTTGCTGCTTCCTCTAAAAATGCTCACTTTTAAAGTTCATATGGGGTGACTTGGCTTGCCATAGGACAGACTTGACGGGGTGAAACGCATTTGCTGAATATAAATCCACACAGTAAAATGGTTAACTGACTCATTTAGAAAGGACACCAATTACATTTAGTAGTACACAAATTTGGGTAAGGCCTGTACACTCAGCTACACTTTACTACTCATCTAAATCATCACTTATTCACTGACTGACTACAGCCAAACACAATGAATACATTTCATTATAAAACATTAGTATACTACTGGAATTATACATACTAAACTAAAATGATGACAGAAAGGTTTATAACGTATACACCTGGGGAGTTGCTGACGTAGAACATTCAGAAAAGAAATTGGCTCCAAGAAGCCTGGCACCCATCGACTCCCATTCCCAAACATCCCAAAATACAAAATTGATATTTTTTATTGCTGCAGTTGGCTTTGATTATCTTTGTGTGACCTGTCTTTCAGTAATGATCTGTCAGTGAGGTTGAGTCCCAAATGGTGGGTTGCAGCGGTCCATAGAAGCTTGAATAAAGATAAGATGTGCTGACCCATGACATGTTGAAGGGATTGTCTCTCAGCTGGCCTAGGAATGTCTTGGAATTCCCTTGGAGAAGCTGCAGGAAGTCCAAGGAGTGGGATGGATGGTGAAAATGGTGACCATACTGTATATATTGAAATATCACAATACTGTAACAAAGGCCATAGATTGCTGTGTTATTAAAAATATGATGTTCATGAAATCCCTAGATTGGGATTTTTTTTTTGTTATAAAGCATGGTTAGGTTCATTTGAGTACTTCTGTCCAATTTGCTTCACCAAAGTCAAACTATTTTAAGGGAATGTGAAATTGATTACATTATAAGGCTTTACTGGTTAAAACACATCTTTGCAGAGTCATAAATAATAATCAATAGTCCACAGATGGGGCATAACGATACAGTTGCTGTATCGATATATCTATTTTTTATTCATACGGTACAACTATATCAATTCGCATGACCTTGTATTAAATCGTATCAATTTCTAAGAAGTGTATATTGATATATATGGGAAAAAATTGATATTGAAAATATCAATAAAAGAAATGTAGAAAAAAGAAATGTAAAAATAAAGCCCGATATGTCTTTTTGGATGCAATTTTTGTGTTTTTAATTCAATAAATTGTTATATTTGACTTTTCTTCGCTAACCTAATCAACCCTGGCCTTGATGCTGGATTTGAGCGTAAACTTTTATGATTTTTGGCAAAAAGTCATGTGTCAATTATATTGATATGAAAGTGTATGGAATTGCATCGTTTGAATTCAGCCAATATGGTTAAAAAAAACTTTAATTGATACTTATTGTATAGTTGCAAAAACGTATTGTTACACCCCTAGTCAACAGTCTTTAAAGTTACCTTGCTCCATAGACATGGCCACCAGTGAGTTTAAAGTTGACTGATAGTTTTCCGCCAGTGATAGGACAGTCAAACTGAGTAAATTCCATGATGTACTCTCGGCGGCTGCTCTGCTTCTGAAAGCTTGATCTGATGTCAAATAACTATGTTAGGAGACTTGTCAGGTAGATAGATATCAGATAGCCGCACTGTCAGCCATAACTCATTTTAAAGTCTGAGTTAAAGCACGTCTAACATTGTTATCTTCTCCCATGCTGTATATTGGTGGTATTCACGAGAGCATGCGCATGTGCAGAACCAGGATCCGTCAGCGGCCCCTCCATCACTGCCAGCTATAGGCCTGTGTGCTCTTTGGTTGGTTGGGGCTTGATGGATGAGTCTCCCCTGAGCTGCTCTGTTAAAGCGCCTCTCTATCAGGCAGCAGCCGCATGGGCCCTCACATTTGATTAGATCCCAATGGAAGCCAGTTGCTCCCTGTCATCACTTATACAGCACAGCAGCACCCAGACTCAACACAGACGAGCTGCGGTGCAGGGAGGCCCGACACGGCGAGGAGGCCATTTGGGTGCAAAGAGGGGATATAATGTCACTCATGTACATCTTGGTCTCACATGGGGGCCCGACGCTCACAGAGAGGAGACAAAGTGTGAAGAGGAGCCACAAAGACAGGCTTATGTAACACAACTATTTAAGGATCTAGTGCTTTTGGATTTCCATATGCCATCTGAATCTGAAATCTTCATGTGCTACAGTGAGAATGTTCACAATGTGGAGAAACTCTTTAGGTAGAATCTGTCCTAAAATCAAAAATTAGTACTGCCTAGTTTTGTAGGGCACTCTAAAATGTAAATACAACAGAATGTAGGCTCTCCTTAAACCACAGTAAAACACCATCAGCAACATTAAGTGTTGAAACTTAGATATTTTACCATTTCATAAACAGCAATAGCTTTTTTTTTTTTAATTTGATAGCAGCAACACATTTCAAAATAGTTGGAACAGGGGCAACTAAAGGCTGTTAAAGTATAGTGATACTTAAAAAAACAGCTGAAGGAACATTTTCGCCTCTAATTAAGTCAGTTGGCTACAGAGCATAAAGGCAGAGTCACTAAAGATCTAAAAATTAAAAAAAAAAAAAAAGTTCTCAGTGATTTTGAATATCTCACTATCTACATCTACCTCCATAGTATTAAAAGAGGAGGAGGTCTATCCACATTTTCATGCAACATACTTGCCCTGCGTTGTTATGTAGAGCAAACTTGGACTTCTAGGAAAAATATACGCCAATAGTGGCTAAACCCTATACAACTTTCCAAACAGATATATAAATACTGATAACTAATGTGAGAATTTATACCTCTTATACTTCTCAGTGCATCACAGTTTTGAATATTTATCCCAACAATATGATGCATATCAATCAACAACTCAGTGACAGAATAAATGTTGAGTAATTTCCATTTCTTCTGACTTATTATATATTTAGTAAAGCTTATTCCAAGTGGTATTAATCACATTGCCCGCCCTTCACAGAAACCACACCTGAATGAGAATCAGTCCCATTACTGCACTCCACACAACTCCAAAAGCTTTCTGTCTCATTTGTTTTTGCGGCGCTAAATGTCTCATCTCTCGCCTTTCCATTGTCACTATTTACATGTCAATGATTTCTGTGTAAGTGCCTTTCTTTTGCTTTTTGTCTCTCCTATTTACATGTCACTGGCTTTCACTGCTTGATGGCGCTGCGTCGAAATGAAAGTCATTTGCTTGGTGACAGTTGGGGCCATTTTACCAGCTATTACTCTCATCCATTCTGGTCAGTGAATACAGATGACAATGAGAGCGAGGAGCTGTGAAGAGATTCCTCGGGCTTTCGTATTAGTGACGCGGCATAGGCTTTCATGTGCTGGCAGCTCCTGTCCTTTTCACCTCTGATAGACTTGTTTTTACTTACACACCATCTTTGTAGCCATATTAGCCTTTGTTCTCAACGAATCAGTTAATTGCTTTAGTGTAGAGTGTGTAATAAATTTAACGACAAAACACTTTAAAGTAATAGTGCACTTGTATTTGTTGGTTGCTATCAGTTTTCTCCAAGTAAGAATTTTGTTCAGGACTTTTACCTCTTGAGTATTTTGAAGTAACAATACTTTTACTTGAGTACAGATTTTACAAGTACAAGTTCTTCTTTCTGTTAAACACTTTTTGAAGTAAGACTTTAACACACTAGTAAAAATGCAATCATTCAATACATTTCTATTACATATGCATTTTGCAACTTTACGTGGTTTACATTTTTAATGTAAAGGTGTTTGTGCAGTATATACCAGCACTGTGAGCCATAAATATAACATAATTTAAAGGTAATGTACACTACACAGTACAGAACAGTGTTGCATATTGCGTTGACTGTGTAAAAATATTCTTAGTTTGGTCACTGATAAGAACTGAGGGCTAAGTCCAAGGACTTACTTCACTGACTTCAACATAATTTTCACCGTTAAAATTATAGTATCACATTTTACCTACTTGGCGTACCGTATATATTTAGATAATGCTGCTTTTTAGACAACTGTCACATAGGGATGACTCATTGGTGTGATTGGCAGCTTGATTGCTAGCTCCTATAGCTCTAAAATATACCTTTTAAAGGTTTTTTTCCTACAGAATATGAATAATTAAGACATAGACTACTGATCCTTTGGCTGTGGTTTGTGTCTGTGTTATTGCTGTGTTTCAGATAACAACACAACATTCTATAGGCCTTTTATTTAAAAGAGATGGGGTGCTGGCAAAAACACTATTGTTAATATGCAGAGTTTTTGGTGTGGTTGGATAAATATAGTGAGATCATGGGCCTTGTCACTGATATAAATGATCAGGTTCAACATTTGTGAATTTTCCTTTTGGATATTTCTTATGAAAATAGCAGCTAACATACAGTATAGTGTATATAATAATAATAATAATAATAATAATAATAATAATAATAATAATAATAATAAGTCTCTGTTTTTGGTATAAAAAAAAGTTAAAAATTTTACAAATGACTTGCTAGTAGATGTAGTAGAGTGATAGAAAAGCAATAGACCCAACAGTCATGAAATTCATGCTGCAAATTCTTTTTATTTGTTTAATTAATTGAAAGGGGCATGTTCAAAATAATAGCAGTGTGGTGTGCTATCAGGAATCTCAGTCAGCTGTGAGAAGTCAGATGTTACAGCTGTCCCTTATGAAAGGACAAAGGCAGCACATACTGTGCAGGCTGGTTATACTGCATTTCTCTCAAAAAATTTGAGTAAAATGGGTGGTTCGAGACATCGTTCAGAAGAACAGTGTACTTTGATTGAGAAAAGTTGACTGGAGAGGGGAAAACATATCAAGAAGTGCAGAAAATGATAGGCTGCTCAGCTAATGATCTCAAATGCTCTTAAATGGTGACCAAAACTTGAAAGACCTGGAAAAAAAAAAGAAAAATCATAATTGAAATGGGCTGAAGAAAAGCCAAAATGGCAAAGGCTCCGCCAAAAAAACACCTGCTGAAGAGATTACAAGTTGTCAAAGAACACACTGAGTGGCCTAAAGAGAAATGGCACAACATTTTGTGGACTATTGAAAGTAAGCTTGTTCTTTTGGGTCTAGGGGCCGCAGATAGTTTGTCAGACGACCCCCAAACACTGAGTTCCAGCCCCAGGACACTGTGAAGACACTAAAGCCTGGTGGAGCAAACATCATGATATGAGGATGTTTCTCATACTGAGGTGTCTATTTATCACATCACAGAGATCATAGATCAGTTTAAACATATCCAAATACTTAAAGAGGTCATGTTGCCTTATACTGAAGAGGAAATGCCATTGAAATGGATGTTTCAACAAGACAATGACCCAAAACACACAGTAAAAGAGCAGCATCTTGGGTCAGGACCAACAAGATTAACAGTAGTGGCAAGCACAATCCCCAGAATTTAACCCTATAGAAAACTTATGGGGTGACATTAAACATGCTGTTTGAGGCCAAACCAAGAAATGTAGTCCAATTGTCCTGGGCTGTGATACCTGCCAGAAGTTAGAGGACACCATACATCACAGATGAAAAACAGTTCTCAAAAAACAGTTATACAACTGAATATTAAGAGATCCAGAGGAATCCAGAAGAATTTTCAATTTATATAGTAAATATTTGAGTTTGCAGCCTGGCCTGCCAGACAAACTCTTTTCATGTTCTATAAAGAAGTTAGTGTGATACCCCTTCGGTAACATTTTGTTTCTGTGGCGGAACAATGACAGGCAGAGTAACCAATCAGAGAAACAAAGAGCGGGACATAAGCAAAGCACCCAAAGAAACCAAACAAACATGGATTCTTGCAGTTTTTTTCATAAAACACCAGAATACATCATATTATGAGCAGCTCTGTACTTATTTGTGAACAGGGACAGCAGCAGAAGCCAGTTGTACTTGTGGAAAAAGTATTTTTTTAAAATTGGGTTCATTACATCGGATGTAAACAAGACTCAACTGTTGTAATATGGTAACAAGACGAAAAAAATCACAAAGAGAACTGGACAATAATGCAGACTTCAGCAGAACCAACAGGTGACGAAGGAAAGCACTGCCGTTAATCAGGTCAGAGAAGTTATTAAATTAGCTCAGTAGCTAGCGCTACCTTGGTTAGCTCTTCTGCTTTCGTAAGACTTGCTGCAGATAAAAGACTGTGATTCAAATTCAACTGGAGAAATGCTTCACTTCGTGAGGGGAACCACACTGCCCTGCTTGCGAAAAGCAAGTAGGCAGCCTAATATAGTCCTTTTTTCTTTACTTTCTATAAAGGGATAAAAAAAAAATTATAATTTTTCTTCATGTTTTGACTTGTAATAGAATGATCAGCGTTCTCATGCATTTGCAACTGTGGAAATAAAAGCTAGAATAAGGATTTTGAGATTTTACTCACTTTGATACACATACTGCTGTTTTTTTTAACATAACTGTATGTGAAAGGTGTATCTTTGATACTCATGCTACTAACTGCCTTTATTCCTATCTCTCTAAAATCTAACCCCTGTTTGCTAGCCCCATGATATTGGTGACATTAAGTGATTTATTTATTTTTGGTACTCACTACACAACAGCTTTTTGTAACTAAGCTAAAGTAATAAAGCGCTAGAGATGGGTTGGTCGCGAATGAGTCGGTACAAAGAGCCAGCTCTTTAAAGTGAACGGTGAGCTTTGTTTTTTTTTTGTTTTTTTTTTTTGTGAAAGGATCTTATAAAAAACAGGGCAGATAATAACAGAGAAGAAACCAGATCAGCCCTTCTGAGGTGAGGAACTTCCTCAAAGCCAATCTGCCATGAAAAATAAAAATTAAAAGTTACCGTTAGATAGTTGATGCTGGTTAGGTCAGAAAACCACTGCTACTGTTTTGCACAATGCACATTGCAATATATTTCTTTTTAGTTTTTAATACTAAATAAAGTCCTACTTTTTGTTAGGGGTGTATGTGGGTTTAACTAAAAATAAAAAAAGTCAAAGTCCTTTTTTATGCTTTATAGTTATTTTAAATGTTATGTGTTGTAGGTTCTTTAAGCATGTCAGTTCATTGGGTAGTTTAAAAGCATTAGAACTTCTGAATACTTCACAATCCATGTATTTGAGCTATATATGAGTACACAATACAACTCAGTAGTCAAAACTGTACTAAATTTGGCCGAAATATAAATGGTATATCCCCCCCCCCCCCCCCCCCCCCAAAAAAAAAAAAAAAAAAAAGCATCAAAGTCCTTACACTTGTGGTAAACTTCTTTATAAACTTAATACAAAAAAGCTAATTCAGCACGAAGCCACAGCACTTCCTAATAAAGCCCCTGCCTGGAGATAAGTCTGGACTGATGATGCGCTTTAAAAATAACCTCACTAATTTCCTTTTAATCAGCGCCACCGACCACTCTGGCCCTGTGCTAAATCAGTGTTGCAGAAGTGATTTAGAGGATTGTGGAGTGAGATGTGATCGAAAAGCGCTGACGGGCCAGGGACCAACGACTGCTCACATGTCTGCACGCCATCGACACACACACTGACGCACACCAGAACACAAGTCTCTACTGTGTTGTTTTTAAGAGTTCCGCACGCCATTAATGATTTAGTCTTACAGGCAGGACAGAAATATGAATGCTTATGACTGAAATATTAATGCAGCTTGATGAATAATTAATGGGCCTGATTTCTGGAATAAAGATGCAGTTGACTTACTGTAGACCGAGGTGAGCTACTGTTGTGTTACTATGCTGATGGTGCAGATTTTCACCAGGAGAAATAGTGTCTGGTTTTATGGATGCAAATGAGAGAAATGTGATGAAAATTGGTGCACTGATTTGCCATTGAGATTTGAGAGCAGGTTATACCACTCGGGGAGTGCTTTTATTTTTTAAAGAGATAGACAGTGAGCACAGGTAGTTAGACGAAGCACTATTCTAGCAGCAACAACGTGACACTTTTGAAAGCTGTTTGTGTCTGTGCAGCCTCCAGATGAATTAATTTAGCACCAAAGTGAGAGTAGAGATCTTAGTACACTCTTTGGAGAAGGTAAATGGTCTCTTGTAAACAGTCCTTTGTTTCAGTACAAGAAAAGGTTGATTGCTTCATCTCTTCATTTGTATTTAATTTATGTAATGTTTATTTAAAGAGACTTCTGGTATTCTAGTTTTGACATTCAGTACATTACAGGCCAGACTATAAGTCAGTGTAAGCACTTTATGTTGTTTGTCTTTGCCAGTCAGAACCATTAGTCATGTTCCCAAGAAAATTAAATGTTTAATTCTCAGAAAAAGTAAAAGTAAAATAGCGGTGCTACCATTAAATGTTGGCAAAAAAAAGAAAAAAAATGTGAGTTTCAAGGTCAGAAAATGAAATGGAAATGCTTTGAGAAAAAATATATAGGGCTTTTGAAACTTTTTTATCTTTTTTAATGCTAACCTAGCCAAAAGGTGAAGCAGCAATTATCACACAATACATATCTATGTGAAACACAAATAAATAAAAGGCAGATATACCCAAATGAAGTATTGCTTGCCTCTAGAACTTCCATCACCAGACTTCAGAGAATAATTAGGTTAATTTCCATTTACCTACATACGGTATATATGAAACTGCATGAAAAAGGGGAAGAGGGAATATTGGAATATTTAAGTAAGTATGAAACTTGAATTATGAAAATGGAGCCACAGTGTAACATTTTAGAGGAAATTGATTGAGCATATTTTCTACATACAGTACATAAATAACCTGCATACATAATCTACTTGCATGATTCTGTGAGGTCATTTTATATTCAGTGTAAAAAATAAGCCGTCTAAGAACAGATCCCTGTGGGACTCCTGTGGTCTTTAAAAATGGATGGCTTTTCATTACTAATTATCACTGTTGGCTATATGTTCAATAGCTGACGTTTTAAATCATTTATTGTTGTATTTGAAAAAAAGGTTGATTATTTATTAATAACTTGGCCATTAAAAGTGAATTTAACAATTTTACTATGGTGTGTCTGTAAAGATTCACAAACTTTTGATATTCTGTCATTTCTTTGGATTTTCCCAAGCCACTGTGATTTTTCCGCAGGCATTTCAATGTCCTCTCCCAACCCCTCTTTCCTTGCACAAATTAGTGGAGCGTCAGATTGATTCTCTTCCTGTCGTTTTATCTTGGCGTGACTCTCCACACAGACCGCATTTAGTTTTTTTTTTTTTTTTTTTTATGGTCAAATGTAATAGATAGATAGTTATGGAGTGTTGGAGATGGAGTTTGACTTGACGCTAGAGGCAAAGGAGACATTAATACACGCTAATGACCCCTTAAAATGAAGCCCTAGAGGTGCACTGAGAGGACAGAGGACGAAAAAATGTCCTGCCTGCGTCTCAAAAAATAAAGTAGGATTATTGTCAAATGCTTGTCCTGTCCTCTACATGGGTCAGTAGGACAGGGAAGGGGCATGTGTGGGCAGGTTCTATGGAGCAAGAAATTAAATGACATGATGAAGCATATAGGAAGAGAAAATAGAAAATGTGCTGTATGCTATGATTACGTTTGTTTATTTGTGCCTGCAATAAGAAGATGGAGCTTATATGGCAGATCAGTATCTTTTCTCATTTTCAGCAAAATTGGAGAAAAAAAAAAAACACGGGTTAGATTGCAGGTAAAGATGAAACGCAGTTAAGGATGTAAAGAGATTAGCCTTGATCTATTGCTCGAAGCAGGAGGCTTTGAGAAACATAAACTGCAATGGTAGTGTGCAGAATTTAGAATATGTTCCTGGAAGCTGTGTATGTTTGTGCAAGGTTTAAGTCCCAAGCCGCCCGCTAATGGTTTTCATAGATTTATTGGCAACACTGGGGGTTACTTTGTTTTATACTCATGAGACATACTGCAATATGTCATCTACTCAAGCAGCTGATTGACATGAGAGCTAAAAGAGGATCTTTAAAACAGCTCTTTGGAGGACAACATCCGATTGGGAAAGCGTTATATGTTTTGACATTTTAAAGAACATATGAGCACTAGTGTCTCACTAGTGGGTGGTGAAGGTAATCATAACAATAGCTCTGTACTTAATTTTTGCTATTACTACAGTCCTTTAGCACTAGGGTGACCACCTGTCTCACTTTTGGTTGTACTGCACAACCATTTAGGCATTTGTCCCCCCATCCCACTTATTAAGAGAATGTTTTTCACTGGGGATCAGTGGATCTTCTAAAAAGAAAGATTCATAAACAAGGTCAGTATTCCTTGTGTAAAATGTTGAATAAATATTTGTGGGCATCCCATCTTGATAGGTTGGAATATGGAGCTGTCAGCTGGTGTTGGTGCTGAATTGTTTTGAGAATATACAGACTGGGAACTGGGATGTTTTTTTCTCAGTCTCAGTAAAGACATCACTTTGTGTTTATAGGATAAAAACAGCACATCATATGTTTTATAGGCCCTAAACTGAACTTGTATTTCAGTTGAGTTGTTAAGTTAGGTTAGGATAGCAAAACATTTATTTCTTGAGTTGTCCCACCTTGTCCCACCAAATCACACAACTTGTCCAACTTTTTGTACTTTTTGAGGTGGTCACCCTATTTATCACCTGTTCCAAGATGTTCTAATTGGCTAAGGGAGAGAACTTCTGCTTGCTTCTTAGCAGCTAACAACTCCATCTTGTGGTACAATGTGAACACACTCCCTAGTACAATTTTTTTTTTTTTTTTTTGTGTGTGTGTGTGTACATAGTTTATTTCTTGCCTGGCCAGCCACACCCCTGTAGCCCTAGTATTATTCTATTAAGCTTGATCCTAATGACCAATCATAGTTGTTTATCTAAAAGTGGTTTATGCCATGCATTTCACTGATTGTTTGCCTATTTTTGTGTGCGTACATTTATTCTTGTTCTAATAACAACATATTTTTTTCTTTGGGTGGAACAGAAAAAAAAAAAAACGTCTGGCGCCTATGATATTTTGCTAGCGTGACTGACCCCCTATTTACACCAACTCATCAGCAGTGCAGAACAACAGAGTCATTTCACCTGCATAAACTGCTTGGGGAAACACAGTAAAAATAACGGCTCATTAAAATAAGTTAATTTTTGTGGGGAGAGAAATATAATCTACTTTACAGCTCCAAACACCCATTTTACAAGGCTCACAACTTTGGGTTTAGACTGTAAGTATTCAGCAAAATAGAGTTGTGGGGTGTAGCAATAACAGTTCAGAAGCCCCCAGCTTTAAAGTATGCATGGCAAATTGCTTTTACAAAAACTAACCAAACCTCTGGGATAGATCTGCATGTTTTTTACATTAATAGCATGTTATGTACTCTTTGTGTCAGTGCCCCTACCTACTACTTCAAACTGTATTTGATAATACTTACAATACATTAACTATCTTGGAGTGCCTGCATCCATCCATCCATTTTCTACCGCTTATTCCCGTCAGGGGTCGCGGGTGACTGGAGCCTATCCCAGTAACTTTGGGCCGTAGGCGGGGTACATCCTGGACAGGGGCCAGCTTGTCGCAGGGCTGACACAGAGACGAGCACAGACAGACAACCATTCACTCTCACATTCATTCACTAGGGTCAATTTAGAGTCACCAATTCACCTAACACATGCATGTCTTTGGAGGAGGAAGCCAGGGAGGAGTAACACAGGGAGGACATGCAGACTCCACCCAGAGAGTTCGCGTGATGGTGTGTTGGTTGGCCCGGGGCTCGAACCCACGACCTCCTTGCTGGGAGGCAAGAACGCTAACCGCTCTGCCACCGTGCATCCCGGAGTGCCTGCAATAGAGCCTTAAAAAAAAGCAAAACACCAAACTATCCCGTTAAATGGTAATCTGAATAAGAGTATAGAAAATAAATGTTGACAAATAACACATTAAGTAGCGGTTCAGGGAAAATGCAACTAGTGTTTAGTGGTCAATTTCAGCCTTGTATTGGATATGCGTGGCTCTGACCACCTGTGAAATCACAGTGCAGAACATTTGAAGCCTTTAGGCAAAGTACTTGTCTTTCCAACAATAGTGTTTTCATAAGCAGCCAACTGGGAGGAGATCTAAAGAGAGAGGCAGGAGCACTAATCAATAGGAGAGGGCGGACTGGTGTCAAACGGCAAATAAACAAACAAGCCATTATCCTGACACTCGCATACACACATGCACAAACAAACTAAGCCGTACACAAAGACGTGAGTCTTTGCTAAATCTGTCATAAAAGCTGCTGCTAATATGTGTTGTTGTATGCAAGTGTGAGAACAGTAAGTAACTCATTCCTAGTCACGCTGCCTCTCTGTGTGTGCAGGTGACCAAACTGTTGCCATACTAACTAGATTGCAAAGTATTAGCTCTGTGCAATGCTAGTTGTCTGTCTCCTCTTTTGCTCTACAAACCAAAGCCATAGCATTAAAAAATTTAACCACTTGAGGATTTAACCATCCTAATTGGGTTTTATGTAGACAAATAAAGTAATGAAAGCCAGGGGCCATTTTAGAAATAGTGATTATATTGACACTATCAACAGGTGTATTCAGATTTAACTGCGTTTGAATGTAATTGGATCGACACAGAATCAATAATAATTCAGGGGGAAGTACCACCAATTAATCTACACACAAGTGCTCTAGGACTGACACAATTTGAAAATTTATTGGTTGCAAGGGTTGAGTTCAAATAAATTTTGAACAGAAAGGTTTATGGGTCTGGCTGCCAGACTTAATAATGTTTAATAACATTTTAAGTAAGATTTTAATAAGACATAATAAAAATAATCTTTCTATGGGTGCAATCTCGATGCATCTCTAATGCTATGACTTTTTTCTCTGACAAAGTAAAAAAGGCAGCCACTTCTCCAGACTGGAGAGGCTTGCTGCTGTACACACTGATATTCCTGTATTGATCAGTGGCTCATATCTGGTGCCACTTAGGAGGCTCGTGTTAAGACTCGCTATGAGACGTGTTAGCGATGTGTGCTTCGTCTGCTGTGCATGCATCTGTGTGTTGTCTGTTTTTATCTCTCTGTCCACTCTTGTGTATGTGTATGTGTGTGTTCAAGTTTGTTCAGGCCAGTGCTGGTGACAGAGTGAGCGAGCAGGAGAAGTGCTATTGATTTTTTGCCCAGCCATGCCAGAGAAAGATCTGTTTGGGTGGAACTGTGATTACCTTCCTTTCTCACCCTCTCTCTCCTCCTTTTACCCTTTCACATACCAGCACTATCTAAGTGTCCAACAGCTCGGCTGTCTCAATCGTTAAGCTGTAACAAAGCATGTGATGCGTTCATGTTTCAGTCTATTTCTGGACACGCCACACATCTGGGGCGACTATGTCTCATGGTTTTAGCGGCTTATTAAATGTTTGTTTATGAACTATATCGCAGTTGCCGCATGGAGGTTGTGTGTGCATGTGCTTTAAAAAAACAAAGCAATAGTATCAAAGGTTTTAAAAGATTTAGAAGTGAATCAGTTGCTTAGTTACCAGAGTGGGTTACTGGAGTTTGCATATGACTCCAAATAGACATGTATTCAGCAAGGAAAAAATACTACCACTCAACAAGGCCACTGCCCTTATAATGGGTATACAGTCATTTTGATTAGTTTGAAGCAATTAATTAGTTATTTGTGAATGTTATCATAATTAACATTTATACATTTTGATTCTTTGTTAAATTAGATTTGATATTTGATACTTCAAATACTTCAAGTATTACAAGTACTTTAAGTATTTCATGTACTTAAAATACTTCAAGTATATCAAGAATTACAAGTACTTCAGGTGTTTCAAGTACTTTAAGTACTTCAAGTGCTTTAACTTCTTTACTATTACTACTGCAACTTTTTCACTACTAGTACCACTACTATCACTGCTATTACAACAAGTACTAATACTAATACCACTACTACTAAAACTACTAATACTACTACAATTACAGATACAACCACTACTACTACTGATACTGCTACTACTACCACTACTACTACTAATACTAATACTAATACTAATACTAATACTACTACTAATACGACTACTACTACCACTAGTACTACTACTATGAGACTTACTTGTTTCTGTGGTTGTTTAGCGTCTGGAAAGCTGGTGCTAATGTTTGGCTTTGTGTTTGCACACTACATACGATTGTCAGCTAGTAAGTTTATCACATGAAACAAGCTTTCACCAAAACACACACTTCTTCATCTTTGGTAGTAAAATCGTAATACGTGCTCTGATGTTGTTTTTGTTGAGTTTGTGGACTATTGCTAAGTAAACTAGCCTATCTCTGTGTCAGAGCAATCTGGGTTTTGTAAAATCATTGTTTTTAGCAGCTATCTGTTGTTTAGTGCATTGAGGACACTAATGAATCATGTGCATTTAGCCCCGTGCTGTTTCTAACTTCTCTTTTGATTCAAGCCTTCATGAAGCTTGACAGTGGGAAACCCCCAGCATGGAGATAAACGTGAGGAAGATGCTGCTACAGGTAATACTAAATATAACGCGTTACAGTCTCTGTCAGTGCTGCTCACCTGATGTGGACACAGATTGTTGGTGTTGTAAACAGAAGCGATACGCGCAGCAGTCGCCATTACAGTTCAGACCAAAAAAGACTACAAAAATATATGCCGCCAACTCAGAACGCAGAAAGTGTTCCTTTAAATAACAACCCCATAAAAACAGAAGATTGGTGGTCTATCTTGAACCATGAAGACGTAGTTCCCAGACCTGGACTTGAACTGGGGATCCTCTAGGGGAAAAGGCTTTATCCATAAAGCCACAAAGCCCTTATACCGACCCCTTGTAGATAAAGTTTGTATCTTTGGCCTTATCTTGCAATGGTAAATATTTAGGTATTAAGGAAATTTGAAATACTTCCCTGCGCATATTTAGGCCATCAGGGAATGTGCAATATCTATCTGCTTATTTATTTATTTATTTATTTATTTATTTATTTAAGGCCCCCAGGTAAGGTGATATGTCATCACAGTTAATTTGCTATATTATTGACTGTGAACTTCTTTACGGGATGTGCATTATGTTCAGAAGCCAATCTTTATCAAGTGGTACTTATTGTATTCATGTTATGTGCGCTGTTGTGTATGTAACGTTAAGTGTGTCTGTGGTGTTGTATTTGGATTGTTTATTTTGGTGATGTGTTTTTTACTGTGGCATGTGGTCCCTTGTCCCAAGACCAAGTATCATCTTATTACACAATCTTGAAAAAAAAAATTGGGATTCACACAGTGTTCCAGATCCACAGTAAAACTGATTTCTTACTCAGCTCATTACTAACCTTTCATAAAAAGTTCATCAAAATCCAATCATTACTTTTTGATTTTTTTTTAACAAACCCAGTAACAAACCAACTGGTGAAAACATAACCTTGGCTGATAATAATAAATGTGACATTGTTATGTAGCGATTGCAGTAAATGTGGATATGTCACCACATCGCTGGTCTTATAGTGTGACATGATGAAAAAAAACTCGCATTGGATTAATCTTTATCTTAAGGCCATGTTTCCTTCGCAGAGGTCATGCGCACGATGTCAAACATGCCCCACTTTCATTACCAAATCAAATCCTGTACTCTGAACATGGCTGTCTGTAACACTGTGCACCCAGATCAGCGTGTTCGGGTCTGCCCGCACATCTGTCTCCCTCGCAGCCTCCTGTCTCTTGGCCCATTCGAACGTAACAGACGCTTACACAAAAGCCAATCTGTGTTCGCCGCCGCTCTGTAGTGAGATAAACAGATAAATGATTAGTGGCAATTGAGGAGAGGGAGTCTTCATGTCACTCTAATGAGAGAGAGTGGGACCGAGATTAAAAGTGCAACATTGCGTCGAAGAGATTATTGGGTTTTTATTGGTGTTTTTTTTTTTTACCCAGCATGTGTGGTTGGCTGCTTTTCTCATTACTGGATTAAAGAGCATCTGGTTGGTTCAATGTGCCTACTCGAGCCTGCCATTCAAAGTCATGGGGGAAATAATACACAGTCGTCTCATGTACTAGGTGCCTCGTACACGGATGCCAATGTGGGAGAGTAGATATGGATCGAATAAAGCAGGACACGGGCAAAAATGAAATTGCTGCGTCTGGGGGGCTGTGTCGCAAAGAGTGGCAAAGCTAGTACTATGGGGCTGTATGTGAAAAAGGGAGAAAAATTCTTAAGTCAAATCTATTTCTGGTTATATAATGAAAGGTGGACTGTGAAGGGCTTAGCTGGATAAGGTGCTGAGTACACAGGCAGTGAGGAGAGAGGGAAGAAAGAAAGGGAGATGAGAATGGAAGACTTGATGGAAAGACGCACTTGTACACTTATTTAGTGATGGTCATTTTGTCTTGCTCAGCTAGAGTTAGCTAGCATTAAGCGCTCAGGCAGTTAAATTTTCTCCAGTTGAGCAAAAGTCAAAACTTTGACTATACAGTATGTATGTGAGTAAGTTGATGAATCTATAATGTCAACTGAAAGTACGTGAATGTTTGTGCGCCAGCCCAAGTGAAAGTTTACTGCAGAGGTCAACCATGGTCAGATTTTATAAGTTTTCTAAGCTCAAGTTTGAAAACAAAATAGTGGAGTCCAAACAGTGAAAAAGACCACCACAGCAGGTTTGCATCACCACAGTTACTTTGCTAAATTCCCCAGAGGATGCTCACAAACATACATTTAGTCTGTGCCATAAACAAAAAATGTGTGAGTCTATGTATAAGCCCCATGTTTTTTTCTTTCAATAAAACCAGATATTCCTGACTCTACACAACTTGAGTTTGGGTGGCAGGTTGATCGTGAAGCTTTGTCCTTGGAAACTTGGAAAAACGCCTGCCCTACACACACTGAATGAAGAACACAGGAACTTGGGTCAAAACCTGCTGCCTGACTTTACCACTTAATGTCATATGCTTCAGGGACATAGCAGAGAAGAATCTTTGGTGTACATCAGACTTTGACTAAATATTGCTAATAATATGAGTTTTCCAAAGGCTGTTGCTTACATAAAAGTGTTTGAGTTGCATTAGAAATGCCAATTATTAGCATTACTTTATTTTACCCCTGAATTTCAAGCTCTTAAACTAAAGCAATATTTGCTAAATGTATTAACGTTCAGTTTTCAGTAAAAAGGCTAACATAAACTCTAACTTGTTAGCTGTGTTAAACGCTAACATTACTGACCAATAACTGTTTTGGTCTATAAAGAGTGACGTCAGCATACAGATTTGACTTCATGTAGCCCTTTTATGGCATGTATTAGATGGCCTGATGAAGTCATGTGGTATAGTGCTTATTCATGTTACTATGACAACACTATAACAAATATTTTCAGTTTTTTAATGACAACATCAACCATAAAATCCACAAATCTGTGACAGGAAGGACTCGGCTATAGTTTTGTTACTCCATCGGTCAAAAAGATTGTGGACTCTTATGGGTTAACAACATTGTAAGAACGTTATACTTTTAAGTTAAAGGAAACTTAAATTACTATTGATATAACAAACCTTTAACAAAAACTGTCTTGAGCTTACTTCTCATTCATAACACAAGCAAACTCAAGAGCGCGTATGGCCTAATTGTAGGAATTGTATTTTCATTAGTGACTGACACAACATTCATACATCACCCTGATATGGTTGTTGATGAGAGTTGCGCTGTAATAAGAGTTTATATCAGTGTATGAGCCTGTTTTTGTACATACTGCTGCTCCTATTAATCAGAACCTATCACTTGTGGCTAATGGAGATAGATTATGAAGCAGGGAGAGATGGGACAGTCCCAGGAGAATGTGTTTGTCATATACCTAAAATGCCTCTACAGTATACGGCTTCTGCTAGTTAGCTTGTTTTTTAGGTCTCTAAACATCTAGAGAAAGCTTGACTGCTGTACATATTTGTGCTTTCAGGAGGCACAGTTGCCAAGTAAGAAACACATTTTTCTAATTTGTGGTGTGTCATCTCCCAACGTCAAATTGGTAATATGTATACATAAAATTATGAATATGAAGTAAATTAGCCAAGTATATTAGCATTGCAAATATTAACGCTACTAATACCCAGACACACCTTTAGCCTGAGCAGACCAGCAGGTTCTTTCTCATGTATGTTAAGGTATACGTCTTTATTGTCCACGTAGGGAAATTCATTCTCTGCATTTGACCCATCCTTCAATTCCGCTGGGTCAACCTGTCAGGAGCAGTGGGTGGATGCGGTGCAGTGCCTGGGGAATCTTCTCCATCTTGAACCTTAAAACCCACCCACACATGGGGAGACAGAAAGGCTCCACACGGTGCGGGGATCAAACCAGGGACCTTTTTGCTGTGAGAGTGCTTACCACTAAGCCACCGTGCCACTGTGAAAACTCAAAGTCAGAAGTCATGCTGTGATGGACTAATCATTCTGTGAGCATAGTCATAGTATGCTGCACATAAAATTTGTGTGTGAATAATTAGCTTAGAAAATGCCTGCATGTGTACGGCGCATATATTCTCCAGACAAACACGACTTTACAAGCATCTTTTTATACACCTCAGAGGTAGAAGAGACTTGCGTAGCAGCTGTAGCAGAAGGTTTTAATCCCTCCGAGATATCCACATTCTCCGAGGGTAGAATATCAGTTTCATGCTAATATTTCTCTGCCGCTTTCCCCCATACATATCCGAGTATATCCAGCTTCAGGTGTAAGAATTTCCACTTCAAAAACAACCTCTAAAGTACCCGCCGCCTTGTATATGACAGGGACAGTATAAGTGACAGTAATGGGCTGAACTGGTAATTCCAAGCATATACTGTAATCCTCTTGTTGCAAAGAGACACACTCTTAAAGCAATTACACTTTCATTAAGTATCACTCAAAATGGAAATGAGGAGGGCTCGCGTTTCCCAGAGACAAAGACAGGCCTCTTCACATTCCATGCTGGTATAAGTGATGCATGGACAAAGGGCAAATCTTGTGAACGCATCCAGTAGTACTGCATGTTGACACTCATTTTAACAGTGAAAGAATAACTATAGACACCACACGTTTTATAAAAAAGTTAAATTAAATTATACACCATTAGAACTAATATGGTTAAATGCATTTGACAATAGCATGAATATTATGAATTTATTTTTATTTTGCTGGACTGAAACCGATATCGAGTGAATGTATGCCCCATTTAGGTGTCTAAATTTTCCTATTTTTAAGTTTTGCAATATAACAAATCAAATCTACATTATTTACTCATATTTTATTAATTACTTCATCTTATACTCTTGTGTAAGGAAGAGCAGCATACCACCAGTGGCCCTATTACCACAGTTTTAACACTATTGCTATACATTTATTAGCAAATCGGTTACAACCTCTCAACTAGAGCGATATGCAGTGTTCAGTGATTTTATTCTTCCAGAATTTTTCAGTATTAGCAAAAATACAGCTCTTGCAATACGCTATAACCTTTTGTGTTATGATACTATTAATATTTATACATCTTTTATGGGCAACAGCAGTGCCTGGTTAAATAAAAAAGCAAGCGTGCAATGAGTTTTTTTTTACATTCTTGCAGCTGTTTGCAAAACATATTTTCGCTCCCCTTGCACTTAACCTAAAATAAACCAAAAATACAAATACGTCAGAGTGGAGACATTATTGGTTCTAGTAGTTTATAGTTGGTGGATTTGGAAAGACACAGAGTAAATACTGAAGCATCCTATCCTCACAATACAGAAGGATTATGGGGCAAATGCCCAGACCCCCTAGCTGTAATGAAGCCACAGCCACTATATATTTTTTATTGTTTGTACTCATGTGATCATAAAGATTTGTATTTAATTTTACAACTGTAATTCATTATATGTCCTCCCAGGTATGTGGTTCCGGACTCTGGCACTGCTCACTATACTGTAACTAGATTATTTACCAAACAGTGCTATCTGAAAGGACTAAGTGAGCTTTACAAGGATAGAGGAATGTTCCTATAAGTGCATTGTTGTACAGACAGTGACAATAGATAAAACTAAAGTCTTGTATTACACACTCAACACAAGTCAAAAGTGCAGCGTGAACTCAATACAGCTTCACAGACAACTATGATTTCAGAGAAGTTCATACATATTGTATGCAGCAAATAGAGTAAAACAAGGGAAAAAATAATGTTATCTGGATGGCTAATACTTTTTAAGGTCAGAACACAAAGTTAGTTTGTCTCCAAGGGAATAAAATAGTTGAAACAGCCAAATAACTGCTTGCTTTCTCTATCTTCCCTCTTGTATTGATTGCCAGCTGTCTTCTGGGTAGTCAGACTTGCTGATGACCTTTAAAATGTCTTCCTTATTTGTGTTTGTGCAGCGGGTTGTGTGTGAGTGTGTCATGACATCTACAGTATGTCCGGTTCCTGTCTTTGTGTCACTACTGTCATGTTATCATACTCTCTCATTGATTAAGTGTCACGCTATGAGAGGTGGACTTTTGGTGTACAAAGTTACTAAAACAGTTTTTATTATTTGTCACACCCATTTTGTCTCTCAACTGTGATCTAACAAGGTTGCTGCAGGATAATTCTAAAGTGATGCTCTTAAAAATATAACCAACTAATCAAACGTGAGCTGTCACAACATATCTGCTATGCATGGCTTTGTTTGTCGGCTTGTATGATACAAGTATGTGCGTAGCATGCATGGCTACTCACAGTGGAAGAGGAGAAGGTTAAGTGGGAAGGTCAACAGGAGTGGAGCAGCGAGATATCCATCACAGAAACTAATACGTTTCCGTGGACACCCTGGCTATTTATTTTTATTTCTGAGGAAAAAAGAAGACAGTTTGTGCAGGTGAGCTGGCAGCCTGCCTGGGGCCGACCTGACATATCCTCTGCAGATATTTGGAGGGGAACACAGAGCGCACGAGTAAACAAACCGACTGGGAAAAGAAGCTTGGAAAAGTTGTTCACAGGAGCAAGATCATTTATTCTTTTAAATAAGGGGTCATCCACTCAAAGTAATATATGAAAACGTATTCTGACTGTGTTTACTCTGAAGGCAAGAATCTATTAATGAGAATGTCAAGTGTTTTTGATAGAGTCCTTTGTGGAACTAATTAGCCAATCCATCACTAGTCAAGTAATTACATGTCGGCTGATCATGACCATTTTAAGCTTTTAGATTAGACAGTGGTTTATACATCAGTGTATAGCCCAAAAAATTACAGACCACCATCTTACAGAACTACAGTATAAGTTACTGATATGGTTACAGATACTGTTAATATAAAAAAGACAGTTTCTAATTTAACCTGTATAAATATTTTCTGGATATTTCAGAAAATGTTTTCATTCACTGGACATGAGACAGGGAAACCCTGGACAATGGCCAGACACAGGGCTGGCACTTGACATATACAGACACTCAACACACAACCATTCAATATGGGCAATTTACATTTAGCAATTTAGCTATACATAATTGTCTCTGGAGAGTGGGTGGAAGCCTGGAGAAAACCCACAGTAACAAGACAGGCAGTGTCCACATTGAGACCAGCCCAAGGATCGAACCTACAATTTCCAAACTGTAAGGCAGGAGCACTTAACTTTTTGTCACCAATGCCTCCCTATGTCAGACTATTTTAGAGTAAGAATACCACTGTTGCGAAACCTTATTATTGGAATTTCATTTCTGCTTGGCATACCTGTCTGAATAAACTCACAATTTGATTGAGTTTTTAAAATTGGTGAAAATGTCAGCTCCCTTGCGCACTGAAATGTGGAACAATGTCTCTCCCACCTTCATGACTCCATCGGTGCGTCTTCCTCCTACATGCTCTGTCACTAGCCTTCTCGCTGCTTCTGTTCTTCCCTCTCTTACCTCCTGTCTCCTCTGCCTCTAACACCTCTTGTCATTATGGCTAACTCCTGCTATGACAAGCCACGGTCTTGATCTATTTCTATCTGCTGCACAGACAAGTGTTACATACGCGCCAACTGTTCGTGTGCGCGCTTGTCCTCTGCATGATGGAGATGCAGTGACATTCGCGGGTGTGCACCTTTACTGCAGATGTGGTCAACAGCTGTTTGGGTTACAGCGGCATTAAAAATTCACTTTGCAAGCATATTTTGTTCAGCGTTGACATGTGGTGTTCAGTGCTACCAAAATGTTAACAACTTGATCTGAAAGCGAAATGACAGGTATGCATCATATTAAGAGGCACACACACAGAGTTTTTATACCATGATTCCCACAACTTTGCTCAAAGTTCTCTATTTTGTCTGCAAGAACTTTCACTGTATACTTGAATAATCCTTTAATGGGCAGACATGACTAATTCCACTGTTAGCTCAAAAAACACCTCAAGAAATGTCTCCTCATATTTGTCTTGAACGTGGGCAGCACAGGTCAATGCCAGCTCTTCGACAATATTCATAACGCCAGTGGAAATAGTTCCTTAGGTACTATGGGGCCCTGTTCTTAATGATTATGTGAGCTATATTGAGTTGGAGTTAGAATGACCTATAGCTTTTCCCAAGTAGCCAACAAAACTGCTGCAAGCTGTCTGGGCCTCAGAGCCCTAATCGTTTGACCACATGAGGTCTGCAACTTCTCAATAAGAAAAGGAGTTTTCTTGCACATACTGGCCAAAAAGAAATTAATTGAATTGACATTGAGCAAATAGATGTGTGTTGTAGTTTTGTAATCTACATGATGGGAGATCCAATACCCTTTGTAAACAACACAGGCTGGACGTTCATTTAAGTTCGCATTAGCAACCAAATTGACTATTGTGCATAAACAAGATGCTTTTGGCAAATGGCTCAACCAGCTATGTGTGCTTGGTAGAATAGATCAGTGGTTCCCAACCTTTTTTCCAAGTGACCCCCTTTTTTACCGGTCAACGATTCTCATCTTTGTAAGAGGCACTATTACTGAGGAGAAATAAAGTCATATATTTAAACAAATTTCATTGCATAATAAAAACATCACAGACCAATTATCAGTCTAACATCAATCATCAAAACTTACATACATTAGTATGTAAGGACATACATATGTTACGGAACCATGGCGGGGCATAATATAAACTTTAGTTTTAGTTAACTTTGATGACTGGAACTGACCACCACATCAATGTGATTTTATATTTTGGGCAGTTTGTACAATCATATTATCAAATAGCCATTTTTGTCATTAAAAACATACTCTAAATATATTTACTTTATCTTCTTGTCAAAATGAACAGAAAGACCACCTCTTTTGTGCAAATGCAGTTTCTTTGATTATGTCATTTGTGGAGTCAATAGATTTGGTGAATTTTAGTGTAACTAAAATACATACTATTTAATGTGTCTTTCAGGTGGTATGATGTTTTGATGCATTTTAATAGTGAATAAAGCTTATTTCCATCATATTCTTGAGCATCATACACTTGTGTTAAATGCACATAAATCCTGGATAGGCAGCATGTCGAGGGCAAACACTGTATGTGTTTAGTGCCTGTGGAAGTGATCACTCTCTTATGTCTTTGCTGTAGTCTCTAATGTGTCGTGAAACACTTCACTGTAATCTCCCGAAGGACCTTGATGTATTTGTTGGCTTTTGGTGTGTGTGTGTGTGTGTGAGCTAATGCAGAACCCCTGTCTGCGCCCACCAAAAGATACTATGCCTTTTTCTTTTTGACCTCGCATGTACCCTTCCCTCAGGGCACACGATCCAATCAGAGGATAAGCCTATTTCCAGACCCACCCCCTGGGACTCACTAAGATCCAATTGGATAAGGGTTCATTTCAGATTAGAATCAACAGGGGAGTGGGACAGGGGACCACACAGACAGACAACGATCACAAAGAAGATGCACAGACTCAAAAAAAAATGACTTCACCAAGTGTTGGTTTACATTTAATTAGGGAATAATCAGCATCAGACCACACCAGGAGCACAGGCCTGATTTTATACTGAACACATACAGTGTGTGTTACTGCAGTACATCTCTTCATAGTACTTTGTTTTAGAAGTGGAATGCTGATAAAATTTATTCTTTTCTCAAATATCCGTCTAAACAGACAATATTGATGCATATGGTGACGATAAAAGCAGTTCTAGTAGTCTTATGTTGACTCATTTGTCAAGGTGTTTGAAGGTGTCTTTTGTATCTGAGTAGACTTTTTTTTTATTCTAATGGGAAAAAAATGTGTTTGTTTGGTCCCAATCTATTCAGGTTTGAGTTCCATGTGGCAAAATGCAAACCCCCCCCCCCCAAAAAAAAAAGACACTTGTGCCAACATACACAACATAAAATACACCAGGGGGATTGGTGCAATTTAATAAACTGTATAAGTACTGTATTGGTGTACAACCAATTGGAGAAAGAAACCAACATCCAAAGGTGGTGGTGATGGGGCTGCAGAAAAGTGAGATAGTTATGGTTATGCCACTGAGGAGTGAGATGGTTCTGCTGCTGAGGTGGTGGTTGGGGAGGAGAGTGAGATGGTTCTGATGTTAAGAGAGCCGCTGCACTTCAGCTTCATATTGATTGGCATTATACACAATAGTTTGACATCTATACATTGTTATTTGTTTCCTGAGTTCCTTCATGAAGCAATAGGTGCTACTGTTGCCAGCTTCGTAGGAGTCAAAAACAACATTTTGATTGAAACTTTTGCTCACAGGGAAAAAACAAATATTTCTGAACATGTACCTAAACATTTGGTAGTGACATTTTAAGGCTCATTTGCATCCATCTTTTAGCCCTCCCGGAGTAATTGTGTTCTATGAAGCATCACCTTGTGTTTAATTGTTTTGTTGCCTGGAGGATGTTACAATTACTCACGGTACAAAGTTACTGCATGGTGCATGTCAATATTTGTGTGACAGGACTTATGATTTCTGAAGTCTTATATTTTTAGCTCATCAAATATCCAATGTCTATTTAATTCATGTTAATTTCTACTTTGCTATGGGCAACAAATGCTCTTTCTGAACAAATGCTAAATAAGTTACAAACATCTCTCCTCTTGCTGTTGTGAGTTCCATGCTCAGAAACATGCAGTGATTCTCAACATCTTCTTAATTGCAGAATATTAAACATTAACGTTGTGAGTGAAGTTAGAAAATCTGTGAGCATCTCTTACTCTGTTTACATTTGTTTACTCTGCATTAGAGCTGCTGGCAGTCAGTCGAAGCCCTTGTCCACTATGAATGCTGATTTTCACCTCTGTGACACTGAGATATGTATATTGTCTAGAATTGTACTAAACCGCAGGCTTTTTTGAGTGGGCTGGAGTCCACAAACATTCTTTCTGGCCATATTTATACAGTGATTGTTATATTATACAGCAATGGACATTGATACAGAGGATTTAATTAGCTGCCACATTAATATTGTATTGTCATGAGATTAAACACAAATACTGGCATTTACTCAATGATTATGTTCCCTACAATTATTAACCACATGTACAGGGCTGCATGTCTATGTAGATATATGTATCAAAAAATAAATAAAAGGCTCCATGCTACATTAACAGGGTAAAGTAGTGTTAATAATGTCATAATCTTGATAAACCTAGTATGACATTATTATATGTTTACACACTCACTGATAACATAAGCATATCTTACCCCTTGAGATTAGAGTATCTTGAGTATATTGAATTTTGATAACAGACAAATTTAGCCCTATCACAGCATTTCTGGATCTAGACTTTTTCTCCGTCCACCAATGTTTAAACATGTTTTTTGAATTACTTTTATGTACCTTTATTTTGATGAAATTAATTATCTTGCTAACACACTAACAATACCACCAACAAAATAGCCACCCAAGAAATAATAAGAGGGAAGACAATTTCATCATGTGACATGTAATATAGGTTAATAAATAAGCACATACATTTTTGGAACTGATGCTGGAAACTTATTGGACCAGTGCCATCCAGGCTGTCAGCCTTTTATGTCTCTGGAGAGAATGTGCTGCCAGTGTATGATAGTGTATGTTAGTTTGTAGTTTAATTTTCTGAAATCAACTAAACTAACGACAAAAAGAGTGAAGATGTTTTAGTTGCATTTTCACTTTGCATGAACCTTGTTTACAAAGGCGTAGTAATGTGTATAATGTGATAAATTGCTGTTTACACACTTACATAGCCATATTCTCCACAGTGTATAAGGCTGGACATTTCCAGAGCTCTTTTCTTTGTTAGCTACTTTCCAGACAGTCCCTACTTGTCTCCCAACTGTCACTTTGCTCGTAATGCATACCTTGTGTGAATTTCTAACTGCAGAGAGTCACTGTTGGAGCTCTCATATAAATGTTCAGACCTACAGTATATGTGAATCTAATTAACAGTGTCTCTATAGGCCCACACTGTAGGAACTATTTTCTGTTCCTCTAACCTATAGGGCTGGGCGTTATATGAAAATGTTTATCTATCTAGATATAGCTAATTCAGATCTTGATTTACAATATATATAGATTTTTTTAGCAAGTGCTTATTAGTAGCATACGAAAAACATATCTGTCATGTCCCATGTCCATGTCTTGTTTTCTGTTTGTTTCTCGTGTGTCTTGTTTTGTAGTCTTCCGTCTGTTTCCTTGTTTTCCCAGTTCCTTGCCTGCCTCTTTCCCGCTTGTTTGATTACCTGCCCCGCCCTGATGTCTTTCACCTGTGTCTCGTTTCCTTGTGTATTTATGTCCTGTGTTCTCCCTTAGTCTTTGTCGGTTCATTGTCAAGTATGGTTCATTTTTGTCTCCTCGTGTTCTGTGTGAGTACCCATTATTAAAGTTACCTTGAGTCTGCAATTTTGGGTCCGTTCCCTCCTGTGTTCCTCGTCCGTGATAATATCAATCAGAAATGTCCCTAAATCAAACTTAATCTAACTGAAAGTCTTTCGCCACGTTTATTAATTTGTGGCTTTACTCTTCATAACTATAGCCAAGTGGTGTTTTCAACTGTCCCCTTTTTATTTTTCTGTGACAAGGATTAGCTTAAATAAGGTGACCATATTTTGGTTTTCAAAAAGGAGGACACCTGGAGTGTGGGCGAAATCATGAGACAATTTTAGCTATGTATATAACAGCATTGCATTTTAACTCTGACTTTGGTAGTGGTAATGTGTTTTGCTGAACTTAGATGGATTTCTAAATCACTGACACCTTTATTGGACACACATAGTCCAAGTGAAAGCTTTGCATGTATTGGATTCTACCACAAATGAGTTCCGACCAGAATGGAAACATGGATATTTTGTCTTGAGCAGTGCTTGAACTGGACAAAAAGAAGTTCCAGTACTCTAATTTGCTATAGTCAGCTATGATGTAAGTAAAATAAATGTTTTATAATTTCATAATTAATAAATTTTATCTTCAAATAAACAAAATAAACTATACTTATAGGTTATCTCTTTGTGACCCCTTTTTGGGCCCTGACCTACCTTTTAAGAGCCACTGCTCTAAACCAACTTACACTTGCACGTAACAGAGAACAGTTTCAAATGGCAGGTGAAGCAGTTAGGTGCCATGTTGTGAAATTATCATACACGCATGGAACTGGAGTTACTGTGCACATTTCATCACCTACGGGCTGCACATACTGTATCTGACGCAACCTCTCTAGGAATCACCAGGACCCAGCGACAAATACAGCCGCTTTACTTACTTTTACTTAACAAACTACAGCCTGTCTCTCTGCTCTCTGCTAGAACATAATGTGGAGTTAGTTTAGACCAGTATCTGTTTGAGTTTAACTCAGAGTTCGCTTATCGCTCAAGACAAGAGGTACGCAATGCGTACAAGAAAGAGAGAAAAAAACCAGGGTAACTTGGGAAAGCATGGTTGGGTGTAGAAGTGGCGCGGTGCGTTCCTGGGAGAACGTACTGGTTGTACAACAATGCCATTTGATTGTGGTAGAATTAAATACCCGGACATTTTGGGATATTTAGAAATTCTGGTCGAACGTTTTTTAAGGTCTCAAAAGGAGGACATGTTTTTGCACAACTGCTCTTTGAATGCATAATGAAGAAGTTACAGCTGAACAGCATGGAGAACAAAAACACGAACAAAGTTAAACAGATATTACCTTTTGCCGTGGGATATTCAGGACACTGGACCACCAAATGGGACCTGGGCTGTGCACTGAAGTTAAAAATGATTCAACTTGGGCACAGCGAGCCTGAAAGGTCTGTTCAGGCAAAGTGGTAGAAACAAGATGTTTACTATATTCATATGACAAAGTTAGCCTGGCGTACAGGGATGGAGCCCTCGTGGTGGCTAGGACTGACAGCCTCGGGTCACTTAGTTGATTAATCGGTCGGTGAGGTCTTGGTTGACTAAAATTTTAGTGGTTGATTAGTAGCATGAACATGAAGCTGGTCTAATTTATTACTTGACAACTTTTATTTTTCACATTATTTAAGATAGCACAGATGATTTTTAGATGGCACAATATCCTACAGCCAGGCCCACTGACAGGTTTGCTGGGGCCCGGGGCAAGAAGGCTTCACATGGGCCAATTATAATATAAAATATAAAAGAGGGACCATTTCTGGGCCCCTCTGACCCTGAGCCCTGGACAATAGACCCCTTTTTGCCCCCAACTTTATTTTTTTTTTTTCCAGTACAGTATATCACATGTAAACTCCTAACAACAATCCAGTATTTTTTGTCTTTGCTGGGTAACCAGGTAATTTCATTCCCCCTCTTTAATGGTAATACTTTATTCTTTTACTGACCCCTTGTGGCGGGAGCTAGTATCTTTTGCCCTATCTTGCAGTGATATATAATCCAATTTTTGGATCCAGACAGTGTTCCAGGTCCAAACCAAAAACTAATAATTTCTGCCTTAGTTCTTTGCTGAACTTTCCTCAAAATCATCAAAATTATTACTTTTTTTATATTATCTTGTTGACAAACTAACTAAAAAACAACAACACTAACAACAACAACAAAAACATACATGGCATTACCTCCAATCAGGAGATCATGTTTTCATTGTTTCCATGAGTACATTTTATACCTTAAAACAATCCAGTAAAAAATAACTTTACTAATGGTAGCACAGATTCCTTTTATATGTTGTTTTCAATTGTTTGTTGTATCTCTTTTACTATTATTATTATTACTTTGTGTTTCCCTCTATGGACCAGATGCCCTGTGTCCTTAATAAAGTTTTGAATTGAATTGAATTGTTTGGTAACACTTTAGTTTAGGGTCCACTTATTAACCCTTAACTAAGTGCTAATTAGCATTTTAGTTTGTGGTTAATTAGCTCTTAATTGCTAATTATGAAGCAGAAATTATAGGTTTATTAAGGGGAAAATGTTAGTTAATTGTTAATTAGTTGTAGAATATATTCACACAGAATAAGGAAATAATAGGTGAGCTAATTAACCACCAACTAGCATAATTAGCACTTTAGTTATTGGTTACTAGGTGGGCCCTAAACTAAAGTGTTACTAGTTGTTTTTATGAAAATCCTCAAAAGTGTGAAATGAATAGGTTTTTAATAGTTGAGATTGAAGTCTGGGCTATTATTGATTAATAAATTAAGTTCTTTTGACATTTCAGCAGAAGTCCCTTTGGCTTGGAGAGTTATAGCCTCATTACGTCACCACAATATTGAAAGCCCTCCATCAAGATTTTAATAACTCCTTTCATCGCAAATAAATGAATGCTGTGTTTGATGTGAGGGTATTAATGAATGTGAGCCTTCCACATTTTTTCTTGTGATGCAAAATCCATGTAATACCGGGGTGAATATCTAGTGGGCAATGAAGATTTAGAAAGTGCCGAGCTAGGATATGCGCCTGTGTATAATTAGCAGCATGGAGCTTGTGATTAATTCATGCACTTCATCTTTGTGTGAGGATGCATTTGTGTAAACTGCAAGAACATAAAATTATTACAAATCAGCTGTACTGAGTAGTCATTTAGGCTGCTCTAAGTGTTTCCTGCTTAGTCGTAATGAAAGAAGTGCTTGTAGAGGAGTGTAGAAGCAAACGAGGCAGATTCATGATAATGGAACCAACATGGCCGCCAGTTCATGTACATCTATGATTTAAATATATAGGTCAGATCAGGGCTCATTAGAGGTTCACACTAAGAGCTTGGAGTCTGCTGGGGATAGTCATAATAGAGTTCATGTTTATGGATGAGTCTTTGGAGTTTGCATGGCCGGGTGTCCAAGCACTCACACAAATGCAACTTTGGTAAATTAATGACGAACTGATACAGCTGGGGTGGCGCTGGTAAATAAATGACGCCTTGAGTGCGAGCTTCCTCCGAGATTTCAGACTTCAGAAGGAAAGGAAAAAGACTTAGTAGGCGAAGGGGGAGGAAGGGGAGAAGATGAAGAAGGAGTGCTTGGATACATGGGCAATATTTTCAGAATTTTTCCAATCTCATGACCATACTGAAATGTGAAGCTATAATGTCCCGTGATATAATGTTGTAATTCAAAACATTGGTGTATGAATGTCAGAGTGAATATTGTCTGTCAAGTTTAAAGCCCTGCGACCAACTGGCTATTGCCATGATGTGCTCAGGCCCATAGTTGCTGGAATAGCCTTCAGCCACCTTCAGTCCTAATGGGACTAAGCAAAGAAAGATTAATGAATTATGATGTTCTCAGTGTCTAGCCTGGTAGTGTTCATATCTATAATATACAGTACAGTTTATTTCATTACACATCCATAACATCCCCACCACAATCTGTTAAACATCCCACCATTTTGATACAAGACACCTGATTGTAGGGGCACCAAAACAATGAGGAAGTAGTGACTTCAGCACAAAGGCATATTTCACATTTTAAGTAGGGTTGCATATAGGTTACTTCTGGATAGTCTGACATAGGATTGTACACATAAAATATTTCAAATACCAATACAAGTGGACAAAAGAATAAATTTGACCTATTTGCTACACTAGTTAGTTTTACATATGTTCACAGAGCACAGTATTGTATTTTTTACTTAAAAAGTGGAAGAGCTGAAATCTAAATATATCACAATAACGCTATGGTCTTCCATCTCACAGAGATTTACACGGAAGAATCATTTTCCACCAGAGCCTTTAAAAAATGTGTTGTGACTAAATAAAAATGTTTAAAAAGTCCAGTTTTAGTGGTAATTTAATTCATTTAGTCACAGCTTAGCCTTGTTTTAGTCCTGGTTTAGTCTGTGTTAAGTTTTGATTTTGTCACTCTTTTGACTTGAAAACTTTCACAATTTTTGTGAAATGTAGTGAATTTAACTTATTATGTTCGAAAAGTAGGCTTTATTTTCAATATCTCAATAGTATTGTTATCGCAATTTTCAACATAGTTATCGAATTTCGCATGTTTTCTCCATATTGTGCAGCCCTAATACAGCCCTAATAAATGTTTCCACATTTTTCGATTAGGTGTATATTTGTTTTGATGTTTATGGTAATGGCAACCTTTGCTTTTCTTCACTTTTAGCCTTGAATAAATATGGCGTACTTTATGAGGAAATGTGCCAGAATATGCCAATATTAACAGAAAGAAATATCAATAGCATTATTATAGGCACATATGGTTATAAAATGGTATGCTAATATGGTAGGTTTGTCCATGGTTCCCGTCCCTATTTTTCTTCCCCAGCCTGGCCCAATGTGCACCTCCAGTCTGTCAGCTTTCCACTGAGAAGGCAGGAGGTGAAAAGGGATTTGGCACATAAAGAAGGAAGGAGCGAGTTAGATGGCTGCTGATGGCTTTCAGGATGTAGATACAATTTCAATATCAAGATGGGATAGCATTTCAATAATAGAATTCAACCTCACTTCTCTTCCTCTGTGGGAGCAACGCTGTCAGCTCGTGTTTTCTCAGGGATGGGTTAAACTGGGGGCTAATCCATCTCGCGCCCTGCAGACACACACATACACACAGACAGAACAGACCTGACATCATGTAGCCTTTCACTTGGAAATTCAGATGAAGATGCCTACAGCTCAGAAAGTGGACTTGCTCCTCTGAGAGTTGGTCTGGATTGTTTGCTCAACGGATGAGAATAGCACTTGGGTTGTGTGGACACACTCAAGCAGACTCTTTTGTCAAACATCTTCATGCAAACATGGGGATTTGGGCCAGTTTCACTGTGGGCATATAATGGTCATGATACAATCAAAGTGTGGTAGCGGTGTGCATTATTACCTGCTGTATTGCTATTTTTTATGTTATAAAACTTGAATAATTGTTGATCCATAAGGGAAGTAATCAGACTCCAACATTTTTATTGGTTCAGTTTACAAATTATTTTGTAATGCAAAGATTACTTGCACTGGAATATCTTGCTGAGGGTGACTTTGCCAAGCTGATATTTACATTACAGCAGCAATTATCATCCCACTTAATTATGATCTACAGTCTGCATAAGATATTAGGCAAGTTACTGAATTATCTTTAGCACTTGTTAACTAGTTTTCATTGAGTTGGTCTGTCTTTGGATCAAACTAGATCAAATCTGTAGCCTTATATTGCATGCAGTATTATTTCAAGATTTTTGAGTTCAAAACAGTATTCCATCTTTTCCTGTGGATAGTGATACAATTTCTTATGATTGGCAACATGCATTTTGAACCAATGGTTTGGACCAATTTTACTGTGTAATAAAAACCACGTAAACAATCGGCAGGCGATTCATCCAGGCACATATTAGGTGTTCATACCTCCCTTTTAAAGCCTACCCTAATGGTTTTTATGTCATCTAGCCAGTTTGGTTGGACCCTAGTTCTGACAGATCTAATGGCCATTATGACTTGTAACCTAGTTCCTACGTAATGTGTATTTTTAAATTCAAAATAGTAGGAGAAATAATATAATTTTCATTATCACAATATGGTTATGTCGATACTGCAAATATCTGGAACTTTTTGATAAAGGTTTAGGGAACAGAGTATGTAATGCATAACAAAGTATTTTTTTATTCTTTAAAAAAGAAACCCTTTGCCACCTTCATTCCTATGAGCCGTTTACACTTACCAATTTATCAAGGATGCATGTTTTTTGAAAGGAATCACGAGAATCTGTAGAGGACCTACAGACCTCACCCAGACACTGTGGTCAGCTGCACAACAGACTTCTTACTCCCAATAAATTATAACACTCTATGTACTATTTTCCTCACTCTATAGAACCATTTTTAGTCTGCATTAATAAATAAATCTATAGGGAGCTCTTATAAACAAGGACACATCAAGATCAGCCCATCAGTTAAACTATTCCATCAGTCAAACGGTTTGTTTAACCAATTCAGTGACCTCCTGTGCGAGACGTTACAATTAATTATTCATTCCAGCACACCACAGGACTCCTCAGCCAAATACATTCAAGTCAGTATAACCTGCAGCTCAGCATAGGGCTTGATTTTTCATCTGTTGGCCACACGTAGAAACATATCATGGATGTTCACCAGAGAACAGATTTAGTGCTGATATTGTGAAATTCTATATGCCATATCAATATTAAAGAGCATTTTACACAGTGAGAGAGATCGCAATGATCCATGTTACACCGATAATTATTCATATGTGCGCAAAAATATGCTGAATGTCAGTCTTCAGGTGATAGATGTTCCTTTTATTACTGCAGATAATTGTGCCATATTAGGTAATGCATATTATCAATGACGTAACATATGTCATGGGGTGCACGGTGGTAGAGCAGTTAGCGTTCTCGCCTCCCAGCAAGGGGGTCGTGGGTTCGAGCCCCGGGCTATAAATTGATCCTAGTGAATGAATGTGAGAGTGATTGATTGTCTCTGTCCAGGGTGTACCCCGGCTACGGCCCAAAGTTACTGGGATAGGCTCCAGTCACCCGTGACCCCTAAGGGGAATAAGCAGTAGAAAATGAATGAATGAACATCATAACATGTGCATATATCATTTTGAATAGTGACACTTAAAAATTGCTTTGAGGCACTACTACACACTTTCCCAAGCATTAATACTACAACTGCATTGTCCTCTCCTGTCCTTGGATCCCACCTGTCCATTGTTTTCCAAAGCCAAGAATTGTGTTTAACTGGAGCATAAAATCCAGCCTCTCTACCTTGTCCCCTTAACTCCAAATCTCTAACCTGCACCTACCCTTTACCCTCAAAGCCCAAAATAGTGTGTGTGTGTATTTTGTGTACGTGTATTTAAAAGTAAGGAAGCATGCGTGGTTAAGGGCAGGAGGAAAATGAGGACATATGGCGGTGAATTCCCTGAGAAGCCACCTAAAACACTGCAGGATTCGGGGCATAAATCACCCAGATTGCTGAAACGCACAGGATAACTCTGCACTTATGTTTATGGTTCTGCGTGTGTATGTGTGGATTCACAATATTATGGGATGTAAATCTGTTTTTATGGTCACTTGTAGAGAGTTCTTTATATTTATGACAAAGATAAAAATGCCATAATTTGTCAGTAATGGAGAGTTAGGTTCTGTCAAGAGAGCTAAGCTAAGCATTGTGTTGTTTGTTTGGTTGTTAAATACACTTAAGTGACAATTTGCTATTAATGTGTACATGTGTAAGAAATTGTCCATAGGTGGGTCAGTTGGTTGTTAAGGGGTTCTAAGCAAAGGTTGTGGCTTTTGGTTGGTCCATTGTATCCGAGCTGCCAAAAATATTTTCAGGAATTAAAAAAAAAAAAACACAAATAAACAAACATCTACAAAAGATTATTGGTAATTGAGTCATAAATCATTTGGTGTTGTGAAATATGGGTCCCCTGATAAAGGACTACTTTTGTGGGGTTTTGTTGAGGTGTACCACAAATGAAGCTATAGTCTGGCCAAGGTGCCCAGGGTCCTCCTCTTGGTCAGACACAAATATACTTTTCCCCTTTTAACAGCAGACCAGAGGCACTCCTGTCTTCTTGATGTACAACTTGTGATAGAAAATTTTATTTACCTACCTATTTACCCTTAGATGCTCACATAATCAAGCAATCCATTCTCTAATACTCAAGATCAGAAAAGGTATGCTGTAAATTGGTCACTATGGGGACCTAAGCTGTAGCCTGTTCACCTTATTACAAAATTATAACGTAGATCTTGCTTTTCAGACATTTATTTTTCAGTCATTCAAGTTTTCAGTCATTTCAGTTGTTTTCAGATTTAGAAAGACGTTGCATGTTTGGCTTTAAATATTATTACAACTATTTATTTAATGTCGCTGCATATTTTCACAAAAACAAAACAAAAAAAGAAAACTGAAAAGCACGATGACACATAACACTTGCCTTCAGCATCAGTACAGGATGTGTGGGCCATGGATCAAATGCTTCTTTAACGCCTTGGGAATTAGAGCAGTCTTGGTTTGTAATAGGGTTAAAATTTGCCTTGTTGGGGTTTGGGTTAAATCCCTGGGAAGTAACTGTAACTGGGACAATCAATTCATGGGTCAATGAGACTTTCCCCAAATGCTGAGAGTGCCAACATTTGTGCGTGGTTGTGCTTGGACACCTGCGCTTGCCTGGTCTGCCTCCGAGCCAGTCTTGGTCAGTCAGCCTGATCACACACATTTATTTGCATTTGTGTGGCCGCATGCACACTCAGAGTTACATCATGAGCACTGTGTTGTTCCTATTCCTATGGGGACATGTGGGCGATTTGCATATACACCATGGTGGAGCTGCTCTACAGAATTTGGCCCACAGCTCTAGTTCCCACTCCCCACTCCCTCCCCACAGCATCTTTTTCAGGTTCAGTGCAGGTTCTCTAATGCTATCACTCTAACCATATGGTGGGAGCATCAGTTAAATTGCTGCTGTTTCAGCGCTGCTTGTCGTGTGTGCAAATCACACACTCACATACTTTGGCTGGCCTGTGTACAGACCCAAACAAAGCCATATGGCCTTCTCTTTCTTCATTTACTGTTTGTAACCCCTGTGCGGCAGAAGGACAAGCAGCAACACCTGTTTATGAAGCATGCAGAGGTGGCTAGAGTAGACAAAATCTGTAAAAGTAAAAATACTGTTACTAAAGGGACAGTATGCATTTTTAACATGCTTTGGAGGAAAGCTGTATACACCTAATAGCAAATAACAACATAGGTTTTATTATCAAGCAATCCAGTCACAAGGGGTGGACTTTTTGTGCCAGTTCCAAGCCTGGATAAATGAAGAGGATTGCGTCAAGGACAGGCCTATGCCAAATAAATATGCTATGCATCATTGTGCTCTCTCATACTGGATTGGAGATAGATGGGGGCAGATTCCTTGCTGAGGTGACCCTAAGGAAGAAGAAGGTCAAAAACCAAAAGAAGAAGACTTTATTACCAAGGATATTCTTAAAATAAATGTTTTGGACAATCATTGCATTGCAGACATTCAGTTTTACCTATATGTTAAAATTATGAATGCTCACACTGGCTGTTGGTTGTAAATATTTAATTGGTGGCAGCCAAAAATGTTACTGGGCATGCTAGCATTCACTATGTCTGCTTACATTTAAAAATGGCATCAAAAAGAAAACAGCTATAGCTATAATAGAAAAACAAAACAAAACAGAGGGAGTAAAACATGAATCAATACTGGGAATGCATTCACACAAGGTTTACGTAAGAAGAAAATTATAATTAGTCTAACACAGCAGCAAGTATTTCAGCATTTTAGCCTTTTTGTTTGATTCCTAAATTAAAAGTAGGTTGGTAAGGGCCATGTTTGTTTCCAAGCATTGCCCTTTATGACGTATAGACTGTATACTATATAAATATTCAAAATTGAAAATATTTGCTCATGAGAAAGAGCATTTACACTATGACTACTTGCATGTGTAGTGCAGAATCATAGCCCTGTTGCTCAAAGATTAATTATAATACCCGTCAGTTATTTTTGGTGATATATTATGTGCCAGTAGACAATAGAGTAATAATCAAATGTTGCAGAGGTACAAATTGTTTTCCATGCCCTAAATGTAAATGAGCTGACAACACAGCTCTAGTATTTCAGTTGCCAGCTAAAGTGGTGCACAGTGGCTAATTCACAGGTCTGAGGTCAGCCACTTTTCCCACACATCCGCACCCTCCCTGTCCAAAGCCACTTACTCCCCACCAGCAGCTATATAGGATGACCGAATGAAATTAAATTATGAGATTAAATTAAATTCTGCATCTTATCAGCAATGCCGTGCTGCCGATGCACTTTTCTGGAGTATGGATCCATTCCTTGCTTGCATGCTTTTTAGTCATGTAAAAAAAAAAAAAAAAAAAAATCATTGGGTGTACCTAGGAGCAGACTGTGCATCTCACTTCCTTACTGGTTAGTGTGTGTGTGTGTGTGTGTATGTGGGGTGTGTTTAGTAAGGAACACGACTGGAGATGTTTCCTTTCCTCCTAGCCATTAGAAGGGGCTCATATAACCAGCTTGTGGGCCTGGGAGAGAGACACACTCTATAAATACACACCACTTAAGGGCCTATGGGGGACCTGCTCCACACATACACACACTTCCTCCTCCAGCGCTATACTTCAGGACTCCCTATTAGGCCTTCAAATGGATGTTTATGCTTCTGCCTAATAGGAACAGGCCCTGAAAAACTGTATCTGAGAAAAACAGCAAGGTCAATAATGTTATGCTGAAAATACACTGACTGGCCACTTTATTAGGGACACCCTGTGCTTAATAAAGTGACCACTGGCCTGCTGTGGTCTTCTAGCCCATTTGCTTCCAGGTTCCTCATTGTTATCATAATTTTTTTTTTCTGTGTATCAAAAAAATAAATAAATAAATACGTTTTATGATGAGTAATTATTTGAGTTACTGTTGAACCAGTCTAACCATCTCTGACCTCCGACGTCAACAAGGTATTTTCACCACCAGACTGGATATTTTCTCAGGTTGGGACCATTCCCTGTAAACACTAGAGATGGTTGTGTGTGAAAATCCCAGTAGATCAGCAGTTTCTGAAATACCCAGACCAGTCCATGTCACATTTCATATCACTTAAATCCCCTATCTTTTCCATTATGAGGGACTTTAGCAGGTTTGTATACAACATGCCGTGTAATAGCTATATCTAATAAAGTGGCCAGTGAATATTTAGCATCTATAATAATAATGGTTCTGTTATTGCTTACCTTTACAATTTTGCATTACACATTGATTAGCTAAATGAAAGGAAATTTGCCATTCACTGTTCGTAAAGGACATTTTAAAAGTTCAACATTTTTTCAAAGATGTTTTTTTCTTGCTACATGCTGGTGTGCCTTTAGAAGCTGGAATGGAGATAAAACTGCGAAACAGATGTCCCTGTTGTCCTTCTGGCCCGCATCTATTTGTGTATGTGTGTGTTTTCTACAAACCCCTGTGCCATTAGTATTTTTAGTCTTTTAGCACCTTGTTTCGGCAGCATGTTCGCTACTTTCTTCCAGTGCAGCGGTGATGGTTTGAGTACTCATACATGCACGCTAATATAGGGCACAGAGACAGACAGTGGTGCAAGTTCTGACATACACTCCATTATACACACTTTAAAGTGGAGTCCTTGCTTGTGACGATGGTCTTTGGAGATCTGGCGTCCTCTCTTCACCTGGCCCTAGGCATCTTCGTTCCTACAACTCCAATGTCAAGCTTGTTTAGTTTTTTTCTGTCTGCCCATTTAGTCCATCCCAGTAGAGTTCGTGTCAGTCTGTCTCTATCTGTGTCCAGACTCCACTAGGCTGTTTGTGTATTTCATCAAAGCCTGCTTGTCCTAATAGAAGGGCCATCTGCCTATCTGTGGTTCTGTCCATCTGTTTGTCCACACATATGCATGCCAATCTCCCAGTGCCCTCTCTCTCTCCCTGGCATTTATCAATCTCACTGCTCATTTCTCACACAGTCTGGACTTTGGATTGTCTGATATCAGTCCGTACATCTGCTTGTCTTTGAGTGTGAGCGCAAGAGGTGACGGTTAATTACCAAAACGCATGTATAAGTGAATTGGTTAATCTAAATTGAGAGTGAATTGTTGTCTGCACTAAATGGTTCAGGGTGTACCCCATCTCAGACCCAAAGTTGATCCATGACTCTTAATAAGGAATAAGATCATGAAAATTAATCTGGAAAAAAAAACATGCTTTTCGTTAAGTGTAAATCCTGACAGTGAATTCAACTAACAGTTTCTCATTGATAAAATTTGTACCTAAAGGATTTAAAAAATGAAAATGGATGTGCTGACCTTATGCATTAGTATGGAGTCCATTTCCTTTTGAACATATCCTAGATCAATTTGACTGGTAGAAGTCATGACCTTTTGACCTCTGACCTTCCTATTGACCCATTGACTTATTGACAAAATGTAGCCATTGACTCGGAGCTAGCAAGCCATTCGGGCATTGGTGGCTGAATGCTAGTGAACTTAAAGGGTCACCAACTTTTTTTTTTTTTTTTTTGCACTCAAGGAAAACTGTTTAACCAATATTAAGTCCAAATTATAATAAGGATGGACTGGTGAATAAACAGCAGACCTTAGGATGCCAAAACTTTTATCATCAAAGATTTTTATTGTACACAGCCTGTACCAACAACCTTTGGCCCTAACATGTATGCATATGTTCAGGTCTGTTCATCTACTTCCGCATTAGAATAAGGGAGGCTGTATTTGTCTTTGGTCTACTCAGCTTGTGCTGAATCATTGGCAGCCAAAAACAATCTTTTTAATGATTTTTATGTATTAGAAGTTGGACGTAGATGTTTTATAGCAAAGTGATAATTGCTGCTTGTATGTAGGTTCCCAATGTGCAAATTACTATTGGAAGTGCCAGCACTACATCAATAATGATGCAACAGTATGGATTTATTCACTTATATGAAAACACTTATATGAAGACAGTGTTTATCTAAGTCCAAAAAACACTGTAGAAAGCAGAATAAAAAGAGTAGGTAGGCAAAGAATACTGTAATTTATGTAAAATTATCGTGTTACTGCAAGTTCAAAAAGTTTGCACAGATGTTCTTATCTAAACCAATATGCAGTGTGTGGGCTTACATTATTAGAATGCTAATCAAATTGAGCAAACAGTATTTTTTCAAAACATGCAAAACAATTTTGTCATTAATTTAACTAAATGCATACAATTTATCAAAAAATTGTCACTTTAAATCCTGGTATCTTACATTACATTTGCTGTAAATCTTATGAGAAATGCAATGCAAGCCCACAATGTTTTTAGACATGAAGATATATCATGACACTGTATTGTTCATTGTATTCCCATATGCTGCCCCATTGTATAGGGATTGCCTGTGTTACTTTATGCATAGAGTGCTGAGGTGGGGATGAGCGTAGGTGAGATTTATTAGAGTACAGCAGCATAGGAAAGTGGAGAAGAGTGAACACAAACAATAATATCCTTGAGCAGTTCACGACACAGCGCAGCAAAACCCCAACAGTATTAATTCATTTTTACATGAACTCAAACACATTTTCAGGGTCATCCAGGTGGTTGAGTCAATACGAGGAGATGAGAAACACCTTGATCAGACTGCCTTTGCTCTGCGATGCATTGCAGGCCTAATGCATCAACAAGACAACATATTCAGACAGTGGTGGGAGAAGTAATGAGCATCTGTACTAAAGTAAAGGTACAGTTACTTATACGGTATCTATCTCTCTTATACGATGTACAGTACATATTGTGTGTAAAGCTGACTTAAGTAGAAAGCATTGCTACTACAATTACTACTACTGCAATTACTACGTCTACTAGAACTGCTAATACTACTACTATTACTACACTACTACAATTACCACTTCTGCCACTACCGCTGCTATTATTATTACTAATTACCACTAATATAACTTTTCATATCACTATTCACTTTGCCACCAAGGTAAAAAATACATAGTTTAAAAAGAAATAGAAAGAGTACTACTTACAAAGTGTAGCCTATCTAAAACTTGTTCATAGATTACTTACTAAAGTACTTAGTTACTTCCCATCTTTGCCTCAGGGCATGTTGTAAACTAACTTAACCAAATTAGGAAATAACAAGTGAAGAAAAACATACAAGACATTAACATGGTTGGGATGACCTCCTGTAGCGAGAACTTATCTTTTCAGAGAATTGAGATGAGTGTGGTGAGGTAGGAGTGAGCTAGAGCAGGATAAAAGGCAGACTGGCTGGTACACCTCAGGCTGCACCTCAGGGCGATGACACTCGGGTTTGAGGTGCTCTGAAGCGCCATCACTACACTTTAGAAACAGTATATCATGTCAGATAGCAGACAGTATAGTGCAGTAACTCACATTTGAATGGTCTAGGTGAAAGTATGTGGTTTTTGTGTGTGTGTGTGTGTGTGTGTGTGTGTGTGGTTTTTGTGTTTTTATTTTTTTTTGTTATTTTTTTTTTTTTGTAAAATTGTTTAATACACTATAAGCATATAGTTGTAGGACTCATTTGTAAAAACAACTTTCTTATTTTATCTAGGCTTTATTGTCAAGCTCCAATTCTGTCATGTTCCATGTTTCTGTCTGTGTCTTCTTCTGTGTCCATGTCTTGTTTTCCCTGTGTTTTATTTTGATGTCTAGTCAGTCCTTGTGTTTTTCTCTTTTACTTCCTGCCTCCTGTGTTTCCCGCTTGTTTGATTGCCTGCCCCACCCTAATGTGTTTCTAACCCTAACCCGAGACAGTGTTCAAGGCCATTTTTCCGAATCGGAGGTTGGATTTTTCGAGATTCTGATGTATCATGAATGTGGCATTAGTGTGTTCTCTTCAGTTCTTTGTCATGTCATTGTCAGTGTCTTGTCATGTCTGAGTCTGAGTGTGTGCCTGGTCCATGTCCCCCAAGTTCCCCATTGTCTTCTTCTCTGCCTTTTTTGGTATTTTTGTTTTTTGAGCATTTTTGTGTTTCTTTTAGTAGATGGATTTGGATTTTTGACTTTTTTTCTCTTTGTTTGGTTTTATTAAAGTTTCTCGTCCTGCAATCCTGCCTTTTTGGGTCTTTTTCCCACTGTGTCCATCCCCACTTTATGACACATTTTTTGGTTTACACTAATTGTCAACACTGATATAGAAACCTCATTACAAAAAAGCGAGGTCATGCAAAATGTAAAATAAACATCACAGTCCTTTGACAATACCATAAATACCCTTTTTATTCACAATAGAACAAAAACAGCATATGAGGTGTTGATATTTTTGCAGAAACATATCTCAAAAAAGTTGGGACAAAGCAACAACAAGCTGGAAAAAGCTAATAAAATACTAATAAAAACAGATTAGCAATTTGCAACAAATTAGGTTAATTGGCAGCAGGTCAAATACCTGTCTGGCTAGAGTCAAAATATTATTATTATTATCATTATTATTATTATTATTTTAGCTTCACTGCATTAAAAACAGGCATTACTCTGTGTGCAAAATGAAGTTGTGTCATATTTATATTTTGATTCATCTGATCATAGGACAGATTAGAACAGCTTTGGCCCAAATAAACAATTATGCGCTGAGCAATTGGCTCTCCTCTACTCACACTTTTGAACAACCTCCTATACATCATTTTCCAAATGCTGATTGCTTGGTATTCATTCTTGAATGTCTTAGCAGATAAAGCAGATATAGTGTATTTTAAGAAAGCCAAAAGCTTGTGTATGCATGTGTTTTTAATCTTATCCATCCAGTTCGACAGATGTTAAACAACTCGAATGCACTTAGAACCATTATCAGTAATTTTGCTCATGATTACTCACAAACTAAAACAGATGATAACAAAAAAACTGAACAGAATGAAAAGAATGTTGTACCTTTCAGAAACTGCACCATTGTCTCGTGTGTAGGAGTGTACATGTGAGTGCCTGTGTAATTTTTTTTTTCTTTTTTAACAAGTGGTGATCCATTACTTTGTCAGCTCTTTCCCATGATACTTCACAGCAACAGGAACACTGTGTCTAAAGAAAATGACTTCATCCGCTAGAAGACAATACCACCTCATTCCTTTATTTCCCTTCCGGTGCCTCTCACTATTTCCAGCTCCCATTTATACCTTTATATTGTGCTCTACGCTCGGCTCCATCTCTATCACTATCTATCTCTCCACCTTTACCTGCAGATTTGTTGCAGCAGTCCAATTTTCTCTCTTTAGTTTTCTCTTTGTCTCATATGCAACAGTGATATGTCTCCTAAATGAGCTACGCTGCGTCCTGCTTTTTACATAATTGTGAGGTGGCACTTGCAGAATCTGTTTCCCTGACTGTGTTTTCATTTTATTCTGTTCACCCGCTGCACATAGTTTAATATAGTACAGTCATTAGCATTAACCATCTCACTAGCCCGGAGCTAACTGACCTTCCTCACACTTTGTGAAATACAGCTTACTTTGTATAAACTTTTACAGACATAATATAAAATAATGTGGGTATATATTCTTGTTACTGAGTTTTCCATTGTCAGAAAAATGTGGATTTCCATTGGTTTCATTATTTCCCTATATGACAGGGGCTATTTTTGGTCATTATGCTGTGTTGTCATAATACTACAATACACAAGACATTTATCTTTATATAGCTCAATATCACAACAACAGTTGCCTCAAAGGAGTTTATAGAGACTATTCAAGACAACATCCCCGTCCTTGGACAATCCATCAGGGTAAGGAACAAACTAAAACAAAAGTGTGCGGGATGTGGGGGGCATCCTGGGGGTGAAATGGACGAATCATGACAGGACGGTAGGTCATCCTAATGAAGGGTGCTGGGAAATAACAGACTGCAGAGAGGAAGGGGAAAACCCAAGTCACTGAAGAGGTCACTGAGGAGGCTGCAGGTGGAGTTATTTTACATGAGTTAGTGTTGTAGTCAAGTCCAGAGTTTGAGACTGAGCCACTAAAGACTCAAATTGAGCCAGAAGAGTTATTAGCATTTGAAGTTGGAGTCTGAGTCCAAGTCTGAATCAGCAAAAATTATATCGTCTTTTGAGTTGAGTTGCGAGCCTGAGTCGAGTCCATTTTACTTTGGAAAAGTGTCTTGAGTCCAGTCTGAATCAAGTTGAGTACAAATGAACTGAAGGTGAGTGTAAGTCTGGGTCAAGTCACTAAAATTAATATACTTGCAAGTGCATTACTTGTTGACATGAGTTGAGTGGGATATTAGTTTTGTAAAAACCTTTTTTATAACACTTGAATGTAGTGTGGTGCTGTCTCTGTTTTTAGAATAAAAAGCAAACTAAACTCGAGTGAAATGCAAGTGTCTGAGTCCAAGTTCGAGTTATTGGTCCTAGAGCAGTCACAAGTCCTGATCTGTGAGAAGAGATGAGCACAAGTCAGAGTTTTGAGTCTTTTTGCATCTTTGGAAAGTGGACCATGCTGGAAATGTTTGTGCAGAACTGTGGCAAAAGAAACTGTCCTCACCAGCCATTATACTCCGATGAAAACAAGGCCAAAAGCATTCATGCATAAGAGCAGAATTATCTGCAGAATACAGCTGTTTTGTGATAAATAAATAAAACAGCATATAGGAACCAGGCATCACATCTATATTTGTTCTCTTTTCAGCTTAGTTTTTGTGCTAATTCTGCAGTCTGTTTGTTTAATCAATAATGAATCAGTTTGTCAAGTGTTCCTCATAGACAGACATTTCCTGTTCTTGAGAGGAACTACCTTCAGCACTGCCAGATACAGTCCCTGTCCCAGTCTATTTCATATTTTATTACAACTGTAAAACAACACAAATGGAAAAAAATACTTTACAGGTTCAAGGGTTTCAAGGACTTATTTGAGTGAGCCATTTTTTATTTAGATTGAACTAGTGTAGTCTCTGAAGTGGGCATCTTTTGTAAATGATGCATAAAAGTGTTGGATCTGAGAGGCATGATTTCAAAAGACCTTATTCAAGATTCAAGAATATTGTGATTCATTTTACTGAATCACAATGTTACTGGTGATATCAGATATGACAATGGTCTTTGGGGAGTCCTTTTGCCATGACATCATTCACAGGTAAATACCAACACCTCACTCATTTACCTTGAACTCATTGTATCTGGTTTTCCCTCCCACCATGGTGCCAGGCCAGCTGTGCCGTCTCTAATATAGTGGTTGAATGGAAAAATGCATATGAGGTAGATGTAAATGCCAAAGTCTCACAGCGGGGACACAGATGACAGACAGACACAGTGCATGAAGAATTATGACTGAGATGGAAATTTGTTTAATTATTCATTTCTAAGAGAGTAAATAAAACCTTTCATGGAGCGATGGCAGTCCTGGTGAATAAACTATTTACATTCATCACATTGGTAAAAGCACAGATAAAATGAGGGACGTCTGCATCTGTTCAATTAGAAAGATGAGAAATATTTAGCTCTTGGGCATGTTTCAAAGGCATTTAGTTTCTATTTTGTTTGTTTTGTTTTTTGTTTATCTGCTTTCATTTGTTTTTGTTTGTTTTTTGCTACAGGGCAAGATATTAGTAACAAACAAATGTAGAAGACGTGCTCAAAATCTGTACTGAAGTATAAGTACTGCTACTTCCTTATAATATTACTTACGTACGTAAAAGTAACTAAGAAAATAGATATTGTGTAAACGTAAGAGTTTTTATCATAGTGTTTCACTCCAACATGTAAGAAGAGCTCCGTAGAGAAAAATGCGACCAAAACAGCAAAGAAACAAGCAAAGTTGCATGGCTCTGCTTTAAACAAGCTGTGTTATCATCCTCCTAGTTGTCTACACCACGTATCAACATTCAATTTATGGCTATGACTAACAAAGAAAGGGCTTAATTCCATAGTGTCTGTATATAGTTACACAGAGAAACGGTACAAAAATTTAAAAAAGCATAAATAAAGAAAAACAAATCAATTTCAAACTGGAGAAATGCATTTAAAGGGTCTATATTATGCTTTTATTTATTTTTTTAAACCAATCTTGTTCACCTCTAGAACAGCATGACATTACCATTACCATAAAGAAACAGGTGAAGAGACCAGCAGAGTGCAGGAGAGTGCAGACTGCTGCAGTCTTATACAAAGAAGAAAAGGAACTTCACTTTCTTAAACTTTTTGTAAGAAAAAATAGCTGTGAGGAATTAGTAGAGACAGAGTTGTACACCGTTTTTTGGATAAAGGCATGAGAGCAGACTGGATGTAGAGGACTTATTGATTGGTCAGTGCTTCCTGGAGTGAGCGGGGGTTCGTGGAACCGAGCATTTTGAGGCCTCAGAAAGGCCGTGCCAGACAGTAGGGGACTGCTTAAGCATGTGTGAATGAAGCAAAACACAACTCCAACTCCTTATGTTTTTGATGAGGGAACAAAATTATAACATAATGTAACAGAAAAGTCGATTTTGCATAATGTATTCCATTTAATATAGGAAATCTATATCAATATAATGACAATAAAGATCATTAACACAGCCCTTAAAAATGTTATTGATTTTACTATATGTGCATGGTTCATAGATATCTTTTGTAAACAGTACATTGTGCCAAACTTTCTTCTTGCAAAGTTTGTGTGAGTTTGTGAATGTGTGTGTGTATGTGTGTGCAACAGTGTGACCCTCTTCAGTGTTTTTCAGCACAATGACAAGCCATTCAAATCCAATTAGAGACACACAGAGCGCTCCGCAGCATCATTCATTCATGTGTCACTCATGCTCTTGGCCTCTCATCTCTGTGTTTTTCTCCAACTATTGGAGCAGTCTATATATGACCGGGTGAAACACAGCATAATACTATAACTACTATTGCCTCAACATCTTTACTGTACTGTAATCATACTTCATGTAAAGAGACATAATGGAAACGTATGCAGTATTAATTCAAACAAGCACTATTTATATATTATATATTTTAGCAATGGGATGCTCACTCTTGTACTTGTCTGCAATATTAACAGCAGAATATTTCCTTCAGTGGTGGAAAGTAACTGCAAGTAAATTATTATTTTGTAGAAGATTTTCTTTTCTTCATACTTGAGTAAGCTTTTGAGAGAAAAAAAACAATTCAATTCAGATTTATTTGTACAGCCCAGTATCACAACAAAAGTCGCCTCAAAGGGCTTCACAACAGTTGATCAAACATAAACACACAAACAGACAACACAAACAATAACTACACTAAACAGACCCAGGACACTCCTGTACTTAGACCCTCCTTCTCGGTAAGGAAAAACTCCTAAAAAAAAAACAGCTGCGGGAAAAAAAGAAGAAACCTTAGGGAGCCCAACTGAAGGAGAGATCCTCTCCCAGGATGGACAGGCAATGCGTCTAGGACTGTTAGTTCATTAGCTCATCTATAGGATCATAGATCAGCTCTGTAAGGATTCATTCAGATGGGAGTGGGGTGAGGTAGATCCAGGAAATCCTTAGAGGTGAGGTTGAGGGAGCAGGAGAGAGGGAAAACACTTTAGGTACATGTTTTATTTTGGCGTAACAGTACTTTGAGTACTTGAGCATTTGAGTACTTTTTCCACCTGTAGCTTTCATTTTATAAGATGCAGAATCTTTCTGTCTGTCCTAGGACTCACCTCAGCTCACCTCCCCTTTCCTCATGTTCACCTGCAGACACACAATGAATCAGTCGGAAAAGTACCATGTGAAAATCATGGCTAAACTACCTGTATATGGAAATAACTGTATTCAGACTGTTTAGAGTAAACATGGAAACCTTGATTTGATTTGTTTACCGGAGTGAGTCATCTTGCATTTTGCCGAGAGACAGTGAATGAGACAATCAAACTCAATAAAATAGCGTTGTGCCAGTTTGTACTGGCCAGACCTCATATAATCTATATACTTAAGCTCAGTTTTACACCACATGCAAGAGTTTATTTGACAATCTAATAAACCAATCAGTACATGGACAGTACTCTGGTCTAAAGAAGCTGGGACGGGCTATGGCTCCCCGTCACCCCTAATGAAAATATACAAAATAAATAAATAAATAAAATGGTGCACTAATCTATTTAATATAAACAAAGTATAGCTATGCAGTTTCATATTTGATCTACATTTCAAATATTTTGCTGTTTTGACTGTATTTTCTGTGATTTGTGCGTTTGCGTCAGCGTGCACACTAAGCATTTATTTATAAGTGCTTACTGTGTCCATGTTGACACTTGGGTTGATATAAGTGCACATGCACGAGTGGGATGTGCACGCGCTCACTGCAGGGAGCTCTGTTTCCATTAATGCCAGCGGTAAGATGCAACTCAGCTTTTCTGAATTATGTAAATGAGCTGCTGTAAATTCATGACAGAATCAATGGCTTTCATTTTTATCAAATCAATCAGGCCTCCATCAGTTCAAACTCCACACTGCTGCACAAACACACATAAAACACACACACACACTCCCCGCAAGGCCTTATATTAATCCTGCCAAGATACGTCTTAGAATAATGACTTTTGGAATAATGTGTATACAGTCATAAATATTATTTTTGCTTTTAACCATCAGCTGATTCATGTTAATGTATGTGTTTGTGTATGTGTCAGAGAGAACTCTAGCCTGACTACTGTGATTCCGAGGTCTTTTCCAATTGATAAACTATATAATGGAGAAAGGTGGAAGAGAAAATGCACAAAGCTAATGCATAGTAATCATTTCTGGCACATATAACTTGATGATGACTGAATCTTCTTATTAGGATTTCAGAGAGTACATGACTTAGATATAAGCCTATTTTTCTTTCAATAGCAGAGCTAAAATGCTCAATCTTGTTTTTCTTTTTATGCTTTTATTACCTCTGCCAAGGATGTCTGCGTGGTTGACGTGAGACTTACTAATTATTCAATTGAAAAGTTTTGATAAATAATGTTTTCCCCCCTTCAAAATTCTGTCAGCAATGCAACATAAGGCCTGCTACTAAACCTTTGAAGTTTTTTTTCTTTTGTATTTTAACTTAAAAAAATAAATAAATAATACAAACATTTCCAAAATTAGTACCAAGTGTCTGGGAAAGTTACTAACATTTTGGTATATTGTCACATGTTTGTACTTTACTAAAGCAACACTTTTAACTGCACCTGAATCCAACAATAAAGATGAAAATAAGTTTAATCTTGCAATCAAAAGGTGTCTGGGGTGTGACCTGAAAAAAGGAAGTTGCAACAAAACCTAGAGGACCCCATCTGTCATTTATAGACCAGACAGACCTCTGGAGTTATGGCTGTAAGCTAAAGGTCAAAAGGAACTGTTATTTTATTGTTCATTTTAGTGAAATCTTAATTTTCTCAAAAGGAAATTTTATGTGTGCCTTTGTGGTGTCCTGCAGTGTGACAGCTGTATTTTTCACAAACTCAAACTCTGAACATTAAAAATATTTTTTTTAGGATGGGACAGGGATATATGTATCAAGTTAGCACAGTGGCCATGTTGAATAATTTATAACAAGAACATAAATGGCTCACACCATAGGACAATGTAAAAAAAATAGTAATAGTAGAAATAATAGAGTTATGCTTAAAATTATAATTGCTTATGAAAAACTCTCTTTACATTTTTTATAAAACTAATTTATATTTGAAATGATTATTTAATATTATTTGTATTCAACCTCAAAACCCCACCCTTTGTTTCTCAGATATTTATGTTTTTAATCTAATTGGTTACTCCTCCTGTGATTGTTCCCCCCATTGAGACGAAACTTGACTAAAGGGGGTACCAGACTAACTTCTTTGTATAGAAAAGAAAAAGAGTTAGTGTTTCTGGCCATGCAGGCTAACATAAGTCCAGATGTCTGTTAGGACTCCTGCCTCCTGCAAGCTGTAAACATAATTACAAAAACACCAAGTGGCTGTTAAATAGTGATATTTAAACACAGCATGAGATTGATTGACTAATGCATCGTATCACATTCTCACTTCCTCCCTATATCAAATAAAGTCCAGTCTGGCTTTTATTCCAGACAACCTTGGTTTGCCATTGGAGTCTCGCTGTGAGCGTCTCATCGTGTTACACAAGCATAGCATTTCCACAATTTCCTCATATCCTTCTCACTTTTTATGCTCATCGTAATGTCAAGCAGTCCAATCTGCATCTATTTTTAAGTGACTTACTTCTCGTGCCGTGCAACCTCCTCAGTTCCAAGGTGAGCCATTTAGATCTACCCGACTGATTAAACCTGCTCCTCAAACTGTAAAAATGATGATGAGCAAGCTTTTGTTTTCACATTTTTCATCCGCCGTGCCATTAGCTCTCCAGAAATTGAACGGTCATTATGTTACGAGTCCATTATTATTCATTATGTATTCTTCTACCTACTTAGCAGCCTGAGGAAAACTTCAGGACTTGCTTCTCTAAGTGTCTAAAACCAAATGCACTGTGGTGAGATGGTATGGTTTAGTCAGTAGGCCACAATTTGAAAGTTACATCAAACACATACTTAAACCGTAATATTAAATAGTGATGAAAAAATGGGGGGAAAAAAAACTGTAAGCTGTGAACAAATTTGAAAAAAATAACTACAGAGAGACCATTTTTGGGAGTCACTGCTGACTGATGATTGAATCTCATTCCAAGAAATTAGATCTTTTTTTTTTGTCTTGTGTAAGCATGCGGTGTTCAACTTTCAATTCAGATATAATGTTAACCTTCTCAAAAATGTAAAGCTGAACATTTATTTACAAATAGCCTATGATTTTAGCAACTAATGAAATTCTGTTATTCTTATGCGAGAGACAACTCATATGTTTAGTCAAAGAGAAACTAATGAAACTCTTTCTTTCCTGCCATGGTTATGAGACACTATAAAGTCAAAAAGTTGACCAACAAGTTTTAACCCACTATTCTTAGTTCTTTTCTGACTGGAGCAGACTTTCGTGTGCATTTCTCAACTCAGGAAAAGTTTCAGCGGGTTACAGGCACACAGCAATAGTCTCTGAGGTGAAAACGTGATGTATTTAATTTGCTTGGCTTGCTTCTCACAGTTTAGAAACTGATGCTGGCATAACAACATGAAACTTGGGAGGTGCTAAAGTACAAGCAAAGAAATACAGTCTCAGTATGTCACATATCCATTAATAGACAACTGTGGGTTCCATGTCACATTGACAGCGGGATTTTTAATCCTTGTATCTCAAACTAAAATTATACACTTATAAACATGTTCTTCTTAATATTTTTGGCTTTTCTCTTCATCTAACCCTATCCCCTGCATACACTTCTCTCACACCAACTAACTTCATTCACTTTCACTATCCATAAATCTTGTTTGGTCACCCTGTAGGACTCCTGTCTGGCAGCTCTACTCACTGCATCCTTTTATCACCATATTCACTACACTACATCTGTACATGTACAAACCATCTCAATCTGGCCTCTCTGACATTATCTCCAAAACATCTAACACAAGCTGTCCCTTCTATGTACACATTCCAGATCCTATCCATCCTTGTCACCCACAAAGAAAACCTTAACATCTTCATCTCTGCTTCCTGGTCTCACCACCGGCTTGCAGACCTTTCATTTATACTAAAACCTAATGCAACACACCTGACACTTTTCTCATTCCACTCCAACCTTCTTGCATGCGCCTCTTCACTCTCTGTGACTCTGAACCATTGACGTTACTTAAAATCCTGCAACATAAACAAGTTATACGACTAGGTTAAAGGCCTGTGTTTTCAAAAGTGAGGGCGTGCAAGTGAGCAAGAGGCCAGCCAAGATAATGCGTCTGTGTTAGAAATGCATGCTTCTTGTTTATTTGAGATCAGAAGTCATTATGAGACATTAAAGCCATTCAATACACTGCCTTATTGATTCCGTCTATCTCTCATAGTTGCATTAAATATTCATGAGCAGCCAGGCACTTCATTCCCCCATAACCACAGATACCAGGCAGATGAAAGCTTTAACATACCCACTGTCATTTAGAAGAATATTCTCACTCAAACTCCATCCTTCACTGCATAAATGCTCATAACAAATTAAATTACGTGCACAATTTCCACAGCCTGTGTTCCTTCAGCTCTCTCGGTGATAATGCACAAAGACAGATATGAAACGGGTTGAGGGTGGCATTTAAAATAATCAGCAAAAAACAAGGCTAGAAATGAAAAATACAAAAAGAGAAAAAGACTGCACCGTGCACAAGAGATTGGAAAAAGAGGGGGAAAACTTGAGGATGTTATCACCTGAATTATTAATCAAGATAATTCAACTCCCACTGACAAGAATATCTATCTCTGCACCGCGCTGCATTCACACACACACACACGTTTTGCAAAACCATAAATACTGGCACGCTCGCACATTCATTCTCACATATGAACATGACACTTTTATCTCCGCCACTCGACACTTATCTGCTTAAAATGGGTCAAGACAAAATGAGAATGGAGGAAGTTGTCATGGCGTGAAAGAGATAGACAAGAAGAGAGGATAGATACACAGGAGAGGGAGAGAGGGGGAGGGCAGATAAGTTGTGGGCTGTTTGATAAGGAAAAAAAGTTCCCATTAGGACTCAACAAAGGCTTCCAAGGAAGGTCACCTCAAGTCTGCTAATACAGTACTCGAGCCACTGTGCCACTATAGAGGTAAAACAAATTCAAAGCGCCATTCACTAGCAAACAGGAACATGCTGTATCTAACATGAAGTCTTAACAATATGACTTTTCCAAAGATAAAGCTGTGTTCAAAAATCAATGGACCCTTTAAGTTTACAATAACAATAGGCTTTAATAATAAACACTTAAAACCTTTAAACTTTTTTTAGCTTACTGTAAATAAATCCATCTTTTCAGTTGATTCTACTACCTTGAACTGAATTTTTTTTTGTTTTTTTTTTTGTTGTTGAAATAATTAAAAATGTCAAGTGTTAGCCTTAATCACGCCGGCACAGTTGGTGGCAGCATGTAATTAGGCATGCATGCAAAGCCATTAATACACATGAAAAAGTAGTTAAATCAACTTCTAATTGATTATATTACCAAGCTGTTATCTGTTATATTGTTATTCGTTATGGCATCCAGTATGTGGTACAGAAACCTACCTGTGCAGTCAAAGTCTAAACTTTCGGACCTTGTTAAAAGGAAAACCACCAGATGTATGCTTATCCTACCTTTATTAAAAGTCTGTGGCCTGAGAAGCTCCAAAATTGCAAAGGACCTGATACATGTCCTGAATGCAGAATTCGAGATGCTTCTGTCAGGTTGTAGGTTTAGGCTGCTCAAATGTAAATTTAACAGATATAGAGAGATTTTATTGCAGCATCTGTTTGATTTGTCAATGGAAATTCAATAAGAGCACTTATGATCCCACCATAAAGTAGCACTTGCATAGTTTCTATATTGTCACTATATTTTATTTTTATTGATACTGTTTCTAATGTGTGTCTTTTTAGTCAATTTTATTGTACCAAAGAAGAAACAATAAAGTATACTTCACCTTATATTGTATTTAAGGGTTTGAGTATATTTTACTTGACAGTCAATGAGTTAAGCTAATTGCAATTAATGGTTGAGTTAACTGCACTCAAGTTTTTGTTTATCATTACTTGATTTTTTTAGTGCAGTCACTTTCCACAAAGTAAGCTCAACTTATCCAGGTGTACAGTGTAAGTTAAGCAATACCACCCAATTTCTCCAGAAAGAAACATCTTTATTTACCAGTTTTAGTTTGCTCAAAATGAATAGAAATAATAACTGCTTTAGTAATTGTAAAAGAAGTGGTTGGATCTACAGTATATACCGGAAGGAAGCAGAGGATAAAATATGTTTTCTGTGTAAGCCTGATCAAGAAAGATAATCTAATTCGCTTGCTATGAGCCAGTCGAGCTAACCCACAAACACATGAAATGCCCCAGAGCTATACCAGTCATACATCTCTTTCATAGCAAATGCCTTGTCAGGGATTTTTTTTTTTCTTTTCTTTTTTTTATTGCCATCGGCTTTGTAGTAATTATGTTTCCGTTTTTTGAGATCTAAATTGAATCACACTGAGGACAAAAAGGCATCACAATGCAAGCTGACAACCCATGACACTTTATCAAAATGTGGCCATACTGAACTTTAAAAGGCAAAAGGCTTCTGTGTGTTGTTTTCAGGCAAATTTTTAATTAAATGGTCAAGTTCTAGGCCAGTATTAAAGCATGTTAGAGAAAGGGCATAAATAGGACTAAAAGCAAGAGTATTTTCCTTATTACTCTTTCACAACATCCATAAATCAACAATTTGGTCTTCCTCTAGGCCTCCATTTATTCATATCTTCACTATCCCTCGCCACTCTCTTGTACACCTTTCCTTTTATTCTTGCTGAAAGTCTTTCTCACACAACACACCTGACACTTTTTTCCACTGTTTGAGTATGTTTGCACACGTCACTAGCATTTACAGTACAGTTATTTCACCTGAATGGCTGACAGGTGTGCATCAATATTTATTTATACACATCACATAGTATCAGCTTGTTACCATAGACACTAAACTGTAAAATAATTTGTTATTGATTCATTCATTTTCTGATCATATTAAGAGTCACAGGTGGCTGGAGTTCATCCCAGCATCTCTGGGCCTGAGACATGGTAGTTGCACACCTTTACGTGGAGATAAACAAATTTGACATATTGGAACTCATTCAAATTTCTATAAATTGCACTACATTAACTGGATAACACAATTTACTCAGTAGCTCTGAAGTCTAGTGTTTAGAGTAATACTAATTTTTAACGTGGACACATTCTGGGTCACTTGTTGGCTAGCATTTTTAGTCTACAATGCCATATTTATTCAAAAGCAATATTTTGATTGCTGCACCTTCTGATACATTTATGTAGGCCTACCTTTAGGGGGCAGTTACTAAGTTAGAGACAGATTTTTCTTTGTTGTGTTCCTGATTTGTTTTCCCATGTACAGTGCAGCCACAGCTTTTTACTGCTGTCATTAGTCTACCTCTCCATGTCAGTAAAGTATAAGGAAAGTAACAGCAGCAGCATAGATTTTTAAGTGTCCACTATTACCTTGGTTTTACTAAATGGCTCTATAAGACAACATTTAACCACAGTCAGTGGAAGTCTGACAGCACAGCATCTTCTTGTGGCTTGATGCTAATGCTGCATACTTGCCTACAAAAACATTTAAAGGTAGTAGTGCGTATCCGTGTATTAACATTTTCCCCAAACAGGCATCAATGAGTTAAACCCCAGTGTTACATGTGCATAGGAATAGGCCATTGGCAGATTTTCATAAAAATGCAATTATTGCGTCTGTCACTTTTGATTACTGTGTAAAATATCCTTGTGTTCTCGCATTTAGTGCTACAAACATTTAGTGGTACTAGATAAAGGGGCATTACATTATGAGCTTTCTGTTATAATGTTCCCTCATCAAAAACATATCTGGAGTTGTGTTTTGGTTCATTCGTGCATGTTTGAGTATTCCTCTATTCTTTACATTGAGTTTGTGAGAGGCCAAAACGCCCCCCTCCCCCTTCACAGCCCTGCCCTGTTCAGGAAGCACTGACACAGCTCACGCCTCCTCCTCCGCAACCAAACAAACCCACTCCTGAACTGCAGCGGACACCGCTCAAACAAAGCTTCTGCACTGACGTGTTGTTGTGAGGAGCACTGAAGGGGCGTGACAGCAGCAGGACAGCAGGGAGGGAGGGCTCTTAAAGTGACAGGAACCTAATCTGAGTGTTTCTCAAAGAGTCAAATGATGAGTTTCTTCAAATAAGGTTTTTTCAATAATTATTGCGTTTTCTGACCAACAAAATGTAAGATGCAGATCTCGATGTGTCTTAAATGAATTTAAAAGACACACACACGCACAAAAAGCTTCAGGCTCTTTAAGTACCCAGACCACATTAATCAACCACTTGCAAAATCTGAAAAATTAAAATACTTTTATTCTCCATCTGACTGTGGGAATGACATGTACATTGTAGCAAATGCTACTTTGCTAAAGTACGCTAATAAAGAAGCTAAGGTCCAGGTCTAGCCTATGTTAACGTTTCTGTAATGTAAAACAACAAAATGCATTGCAATTATTACGACTTTTTTTCTATAAAATGTATAGTAGAAGAACAAAGGCTCACTTACACAAAAATTTTGTATTACACTGGGATAATGTTGTTTTCATAATAGTTTTTTATTGCATCTGGATTCATCTCCCTGAGGAACACTGAGCTGTTTCTTTATCCTAATGCACACTTTTTCAGCCTTGAAAACTGAATACAGTCCTCATAAAGAAACATTTCTCTTCTCATGTAGTTCGCCGCCTCAGGTTAATATGCATCTATAAATAAAACCGGGTGTTAATAAAAACACATTTAACATATGTGAAGTTACTGAAGCATGATTAATGTGTTGTTCAGCTAACTTTGTCTGCTACATTTTCATTAAGCTTTTCCCTCTGGTGCCAATATCGTGGCAATCAAGAAGGAGCGCATCATGACAGGACACTTACAGTAATTTGTCAGACGCCTCCTGTTGTTCACATTATGACTTTTCCTGCAACATCATTTAAACCGGCATCTGCAAAAACTGTTGCACACCACCGACTGAGGTATTTTAATTATATTGTTCAAAACTGCAGAAACATACAAGAGAAAAATGTCATCCCCGGGTGTTACGGAGAGAAACAGAAGCAGATGTTTATTGGCTATACATATTATAACTTTTTTTTTCATTTGGGCAAACTTTGACAAAACTGCTTACTGCTTTCTCATATTGGAAATAACAATCATTATGTTTATGCAGAACTCTGAGTGTTTCTGTGTGAACAACAATTGGCCATGGCATGACTTGCGTTTTCCTGACTGCCGCTGTTGTGTAAATCAGTGTTTCCCAACTAGGGGTACAGGGACCCCTTGGGGCACGCTAGCTCATTGCAGGGGGTACATGGAGTTATATGATCATTCATAGTACTTTTATATATTTGGTTTTAGAGACTAAAATAAACCTAAATCAGGACTAGGATAGTGAGGGATGGGGCAGTAAAACAGGGACTAAACCAGAACTAAACCTGGTCTGAACCAGGTCTAAACCAGGTCTAAACCAGAACTCAATCAGGAAAAAAATGGTATAAAACCAGAACTAAAACAGGAATCAACCAGAACAAAACAAGGAACAAACCTAAACCAGAACTAAACTAGGTCTAAATCAAGTCAAAACCATGTCAAATCGGGGCTAAAGTAAGACTAAACCATGACTAACCCATGCCAGAAACCAGAACAAAACTAAGATTATGTTAGCCAGGTCCAAACCAGGACTAAACCAGCAACAAACCATGTCTATACCAGAAATTAAATAGATCTAAACTAAGTCTAAACCAGGTCAAACCATGCCTAAAACCAGAACAAAACTAAGACTAAACCAGGACTACGCCAGGTCCAAACCTGGACTAAATCAGGTCCTGGGGGTGCACGAAACCAAAAAGGTTGGGAACCACTGGTGTAAATGGTCCCTAATGCTGCTTTCAAGTTCTCTGGGCATTTAATAGAAGTGCTAACTGTATGTAGTGCTAACACCATACTTTATAATAATTGTTTTATTTATAAATATCATTGGTAACACCATGTATAAAATGACACTCAACATAATCAGAAGAATGTGTTCCTAGCAACTGTGCACATTACCGTATCACACAAATGTTTACAACACAATAGACAAAAAAAAAAAAAAAAAAAAAAAAACAATAGCTAACAGAGAGTGACTTAAAATGTGTTTCTTCACCATTACACACCAGCAAGTGTCCCTTATTGAGTGTGCCAGCAGACTAAAGTCCTGATTAATTGTTGTTCACATACAGCAATAGCCCAACAGTTAACACATTATCCAGGTCTGTTAGTGCAATGAAGAGATGAGGCATACAGTTTAAAATGCTGTTTTTGGAGTATTGCTATTTTCCGTTTAATACTTGTAGTTACAAGAGTTTAAAATCATTATTTCTAGCCCCTCACCCATAATAATCCCACAGTACACAGGATTTGCTGGATAAAATGGAATGGGCCATGTGGAAATGTTTAATAAGAAATCCTTTGGGACTCCTGCACTCTATGTAAATGAATGTAAATTGTCTGTCATGCATCAGCCAGTGTTCGAGTTTCCTTAGAAGGTATTTCATGTAATTATGCAGATATCATAAATAATATACAACATTAAAGGATAGAGCAAAATACAGAGGGCTTCCAGTTTTCAGCAACCATTTCACTATTTACATACATAATTCAACTCTTCAAAATCTATGCTCAATATTCAGAAGTACTACTGTTTTATTTGTCACTAAAAGCAGTAATAAAATGTATTCTGCATTAGTCAGTTCGTGTTTGTTTGAATGCCACATTTGTAATATAAAGTATGGCTATAAAATGCCCATATAAAAACGAATGAGACTGCATTCAGCGGTTTCAGCAGTTCATTTATCTAATAACTTCAAGCAGAGACCCGGAACACAGGAGAACAGGCACACAGTTATCAACAGGACTCCCTTCCAAATGTGCAACATTTACACAGCTTGGATTTCTTTATGAAAATTGGAATAAGTTGTATAAAGGGACTGCTGTCTTTGATAGTATGTACACTCTGTTGGAATAATGTTGTTTTTTTTTTTTCCAGTAATCATCAAGAATCAAACATTCAGAAAAATCCGAGTTGGTGTGTTTAAGTGAATGCGCTCTCTTAGGAGTAAAGATTGTCTTTTTAACCAACTTTGAAACAGAAAACACAGTTGAGTACAGTACACTTCTGCTATATACAGTATAGGTGTATACAGTATTTACATGTGCAATTACAGTATATGCTTCACCTGAGTGACAGGTTGGATTGGATGTTGCACTGATGATTCTATATTTAGTGATTTTACTGCAGCTAACAGTATAGAAAGCTAGAAAAGAAGTATACTGTAGACTATACTAAAATGTATTAACAACCTATTTTCGATTATGATCAGGGCAGTGTTGTAGTCGAGACACCAGTTTTCAAGTCTAAGTCACACTGAACTCGTCAGTGTTCAAGTGACTGAAGGCTGATCCAAATCAAGTCTGACTGCAGTTATTAGGACTTAAAGTAAGAGTCAGAGTCACAAAAAAGTCAAGTTTAAGTTGAGTTTGAGTGTAGTCGTCTGGAGTTGAGCTGTAAGTCAAAATCAAGTACGAATCCTTTAAAATGATTAAGATAGCAGTTCTGTATACTCAGTTTTTTTATATATACAGTCGTATGAAAAAGTTTGGGCACCCTTGATCATTTTCAAGATTATCCTTTATAAATCCTTGGTTGTTCGGATCAGCAATTTCAGTTAAATATATCATATAGCAGACAAACACAGTGATATTTGAGAAGTGAAATGAAGTTTATAGGATTTACAGAAAGTGTCCAATAATTACTTAAACAAAAGTAGGCAGGTGCATAAATTTGGGCACCCCAACAGAAAAATTCCATACTTCAATACTTAGTAGATCCTCCTTTTGCAGAAATAACAGCCTCTAAATGCTTCCTATAGCTTCCAATGAGGGTCTGGATCCTGGTTGAAGGTATTTTTGACCATTCTTCTTTACAAAACATCTCCAGTACAGTCAAGTTTGATGGTGCCTGAGCAGAGACAGCCCGCTTTAAATTGCACCACAGATTTTCAATAATATTCAGGTCTGGGGACTGAGATGGCCATTCCAGAACTTTGTACTTGTTCCTCTGCATGATGCCTTGGAAGAATTTGAGCAGTGTTTAGGGTCGTTGTCTTGTTGAAGTATCTAGCCCCGGTGCAACTTCAACTTTGTCACTGATTCTTGAACATTGTTTGCAAGAATCTGTTGATACTGACTGGAATCCATGCGACCTTCAACTTTAACAAGATTTCCAGTCCCTGCACTGGCCACACAGGCCCACAGCATGATGGAACCACCACCAAATTTTACTGTGGGGAGCAAGTGTTTGTCTTGGAATGCTGTGCTCTTCTTCCGCCATGCATACCGCCCCTTGTTATGTCCAAATAACTCAATTTTAGTTTCATCAGTCCACAGCACCTTATTCCAAAATGAAGCTGGCTTGTCCAAATGTGCTTTAGCATACCTCAAGCGACTCTGTTTGTGGCATGTGTGTAGAAAAGGCTTCCGTCGCATTACTCTCCCATACAGCATCTCCTTGTGCAAAGTGCGCTGAATAGTTGACCGATGCACAGTGACACCATCTGCAGCAGGATCATGTTGTAGGTCTGTGGAGCTGGTCTGTGGGTTGAGTTTGACTGTTCTCACCATCCTTCGCCTCTGCTTATCTGAGATTTTTCTGGGCCTGCCACTCCAGGCCTTAACTTGAACTGTGCCTGTGGTCTTCCATTTCCTCACTATGTTCCTCACAGTGGAAACTGACAGCTGAAATTTCTGAGCTAGCTTTTTGTATCTTTCCCCTAAACCATGATGTTGAACAATCTTTGTTTTCAGGTCATTTGCTAGTTGTTTTGAGGCTCCCATGTTGCCACTTTTCAGATGCAAGATGCAAAGAGGAGAACAACTTGCAACTGGCCACCTTAAATACCCTTTCTCATGATCGGCTTCACCTGTGTATGTAGGTCAAGGATCAATGAGCTTACCAAACTAATTTTGTGTTTCAATAATTAGTGCCAAAGGTATTAAAATCAATAAAACAACAAGGGTGCCCAAATTTATGCACCTGCCTACTTTTGTTTAAGTAATTATTGCACACTTTCTGTAAATCCTATAAACTTCATTTCACTTCTCAAATATCACTGTGTTTTTCTTGCTATATGATATATTTAACTGAAATTGCTGATCCAAACAACCAATGATTTATAAAGGATAATCTTGAAAATGATCAGGGGTGCCCAAACTTTTTCATTCGACTGTATATCTAAAATGTCTATTGTCTAATCTATTAAATTATGTTTGTTTTTGCATAGTGTAGCGCTGTCTCTGAAATAAAAGCAAACGAGAGAAGTGTGAGTTGCCAATGCCTCAGTCCAAGCTATGGACCATAAGTCTGAGTGCAAGTCCGAGTTATTGTCAGCAAGTCCGAGTCCAAGTCTGAGTTATTGATGACAAGCCAGAGTCAAAGTCCGAGTTACTGTCGACAAGTCAAAGTCATTGGTTCAAAAGTCAAGAGTCCAGTCAAGAATTCTGGTCAGTGAGAAAAGAGTTTGAGTGTAAGCCCTCAAAACAACTGAGTCCAGGTTGAGTCATTAAGGCTTAAGCTCATGTCAAGTCTCTAAAAATAGCCTAATGACTTAATCTAAGTCCATGAGTACTCCATATATGGTTCAGAGTTGAATTATTGTAGACTTTATACAAACAGCTGGATGACATAAGGTTAAGCTATCACTGTAAATAATATATATTTAGATAGCAAAGTATTAGCAATCCTTTTGTTTAACAGTGTGGTGTAGATTTTTTTTTTCTTTTATTGTTACATGCAGAACAATTAAGTATTTCATTGTTCTGTGCTTTTCAGGGTTTCAGTTATTATATATTAGTTAGAAAAGTTAGACTTACTTCAGAATTGTTCTAATTCTTTGCTCTGTTGCAGGTGTTGCATCTTGTTGTTACCCAGTGTGTTTGTCTTATACATGCTCTATAGGTGCATGTGCTGGTGAAAATGAGAATGTGATTAACAGCTTAGAAAAGCTGCCAAGGTTCAGCACTTATTTTTTTTGTGTGTGTCACAACTTTCTGAGTGAAAAGTGGCTTTTGGCACAAATATTCACATACACACTCCTTCATATGTACATGTGCCACAGCCTGTCCATGCACACCAGCTCTCACACATTGTTGAGCTTATAACACACACTTCATTTGTGCTCTGACAGCTCGGTACATGCACTAGATGAAAGAATTGACAGTTCAAGGTGATGGCTGTCTCAAATCAATCCAGTGTTTTACTGTGGGATGTGAGCTCTGTGTACCCAATTTATCTGTGGGCTGTGGGGCTGTGGCTGGCCCAATGGAGGGTGGCCATGTGTTTATTACACTATATCGGGATGTCATAGGGCTTCATGTCTTTCACAGCCATCCTCAGAGTTGCAGGTTAAGAGATTTTACCATCTGGGGTATTTGGAAGACAATACATGCTCATTGCTATTTGTCACCAGTAGAGCTGTGCAATGAATCGAATTTTAATTGTGATTACTATTTTGGCTCCCAACGATTACAAAATCTATGTAATCGAGAAGAAACAATTAATTAAATTGGACTCTGAATGACACGCATGCTTGCTCTGCCCTCCCAAAACCTGCAGCAAAGCTAATTGGTAAAAGTGAGTTTATTTACTCAAACGCTTCTGGAGCTAACACTGTTTAGGGATAAAAGTGAAAGTTAACAGTGAATCCATGTCCTTGTGTAGTGAAAGATGGACTTTACAGTGCTGTCAAAGCTGCATATGCTCTTGTCTTTGTCCAAAATTTTGTACATGAATAATCATTTAAATAATCATGCTTTCAATTAGGACCCAAATAATCATGATCATGAATTTTTCCATAATTGAGCAGCCCTAGTCACCAGTCATCAGTCTTCTTTAATGAATGTGAATTGAATGTGCGTATGGAGCTTCCAGTTTTCAGCAACCATTTTAAAATTAGCATACATAATTCAGCTGTTCTTATCTAGTAATAAATGTTCAAAATTCTGAAGTACTACAGTTTTTATTTGGCACTAAAAGCAATGATAAAATATATTCTGCATTAGTCAGTTCTTTGTCTCGTTGGTTTGAATACTGCAATTGTAATATAAAGTATGACTATAAAATCCCCATAAAATAAGTGGGACAGCATTGAGCGCTTTCAGCAGTTCAATTATCTAATAACTTCAAGCAGCAGCGATAGAGAGGAAAAGCAGACACGTAATTACTCTCATCCAAACACATAACATTTAGATTACTCATTCATTCATCTTCTTTTGCTTATTCCTGTTGTGGGTGGCTGGAGTCTGTCCCGGCAACTCTGGATCGCAGGTGGGGTACAACCATTTATGCTCACATTCATTTACTAGGGCAATTTAGATTTACAAACTCAAGTCAAGTCAGTCATCCCAAGGATCGAACCCACAACCTGCTTACTGAAAGGCAGGCACATTAAATACTTTGCCATGTGTACCCCTTGCCATCTAGATTATTTGGAAAACAATTCTACAGGCTTGTTTCTATTTACTTACTAGTCACTTCCTTATAAGACACAGTAATGCTTGGAGAATAGAACTGCGTGTATGTCACTGTATATCAAACCTGCCAGTTTTACAGCTGCAGATGCTGAAGATTGGCATGTTTATGTTGGGACTAAACTGATTCAGTTGCTCCTTCTATTTTGTACAACAATATTCACATTATACCCTTCTGCTTCTATAGATGTACACCCACAGCATTTATAGCATGTCTTACTCATAGTCCACAGGATTTTATTGAATTGCAGAGTTAGTGTCTTGCTTCTTTATTGACAATTATACATATAGATAGGTTAGGACTATCACAGACAGAAAGTAAGTGTACTTTTTATACACTGACATGGTGCAAGCTACTAATGTTGGCAGCTGGTAATAAATGCTTGTGTTTTTAATTAACCAATAGCACACTGAATAGATGTTATGGACATTTTATTGCTATATGGAAAACTTATCTTTTTCCCTTTGAATTTGAGGAAACCACTGTGTTTGTCACTTTGTCAGCCCTGTTTATTCCTATTAGGGGTCGCTGATGGCTGGAGCCTATCCCAGCAACTTGGCCTTAAGCGGGGTACAACCTGGACAATGGCCATTAGTTGCTGGGCTGACACAGAGGCATCCATTCACTCTCAAAATCATATTCTTAAAGCATTTTAGATTCACCAATTCACACGCAAGTCTTTGGAGAGTGGGAAGAGTAGCACGAGAAGGACATGCTGACTCCACAGAGAGACTATGAGACAGCAGGCCCGACGATCGAACCCTTGCAAAAGTGCTAAACCGCTCTACCACCATGCACCACTCTTAATAGGAATCATCTGTGACAAATCAAAACCTTTAAATGTCATAAAGGCATTATTATTGAAGACTTTATACTGGCACTTTAATAAAGGACACTCCCAAGCCAAACACCGGCTATATCTGGAGAGACTCAAATAAATATTCAGACAAATAAGTGATGTATACTCATTTATTAGTGAGTATTTATTATAAGAGAGAGTTTGGCACCTAAAAAAACAGATGAATGACAGAAGGACAGAAATTTTAAAATTAGAAGATTGGTATTACTGAGAGGTAGAGGACGTAGACTAAGATAGGCTAAGAGGAAGTCAGCTGAAAGAACATAGAGTGGGAGGAGAGACCAGTCTTCCTGGTTGAATTTACGCTTCAGCTTTATAACAGCCCAAAAAAGAAAACCATAACTAGATACAGTTACGTGCCTTAACATGCTGCCCCAGATACTTCAATGTTAAGCTTTAACAGAGCCCATGTCAGTACACAACAGCCGTATATAAGACCTCCTATGTAGTGCTTGTCTAGTTAGGGGGTAGCTGACAGGTGTCCCTTCATCCTAGCCATGCAATTTATCATCCCTCTGGTGGTAGGAACCTTTGGCTGAGCCCAGTGTCCATACAACAAATGCTTACTGTTTTCATCTGGCAGAAAAGAAACAAGCACATTCTTACCATTTTCAAACCAGAGCAATTTGATAACACAATTTCACTATTCTTTCCATCTCTGTCACCCTCCTCACTCTAACAACAGCCACAAATGTTATATATTCTTACCCCACAAGGCAGTCAAGGCTTGCTGAGCAGCCATAGAGAGTTTTAAAGCTTTTGTTCTTTCTGGCTTAATAATAAAGGCACGGCAGGAGCGAGCTGTCAGGAATAAACCACGGCTATCAATATCACTCCCCAGATATCATTATTTTAGTTCTTTTCAATTAATTATGAGAGCGTGGTGAGACGGTACTTTAGATCTCATTTCAGGGGCGTAAATTGGTTTGTGAGCATAAAAAAACCTTTATTGTGCATGCCCTACAGCACACACACATAGACACATACGCACAGAGACACAGAGTAAAACAGTGTGAAGAGTAAGTTTGGCTATGGAAGTTAAATGTATAATTCTGTGGTGGGAAATCGGATCGTTTTGCTGGGTATCGACCGGCTTATCATGAAGCTTTTATTGAGGGTAAAATTCTCCCCCCTTGATAGTTTGTTCTGCTTGATGATTTTTTCTATTGAATTGCACATTCCTTTACTCTCTCCTTGGTAACAGTAGCTTTCGCAGTGGGGAGCCTTTCACGGCCGCTCCACCCACACCACCCCCACCACCACCTCCTATTCTACTCTATTCATCCTCCGCTGCTGTACCCAATCAGCTGGGGTGAGGGTTTTAGGCAGAGTGACGGGCTGGGCTGGATGCGTGTAAGCCAAGCATAGACCATGGCAAAGCGAAGACCGCAAGTGGAAAGACAGGGTTTAAAGAAGTTATGTGGAGTTCTGACATTCAAAAATCAACTTTTAAACTAAATTTAGCCCACAAAATGTATAGGAGGGGTTGATTTTCAGATTTTCAAGTAAATCTGTAATATGGGATTGTTCACCTTCAAAACAAATGCAGACAGACTTTTCAAATTTGCTGATGCTCTGTTTTTAGCCTCATTGCCAAAACAGTCATTGCTACCTTGGTAACATGGGGAGCCATATGTTTATTAAATATTTTAAAATGTGTTTAGAAACATAGTTTATATGGTATACCAAAAGAGATATGTACAATCCACTCTGCCTGGTTGTGGAGACAGCAGGCTAAGTAAAGATGGTCACTCCCCTCACACTTCAACTTTTTCTGGGGGAATACTGATGCATCCACAGGCCTATATATTGAGAGATACAGTCCCCCTGGTGTGACCTGGGTCTGCCCTTTGGCCTTATTGTGGTACGTGCCCTGAACTCCATGCATAGAGAATGTATGTGAAAATTCTCAGTCGTCTCTAGGCTGTCACAAGCAAAAAAAGCTCTTGAAGCCAGCTGGACATGGTTTGTAGAATTGAAGATGTTTCGTGTTCCATCCAAGAGACTATTGAAATTATACAACACACGATTAACAATTCTAAACTGACTAAGTCTTGGGTGAGAGACAAAACTTTTTCAACACCACAAACCATATTCAGAGTACTTGGCACTTGCAGCACAGTGGCATAGTAGTTAGCACTCCTGCCTCACAGTAAGAATCCGGCTTCAATTCCCGGACGGGGTGGGACTTTTCTGTGTGGAGTTTGCATGTTCTCCCTGTGTCTGCGTAGGTTTTCTTCAGGTGCTCCGGTTTCCCCTACCACCAAAACATGTACAAGAGGTCCCCCATGGGGCCAGGACTCCTCTGTAAAAGAGATTCTAAATCTCAGTGGGACTTTCCTGGTTAAATAAAGGTAAAATAAAAAAATGGAAAAAAACTTCTTTTTAACCTTGTTTTGAATGCAGGGAGAATCCCAAACATGTCATTGGCTGCTCAGCTGGCTCTTCCCAGTGTTAATGACCATCTTGTAAGAATATTTTGAGCTACGTTATATAAAAGCAACATAGCAAAATAGCGTTATGCAATGGTTTTCTCTGAATGATTGCATGTTTTTCAAATTGTGCTGGTCATTATCTTCTTCTATCTGTATTCAAAGTTTAGCCAATCTTTACTTAATCAGCTCCCTGAAAATCCAACATCAACAAGAATGACATTATTTTGTATACAATAGAAAAAGAATTAGGGTGACTGGCCTGCTACTTCTGATCATTTCTTATTAATACAACATTTTGGTGTCAGAACCTTATTATTATTTCAGAATTTAGTAAAATAGTATAAACAAGTGTAAGTTCTATGTTTTAAAGCCTCTTCCTTGTCCCTATCTCTTTAGCCTTACTGTCTTCATCCGCCCCATCCCTCTCCTCTTCTTGGCAGTGGACGGAAGGAGTCAGTGTGATAAATAGGTGGTGTCCGATGTGCTTCTCCTCTCTGGTCGTGGCTCAGTGCACTTCTAGCCCAACAGCGTGCTCCTTCCTGTCAGCAAAAAGAGAATCACTGAAACAACCAGGCCTAGGGTACCCACACATAGACACTTCAATAGAGACAACATAATAGGCTACACAAAATAGGATAGAGCTATTGAGGTAAATGTACATGTACAATGCACTCTGGTATTCATGGAGTAGCACACCTTGGGTTTTTTGCACATACACACTCCACAGCCAGAGTCTATTAGTGTTCAAAATGCACATAGTCCGGGTGAATTAACATCAGTGGTCACCAACATTGACACTCTGCTTATACTTATTTATCCTACCCACTTTCACCCACTATTGTATGTCAGCTTTATTTGGTTAATATAACACAAAAGCAGACTAAAGGGCCTCCAGTCCCAGCAGGGAGAAGGTGGTCAATATCTACCTCAGTCATGATGAATAGTTGCCCCGAAGTGAACGCTTGAATGTAGTTTTCCTCCTCCTACCCTCTAGTGACATCTGTCCTCCCAAAAAAGCTATTATCAAAGTAAATGCCTGTATCTCATAATGCACCATATAGTCAAGCCTATAACATCTTTTAATAGTGTTGAGCTTCCTCATCCGTTACCACTATCTCCTCGACTGCCACCTGTTCAGATTGTATCTTGAATAAAACTAACCTATCATACGTCCAGCTTTATAATAATAGAGCTAACACTGTCAGCAAACATCCCCAGTGTAGTGCACTTGCCTTGACCCCTGGCTAGTTTAGGAGCTTTATAGAGGAACAATTGGCATAAGCGTCCCCTCAATGACGCCATGCATCACCTGTTGTATAATTGAAGAGGGCTGAGTGCCTGTTAATGATCCCATGCTTAACCCTGGGCCTCGATTTGCATTGTTTTTAGCTTAGCACGTGGCTAATAGCTAGCCTAAAGGCGAACTGGCTTTGCTAGGGATCGAACACCAATTTCCTCCCCCGTGCTGAGGGCGAGTTCACCACCATCATTTGGAACTCAAAAGGAAAGGTGCATGCCTCCACACTATGACAGCCACACGGTCCACTTCCTGATGCGACACAAACATGTGGTGCACGTGAAAGAGGCCTTGGGTTGTGTTGAGTAGGAACAGTGAAAGGTGCTATTTATTTAGGTGATGAACCAGTGAGTAAGCAGGATGTAATGGCCTCAGAACTCCCTCCCTCTTTAACCTTATTCTAAAGAAAAGCAGTGCGACAGAGATCACAGGGAGAGGGCGAGAAGCAAAGGAAGCACGCTACAAAAGAAAATTGAGCCTAAATGGAATATAGCAGCACACTGTCCAGGCCAAGCCTCCCGGCACTTTTCTGAACATGTCTTTAAATTGGGTTGTAAAAGTGTGTATCTGTTGGATTTATATAGGACTCCAGCCTGCGACAGGGAGGTGTGTGTGCTGAGGAGAAAGCTGTTGCTGTGAGGACAACACAGTGATAAAAACAGATAAATCAATTTAGTGGCCGGATTTATTTTCTGATCACAAACAGCACTGGTAATAAAATCTCTATCGCAGTGATACTAAGCTTTGCTTGCTGTTTTCATTTACTGTATGTGCATAGGATTTACTTGTATGTGTGTGTATATATTTGTGCATGACACTTGGCTTCGTCAGCAGCATCTGTGGGTGTGTGTGCTCGTGGTTCAGCCGGCAGATGCACGGTGTCATAACCAATACACAGTAAAAGCCCACTGGGTTCTCTTTAACAACAGAAATATCTCTAACTGCGCACATACACAGAGTCTTACAGCTCCTCAGCCTGCTGCAGCCCCTGTCCTCTGTCTGTGCCACACACTTTTAAAACCCTTATTATAAGAAAGTCAACAGAAATAAAAGGATTACTAAGGGTAGACAGCCCGGCCAATGTTTTGGAGTGTCATTTGGCAGGTGAGGAGAAGAGAATATAGGAAGAGGGGCATCAAAATTGCGGCAAATCGAAAAACTATACAGGAAATAATTTAGTTGGACTGTTTGTCTGTAGGCACTCAACATTTCGAATGGGCTGTGCTACTTTAATTGAAAGGGAAAGAGAGACGGGCAAAGAGAGAGAAAAGCTGTTACAAACAAGAGCATGATTTATGAAATCTATCCCTGTGTTCGTCAGCGCCAGCTCATTATGTATGCGAAACAGTGCGAGCGCGAGAAGACGGATGAGTCTTCCTGGTGGCAGAGGAAGAGGAATGGCGGCGCTAAACTCCGCCGGTAATCAACTGGTGAAATTAAACATCAAAAAACAGGAATGATTGTGTGCGGCAAAGCGATTTGTCTGCAATTAGCGACCGGCCACATAACTCACACAGTGGCGCACATAAACACATTCATGCTTAATAGAACAAGATGTGTCACTGTGTATGTATCTGTGTGTGTATGCAGAGACAACTATAAAACACTAAGTTAATAAACTCAGGAGAACCTGGAGCAATCGGTGACACAGCCCTTATTGAGTGCTTTCCAAGACATATTACTTAAATGTATGGCCTTTTCAAAGCCATTTGTTTATTCTAGTTTAGTTAAAGTGTGAGAGTAATAGAGTAAAAATGTCCAAATAAAACATGTTCTATAGAGAGTAGTCATTGTTTATTTCTTATTAATAGCCAACGTATCCTAGTGTTATGCTACTGCCATTGCTTTTTAGAGGGTTATAGTCAACTTGTAACTAGAGGACCTGAAGCCACTTTACTTTAAATATAGTGTAGTAGTTAGTAAATACTGTACCTCATAATGATGCCTTGCTGCATATTGGTTAAAGGGCATCAAAAGGCACACCACTCAGTGACTGCTGACAGAATGTGGTCATGTAAGATGCATATATAGGATTGGTACAGACTGAGTCATCACAACAAGTCCCCAATGTGTTGTTAGTGCATTAATGTTCTCCACATATTAACCACATGCCAAAGAACAAGGATATCTTTATATGCATCAGAAAGCACTAAAATGTTCTGTTGGATGTTTCATTTACACAGCTCCCTCTGAAGAAAAAAGTCCTTGTTCCCAGAGGTGGAGAGAGTACTCCAACTCAGTGCTCAAGTAAAAAAACTGTTATTTCAAAATACTAATACGTTTTTATGTTATTACTCAAGTAAAAGTAACATTATCCTGCAAAACAGTTATTTGAGTATAAGTGAAATAGTATTAAGTATAAATTCAAATAGAAAAGAAAGAATAAGTACGGCTACGGCCAGTTCCGGTATTTGTGGCTAATACTGTGGCAGGAGTAGCTCAGTCGGTTGCTGTTTGCCCACTAACCCAAAGGTTGGCATTGCATTCTGTTGTTGTGTCCTTGAGCAAGACACTTGACCCATCTTGCCTGTATAAATATGTTAGTGTGATTGTGTGTTTGATGGTAGTTGGAGGGCCTGTAGGCGCAGATTGGCAGTCACGCTTCCGTCAGTCTGCCCAATTATTATGATAATTATCATTATTACCAGTATTAACCTTAAACTACTATTACTACTCTATACTACCACTATTGATACTACTACTTCTCCAGCCTCTATATCTACAGTACCACTGCTAGTATAACTATTTTTATTTCTATAGGTAATTTTTCTTCAATTAAATCTTTAAATGGCACATATGAATCAATGAATACATAAAACATTTTGTAGAAAAGTGAAAGTACATTATTTTAGTAGTTTAATTCAAAAAAAGACATATCTATCATATAGATTCAGTACACATTCAGTTAAATATATCACTCATTTATTTTAATTGTGATGATTATGAAAGTTATGTACTGATTTTAGGTTCTCAAACTGAATCATGTCACAATTAAATGAAATAAATACTTGAAATATTTTACTCATGGAATCTATGTAATTATGTATGTTTCATTTTCATTGAAATAAATTCACTTTCCACAATATTCTGATTCATTGACATGAGCCTGGGTATGTTAATGCCCTATAACTCAGTAAGTAGAAAAACATGTCAAACGTCTATACTTGATGTAATATAATTTTTCATATTTTCACAATGTAATCTGTCAGTCTTGTGTAAATGCAGTTTATCTCAGCAGGGTGTCACACAGCTAACACAGGCCTCAGTGCTTCTCGATGGCTATGCTGGTCATATTATTCTCTATAGGCTTTTACATTTCCCAGCTTGTATACAGTATTTACATCCATTTGGCTAAACGATATACTTTTCCTAATCCCAAACACAATTGCATGTGCTCATCTCAGCTAATGTAATAACCCTGTGGATTAAATATCGCCTTTAACAAAAACTTGATGTCCAGTAGATTTAGATAATTTTTGTTGTATATTTAACAGTGTAGGTACTGAAGTTAATATAACCAGTATAATGGTGGTAAAGCTGATTCATATTAATTTAAATTTAATTGTACAATGGGACTCTTCCTTGGCATATTTAGCCTACTTAGGGCTGACAAAATACAATCAATTACTTCACTAAATGGGGTACTGAAAAGCATCTGTAATGTGCAATGTGTTAGGACCTGATGGCATGAACATGGATATTTTTGTGTATTTAACAAAATATCTGGGTTCACAGTGCATCATTATAAACTAGTTGATACTGCTAACACAATGCCAGAGACAACAAAATTACGCACCTGGTTTTTACACTGGATGCCCTAATGCAACACTCTTGATTTATCCAGGCTTGGGACCAGCACATATTGTGGCTAGAGGTTTGACTCTATGTCACTATGTCAAACTCATTAAGAGGAAGTCTTGGTACTAAATACCAAATTAATGAACACAAAACATAAAGTCTATGAAAGCTTGTCTACTTTATATTTCTACATATACCAGCTAAGAATAGTCTACTTATGTTTTTTTTAGTGCTTAGAAATTGTCTAATGAAGCAGCATGTGTTTGATTTGAAGTGCTTTAAGTGCTTTGTTCTTACATTTTTACCATCCTAATCCACACTATTAATAACTGAATCATGTACATCAATGTTTTAACTAGAGCCCAACCAATATGGATTTTTTGAGGCCAATGCCAATATTAAGTAACAAATAAGTACCGATATCCGATACATTGGCCGATACATTATACATTAGGAAAAGGTATTTTAAGCATTTTTCTTTCCGCTCTTGTTTACATGAATATGGCGTGTACACTCCAGGCCACTTTATTAGACTATTTTTAAAATGTTGTATAAAACTGCTTATTGTTCTTTATGCTGATTGTTATTTAGGTTGTAGTGGGCATTGGTATATTATTATGTATTATTATGTATTTTATGTATTATATATATATATATATATATATATATATATATATATATATATATATATATATATATATATATTTTTTTTTTGTTTAAGTTAAATTTCATTTAAACTTGCCGTGCAAGTAGAGCATGGGGAGAACTACAAAATGCATTTTGAATTTTTGTTCTATGAGGTTTTATATCAAAGAAATTAGTAAAATATTTTTATTGCCGTTTTGAGCTTTTCAGGCCATGAGAAGGTGAGTTGAGGAGTTTCCTATGAACTGCAGAGTAAGAGCCAAATTGCTGGAAAACACTCTGAGTTGGCGCCAGCGCCCTCAGCTGGACAAATGGCAGAAGGCCATCATTTGTAAGTAAACAGATCTTATTCCATCACACAGTAAAAATAGTACTGTTTATATTGGTGGAAATCGGCCAGATTTCGGCTGATAACCGATAATTTCCTAATGGGCTATATTGGCCAGCTGATATATCGGCCGAGCTCTGGTTTTAACCTACATGTCATAGTGAGACCTGGGCAACTTGAACAACTTCCAAAGTGAATTAAGCACTTAAAACATCAAAATAAAACACAGCAGCCTAATAAGAGAGAGATGAGTGTTTGTTAATGATTAAAGTGCAATGACGGATCCTTTTATTCAGATCTGAAATGGGTTTTTCTTTGCTTTGCTCTGAAAATTGCCTCGGCGGTGCTCACTGGGGGGCGGGCTGGCAGGAGGACACATTCAGAGCTTTTAGATGATTTGTTAAAACTTTTCAAACACGCACAGACATGGGCCTTCATGCCTACAAACATCAGTGATAGAGGAAGTATTCCTATTCTTTATTTGAGTAAAAGTACAAATAAAGGGGCAAAAATGTAATTAAGTAAAAGTATAACAGTACTCACTTTCAATTGTATGTTGTTTCAGAGGTTGACAGAGATTTAACAACTTAAGGTATTAAATGTTAGGGATTATGACTCCAAATGGCCCTGATTATACTAATGAATTTGAAGAACCAGTGCAATAGAAGATAAAAGTACATGCTACTGTGGTCTCACGTCATTTCTACAGAGTACTGCTTTATTTATAGCTTTATTTATAGGTGTTGTTTTAAAAATTATATCAAACCAAAACTCAGAGTAACCTGTAACACAAACCATTTTAAAACTGTAGTGAGGTAAAAAGTACAAAGCAGAAAGTACATTTGTACCCCTTGTATCTTCTTAAATAAAGTACAGATAGATGAAAAATGTATTTAAGTACAGTAACCACTTTTACATTCCACCACTGACACTCATATTGGACATGGACTAACCCTTTTTCCCCCACATGCAAAGCGAAGGACTGGGTCTGTTAGTTTACACAAACTTTAGGCTGACTTTTTTGTTGGTTTTTGGACATCTATCTCAATCTCTATTCCCACTTGAAGTCCTCAATCTATCTTTTTCCTCTTTACCTTTTGACCTTTTCATTTTTGACTTCCTCTATAGCAATGTGGTCCTCCATCTTGTCCTCTTCACACTCTCTCTCAATCTTGCTCCGTGACTGACCTTTTGATTTTCATTCTTCCCCTTTTTTCCACACATCTCCTCTGTTCCTTCCTGGTCTAGGCTGTAATTCAGCTTGTTTCAGGGCCAGTTAGGCAGCCACTAGAGTTAATCTGTCTTTTCAGGTCATAAATCATTGCTTGGCATCTTTCTCTCTTCTTCTTCTCCTCCGTTACCTGCTGCATATGTTGAGGTGATTGCGTTTGGCAGGTAATGTGGGGTGTTCTTTGCATGCTGTTGTGTGTGGTTATTGCTGCTTTAGCGCCCGACACATACTGAATGAAGTGGCGTAGCGTAAGAAGTGCCACGGCCAATAAGGAACGAGCAGCGAAATGTCAAGAATGCTCACAAGTGATGCGTCTTTCAGAGGAGAGGTTTAGATCTGTTTTTTCTCTGTGCCTTACTACAAACATTACGAAAAGCACTCAGCCACATTTAGCCTGGATTACACCATCATGATTGCAACATCTTTTCAAAAAACATGTAAGATGTCCCAACACATATTTCCATTCAAATTTGCATATGCTAACACACTGTTGATAGTGTCTTTTACATTATGTTTACCCTATTGCACCTCATATGACCTTGCGCCAACTGTTATGTTATGTTTCCCATGAATGATAAATATTTATATTTTACCATCAAGGTATGTAATTATTCAATAACAAATATTTTGGTAATGATATTGGAATAGCAGGAGAGTCTAGCTCCTCAGCCATAGCAATCTGCTTTCACTCAGATGTTTTGGAACCGGCCCATCACAGCTGTTTATTTGCAGCACGTCTTACAAATAAATACACAACAAGTATAATCATTCCTCTCACCTGATTAATGGCATTTAGTGCTTTCCTTCATGTTGATTCTGTTGAATTCTGTGTTGTTGTTCAGTCCTCGGTGGGACTTTTTTCTTCGTCTTATTGCCATTTTAACAACAGTCCCGTTGACATCCAACGTAATGACCTCATTCAAAGAAACCAAAGTCTTTGTACAACTGACTTTTTCTGCTGTCCCTGTTCAGAAATAAGTACAGAGTTGATCATAATATGGCATATTATGGTGTTTTATGGCAAAACCAGCAAGATTTCTTCATAAGCGCCATGTTTGTTTTTGTTACAGGTCTGCAGGCTTATATCCCACCCTTTGTTTTTCTGATTGGTTACTCCATCTGCGATTGTTCTGCCCATAGAAATGAAATTCAAACCATGAGGTACCAGACTAACTTCTTTGTTTTGAATAGGAAAAGACTTAGTCTGGCTGGCCAGACTTCAGTATCTTCTTCACCACTGCAAGTTAGGGCCACTGCTTTTGCGTGTGATATATATTTAATATATATGGTACATATAATTATGTACATTTAGTTTTAAGTTTTGTTAATGTATTCTCTATTTCGTATTTTTTCACTTTTTTTTCTTTTTTCAATTGCACACACACGCAGTAACTATGTTTTTGCTCAGTACCTTGAGATGCCTTAATAACACATATGTTTCACTGCTGTAGGACCAATACATTTGAGTTTATACCTTGTTCAAACAATTGTAAAGATTAGTTTTTACCCAAACCAGATGAAATTTCCAAACCTGGAAACATCACAGTATAAGAACTTGTTGCTAAAACATGCTACTCTCCACATTAATCCTCTATTGGCTGGCTTTTATAATTGAACTTTCAACACATTTAATAACATTATTTTGGCTGCTCAGTGTATCTTGCATGTTTGGTGCCATGACAGATGGAAGATTCTGACTGATCATTTTGCATGAAGTACCAACTTAGCACATAATTTAACTCCCTCTGGCTCCTTTTTTGTGAGCTCTGACATATCTATGATCAAACAGGTGCATGGGAAACTGCTGGCCTCTGCAGCAGACAAAACCACATCAGGAACTAGAGTGGTGCAAATTGATGGGGGCCGAAAAACAGAAGAAAAGAGAAGGAATGAGAGAAAACAACTCGGCGTAGCAGGAGGGAGCAGCGAGCAAGAAGACGCTTGAATAGGCGGAGGGCGGGAGAGGGTGAGTGTGTTGTGGATCCATTGTGCCCAGTTCTTGAATGAAGTGTTAGTAAGCTAAGTAGTAACTGGTGATTTACAGCTCCAAGGCCATATCAGCTGAAATAGACTAACAATAGGCTCTCATAAGCAGGTCTCTGCAAAGTAGATAAGCCATATGGAACAGTGCTATTGTGGGGCTGAAGTGGCGCTGGAGTGTTGTTGAAAGTCAGTGGTTATGTGCTAGAAGACACTCGAGAGGAAGAATAGGGGACAAGGAGATGACAAAAGCTACACTAGGCGGAGAATACTGAGCATCTGTCTCAGCAGAATTGGACAGAAAGATAATAATAGATACCATTAATTATGCAAATGCCATGTGAAATATAATTTATAAAAAAATATGAGGTTTGGAAAAGAATGTAATTATTAAACGGGTATTAATTTAGTTTCAATGCTTTTTGGTTGTGTGCATAAGGGGGTATCATTCTATATTTTTGTGTTTCTTTGAAGCAGAAATTAGGATGACCATGAAAAAGAACCTATAGTGTCAACTAAAGATTAGCAGTTAAAGGTGCACTACCAGAATTTTCTTACCAGGATCACTTCTCATTAAACATTATGTGAATGCTGATATAGCTTCTCTTTCTGTTTATGTTTTTCCATCTAAGCAGATGCTGAAACAGCTAGTATCTCTGTATTATTGGCAGCCCTTAAATCTATGTTGACAAGTGAAGTAGGTATAATAGCTTTTAAATAAAGTTTAGAAGACGTATTAATGTCTCGTAAAAGGAGGATTCTTATTACAATTTGCTGTTAGGTTATGACACAGTCTTTCTCAAATATAAAATATAAGGAAAATGCACACTTTTATATTATGCAGATTTAATGCGTTGGAAATTGGACATTTAATCTGAAATGAGAGACAGGGCAGTGCAAACATTGATAAAATACAACTAATTGGAAACAAAACATAAAGCCTGTACAATTTTAGACAGATATTCCAGACCCACTTAACTTTGCCAAGAAAGTTATTACTTGGCTCGAGACTAGTGTCCTCACAATTTGTCTGACAAATATACTCTTTGCCATTGTTAACATTGGGTTCATTTAACTGGCAATTGTAAATGTTGCAATCTACCATTTAAGTACAGCTTCAGCTACTGTCTTCTGTAGCATTTTCCCCATTGCAAAATAGATGACATTTATGTTTTGTGTCGTTTCATAGTGTGTATGTGTGTGTTCCTATGTACTATATGTACTACATGTTGAGTTGGTGGGGGAAGGTGTGGAGAGGCATTGTGTAATCTTGCAGCAGGTTCACAGGCTTTGAGAGATTAACTTCTTCACTTGCACCTTACTTCCAGCACTTAAGGACCTTCTTGGCCACTAAAAACAATTTTTTTGATCAAATCACCAGGTGTACAATCGGTCTGTTTTTGCTGAATATGACCTCAAACATTTATTCCCCCCACAAAACCTTTTACTTTATCGCTCAGCCCATTGCCCACAGTTGGTGAGAAATGTGCAGACACCAGTCGTTATGAGCACAGTCTCTCAGCATGGGGACCTTGAAGAGACCTATCCATGGCATTAGAACAACAAGCCCTGTGACGAATGGGAGAAAATAGAGGTTTCTACGCTCTGTCTGTGTGTGTGTGTGTGTGTGTGTGTGTGTGTGTGTGTGTGTGTGTGTGTGTGTGTGTGTGTGTGTGTGTGTGTGTGTGTGTGTGTGTGTGCGTGTGCGTGTGTGTGTGTGTGTGTAGCTACATGTTTGCCATTTTGATTTGTTGAGAAAGAGGGGGGAAGATTCACTCGACCATTCAGGCTCTATTGGACTGCAGAATTTAGATAAGGGCTGCACATAGGCAAAAATTCTCAAAATCATTCACCAAATCAACAACTGCATTCCACAATATGCTTTCATAGAGATATGCAGTGAGATAGCATTTTATTATTTATTTATATGACTTATAGACTCTTAGGAATCAGGGACCATAGACAGTGGAAATAATGTACCACGAGATCAGCTGCATTTTAGGAAGGTATAATATAGAGTCAGTACTTTTAGCTATATATCTCTTCTCATTGTCTATACAATCTATCAAATATTTCTTCCAATGTATGATTTTGAGACAAATATAGTATGAATCAGAAACACATTATCATTACAATTATATGATTATGATTGGCAAAATGTATGGTGGTAAAACTAAGTCAAAATGCCATTGCAAACCATCAAGTGAGGGTCAGAGCTTATTTTTAAATTCTCCATCTCATTAAATGTCGAATGTATGGTTTGCCAGATTGCCAATATCAACCTCTGTTTTACATTTCTGTTTCTCTGTATTCAGTTCTGACTGTTGGAAAGTGGTTTTGACCACCCACAAGGGGCTTGATAACAGAGCACAGATGATAAATTAAGGTATGTTACATACTATAGCTTCTTTCCTGTAACAAGTGATATTAATGAAGACAATCATCGCTCTAATAAGAATCTATTCCCAGAGTTAACTTTACTATGAAGTCTGAACCTAGACTAAAAAGAATAATTACTGCATAAGCAGTCCTTCCTCTTTTTCTTGTCAGTAATAATGATGGTTGCCATGGCAGGCAGCAAAGTAGCACGGCCACCTCACAACAAGAAGGTCCTGGGTTTGTTTCTCAGACTCGCCAAGGCCTTTCTCTGGGGAGTTTGCATGGTCTAACCAAGTGGGTTCAGCGGGTTTTCTTTAAGTTTTCCTCTACCCCCATCAACCTAAAATGGTAATGACTAAAACTCCAGCTAGATACTCCTGACCAGGATCTTAGCTCAAGATGTGGAGAAGGGTCAGGTCACCCACTGCTTCTTATAGGTTGCCCCAGTGGCATTGGAAGGATGGCTCAAATGCAAAAAACATGTTTCTCTAGAAGGACAATAAAGGCTACTTTACCTATGAAAGTAAACGTTTGCATCACTAGCTACAAAGATAATGTCACCCAGTACTCTTGGGTCTGCCTCATGTCATGGCTTCACATCGTAAATTTAATGCCATACTTTATTAGTCTGCTCCTGTCTGCCTCTACAAATTTGTGTGCACTGGAAGCAGACACACAAGTGCTGCATGAGCAACAGTTGACCGGGCGGCCTCCCTCCCTGAACCCCTGAGCCGTGCGTGTGGAGACCCCAGAGACCTGAGTCTGCCTCCTAATGCTCCTCCATCCTTTTCCAATTCATGGTGTGTCCCTCCCCCTCCTCTGCCCTTCCCGCCCCAGAGACTTCTCACTTCTGACAGAACAGTTAATCATACCCTCTCCGCAGGTCTCCTCCGCACGTGTGTAGGTCCAGATGAGCACCTTCATTTTCACCGGGACACAGGATCTGTCTTCTACAACCTATTCTGATGTTTTACTTTTTTAGTTTCTTTTTTCATCTGTGCTTTGTATTACTTGCATGGGGCGTATCAATATTTGCAGTGTACAGAAAATAAACTTTCCTAACATTACCAATACATAATTTGTGCCTGTGTATATATTTTATTTTATTTTATTTATTTTTTTTTGTGCTTTTTTCTTTTTGCTGTGTATGCAGACAAAGCCAGAGCTGGATTAGCCTTGTATATGTATTCTTGGCTGCCATTGATTAAATGTTTACATGGTGACTAACTTGCCTGGAAAATCCAGACTGATATGTCTCTGTGTTATTCTACAGAGAAATATCAGTCTGGTCACCACGCCGTCCGCAGTGGTTTACTCAAATCCAAGCCGTACCGTGCATTTTGATTGGTTTATTTAAGTCACGTGTTCTTCGCGAGCAGCGTCACTCGTACGCGTCTCCTCGCCGACAACAATCAAGATGGCGCACTGAGGAGCCGAGAGTTTGTTTCATTCAGCGGTATGGTACGGTAATGTTGAAATAACTCCCTCTTTCCTCCCTTGTGGCTTCACTACTCCGTTTGTTTACTTTCTCACTTTCTTGTCGCTTTGTTAACGTCATGTCCGCCATTGGCTAACTCCGCTGTCCGTTAACTCAGGTTTGCTCCGCCCTAGAAATCGAATTGATTCTAAGGGGCCGCTGTACTAGTGGATGAGTCAGGAATCTCCAGGCAAGGGACTAACCAGCCAATGGTTCCTAACACCCTGTTCTGTGAGCATGTGATTAGTTAAACATTGTCATTTTTTTATTAATTTTTTTTAATTTTTGGACAATAGAGCCTAGATAACATGTTAAGGTGTTGTTCTTTATGAGTCCTAATAAAAAATGCAATTAGGCTGTTAAACCAAATTGCATAACCTGTGTTTAAATTACATATCTTGAGAAATAAAATGTTTGGACAAATAATAATAGCAATTCACAATATACATATTCATTTTCATATTAATTTTTCCACAACAATTGTTTAGAAACAAACAAAACAAAACCAAAAAAAATCATGTGGCATTTTTCTAATAAGCCACAATTGAAGTTTAACTCTGCAGAGAACACAATATACCTTATAACCTTTAGCACTGTTCAAAGCTTTAAGCAAACTATAACTACCGTAATGAGTAGCAAAAAATTTAAAATCTAACCACAGGGGGTTACAAGCCAGTGTACTTTTTGTTTCAGTCCCAAGCCCAGATAAATGTCGCATCAGGAAGGCCACCTCAAAAGGGAAAAGCCCAGACGAAAGAAATAGTAGCAGAAGAAGATAAGAAAAAAGTGCGAACCCAAATATAAAGCCAGTCTAAGATGTAATTGTAGCCTGTAGCAACACTTCATTTAGTTTTTAATGAGAGTTCTCAAACAAGTATGACCACATAGTTCATGGTTTGCACATTGAAAAGCCATCCTTGATTTGACTATTGGAACATTTGGATACATCCCCAAAAAACATCAGCTAGTGAAGTGTAAACCTACTGGGCCTATGGTTGATTTTGATATGTTAAGTACAAATGCGGTGTGAAATGTGACATTTCTAGTCGACTGGCTCAAATTTAAATGCACTTTATTGGCACAGTCAGCTGAGACAGGTCATGAGCATCTAATCAACTCACTTTGACTGTGGATATAGTGCAACCAACTTGAACTACTGCAGATGATTATCCTACTAACCAAATAAATACACTAAAAAATCCTGTATACAAGATATTACAATAAAAAACATGATGAATATTACCGACTCTGATCTCTATATTGAAGGGATTTACACAGACTAGAGGAAGTGATCTTTGATCATTCCAATTCAAATACCCAGAGAATTTACTGAGCATCCAGACATCAAAGACATTTTATGGATTTTGGTAGCAATCCATAGTCTCTATAGTCTAACTCTCTTGTGCTATTTTTATTTTCTCACATAATTAATTTTAAGAATAGTTTGTTTTTATAAGCTGCAAAATATAGTTTCAGCAACAAATCACTGCCCCACTGCAACCCACAATAATAGAGCCAGAAATCATACATAATACAAACTATAATACATAATTTATTCATATTTGTCTGATGAAGCTATTTTGTGTGTGTGATATTTTTAATATGTAATACACATTGAATCATGTACTTTTGTATTAGAAATGCATTATGATACTTTTACTGTGATTTACTTAGCTTCAGCTATGTACTAGGCTGGTGTCAGTGTTAGCACAACAGCAAGGCTGATTAGTAAATAATCACACTTAAATTAGTATTCATTGGTAAATTGACATTAGTCCTGCAATCAGCACATAATCCGTGGCAGCCTCCTTAGCTTTACCTCACACTGGCAATTTAGTCAAATCATCAGTTAACTTGACAATACGACTGTTTACCTCCTCTTGGGCACTACTTTTTTTTCTTTTTCGTTGGGGTTGGTGTTGACCAACACTGTAAAACTGTTGACTGGCTCTTTGGTGCTCTTTTCATAATAGCACAGGTTAGAGACAACCAACTATCACCGCTACAACACCAGTGACTGAGCCATACACACAGCAAACAGCCAACGCTCAGGAGAGACAGTGGACTGGGCCATACCAAGTATTCTGCTTGGGGAGGGGGGTTGAATAAACTAATTGCTATTTTGCTGGCAAACAAAATGAATACAGAAAATTGACGAGTTATTCATGCAAGATCATTTATATTTATATTTATCGCAATGTTGTGCTTATTGGGGGGGGGGGGGGCTCGACCAGATTTGGGGGGGGGGGGGGAGGGGGGTGTCATAACCCCCCTAACCCCCCGGCAATTACGCGCCTGCCCCTCACCCCTTACTCACACTTGCAACTCAGCAACTTTGAGGTGTGGAAAATTGCTCTCGCTTTCTGAGATATTTTTAATTTTCTATTAAGGATCATTATGCTTGCACAATTACTCTGTGAACCCCACACACACCTGAATCCACTCATACCAGTGCCTGGTCTCTCTGTCAGAGATAAACTCCCCAAGTTCGCCCTGTGTGACTGCCCATGTGATGCTCCTCCATTTCATTAGGCAGGGGGCCGAGCAAGCTAGCCAGAGTGCTCTTCTAGGTGAAAAACGTTTTGTTGGTTGCTCAGCCGAAGAAGAGATGTCTCCAATGGCAACTGAAACCTATGGCCTCCCTTTGAGTGCGCCTCTCGTCAGTGTCCATTTCACTTTTCTAATTGTGTTTTGCATGTGTGTCCGTTGTACACTGAGATTCGGGTTCGATCCATCACTCGCTGGATCTATAACTACAGTGGCACGGAGCGGTGGATGAACACGTTAGGTTAGAAGGAGAAGGGGAGTGATGTGACTGATATTGATCCCTGCCTGGTAATTACAGCTCCATTTATTACCATAGTAAGGAGGAGGGGAGCCGAGAACGGGAAGGGATCATATTTAGTTTGGGCTTGTAAGTCAGGTTTTGGGCGCGAGGGAACAAGGTCAGAGCGAGACAGAGATAGATCACTTTACCCCTCCTTCCCCTGAGTGCCGCGAGATCTGATCGCTGTTGTTGCTTTCTGACATCCTCCCCCGTCCTCTCTCTCTCTCCTCCACTCATTCCGACTTTCTATTTTTTGTTTCCTCATATGACATCGCTGAAGCTAGAGACACTGTGGCACAGCTAGAAGACTCCCGTTAGCTTTCTTTTTCAAGCATGGTGCCCCTTTTAAGCCTGTCAAAAGCATCACTTATAATCAGCGCCAAGATGAAGTGTTGATATAATAGGAGATGAAGGTGCGCTCTGTCACTCCAACAACATCCGTGCTAGTGTTTTGTGGCTTGTTAAAGTGTGGGAGTTTAGGGTTGTTTACAGAGATGTGTGGGTGTTAAGCACGATCTGGTGGGTTTTTGTGTGCCGTGCGTTCCTCTACTGTATACTGTTTTTGTGCGGGCAATATTGTTTCTGAATATGTCAGGAGAAAAAACAACTCTGTTCTCATTGGTAAACCACATCCTGTCGTTCAATGAGTCACAATGAAAACACACACAACTTGAGAAAAAAATACTATCAGAACCATCCAGAAGGTTTGAGGTTTAATGAACTTTCATACTTTTATACAACCCTTAATTTAAAGCACAACTACAAAAATCTAATTTTTTACATTCTCGCCCCAAATCCACCAACAAAACTCAACACGAAAATGGCTACCTGAGTTGCTTTCTTTTTATTTACACAAATTTTAATATTGTTGGTATTTTTAAAACAGTTACAGAAAAAAAAAAAAAAAAAAAAACACCAACAACAACACACACACAAACAAACAAACAAAACGCTGGAATACTGTTTCTCTATATAATTAGCAGCCATTAATTCAATGTGTTGACCAATAGCAAATGGCTGCATCCCATATTCAAGAGTGCAAGAATATTAAAATCCTTTATAATAAAGCCTATGTTTCTTGGTGTTTTGTGTGCATGTCATTTCTTATGGTGAACCCTCCAAAAAATTCCTTTCATTGTTTTAGGCAAGGTTAGGTTTTTTGCACCACATAAAAAGGCAATTATAGCCTGGTAGAGCATTTGTTCTAAAAATGAATCTACTTTCTGCAAAGGACAGATTTAGATTTTTGCTAATTTTGTGAAGTCATAAATAAATCCTCACTAAACACATAATTAGGTTACATACAAGTCAATGAAAAAAAAAGAAAAAAGATGTGAACATTAAGATGTGTTCTGTGTTAATGTTTTGATTATGCCTCCACCATAGCAATGGTAAAAATGAAGTGTTTAGGTTCAAGTAAATACTCAAACCTTTGAGCCACAAAGCTGTTACAGTAGTGCACGCAGCCTGGTACCCAGATTATTGTTCTAGCCCATTAATTTATGTGAGAGAACAAAATTAAAAATGTTAATTTTGACATTTTTAGACGGCAGGATTGAATGTTTTTTGTTTAAATATTTATTAGGGCCAGGAATCGATTTAAAAAATTTTACTAATTAATCGCAAATCTGAAAAAAATTTATCGCGATTAATCGCGATTAATAACTGGTAGTTATTAATCGCGATTAATCGTATTATGAATTCACGTACAAACACAAAATTGTAAATTTAGAACATTTATTTTGAATTAACCTTCACATACTTTACTGTAAACTTGTGCAATGCAAACAAAACTTGCAAAGAAAATAAATTAATAGTCTCTGTAACTCAGACAAAGTTTGCCTAAATAAGGTACAACCAACAAATACACAAAACTTACCTAAAAAAAGCATGTGTAATCTCTTTTGGAACTTTAACAAAAATAAGTTTAATTCTTCAATTAATAACAATTGTTGTGGTTCACAACAGTGTAAATACTATGAACTGTTTTACTCCAGTGGTAATTGAACTCATCCTTGCATAGACTGCACATAACTTTTGTTTTGTCTATATTGCTGTCTGGTGACGATTTGAAGCAGAATTGTCCATTTAGCAATGTGTCTTTTTGGTCACTCAGTGTTGCTTTAGCTCGTTCACTTGGCTTAGGCTCGTTCCAGATGAACTGTGCCTCGCCTGGATTGTGAACGAGAGTGCACGGCCGCAATGAGAGGAGGGGAAATACACCTGTACTGAAGTCGGACAGTTTGTGGCTCAGATCACGCACCATCACACCAGAAATCCACTTCTCGCGTGTGTTGGTTTATCCAGGTCAAAACTGTAACTTTAGTCTGTATTATATAAAAAAAAAAAAGAGGCGTGGGAAGAAGGAGAGGAGGGCAAGTGAAGTGTCGTGCGTTACGTTTCTGATCAGCACTAAACTCAGATCCAATCACCTGTCCGTTCACCGCTGACAGGTGGGCGTTTTCCCATCATGCACTGAGCCGTGCAGTCTCCGCAGTTGCTCCTGATGAACTGCGGCGGCTCAGGCGCTGGTCTCGTTTGGATCTCACGGTGACCGTCGCGCTTGTGGCATCAGAGCAAGTCGGGAACAAGTCGGACACAAATCTAACCTGAAGATTGCGCACATACCGACACTGATCGAAACTGCGCAGGTCTGGCTCATGTGTCGTCTTCTACGCTCGCGTGGTGCATTTCTGCCCCGCTGGAAAACCCGTGGTGTGTTGCTGCCTCTGTCAGTGTCGTCGTAATATTTTTGTTGTGATCAAATTAATCGATGGAATTTCAATTGAAATTAACGCGATTAAATCAATAAATTAACGCCATAATATTCTCACCCCTAATATTTATTAAATATTACTCTGAATTGATATGACCCAAATCTGATTGTCAGTAGCAGTTACTAAACTTAACTTTTTACTGTATGAGTTGAGGTGAGTGATGAATTCAACCTGAGCATAGTGTCAAACTATTGTCGTCAGACGCATTTCTGTAACTACATACTTGTCCTGATTAACATTGAAATCAAGAAATTCAAATTATGCTTCCTTTAGCTTGTATGCTAATTTTAGACGCTAATTGCAATGTTAAATAAAGCGGCTAAATGTTGACACACTCACTTATGTTTTCATACCAGGCTCTGATATTACTTACTTGTGCTCGAGTGGTTGTCTGTTGCCAAAAATCTTAATTATTCATAATTTGCGAATTTGCGATGCTTGGTGGCTAGTGTTAAATCCACCATTAAAAATGTAATATCGTCTTTTTAACTTCCACTACCAGTCTTTGGAATGCAGACGTTCTGTTTCCAAACAGTAAGGGTCTATATCTTGCCGTTCCCATTTTTTAAGCTGTAGGCTATTGTTCCAAATAGCATTGTGCCAAATAGCCTACTTGTACTTTATTAATACTTTATTAAACTTATAAAAGTACAAGTGCTTTTGTATTGAGTAAATGACAGTATCGGATTACTGCTGCATAGATTTTACAAAAATAAGAACAAGCTAGTTTTCTAAAGCTCTTCTAAAATAATTTGATTTTATTCATAGCAGAGTCAAGTTTGCTGGTGTAGGTTGCTATGGCAGCATTCCAGTAATAGATTGATTTTGGTCGAGTTATTCTATACACCCAACCCAAGAATGGAAGAAATCTTTTTCTCCCCCTTTGAGTGTACATGTGTGTTGATCTGCCCTGCATGCGTGTCTTTGCCTTATCAATCTGCAAGCGCTCTATTGATTGGCCAAAAGATATTTCCTTTAATGTGCTTGGTTGAGTGGGGGGGCAGCTTTCACTTACAGCCTTAGAGCTCTTAAGAATGCCTATCTATCAACATTTCCAGGCATGGGAAGAAGCGTGCTGGATTAGGTATGGGCGGTTCGATCATGCAGGAAGAAAATAGCATCACACAGCCAACACTTCCCAAGAGAGATGCTCCAGCATGTTGATGTTTACTCTGTAGGAGGCACATATATCCCTGATAGGTGGAACAGTAGATCGTGAGCTTCGTGTCAGGCTTACAATGTGTTTACTAGTACTACACAATCTGTACAACACTATGGTTTGCTTGTAATTGGGCTAAGCATTCATATCTCTGCAGAGGTGGAAGTAACTAGATTATTTTACCCCAGAAATGTACTGTACATTTTTGAGGAAAGTGGACTTTGGACATGTAGAATTAGAGAATATGTGTACTAAAATATACTTTAGTAAATATCTTAAGAAGATTTTTTTAATCTCTAGATGGGCAAAAGTACATTTTAGCCTTGATGGCAAAGTGGGTAGTGATAGTAGTAGAAGTAGCACTAGTAGTAATAATTATTAAGGAGTACCAACTGCAGCTATAGTATTAGTAGTGGCACTATTTGTAGTAGTATTCATTCATTCATTCGTCTTCTTCCGGTTATTTCCATTAGGGGTCACAGGTGACTGGAGCCTATCCCAGTAACTTTGGGCCATAGGCGGGGTACACCCTGGACAGGGGCCAGCTTGATGCAGGGCTGACACAGAAACATACACAGACAGACAACCATTCACTCTCACATTCATTCACTAGGGGCAAGTTAGAGTCATCAATTCACCTAACACGTCTTTGGATGGTGGGAGGAAGCCGGAGAGAACCCACAGTAACACGGGGGAACATGCCCGCTCCACCCAGAAAGTTTGTGTGTTGGCCGGCCCAAGGATCGAGCCCACAATCTCCTTCCTGGGAGGCAAGAACACGAACCGCTCTGCCAATTTGTATTAATATTAGTGGTAAAATTAGTAGTAGTAGTAGTAACTTTCTACATAAGTAAAAATTTAACACTTTTTCTCTTTTACTCAAATAACAATTGTGTTGGTTACTTCTATTTGACTGATATTTTTTTGAAGTAACAGTACTTTTATTTGACTAATCCAGCCACATACAGCCTTTTTGTGCCAGTTCCAAGCCTTGATAAATGGCCATCTGGCATAACAACCATAAATCACTGTAAGAGATAGATGGTTTGCTGTTGTTATCCTGAAAATGGCAAAGCTGAAAGGAAAAAGTACCTTTACTTAAGTACAAACATTCAGTACATATTCCACCTCTGCATCCCTCTGTGTGTGTGGACGCCCCGGAATGATGTGATGCATTGTGATGATAATGTCTCTCTCGGTTTTACACTCGAGCTCCATTTACTCCTCTCTTTGGGCCCAGTGTAGAACTTTGAGAGTCACAGATCCACCATTTAGCTCTCAGCGGGAGGAGAAAGGGAGAGAGGCGGAATCAGTTGCCGCTCCTCTGTTATCTCACTTAACAAAAGCCTCTGATGAAGACAACAAGCTCTCTGCCTCTCTAACCCCTTATGTCTCTCTCCTCATTTGTCTCGTGGCCTGCTCCTGTTAGCAGTTCCGAGTGCTAGTTGAACATGGCAGCTCTGACACTTCTGCACATTTCTGGCCCCTTTGTTGTGCATGTTGTCACATGCCTTATGCCAACGTGTGAGCGACTGGGTTCAAGGGTGGTTGTTATAGGCCTGTTGTGCACTTGTTTGCTAGTGGAAAAAGCAATGTTTTCCTACACCCTACTCTGTGCCTCTGTGCATTGCAGAACATATGCTTACATGTGTGTTTCCTATAGTAGACATCGTTCCATTGTTTCTTGTATAACTGACGTCTGTGTAATTATCTTTAGCATGAGCGCACAGCAGCCTACACTCCTCCATATGTGCCAGTTTGCTGGTGTTATATCCAAATAGTGCCATAGCAGGAGAGGATTATAGTCAGTAGTGCAATAGAAAATGGGTGAACAGCCTCTCTAATTACTCTTCACCCATTGACACTAATTTACATACAAACACAATCGCACTTCAATACAAACCTTCATTATCTCCAGGTTCCATTCTGTAGGGCATGATATTTTGGCTGTTAAATTTCATTCAAGCCCACATTCGCACTGTTTAGTCATTACACTAAGTGAGAGACAAAAATAAAAAAGATATTTTTTTCTGAAAACACCATACAAGTTGGAAAAATGGCATCAAGACAGTTAGCTTAAACAAGTATTAAACTTAATACACTCAGTATATTAAAATCATAGCTCAAGGTAAACACTGAAGTTGTTATTTATCATAACTTAATGCACTTATATGAGTTGCACGCATATTTACTAGTCCAGGTTGAACCAATGAAATGTGCATATGGACTGCATAGATGTTGTGGCTGATCAGAAGCCATACATTTACTGAAGAGGCACTACACAGTTCAAACAAATGTTAAAAAAGTACATTTTCTTGCATTATTAGAAGATTGAGTACCCTGCTTGTTTATCGACCAAAATAAATAAATGTTTTTTTCCTGTCATACATAAGATGCACAGACACTCAATAAGCTCTATTGTGGGCCCATTACAATGAGATCGAGGGGCCTGGCAGCACCATTGAGACTGCAGTGAGTGAGTGTATGTCAGCGCAAATAGGTTAGAAGAGATTGATGAACTAGTGAGAAGGGGGAAAGGGAGCAGCTAATGGAGTTAAAAACATGCTATGATTGACATGCTGTATCTGATGATTGACAGAAGACACAAGTGGGACTAATGGGCGCATGTGTGATCTGAATTCTGAGGCTTTTGGGTCTGGAGATGTTTTATCAATGCTTTTTTTGCATCAGCTTTGCTCTTCTTCCCACTTGAAAAAAAAAAAAATCATACTTGGGTGCCGTAGTATAGCTCAGTTGGTAGTGTATGTGGCGCATTTATGGAGCCACTACAGCCCGCCTCAACATTGTGGGTTTTGGGTCTGATGTACCAAATGTCTTTCGTGCTGTCTCCTCCATGATTTTCGGTCTTGTCCACTGTCCTGCCAAATAAAGACACAAAGACAAAGCTGTCCAAAAGGCTTATACTGTATATATTTATTGAGTTGAGTAGAAATGTTATTGTTGTTATTGTTGGGTAAATAAACAGATAAAATTTGCTGTTGATGTCCTCTGCTCTGGACTTTGGTCTAGCCTAGTGATTCTCAACTAGTGGGTTGGGACCTAAAAGTGGGTCGCAGAACTGTTTTCAGTGAGTCATGGCCCTTTGCCGGGGCAAAATATATAGATAAATAAAAAGTTTCTTGATAATAATAAAAATAAAAAAAGGTGTCAGCATGGGACATAAGGTGTACAGAGGTTTAAAAGGCTGACGTGAGGAGTTGAGTTTTTAAAATAAAATGCAGCTAAGTGAATGTAGAATAGAATAATTCCCTTTCTGACACTGACTTGCTTCGTTTATTTAAAGATTATGTTCTTTTTTTTGTGTGTGACAAATAGTCTAACTATAGACTATTTGTCTATGGTTACCACCAAAAACCTAAAGAGCTCTGTAGTGAGAGTATGTACGGTAGCACTGTGATCCAGGTAAAGGTGGGGGTCCTACGGTACCGGGCGGGAGCGTGTCCGCTGATGTTTGTGTCAATCAGACCCGGCCCCCTCCCTCTCTCTTCTCCCGCCTATCTCTCTTCTGAAAGCCGAGCGTTTCCACGCGGTAGGCAGTCGTTCACAGGCGGCCCGATATCTCTCCACTCGTGTCCTAATCTCCACCTTAAAGAGTCCAGATAAAGCACAAGTGGCCGTGGCTGCAGAGAGGAGAATACAGCGGGGGAGACGGGAGTGAGTGAAGGAGAAGAATGATGAAAAGGGGGAGGAGAGCGGCTCATTCCGGCTGGCCGCCCCTGCTGCTCTAAGACCAAGAGAGAGAGAGAGAGAGAGAGAGCAGAGAGATGGCAGAAAGCTTTAGCATCCAAAACACACGGGAGTGGTGCACCACCGAGAGCGGAGCCCCGGACCCACCCGAAGCAGCAGCGGCAGCATCACCAGCGGCGGTCCTCCGGCAGACATCCTCCCCGCACGGCAGCGCCTCCACAGCGGCCAGAGGTAAGCCCTCCCCCCGCTCGGTGCTCAGTCTTACCTGAAACTTTAACACAGTGCACTCTTCAACATAATTTCAACCTTTAGTCACTTTGTGATGGTAGCTCCTCTAACGCATGTGAAGCGTAGAGTAGAGGCATTTATCAGCCTTTATCTGGCGTATATTCAGTGTTTCCAACTCGTTAGATGTACGCTAGGCTACACAATTTTAGATTTTGGGATATTCACTTTTTTCGCGTATATTTATCAAATTAAAATCTCAATTTGAGAGCTAAAGTCGCAAACACTCATTTTAAACAACATGAATTAAACAAGTTTTAGAAATGTAGCCTACAGTCTACCGCCAATAGGCTACAGTGAGAAGCATGGACATCAATTATTTTAGTTTTACTCGTAAAATCAACTTGTTTTGGCTCACTTCAGTTACAGCGCCCCACTGTGGTTCGTACCTAGACAGGCTACCTCTAAATGTATGGAACAGGTTACTTTATACGCAGCTAAAACTGACCGTCTGAATCTAGAGAAGTTGGTTGTAAATCACCAATTTGGATAAGGAAGTGCAAACACTAAGATTACCTGAACAAACATGAAGCAACTTAATACTTTTATTGTACCCACTAAGATAATTCCACTTGTAAAACATTATACTTAACGGCCAACTGGGAACTGTTATCTGCCTTTTTTGTTTTGGGAATGATTTTTAAATAAAATGACTGTGAACCCTCCTCTTTGACCTTCTTGTTGCGTGTACAAGCTGAAGGAGCGAGGCAAGAGGAACATAAGGAAGGACTATTGATATTCAAACAGACAGAAGGAGGGAAAAGAGGCTACAGAGAGAGCGGAGCATGGAGAGGAAGAAGAGAGAAAAGGATGCTGTGGGATCGTTCCTCGTCTCTGGCTCCCGGCACATACATTAAGATGCTAATCCTGGTCTTTTTTGTCTCTCTCTATAATTCATTGCATTTGGCACTTCTCTCTACTCTGTCTTTTTCTTGCACTTTGTCTTGCTCTCCACTGCCTGTGTACTGTCATGGGCTCCCACCAGATTAGTCCTCTTGGCAAAGGGATTCCAGCTCTAATTTTGTGGTATTTCAGATGATTAGGTTCAGAAATAGGACAGAAGTGCACAGAGTTTGGTGCAATTAGAGGAATTCTCAGCAGAGCTTTATCAAACTGATTAGATGAATCCTGATCCACCTTCGCCACACCGCCACATAAACACACAACCAGCTGTTGCTTATTTGTGAGGATTGACTTGTGTTGTGTTTGTGCTTTTAACTGTGATGTCATGGTGTATGTGTGTGTGCCAGAGGTTGGATAAGCCCTATGGAAGTGAGTTGTTTTCAATCAGCTCTGTAGTTACCAGCTGTGCCCTCACATTCCCCAGGGTGGCACAGCCTAGGTACACACACAGAACTAATGCATACTATTCAACCTTGGCCAACAAATTCACTCTTTCTTCTTTTCTCCTTGTCCTCTTTTCTCTGCAGACATTAATCATCACCTGCTCCATCTCTGCATGTGATCCCTCAGTGTGGACTGGAAGCAGAGACTCTCTACCCGGTTTTCCTCCATGTTTGTTCCTAAATATCCTGCGCCACTCCCCTTCATACCTGCCATGGTGACATGACACACCCCTGAGTGGCTTCAGACAATCTCTTGGGCTTTTCAAACCCAAACAGCAGACTGTAAGAGACATTACCTTTGTACCAGTGTTTGCGCAACCATGACGGTGGCAGTTCGATTCCGCCGTCACTTGCGCCGGCTGCTTCTCCTTCTGGCGTCTTGCTGTCTCCTCTCCCTCCTCCTCTCTGCGTACTTCCTGTTCACTAACTCCGCCCCCTCCATGCAGCTGGGACAGTCTGCCGAGCCTGCCTGCTCCCAGCCGCTGTCCATGTCATCCCCATATCGCCAGCTTCCCTACCCATACCCCCCTAACCCTCCTCACACCCACGTCCACACTGACCCAGTGGTGCTGGTCCTAGTGGAGTCCCAGTACTCTCAGCTGGGGCAGGACATTGTGGCCATACTGGAGTCAGCACATTTTCAGTTCCGCATGGAGATTGCCTCAGGAAAGGGTGACCTTCCACCACTCACAGAGAAAGGCCGTGGACGATATTCGCTCATTATTTATGAGAATCTATTAAAGTATGCTCACGCAGACACATGGAACAGACAGTTGTTGCATCAGTACTGCACAGAGTATAGAGTGGGCATTATAGGTTTTTACCGCTCCACTGAAAACTCCCCTCCTTTACTCAAACTGCGAGGCCTCCCGCTGGTGCTAAAGACCAACCAGGCTCTAATGGACTGCTGTGTTGTGTCCAGTTCCCCTCTCCTCCACCTAACTAAGCCCGGCTCGGACAGAGGCCCTTTACCTGGAGAAGACTGGACGTCCTTCTACTCCAATCACTCTACTTACCAAGCTGTGCTCCATGCGCGGGCCAGAGAAGGGGCCCCCGGGGCAGGCAGTGGAGATAATTCTGGCCCTGGCTTCAGCACTGGACTGCAGGCCACAGTTGTCCAGGACATGGGTCTGTACGACGGGGTCAGGAGGGTGTTATTTGGCCAGGGGCTGGGATACTGGCTGCACAAACTTATCTTGGTGGATGCAATCTCCTACCTCACAGACAGAAAGCTGTCTTTAGGCCTGGACCGACACATACTGGTGGATATAGATGACATCTTTGTGGGAAAAGAGGGAACACGCATGAATGCCAAGGATGTCAAGGTATTGTTGCTGAACGGAAAGCATTAATGCCTTTTTAGGATGTCACTTACACATTATTGCACTGTAGGTCTGTTGTTTGTTCAAGAAATGCAAAACCTTTACTGTAAATAAGTTTATTACACTACATCTCATAACACAAAGCACATTAATTAAACAGATGTAGCTTATAATATCAAAGCCCTGCCACCTGTGTTTCAGACAATAAGAAGAGTGTAAAGTAGTGTTGGTAATAAAAATCTATGCACAGTGTAATGTAATCATTGTTTTGACCATGGCTGTAATTTAGCCTTAAAGATGAACCCACTTTTTTGGGTTATTCAAAGCTCAGCTTGAGTTTATCCACCCAAAAACTGTGCTGAAGATTAGATTTTCTGCACTGAAGATACTTGAAGAAAGGTTTCACCAAGAGAGAGTTTGAGAGGATCTGAGCTTAGACACGAGTGCAGTGAGTATTTTGCAAACCTTGTGTATAGTTGAAGTGTATGTTGTGCTCTAGGCGCGCTCTGCGTTTGGAGTATGTGTTGGGCTACAGCAAGAGGGTATTTATTTCAACTGGAGGTTTTAAGCAGAAGTAAAGAGGCCATTTAGGGGAACAAAGAGGCAGAGTGAAAGAGACAAAGCAGAGGGCTGAGGCAGAGAAAGAGAGGGACTGAATGAAGCAGTGAAAAGATGAATGGCACTTATTCCTCTTTTCCCACGTTCCTCCTCTTAAAGAAACTAAAGGAGAGTCAGCCATGCAACCCGCCTCTCAAGACAGCTATTGTTTCAACACACACGCTTGTCTGAGCGTGCACACACACCTCCTTCACTATATGAAAACATACATGTATACAGTATTAGCATATAAACATTTATTGTGAGTATTTAACCCTCCTTAAGGCAGAGTATGTGGGCCACATGGAAGTAACAGCCCTGCAAAAGTGTGGTCACACTCAATACAGCTTTAGTAATGTGGATAATAGTTTTTTTTTTCTGTCTGATTAGTAATTGAAGTGCACTGTGGCAGAGTGGTTAGCGATAATGCCTCTCTGCCAGGTGATTGTGGGTTAGACCCTTGGACCGGCTGACTGCAGTCTCTCTGAGTGCATGTCCTTCCATCACTGTGGGTTCTCTCTGTAATACTCCCACCTTCCAAAAGACATTTATGTGTAGAAAAATGACTCTAAGTTGCCCTTAATTAATGAAGGCAACGCTGGCAAGGAAAACGCAACAGTCATGGCGTCTCCAGTTCATGTCTATATGGATACACTTGAGGTGTGAAAAAAGGTAGAAAGTGTGAAAATCTGTAGTAACCCTGTGAGACCAGCTAACGGCACTGTTCATCCTGCTGACAATGTCACCGCTGCAGAAAAAGTCACAGCTTAACACTTTCACTTCAGCTTTAACATCTTGTGGTCTTCCTGGGCAGAGCTGATAAACTATGAAGTATTAATTATTTATGTATTACTAACAGTAAGTTGTCAAAATATAAATGTATGTGTAAGTGTTCAAGTTGTTTTGTGACTTGGACTGTGCTGTTATGGCATTGTTTTCACTGGGGACACTGTTTTTCCAGCACACAGGCGCGTGTAGACGAAAGACCTATCCGCAACGGTTTTATTGCATTTTTGGCAAAACGCGTTGACATGTAAACAGCCCTTGAGTGTGAGAGTGAATGGTTGTCTGCCAGTGTCTGTCAGCCCTGTGACATACAGGCCGTTGTCCAGGGTGTACTCTGCCTAAGGCCCATAGCTGCTGGAATAGGCTCCAGCCACCCGCAACCCATAACAGCAATAAGCAGAAGAAGATGAAGCTATGTATGGCCTGTATGCCTAAATATCATGCCTATTAAGGCTGAGTATAGATTGTTTTTGTCACCATTTCTATGATTCAACACATGAAAACATTACTTTTTGTGTCATCTTATTGTATGCATAGATGACAAGTGCTCAAGGTGTAAAACTAACATATAACACATCAGTCACCTTAAATAGCCACTATATGTAAAAAAAAAAAATGACAGTCTGCCTCTGGCCCATCATCCATGTGGACAGAAATAGTTCCCTCTGTGTGTATCTGTGTGATGAATGCTGCCACACAGTGACATGGATGTCAGGAGCTCAGACTAAAGGTATCTGCCTGTTTCATCTCTGGGTAGGCCTACTGTATATGTGCGTAGGTGTTTTCTCAATCACTCCTTTAAATTAGAATGTCACTGTTCAGTCTGCGCCTGACAGCTATCCTATCATGGGTTGAAGAAAAACCAGCCACCTGTCCAGGCCTCAAACTCGCCGAGGAGATGAGAGGAACAGGAAAAGGGGCTGAGAAAACAGGGAATGCAGAAGGGTGGTGAAGTGAAGAGGAATTCCACCACCCTTGAATATAAAAAGGATGCTTGTATCCAAAAAGGATAAAAGAGTGCAGATTCACGCACTGTCACACACCGTGCAGGCCCACACACCGCACATACACACCCACAAAACCAGCTTTCTCTATTTGGAGTTTTCATTTTAAGTCTGCCTGAGTCTTCAGCTTTGTAGCATAAATATACATGAGGATGAAGCGGTGCCATAACAGAAGGACAGCAAAGATGGAGAAAGGGATAAGGAAAGGCCAGAAAGACAGAGACAGACTTATGCCATTTGTAACACTCTTCGCGCATGTTCATCTCTGCCCCGGGACAGTTGGCAGTCACAGAAAGTAGCTGGTAGAAGAGGGCGCCCAGGGAAACAGCTAGCAGCAAAAGTTTATGATTTGAAGAGTAACAAAATGCTGGAGGGAGATGAGGAAGCGGAGCAGAGGAGGAAATGTGGTGATTAGTTGCCACATTTGTCGCCTCCTGAGATGGAGCTCCGGGTGTAGTTGTCAGATTAGAACTTGAACATAGACTGTATGCAAATACATATACGCAAATAGTCACAGTATCAGTTTTCAAATGTTACTGACTTTCATCTCAGTTGCTCCCGACTGTGCAGCTGCAGTACATGTAGCCTCTATGCCTTTTCATCTGACACCCTCTAAACTATAACTTTGTTTTAAATATTTATTTTAAAGCTAATTTAACAAACAAAATTTTAACCGTTAGTTTGTTAATAATTTCTATGCCTCACATTATATTGCAAGTGACAGACACTTACTTTTTGTATTTTAAAATAATTGTCCAAACAGAGTAATAGGAATCATCTGTGAAAAAACTAAACCTTAAGTTGTATTATACAGTTTCATATTAATGATTTTAATACACTGGCAGACTCTGACAAGAGATACCTTCATTGGTCATTGAATAACTGGCTGCCAGAAAAAGTAAAAGAATGTGTGTTTTAGAGCATGGTAAACAGCACCAGAAAGAAACATCAAACATCAAAAAATGATGCAAAGTTAATTGTTAGATAATTGTTAGATAATGGAGATAATTGTTGGTGAATTTTTTGGTTTTACATTTTAAAAACAGCAAATATAGCTATTCTGGTTTTGTCTGAGTGGTGGGCTTGGGAACACTAGGTAACAGGTTTTATCATAGCACCAGCAACCAATGAAATGTGGTGTATCAAAACAGAAGTCTACTTTACACTTGGTTCATAATATAGATCTGTTTTATTCATTTATCATTAGTTATTAAGTCATGTTTAGCACTTGGTTTTGACCACTTGTTTTTTTTTTTTTTTTAAGATTTAAGATTGTGCAATCAAAGTAAAATGTGAACCTAAAAACAGTTGAACCCTTTTGTTATGTATTTTCACTTATAAAAAGAATCAGGGACAATTCATTTCATCATTATAGACATATTCTTACCTATAACGGTACAATATTTCTTGGTGGCAGTACTTTGCACCTCTCATCTCTCTCTTGTCTGTGCCTTGATTGTGTGCGCTGCTTCTGTGATTGGTATAAATTGTTTTGCTCAATAGGGCTGATCATGGTGAGTCATAATGGCGGACAGCAGGTCAAGTCTAACATTAGTAAAGGTGACAGCCGCACTGATTTTAAGTTACAAAAATTGCATTTGCATACAGTATTTAAGATGTTTTGAGTATCAAACGTTTCATAATTAGAAGCCAGAATGAAATTTTTGTGTTTTTTTGTTTGCAACATCTGGCATTATTGGCAGGACATACAGTGGGACAAGGCATTTGAGGTGAAACATTTACCTCTCACATGGCCGACGTTCAATCTCAGCGTTTTGCTGGAGACAAGAGCAAGACAGGAAGAAAGAGAGGGCCCAATTAAAATGCCACCCTCCTTCTCTCTGCACTCTTCATTAGTCTCACCCCACGAGTTCATCTGGTGACAAACAATACCTACACCCCCCTCCACCGCTGTATCTGCTCTATTAAAATGACTCACAGGGAGACACCCTGCCGATGACATTTTTCAAAATGAGGGATGATGCCAGTCAAAAAGTCTCATCAATGAGCGGCGCGTGGCAAAAGCTCTGTTTTTTAATTTGTATGTGTGGGTTTTTCTGTCTTCTCCTCTCGAGTGGTCATTAGGGAGGTGTCCAGTTATCACTGTCACATCCCTCTCCTGCCTCAGTCACCTTTCTCCTCTCTCCTGCTCTGTCATTGATCAGGATCTGCTGCATATTTGTATTCCTTTTGCTAAGCTCCTACTCATTTTTTAACATTGTAATGTATTTTGTGGTATCAGATTTAGAAATGAATGAAGCAGTTAGGGAAATCGAAAGGTACAATATATTACAGTTTTTATTATGTATGTGGAAAAACTGCCTCAAGGAACCAAAGAATTTAAAGCCAGACCCATTTAGCTCCAAATGGTTGACCAATAGGTTCAACTGGTATGATTGTGGAATCTATTTTCACCTATGATCATTGTATTATCACCCACTTTTTTTTCTGCATAATTTTTGTATTGCACATTTATCACACATCTGTTTTACCATTTCATGTAATTTGAATAATATGCTTCAAACAAGCGGAATACTCTGCAACCCATTTTGGGGTCCAGACCAAACAGTTGAAAATTATGAGAATAAATGTTGTAGCTGCAGCTGTAATGAACAGTAGAATTGTTATGACTCTATAAGGCCCTTACAGCATAGACAACAGATGCATTTGTTTTTATTTCTCTAAGCAGGGGCAGTACAGGCACAGAGTCTGACAAAAAAGCATGATGACTTTATTTTAGGAAAAAATTTAGCAATTGGTGTAAACATTGTCTGGGAAAATGTTGTGCATAGATTATTGTCCCTTGTCCTGCTTTACTTTTTAACAGATCCAATTCCCAGTACCTGCTTCACTGTTCTGGTATCCTAATCAGTGCCTAAAGCAGCAGTGTCTCAGTAGAAATAAAAATATTATGTACTGCTTGGTGGAAACTGATCTACAGTTTAAGACTTAATTGTGTTTGACAAGTCTCATAGTCTAATAGTGTGGAAGCAGACAGAGGATGATGCCTGAATTTCTTCTCTTTTTTATCCATGGTTTCACATATTAATGTTCAAATATTTGGTTAAGGCAAATGAAACGTGACTGTCCAAAAAGCCTGTCCTTCAGTTTTGTACCCATTTTTCATTTGGCAAGTCAAATAATTACTTCTTTGATGTGGTCTAATGAGACATAAAGTGCCGTTTTAGCCTGTAGGACAGAACAAACTTACCCAGTTAGAAGCTTTTACACAAATTTTCTGTGCTGTTCTAAAATGAAAGATTCAAATGAAATGATAATACTGTAGAGCAGAGTTGTAGTATGTGAGCTGATGTGGTTCAGGGGTAAATGTGCAATCCATTGCATAACAAATATCTTATATCCCACATTGCTAAAAAAAAAAAAAAAGAAAGAAAAAAAGAAATCCACTAAAACTAATATTTTATTTCTTTACTTGACTCTTTGTGGCTGGAGTTGGTATCCTTGGCCATATCTTGCAATGGTACAAATTCCTGGATATATGGTGTTCTGGATCCACTTAAAAAAATTATAATTTCTTCCTTGGCCCATTACTGACTATTACACTTTCAGTCAACATAACCTTCTTACCAGAACTGATGAACAATAGGAATGGGACAATACACTTTTGTCTCAAAATGATGCTATAGCGATACTTTGGTGCTGATTTGATTTGCATTGTAATTCAATAAATTGCAATGCAGGTATTGTGATTCACTAATATCAATTATTGCAATATTTTGTCCTTCAATTTAAAATCAGGAAACCTTAAGTAATAATACTAAATCAACCATCAGACAGTCTGGCATTTACTTATATACCTTAGCTGATTTGAGTCACAGTATTTGGCAGACTACGGGCTTAGAAGTGCAGTGCTGCCCGCTACAGTCCTGGCAGAATTCTTGACCACTTTTGGCCCACATTTGATTGTGAAAACATGCAGGCAAGGTAGCAAAACTTAGTATGCATGCCACAAATGGAAAGTATCAAAGCCTGGCAGACGTATTGATACTTTGTTTTGCTCTACAAAGATATTGCGATATATTACAAATCCTGTTTCCCCAACCCTAATGATCAATATTCATAGTCATACTGATGAATCAGATCTTCTTCAAATTAATCTTTAGAGCCACTCATGCAGTATTGTCTGCATGTGTTTTTAATCTACTTATTGTGAGTTGTGTAATAATTGACACATGGTATTTCTAGTCTTGCATGTAGTTTTGGACTGCACTTAATATATTCAGGTCAAGAATGGAGTAGATTGGAGAAGGTTGATTTGTTGATTAAATTATGCTTGTAAGCTGATAGAGCAGCAGATACTGCAGCAGATACATGCATTCCAACAGTAAATAGTGCTATTTACAAGGAATCCTCTCTGGTCTGGATATTTTACTAATTATGGCTCTCAAGTGTTTCCTGCATCTAATTAGTTTTCTTTCATTATCACTACATTCTTATAATTAATACTGAGTAAATCCTTTGTAAACAGGGATGCCAATAATTGTACCAACTCTTCATTTGGTTTCATTAGCAGATTCATTAAAACCTTCATTTTTTATTCTAAATTAACTCCAAGAGAAGCTTTGCAGCCACAGCAATCACTGAAATTCAGAATGCTTGAAGGGCTGCCAAGAAGTATTTATTATGAATATAGCTGTGCCAGAGCGATCACAAGTACCTTGGAACTGTAAGTGCAAGTGAATAGACAATTTTGGAGTAAAACGCTACACCGGCTCGAATTTGACAAGCAAGAATGGAAGTGAGACAGAAGCAGGGAGTAAGCAAAAGGCAGACTGGCATTAACTGGTAAAGTGCTTTTCTGCTCATCAAATAGAGATGTGTGACCCACTTAAATGTGCTGGTCTAGTGTACACATTACATGCATAGATACACACAAGCACATGCAGTCAAGGAGATGAAGCAAGATCTTTGACCTGCTTTAACGGCGAATTAAACCGCATTAAGTGTGACTAATTTCCCTCTTGTTTTAATTGAATTCAAAAATATATACTGAAATGCAAGTCTATGGCCAATAATAAAGTCTGAACCAGGATTAAATCAGGTCTAAAGAAGGATAGCAGGACTAAACCTAGGGCTAAATCAGGATGAATCCAAGGACAAACTCTGACTTGAGAAAATTATGACTTAAAGAGCAAGTCAACCCTAAGCCACTTACTCATTATTTCTAGTCTTATGTTTGACTGTTTTGTAAAAAAAGGTCATAGGTAAAGGTAAATTCACATTTTGTGGAGAAAACCTAACCCTTCTGCTCAGTAGTTCCAGATAGACAAGTGTGACGTAGTACTTTACTTCGTTATCACACCTGTGCCGTGTGTCTCCCCCATGGCCCCGTGCTCCTCACGCTCTCGCTGTCTCTCTGCCCTGTGCGCTCGTCCCAGTCCTGTAGTTGCCAGGTGTGGGTCATTTTCCTAAAAATGCCATGCAGCCCCGGATTTACCGTTCAGGCCTCTCTGCCCCTCCCTTCCCCCTCACAGCGGGAGCGGAGTCAAGAACACCGGACTGACTCTGCTTTCGCTCGTTATAGGCTCCATGGAAAGAAAAAAAATTGAAAATGTGCAATCTGGTACCTCCAAAATAAAAGTGTTATAGCATTTATGGGACAAAGACACCAGTCTGACAGATTTACTTTCCACATCCAAATGACTTGTGATTATGAGGTTTAGAAACTGATAGTAGGCAACAGACACAAGTATAAATGTACACAAATGTGGGATGGGTGTATTTTTTCTTTTTTTTTTTTTTTTCTTTCTGGGACTTGGTAACCCTGCTGCGGAGGACAACCTGACAGCTGTCAGTCACACGTCCAGGCCTCACTCCACCCTCAGTTCTTGCCTCTGTCTCTGCCTGGTTTCTGCCCAGTTTTTGCACAGTTTTCAATCTCTGGCAATGGGCGGAGTAAGGCCTGGGCCAGGGCTGAGTTGCTCTTTAACATCATTTAAAAAGGACTAAGCATTTGTTAATACACTTATGCTCTTGAGATAAAAACACCTCTTCAGCTGGAGTTTTTGAAAAGTGAGAATGTTTGTCTTGTGTAAACAAGAAGCCAATCTGTAACAACAGTTAAACAAAATTATTAAAACTAATTATTTTACAGTTATATTTGGATACACTGTTGTTTATTATGTAGTGGCCGATTATTTTGTCATTTGTGGTACCTGGCTACACATACATGAATATTATAGTCTAAATACACATATTTCCATCCATCCATTTTTTTGCCACCCTGCAGAGGAAACTAATTTCGGCCGCTTGTATCTGGGATCTTGTCCTTTTGGTCATGACCCAAAGCTCATGACCATAGGTGAGAGTAGGAACGTATATCAAACAGTAAATCGAGAGCTTTGCCTTTCGGCTCAGCTCCTTCACTTATGCTCTTATTGCTATGTTAATTTGACTATTTGTCTGCTAATGTCACAAAATAGAGACTTCTTTTCAAAGTGGAGCTTCAAAAATGGATACAGCAGAGACATGTAGAATCAAAACAGGGCTTTTAATATTCCCTGCTAACTGTAGGTTGCATTGACGTGATGTCATGGAGGCAGGCAAGAATTCTATCATAGAATCTGCTGCTCTAACACTGGCCCCTGTTGTATTCAAGTTCTAGAATTTGATGTCAAAACCTCAGATGGCGGGGAGGGGCCTGTATAAATGTATAGGTGAGGCGCAATTTTTCAAATTTATCCAGTCAGAAAATCCACAAATATTGAACCTAATAATTTTTGGTTAGCAACTGGGTCCACAACCACACCATAATAATCTTGTTATTTAATGGCAAGTCTTTTGAGAGCAATCGCGCCTGTGCGTTTCAATAATATCACCACTTTTTGACATTATAGTGAAGAAATAAATTCACTTTAGGTCATTTGTACTGACAATGAAGACTTTAAACATTGTGTTAGTTTTTGTTTCATGACGATAAGCCAAGTAATTACAGAGATATCAACGTAAACCACACCAAGACATCTGCATTTTGAATCTTTGGCAGCAAATTCTACCATTGAATTCTTATCTTTTCATCAGCTTAATTTAAAATTATAGACCCTTCAGAATTCTATGAAATCACATGAACACTTATCTATCCATATTAATCACTTACAGATTGAATGATACTTACAGATTATTTAACACCAAAAAAAGCAAAAACAAACTCACTGTGCATGGTTTGATTTGTCTGTGAGATATCTGGTAGTCTGTAGCAGATAGAGAAAACAGCAGTTTATAGGTAAAGTATATGTAAATATCCATCAAAGATAAGACCATAATATAGTGCAATACAAGTTTGTGGATACAGACTTTTTTTTTATAAATCTTGTGCAGGGCTAGTGTGAAAGCAAAAGAAAAAAAAAAATGATGTAGTGCGAAGGGGAATATGACAGAATGGGGATCTAGTGGCGAGGTGCTGGGAGGAGGATTGTGAAACCCAGGGAATGCCAGCTGTCCAGATGCCTGTCTCCCATCTGTTTGAACCTCAACATCTAACTGGCACCTCGTCCACCACTTACTTAGCACATGCACAAACACACACATGTTCCCATACTGGCATTGCTTCTGACACCACCAGCATTAAGCAGCTGTAGGACTGGGCACACAAATGAGACCTATTGCTTACAACTAATTCCAGTTACCTTCATCTCTGGGAATTGTCGAGATGACTACCACAAAATCCCGCCTCCTGCTAAGCCAATCTCGCCTTCTACTTCATAAACTATCTTTTATGGCCAATTTGAAAAAACATCTCGGGCGCTGATGCTAGGTGCCCAGTGTACATATTGGTTTCATATTGCTTAAAGCTTCCCATTCTCCCCAATCTGGAGCCATTACCCTTGAGAAAAAAAAAAAAAAAAAAAGAGCAGCAGCAGGAGGGGGACTCAACTGTCTCTTAGAGTAAGTGCTAAGCTTTTGTCACCAGAGCAGTGTGTTGCTGCCCAAGAATGTTATTGTTGGTTGTAGTTTGTATCACAGTTTGGCTTCTGTTTGATATTCTGCTGGCTCTCCCCAAGGTGCTGTACTGAAATGAAAGAGGAAAAACATTTACAACTCAAGTTTGACCACAGAAAATAGCTATTATTAGACGTTAACCAAGACAACCTATAAAGATTGCTCAAATATTGTATCCTTTTCAAATAAAAGCTCTAAGGACTGTTTTCAATATGCTCTTTTTGGCTTTCTTTTTTTTTAGGTTTCTGTCCTGACTGGATGTCTCCTTGTTTTTTTATCTATAAACCACACTGGAGCTAACAGAAATGCCTTTTTTTTACGCTCCTTATTTAGTATTTGCACATGCTTTTCCACAGACTGAGCTTTGGATGGTTGTCTTTTAATGATGAATACTCTCATCCTACTTAACCTCAGTACCTGCATACATTATTACAAAATTTTAATTTATTCTAAAATTTGATGTTTTTCTTAAACATTGTCAGTTTTCCACTGGGTAGTTGGTACTGCTTTGTCATAGGGTAATCCCTAATGGTTTTTGTTGTGAGTAAAGCTTGGCGATTTAGCCTAAAAAAAAAATTGACTTACGATTTAAAAATGATTTTTTTCCCCACTTACCTAAAATCAAACTGAAGACAACAGAGAAATTGTCCAAAACAAGTTTAGCTTTATTGCTTTGCTTTATTGCTTTTATAGCTTTATTTGCTCTTGAGGTTAAAGTGCAGTCAGACAAATAGAAGTGCATCAAGTCAAATAGAAGAGAAGGCCCTGTGATTTTGCAGGGGATTTTCTTAAAAGTTGCGCTAAAAGTTGCAATTTTTTTTTGTCTATAATTCTTCTTAAAAATATTAGTTAGAACTGTAAAAACTAACAAAATCTGTTTTTAAACATATGTGAGGTGGTAATTAATCTAATTAAAAATACCTGTATTTGAACAGGCCAAGGGTACCTGCTTTTTAAAATTATATTGCGGCGTTATTAGGCTGTTTTTTGGAGGCTCCTGCAGCTGATTCTGATTCTGTTCCTCTCAGATCTTCTCTGGTGATTCCTTTGTTGTGTGCTGTAGAACATCCAGTCATTAAAAACAGAGGACATTTGCTGTGCTAGGTTTTCAGGAAGGTTATTAGCCTGCAACATGAATGTTTAAAGAACAATGACATCAAACTTCACTGTTGTCTAAATACGCTGCCCATTCAACTTATTAGGCAACTATATCACCATGGCAACGCAGACAGCTTTTCAGAGTGACACCAGACAAAATTAGAAAGCACCGCGTTTGTCTCCTCCTTTAGTCCCATCCACACCGCTGCTGCTGGTGAGCACCTGCAACCTCATGTGCGCTCAATCTCCATGCTATAGCTCCGCGCTGCTCCACACCGCACCTCCGTCCTCCGCACCGCACCTCCGTCCTCCACGCCGCTTTGTCTGTGGGTCAACCCGACCTCCGCCGCGCATTACCGGTGCGCTGCTGCTGAGAGAGTTGCGGAGTTTGGACAAAGTTGCAGGGTCACACTGAATTCGCGGGGTTTGCTTGAATTCACAGAGTTTGCTTGATTTTGCATTAATAGTTGTGATCGCAAAATCGCGAAATCCTGTAGGGACTGACTTTGCAGTGGGGCATCTCCGTGCTCCGTCTGATGCCGCAAACCCGAACCTATTCCACACAACTGATGACACTGTGTCTTTCTTAGGAACGAGTTCTTCCCTGCTCGCTGCCATGTTGTTTGTGTTCCTCTAGCGCGGAGGGAGGGCTGGCGGGCCTACGCACTATGAACTACGGGAGCCCAGAGCACCGGTGGTGGACATTTTTTTTAAATCGATTTTTATTTAAACAAGTCGACCTGCCCTACAAATTCGAATTAATCAAAAAAATCGATTTATCGCCCAGCCCTAGTTGTGAGTGATAAGTTCCACTTTGCCTTTAACTGAAATAAAGTGGTTTGAAATGATAGTTTGCCCTTACACTGCTAAAAGAGTGATAAGAAAATGGGTTTGAATCATTCTTTGGTTTCTCAACCCAGAAATTACATAGTTGCACCATTTTCCTACATAGAAAGCGTCACTACCCAATTTTGCAACTTCTAAACCTTGCATCTTTCATTGTTAATATCAATTTTTCACTTTGCTTCTCTTTTTTCCATTCATGTTTTTCTTTGCAGCAAATTTAACTGCAGCAATTTTTATAACTGTTCCATGTTACTAAAATTATGTTTTTATAAAAATTCTTAGAACGTTTTGAAAACTAGAAAAAGCCACACTTGGCCTGACCCATGCCATACTACTATAGCGCAACATATTAACATTTAAAATGTCCTGAGACATTGTGCAAGAACTATAGTAAAATAATGTCAATTGGGTAAGAGCACCACAGTGCCTCATGACTCCATCTAATGGTAGAAACTGATGCAACAGGCCTCCTTAATACATCTGAATGTTTTTAGCCCACTGCCAGAAAAGAACAGAAATTAAACATTGTCAGTGAGAGTATCATATTTTTATTAGTGTCCTTTTTGACAAAGGGTAGCTACCTCAAAATAATCTCATGTCAGTACATTCTAAATTGTCTTTTGAATGTGTTCAAAGCTGTCATTCCCATCTTCAATACACTTGCTAATGCTCATGTAAACGATTATAAGCACATCTAACTGAGTGAGAAATAAAGGTGTAGGATGTCAGACTGACAGCTGGAGGACTGAGGAATACCGGGGTGTCCCTGTAGCACGACAAACAATAGCACTGACAACCCCTGTTCAGACCCTTGCATGGCTGCCCACTTTTCCGCTATGCACGTGTAGGCTGCAGAATACAAATGAGCTGTTTAAACGAATCCGGCACACACTTGGACACAAACCTGTGCCGGCTCTCACAGATAGCGCACGCACGTTAATAATGCATTTCGACCAAGTGCATCGGGGAATGTATATTGAGTTACCATGCAAAGCACTCAGCTACAAACTTAATTTTATTCTTAAGTCTTTTGAATCCTCACATTTGGCCGCGTGTGTGCGCGTGAGAGTGCGTGTTAAGATGTAGAGGCAGTCATAAGAGGGGAGACAGGGGATCAGATTAGGGAGCTGTGCACATCTGTCAGTATGCAGCCATCTTCCACACCATTAGATTAGGCCTAATAAAGACAATGTGTGTTTGTGTGGTTGTTTGTGTAACTAGAGCACACACAGAAGGTGAGAGGGTGAGTGGAGACCATTGGAACCACTGGAGTCAGCTCTCCGAGATCTGTTAAATGCGGCGTGTCGGAGATGCCCCACTAAAGCGCCAACACACACACTTCATATTCCCAAGTTTTGAAAATAAACAAATTTTGTCGGAGCAAACAGTGCAAAGTGCAGCGATTGCAAGAAGATGGTTTGTGTGAGAAAGATGCAAGAGTTATAGACGGAGGAGGAGAGAGAGAGAGGAGCGATCTTTCCACTGTGCTGCTTCAGCCTTCCTTTCAAATTAGAACAGAGCCGTCTCCAGAGAATGTGACATTTTCACGGAGCGAGCCAGGGAGAGATGGAGGTTCAGAGGAAGGATGGGGGGGTGGAAGACAAATGGGGAAGGGGGGGGGTGGGGGCGTTCTCACAAGTCCCAGAGAAGGAGGGACATTGGGCTTCATTTGGTGTTAAGGCTGGATGGAGAGAGTGATGAGGAGGGAGGAAGTGAGCGCATTTGGGTGGGGGTAGGGGTTATTAGTCCACCCTCCAGAGGCTACTAATGCACTGACCTTCATTAACTCGCATTACTGTTGGTGTGTGTGAGAGTGTGTGTGCAGCTCTCTTTAGTTAACACTCATTACAGAGTCTTTGTTTAAAGGCCAGTAAACTAATGAAGTCATTAAATAAAGTGAAGAAAATCCTGATTTGACTATTGGAGCCACAGACTTAGGTGTCATTGGCAGTCAATGGAACACACTTGGACCAGAGTCAAAATTAACTCTCATTGAAGCAGGAATGGAAGAAGCACTCAGAATCTGTACTCGAGTAAAACTGTTGTTACTTGTACTTCAAAAAAGGTGGTGATGAGGGGCCCCAGGGTATGTGCTGTATGTATACTGTATGCTTTGAAAAAAAAGAAAAAAGATTTCTCTCAAATTAATTACTAAGTAATTACTTGAGTAAAAGATTCAAGCTTTAATGATTTATTGCCATTGTTAAAGTGTAAATAACCTGATTACAATTGACCATCATCCAGAATGGGCATTACTGCACTGACTATATCTGATTCCACCACTGATTCGAATAAATAGCAGAAATTCTGACCACTGATATTTGTTTATCTGTCCGCAGGCTCTCCTTGAAACTCAGAAACAGCTGCGCTCTCAGATCTCCAACTTTACCTTCAACTTGGGCTTCTCTGGGAAATTCTATCACACAGGTGCAGTTTGCTTGATTTTATGTAACTACTTTCCTGTCCCATAGATAGCCACACGGGTTCTGATGGACCATATAGGATGATAGTTCAGACCTTAGTTTAGGAGTTATAGAAGTTAAGAAGACCTGCTTTTTCTTGACATTTCATAGTAGGATAGTATTTAGAGATTACTATTACCAGAACTATAAAGAACTACAAGATTAAAACATTCTCATGACAGACATTGCCTCATTTGAAACTCTAATTGCTAAAATAAACAATGTTCAGGTAAAAACAAGCCAAATATGGAGTTGTTTATGTCATTTATCATATCACATGACTGTGCTTCTTATAAATACCATAAAATGTGCCATTTTTCTTTTTATTGTATAGAACTATATTGTTATTCTCGTGATTTGAGTTTGTTCCTTGTTTATTTATATGAAAAAATGAAAAATCAATAAAAACTTTAATGACAAAAAATAATTAATATTCTCTGTTAAACATTATATAGCACATTTTAAAACAGTACTACTAAATATAGTACTGCTCTATTAGTATTTTTACTTCCAATTCTTTTACAAATTAAGCTTAAACTACCTTGACCTTGGCCAAAAAGGATCCTAAATAGCCTGCCATGTCAAAAAGAGAAAACAAAAATGTATTGCTTTGTTTGCACCAAAAATACAAACCTAATTCAGATAAATTTAAAACAATGTGTAAAATAAAAAAAGCAATGGTTTGCAAATGTCATGAAACTACTTTTTAAAACACCTGTTTAAGCAAAATATATAAAAAACAAAGTTGTGATGAAGCAACAAAAAGATGTAAAAAAGTTAATTTGCAAACCATTGCATCCTGTTTTTACTTATGCTTTACACATTGTCTGTTTTTTTTTTTCAGAATTGGGGTTGTAAACCACATAATAAATCGGCAGTCATTTTTCATTGTACAAAAACAGAGTGTCTAATCTGTTTTTGTGGGGTAATAAAACTAACTGCATTAGGTTATTCATGGTATGAGTTCATTGTTCTACAAACATATTTATGATGCTGACGTATTGTTCTGATTTTTTAAGTTGTAGGGTTAGTGAGGGCAGATATTGATTTTTTTTAATAACAAAGATGAATTCTCCACCAAGATAAAAACTATGGAGGAAATATAATATTTCTGAACATATTGTGAGATGAAAAGTGATACAGCGCAGAATGTATTACCTTGGTAACACTCTGCAGACCTATTTAGCAACATGACCTTAACACGACCCAGCACTGATGAAGTTATGTGACATTATATGCAAGAAGCTCTTTGTCTTTTTGGTACTACACGTGCTGATTCTGCACCTTGATTTCCATTTGATTTGTCGTCCTTTTGTCCTTGTTTGTTGGTGTGTCTACAGGCACAGTGCAGGAAGATGAGGGTGATGATTTGCTGCTGAAGTATGTGCATGAGTTCTGGTGGTTCCCCCACATGTGGAGTCACATGCAGCCTCACCTTTTCCACAACGAGTCCTCGCTGCTGGACCAGATGGTTCTCAACAAGCAGTTTGCTCTGGTGAGATGGATTCACCCACACGTCTTCACTCCAGCTGCCTGTTCTCTTCTGTCTGTTCTCTCCATCCTTTTAATCAGACTTGATTCCTGTGATTGCATTTTACTTCAAGGACATTTGTAGCTTTCAGTAATTGTCAGTTCTTTTCTTACTTTATTTTGGCTAAGGAATAACCTTAAACTTGACTTATACAAATTGCCGTATACAAGGCAGTGCTACACCAACAAATTAGAACATTATGGAAAGTACATTTATTTCAGTAGTTAATTTCTAACTGAAAGGCATATTATATTGATTCAGTACACGCTAATTGAAATATTTCACATATTTTAATTGATGATTATGTTTTACAGTAATCAAACTTTAATTCAGTATTTAATTAGAATGTCACATAATCATAACAATCATCACAAAAAAATGTTTCACTATAAATCTACACAATATAACATTTCATAATTTAACTTTTCCATGATATTCTAATTCCTTGAGTGGGGCTAGAGCTTGTAGAACTTTCAGAGGATTTTTTTGTAAGCAAACTTATTTCTGTAAAAGAATTATCATACATACTGGAGGTATGTTTCAATATAATGAGTTAGTCTAATCTAACTAATTCCCTGCCTCAGGCCCAAAGTTGCTAGGGTAGACTCCAGCTCCCCATGACCTCTAACAAGAATCAAACATATTTATCAACCATATTATTTAGACTCCAAGATTCAAGCTTCTATTTTATCCCTATTTTTAGCATTAATTATTTACGGGATACAGACCTCCAGCCTGGCCAGCCACTCCCTCTCACTTTCGAAGCAAAGTGACATGGGTCTGACTCTGGAACTTCTCGTCTTAAAGCATGTTCCAACATGATCATATTAACAAATCATTGCAGACTATTTATAGTTTATCAAAAATAAGGCTTCATGCAATGTTCAGTTTCCAACTTTATTCTACATATACATTGGATAAATTTTTATCCAATTGCAATGCAGTTGTTCCGCCCCTTGGAAATCAAACTTGAATTGACAGGAACCATCCTTATTCACTGTATACAATGTTCTTGTTTTCTTTTGGCTTTTCGATTTTGCGGTCACCACAGCAAACCATCTGCCTCCTAACTTTAATTTATGCATTGATTTGGCGTAGGTTTTTATGCTGGATGCCATGTCATTCAGGTTTGGGCCTGGCACAAAAAGTACATTGGCTTGTGACCCTCTGTGGCTGGATTAATTCATTGTATAGTGTACACCAAAAAATAAAAAAACAACAACTCATTTTCTGTACTTCATGTACTGTAATCCTTGGTAGCATGCTTTTAAGTGAATGTCACCTCGTTCTTTTTTAATAACAAACCTATGTTTGTTTACCAGTTAAAAACCTAATCTCTTAAATCCTATCATCTTTAAATCTGTCATTGTCATTTACGGATTAATTCCACACTGCTATCAAGAACAGTTTGCAAATGAGTTATATAAAAAAAGAATAATACACACACTATCAGAATGATGAACAGTGCGCATTGTAATCGCCAAAGCAAATTAGTTTTGCAGTGGACAGACATGGGTCAGAATGTTCCTGCAAACAAAATGCAGCTATTTTCTAAAACATGACAGAACATAATGTCCCGTAGGTTGACAAAGATGGCCACACCTGAGCCCTGTTTGTTATTTGCTGATTAATCCGCAGTGTATGATGTCAAGTGCTATTGTTGCCCCTCTCTGGCTTTGTTAGTGACTGATACAAGCGTAATAGATTGTCATGTCACACTAATAATAAAACCTGAGGGGCTCAGCTCACGTTTGCCGAAGGTGAGTGTGATCGTAAACTGTGATCCCTAACCTCTACCGTACCATGAGCCACACATCTGCTATCCCATCATGCCCCGGTGCTGTGGATGTAGTGTGTAGGAGTGTGTCAGCACCAAGGACAGCACCATCAGTCTAAAAGATGCACCCAGGAACCATCCAAACTCACACACAATGTACTCACACAAACAATTTTTTTTTTATTTCCACCCGAAGGCCAGTGAATGAACCACATGCTCTGTATACAAGGTCAGATCTGTGTGCAAAGTGTGTTTATTTCAATAGTTCAAATCAAAGTGAAACACATACACTATGTGATATGGCTTCAGTACACACAGTGAAGTATTATTTAAGCCTTTTTTTAAAATGGTTTGCAGTTAATGAAAACCTAATTCAGTATTTAATGAGATTATAGGGTTCAGCGATATGACCAAAATTTGATATCAATGTGATATTTATTTCATTACTGAAATAATTTAACTTTTACACAATAATTAAATTTGTTGCTGTGTGCCTTGTAGAACTTTTATTAGAATGAGTGAACTCCAAATTCATACAGTATTTACTTGAACTGGAACTATCTACCCTCACAAACCCTTCTATCTACCTTTTTTTCATTTGCAACCGAAAACCATTCACGAACCACATGCTTTTTCTTCAAGGTCGGATTTGTGGGCAAAGTGTGTTTACATGCTAGCATGTCTTTTATTTATGAATGCAACTCTCATGTGGTCTTCTCTATCCAGGAGCACAACATCCCGGTGGACATGGGCTATGCAGTTGCCCCTCACCACTCGGGGGTCTATCCAGTTCACATGCAGCTGTACGAGGCCTGGAGGCGGGTCTGGAACATCCGGGTCACCAGCACCGAGGAGTATCCCCATCTGAAACCCGCGCGCTATCGCAAGGGCTTCATCCACAACAACATCATGGTAAGCAGCATGCAGCATTCACAAAAGGCCCCGGGCTGTATTAGCAACCACAAATACAGCTTATCTACACACCACATGTTCATACACACAACATGTTCATACACACAACATGTTCATACATATACAATGAGAGAAAGCTGCACATGGGCTGTGTGGTGATGCTGAAATAGTTTTACTATTGGACTATACTGTATATGAGATAAATCTGGTATAAAACCAGGTCTACAGAGAAAATGGAGGCTATTTCATTTCCTTATTGTTTTACTGCTTCTCTATACCTTTAATTACAGTATGCAGCACCAGCTCTCAGATAGTCTTTTTATTAAGATAACTACAGTGCTTCTTTCCTTTCAGCTTTTACCTTCTGAGGTTCCCACAGCAAATCATCTGCCTCCTAGTGTACAGTAATTTGCATATTAATTTGGCATAAGTTTTATTCCAGATGCCCTTCCTAATGCAACCCTCTGCATTTATCCCATCTTGGGTCCGGCAGAGAGTACTGTGGCTGGATTATAACTATATTGTTCATACATGAAAATAGAGCGCCTTAAAATGATTGAAATATAAGCCAAGCCAAACAGTACAAGGTCCTCTACTGCGTAAAAAGCTTAAAAGGGCAGTAGTTACAGTAAATGTAATAAATAAATAGGATTGAAAGCTAGACTACTATAATAGTAAGGTAACATTTCAGATCATTTTTATCGTAGAGATTTAAATCATTTATATAACATCATAACCAACTTCCCCAACCAAGTGACAAGGGCAGTTATTTAGAGAAAAACACGCTTTGTTGTATTAATTCAGCCCACATATAGACATTTTGTAGAGGAACTGCTGAAAGCTCTAGTTATGCATTATTGAAAGTGAGTAAGACAATATCAAGTATGTGTGTTATGTACTAACAGAGACTGAGGCACTCAATGGGATTTCAAAGGTATTTAAAAAGCCTTTATTTCATGGGCTGTATTAAGTTTAAAAATACCAACGCGTTTCAACCAGCGAAAACCACAAATAAGGAAAGTTAATTAATTTCAATATAAACAGAAAATAATCACAAAATAGTTACAAAACATGACAAAACTATGGAATCAAAATGAAAAATAATTCACAAAAAAGGAGTAAAGTCAAGTTCTTCATTTAGACCTGGATATTGCTGTTGCCTTTAGAGTATATATCCAATAGGATTCTCTTTGAAGTTGCTTTAGTCTATCTCCACCCCTGTGTGTGTTATGTACTACAAAAATACCCCAGCATTAGTACCATATCTACTTTAACAAGTACACTATATTTCCAAAAGTATTAGCTATCCTGCCTTTACTCGCATATGAACTTAAGTGACATCCCATTTTTAATCCATAGGGTTTAACAGCCCACCCTTTGCATCTATCCATGTTCAACATAAGTGAATGATGTTAGAGGCCTGGCTCACAGTCTTTGCTCTAATTCATCCCAAAGGTGTTCTGTCGGGTTGATGTCGGGACTCTGTGCAGCCCAGTCAACTTCTTCCACACCAAACTCACTCATCCATGTCTTTATGGACCGTGCTTTGTGCACTGATGCAGAGTCATGTTGAAACAGGAAGTAGCCATCCCCAAACTGTCCCCACAAAGTTTGGAGTATGGAATTGTCCAAAATCTCTTGGTGCTGAAGCATTCACAGTTCCTTTCACTGGAACTAATGAGGTTATGGGACTTATATATAGCTTTTTGTGTTTTTTTTTTTTTTACTGAAATATCAATTGTATTATTTAAAAACACTGCGGATCCCGCAGACAAAGCGCTAAATCCTCGTCTATGGCCTGTATTTCATAGCGATGTTTTCCACCAACTTTAACAGTGGATATCTCAGTGATTACTGGGGCTATTGATGTAAAACAAACACTGGCATAAAATTCTAGGGTCCTCTCTGTCAGCACAAAATGGTGAGTTTAGTTACAACATAAATACAAAAGAAATAGCAACAAAATAACAGCTACATAGCGTAAGGCATTGTCATTAGAAGAGCAAATTATGTAGCCTACATTATTTTAAATGAGCACAAGGTGGGCGAAACACAAAATAACACTGTTGTAACTCTTAAATGGTTATAAAAACAGAATATACATCTTTTTTGCTGCCATGTTACCGATAAACACGGCGTATCATGGTAAACTTCTCCTACCCCTTGGTTTTAAGTGTGCATCTGGAAAAGCTCCGTTTGGAGGGGTATACAGCCCTTCGCCTTAGCCCTCCCCCTTACTGCAAAAGAGAATTGGGATAACCCTTTGTCTCTAGTAAACATACAAAATGAAGGGCTAGGGCTAAGGCAAAGGGCTAAGGGGTAGAAATGGGATCGGGGTCAAGTCCAGCTCCCAAAAACAAACCCACACCATAATCCCAATTCAGTTATTTGGGTGGGTGAGCAAATACCTTTGGAAATATAGTGTATATGCCATTTAAAAACAAACACAAGCCTAGAAGCAGAGACCTTCACCAAGGCACTGGCACAATTCGATGAGTCACAAAGCTCTTATGTCTCACAACAGTATGAAATCCTAATCAGCTGTTTTTTAACAGACTCCTTGTGACTGGAGTTAGTTTCTGTAGCTCTATCATGCAATGGCACAGATTACTTTCCAAAAATTCATGGATCCCAACAGTGTTATGAATCCAAAAACTGAAGCCAAAAGCTAATTATTTCCACCATATCCCATTATGGACCATTCCTGAACACACCATGTTAACTTGCTAACAGACCAACAAACAAACAAACAAACAAGATTGTTAGCGGAAATAAGGGGTTGTTAGTAATAAGTAAAAAATTTGTTTTTGCAAGTCATTTTTTTTTGTTATGCTGTTAAACCAACATGACATTCATTAATTTTGTTATTTAGTTTTTAAATTTTAATACTGTTTCAGAATAAATAAGAGCCCGGCTGCTGGTTCTAGTTACAGCTTTCCCCCGTTGGCCATGTATGTAGTGGGCCCATGTGTGGGAGGACGTCTTTGACCTTGTCTCGCCACAGAACACTCTAGTCTTCAACTGATTCAATATTTAATCGCGCCCCAATGCTGGATGCTGTGCCCGTGCATATTTGTGTTCTGGATGCCATACTGTGTCATACATGCAGCCCTTGTAACGAGAACAGCTTTACCCCGCTTCATATTTGATTAATAATTCATCAGTAATTGTTTGCAAGAATAAAACTATTGTTGGCCATTTGGATTCTGACTCTGTCGCCCCCTCCTTCATCATTCTTTCTTCTCTTCATCGCTTGTCATTCAGGCTCTTTTGTCACTTTGTACAATTGCTCCTCTCTTGACAAAAGAACCAATCACTGCTGACACTAAAATTACCAGTCAGTGTTGTTAGCCTGCATTCGAACAGCTACGTCAAATTCTTAATCAGTTCAGAAATCGGCTTTTGTTTCTCCTAACATCTTGTCACTGTGTTTTTGATAGACATTTGCATTCTTCTGCCTTAATTGCAAGGTGACAGTTTGACGTGGCTTGATGTGTTTTTGTACATGATCAATAATGAGACATTAACAAACACATTATTCACTGTATTAAACAACAGGGCACACAACAAAAAGCATGTAAGGTTTTACACAATGAGGAAAGGAAATGAAAGACGACAAAGAGGGGAAAGAACAAAACATCTAACTTGAATCAGATTTTAAAAAAGAATTTAAAAGCTTGGAGACAAGAGGAGAATACAATAAATAATTCCAAGAAAAAATATTCACAAGTGCTTCCTGCAACACATTGATGGATGCAGCTGCTCTCTGCTTGTTGTTTTGAAAACTTTATATTCATTTTTTTTCTCTACATACTTCTCTGTTACCTTTTCTCTTTAGTAAATGTTGTCCGTGCAGTAAAATCCCACTGGAAACAGAACAAGGACATATGCAAATCAGATTCAATCCCACAGCAAAGTAAATCCTTTTGTTGATAATGTTGTTCGGTGTTCAGTACAGGAGCTGTGTGAAGAAAGACAAAGCACTTTTGCCTATTCTCTACATATGTCTGCAGTGCGTCTCTAGAGGTTTACTTATGAAATCCCATTTGTTAATCAGTGTACACTATGGCGCTCTTCTCTGCTTGTCCCTGTGGAGAGGCTGTGATTGCATACCCTCTGGGATGCTCCGTCTGGACTCTGGGATGTAAATTACAATGATCCATCGCTGTCCTGTCGCTGGTCATCAGTAATAACTGTATATCATTGGACTGGGCCTTATTACTCAATTTAATATCACGATTATTCAATATTGAGTATATTTTATTGACTGACAGCAGCCTCCCAACAGGAAGGTCAAGAGATTGATCCCTACCACCTACTGGCAGTGGCCTTTCTCTGTGGTCTCTGCTTGTTCTCTCAGGGCTACTCTCTACCTACTCCAGCTTCCTCCCACTTTAAATACAATGTAATATAAAATAAGTATAGGTGAATTGATGAGTCAAAAATTGTCCTCATCCATATGAACCCATATCTTTTTTCTACCTTTAAAGGAAAGGAAGGCATATTTTTGGTTACACTTCCATGTAGAGCTTACATACAGCCCTAACACACAGTTTGCAATAAATCTGTTGTATATTGTAATAGTGATATGATTGCGGATATTTTGATTTTGATTGGTTTGATTAATCATAATTAATTCAGTTTTTTATTGATGAAAAGACACAAGGCTCTGGACTCACTGGTCAAAACTTAAACTAGACTAAACCAGGTCTAAAATTAGGACTGACTTCATTCATGACAGCATTCATAAATGTGTAGTTTATATTGTTTTAATGAATAAATATAAATACTGTATTGACACTGATGTTGTCTAAAATTAAACATTAATAACTGTAATGTTTATAACTCAATGGTGTTTATTAATGCTGAAGTTAATGCTTTGTAAATATTCAGTTAACAGGATACTAACTCAACCAATGCTTTGTTATTCAAAACTGTTCCAATCAAAATGCACTTTTCCCTAAATATAAGCAAAAATCTGATATTTTCACTTTAACATATAGTATAGATGTTCTCAGAATAAGTCATCTGATATATAATTCCTCAAATGGAGCCGACTCCCAAACACAAACTGTACATCACCGCACAATGAATTAAATATTAAAACCCCTTTCCCATAAACTGGTTTTATGCTTTTAGTTTCTGGTCCATCCGCCTGGGCCTTTGAAAGTTACACGGACAACACTCCCATCCTTCAACTTTCCTTTACCTTTCACTTTTTTTCTGTTCCAATTTTACCTCCAATTTCTATCTATTAATCTCTCTCCTCTCCCTGCCTGTGTGTGTGTGGTGGGCCTCTGTCCATCTTTGTTTGCTCGGAGGAGGACAGGAGATTGTCTTAAGGCTGTAAAATTGGTGTTGTGTGTCTTCGTCAGCCGATTGAGAGCCACCCACTGGACCCCGGTGGAATCAGAACAAATCAGAGTGAGCTATGGCCCGTGCATATGTGTGTGTACGTGTGTATTTCTTTATAAAATGTACTATATCAGTTTGAGCTATGGCCGTGTGGATAATTGGTTTGGTGAAATAGTGCTGAGTGTCTGTGGCTGTGGTGGCCTTCTCTCTCTCAGCTGTATGTGCGTGTTTTATGGATAAACCAATATCAGGGCGACTCGGTATTTCACACCGACAGTGCTCCACCAGGAGTTCACTAGTTAGAGCCTTTTCCTCATCTCCACTTCTTTAATTAAGCTAATGAAGAGGAAAGTCATATCATTTTCATTCACTTTCAACACTTGAATAATAGTCTAATCTTTAATGATCATTAATATACTTTGAATAAGCCAGTGTCCCCTTTGTGCAGGTCCCAAGGCCAGATAAATGGAAATGGTTGTGTCAGGAAGGGCATCTAATGTAAAACCTATGTCAAAACAATTTGTGAATCACTGGGAGGCAGATTTTTTTTACATTTATCAATTCTGGAAAGGGAAAGCATAAGGGAAAAATGAAGAATATGTTTTGAATATGTATATAGTGCCGAAAGCTCATGTATCTAAATGTGTCTGAATACATTTGTTACCCAAAACAAGGATAGTTGGTGTGTTGGTCTGTTAGCAAGACTTAAAAATTAATTGTCAGAGTTGGATCATTTTTAGGAAAGATCAATACTGGCCCAAGAAACAAGTCTTTTGTTTTTGGTTTGAATCAGGATCCTGTCTAGATACAGGGAATTTTTAAAGGATTATCTACCATTAAGATAGGGCCAAAGATACAAACTCAAGCCACAGGGGTCAGTGAAGGAACAAATGATTACTTGATAGATTCCATATCATTGTGAAATGAAAGAGCATTTACCCATAAACTAGAGGTTCCCCAATTTGATTCCTGGTGTGCGCATTATACATTTACCGTTTCAGAATAGGGTCAGTGCCTTGGCAGAGGTATGCATGCACTCTCCATGTCCTTTTAGTGTCAAATAGAATATAAAACAATGTGAAATGCATCAACAAACTGTGAATTTACTCTTGTGATTTGTCTATTCGTCTCGGTTCATCCTGGCAGATTCATACCACATATTTTATTTACAGGCCACTTTCCTTTTTTACTAGCTACAGTTTTATTCCCAGTTACACCCAAACACAGAAACAGTGGAGGTCAACCAAAATTCACACTCTCTTTATAAAAAATAGAGCAAAAACAAGAGCAAAAGCCCTCCTGAGAGAAATACACAACAGTAAATGATTGGCATCAATGCGCTCAAGTATTTATGCTGCATGGAAATATGTCCGTGTCCTCTCACACATGCTGCCAAATGGCATTCTTTCATATGCAACGACTTTGCTCAATTTTGTCACTCACTTCTTAAAAGGAGCCTCTCTGGGAGAATGCTAATTTCTGAGAATAATTTTCTGTCCAGTAATAATTTCAGTCCAAATCTAATCCATTTGGGTTTCACAGAGAAGCAGAACGTTTGTTTTCAGGGGGAAACAGAGGTGAAAGAAGAAGTACTCAAAGTATGTACTGTAAGCTACTGCTACTTCAAAATAATATTACTCAAGTAGAACTAAAATAAGTCCCCAAAATTATCACCTGAGTTAAAGTAATGAGTACCGAAAGTAAAGTTTACTTACTGTAGTTGAAAGTGCTTGCTGCTTTAACAGTACTAGCATCACCACTGCTACTATTACTAAAACTAGCTACCACCACTGCTATTACCACCACTATTACCACTACTGTCTGCTAATACTTTGACAACTCCTAGTACTATTATAACTAACTACTTTGCGAGCAAGGAAAAAATATTTTACTCATTTAGAGATTAAAAAAAAAAAAAAGTACTCAAGTAACAGTAACAGCATGGTTTTCAAAATGTACTCAGAAAGAACAATTTCTTCCAAATACATACTTGAGTAAAAATATCTAGTTGCTATCCACCTCTGTAGGGAAATGGAACAGTGCTAAAGTGGTGGCTGTCATATGCAGGATTTTGATTTGTCAATAAAACGCCTCGAGCCTCTATTTCAGTTTGATTAAAGGTTAAACATTATTGGACTTTGAGAGATTGTGCGCTCATATTCCTTAATCAATACCACCATACAGAGAAAATGCAACTCACACAGTATTCAGCGTATAGTATTTTATAGTATTTTATAACAAAGTTCACCTGCTTGTATCAGATTCAAAGTCTATTTTTATCCCTTCCAGCCTTGGTGAACAGCAAGTCCCCAAAACGCCCCATAGCTATTTGTGCTTTTGTAAATCATCAGCTTGAACTTTATACCGCCGTGCCTATACTGCTAACAGCAGTGTGACTGGACAGCTCTCTAAGATGAGAGCATTTGTGTAGAAGAAAAGTGCCCTGTAAAAACCCTGATATGACTCAATGTGTATTTTTTTCCAGCAGACACTTTTCTTCTTTAAAAAGCACAGATGGAGCCCTAACCTGTCTGTTACCTTTACTGAATGACTGATACATACTGTATGCTCCAGCAATGCACTCTAACCCTTGTCTGTTTGTGTAGGTGCTCCCTCGCCAGACATGCGGCTTGTTTACTCACACCATCTACTATAAGGAATATCCCGGTGGACCTAAGGAACTGGACAAGAGCATCCGGGGAGGAGAGCTGTTTCTGACTGTGCTACTGAATCCAGTAAGTTGTGAAAACAGACAGCACATGCGTAAGTGGAGTTTTAAACTATACATAAATGTGTTACTCATTCCAATTTCTCTCAATCTCAATCACACCAACATGAATGCATAATTGTTGTTTGAGTACGGTTCATGGTTTCACACAACACTCTGTATTTTAGGTGGCCATCTTGTTAAGCAAATACCACTTGACTACCATTCAGTATACTCAGAAGTAATTTTTATTTAACAAAAGACCTTATTTTTATTCTTTTGTGTTAGATGAACTTTATAAGTTTTCTGTGGGAAACACTGTTGTTTCACATATTGCCACTACTCTGGTAGGCGAGGCTTTCATTCTTGGCCACTGTGTAACAGATTAGCTTGTTTTTTTTGTTTTGTTTTGTCTTTCATGTCATAAACAATAAAAAAGACTTGATGATGCTCAGTAAATTGAATGTTGTGGAAAAGTCAGTTAGCAATTTTAGTTGTTTAATTCAAACAAGTAAAAAGCATATATTACACTATATAGCTTCACAGAGTGAAATAGTTAAAGATTTTTTTTTTTTTTTATTGTGATGATGATGGCTTACAGTTTATGAAGACCATAACATTAGAATATTACATGATATTATAGAAACATCATAACTGAAATAAATAAATGCTTGAAATACTGAAGTCTGCGTGTACCAAATCTATATTATACATGCATTTCTTTTTTTTAATTGAACTACTAAAAGTGTTTCACTTTTCCAGATATTACAATCTTTTGAAGTGTGCCTGTGTCTCATTTAGAGTGCCACTTCTAATATTTCTAAATGAAAGAATGATTACCAGGTTAATTAGCTGATTTTTTTTCTTTTTCATTTCTTTTTTCATTTTGCACAACAAAGACATTCAGCCTTAGCATTAGCTTTTAAACAAGGCTGAATGCTGTTTGGCCTCTGATGAGTGCAGGGCACACATTTGGTTCTCTCTCATGCATGTAAACTCACACAAAGCGAAATACTACTGTCTGTGAGGTCCAAATCGAGCTTTAAGTGTAGTCCAACTTCACTCTGCATGTAAACCAACTTCCTGTGTGAGCAACAGGGAGGTCTGTGCCTTTTTGTTGTTTTGATTTTTGCACCTCAAAGACGCCGCTCCTGGGTTCACCTGCTTGTTGCAGAGGTAACTCGTCTCTGTCTGGTTCATTCTGTTTTGCTTTTCCCTGTCAGTGGCTGCTAGTCAGTGCCGGAGCTGTGTTCCTCTCCCCACTTTAAATTAGGTCTCACCACAGGGGGGCTGCTGTCACATACACCGACAAACACCCCCTCTCTCAAACCCCCGCTGCGTCTATGTCAGCGCGACTCCCGTTCGACTTTGAATTAAGGAACAGAATTAGGTTTTGGTGGCAGTTAGGATGCGCATGAGTGTACGCAGTTAAGCATGGAAATCCATATCTGGCTCTTTGTCTCACTTACTGGAAAAACCACACAGAGAGTAGCGTAGAGCAAGTAGCAGGCTGTAGTAAAGTGTCAGGTAAGGGAGCACTGCGCTAGAGGAGCTGTCAGGAGTTAGCAAACATCACAGACGCAAGTATGGCGTGCGTCAGACCCCCCCACCCACCCACCTACCCACGCACCTACCCACGCACCACTTAAAAAAAAAAGCAGTTTTAGCCAAATTGTCTTTCTCCCTGTATTTTTTTATTTTTTTATTTTTTTTCAGATTGTAGAAGTTGCTCTTTTCAATTGCTTTCCACATAGTTTAGCCAGGCTCTGTTTTTGCTTGTTGCTAAATCACAGGGTTTTGTATCTGCGTCCAGAGGGGAGTAAGGCAATGTACTGGTGTAGTGTCTGAGTGTGATCTTATATTTTGGTGCTTGCAATGCAGGTGATGGCTTTAGCATTTAACTGAGTGAGACCGGGACTGAGTTTGGAGGCCTATGACCTTTGAGGCAATATTGGTTGTTTTTGTGAGAATGGTCTGATTTTTGACTGTGAGAATACTGTAAAAGCATGTAGGGCAATATGTAAGTACCAGTTCAACAATACTATAAAGCAGAAGGAGGAGATTGGATGAAAACTGAATTTATTGCCCATTGTCAGTCCAAGGTATTTGAAATGATTCACTGTTTCTGTTTGAGTATTGTCAATAATGGCTGGATGTTGATGTGTATGAGTTCCAATAATCATCTCTTTTGTTTTATTAAGATTCAGATGATGAGGATTTTGTTAGCACCACTGGTTAAACTGCAGGGCTGAGTTGTGATATTGCTGTAATGAGTGATTGTCCATGAGAAGGCCCAAAATTGCGGTGTAGCTGCATATTTCAGAAATGTAGTGGTAGGTGAGAGGCTGCTCTGTAGTCCTGATTCTGACAGTGTGAAATATAAATGGTTTTAATTCAGTGCCACTTGATGACCTGAAGATTATAAACATCCAATACATTCAATACTATTAATAGAATCTCCATTCTATCCAATTATTTTATCATCTACAAAATGTTGCTGATTAAAACTTAATTAGTCACAAAATGCTTGCTTTTTGTTGCCTCATTACAACTTTTTTGAGACATGTTGCTGCCATCAAATTCAAAACTATTATTTTCATGAAATAGTCAAATTTTCGTTTCCTGTCCTGATATTTGTGATTTATGGTAAATATGTTTTTTTGAGATTTGTAAGCCTTGAGTACTTTTACTTTTACTCTAGTAATACTGTTTTAAAGTAAAGTATCAGTTTCACAAGGATGGAAAAAGTAGACCATCCGTGATGTGCATGAATGTAGGATAAGTTTTCATAGACTTAAAACTTTTTGAGACCAAAACAACCAACAAACAAGTTAGCCAGGGGCAGTAGCATACACTGTGTCTTCATCGGTCCAAAAGTGTGTGGGTATGGCTCCAAGCTCTGTCCGCCTTCGTTCTTTTCACATTTGTTTACTTTTCACTTACACTCTTCCTAATGTTTAGTGCAACTAATACACCAATATATCCTAAAAGAATAATCTATGCTTAACAGACATCCAGCTTATGATGCCTTACAACTTCTCAAATTGCTTGTTCCTGTCCTTTGGTATACACGACAAAAGTGTTTTTACATTTCCCTTAGCGGAGACAAAGGTTTTCTAAAAATACACAAAGTACAAGGTGGCTTGCGTGGAGTCAAAATAGCAGGAGTTTAATTTACCTCTTCCTGTCCAAGGGATTGCTGAATTGCTTGTAACTGCGTGTATTGTTAAGTGAGACAAATTGCATGAACAGCAGGAGCCGCTGGGAAAGTGCAGCAGACAAAACAGTCACAAAAGAAAAAAAAAACTCTCTCTGGCATTCTGTGCTTGCGTCCAGGGAGTACTGTAAATGAAGAGTGGCATAGACTAAGGTTTGTGTAGGCCCGTTGAAGAAGATTAGTCGTAATTACAATTTGGCTTTGGTTTTGAAGATAAGAGAAGTAGACTTTTCCAAGGGACCTTGACATTGATTATAAAAATGAAATGCCAAGGTTTTCACTTGTGATAGGGCACTCTAACTGTGGGTTTAACTGAGGATTTAGCAGGAGATGAAATTACCAGCATGGACAGAACCAATTTCAGATTACAGAGTCCTAAAATTTAAAGTTATGCGTGTCATAATTTAAATATAATTTTTCATGTTCTCTGTTATTATGGTCTTTTATTTGAAAAAGCAGATGGTCTCCACCAAGTTAAAAGAAGCTTGTCTCTAGTCCTCAGACTCCCATCATGCTCCAGTGTGTCAAGGCAACAGTTTGATTGTGTATTATTTAGCAGTGTTATAAATCTTCTTACAGCAGGAACAGAATTGCTTCTCTGATGATAAACAGTAGTGTTACTGGCCATAGTAATGATAATAACTGAATGCAGAGTGATTTTATTGCTGGTGTTATTAATTATGGCTTATATTTTATTAATTGTGCTCATTAGTGCTCGTTATAATAATGGGGAAGCTTTAATGGCATCTTATATCAGGTAATTATATGCCCTACAATGACTTAATAGGAACAAATGCAACATAACATGGAAGATTTTTAATCTAAAATAGATATTTAGTGTTTTTGTTTATATCGTTTTTATAGACCCTTTCAGTGTTTGGAAACAATATGACTGCAAGAATGGTAACATAAGTTAGGCAAAACACAGTATATTTTCTATGGCGTAATTAGCATTAACCAATAAATATGGCAAATTATGAATATTCAAGATGCTTTTGGCAACCAATTGGCCACATTTAAGTAAGGTCAAAGTCTGGTTAGAAAATATTAGCAATTGTATTAGTGTGTGGCAACTGAAAACCAATCAGCTATATGTGGGTATTTTCAAAGCCTGGTTAGAAAACAATAGCAAGTATATCACATTCAGCCATTTCATTTTTGTCATCTAAGAACATCTAATTAAATGTTTGTTCTCTTGCCCACCAAATGGCACACACAATGTTTATATCAGATATTAACCTAGTCACAATGATGTCCTCGTATTGTGACTTTGTATGTATGTGTCAGATCCAGTCTATACTGTGCCCATGTTCTGTCTGCTACATTTGCCTTTCTCTTTATAGCTCTTTAAATGCGCTTGTCTCTATTCACTTGAGCCGTGGCGTCATCTCACCGTGATTGAACAAACCAAGAGGGATCCCTGCGTGTGCTTTGGTCTCTCCACATGCACTCTCATATATATTACATAAAAACTGTTTTTGAGCTGGGAACAGACTAACACTAATTACATTTTTATTCTCTGTTTCCACTATCTTTTGTCCTTCTCTTTTACCCTCTCCTTTTCTTAATCTGTGTAATGAGAGCTGAAGCTTCTCTTGTTGTATCTCTTAATGAAGAGGCCTATTAAACATAAAAGCAATTTAAACACTAAATGGGAGCTATCTTGCACTGCCTGCTATAGTTTTACACAAATACACACGCCCAAGTGTACATGGAGACTAATGATTCATTCCACTTCTTTCTTATATGTTTCCATTTGCAAAAGCTTTCATTAGTGTGTGCACTCTTGATCAGCAATCAATAGTGTTTTGTAGCTTTAATCCCGCTGGGTATTGCTATTGTTTGATGATCTGCGCATTGGTAACATTGCCATTTTTCATTCGATGACTTCACAGCCCCATTAGCCACTATGCTATCCACCCATATGGTTATGTCTGGGTATTTTACAGGAGTCAGGGATGCATCAGAGATCATTAAGATGCCCATGTCATATAAACCAAGTCCCAAACCTGGAGAGGGTTACTTCAGGCTGGCTTAAACCTATGTCATATTATTATACATATTTTTGCTTGCTAAGACGCTCATGATTTGCAGTGGCGACTCCGGAAAGGAAAAGCCAAAAAGCCAGAGACATTTTTACAAATACTGTACAGTACTGTGCAAAGGTCTTTAAGAAGGCTTTTATAGAGCCCAGAGAGCTCAACGAATTACAAAAGCCAAAACACACTTTACACAAAGAAACTGCCACATGGCATTACAACATTTACCTGCACCGGAAATACATACACGACATTACAACAATATTACCTACACGACATTACAAACATAAAATGAAATAAAACACTCCTAGATTCAAAGAGTGATCTGAATCCACACCAAAATTAATAACTAAGCTATTACTGACCAATCCTAACCTTTCATAATAATTATAAAACATACAACTTTTGTACAATATTTTGTCCTGTATATCAACAACCATGATTTGTACACTGGTAACGTTGCCTCTTTCCATTCACTGACTTTTTAAAAAAAAAAAAATATTTTTTTTATATCTTGGACAGGGTAACATTTTATACATAAATAAAATAATAAATAAAATACATAAAATTGTAACATCCAAGAAGGAGTGGGGGGAAGAAAACTTATTTAACCCCACCCCCATTACTCATCTATACATATTGACATAAGTAAAGAAAAAAAAAATCACTTCCATTTTCCCATGATAATTCTTATCTGCTATAAACTCCCATATAGTTAAGGATACAGGACCTGAATACTAATACCAGCAATGGTAAGAAAAGCGCATACAGTACCAGCAATGGTAAAAAAAAAAGCGCATACCAGCGATGGTAAGAGAAGCAAGTACCATAAGGTAAGACAAAACACATACTATAAAAAGAGATGTTCCAGCAGAACTAGTTTTGCAGACAGTGATGAAATTACCTTAGACACTCTCCATATACTGTGGCCAGACCATATTTTTGTAATGTAATTTAAACGTATTGACACTTTGGTATTGCTTGTAGAGTTTGTCCAGACTGTTCCAGAGTTTCACACCACGTACAGACATGCAAAAACTTTTTTTGGTGGTTCTCACTCTAGGCAATTTGAAGTCTCCAGTCACTCTCAAGTTGTGGGTTCTCTCACTCAAAGTAAATAGTGTTTGCAGATTTTTTGGTAGTAGTTTATGGTATGCTTTAAACATAATAATTGCTGTGTAATACTGAGTAAAGTCTTCAAATTTTAAGAGCTTGGAATGTTTAAAAAAGATTATGAGTGTGTTCTAAAAACCCAACTTTGTGGATAATCCCGACTTTACAGCCACATTAGCCACTATAGCATCACCATCATCTGACTTAAAGTACCAGTATACATATGTGTTGCATCCATATGGTTACATCAGGATACCTCTACATGATTGCACATCAGAGATCAGTAAGCCCCCCCATCTCACAAAAGCTTGACAATCGATTGGACGACCTCAAGTCTGCAAACAGCCAATAGGCCACTAGTCATTCCCCAATAAATGGTCAGAAAGAGACGGTTAGAGAAAGGCGTAGTTAGAGAGAAGAGGAAAGAGCGATGGGGTGAGGGCAGGGTGAGAAGGTGGCAGACAGATTGAGATTTAATTTTCAGGTCACGGCATCTTGTGTCGCTTGAGAATCCAAACACATACACACAGGGGGAGGCGATGCACATACAGACCTACAGACGCGTGTGTATGTGTGTGTGTGTGTGTGTGTGTGTGTGGAGCTGACATAAGCAGAGCTGTAGACATATATCAGGCCTGACATTTAGCGCTTAGCTCTGCCACTAAGCTTATTAGCCAAACACCAAATATCAGCGCAATCTCCCTCCCTCCTGGCTGTATGCTTTTTTTTTTTTACTCAGCAGTCACCCTGACACCAGCACGCGTCTCTGTTTCTATAACACCACCTTTTTTCTCCAGCCCCTTCCCAATAATTAACCCACAAGTGTTGACTTTAGCTCTCATTTGAACACCTCACACTGTGTTCTATCTCATTTTCACATCTTGCCTTTCTTTCTCCAGTGTCCTGCTGATTGCCACTGAAGGTTTTGGCAGCTCACCAACACGTACCATTCCTACCCTCTCTCACCCAAACACTCAAATTTACAAAGTGAGACTAAAGCAGTGAAAACAGCAAAATAGGAAAGCCCAATAAATGTTGACGGGGAGCAGGCTGAATAAATTGAATTGAAATCATTTGCTGTATTGACATTCAGCTTTCAATTATGTGCTGATGAGAAGGAGACGGACTGAAGGAGATGGACTGTGAATGAAAGCAATAAGGGGAGAGAGGACAAGTGAGGAGAGCAGGGGAGCGAAGACGGGAGGGTTGTGTAGTTTCTTTTTAGTAGCAATAACAATTCAATCATGGAGAAATGTATGTGGAACTAAGTGGAGTGTAATGAGAAGCGGGCCGACGATCTGTTTTCAAAGATGGCCTGCACTTTGAAGAGAGAAATTATCTTGTTGGCGAGTAACAATGTAGGAGAGTTAACCTACATCAATAGTATGCTGGGTAGCAGGCTACATAGTGAGTATAGTGATTATAGTGGACCAATAGACTGGGGCTTTAGAGGCTACAAAGAGAGAAATTTAATAGAAACTAGATGTAGCGCAATTACTAAAATTAGGAAAAGGTCACTGTTTAGGAAGTTATTACTTTTCCTGTATGGTGCTTTGTGTAATGGAGGTTATGCTTTTACTTGCGTTGGTTTGTTTGACTGGTAGCAAAAGTAAATGTTGGATTTTGTTTGCAATTTCAAGGAAAGTCAGTAATGAGTCAAGGATGAAATTTTTTTTTTTTTTTTTAACTTTTTTTAAATGGATCCTGTAGCATAAAGAAATAAATGATGAGAAGATACTAACTCTAAAACTAAAAGAATAAGTTTGTTTTAGTGGGGTCTTTACCATTGTGACATAAATGGGTTTTATGTCTCAATGTATTGAACTCGGCGCACCATTTTGCATCTAAACTTTGTCTCACTGGGCGACACTTTATTTTCAACAAGGCATTTCTCCAAAGACGCACTGATGTTCAGGGGGATTGGAACATGTAGCTAACTCAAATACATGATGTTGACTTAATCTTCCATTGATTTTGTGTGTGTGTGTTTTAAGTCTGTTTTCTGGACAACATGTCGGACTGACATGCTTCATCAGACTATCTAGGTCAGCGGAAGATTGAAAAGGACAGAGGGAGGGGGAAAAAAGCAGGAATTAGCATGTAACTTCAGAGCAAATGACAAAAGTGTGTGTGAGAGAAGTATGTTAGAGGAAGAGGAATTGGAAATCAAACTGCTTCGAATGAGACGAGAGACAAAGATTAAAAGAAAGGATGGATTCATTCCTAATATTTTCATTTTCTACTCCAGTTCCATGTATAATTTGAGTGGTTATGATAAAATTAGTAATAAAGGCAATAATAGTAGGAGGTGGAGCAGGAAGTAGTTGTAGTAGTAGCAGCAGCAGTACTGGCAATGGCAGTAGTAAAGTACTGGCAAGTACTTTTCACAACTATTTTGTGCTCAAATACTTGCAGTTCTTTGGATAAGAAAGGACGCAGAGTTGAACTCATTCCAGCCATTTTCATATTCTACTCCCAGCCCAGTTCCAAGTATAATTTGAGCCCAATTCTGGTCTTAAATTATTAGCGCAGTATTCTTTATTAAAGGCACAAAGGGGAGTTAAGGCAATCCAATATTCAGCCAATGAGACGTGGCGCTGGATGCTGGGAAAAGGTTTATATGCTCCATTTAATTGAATTTTTACCCACAGTGAGACCTTCTACCAAAAAGGGTTTGAGGCTTGCACTGTGTCACAGGATTAACACCACCTCAAGTGTTTTTCCTCAGTTTTTTGTTTTGTAATTCCCATTAACCTGCCAAGGTTATGCTCCCACTCATTGCCATTGTTTCATTTCTCTCTCTCCACTTTTTCTCCCACTTTTTTAATTACAAGCACAAATCATCTTCTCTTGGCTCCTTTGTTTTGTTTGGCAGCTAGTCTTTAAGGCCAGGCCACATAATAAATGCTTCCATGTTTAATAACAGTCACAATCTTGCCCTTTCCTGGATTGCTCTTCCACACACACACATACACAGAGTTGGAAAGTAACTACATAACATTGTACTCAGGTTATTATTATTATCATTATTTTTTAAGAAAATGTACTTTCTGAAACATACTTTTATCTTGCATATTTTTTAAATGAAAATATTTTACATGGAGGAGAAGGTGGAAGAATTGTAGTAGTAGTAGTTATAATAGTAGTAATATCAGATGTAGAGGTAATAGTAGTAGTAGTGCCAGTAAGTACTTTCTAAAAGCATACTTTTTTAAAACTAAACTTAAGATACATTTTTTTACTTTTTCCCCATGTGACACTGTGGGTAATAGGAGGAGGTGGTGGAAAAGTTGTAGTAGAAATAGTAGCAGTAGTAATTGAAGTGGTTTTAGTAGTACTGTTACTGGTAATAGCCGTAGTAGTAGAAATTGGCAAGTACTTTCTACTTATACTTATAAATATTTCCCTCAATATTTTTTATTGTGTACATTATCCACCTTCTTTCTCTCTATTCAGCCTTTACGTCCTGGGACACCACACATAATCATCTACCTCATAGTGTGCATTGCTTAACATACTGATTTGGCTTGGGTTTTACGCTGGATACTCTGGAAACAACCTCCTCCATTTATCATGGCTTGGGACTGGCACAAACAGTACGCTGGCTTGTGACCCCTTGTGGCTGGATGATGTATTTCTTCCACTTCTGCACACATATTGTGCTCACTGTCCCTGTGCAGTAAGTCAGTGCTCCTGAGTCAGACATCAGAGGGTATTGAGTGGTTTGATGGGAACATAAATCACTTTTTGATCAACTTGCCTCCTTTCAAACAGCACATAATAACACCAAAAGAGATGTGGGAGGTTTTTCAATGGCTTCTAGCTTTCTATTTACTCTTTTCCTCAATCAGTGCATTTCAGATTTGATTCAAAATTAGACCTTTAAGTCCTTAAGTGCGCACATTTCTCCTGTTTCTGCTAATGGTGTAGTAAGGTTATGACTGGCGTTTTTCATTGACCGAACAAGAAGTAGTTGCAGAAGACCATTTTTACTGGCTGCTGTTGTTGTGTTGTGTTTCTGCTTGAGTGCATTGCGATGCCTTCACAGCAGTTCCACATAGTTGCACGATTGATATGAAGCAGACAAGGCTTGGTGGAGCGCCACTAGTTTGCCTAAAGTGAGTGCGGAAATAAGACAGCTGTAAACGCTCACAATTGCACACAAGCACACACAAGCGTGAAGAATGATGCTGCCATGCTCAGAGAAACATTTATAAAGGCCCTTTCTGACATGTATGTGGTAGCTAGTGGTGGTTTGGGAAGTTTAAGCTAACCTATGAGGTGCTAACAGAAATTGTTTTAATTTCAGCATTGGTATAGAGCAGTGGTTCCCAACCCTTTTTAACTTATGTACCTCCCTGGCTTTTTGTCATACAGTTAGAACCTCTTATGATTTTTCAAAATGTAGACACATAAAACATTTATTCTCCTGCATTGTGTTAAGATAAATTTAAATTTAAGATGAAAAATAATTAAAATTCTCTGTGCCTTAAAAAATAATATAAGTTCCAATTACATTTACATTTATTTACTGTATATTTTAAGTTCAAAATAAACAAAAAAAAATTAAACTCATAATACATTTACTATAAAGACAAATTAAAATAACTTTGACACAAGTCATAAACTTAAAAAAATTACCAAACTATAAAATATAAAATAAATAATGTTGAGCAGATTCACCTCCTCTCTGAGACTCTTGAGTTTGTCTTGCATTAGTTTAAATTGATCACTATGAAAAGATCACAAATACTTTATTGTCATCTTGAAAATGAAATATGAAATAATTCCAAGTACCCCAGCAAAGTGCTTTTGTACTCCCAGGGGTCCCCGTACCCCTGGTTGGGAAACACTGGTATAGAGGATGTTGCTTTGCTTACCTTACCTCTGCCAAGAAGGTTATGTTTCCACTTGGTTTGATTTGTTTGACTGTCTGTTAGCAGGACTCAAAAAGCAATGTTAGGATTTTTATAAATTTTACAGAAAAAGTTAGTAATGGAGCAAGGAAGAAATTATAGTGTGGGTTTTGGTGTCGATTTAGAACACCGCCTAGATCCAGGAATACTTTACCATCATGAGATATAAGAGTTTTCTGGCTCAATGGATAGAGCATTTACCCCATGTTAGACAAGGCCTGGTGGAACGTCTGTAGTTTGCCTAAAGCAAGTGTGGAAATAAGACAGCTGTAAACGCTCACAATTGCACACAAACACACAAGCGTGAAGAATGATGCTGCCGTGCTCAGAGATACATGAATAAAGAGCCTTTCTGACATGTATATACTTGCTCTCTCTTCCTGTCACAACGGCGGCCCTCCCCCTCACTCACTCTCTACGTCTCTCTTTCACACTTGTCACTTTTCGGGAAGCCATCAGTATTCCGAGCGGCTTTCCAGGTCGGCCGGACGCTGATCCATCAAACCCCCGACACTGTGTCTCTTTGTATCTACGGCAAACTTCAGCGCTAAAGAGGAGCATCGCCGGCAGCCCCCCGCCTCTGTCACCAGCTAATTCACAGTGCATGCATGTGTGTGTGTGTCTTTGTATGCAAGTGTTGCTATTCACACCGGGAGGCTTCCCCACAAATACAGAGTCACACATGCTCACTGCAGCCAAATAATTCATATCTTAATGGCTGGTGATGTCTCATCCCGACACATCCCCGGTCCTGAGCTCCCTCCAATCACAAAGGAAGTGTGTGCGCGTTTGTCTGTAGCTGCTATCTTAGCTTGTCTCTTTGATCAGCCTATAAAAGCACTGAGGCGTGGACAGATAGCCTGGCCCAACACACTATCACTTGTGTGCTTCTCCTTTCCCTGAACTCACATTAACTGTCGTGAACACTCTCCTGTGTCTAACTGCATCTCTGCCATCACCCAGTGGTTATCCAGAGTATTATGCAGCCCCCCTCAACTTCACTTGGCACCTGTGAACACTGCCACTCAAAGTTTATCTCTTCCCTAACACTCCAGACTGAATTGCACCAAAAGTTGTATAATCGTTCTTAACAAAAGTTACTTTGCACATTTTGATCACTGGACACATTCTTTATTTTGGTTCACATAGAAATAATGTGTTTTCTCTTTGCCGCAGTCACAACAAAGTAATTAGATTTACTGAGTCCTTCAGTAACATGGGGTCTGGGGAAATGAGATTCTGACTTCAGTGAAGTTATATATCAGTGCTCTCCTTTTCTCACTATAATTTTTGTTATTTTTATGTTTATTTAATATGGGACAGTGCACACTGATTGACATGGGTTTATTAGTTCAACATGTAAATGTTCCAGATTTTGCCTCACATGCTAATTTAATTCTGTAGTTCCGTGGACATGTTCGAGACAAAACTGCTGAACCGAGCATCAGAATAGAGAAGAAAGGAGAAGTGACTTTGTACATGGAAATTATGGTTGAAGGTGTTGGGTTGATCTTCAGAAACTGCTGATCTACTGGGATTTTTGCACACAACTACTGTATTTCTGAGCTAGAGAGAATGGTCCTGAAACTAGAAAACATACCGTGGCAGTTCTGTGATGAAAGTGCCTTGTTGATGCAAATTATAAAAACAGCTAGATAGGAAAGACAGTAACTCAAGTAACTTGTTACATTAATCAAGGTCTGCAGAAGACATTTTCTGAAAGCACATTATGTCATATCCTGAAGCAGGTGGACTGCAGCCACAGAAGACCACAGCTCTGCCAACTTTATCTGATCCAAGGTCTCTCTAATAAAGTGGCCAATGAAGGCAGATGAATAGACAATCTAAAGACAATGTGCAGTCAAATATTAGAGCAAATTAGTAAACTCACAATGCACATTAAGCATATATTAGTTCCCAGTACAGACACAACAACAGACAGGGATAGACACAACGACAACACAACAATTTCTCCAAATGCAAAAAAGTTATAATTTTGTTAGTTTAAAACCTTGTTAGTTTGGTTATACTGAAAGTACAGTATGTTTGGTTGTTCAGCAGCAGCTATTTAATGGATTTACTAAATGTGCTCAATAAAGAAATGCTTTTTAGTTCTGTAGGTACTATAATCCAGGAGTGTGAGACATGTACTCAGTAGCTGTCCAAAGGAACTATTCATGAGTGGGATTTTACAGTCTTCTCTGCTGGCAGCTTTTGTGTTTGCATTTGAGTTTATTGAATAAAGTTGAATGACATTGTAATGATGGTTTATTTAACAGTTACATTTGTTTAAAATTTCACAGTGATGATAGGATTTTTTTTCTATAGTATAGTAGCATATTATGTGGTCTGGCTTGTCTGGGTCCAGCTCATCAGACAGCTTTGATGCCTCTGTTGTCAGTTTGTTTTAAATATGCCCAAAATTCACCTAATTGTCCAATGTGTTTGTGCTTGTTTTGCAGATTAGTATATTTATGACACACTTATCCAACTATGGCAATGATCGTTTGGGCCTCTACACCTTCGTCCACCTGGCTTCCTTCCTGCGCTCATGGACCAACCTGAAACTGCACACTCTACCCCCTCTTCAGCTCGCACACAAGTACTTCCAACTCTTCCCTGAACAAAGAAACCCACTCTGGCAGGTGTGTTTGCCCATATTCCAGCCTTGTCTTTTGTACTCTCACTATAGCTTTGCCTTTGTAATGATATACCCTCATTATGTTGTCTGTTTGTTTTTCTGCTTGAGTATAAGTAAGGCTTAATCTTGTATTTGCTGTGCTTTGGCAGAACCCATGTGATGACAAGCGGCATAAAGACATTTGGTCCAAAGAGAAAACCTGTGACAGATTACCCAAGTTCATGGTGGTGGGGCCTCAGAAGACAGGTATAACCCACACACACAAATGCACAGGCTCAAAGAGGGCTTCTTTTGTGTCTGCAGGTGTGGAGATCATCCACATATGAGCCCATTCATTTAATACCCTCTGTTCTTTGGTCCCGTCAGACAGAGACAAAGGAGGGGGCCCTTTCTCCTTTTTCCACCCACATACTATCTACTTTAGATGCCTCGAAATACAGTACTGCTCACTTACATCAGACTGTCTTTCTCTTTATCTTCCCTGTCTGAGAGCTACAAAGACAGAGTTATTATCTCTAGTCTAACATCTTGTGTTTTGAGAATTGTATTTGCTAAGATGATGACATTTGTGTAACATTAAGGTCTAATTTGATTGAAGATTATGCTTCACAATAGATATGTTTCAGCAAAAATGGATAGTAGATAAGGGCAGTGTAGCAGGATGTGTGAATAAGTGTAAGAGGAGGTGAGCTGCAGAGGGTGAGACAGAGGGCATGACCAGAGCCCCACTGCGGATTGGTGTCAAATAGTTTTGAATCATTTTGTGGCAAGGTCCAATCACACACACACAGACACACAGTGTATTCTCAGCAAGATATAAATCTTGTGCTGAGGGAAAAAAAATGATCTTGTATGGATCAGTGGCTGACAGCTCTCACACACAGACACACACTCTGCACTGCTCTCTGCTGAGCTGAATTAACGAGCCACTTATGAATTATGCCCTTTCTTCCAGGAACGACAGCACTTTATCTCTTCCTTCTCATGCACCCCTCCATCTCCAGTAACTTCCCCAGTCCTAAGACGTACGAGGAGGTCCAGTTCTTTAACACCAACAACTACCACAAGGGGATTGACTGGTGAGGGTTTTTTGCCACAGTTTACCTTTTGTAGTAAGAAGCTAAGGTGAAAAGAGCCACTATGAGGACACAGCACTTTTAAATGGATCTTCCAGACTTAATGATACATTAAGCAGATTTGAATAGTTTGCCATCTTCATGAAAATGATCCTTTTTCAGTTTGCATCCAGAAGCCAACAGACATATGGCTGCCTTAATTGACCCATAAATGGTTTACTTACTGACAGAGACAGCTGTTGCTTTCCAAAGTCATCCAGAAAGGACTGAGGATTCTTTATTAACCACTGCGTAAATTACATTGCATCTTGTAGATGGCGGTGCAAAATAAGAATTATGTTCTACTAGGCACTTGAGAGTTTGACTTTTGAAATTCTACCTGACTTTGAAAGCGTGCAATTACACCACATGTGCTGAGTTGATTAATATTATATTTATCAATGATATGTGTCAAGACTGTAAGCTTATACTTTCTCCTTTGTTTTATGCTTTGTCTCAGGTACATGGAGTTTTTCCCCGTGCCCTCTAATGTTAGCACAGACTTCCTCTTTGAGAAGAGCGCTAACTACTTCCCATCGGAGGAGACCCCAAGGCGAGCTGCAGCACTGCTGCCCAAAGCCAAGATCATTACTCTGCTCATCAACCCCTCTGACAGGGCCTACAGCTGGTACCAGGTACCAGTCACTGCCACCTACATCTACATACACACATCATGCATCAGATCACGCATGTTCTACTTTAGCCTCATACTGCATCGTGTTCTGCTTTACTTCTGTATTGATTAGAAATGGTTTCATGCCGTGATGTGTATTTAATGAGTCTCTCTATGATAAGCATGATAAATGGATCTTTAGATTGTTTGTCCTATTTATTTTAAAAAGCTAAATATTAATGTTTGCAGAACAAACATGTTGGAAAAACCCTATACTGTGTTCTAAAATACATGTACAGAAGGTTCTGTAAATGTGTTGTTATATTTGATGTGCCTAGCATCAAAGGGCCCATGAGGACCATGCCGCCCTGAAGTTCACCTTCTATGATGTCATCAGTGCCAAAGCAGGGGCACCAGCAGAGCTGCGCTCCCTGCAGAACCGCTGTCTCCTTCCCGGTCTCTACTCCACGCACCTGGAGAGGTGGCTCACTTACTACCCTGCTAACCAGGTAAGGACTGATTCGACATGCTCAGGAGGTAATATTTATGGTAAATGCTCTCTTTTGTTTTGCATTATAAATGTACTGTGTACATGGGTGTAGAAGATAGACCAAACTTGACTGATTTAATGTCCTGTCCAACAGCAGCATGCAAACAGCAACATGAGACACAATGTAGCTACATCTAGTGGTTAGAATAGTGGGCAAATAAAAACATTCAAAAGCAAGGAACAGACCTAAGATGTGCCCACAAAACAAACCAAAACATTTGGGCCAAGTACTAGACTACATAAAATTGCAATTTATTTACTGCAGATCCAAAGGAGAAAATTAAGTTTGGCTTTTCATCCAGCCCCCAGAATATTACTAACACAAAAAACATAGGGTCCTGAGTAGAGCCCCATTTAATTAATATGCACTGATAAGAACACTTCTATTTTCACCAGGAAAGTGGTTTGGGTCGTCCTGATAACTCAGAGTCCAACTCAGAGTCCAACTCAGAGTCCAACTCTGAGTGTTTCCAAGTATTTTGGGCTCTTACACTACAGTTCATAGAAAAAAGCCAAAATTGCTTTAACACAGCCTGAAAGGTTCAAAACGGCAATTAAAAAAATGACTAATTTCTCTGGCATAGAACCTCGCAGAATAAAAATTCAAAAAGCATTTTGTAGCTCTCCACAAGTTTGACTGAGATAGCCGTATTGGTTTTCTCAAAAAACTCATCCTGAACTGTTTTCACTGTCAATTCATTAGAGGCCATTGTAGCAGCCCAACTATGTTGCTCATTTCTCTGGCATAGAACATCAAAGGACAAAAAGAAAAAAGAAAAGTGCATTTTGTAGCTCTTATCAAGCTCAACAAGTTTGATTGAGATTGCCTTGACACCTTGCCTTTAAGAGAGTGTCTGGCCCATACAGTGTCTGCCAAGAAAAATTCTGGCCCTTGGACAAATGTAGTTGAAGACCCCAGCTCTATAGCAATATCATGGGTCAACTGCTTAAAGTATACCCAGTTATTTTTGAAATAAAAAGAATTGTTGGACTAAAAGTGTAGTCAGTGGGATAGTGAACTTGACTAAGTACAGTGAATTTCTTATTGCCTACAAAGCCTACATTTACACTAAAGATGGCTGTATAGAAACAGTTGTTAAAGTATGTCTATTTTCTGTTTATAAAATGAACCAACATTTTGAATGATATTTCTACATACTATACTCGGGTATTCTGCAATCTTATTATACTCCCATTTGATTGTGTTCAGGTGATGATCATTGACGGCCATCTGCTCAGATCTGACCCTGCGTCAGTTATGGACGAACTTCAGAAGTTCCTTGGTGTCAGCCCCCACTTTAACTACTCCCAGGCCCTGACGTGAGTTACTATTGACCTGCTATGTCCATGTGTAAGGGCTTTCTGTCTGCCTGCAGCTTTCAAGGCTAAATCTGTGTGAACACTGACATCTACTGGTGATGAGCTGCATACTCAACTGGCTTTGTCTTAGCCAGTGTATGAAATTGTTATCACATTTCTTTTATGCACTGTTTGAAAAAAATTAAATACTTTTGATCACTTATTCAATAATCATTATTTTTCTTTATTTTTACACTGAGTAGATTTTCTATGATTTAAAAGAGAAAGGGGAAAATACTTAAACTCAAGTAAAGTCAATGAATTTTTAAATCTGAAATTCAAAGTGGGTAGCTGCAATCTGAAGGTCCTGGGTTTGAGGTTTGGAATAGTATTAGTAGTACATGTAGTAGGACATGTAGTAGTATATGTTTCTGTGCACTTGTTGTGACGTAACAGTACTTTTAATTGAGTAATTGACTTTTTCCATTTTTGCTTTTTTGTCATCTGGGTCCTCCTAAAGAAAAATTGCATTTGTTACCAATTTTACATTAATTTTATATAAAGTTGAATAATTTACACCTCATCCCAGTATGCTAACAATACATTAAAATTACCATCACCACATGCTAAACGTCATATTTCTGAAGCTCTTTCACAAACATGTCAATAGAATTAGCCTCTCCTCTTGACAGTCTCTTTCTAGTCAGCGGCGGATGGAGACGCTGTGTGTGACCTTTAAGTGGAGTTGAGATGAGTGGTAAACTGTTTACTTCTCAAGCACCACTCATCACACAGCAATCTGCTCATGAGTCTTCAGCTCTCCAGACAGGGACATCCAGGCTGTCGCAAACACACATGCATACAAATGGTTTGCAAAGAGATTCATTTTGACAGAATAATAAGGAAGGTGTCTGCAAGTGTGAGTGTGCATTTTGGCTAAAGGCCGAGTTACACAAAAGCCTAATCTTCCTTTTCTCTTCTCATTCTGGGGACATGGCAGCGGCCTGACAGATCCTCTACACTGCAGCCCATTTATTTAATCCCCTTTTCCTTTCTCTCCCCTGTGCTGATGGAGACCTACTTAACTCCTCTTCTCTCTTCTTTAGTAAACCACTCATGCATACAGATAAGGAACAATATTTGTGTCTTTCATTAAGCCCTTTTTCTTAAACGAGTGGCAATTAGCAACAGTAATGGCTAAGGATCAACCAATGCCGTCACAGAAAGTCTCCAAGCCAATACATATTCTTAAAATGTGGAGAAATTTGCAATTATATTCGAAACCTGACAACATATGCAGCCAAGAAACTCTGATAACCTCCTGCTACACTCAAGAGACAATTATTCTATCAGTGTGAATCAGAAAATTTTTACAAGATTTGAAGTGAATAATAAAAAGTTGTATAATGATATACCACCAAAGAATGGCAGTGGTATTATATAATGTTATTTTCTTTAAAAAAAACAGATTAGTATAAAAGAGTAATAAAAGGGCTACTGCAATCACAAGAGGACAAGCTAGTGTACTCTTTGTGCCAGTTCCAAGCCTGGATAAATGGGTTAGGTCAGGAAGTGCATCTGGTGTAAAATCTATGCCAAGTCAATATGTGAATCAGGGCAGGCAGTGGTGAATAAAAAATACATAAATATATCAAAAACAAGGAGCAGACGAGAGAGAGTCCAGCGCAGAAAAGTTTATTGCATGACACAACAAACGGAGCTCATGTCCAATCCCCACAAAAGCCCCCGAGCTCCTCCAGACATGATCTTTTATACTTTTTTGATAACACTAATTTTTACATGTCCTTGAAAATAACCAATTATTATTTGTCTAGACAGTTTTGTCTACTCAAATTTAATTTGTAAACATACATATTGGCTCATCCCAACTGAAATGGTGCCAACCCCTGCACCTGCTGTGGACGCTCAGTTTGCAATGTCCACAAAAGTTCATCAATGTCATTATTATGGAGTTATATAAACAGTTAAGTAGTGGGAATGTACAACCCATGATGTTGGGAACCTGTGACACATTATGTTATGGTCCCCTTTGTTCTGATGTCATCAGCATTTAACCACACCCACTAAACTGCATCTCCTAGTGGCAGTTACACTAAACTACAATCAGGAACCAAATTAAACTCTATCCCTCTGTGTGTGTTTTATCTTATCTAGAGTGAGGCCCCGTGTGTTTCCCTCACAGTTACAAAGTTGCACATTTCTCAAAGAATGCATCATGAACACATTACATTATCATGACACTGCAAACACTCACAGCGCTGAAGTTTTTTACTATAATGAATATGTGAAGCTTATATGAAGCTTGATTATATGTACAACCAGCAAAATGTGAATAACATCCATAAATTACTCAAAGCTTGAGTGTACCTTCAATACTTAGCATAAAACCATAAGAAAACCAACCCTCGGTGTTACCAGTCTTACAATGACCTAAAGTAAAAATGTTTATAGCTTTTTTTTTTATTTATTTTATTTTTTTTTATTCATTAACCTCTTCAGTCCCTGGACCCAAAAAGTTTGAGAACCCCTGCCTTTGAAATCTGGGTTTGAATACAGCTCGGTTTGATTTGCTCAATGTCATTTCCCTGTCTCACCCTGATTCATGTCTTATCTAAACTGTAACTGTCAAGCAGGTTCGAAGAGCCTGAACAACTACAAAAACTGTACTGAAAACATGTTGACAGTGCTGTCTGACAACAGGAGACAGCTTTACTTTAAACCACAGTTGCCTAAAAGAATGTACAAGCCACTGTACTATTTCTATGTACTACTGTGTTCTTAGGTATTCTTCTTTTCTTAGGTTTGACCCTCAGAAAGGCTTCTGGTGCCAACTCCTTGAGGGAGGAAAGACCAAATGTTTGGGGAAGAGCAAAGGCAGGAAGTATCCTCCAATGGAGCCAGAGGTATGCATCTGTAACAATAATGCATTGAATAAGACATAGATGAACGAGAACAGGAGGATCTGCAGGGACAGGGCACAGTAACCCCAATTCTGTATATAATATTTCCCATAGGACGAAGGCCCAACAGCCAATCAGGCCATTTCAACTTCATTATGAAATCTCAAGAGTGACAAAGCAGCCACAAGCAGGAGATATGAGATCAGGGCTTGAGAAAGTGAAAATACGATCCATAAATCTTTGTCATTGAGATTCCACTACAGCAAGAATCACAAATTGAATCACACACTTTTACAAACATATGTGAAAGCCATCCATCTTCCCAAGTCTGATTGGACATGCTAAAGGGCCAGGGTGTTACTTATGAAGAATGGGAGAAAAGCTTAGGGAGTGATAAAGGATCTTATGGTTTTGTTATGTTTTAATGAGCAACACACGTAAGCCGAACTCTCCACAATAGGTGCACTTTAGCAAATTAAAATACTGTGGTATAGTGAATTGATTTTAGTAGTTCAGTTGAAAATACACATTTTTAAAATAATTTAATGATTTTAATTAAGATTAATTTGGCTTACAGTTAATGAAAATTTAGATTCATAAAATTAGAATACTGTAATATAATTTAACATAATCTCATAATCACAATTTAAACTTACTCTATGGACTATTATTTTTAGTTTTCTGAATTAAATAACTGAAATAATTAACTTTTCTGCATTATTCTGATTTCTTGACGTGCACCAGTAAGTAACAGGTAATAGGCTTATAAGCATGAATATGGATTTTTTTCATCAATTAAAAAACATTTCTGAAGGCTGACAGACCCATTATGGCCTTGACTTGCTTAATGAATGAATCAACTGTATAAAGTTATTTTATTAGATCAGGATGGATGGCAGATGGAGGCTAGGAAACCCTTTTTATGAGCTATGATGTTAATATTTTCAGTAGTATGATGCTATAACCACAAAAACTTTGAGTGAGTGATTCATATTGTCACGTTGCTCTGAGCTTCAACACATCTTAATGTTTTATGACTTTCTGCTTCCATAATTCCTCAATGACCTCTTTCTGCTCTTCTTGTTGTCATCACTCCTGTAACATTTCCTTGTACACACCATCTTCCTAGAGCCTGGTGCATTCACTTCCTCCTTTTGTGTTGTTTCTGTATCTATAGGCCCGTGCATATCTGTCCCGGTACTACAGGGAGCACAATGTGGAACTGTCCAAGCTGCTGCATCGCCTCGGTCAGCCGCTCCCCTCCTGGCTCAGGGAGGAGCTACAGAAGGTCAGCACTATTCACAAACCCAGACAGAAATCACAATTCAAACTACACTGCAAGTCACTTTAATTTTTACGTATTGATTTGTATCATTAAATAAGATAAATTTTGCAATACCAAAAACAATATATAGCAGGGGTATCCAAGCCTTGCGACAGATTCAAGAATGTGGAAAAGGGCAATTTTTTCCTTTTATTCCTCTTTTCACAAATTAGACTTGACAAGTCACAAGCTTCTGTTCCCCACTCACTCATATCATATTCACAACAGAAGGACAGCAAGAAGGTCCCGGGTTTGATTCCCAGACCGTGTGGGGACCGCCCACTGCTCCTTGCCCCCAGTGGTATTGAAGGACGGATCAAATGCAGAGAACAAATTTCCCCACAGGGACAATAAAGTATTCCTTAACCATAACACATTAATTTTTCCCATTTTCATGGCAACCATTGCATCTATAAATAAACAGAATTAAATTAAATTACTTTTTTGTATTTTTGCTTTCCCCTCTTCCCCATCCCACTTTCTCTTGCTGGAACTCTTTTCTTAAGGTTAGATAACCTTTGCGTCCATGCGGCAGGGTTAACAGGTCAAGTCCAGGAATTTACCCAGGAGCAGTTGACCTTCAGATGCATTGTCTGCAGCCTCAGAATGGACACTGAGGTGGAGACGGGCGTATTGTGTGCCTTGGGCCATGAGGAAGCTGAGGAGCTGCTGCAGAGAAGTCCAAACTGCACGAGAGATAGTGGACTCTTAAAATGATGGTGGCTCTTAAATGGGACTCAAATAAAGAAGGATAAAGTGAACTACTGTATAAGAGGTGCATGGAGCATTGGTAAAATCTCCAAAAGTCTGCAGTGATATGGACTATATTTTCTTTGAAGCCACCTTTAACTTATGAAGCCAGGACAGCGCTGGTCAGCTGTGCGTGGTTCCCATTTAAGATGACTTTGCACTAAGTTCTGTTTCATGTTCCAAGACAAAACACAGCACCTGCGTGTTCTCCTGTTTAAGTTTCCTCCACAAAGGAAAGACTGAAGGATACAAGTGCACAGGCTCAGGGCGAGTTCATGCTGTTTTTTTGTGATACTCATTGTTTATTAAGATCCTTTCTGGTAGTTGTGTATACCCTCACAGATGTCACCAGAGGCTTTTGTTGAACACTAAATGAGTCACTGAACTAAGATGGGTCGCCATACAGGTGAGCTTGAGTGCTTTTAGGCACTGAAAAGTTTGTTGGCAGTAACGTAACCAAAACCAGCCCAATGCAAAAGGCACCTAATTCCAGGACTCAGAAGTAGCCAATCAAGTCAGCTTTTGTTTTGTTTTATTAGTCAAGTTTTTCCCGAAAATTCTTTCCTTTTTGAACCAGTGGCCTACATTGTTTAGCATCAATTTGAATGCAAAACACCTAAGTGTAAAACACAGAAACCAAAATGAAATAAAGATTATATCTGACAGCAGAAGTTTTGTTATTCTCTTCATTAAAAACCCATGTCTCACTCTTCCCACCGTCAAAATGAAAGCTGCATGTAGAGTAGTCGGGCAGTGTTTTCTTTTTTTTAAATGTTTTACATGTTCAATTGTATTTGATGAATGAATTCAGCTGTGAGAATATGGTCTAAGAAGGTAGTCACATAAAGCCTGAACATTTTGATGTATAAGAAAATATAACAGGATCTTTGGGCCCAGAGTCTAAATGCTGTATTGTAGGAAAGAGCAGTGCAACAAAGGTTAGCAAAGACAAACTGCAGTTCTTGGTAAGTGGTTTAAAAGGAAAGCAGATAAGGAAATAACGCAGGATTGGACCCCACAGACCAGCCTTTGCATTATCTATTGCCACGTCACAACTTTTCCTTTCTTGGACCACTATTGATAGATACTGACCGCTGCAGACTGGGAACACCACACAAGAGCTACAGTTTTGGAGATGCTCTGACACAGTTGTTCAGCCATGACAGTTTGGCTCTTGTCAAACGCACTCAAATCCTACAATCAGTCACATTTTGTTGTACTTTGTAACACTTATAACATCACTTAATGACAGTAAGGCAGGTGATCATAATGCTTGATCAGTGTGCATCCTAAATACTGGAAAATGCTTCTTAGTTCTGAATGTAATTGCTATAGGTCACCAATAGAGTGTGCTCTTATTCTGCAAAATACAGTGGCACGCAAAAGTGCCACAAAAGATGCCTCAGCTTTTTTCCTTTATTGTTGTCTTACAACCTGGAATTTAAATGGATCATTGAGAGGTTTATGTCAGTCTCTTGACATCTCATGACAACAATTATGAATTTTTTTTTATTGTGAAGCAAATTAGAAATATGATAGAACAACAGAAAAGTTGTGTACAAAAGTATGTACCCCTTTATAAAGAGGCCCCTAAATGAGACCCCCAGAAGTCACAGAAATAGTTAGATATGGTTGGCCTGACTGCAATTCAACTGTCATTATGCCACAAAACAAAATTTAATTCATCATTGCAACATGTAGAAGATAAGGAACCACACCAAACCTGCCCAGAGAGGACCATCTAAAACTCACAAACTGAGCCAGGAATGCATTCATCAGAGAGGCAACAATAAAACCAAAGGTGACCCTGAAAGAGCTGCAGAGCTCCACAGCAGAGACTGTTGTATCTGTCCACAGGACCACTCTGAACCATACACTCCACAGAGCTGGGCTGTGTGGAAGAGGGGCCATTGCTTGAAGAAAATAATAACAAAACATGCTTTGTGTTTGCCAAAAGGCACGTGGAAGACTCCCCAAACACGAGAAGGTCCTCTGTCCAGATACAATTAAAATGAGCCATCAATGAAAGATGCTATGTGTAGCACAAACCTAGCACCTGACTGTGCCCCTCTCTAAAGTGAAGCCTGATGATGGCAGTGTCCTGCTGTGGGGATATTTGTCATTGGTAGGGACTGGGAAACTGCTCAGAACTGAAGGACTGAAGGATGGAGCTAAACACAGGACAATTTTTGTAGCAAATTACTCAAACTGTGCTGTACAATGCATCCAACCTGAAGGAACTTGAGGTGTTTTTAGATAAAGAATGAGCACAAATTCCAATGATTTTATGAACCAAGCTCATAAACACTTATGCTAGAAACATTGGAGCTGAAAGTCCTTCAGAAGGTGGTTCTACAGAGGACTAACGTGAGGGGGTAAAGACTTTTGCAGGCTCAAGTTTTCTTTTCTGTCATATTTCTAATTTGCTTCACAATAAAAAAAATTTCAGTTCATAGTTGTCATGTGATGTAAAGTGACTGACATGAACCTCTCAATGATCCATTTAAATATTCCCAGTTGTAAGGCAACAATAAAGGAAAAATGCTAATGGGGTCAATTACTTTTGCTTGCCTCTATACATTGACAAAAGTGCATTCATGTTTTAATATATAATAAATTCTGGGGTGTTCATGCTTTCCCTCCATGTCCCAGGTGGCCAAGGTTATAAAACATGTATTACATAAAAATAAAAAGTCTCATGAAGAAGAACAAAAACAACATAAATTAAGAACATCTGTCATTTCTGTTGCCAGTGCTTCATATCTAACATATCGTGCGTGGGTGTGTCTGCATACACACAATCGGACACTTTCATAGTCAGGTATTGAAAGCCTTAAATTGTTGATCTACTGATTCTTTTTAGTGAGGTGACAATGCGGCTTTTATTTATTGCCTCATTTCAGGTTGAATAAACATAGCATAATGACAAGTATAGATAGAAGTAACAGGACAATGTGAGCGTATTAAAATATTACTCTACAAAGTCAATAAACAGAAGAAGACAGTAGTGAAGTGCTGGTTTTATTCAAGTGTATCAGATTGTCTCTTGAAGTATGGATCATAAAACTTGTACATATATAAATTCCTGTAAGACAACTTGGACAAGTCAGTAATACTTATAATATCTATAATACTGCTGTGTGCTTTATTTTAACACTTTTGTCACCTGTCATTATCTGCAAACATGTAGCAGCACAAAGATGGATGAGCACCTGAGTCATGGTTAAGACCTGTAATTTACTCTTGTAAAAAATAGAAAATATTTGTGTCAGTACACACAAGGAGCATGTCTGTACCCTGTGTAGGCATGCAAAAGTATTGTGTTAGCTAATACACTATGGTCCCTTTAACATTTAATACTCACCTGTAACATGGAAGAAAAAAAATCACAATGCTTGAATAACAAATTAAAGGCATAGTTCTGAAAAAGGGTACAGTACAATAATAAAAGTCACAAAACACAAATATGAGTTTTTGCAATAATATTCAACACGATTCACAAAACAGTTATGATTAAATTAATAAAATAAGTGCTAACAATAAACAATACATGCCATTTTCTTTACAAAAAAAAAAAACAGGAGTAAAAGTCTACCGCTCAGCTTATGTGACAAAGTAATAAGGTCATGACATCACCACTGAAATGACCAATCAAGTAAACCGTGTGAGTTTGTACTGAGGTTTTCTGTCCATCCTTTACCTCTGCTGTGTGCCGTTCCTGTCAGTCTGTCCCATCAGCTTGTGTATCCAGGAGCTGAAGGCGGACACTTTGGTGTACACACCTGGCGACTGCTGAGTCCTGCAGGCCAGACCCCAGGACGTGACCCCATAAACAACCCATCCCCCTCCTGGCCTCTCACACACCAACGGGCCCCCACTATCACCACGGCAACTATCCACGCGCTTTTCGGCCTGGGAGCTCCCCGCGCAGAGCATGCGGCTGGTGAAGGCGCCGTGGAAGTGCTGCTGGCAGTGGCGGCGCGGGAGCAGCTCCAGGGGGGCCTGCTGCAGGGTCTTGGAGTATGAGCGACCTGAGAGACAACAAGAACAAAGTCTGAGGTCAATGTATTTTAAAAAATTGTGTTCAGGTGCATTGGTAAGAATTTGGATTTGTAAATTACACATACAGTATAAAAAAGCTGTTTGTGTCCAGCAAATAGTGGTGGGAGAGTTATCAACATGTAAACAGTTTGGTCAGTTTCACAACATACTACTACTAGAGTACAACTACATTGTAATTCTTAAAGTACTTACGCCAAAAGTACTAATCTTACTTAAAATTCACATCACAGCAAAAAAACTGTACTTTTACTGCTACTATTATTACCAGAATTAGTGCTACTAACACCACTACTAATACTGCTCTCATTACTCATATAACTACTATTGCTGCTACTATTACTACTGCTAGTTTTATTACCTTTAGTACCAAGGTAAAAAAATACTTTATAATGCTTTAGAGAACGTGCTTGTGTAATATGTACTTTTTACTCACCTTTTACACCTACTAGTCACAACATATTTATTAATAGTTTTGCAACAATAGTAGGGTAGATTAAGATAACATATTGTACAATCATTTTGTACATCTTCTTACTCAATGCCTGTCTGCATTTCATGATCCCACGAGAAATTGTGAAACCTGCTGCTAGTCTTTTGTATTTAGAAGGGGTACGTGCACTCTGCGTCATAGCACAACTTGAGTTTTCACATTCTTATCTACGGTATTTTTGAAAGGTGATTTATTTCCTTGCTATCAGAATACAAAAGATGTCAACAACCAATGAAACACTTACTGTCTTCTTCCTTGTGTGCTAAATGGTAATTACTGGAAGCTAAAACATTGAGCTCCATTGACTTTATGCTATTATGGGAAAAAAAATCTCAGTGGCAACCACTTGAAACAATTTTCTTTTTTGCCTACAAAATGTTTATTCTTTACATGAATTCTTTGAAACAATTTGATATGAATTATTGTATTCATTTATTATACAATATATGACATAACAATTACGAATGCAACTAATGATTATTTTGATAACTGATTAATCTGTCAATTACTTTTTCAATTAGTCGATTAATAATTGGAAAGAGAAGTATGAGTAAAATGGTTAAAACTTGAGGTGTTTTATAGTTTTTGTTAAAAATTGGTGATAATGCTACCAAAAATCACTTAAGTTTTACAAAATTAAATCAGACAAAGCTACAAGCATGCTTCTTGAAGATGTTTATATATAGCATATATACAAAAAATATAATCTGTAATACATATATGATATTTTTAAAACACAAAATGTACATTGTTTTTAATTGTTTACTGCTCTATCTAGATAATAAAACCTTCTCTCGCAGAACATGGCATGTGTCAGAGTCTATTAAATATCCCAGTTAGCGATTATTCAATTACTAAATTAGTTGACGATTATTTCATATAATCAGTTATAATCAATTATTCCAATTAGTTGTTGCAGCCCTAATAACAATTAGGTTGGTTTGTCTGAATGCTATTAAAAACAATACACAAGATGTTAAAGAGTGCCAGACTTGTCTGTCTTGTCACACACAAAGCCCAACTAAACAAAAGAACTAAACAAAAGAAACTTCCTCATACTTCCTTAACTGCACACAGTTTTGATTTTCAAAGTTTACATCTTGTTTGCTATAGAAGCAACAAATTCCGTACCGAACAAATGGGCCGACCTATTGGTGCATAGTTTAAATAAAGTCATCATTAGAGGTCCAACGGTTGTCCCCGCTGTCCTACCTGTGTCTCCCCAGCCAGTGATGTGACAGTTGCTGGCCTGTTTGAGCACCCTCTCCTTCCTCTGAGGCAGACATGCAGGGAGGACATGGCGGTTAAATGAAACGCACTCCCCCGGCGCGTGGCCCATCGCCCCCGGTGCCAGTCGCACTAGGGCAATGTCGTAGTCGTTGCTGTTAGCGTGGTAGCTGGGATGGAGAACAATCTGATCCACACCGTACTCCTCCTCGTATTCTTCAGGGACAAGAGAGTGGTAGTCCCCAACTCGCACTTTGTACTCCCTTGTGCCGTTTCCATACCTGCACATAAAACATGACAAATTAACATGTGAAGTGTGCAAACAGGTCATAAACATCATAAAAGTGGTCTTGTTTTACATTTTCTCCTGAGAATAAAAAAAACATTTCATTTATGAAAGAGTCAGTATTGTGCACCGACCACAATATAGTGAAGGACTTTCCCTAATTACAGAACAATAGTCAGGACTTTCCACCTTAGCAACAATGTAAATACCTTGAAAAGATTCTGTTAATCCCCAACTAATTCAAGTATTAAATGGCTTATAAAGGACAAATAATGTGTACACGTATAATACTTAAAACAAGCCAAGAGTGAGCAGATTATCGGAATATTATGAAACAAGCTATGAACAAGTTTCTGTGTCTAATTATAACAGTTTCCAATAAGGCTTTCTGACCTGAAAATGCCAAAAGGTTTCTGGCATTGTGGGCCACAATACACAAAGAGGTACCAACTTCTCAGGAGTACTTACTACAAGGAAATAGATACCCAATACTAACATATGAAAGGCATCTTTTAATGACTGGCTGGTGATAACTTCAAGCACATAATTATGTTTTACACACCGGCAATCTTGAAATAGATTGAAGTGCACTGTACTTGTGTTGTTGACGCCAAGCTGTAAAGCCAAATGATAAAAATAGATTTAAGAGTGCAGAGTGTGACCACTGGCCTTAAGTAACTTCTGTGAGGACTACCAATGGTTAATGGTAATAGGGGTCATATGATAGTGTGAGAGTAAAGGACAATTGCAGCTAGTTTGTTTATGACTGTGTGCTATTTTGTGTCTCTGTTTTGAGTTTGGTTACTAAATCAGAAAGTTGGAGTGCACAATGGCAGGATTGCACTCCTGACTCAGAAAAGAGATCATGCATGGGATCCCTGAGCTGGTCAACTTCAGAGCTCTGAGTCTGCAAGTCTTCCCTACGTACATTCACTTCTTTTTATAGTCCTAAGGTATATACTGTTTAGGTGAACTGGTGAATTGTCCATAGTACCATGATGGGTGAGCTGCAACTAACTGGACACTGACCGGGATGTAACCTGCCTCTGTTGTAGGCTCCCATGACCCCAAATACTGTAAATGAATCAGAAAGGTTACAAAACAAAGGCAGAAGTCTCTGGCCTAGTTTATAATAGTGTTCTGGCTTCCACGCATCCAAATACCTTTTGAAGTAGTCATTGCCAAAGAAAACAGCTCATACAAAGGCAGATAATTTGACAGGTGAGAAATGACAAGTGGAACATGATGATTGCTCATAATGTCTAAAAAAAACAAACATGCAAAAGTCTTGCCTGGAAATTCCAGACTCACCGCTGGTCGCCATAGAATCAATTCGATTTCTAGCGCGGAGCAAACGGGCAGCGGAGTTAGCCAATCAGAAAATGGCGGACGTGACGTTAACAAAGCGACAAGAAAGTAAGCAACGCGAAAACATTTTTTTTTATTTTTATAAAGGCTTCTAGTGCTGCAAGCTGCTGTGGTTTTAATGACTCGATATGTTTGTGGTAATTTAAAAGGGAGTTTACCGCTGAATGAAACAAACTCGGCTCCTCAGTGCGCCACCTTGATTGTTGTTGTTGCGGACGCTGCTCGCGAAGAACACGTGACTTAAATAAGCGAATCAAAATGCACGGTACGGTTGGGATTTGAGGAAACCACTGCGGACGGCGTGGTGACCAGACTGATATTTCTCTGTAGAATAATACAGAGACATATCAGTCTGGATTTTCCAGGCAAGCAAAAGTCACCTCCCTGTATTTGTCAGTGTTTGTGTTCTTTTGTAACTGCGAATTAGGGAAAACAATATACACATAAAACACAGCTAACAAAACATTGTATACGCATACCTGTTAAATAATATCTGTCTGGCTCTAGAAGGGATAATAAAAAGCTTAAATGATTTTCTGAATGACTTGTTCCTACTGTCGCATGGATCTAGCAGGATTAATTAAATAATTTCTGGTAATCCAGAGATATTGTACTTAGACTCATAAATGTTATTGCAGACTGTGTGGTGATTGCGGTCACAACTTTCACATTCTTCATGTCCACAGCCTGTCTCTGTTGTATTCATCATCTTTTGTTTAAGTTCAAAATTCCCACTAGCTTCTCTGTAGTATGCATTAGGTGAATGACTGCCATTGTTGGCGCCATATGGAGCCTTTATATAAAAAGAATAAGCCATTTCCTGCCAGCTGCACTATATCTTCAGCCAAATCACACACTGATTGACCAGTACATAATCAGTTAAAATACACTCCAACATGCAACTAATATGGTCTCAGCTATACATTGCGGTGTTGTGCATTTGACCTTTTGAAGCAGTGTGCCGACGTGAGCACCCAGCAGGTATCAATTAGCGTTGCCCCACACACCAACCTCCCGTCTCCACGAGATCCTCGCAAACGAATCGCAGCCTGCCATGGCCAGCCCCCTCTATAGATGCAAACAAGCACACAGCGTTAAAAATGCCTTACAAAATGCAATTAGTCATCTGTAACCACAAAGCTATTGAACTTTTTGGCACTTGGTTTGTACTTTGCATTATGTCGGTATGTGGCATTAATTTGCTTTGAAAATGTGTATATTATTTCATATTGATATGGCCCTGACTGCTCATCAGTGTGTGATATAAATCCCATGGCTTACCTCAAAGAGTTTTCCCCTCCTATTATTCGGCGTTGGCGTTTATGTATGAGCTTCAGACCGCAAATTGAGCTGACAGGATCTGACCGAGACAAAAGAGAGTGTGGGAAAATGATGATTGTTATACCATACATTTGGGTTCAGGTAGTGCTTTTATGAAATATTAAGACTTCTGCCAAATGTGCCTAATTGTAAATAAACATAAATAAACCAATGGTAAAATACACGTGAATTCAACAAAGTGTGGGTTCCTTAAAAAATCCTAAAGGTTAATAGATTTCTCAGACCAAACACTCATCTGCTTTGGTTTGACTTTCTGCAGTGTGTGGAAATGTGAAATGGGGATGGGGAGTCCATTTAGCAAAAGCACATGTGCAAGTAACAGATATGAGTCTGCCCCGGTGTGTGTGACAGACAGGGTGAAGTAATAACATAACTTAGTTCGTTTTACCATCTGGACATACAGTATACAGACTGAGGCTCCCCCATGTCAGCTCTCACCAAAAGTCCCATTTGTCACATACTGTTTGGTTTCTCATCCATTTTTCAAAACGTTTAGAAGTGTTTTATACACATAGAAAACATTACTCCATTGCAGCAAATACATCACCTTTGGCTTCATAACTCTTTAAAGAATGGTTAGGGTTTGTATGAATGTGCCAATTTAAAATATCTAAATAGATGGGATAAGATGGGAAGTTTCACCAAAACAAGTACAAAGTGAAAGTTATTCAAAGTAGTACCTTTCGCTGCAGTGGCACTAACTATGGTCGCCCGGTGCTTTCATTCACTGTACCATGAGTTTTAGGTGGATTTTAACTTGTTGGTGGTGGTCGGGTTTTGACTTTCAGACCTGGCAACCCTGGGTGACACCTTGATCTAATTGAGTATCTTGGTATCTTTCCTTTTGTTTTTCCTTTCTGCGGTAGCCACAGCAAATAATCTGCCTTCAAGCATGTAGTAATACACATACTGAGTTAGCACAAGTTTTATGTTGTATGTCCACTTCATTTATCTGGGTTTGGGACCAGAATGAAGAGCACCTCTTGTGACCTCTTGTGGTTGGATTGTTTAGGGCAATTTCTATAATCAACAACTTCAAATACATTCATTTCGGCTTTTCCCATTTGGAGTCACCACACCAGATAATCTGCCTCCTGGTGCAGTGATAAAGTTGTATACAGGATACAATTATTTAAAAAATTTAAAATATGCTGCTTTATCTGTAAAAAGGTTTTAGATAAATATCTTATTATTGTACATCTCTCTCTAACTCAAGCTGCATACTGTGTCCTCAACTTGCAATAAAAACAACAAGACTGACCTTTCACCTCTTTATAGTGGTGCTGCAGTTCAGCATAGTTACAAATGACCCCTGCATCCTCGCTGTGACGACAGTTGTGTGTCCCGGGAGTCTGTTTGATGCAGTCGGCCAGCGAACGTTCCTCACCACTGCATTTTACATTGTCAACGTGGATAGGACCGGTTCCTTCACCAAAGTATGCCATCACACGGGCCTTTGCAACGCCGCTGATAAGCACAGGCAGAAAAAGTAAAACAAGGAAACAGGAACTAAATTAAAGTTATGGTTTATTGTCAAACAAAACAGAATATATGTCACCATTTTGTCTTTTGCCTTAAGTTTAAATAACAAACATGCAAACCTGTAGCCAAGTCTTTGAATAGAGACTTTGTTGCAGGGAATTTAATTAAGATTAGCAGATAGCTGATTAGGAAGAGCTCACATTTCCTCAGAGGGGCTTGGTAAATGGCAGGTCGTGTTTCCCTGTCCATCCACAGGGAACCTTGTGTCTTAAATTGAGACATACGTAACTTTGAGACAGTTTCCCCAAGTATCTCCCTGAGCGGTGCTTCATGTAATGAGTAAACCAGCACTGGGAACAAAGCCTGAAGTCTGACATCAAGCATTAGCACTACAACATCACTCAAAAATGCAATATACGTTTCAGCCACCAGTTAAGTGAGGGAAGTGTAGTGCTTTCACAGAGCACTCATGTTACAACTACTATTGCAAAAGCAGAAGCATTAAGGACATATTCAATGCTGTACACAGTTTTTTAAGGCAGAACTGTGTGGTTATGTGTGAGTAATTGTCTGTTTGTTCAACTTTTCCAAAAGTTGTTGTCAGGTCAATATCACTGTAAACAAGCTCTCACCCTTTGCAGCTTGGCATGTATGTAATGACTTTTCTCCACATCCACTGTGAGATAGAGTGATAATGCTAACATAACTTTTGCACACCTCGAACACGCCCCTCTTTCCTGAGAGTTACATGCGCTCCAGATGTGGCTTTCATCAAGCCACAGATGTGCCGGAGTATAGAGGATGATTATTGAAGGAGTACCTAGTGTAGGAGAGTGACATAAGAATGAATGATGATTATTTTTGTGACACTGTGAGGCCCTCTTTGTCACCTTCAAGTCATTGTTTTGGAAAACATGATGGGGGTCTCAGAGGGAAGAGATAATGGGATACAGAACGGATCAAATGAGGTAGTCTATTTTGCCTCAACATTGTGCACGTGTCATTTGCATGTTAGGCCTACCCTTTAGATGAATGTTTATCTTGGCTCTGGGACAAGGGCAGAGTTAAAACCCTATTATGAAGGTAGATCAAGTGTACCTAAAGCCTGCTCAAAAGATGATTACACAATTTTTTCTATAAGTCTGGAACATGCTGAACAACTGTTTCTATTGTTAGCCTGAAAGGCTTTAATGATCAGTTTTGATGTCCAGGGATTGCAAAAAGGAGGGCAGTCCATTTTCAACTCAACGCCAAATCATAGACTTTTCATATGCAACCTTAATACAAACCCAATTCCTAAAACATTAGGACAATGTGTAAAATGTATTAATTAATACATTAATTAATGTTATTATTATTATTATTATTATTATTATTATTATTATTATTATTATTATTATTATTATTATTATTATTATTTCACTGATTGACTGATTGGTTCTTTTAATGTTACATACCTGTACCCCAACTGACGACACACAACTTCGGCATCATGGTCACTCCATCCATCATCACAAACAGTTCCCCACTGACCAGACAGGTACACCTCCACCCTGCCTTCCCCTGGACTTTCCCCTCCCACCAACCTTATTTGCATTCCTGGAAACATATTCATACATACGCATTACTTTGACAAACTTGAGGCATGAAAGAAAGACATTCAACACCTGCTCACATAAAACCTGATGTTCAGTTAGCACATGCTCTCAAGTTTCCAACACCAGAAGCAGCTCACACACCTGCCTTTTTACAAGACAGAACCTGAAACTCTTCATTCTACTGTCACTGTTTTCCACACTCTCTTTCGATCAAATAATCCATCTTCACTTGACTTTTCAGAAAGGCCCAGATGTGTACAAGAAAAGCTATGAAGTGTGTACATTTTCCACATGTGGTAATTTTCACTTTACTTTAACTTGCCAAATGGACTGAGATTTTGCAGTGATTGTGCCACCATTTCCTCCTTGCATAAGCAAACAACAAGAGGTTACAAAGAGTTCACAACGTCTTATGCCTTTGATTTGATGCTTTGTGTACCACAATAAATAGCTACATTTTAGAGGAAGGACAAAGTAATAGTGGCGAGAGATGTCTGCAAGCAAACTGTGGGAATGTTTGCCTCAAAGTTAGTGTTGGCAATTCAGGAAATGCCCCTTTTTTCTTCTGTCTTAAAAACATAAACAATTGCGTCCCATCTCACAGAACACTCCTATCTCCTATATATTGATGCAAAGAAACACACACAGACTTCACATCTGTGTAATCTCTCCAAAAGCAACACATACTCATCTTTCTTTATCGTCAACAACTAATATGCAAAAACTCTATAAATAACCACACAGTGTTGTTATTTGATAATCCGTTGACAGTGTAAGTAGCAGTGAGGCTCTTGTGACATAGTTCTTTGGATTAATTCCATGCTAAAGCAGCAAAACAAAAAGGATTTTGGCTGGAGGAGATGAAATCAGAGCTAGTACTTGCAGCTCCATACTCACACAACTTTACTGGTGTCTTGGCACTAAAAATAGCAGGGGAAATGGCATGACTATTCAGTATCTCCAAATGGGTAAACTATATGTATATGTTACAAAGACTAACTGAAAATGAAGCCTATGCCCTATATCAATATGAAAATAACTCAGCCCTGTCTAACTGAAATGTTAAAAGTTCAAGTATGGAGACAGTATTAGGAACAGTGTAAATGTTTGTACTTTTGTGTCTTACCAGATGGAAAACTGTCCCCATTACGCTCGGGGTTGCAGGCAATGATGACATCTTCATGGTGAGTGCAGTCATGACGCAGCCACTCCTGCTTGTTGCACAGCAATAGGCTGGGTTCTTTTCCAGTGCAGCTCACATCATCTAACACAATGGGACCTGACCCTGTCCCAAAACGAGGGACAGTATTCATGTCTACTCCCTGAGACATGAGAGTCACTCCAAATCTGAAAAAGCCACTAGTTTAAAATGGAATGTTTGACATGTCCATGAGCTGACTAAATATATTTACCTATAACCAAGCTGTCGACACACCACTTGTGTGTTAGAGTCTGTCCATCCATCGTCACACACAGTTCCCCACTGGCCACGGTAGAACACTTCTAAACGTCCCTCGTAACTCCCAGCACCACCAGCTAAGCGAACATTACCATCTAAGGATAATACACAAAAAGTATAGATGAAATGTTTAAGAACACACGCCCACAGAAAATATTGTCCGCCCAGCTCCAGACCAGATATTTTACCTGTGAGGGGGGTACAGGAGACCCCAGCATCTTCAGAGTGCAGACAGTTATGTTCTCCCCAGGCGCTTTTTGGACACTGCTCCAGAGTAAGCTCATTACCAGTGCATTGAACCTCATCCAGCCATACAGGGCCTGATCCTTTACCAAAATGTGCCTGGCCCCATGCTCTGGCCACCCCACTGCAGAAAAGACAGAATTATGCGGAAGAATGTCATATACATAAAAGGGCCCTCAGTAGATATGCCAAATATGCCAAAGCCCTATAGAAGCTCATTTATTTAAGACATTTATTTTTACAATTTTACTTAAGACTTGAAGGTATTAGTCTATTAAATGTATCTTTCAATAAATATATTCAATGGTATTATATATACAGAAACAAGGTGACTCTAGTTGCATGCATAAAAATGCTTACACCAAGTGAAACGTTGCTAAATATGCATATCTCTGTGGTCCTAGAATTCAAGCATAAACAAAGGGGCTGATTCAGAGTCTGACACCCAGATGTTCTTTACTGCTCGCCCTGTTCACTGTGTGTCCAAATGGAGAAAATGCTTGTCATACTTGTAGAGACAGAGGGAGAGATAGAAAGCTGGACACCCACATCAACTCATCAACTTCCTTCTCTGTTTGCTGTTTCCTTTCCTCGAATAATTTTCTTTGTACCATTGGCTTTTTGGAATAATGCTATCTTCACATACAGTATGTGCCCTTTACCTCAGCCCGAGTTGTCGACACACCACCTCGGCGTCACTGTCATCCCATTGGTCGTCGCAAATAGACCCCCACTGGCCAGCGTGGAAAACCTCCACTGTGCCCTCTGACACTGAATGACCTCCAACCAGCCGCATAGGAAGTGTGACCGCTTCTGACACGCACACAGATGTAGATTTGCACAGACAAAACATACTTGTTTGATTTTTTGATTTAGTATGTACATATGTACAGCCAAATATTAAATATACCTTTCTGCTGTGTGCATGTAACTGCTGCAGCCATTGAGCACTCCCCTCCATTCCAAAGAGTCTTGGGACACTGGAGGAGGTCTTGCTCCTGTCCCTGGCAATGGACTGATCTCCAGTGGACTTTAGCCAAGCTGGGACGAGACAGGGGAACAACACGCGCAACACCTGAAAACCTGTAACAGAATTTGTGATTCATACTTAATGCTAATTCAAGAACTGAAATCAACCATTGAGACTGTGGAAAATAGGGAATGAGACAGAGAATTTAGGATTATGATTTAAAACAAGGCGAGGCGAGTTGTAGTCGCTCTGTATATGGGCCTCATGCTCTACCAACTTAGCTATCCCAGAGACAATCGTCACTCATTTTAGTGATTTTGTTGTTAGAACAAAGTAAGCAAAATCATCAGTCTATTTACCTTTCTTAGGAGCTATCAGTGTTTGAACTGCTGTTATAAATGAACAAGTAATGAAATAGTAACTACTGTCTATGTCTATTCTCCGTGCACGTTAAAGAAATAGTTTGCACAGCTTTCAGTAATAGTAAAATTCATTGCCACCAGCTGTCATGTGGTTGACATTTGCCCTCTTCTTCTCAAGCTGGCTTTCAGAGACTCTTGTTTGAATATGCACACAGATGCGTACAAGTCAGCATGCGTGCCAGTGCTGATATTTGCTTCAACACGTGCACCACACAGAACAACACCCCACCCCCTCAATTTAGATTCCTTAAGTGAACTCAAGTTATTAAATTTGTTTATAAAAATCTGTACAACTACCTGCCTGCTTAAGGGCTCAGGTAGTCAGCAATATGTGTACCAGCAACAAGGAAAACAGCAAAAGCAAGAAAGGTATTTGAATACCTCTAGGCATGGGGGCTTTGGAATGTAATGTCAAAAAAACAACAACAAAAAAAAAAAACAGGGAAAAAAGGAGACCTGCAAAAGGTATGTGGAATGTCAGATCATGTAATGCAAAATTCTGACATATTTTAAAGGCACATTTATGCTGATTTGGGCTGCACCTGGGCCTCAACAGGCAGGGAAAGCCAGAAGAGAAGTGCCATGCCTGTGTGCTCTCTTACCCTTTACCCAGCTGTCTGCAAACCACAGCAGCGTCTTCTTGCCCCCAGTCATAACTGCAAACAGAGCCCCACACACCAGAAATATAGACTTCCACCCTGCCATCCAGTTTAGAGCCTCCCTGCAGACGCACAGAGCCTAGGGTGGAAAAATTCAGATAATACATAAATAAAGTGAAGTCAGCTGAGACAGATGCACACCACTAAATGACACTAAATGACACACAATAAATATTAAGCCAGCATGTCATTATTCTGTCTATCGGTTACTTAGTGCGTAAAATTCTAACTTTGCACAAAAGGCACTGGACTCACAATACATTTCAAGACGCCCTGGGTTGCAAGTCCACTGTGAAACATTGCTCTGGCTGTTTAATTAGGCTATAACACGGGCCACTGGCAAAGTGCAAACGTGCACATACTGCAGGAAGCAAATAGGTTTCGAGTTGCATTAGCTACTTGGGCTTACCTGGAAAACTGAAGGTGCGTCTTTGTTTAACCACAAAGTAAAGATGGGGTCGCCTATTCAATGCATTATAAATTGATTAACAGAACCTTACTGGTGTTGATCTGTTTACCTTGTTTACAGTCGCAATATCCCCAATCCACTCTGCCTTTATGGTTCCTGAAAAAGCACCATGGTCGGATCCTGCCATCCGGGTTGCGGCAGTAGTTATGTTCTCCTAAGCCCTTAAGTGTGTAACGCTCCGTGAAGCCGGGCACCTCGGTCCAGTTAATGCACCGCGCTCCGGACTCTGTGACGTCTATGGCCCCCCGATACAGAGCGTCTTTGCCTCGGCTCTGGACACACTCCGTGAACGGTTGAGGGATGAGTGAGGGCACGCCGCTGCACGAACAGGGACCGCTATTTGCAAGCAAAAGCGTCACTGTTGGAGCTAGAAATATCAGATTCATGTTAACGCTTTTAGTAGTTGCCAATTAAAAACGATGTGCTTAGCATCAGCTTCACAAATGTCAGCTGAGAATACGGCATCCACTCAGAGTCATACCGCCCTGGCGTGGGAACAGAGCACTGCGACGCGGATCAATGAAACTCCTGTGCCTGAGAAACAGACAGGCAGCCCACATAACCAATTCAATATTCCATAGACCACCACCAATATGAGCCTATTATCATGCAGGCAGGCAGGCGTATATGACCCTGCAAGGTGGGGCGGGGGGGGGGGACTGTCTGTATCACTATTTGTCAAACAATTCTGTCTGATGGATAGCTTTCTACAAGAAAATAATAATAATAATAATAATAATAATAATAATAATAATAATAATAATAATAATAATAATAATAAATAGTTGTTACGATAAATATACTGCCAAATGAGAAAAGTGGCCATTTCATTACATCCTCAGTCCTCAGATTATGCGTGCTTTTGCAATATTTACATTTACAGCGTTAATGTTGATTATGAGTGTAATCTCAGTAAGTTAATGATAAATCTGTCACCGGCAATAAAGGAGAGAAAAAAAAAACTATGTATGTATTTAATTAAGCCCACTGGGTGCTATTGATGGTGTAGTGATGTTAGGCATAGTCAAATAAATTTCATCATATTCCCCAATGATCTCGGCCATTGCAAATAGTGACAGCATACTTAGAGAAATAATAGTAGCTGTCCTCAATCTAACACAGAGTATTTATAAACACTGAAGAATCCAAAAATATAACTCAAAAAATATATTTTTTTGTTATTTCATTGTAAGAGATTTTTTTTTAAACAAATACTGGGCTACTTTTTGATAAATCCTACGTTAACAAAAAACGCCTCAATCCGATGATGTCATCAAACAGCGTCTACTGTAGTGCAAAGGGGTGCGCTTCAGAAGTCACGCGGCGTAGCCCGCTTTTGTGTTACAGATATGGCATAATGAAGAAATAACTATGTTTTTCATGGAGGGTGGACTCTAAGGATAATTTATTTACTATAAATACACATACTGACATTCCCGTGTATGACCACAATCCATGTATTAAAAAACGTAAGTTATTTCACGTACTCCCGCTACTTTCTGGGTGTCACGGAGTAAATATCAAACCTACCCATTCTGTACTTTAAGCGGCATTACTGTTTTGTTCACTTCAGCTAATGTTTCAGTCGTGTAGTTCGCTTATTACATTAACCCGAACTATTGTGTTAAAGAAACTGGTGGCATTTATTGACTTTGTGTTCATTAGTGCATTAAACCATCAGATATGAACAGTCGACTACAGGAGATCCGCGAAAAACAGAAACGTAGGCGGTCGCTTTTAGCTCAGCAGGCAAGTGTACACCATGCTTCTAGCTATCTGTCCTTCTCACTAGCTTATTAATAAAGTAAATATATAGTTATTATGGCAACGTGCACATTTAGCATGAGTGTTGACTTACAGTGTTGCTGCAACACATTGAAACAGTGCGGGCTTACTTTGGTACAGCTAACCCTGCTACTGGTTTCACGAGTAAAACACCTTCATAGCAATGCATTACAAGCAAGGCAGCTTACCAGTTAAAATAAAACCTGCCCCAGTGTACTATTGTGTTACATAGTTAATCTCCAACAATAATGCTTAAGCAGCAACACCAAAGTAGGCCTAGACTAGAAAGTAACATCAGACTTTGTGTCCACAGCTAGGTGCGAAAAGTGCAGACACAATTGGAGCTGTTCTTAACAGCCGAGATGAACAAAAAGAGATCGAAGAGACAAGAGAAACGTGCAGGTGAGATATTTATCATATGTAGGGTCTAAAAGTAGAAGTAGAGCTAAGATAAGAAACACGCTTGTGACACTGTCCAAAACTTGATCACGCCTTTCCTCATGAAAGTGTTGAAAACATGCTATGGGAAGCATGATCAGACAGATTCATCTCCTAACGTTACATGGTCCTACATTATTTACAAAATACCCTCATTGTGAAACACAATAATACTGTTTTAGAAACTACTACTGTGATGGTTGACAACAGGAAACATCTATTTACAATCTATTTGATTTCAACTGAGATTTTGGTACATTATGCAGACTTTTAGCCCAGGGAGAGCAATTGTGATGACACAGTTGTTATAAAGCAGTAAAAACATGTTTAGAAGAAGATTTACAGCACCTACATTTTTGATGTGTGATTCTCTTCTTCTGTGATGAATGCTTGCAATCCTGGGTCTGGGATTGCAACCCAAAGTCTAATGTTTATATTATGTTTACAGGGCTTCATTTGACAGTTCTAACTTGTCTTCTAAAAGGAAGGCACAGGCAGAAGGTGATGACACAGAAGAAGATGTGGAAGAACACAAAGTCAGTTTATTAAATATCAACTTGATTTAAGGAAGCTTCAAAAAGTTTATATAGCAGACCAAATGATTTACTTCCTTATGGGCTAATAGATTTAACTAAAGAATACAGTGGTTACATTAACAATTTCACTGAAGGTTGGTAACCAGTAAGTACTGGCACTGGATCAATGCCAGTACTTACTGCTTTTAATTCATACAGAGTCTCTATTACATTTTAAAATATAAATGTTGTCTTGTGCTAGGATGAAATGGAAATGCAACAACCTGATGAGAGCAACCCCTATGAGGAAGTGTACAAGGACTCAAGTACTTTCCTTAAGGTTTGGGAACCTGTTATTGTAAATGGTTTAAAATTATTCGTCTATAATCCTTTATATACGTGGGTGATGTTGTCATGGGAATGCAAGCACATTAGCTTACTTATGGTTAGAAATGCATCTAATCATCAGCCATTCATAATCATCTCATACCGTGACTTGAGAAATCCAGAAAGACAGGTTTGACTTGATAGATACTATGGTATTGTCTCTGCTTGAGGAGCTGAGCAAACCTGGACAAATGTAAGTGATAAGATTACAGGTTCAATCTCCCATAAACTATAATAGTCAATTCAAATGCTTCTTATTACTCATTAATAGCAACTGGCTTAAAGCCTATCTATGTTTTAACTGCACACAATGCATTCATAGCAGTAATTCAAGTGCTTGACTAATAACTTGACTCATAAAGGCGCACACAAAGAAGTAATTATTTAACTCATCACTACCTATTGTTAAAAAATAAATTAATAAACAGGTTTACACACCTCTTTTTAAAAGTCAACACAAGATTTGAAGTGTTCTGTTTGTTTTTGCATAAATTGTGCAGTATATAATAACATTTCATTGCTGTGTGAAAAAGGTTTTACTTCTGTGTCCTAATATGTGCTATTTTCTTTTCTTTCTTTTTTTTTTCTTTAGGGAACTCAAAGTTTAAACCCTCACAACGACTACTGTCAGCACTTTGTGGACACAGGGCACAGACCACAAAACTTTATTAGGGATGTTGGTGAGTGCATTAAACAGTATATCAAATTTTCTGTGTGTCTGTGAAACTGATATTTTGTCTTTCACAGGCTTGGCAGACCGATTTGAAGAGTACCCTAAACTTCGAGAGTTGATAAGACTTAAAGATGAGCTCATCTCCACTACCAACACCCCACCAATGTAGGACAACACAATGTCTTAGTATTTATTGTATAAAGTTGGTTAAGTAAATTCTAGTGTGCTTGTGTCTTCATACAGGTACCTCCAGGCCGATCCGGAGACCTTTGATTTGCAAGATTTGAAATGTAAATTTGATGTCATCCTACTAGAGCCTCCTTTAGAAGAATACTACAGAGAATCTGGCATCAGCCACACTGAACGTTTTTGGACATGGGACGATGTATGTTTTCATGCATGCCATAAGTCTATTAGCATAATGATAGTTCATACATTTTGTCCCAGTTAAGCAGCATTTCACATTTTCCTCTTAAATTAAGTAATTGTATACGGAAAACAGAAGTGGGTACTCTGAGAACATGTATGACTTTTTTTAGATCATGAAACTAGAGATTGAGGAGATATCCGCTCTTCGCTCCTTTGTCTTTCTTTGGTGTGGCTCTGGGGAAGGATTAGATCTAGGCAGAATGGTAAGTTGCTGTTTTTGGTAATACTAAAAGGTCCATTGCTTATCAATTTTCCCAAGGTCCAGACATTTTGTTTTTACTGCCTTTTAAATGACACATCATTCAGGTATTTTTTTGTTTAGCGTACATCTGATAACAGAGTGTGACATCTGTCAAAAGGTGATGAAAACCGTGTGATCGTGTCACGAGTACCTTTAGCGAACATCCTACGTATTCATGCTTAAGCTGTTGCCACACAGACATTCTGTCTCATACTGAGTAGTCAGGTATAGCAAAACAGCATTAGGTTCTTTGTTGCTGTTGGGAGATGGAATGTGCCACTTGAAGTCACAGTCTGTCTTTGGTTATTTTTAACCACCTCACATGAGACTTGTTCAGTAATTTTTTTGTATTCTGGAATGTGACTTTAACTGACAGATTATAAATATATGCATTTAGTTTGTGTACTTATGTCAGTCAGCTAAATCCTTTATTCTCATTCCACTCATTTTAGTGTTTAAGGAAATGGGGCTTTAGACGATGTGAAGATATCTGTTGGATCAAAACAAACAAGAATAATCCAGGCAAGACCAAGGCACTGGATCCCAAAGCAGTGTTCCAAAGGACTAAAGTACAGTACAACTCACTGTATTGCAATTCCTTCTTGTTGTTATATGACATGTAAAATAAACTGTAGTAAGCATATAAACTAGTAAACTCCAGAAAAAAATCTGTCCAAAATAATACATATAATACACTCTCCCTCCTTTAGGAACACTGCCTGATGGGAATCAAGGGTACTGTTCGAAGGAGCACTGATGGGGATTTCATCCATGCCAATGTGGACATTGACTTGATCATTACAGAAGAGCCTGAGATGGGAAATGTAGAGAAGCCAGTAGAGATCTTTCATATCATTGAGCATTTCTGTTTGGGGCGTAGAAGGTTACACTTGTTTGGAAGGGACTCTACAATCAGACCAGGTCAGATATACTTCTTCCTTCCCTTTTTTTTAATTTTTTTTTTTTAAATAATTTTATCTAATTAATTGTGATACACCTCTGCTTTCCCCATTATGAGTTTGGCTTCCTTATTTTTGCTTTTTGTCTTCCAGGCTGGTTGACAGTAGGCCCCACTCTCACAAACAGTAACTTCAATCCAGAGGCCTATGCCTCATACTTTGCATTGCCTAACTCCAACCTGTCAGGTTGTACTGAAGAAATTGAACGGCTGCGACCTAAATCGCCACCAGCTAAACTGAAGTCAGACCGAGGTGGCGGGGCCCCAAGAGGAGGTCGCGGTGGGCCAAACACAGGCAGAGGTGGAGACAGAGGACGGGAAAGAAACCGCCCAAATTTTCGCGGTGACAGGGGAGGGTTCAGAGGCAGAGGAGGACCACACAGGGGATTTCCACCACGTTAGAATAATTATGAACATCACATGCTAATGGCTCAGTTTACACAGTTTTTTCTGTTTCTAAATCATCATAATTAAAATATCCGCACCAAATTTTAGATTAAGTGTGAATATATACATTTTCAGATGCAACACTGCCATGCCACAGTCTAGTTGCACACAGAGCCCTGAAGAGTTATGTAGAGTCACTTGAGCAGTTAAATTTTTTTCTATAAATATTTTTATATTTTAGTGCTTTCTCAAAAAAGTCATTCTCATGTTTGTTTTTCATTAGTTTTATGTCCTATTGTTTTCTTAGCACGAAACAACAAACCTGTATTAGTAATGCTACAATTATGTCATTAAAAAATACAATCTTAATTACTATTAAAAAAAATAAACTATTCAGTTCAAAAATTGTATTTATTTATTTTTTTTAATACAGTAATAGGATGCTGGACTGAAAGAATGAGGTAGAGTTGTGCTTGTTTTTCAGGTTATGTAGTAGCAATACTGAATTGAAATCTCTGAAAGCTAATTGGCTGGCCTTATCTGTTCATGCGTTCCCTGCGTGTAGCAAGAATGTCTTAAGGCATGTCTCAAAATGGCTTATCACGTAAAGAATGCTGCACACCTTTTTAAAAATGTGCACACACCTATGCACTTATTTTTAGGATGTGCTTTTTCATTTGACTTGGCATGAAATCTGTTTCCCCTTTGGTCTTGCAGTCTCGTGTGTTTGGAATACTTTTATTAACCTTATTGCCCTTTTCGCTGTGGGTGTTGAGGTCTTCAAGTCATTTGCAGACAATTCTTGTGCGCTGACGATTGATCTTAGTTTCTGTCAAGACAAATCAGTAAATAACTTATACTGATTTTAGAAATCTGGCCAACTGAAACTACGATCTTAGTTTCGTCTGACAAAACTTACATAGAGATCAATGTGATACGAAAGTTAGTCAACAAGGCTTTAAAATTCCATAAGAATATTAGTGCATGTTAAGTGTGTAATTTCCATGCTTGTTCTTTGCAAATCTTTATTATTGCCTAAATAAATTGTTATTGTTAGTATTTCATACTAATGTAGTCAAGACTATACTAATCGAGACCAAGACAATAGTGAACAGACAACATGACAAGACTGAGTTGAGACCAAGACCAAAATTCACCAAGAAACACAGAAGAGAAAGGAAAGAACAAGACGTTTCGCAGCACTATGCACACACCTGCTTCTGTGTTGGAAATAAACTTTTCTGATTAAAAAAAAAAAAAACAAATCAAAATGATTGCTGTGACACAATGAGCACCTCCTTCCTCTTAATATATATCTAATTTTAACCATTAAAAACAAGCTTGAAACGTAACAGATGTTTTATTTGGATTATTGCTGGGATCGCTCACTAAAGAGTGAGGTAGTAGCTCAGCTGGTAGAGACGCTTGCCCACTAACTTTAAAGACGGCGGGTCGAGCCCCATTACAGGCACAGGTGGCGTTGTCCTTGGGCACAGACACTTCATCCACCTGGCCTGTGAGACTTTGTTTGGTGGTGGCCGTAGGTGCTCAGTGGCAGGCACGAAGTAATTCATCATCACCGAATGTGAATGAATAATGGACCAAATTATAAAGCGCAATATAAATCCATTATTATTATTATTGCAATTCCCTCGTGCTGTTATTGAGACTTATAAATCAAAGAGCTTCAGTCGGGCGGGAAGCATCACAGTCTTTGGTTCATATACATGGATATAATTTTACCATGGACGCTGTGCGTGCACGCGGAGGTCCGAGTAGGCGTTGCGTGTAAAGTAAGAGGGCCGTAAAGACAAATATAACTGTCCAGACAGTCTCTTTTTGACACCGTGCTTCATTAAAACCGAACAACCCTGTTATGGACCGTTTGTAGCAGTTGTTTATGCTCATGTCCGATAATTATTTCATAAATCCAGTCACAGGTTCATCAGGGATCGCCTCTGCTTTTAGTTCACACTGTGAATGTGCACGAACAGGTCCACGGGTGCAAACCGCTTTAGTGTCAAGAATACTGTGTGAAGTTAAGAAAAATCAAATGACCTTCCCTCTATTTTACTCACTACCTGCTTAAATTATTGTGTCTGAAACAAATCCCCTTTTTCTGAGAGATAAAGTGAAAGTGAACTGTATCAAACGTGCACCAAACAAATTTGTCGAACTTGCTTCACTTCAGCACTTCCCCGTGAGGGTCGCCTTTGTGCCTTGTCTCTAAAATGTGCGCACGCCGCGGTCAAATGCCTAGTTGAATTTTTATAAATCCCACCTTTGGCGCAGAGAGTGGCGTATGCCAGTTTCAGCCTCAGCCACGCAAGCTTTATAGATGGGACCCCAGGTAAAGACCACACAATGGAGAAAAACAAAAAATAGTGCCTTAAGTGCTTTTTAACCTACTTACACTATTTTTTTTTTATTTTTTTTTTTATCTGTGACACTAGTGTGTAAAATATGATGCCGCCACTGATAAATCAAACAATACATGTAGCACAATATGTAGTGATCCACAAATCAACACAAACCAAAAACCTTAACCAAGCAAAAAACAAGCAATTATTGTTCACATATTTGGAATATAAAAGTCCTTTTGGCTGCAGGTGCTGGTGTGGCATCTGCTACTCTGTGAAATAATTTCAGATGTACACAAACCATTTAGGAGTAAAACTAAGCTTTAACTAAAGACTAAGTTATAAACAGAGGTGCAGTGTTAAACATATCAAATGTTATGGTCATACAAAGTATTACTATTTTATCTCTGACAGTCAGATTTTACAAGTAATCACCTTTTGTCAGTTTGCATTTATGTTCCTGTGTTCTGCATACCAAAGATCATCTCAGTGCTTTACATTCCAAGGTATCACTGCACTGATTTACTGTTATCCGATGCTGTATGTTCAAACAAGTTATGCTTACTGGAAATCATATCTTTAGTAATGTGGCAGAATCAGGTGTTGTTCCTGTAAACTTTTTTTTCTTTTATGGTATACTGAGGATGTGATTCAGTGTGTTCTGTACTGTAGTTCCTGCTTGATTTGAGCAAGAGGACTAGGTAGAGACTTAATGACACTGAACCTGTTAAAACTTCTATATTCCCAACATCGGTTTCAGACATGTTTTAGATGAGATTTCCTTCAGAGATTTTATTTTTTAGCTGGGCCATACCTTTCAGCTATCATATCTGGTAGAGAGATAATTTAACACTTCCAGGGCACATGTTAAGATCCTCTGGCAAATGTACTGTATATAGCTGGATCCAAAGACAAGTATTTTCAGTACAGGGCCCAAAGCTTGAGGACAACTTGGTCCATGTAATCAGGTCAGATGAGTGATCTGTTCTATCTTTTACTAAATACCTGTATATCTGTGTTAGCAATGTGAGCAACTGGCCACTGTCCAGGGTGAACCCACCTGAGGCCCATAGTTGCTGGGCTAGGCTCAACCCCTAACAAGAAGAAAAGGACTAAGCTGTTTTTGTGTCTCAACCAGTCAACATATTTTATTTTGAGGGAAATTATCAGAGTAAAAAAAAAAAAAAAAATCAGTTTTATTATTGTTGTTGCAGCGTTTGACAAAGCAGGCCGACCAGCTCAGTGACACAAAATAGATTTGACTTCCCAAAGCACCACACCCTAAACCTGGTATGATGCTTGGAACTTGTGTTGAGTGAAATAAATACAGATCATTTCCTCCTTGAAACTTTATGCAGGAGATGTTTGTTAAAATTATTTTTTAATTTTAGTTTTGTCATGTTGCATGGGTAAGATTTGAGATTTCATAGAAGGCAATGATAATAGTGAATCTGTACTCTCCAACCCCTAATGATGAGGGTCAGACCTGCCTGGGTTTCCACAAATATATATTTAATAAAACATAAATCTATGGTCCCTTTTATAGTCTTCCTTCCTGCATCACAACACTTTAGATAAGTATGATCAATTTCCTTCATATTATTAATATAATATGAAGGAAATTGATCATACATTACTCTTCAGATTAAGAATGATTTTGTGACAATATAATGTGTGCAGGTAGTGCTGGAAGTACACTAAAACATACATGTCAGTCTTAAGTAAATACTTTTGTAATACCCGTTTGTTAATTGAGACTGTCAGTTCTGTTAAATTGACTGTAATTTGTGCACTGTGCTTCTTTTTGATATATGTTGTAATTTGCTGTGGTTCTTGTTCTGTAAAAAGCATATGTGTGATTACAGCAAAATATGCTGGTTCACTTATATTTATCACTATACAAAAAAGGTCTTTTAAAGATTTTGTTTTTGGTTGTTCAGTTAAGACTAAATAAAATCAACAAATAAAATCTATTTGTTCCAATACATTCCACACCGCTTCATTGACATAATGCCAGTGACAAACCAGGAAAGTCTTTTAATAAAACAAGTTCTGTGAGATTTGCCCTTTGCAGTTCATTAATCACCTCCCTCATATCATAAAAACTGATGTGATGAGCTGACAACATCACTCGAAGGACTGTCAGCTGGAGTCTGTTCATCTATATTCTGCACCTGGAACACCTAAGTGGTAAGAAAAAAAAAAGTTTAATTATAATATCTCATTATTAATTATTAATTATATTTTAACAAATGCATTATTACGATAGTTGCATGTATTTTTCTTTTTGTTTTAACTGTGATATTTACAATAACAATATTTACCAACTTTTTCCAACATCATGCTCATTTGATGATCCTACACCCCTAACTTTTTAGTCACATCTTTCGCGTTAAGCACACACACGCGCACAAAAATAAATAAATAAATAAAATAAAATAAAATAAAAAATGCACCAATAAAGACTACCATAGAACAATTATCTAATAGTCAATAATTCAATTTTTCAGGGTTACAAAGATTAACTTCAGTCCTCATCATATGTGGCAAAAAATCATTCTGTTTATGAAATTTAACCCCTTAAATCCTAGTTTATGTGGTACATACACACATCTAAAACAAACAGAGGCATCTGCTCAGTCTGGGCACTTTTCTTTTTTACATTGCCCTGATGTGCACATCTCTGTAGGAACTTCATTTTGCATTTGTGCTTATACAAACACAAACAAACTAATTTCTCAACAAACACTTTCACACCAATTTAGGACAACCCTAAAACACACCCGAATAACTGTAGTTCAAATTTAGTTTTTATTTGCCTTGCGGGCTCGATAATTTATACAAACAGTAATGGGTCCATTTCCCAATTTATACCTCTATCTACCATATATGGGGAAATGGCGCCACCCAGTAAAAAAAAATAAAAACTAACATTCCAATCCCTCACTATCATGAATCCATGAAATACTTGATAAAAATGTGAAATTATATTGCAATGACAGTGTTTTATAAAAATGTTGTTTGAATTGAATTTTTTTTTAGGAACATTTTTAAAAGGATTTTAAAAAAAAGAAAGAAAAATAAAATAAAATAAATTCTGAAATCTGAAAATTCATCCAAAAATACACACCTGAGGCAAAATCTATGCCATTGGAATCAACACAGCAAAAGTTATCCACAAAAAAAAAAAAAAAAGAAAAATTTAATATTGAGACTTTGATAGGATTATCAGTGTAGAAATAAAGGTTATTGTAAAAGCAGTCATATTTTTTGTTTGGCTACTGCAAAAAAATAAAAATAAATAAATAAATATTTTTTAAAAAGGTATATTTATATACAACATATAATTATAATATATATATAATATAATATATATAATTTGTAGATGGTCTCCTTCTTGGATGCGATACTAGTTTTCATTTTTTAAACTTGAAACACAGTTTTATATATTCTTCAGTTAATAAAAATGAGAACAACGCATAAGAAATCATTCTAAAATATCACTGAACATAAGTATTTCAGGGTATAGCTGCTACTTGTTATTATGATAATAAAACACATATAATTTTAAATCAAATTTAAATTATTTGTTTTTTGTTTTGTTTTGTTTTTTTGCCATTACTACAAATACTGTAACTGTGTACTATATGAATTATGTTTTCTAGAAAGGAGAAGATGAAACCTCCCATATTTCTAGTCCTGTTAGCAGGTAAAATATGCTTACTCACTGTTGTTTTAAATATTATAATCAAATAATCTTTGTTAGTGGTTTTGTATTGTGGACATTTTGCTATAATGAAATGTATTGTTTTCAGGATCATTGATAGTGCAAACAACACAGTCAACATCAACAGGCAGGCAACACTCCTTTCTCTATAGCTTTGAATAAATTACTGTTTCTATTTTTCATTTATTATTTAAAATTCAATATGAATATTATATTCATGATTATAACTTCTATCCAACAACAGTCACTCCAGCCACTACAACAACAGAGCCCCCAACCACTACAACAACAGAGCCCCCAACCACTACAACAACAACAGAGCCCCCAACCACTACAACAACAACAGAACCCCCAACCACTACAACAACAGAGCCGCCAACCACTACAACAACAACAGAGCCGCCCACCACTACAACAACAGAGCCCCCAACCACTACAACAACAGAGCCGCCAACCACTACAACAACAGAGCCGCCAACCACTACAACAACAGAGCCGCCAACCACTACAACAACAACAGAGCCGCCCACCACTACAACAACAGAGCCCCCAACCACTACAACAACAGAGCCGCCAACCACTACAACAACAGAGCCCCCAACCACTACAACAACAGAGCCCCCAACCACTACAACAACAGAGCCCCCCACCACTATAACAACAGAGCCGCCGACCACTACAACAACAGAGCCCCCAACCACAACAACAACAGAGCCCCCAACCACTACAACAACAGAGCCGCCAACCACTACAACAACAGAGCCCCCAACCACTACAACAACAGAGCCGCCAACCACTACAACAACAGAGCCCCCAACCACTACAACAGAGCCCCCCACCACTACAACAACAACAGAGCCCCCAACCACCACAACAGAGCCCCCAACCACTACAACAACAACAGAGCCCCCCACCACTACAACAACAACAGAGCCCCCCACCACTACAACAACAACAGAGCCCCCCACCACTACAACAACAACAGAGCCCCCAACCACTACAACAACAGAGCCGCCAACCACTACAACAACAGAGCCCCCAACCACAACAACAACAGAGCCCCCAACCACAACAACAACAGAGCCCCCAACCACTACAACAACAGAGCCGCCAACCACTACAACAACAGAGCCCCCAACCACTACAACAACAGAGCCGCCAACCACTACAACAACAGAGCCCCCAACCACTACAACAGAGCCCCCCACCACTACAACAACAACAGAGCCCCCCACCACTACAACAACAACAGAGCCCCCCACCACTACAACAACAACAGAGCCCCCAACCACTACAACAACAGAGCCGCCAACCACTACAACAACAGAGCCCCCAACCACAACAACAACAGAGCCCCCAACCACAACAACAACAGAGCCCCCAACCACTACAACAACAGAGCCGCCAACCACTACAACAACAGAGCCCCCAACCACTACAACAACAGAGCCGCCAACCACTACAACAACAGAGCCCCCAACCACAACAACAACAGAGCCCCCAACCACAACAACAACAGAGCCCCCAACCACTACAACAACAGAGCCGCCAACCACTACAACAACAGAGCCCCCAACCACCACAACAAAGCCCCCAACCACTACAACAACAACAGAGCCCCCCACCACTACAACAACAACAGAGCCCCCCACCACTACAACAACAACAGAGCCCCCAACCACTACAACAACAGAGCCGCCAACCACTACAACAACAGAGCCCCCAACCACAACAACAACAGAGCCCCCAACCACTACAACAACAGAGCCCCCAACCACAACAACAACAGAGCCCCCAACCACTACAACAACAGAGCCGCCAACCACTACAACAACAGAGCCCCCAACCACTACAACAGAGCCCCCCACCACTACAACAACAGAGCCCCCAACCACCACAACAGAGCCCCCAACCACTACAACAACAACAGGGCCCCCCACCACTACAACAACAACAGAGCCCCCCACCACTACAACAGAGCCCCCCACCACTACAACAACAGAGCCCCCAACCACCACAACAACAGAGCCCCCCACCACTACAACAACAACAGAGCCCCCCACCACTACAACAGAGCCACCCACCACTACAACAACAACAGAGCCCCCAACCACTACAACAACAACAGAGCCCCCCACCACTACAACAGAGCCACCCACCACTACAACAACAACAGAGCCCCCCACCACCACAACAACAGAGCCCCCAACCACTACAACAACAACAGAGCCCCCCACCACTACAACAACAGAGCCCCCCACCACCACAACAACAGAGCCCCCAACCACTACAACAACAACAGAGCCCCCAACCACTACAACAACAACAGAGCCCCCAACCACTACAACAACAACAGAGCCCCCCACCACTACAACAACAGAGCCCCCCACCACCACAACAACAGAGCCCCCCACCACCACCACAACAACAGAGCCCCCAACCACTACAACAACAACAGAGCCCCCCACCACTACAACAACAGAGCCCCCCACCACCACAACAACACAGCCCCCAACCACTACAACAACAACAGAGCCCCCCACCACTACAACAACAACAGAGCCCCCCACCACTACAACAACAGAGCCCCCCACCACCACAACAACAACAGAGCCCCCAACCACTACAACAACAGAGCCCCCAACCACCACAACAACAACAGAGCCCCCAACCACTACAACAACAGAGCCTCCAACCACTACAACAACAGAGCCCATCACCACTACTACAACAATGACTTCAGCAGTCTCTGTAGTACAGAAAACAGTTGATCTGAACTTCAAAATGGAAGAAACTTACCTCGACGTTTATGATGACCCAACGTCACAAGAATTTTTGGCATTGAAAGCTAGAATTGAAAGAGAGGTGTGTAGCTTTAATTTTTGAAATTGGGAGTTAATGGGCTCCCTCTATAATTCTTCATATCTTAAAAGTAAAAATACCCAAAATGTAATGTACGCTTATGTTTGCTTTATGTTCTTAATTTTCTTTTCCTTTTCAGCTTACCAAGCTTTTCAAAATATTTTATAAGAATTTCCTTTTGTGCATTGTTAAAAACGTCAGGTAAGTAATCCAGTTGTTCATTTTTATCAATATTTTTTTCATTCACATGTATAAAGTTATTCTATTTTTGTGTGTATAAGGCGAGGATCAATTGCGACTGATACTAGACTGACATTCAGTTCAGACACAACTTCAAATGAAATAAATGAAACGGCAATCACAACTACTTTAGTGGAAGCTTCCAAGAGTTCAAACTTTAATTTGACAGTTAATGCTACATCTGTAACTGCAAGTAAGTTGGGTTTTACTGTTACAACCTGACCATTGAGGTTAGTTATATATTTGTCGTTATAGAATCTCTCACAATATTTGTCTGTTTCCCAACATGACAGAGATTGTAGACACAACTCCCCTTCCAACCAATACAACAACTGCTCCTCCAAACACTACAACAACTGCCCCTCCAACCAATACAACAACTGCTCCTTCAAACACTACAACAACTGTTCTTCCAAACACTACAACTGCCCCTCCAACCAATACAACAACTGCTCCTCCAAACACTACAACAACTGCCCCTCCAACCAATACAACAACTGCTCCTTCAAACACTACAACAACTGCCCCTCCAACCAATACAACAACTGCTCCTCCAAACACTACAACAACTGCCCCTCCAACCAATACAACAACTGAGCCTTCAACCACTACAACTGAGCCTCCAACCACTACAACAACTGAGCCTCCAACCACTACTACAACAGCAGCCCCCACCACAATAACTACTACAACAACTACAATGACTGCTCCCACAACAACAACAAGAACTACAACAACAACTACAACTGCATCAACAGATCCTCCAACCTCCATTGAAGGAGTTATATACCTTCAGTATTCATTAAACCAAGTTTTCACATCAGACCTTTCAAACCCAGACACACCAGGATATAAATCTTTAGCCAACAAATGTACTACTGAGGTAAAAATTATCTACCTACACTGTATCAATGAAATGTAAAGCTGTGTCACAGGCATAACACTTAACCTATATTATTGTTTTTGTTTGCTTGTTTTTAGGTCAATAGAATTTGCAGAGGCATTTTTGGAGAATCCTACCTCCGCTCCCTCATCAATTCATTTAGGTAAGTGTTAAAATTTGACTTTGTTTCTTTGACTTTTTGTTTTTTTCTGTAATGAGTTTTTTATTTGTACTGATTGCAGGAGCGGATCTGTGGTGGTCAATTCAACCCTTGTGTACCAAGATAAAACTATAGTTCCATCAATAAGCACAGCACTCCCACGTATAGAAGAAGCACTGCTCAGTTCCACCGTATTGGATGTCATACCAGGCAGTGTTGCTGCACGTAAGTACAAAACCTAAGATAGACTTTAAAACAGGTAATCACCACTACCAAGTCCTTTTAATTTAACAAATTTTCTTTTAATTGTTACAGAATCATCAGGAAGGAGTCTTCATCACACTGTGGTTTCCATGTCTATTTTGACAGTAATTTTGCTGGTTATTACACAGATCTTGTCAGATGTATAACCCATGTCCAAAGTTATTTTAATATGTGCAATCAATAGTGGAAAAACAGTATGTAACTCTTAAAACAAGACAAAACAAGAGCATGATGAGATTTACCCATGTATTGTGGTAAAAAGATGTGCTATGACAGTTTTTACAGTATTTTCCACATTTAATTTTATATTCACTTGTGTTAAAAGGCACCTCTCTATTAAGCTATGTATTTGTAAAAGTATATTTGTTATTTTGCTAACAAATGTACAATTTATTAGGATAGTCTCAGTCCAAAGGTTAATGCTGACCAATACCAATCAATCATTTTCTGTCTGAGACTAAATGAATTATTTGACTATTTTGAGGTGTCTTTTTGTTTGGAACAGGCCTATTCTGAAAATGAGGCAGGGTCTCATTTTCATATAAAACCTGTTTAAAGACTAAATAAAGAATAAATATATCAAAAAGACTTGCCTTTGCCTGAGATGTTTGTTGCTCATTTCTTAAAATCTCTTCCTCATCTATGTTTTAGCACATACTGTATGTTGTTGATGTATATTAGTTGTGAATCATGAGTATGATAGTCATTTAAGAAAATAATAAAGAATTACTTAAAATGTTGTCTTTTCTTTTTTTCTGTTCAGGTGATATTATTTTCCCTCTAAGCACTGCCAGTGTAGCAAGTCATGAAATGCTAACCTCTTGTTTTAGAGGGTTTATTGGCATGTCCTAAACATTCCTTTGTGCTTTGTTCATGCACCATATAGACCAGGGGTATTCAATTACAATTTACTGAAGTCCAGTGAAAATTTTCTCAAGCAAAGGTTCGGAAAATTGTTATTTTGTGCTTAGAAATAGCATTGTCGTTCAATCATCATCTGTGTCAGTTTCGCAACAAAAGGTTAAAAAGCAGTCATCTGGACTTGGTTTTTAAAGTTGAAGAAGTCTCACCTCTTATCCAAGAGACTTTCTCAATTTTGAAATTGAACTGGTAAGAGAGCTGGTTTATATTCTTCTAGGAAGGAGGAGTTTAGACCTGAAACTAAATTCTATCGGTTCAGGAGACTATGAATAGCCTGAGTGGTTTCAGGTTGTTAGGAGTCCTTTGTCCTCAGCTGGAGTGAGAGTGGTTAACCCTCCCAAGCCTGGTCAGCTCCTTCAGATGTTAATGACCTGAGTGAAACTTGTTTGTTTGAGTTTCAGGAGACTGTTGTAAACAGAAGGTTGTATCTGAGCCCACCATTTCTGTTAAGAGAAGGTTTATCTTTTTCAACAAAGATTGCTTCTTTCACTCCTCGCTCAAACCATCCTTTCTCTCTGGCTAAGAATTGGACATCACTGTCCTCAAAGGATTGGTTTGTGGCCTTCAAGTGTTGGTGCACTGCAGATTCTGATTCACTGGAGTTAGCCCTCTGGTGTTGGTATAACCGCTTGTGCAGAGGTTGTTTGGTTTCTCCAATGTACTGTTCATTGCAGTTCTCACTGCAGTGGATGGAGTACACAACATTGCTCTGTTTGTAACTGGGAACCAGTTTTTGTCTGAGAGTGTTAACAGGTTTGAAATGAACCGGGATGTTGTGTTGGCTAAAAATCCTTTTAAGTTTCTCAGACAGGCCAGAGATGTAAGGAATGACTACGTCTTGTTCTTTCCTGTCCAGTTTTCTTGTCCTTTGGAATTTGGAGAAGTCCCAGCTGGGATATCCACAGGTTGTGAGAGCTTGGCGGACATGTTCCTCTTCCTTCCTCCTGTAAGAATTGTTCATTTTCTGGTGTAAGCATCAAAGAGAACGATGATTCAGAAGTGCAATCAAATCAGGTTTATTCAGTATCACACAGGTAAGGTTATTGCTGTAACAACTATCCATTCAGCAGGGCACACTTCAAGAGAGGAGTGTCCTAAGTTTTTATATTGTGTATGATGATCTCAGCATAGCGTTATCTTCTTGTCTTCAAGTAACTCTTGTACATGGCAGGGCCACGAAAGTTCTCAGTTCAGCATAGCGTTATCTTCTTTGTCTTCCTGAACCTCCTGTGCATTGGGCTGGGCCAAGGGGATTCACACCTCCAGCCTTGAGTTTGATAACTTTGTAGCAGCCCTATTATGTTTGCAATTTTATGAATGAACAATGCACCCAACTGTAAGCTGACCTTACAGTGGAAAAACATCACATAGGACCCAAGTATTATTATTATTATTATGTTGAGCCATTATTAACCTTAGCAGTAGTACATCAAAATATAAGTTAAATGGTAATACGCAAAGCTATATGTAGAAATATTCAATAATTCCTGCTTTTCACACCATATCACATGGTGTAAAACAACCACTGAAAAGAAAAACATCACTCAACAAAAAACAAAAATTAAAACCTGCAAAGAACATAATACAAAACCTTAAAGAGAAACCCACAACCAAATACAAAACCCAAAACCTTAAAAGGAATACCCATAACCTACTACGCCAAAGCAAAAACAACCAAAAGTAATCTAAACTAACCATGTACAGATTATCCGTTGTAAACTGGAGACATTATAACCATTATACCATATATTACTTTTACATGACCATAATAGGCTAGCATAAAAATAAAATAAGAATAATGTAAGCATGTGGATCTATTCAGTATGAGACAGAAAAACCCTTCAGGCCGTTCAATGTTTTGTAACCTTCAAGTTTTTCAGATGGGAAAAGACATCTCATGGTTCTGCTGCCCTCAGCAACCGTCCAAAGAGACCTCCTACATCCACAATATTCGTACATGAGTATAACTAAACCAACCTTAAAAATAAAAACAGCAAATGCCCCAAAAATACTAATCTAAAAAGAATAACTGTCCCCACCTTCAACCTTACAGTCAGAATCAGCAATGAGGTAAGCAGGAGGAGGAGTGTTAGGAATAGTTGGTAACAGTGCCATTTGTTTTTTATTTTTTTATTTTATTTATTTGAATGGGACAGCATGTATTGATGAATGGCTAGTGCTGCTAGTTTTGCCGCAGCAACTTCCTTAGAGAAAGCAGTAGTCACACAGCGTTCAACCATAGTACAAGCAAAAGGAATACAGCAACAACCACAGAAGACTAGAACAGCCAGAATGATACCCACTGTGGTGGGCAGGGAGACAATCACAGTTTGCCATGCACCAAAGGTGTTAGTAAACCATTCACCTATGTTGTCAGCAATGCCAGACGCAGCCTGTATTTGGTCTGAGTAGTGAGTTTATCTAAAAGTGACGCTGAAAAACCATGCGTTTGTTACATCTAGGTTGGATTACTGTAGCTCTCTGCTGGCAGCGTGCCCTAAAAACTCATTAAAATGTTTTCAGCTTGTTAAAAATGCAGCAGCAAGATTATTAACAGGAACTAACAGGAGAAAACATATTACTCCTGTGCTAACTTCACTTCACTGGCTTCCAGTTGAATTCAGAATTAGGTTTAAAATTCTTCTCCTGACTTACAAGGCTGTAAATGCTACGGCCCCATCCTACATTAATGATGTTATAGTGCCATACCAACCAAGCAGAGTACTGCGCTCACAAAATGCAGGGCTATTAGTGGTTCCCAGGGTTTCTAAAAGTACAGTTGGAGGTAGAGCCTTTAGTTACCAAGCTCCTGTTTTATGGAATCAGCTTCCAGCTCATGTTAGAGAGGCAGACACAGTCTCTACATTTAAGGTTAGGCTTAAAACATTCCTCTTCAAGTGCACTGAGCCTCTGTCCTCTGGTTTCATCTGCTGCTCCTCTTCTATTACTGTAATTAATATGATCAAATATTCTATATCTCCAATCAGTTCCTTGCTATTCACAAGTTGTCCCTCTCTCCCGCTCCCCTCTGGGGGAGTGGGGACTGTTTCAGATGCCTGGCTGCTGGCAGATGTCCCAGTGACGAATGGATCTTAGCTGACCCCATCTGTTCTCCTGTCCCAACTTGTAATCTGATCTTCATCTAAGTCACAACAATAAACAAACACAGTCTGCTTAAACTAATGCTGCAAAAAAAATTTCAGGTTTTATTGAGCATTTATGTAAACATTCACAGTACAGGGTAGAAAATGTATTGGAACCTTTGGATTTAATAACTGGTTGACCCTCCTTTGGCATCAATAACCTCAACCAAACGTTTTCTTTACTGAAGAACAGACCTAGACAGCACTCATTTTGGACCATTCCTTTTGACAAAACTGTTTAAGTTCACCAATATTCTTGGGATGTCTGGTGTGAATTGCTCTTTTGAGGTCATGCCACAGCATCTCAATTGGCTTGAGGTCAAGACTCTGACTGGGCCACTCCAGAAGGCGTATTTTCTTCTGTTGAAGCCATTCTGTTGTTGATTTGCTTTTATGTATTGGGTCAAGGTCCTGTTGCATCACCCATCCTCTGTTGAGCTTCATTTGGCGGACAGATGGTCTTTGGTTTTTCTGCAAAATTGTTTGATAAACTTGGGAATTCATTTTACTGTCGATGATAGCAAGTTGTCCAGGCCCTGAGGCAGCAAAGCAGCCCCAAACCATGATGCTCCCTCCACCAGACTTCACAGTGGGGATGGGGTTTTGATGTTGGTGTGCTGTGCCTTTTTTCTCCACACATAGCGCTGTGTGTTTCTTCCAAATAAGTCAATTTTGGTTTCATCTGTCCACAGAATATTTTGCCAGTAGTTCGTACCGTGGACTTATGAACATCAAGGCTTTCAGAGATACTTTTGTAACCCTTTCCAGCTTTATGCAAGTCAACAATTCTTACACGTAGGTCTTCTGAGAGCTCTTTTGTGCGAGGCATGGTTCACATCAAGCAATGCTTCTTCAGAATGGCAAACTCAAAACTCGGTGGTTTTTTATTGGTCAGGGCTATTTTAACCCACACCCCCAATCTTCTCACACTGATTGGACCCCAGGTTGGCTGACACTTGACTCCAATTAGCTCTTGAAGAGGTCACTAGCCTAGGGGTTCTGATACTTTTTCTACCCTGTACTGTAATTGTTTACATAAATGCTCAATAAAAACATGAAAAAATGTCATTTTTTGCAGCATTAGTTTAAGCAAACTGTGTTTGTCTATTGTTGCGACTTAGATGAAGATCAGATCACATTTTATTACCAAATTATGCAAAAATCCTAGTATTTCCAAGGGGTTCCAATACTTTTTCTTGACACTGTAGTCTTTGCCTCCAGTAGTAATGGCTCACGCAGTGCTAACACCTCAGGCGGACACCCTGGGCCCCCCTATTGTGGCATCGGGAGCCTGATGGTAATTATGTCCCCCCTGGTGTTGCTGCATTTGTTTTTGTGGTGGAGCAGCCCATCGTTGTGCATTATTATGGGTGCCCTGGTGCCCCTTGGGGTGGACCTTGCTGTTGCCACCCCTGATTGCATTCTCTAGCTCAATGTCCAAATAGGCCACATTTCAGACACTGGTGTTGTATGTGATTTGAACATGATCAAGTATATAATGGAATGTGAAGAAATGTATCTAATCATGTAACCAGGACCTGACCCAGACTCAAGACGCCGCATGAAGTGCAAGGGAACAATCTGTGAGTCTGGAAATGTGGCCTTCATGGGAGTGCATAAGTGATAATAGCCCCTCCCTTACAACTTGCACTTCTCTGCTAATGATAACAACCCCTCCTTTACAACTCGCACTGCTTTGCCTGAGAACTGGTTCAGATCCTGGACTATGCCCATATCTGGAGTGGGTGGTATGAAGTTGAGCCTGGGTATATATTCAGTGTGATAGGGACAGTCGTTGTTGGACGCCCAGCGTAAGCCCTGAGTAAGACGTAGGCGGTAGGGACAGGTCCAACCCAGAGCTCTGTTTAATTTGGCTTATCCGAATAAAAAGACAAAAGATAAAAGAAACTGATTGGAGTCTTTATTGATTAGAAAAAGAACACGTCACTGGTTATTGGCCACAGGCCTTGGACCTCACTGTTGTTGAGCAGTATGTCTCATGCGTCCACAACCCTCGTTTTGTCTGGGCGGACCTCAGTGTTGTTGTAGGAAACTAGGGCTGAACTAAGGGGCCTGTAGAACTGGAGCAGGGGATGCAGTTTGTGGCATTTGAGTCTTTGCTTTCTCCTTGTCCTTATCTTTTTCTTTCTTTATTTCACTCATTTGTTGTATCTGCAGCTTAAGGACTTGAGCATCTAGTTTTTGCAGCTCACTCTCCTGACTGCTAGTTTTAGCATTATAATTTCTCATATGGTGTATTATGTTTGATTCCCATTGATAATAGGGCATTGTATCAAGATCAACTACTTCTGTGAGATTGAGTTTAACCTCAGGGGGAAGAGACTCATGCACCATGGATTTAAAAAGCATCATGGTACCTGTGTCTGCAGAAGTGCGGGGATTGCTACTTGTAACATCAATCCAATGTTGCTGTGCCCTTCTAAGGAACTCGGTGGTATCCTCACCTTGTTTAGGATCCATTTTTTAATGAGGTTGAGTCCACTCGCGTGGGGTACATTTTAATTAGGGCTCTGACAAAATAATCTTTATTTCTGTCAGCCCATGGAGTATAATCAGTTAAGCATTCAGTGCCAACCATATACTCTACTGCCCTGAGTCTCTGGGTCGTAGCTTATTTTACCTCTCCAAGACACAGTCTCTGGCCCAGCATAGCGGTTTCTAAATTTCTAATCCATTTTTGACCCCTATCAGCCAGAGGGTTGAGGTTGCCTGCGACCTTCTGTTTGTCTTGGATTATCATTGAGTTTGGCACTTCAATTAATGGACATTGAGCTGTACACCTTGGAAATAATCTCCCTCCTCACTCCAGTTACTCTTCTTTTTTTGTTCTTGTTTCTTTTTGGCTAGTTTCTGTTTTTCTAGTTCAAGTGAATCACAGCTTTCTGTCCCACTCTCCTCCTCACCTGATTGATACTGTTGTTGTTCACTGTGTGCATACATCTGAGATGTATATTGCAAGCAGAATTTAGGATGCTGAGGAAGATATTGATACTGTGATTCTCCATACCTCCACTGTCTAGTGGGAGTGAGAAGATCTACTGGGAGTCTGTCATTTAGTGGTTTTTGGGCGGCAGTAGCTCAGTTGGTAGAGCCGCTTGTCCACTAACCAGAAGGTTGGCGGTTCAAACCCCACTCCCACTGTTGCATACTGTCGTTGTGTCCTTGGGCAAGACACTTAACCCACCTTGCCTCTGGTGTCTGCGCACACTGGTGTATGAATGTGAGTGTGAATGGGTGAACGGTTCCTTGATGTAAAGCGCTTTGAGTACCCATGAAGGTAGAAAAGCGCTATATAAATGTGACCATTTACCATTTATTTTTGTACTGAGGATTTTTGATTTAGGTTTGGAGTTTATTGCATATGAGGTATCATTCTGTGATTTGTTTGGTTTTGTTTGTGTCTTCCCGACATCTTGTGCTCATTCAGTAAATGGGAAATGCTTATAACTATATCTGTCAGGGTGTTCACATTCATCATCTTCAAATTGTAAGGTCTTTCTTGTGGCTCCTTTGAGTCTGGGAGTGTCAATGCTATCCCCCATCACCTTAGCAAATTTCAGTACTTTATCACTGGTGGGTTTGAGCATTTGCCCTGTACTTAATGCTGATTCCCCACTACTGTTATCATGGATTGACTGTTCATTTTCAGCAAACATTGTGGACACTGATTGGACTGCATCACTTGTTTTGGGGTGTTCTACTAAGTCCACTAGACCTGCTTTAATTAATACTAGTGGACATTGTGGTGTTGGGATTGCTTGATCACTCAGTGGTTGGAGAGGAGCAGAAGGCCAAGTCTGTGAGCTAGTAGCTTGTGTCAGTGAGTCTCAGGCCTCACTGTAAGGAGAGGTGACCACATAGGGAGGTGGGAGAGAGTTATCCTCCTCCTTTTTTGAGGGGTTTATATCTTTTCCTAATCTGAGTTGCACCATTTGTGTCTGTGGTGTACTGTAGTGAGTGTCGTATTGTAGCCTGCTCCCATCATTAAGTGAGGGAGGTATGCATTACAAAATGTTTTGGTTTGTTTCGCCTCATCTGCTCTCTTTTTGATTTACTGAGAGATCTTTTACCAGTCTGCTCCCATTCAACTTCAGTGGATTCCTAAGCAGCATAAACGACTGTTTGAATGTTCATTAACTGTTATTTTGTGGGAGTAGGAGAAGTATCAAGTCCCAACAAACCTCTATACTACAGCTCTTTTATCCACTTAACAAACTTTTCTATCACTTTTTTCTTCTTTTTCTCTTCTGTCCCCACTAAAAGTAAGTCTAGAGCACCAGTCCACGCCTCCTTTGTTGTAGTTGGGTTAAGTTTTGTTTTTGTCTTGTCCATTGTGCAGAGGTGGAGGAAGCACAGTTTTTTTTTTTAACCCAAACAGGAGCGCAGATAAAGGAGCAAAAATTCAAATAAGTAAAAGTATTAAAGTAGCTGTTTTCAAATCTACTTCTAAATAAAAGTAAAAGTACCATGCACAAATTCAAGCTGATAGATGCTGATGGTGTTAATTTTGGAATGTAATGAAAAAAGTTATATGTAATCTTGCAATTTGTTTATCCTTTTTAAAACAATCTTTAAAATTTTGTGGAGTAAAAGTACAAATACTGGCTCCAAAAAAAATTACCCAAGTAGAAGTCAAAGTATATATCCCAAAATACACTTATGTAAAGGAGAAAAATCAAAACTTTTCTCTCAAGCACAGTAACAACATACTTTTATCTAGTCAGATAAAAACCACCACTGTCTTTCTGTCACTGCCTGTCACCAAGTCCAAATTTACACACCTGTATTTCAAACAGCTGGGAATAGAAATGTTATTTTATGTACAATCCTAATGTATGGATCTAAACTTTTCACCACACAGAGATCCCTCTAGATCTGAGCTTGTCCACCCAAGCATCTATGCAGAGACCGTGGCCTCTGTGCAGGGTGGGGGTTCTATTGAGATATCTGTGATTTCAGTTTTAAAGATCTATCTAGAAGTTCTATTGCCCCGGGCTTTCGCCTTTATTTTTCTCCACCCCAGAATACAACCTTTCGTAGTCTCTGTTTGAGAACCTCCACTGGAATTTAGACACTACTAAGTGTCCGACACAATATTGGCCCTATAATAGGAATACAGAGACCCAAGTCATCCAGTAAACCAAATAAATAAATAAATAAATAATAATTCTGACCCTACCGGTTTATTAGGGTTCCAAACTCATGAGGCTCCAAGCCTCAGGCTCCAAGCCTCTAACCACGGCCCAACAGTGGTCTTATAGGGTATTTATGTTTCTTAGCAGTGACTACGTTCAATAGGCTCTCGTCAGAACCTTTTCCAAGAAGTAATTTGATTAAGAATTAAACAAGATACCCTCAGGGTCCAACCCTGGCTGCCCAATAGACCTAGTCTATTGTCAGTCTTGACCGGGCCTAACGCCACGTAGTCCAAACAGGATTTCTAATACCGGCTTATTTTACTTTCCATAATATGTGTTAGTATGTGCTTATAACCTTACATGTGTAGAAACTCAAAATCAATTAACCAAATGCAAGAGAGGAATGTCCTAAGTTTTTATATTGTGTATGACGATCTCAGCATAGCGTTATCTTCTTTGTCTTCCTGAACCTCCCGTGCATTGGGCTGGGCCAAGGGGATTCACTCCTGCAGCGTTGAGTCTGATAACTTTGTAGCAGCTCTATTATGTTTGCAATTTTATGAATGAACAATGCACCCAACTGGTCTTTCTCCAGCCTCTGTAAAGAGTCTATAATCTTCTTGTAGCCACTGATTGGATCTCTCCTCAGTGTCTCGTAGGTGGTGGCATCACTGAGTAAGCTGTTCACTTTGGCCTCATAGTCCACTGCATTCAGGATCACTGTGCATCTACCTTTGTCTGCTGGCAAAATGTTGATGCTGTGGTCCTTCTCCAGTGCTGTTAAAGACTTCCTTTCTTCTGAGAGGTGGCTTAGCACTGGACAGGGCAGCTGAGACTCTAAGCCTCAGTTCTTCAGATTCTGATTCGGCCAACTTGTTTTTCTTTATGTCTGTTTCTGTGGCTGTTATGAGGTCTACCGCAGGGATCTATTTAGGTATTACTGAAAAATGTAACCCCTTGGATAATACCTCTTTCTCCATTTGTGTTAGTTCGTGGTCGGAAAGATTCTTAACCCACCTTTCTCTGTTTGCCGGTGGTTCTGTGTGTTTGTTTGTGTTCCTCTGGCTGAGCTTGTCACTGGAGTTATGTTGGTTGTTGGTCAGAATCTGAAATTTCTTGATTTGACATTCCTTGCTTTTCTTGTGTTGTGAGAGTTGTGCTGTCTGGGTGAAGCTGGAAATCCTCTGGAAAACCTCTTCTGTAATCACCTGAAATCACCTTTTTCATGTTTAATGCCTAATAAATCATAAATACATTTTTTTTTTAAATTAAGGCCTAGTTGCTGATGAAGTACTCATGAGTTTATCATATCACAGTTTGACAGAACCGATGTCGTTTATTGTGACGCTATGGAAGCCCAAATTATGAAATATTAAATCGTTTTTACATTTACAGTTTTTGGCAGCCCATAAGTTGGAAACTACACAACAGAGGGCTACGTGTTTTACAGTTTAAATGGTTCACAGAGTGAGGAACAAGACCTGAAAGACCATTCACCTGACACAAACTGTGCAGACGTTATGGCTTGTAGAACTTTGAAATTTTAAGTCCTGATTTTGGGCCGACATATCCACTTACAAAAAATAAAAAAATAAAAAAAAATAAATAAACAAGATAACAAGTCCAAATTTTCACACATGCTACAGCAGGGTTTGGAGAGTAGAGTGAGACAATAATCGCTATTTGGCCAAAAAATGTCTTGGGCAGTTATGCTATGAGCGTAACAATATGCAAGTTAAAGTTATAGGGAAAGAAGAAGTCATTTACAAATGTGAAAAAAATGCTGTCTTCTAGGACCAATTGGGTTTATAATTTTTCAAATTTTGATTCATCTGATCATAGGACACACTGAATATAGTGCATTTCATATTCCATTTTAAGGCTGAGTTGTTTCTGTATCATGTTTGCATATGCCTTCTTTGCATACAGCTCTTACTTGGATTTCTGCGAACTGTGGGGCCTGTGTGGAGTTTGCATGTTCCCCCTATGTGTGTAGGGGTCTCCTCCAGGTGCTCCGGTTTTGCCTACCATTAAAACAAAACAAAACATGTTGGCCCATAGTGGCAGCGTGCTCAGTTGTTATATGTAAGAACTGACCATCTAAGCAATTTTGTTGTATTTCTTTTATTTACCTTAATGCATAGATCTAACAGAGACTCTAACTTTCTAAAATGCTCCTTTTTATACTCAGTCATCTTACTGAAATATGTTGCCAGTTATCCTAATTAGTTGTAAAATGCTCACTTTGGGTGAGAAAAAGGTTTGTAGATGATACAGAATCACAAACAAAAATCAATGATGCATCACAGCTTTTCCTTTGCTATACACACTAATTCATTTGCACTGCTCCTGCGTCTGAGGCTGCCATGCATTTCCAATACTGCTTTGAATTTGTGTTTCTTTTTGTGGCGTTATTTGTTTTAAAAAACTGCAAGTTCTGTTTTGTTTGTTTAATATTTTACTCTGAAGTAATTGATTCATTTAGATGTTATTATATAAAAATCACTTTATACTGGACCTTATTTTCAGCCTTACATAGTTTTGTACCTGTGTTCAAGCAACTGTGACCTTCCTCCTAAACTTAAAGCAGCAAGCCATCTCACTCAGTTTGAACTAGCAGTAAATGATTAAGGAGGAGATGTATTACTAAATTATATATTTCAGATCATTTTATCCACTCTTTATTTGACCACAGCGCTGAATCTGCACTGTTATTTATTAAGAGCATTCTCACTCTTACTCTGCTCTGTGGCAGCAGCTCTTGTGCCATTGTACTTTTACTTGACCTCAGTACAGCTATACATCAGAGACTATTCTGTTCAAATTGTTTAAAACACCTACAGTTTGAGTTATCCTAGTCAAATTTTAAAATACTTTATCTACCAAAGAGGATTTATTCTACCAAAGAGGATGACCTTTTCTAATAATAATAAAAAAATGGTTTTATATAGCACTTTATTGGACCCTCAAAGATGCTCTACAATTGCATTATTCATTCATTGCCCTCACTCAGTGATTCTGAGCTACTTCTGTAGCCACAGCTGCCCTGGGGCAGACTGTAGGAAATGTGGTTGCCATTCTGCGCCTCTCTGACTTCCACCAGTCACACACTCATTCATACAGGTAAGGTGGGTGAAGACAACAACAGTATACAATGCCGGCAGTGGGGCTCAAACTGCCAACCTTTGGGTTAGTGGGCAAACATCTCTACCAGCTGAGGGACTGCTGTCCCACTTTTCTGTTAAATAGAATTAAATTTAAATTGAAGTGACGGCGTGTCCTTCCCTGCTCCCACCGCTTCTGGCCTCCTTCAGGGTGCCACCTGAGGGCATCTACAGTTTGCAAAATAAATCCTCCTCCTCTGTTCTGGACAAATACCACCAGAATGCTGATGACCCTCAGCTCCAGTTATCAGTTTCTCCAAGAACAGCTTTTCTGTCAACTTAGTAAAGTCTGAAGTTATTTCATGTGGTCCCAAAGCTGGATGTCTGCAACAGAGGCGTAGCCACGTGGGGGCCTGGGGTGGCCACGGCCCCTGTTGGTCAGACCTTGGCCACCCCATCGGCCCCCCCTGGGAGGTCCTGCACAACGGGCTACGCAGGTCCATAATGACGCTGGCTTGACTGATTGACGTTACATCTTTGAGCTGTTGTAAAACAAATGGTTTGACACAGAGACTTGCAGCTAAATCCTCCTGACAGATAAGAGCTCAAGCTTTGTGTCAGTTTTTTTTTCACGTTGATAGGTTCAGGAATCACAGAGATATGCACTGTTAAAATGTGTAAAAGCATTTAGGCTTAATTAAAAGACGCGCGGTTTACCTCTCTGGTGGTTTTTTTTTTTTTTTTTTTTTTTTTTTTTTTTTTTTAGGTCCAATGTCTCTTTTACTCAAAAACTATTACAAATGAGATAATTATTTCCATTAACTTTGTTTTTAATTTTGATCAAAAGTAAGAGGAGAGATGGAGAAGAGCAGAGGAGAAACTGCAGTTGGATGGGGATGCACTGTAAAGTTTTTGTTAAGAGAAATCGACCACCTCTTGTAACCCTTCAAAATAAAACTTCATCCTTTTCCATCAGCTGAAACAACTTTATTGTGGTAGAGCCTGAAAGGAAAGGCGTTAGTGCTGCACGACGAACTGACAGGAGCTGATAGTACAGACTGTGAAAGTCTTGAACTGTCATGAAAAGTTTTGATGTAGACAAAGTTGTTAGTAAGTTATTGTAAAATTGTTACAGCAAAAATATCGAACACATTGCACTAATAAACAACTAGGGATGGGCATCGAAACCCGGTTCTACCTGAGAACTATTTCTAATTTTTCCAATCCATCGGAATTGTCTGCCTCCACCGTTAATCCCTCTTATCGATGCTGCTTTGGGCAGCTGCGTTTGTGTGAGCAGGTTTTGCTCCGAGACCCGCCCCGCTCCCGAGCAGCGCCTCTAACCTTTTTACTTTAACTTCGCTGCAAAAGTCATCTTCGATGAGCAGCCTACAAAGCGCAGCGCTCATCGGGCAGTGCATGTCGTTCTCCTCTCTCTAATTAATGAACATGCACTCACGGGACCCGGCAGCACGGAGGTGGAGACGCGCGGAGCTTGGCGCGCTTGCGTCCCATAGCGTGGACACAGCAGAGTGAAGCCAGAGCCGCGGAGGTAGGAGCTAAATGTCCGCGCACTGTGACAGCAGGAGCTCATTCCCCTGCATAAGAAATACAGTATGGAAGGGAGCGAGCGATAGAAAGAGAGAAATCTCCATAGAAAACGTTGAAACCTGTCTCACCTGTCTGACCCTCACTTGTCTGACCCTCACCTGTCTGACTCTCACCTGTCTGACTCTCACCTGTCTGACCCTCACTTGTCTGACCCTCACCTGTCTGACCCTCACCTGTCTGACTCTCACCTGTCTGACTCTCACCTGTCTGACCCTCACTTGTCTGACCCTCACCTGTCTGACTCTCACGTGTCTGACTCTCACGTGTCTGACTCTCACGTGTCTGACTCTCACCTGTCTGACTCTCACCTGTCTGACCCTCACTTGTCTGACCCTCACCTGTCTGACCCTCACTTGTCTGACCCTCACCTGTCTGACTCTCACCTGTCTGACTCTCACGTGTCTGACTCTCACCTGTCTGACTCTCACCTGTCTGACCCTCACTTGTCTGACCCTCACCTGTCTGACCCTCACCTGTCTGACTCTCACGTGTCTGACTCTCACCTGTCTGACTCTCACCTGTCTGACTCTCACCTGTCTGACCCTCACTTGTCTGACCCTCACCTGTCTGACTCTCACCTGTCTGACTCTCACGTGTCTGACTCTCACCTGTCTGACCCTCACCTGTCTGACTCTCACCTGTCTGACTCTCACCTGTCTGACTCTCACCTGTCTGACTCTCACCTGTCTGACCCTCACCTGTCTGACCCTCACCTGTCTGACTCTCACGTGTCTGACTCTCACCTGTCTGACTCTCACCTGTCTGACTCTCACCTGTCTGACCCTCACTTGTCTGACCCTCACCTGTCTGACTCTCACCTGTCTGACTCTCACGTGTCTGACTCTCACCTGTCTGACTCTCACCTGTCTGACTCTCACGTGTCTGACTCTCACGTGTCTGACTCTCACCTGTCTGACTCTCACCTGTCTGACTCTCACCTGTCTGACTCTCACCTGTCTGACTCTCACCTGTCTGACTCTCACCTGTCTGACCCTCACTTGTCTGACCCTCACCTGTCTGACTCTCACCTGTCTGACTCTCACGTGTCTGACTCTCACCTGTCTGACTCTCACCTGTCTGACTCTCACGTGTCTGACTCTCACGTGTCTGACTCTCACCTGTCTGACTCTCACCTGTCTGACACTCACCTGTCTGACCCTCACCTGTCTGACTCTCACCTGTCTGACTCTCACCTGTCTGACTCTCACCTGTCTGACCCTCACCTGTCTGACTCTCACCTGTCTGACTCTCACCTGTCTGACTCTCACTTGTCTGACCCTCACCTGTCTGACTCTCACCTGTCTGACTCTCACGTGTCTGACTCTCACCTGTCTGACTCTCACCTGTCTGACCCTCACCTGTCTGACCCTCACCTGTCTGACCCTCACGTGTCTGACTCTCACCTGTCTGACACTGATGTGGCCCCTCCCTGCGTTGCACTGTCACAGTAACACAGGCTACTGTTTAGTTTAATAAGTTTAATAAACGTTTATTTTCAGACAGACAGGTCTGGGGCAGCTGCTCCTAAATTAATATTAAAGCCACAATCCTGTTTATGTAAAAAGCATACATTTCCAGTAATTTAACAGCTGTACATTCAATACATGTTACTTCTGTTTAGTGAGCCCAGTTTAAAATAGGCTCATATACATGAAAATGAAAATAAGCTTCTATTTCTGCTTCATAATAAACTGTATGGCCACAGATCTAGTTCATTTTTATTCACAGATATATCAGGAATCTATAAGACAATCGATAAAGAATCGGATTGATAAGCAGAATCGACACTGGCATCAACATTGATAAAATCTTATAAATTCCCATCCCTATTAACAACAACATGCATTGTTCAGTCCCTCCAGGATTTTGCAATGTTGCGATCACAAATATTAATGCAAAATCAAGCGATTGTTTTACTCACTCTATAGTCAGCTAAAACACTTTAAAATGCACCAGGATACAGCAAATATTGTCTGTTATATTGATTTTTTTTCCCTGGGGGAGGACCCCCAGACCCCCCTGTAAATTTGTTACATACTTAACTTCTGTGAATCACAACTTGCTCTTCTGTGAGCTGCACACATCAGGGCCCATCTCCTAACTTCCTCAAACCATCCAAATAACTGGCCTCAGGACAGAACAGAAGATAATTCACATTTTTTGTATTAGTCCTATAATAATAATAATCTGCCATGTGCCACCACAGTAAAAAAATCCTGGCTACGCCCCAGGTCTGCAAGGAGCTCTTGGTCCACTGTCTTCAGATTTGGACAAATATTGACTTCTCTAAACTATGACAGACCAGTGTTATCAAATTTAGGACTAATTTGAAGATTATATTGTTTTTGAAACACTAACTGGCTACTTATCACTGAACTCCATACCCCTTCTCTCCCTAAACCCAGTACTTTCTGCCCTTTCCCCATCTCATCTGAAAACAAAATTTATATTGTAACTGTCAAGATTTTGTCAACTAGCTGTCCATTAATACATGTACATGTATACATTAATACGTGTCAATATTATTTATATGGTCTTTACATTTTTAGATGACCTCCCTAATGTTTTAGACTTTTACCGTTTTCATCAAGGTGTAAATATGGCTAAGTATCAACAGAATAAATAAAACTTTTCTAGTAAAAGCTTTGTGGTAGAATTACAGTGGGGCAAAAAAGTATTTAGTCAGCCACCAATTGTGCAAGTTCTCCCACTTAAAAAGATGAGAGAGGCCTGTAATTTTCATCATATGTTTACCTCAACTATGAGAGACAAAATGAGAAAAAAAAAAATCCACACTGTAAAAAAACACCGTGGAATTTACAGAATATTGATGTAAAACCACAACAGAATAATAATGTAAACAGGAAAACAATAAATCAATGTTAAAATCACTGTAAAATTTTGTAAACACTGGAACAAACTTTGTCTGTTAAAATTACAGTAAAAAAAAGTGACTATAATCACATTTATTTGTTAAAATTACAAATTACAGTAATAAAAACAGAGAATTAATGTAAGACTCATTGCAATATCTTTTTGTTAAATTTACATTGTCATGCTGTAAAAATTATATTTTTAGTCTGTTATTTTTGAAAATACAAAAAATAACTGTATGCTTTTTTACACATTTATGCCGTATTTTAAACAAATTATCAAAATACAGAAAACTGGGGTTAAATAATTTCACAAGTATGTAATATTACATACTATGGATATGAGTTTTATAGCCTAAAATATATATTTATGTGATTATTTGTTACATAATTATTTTAATATATAAAAATGTTTGTTTATACAGTGTATTAAGTATTAAGGATGCAAGAGTAACACAGTTCTGTCTCAATTAAATAAGAGATTTAATTATTTCCCTTTATTCTTTTACTAATTCTATTGTTTTTTTGTTTTGTTTTTTTTTACATATAGTTGCTTTACAAGCTTAATACCTTTTTAAATTCTTGAATATAAGGTCAATATTTTCACCATCTTCCTCTGCAGAAAGCCTGCAGTGGTCTCCTGATTTTGAATTTCAAAGTGTCCAACCCGCTCACAGCCACAGGTGGAGCTCGTCTCTGATTGGATAATTATCGTGGGAGCGCGAGCAGAGCGAGGCTGGTTCACGGCCAGTGGCTAACGTCACTAATGAGCCAGAGCAAGAGCGCGGCAGCAGCGCAGAGGACGGCCTGAAACGGAGCAAGACTTTCGGAGTTTTTCGGTGTTTTAACAATGTGTGGGATAAATCTGCGATGTTCAACAACTACTTGTTTGGTCTAAGACTGTTCGAGTGAAAATTAGAGTTTGCACGGTAAGCTTTACTTCAACACAGATTCATGCTGCACATGGTTTAAGCTAGCAGCAGTAGTACAACAGGCTTCTTGGCCGCTCGTGGTGACTTTGTGTGGCAGCACATATACAATCTAAAAATGATAACATGTACCTTTTGTAAGAAAAACATAGGCACACTAAAGGGTTATGTCCTGCATTGTAGAGTTCATAGGAATGAGCCTAGTTGTTTTTTCAAATGTGTTGGCGCGAACTGTAGGCAGACGTTTAGCACTTATTCAGCATTCAAGGGCCATTTCTACCGTCTTCACAACGCGCCTGCACCTCACGCTGCTGCTACAGCCATTATTTCGGATTACAAATGTGCAGTTGCATTATGTGCGCACAATTTTCATACAGTGAAAGAACTTGTGTCTCATTTAAAAGAACACATAGGAGAAGGGAGGCCCGTGTCTTGTCCCATAACAGGCTGTAAACATGTGTTTACAGTAAAATCATCATTTACTGCTCACATGTCCAGGAAGCATAAAGCATGCTCATCTGATAGCATCAATGATATGTATAGGAAAACTAGTTCTCAGGCCTCTGCTCTCAATGATGGTGGAGATGTTTCAGAAAACATAAATGAAGTCATGCCAACAACAAATATAACCATGGATATGCCAGAGAATTTTAGTGATTCTTATCTCAGAAACATGTGTCTCTTTTACCTAAAACTGCAAGGACAACTCCTTATTCCTGCCTCAACAATTCAGACTATTGTTGAAGAAATACAAAATGTGCATGAGTTAGGACAGGACTATACCTTGTCCAAAGTAAGTTCATTATTAAAAACAGACATGGGCCTCGCAGATGAAGCAATTGCTAAAATCTGCAACTGTATAAAAGAGTCAGATTTGTTCTCTGTATGTCATCTGGGACCACTAAGGACAACATATTCAAGGGGTCAGACGTTCACTCAAATGTTTAAATACACAGAACCAAAAAAAGTGACATTAGGAATAGATGAAAACATGAAGCAAAAGTTTGCTTACTACATACCAGTGGCACAAACATTGAAGAGTTTTTTACACTCTGATTTATGGAAGAACAGAGTGTCTGAACAGTCTGAGTCAGACACAGATGTTTTTGCTGATATTAGTGATGGACAAAATTTTAAGTTGAACCAGTTCTTTATTGACAACCCACAATGCCTTAAGTTAATTTTGTACCAAGATGCATTTGAAATTGTGAATCCCCTGGGGTCTGCTAAAAAGACACACAAAGTTCTTGCAGTCTATCTTTCAGTGGCAAATTTACCTATTTATGTTCGTTCTAATACTGATCATATGTTTCTTGTTTTATTGTGTGTTGAGAATGACCTTAAACGGTTTGGAATAGCTAAAGTTGTTAGCAGATCTGAAAGCCTTGGAGACAAATGGAATAACTGTAGATGGTGAAACTCTGAAAGGGGCTCTGTACTGCATTGCTGGTGATAATTTGGGCTCACATAGTATCGGTGGGTTTACTGAGAACTTCAGCCGCTCTCAATATTTTTGCAGGTACTGTGAAATCACAAGAAGTGAGTTTGAGAGTGATCCAAACATCTGTGGTCCACAGCGTACTCCAGAGACTTATGACACAGTTGTTGCTGATCTTCAGGCTGAAAACATTCAAGACAACAGGGGTATAAAGGTAAACTCTGTTTTTAATATCCTTGAGTCTTTCCACGTATGCCAGCCTGGTCTACCCCCTTGTTTAGGCCATGACATATTTGAAGGTGTCTTGTCATATGATCTGGCACTGTATCTTAAGAATATAATCAAAAAAAAGAAATGGTTTACATACACTCTCTTGAATAGACGCATCAAACAGTTTAAGTACAAAGGATCTGAGGCACTTACAAAGCCATGTGCTGTCAACTCTGAGGGATCCAGGCTCTCAGGCCAAGCCATCCAAAACTGGAATTTATTAAGGTTGTTACCAATATTAGTTGGTGACAAAGTGCAAAACCCAGAGGATGAAGTATGGCAGTTAGCTCTCCTACTAAAAGATATTGTGGATCTGATATGTGCTCAAAAGATCTCCTTGTCCCAGATTGCATATCTTGACATTCTGATTCAAGAATATTTGGACTTAAGAAAGTTGTTATTTCCTGAGGATTCATTGAAACCCAAACACCATTTTTTGCGCCACTATCCAGCACTGATTTTGAAATTTGGTCCATTGATAAGATTGTGGACAATTCGTTTTGAAAGTAAGCATAGTTATTTTAAAAGATGTGCCAGGCACTTGAAAAACTTCAAAAACATTTGTCAAACTTTGTCAGAGCGACATCAGATGTATCAGGCATATCTTTTAGCTGGGCAGGGATGCAGTCAGTTACTGCAAGTCAAAGACAGCTTTTTGTTTTATTCTAACCTCTACAGTGATGCTATTAAACATGCTGTGAGGGAGTTTGGCTTTGCAGAAAGTAATACCAGTGTTTCCACAGACTTGCAGTATAAAGGCACTACATATAAAAAAGGACACTTTCTTGTGTATAGGAATGATGAGTACATAGAATTTGGTGAACTTATCCTTGTCTTGATTCAGAATGACAGAGCTGTGTATTTTCTGATGCATATTCATAAAGCAGACTATCTTTCTGAATACCATCTGCACTTTGTGTCAAAGGACAATCCTAGGTTGCAGTGTGTTAATATTAATGACCTAGTAGATTTTTATCCTTTGGTATCATACATTCTTGATGGGCACCAAGTCATTCCACTGAAACACAGTGTAGTGTCAAAATAAGATTTAAGCACATTTGAGGTAGACACCCTAATCATTGTATTAATCTGTGAATAGTTTTTACAGTTTATTTTTTGTTAACCTTTACTGTTTACATTTAAAACATAACATTTTCCCTGATGTTACTTTATGTTGTATGAAATGTGTGTACACATTTTTTCTTTCTGATTAAAGGTGATTTGTGGCCTGACATGCAACAATGAATGAATCGGACCCAACCTTTCTCAACACCGCCATTATAGAAGTCCTACCAGAACTACCAGATGCAACAAAAAGCATCCTAGAAGAGCATTTACAGTCCATTGGAGTGGAGTCATATGATGATCTGCGATTCATAGAGGAGGCTGATTTGCTGTCAGTGTTGAGACCTGTGCAAGCCAGAAAACTTCTTGCTTCTTGGAAATGTAAGTAAAACATCACAAAACAGTTTTGGTAGTATCCAAAAGCAGACATGAATGTGTATTGCACTGACTGTACAGTGTAAACCTAATATCCTCTTCATTTTGTTGTAGACCAGACACCGGAGAACAGCTCATCATCTGTTGAGGCTTCACCAGCACCATCAGTATCATTGCTGTCTGTGTCACCCAGAAGTTCATCATTTACATCTTCCAGTAGCCCAGGACTTAATATGCACTGGGAGGACAGCTTTGAAATTCCATGGAGCAAATTTCCCGAGGAACTCATGCAGTCTTTGGAGAGGGGAAAAAGACCAGGTCCAAGACTAAGGAGGGAGATGGTCCGCACTGTTGCTGAGATGATGGAAAAATGCCCTTGCATAAGTAAAAAACATTCAACTGAAGTGGCCAAAAAAATTGTGGTAAAATATCCCAAATCTCTGCAGGATGTAATAGAAGGAGACATTGTTGGACCTGGCTACCATTCTCTCGTCAAAACAGAATTGAGAATGTGAAACGCAGTTCAACACCCAAATTAAGAAAACGAAAACATCACACCGATGAGTCTGACACAGATGAGATTCCACCAGAACAGAGAGCGGCAATGCAGGACACTTATGGGTGTGTTAAATGGGATTTAAAATTTCTGCCCCTCGGAGAAACCCCAGAGAGCCAGCAGGTGAAGAAGGAAAAACTCAAGATGATGTTTCAACAATCTGATGCAAATTCAGAACAGGTCAAACATCTAATGAAGTCCACTTTTTACACACAGCGTAAACAAGTCAACCAGGGCAAGAGTATTAAAAACCTCAGAGAGGAGTGGCCGTTTTGGTTTAACGAACTTGGCATGTCAGTCCACTTTAAGGAGCTCACTGGGATTGGGCTTAAAGAAACTTTCACACGAAATTTGGATCTGAAGGGGAAGAGGCTCCTTGACTACCTGACTACAGTTTATGTTAACAAGAGCAAGAAGTTTCTTCAGACTCTAACAAGGCTTCAGCTGATGCGGGGAGAAATGAGTGGCTGCTCAGAAGATGTGAAAGAGATGGTCCTGCTTCTGCTCTGCTATTTTAATGAGAAGGAAGATGCCATGTTCTCCTATGTAGAAGACACATGCCTGGCAGAGGAGGTCCAGCTGGAGCAAGTGCCCCTGACACCAACGGTTATTGTATGCGGTAAGTTCAGTTTCCTTTTTTTTTTTTTCTTTTAATGTTAGTGTATTATCCTAAAGGTTTTGGCTTTGCACACTGTAAATGTGTAACAGTTTTACTTTATCCAATAATTTGTTAATAATTTATTCATATTTGTTTAGGACAGTCTTGCTATTCCTCAAGAAAGTTCATGCTGAGTTTGGATCGCGCCATCGTACACAACAACATCCCCTCTTTTATTTCTGCACTCTGCCTGATGTTTGGGAGCTATTACTGCTTTAATATCCATTATTCAACGGAGCTGGCTTCAACCCTTGAGTTTTTGCAAAGGTGGGTATTTAAAAATATTCTTTGCTCATTATCTTTTTTAGAATACATTTTATTTTATACATTTTTTTTTTTCCCAAAATAAACGCGTAGCTCTCTAGTTTTACCTACCCTCATCTGAATGATTGCTGTATTCTAACATGCATTTTTATGTGTGCATTTTTCACAGATGTTTTTTCTCAATAAACCCGGAAAAAGGAACCAAAGTGGAGAATAAAAACACATCACGTCTTAGTGTGAACCCACGAGTCCTCACCCTGATTCAAGAACTCTCTGATCATGAGTGGCGTGATGCCTGAATATGGACTGGACTCTCTGTGGACTCATTGACAGTTCATTTGAAAAGAGGAATTGTAAGTTTTCTGTTTTATTTTTTGTTATTTCACAGTGTGCTTTATGTTAAATGCCACAAGACCAAATAGGCCTCTGATCTTTATAAGCAGTTGCAGTACAGTTGATTTCAGCTGATTTCTGTTCAAAAGATTTTATTGTCTCAAATAGCATATTTTGACATTCTGATCAAACAATATTTGGGTTTAATTAAATTGTTATCCAGCACTGATTTTAAAATTTGATCCCTCGATGGGTCAGTCTGTTTAGATACATTTTATTATTTGCTAGGCATGTGAAAAACTTAAAAGAAAATTTGTTAAACTTTTGTCAAACTGACATCAGATAAAATGTCCTGATAAAAAATACTTTGTAAGCAGTTGTTGTATTGTTCACCTTGAGAAAAATGTTTTTTTTCTCATTAAAAAATAACATTCTTTAGTTTAAAACCAGTAACAATCTATGTACAAATCTGAAAACGTAATTTTGTTATGCCCGGTAAGGTTCTAGATGGCAAAAACAAATTTGTCTATTTTAGTCTATTACTTCTAGATGAGAACTCAGTGTTTCTTCTCATTCAGCAATGGCAATAGTCAACAAAATATAGTCAAAAACTCTTAAAAACAGCCCAAACTGAATACTTTGTTTTCAGAACCTAAATGCTTTGTTTAAAAGCTCTTGGTTGTAATTATTGACCAGAAGTATTTCTTTACACTTAAGTTTAAATTGTGCTTTTGGTGTTAGAGGTAGCTCCTATTCACCTGCCTGAGAAGAGATATTGTGATTTCCCATCCAGAGTAGTTAGACCAGTTATTTACAACTACCACTAAGGGACTTGTTTAAAAATCCTGATGTAACACAATAACATATGTCAGCTGTTCTTTAATAAATTCTGCATCTGTCATTCTACTCTAATTGTGTGTGTTTTTTTAAAGGATTATTAGTAGTTATATGTAAAATCCAAGGATTGAAAACTGTTTTTATGTCTTAGTAAAGATATAATTAAAATGTAATTTTTAGACCATGGGCAATGTTTTGTAAAAAGTACAATATAAAGATAATTAAATTGCAGGTTGATGCTGTAGCTTTAACAGTAAACTTTAGTCATATCTACATAGAAAGACAATATATTAAGAACAGACTTTATGTATAATATACAGAACAATTCAGCTAATTCCCTTACTTTTAACTGTGGCATTTACGGTGATAAGTAGTTTTTGGTTAGATCATTTTTAGTTAATTCTACTTATTATTGATGTGAAATAAGCTTTTAATTTGTGTAAAAATTACAGATAAGTTGATTTAAATACAGCACTGTCATGCTAAATTAACATGAAAGTGTTGTTGACTTCACAGGTTTTAAATGTGATTCAGCTGTGATTTCTATCACTGTAAATTAATTTACATTATTTTTTTGTAAAATACTTTACGGTGCAGCTGTATTTTTTACAGAATTTTTCTGGTAACCCCAGCTGCCAGAATTATTCCGTAAAAACGACGGAAAATGTTTTACAGTGCAGAAAATCACATGCATTCTTCATTCATTCATCAAATGTTTCTTACGAAGCCACTCCTTCATTACCCGGGCAGTGTGTTTGGGATCATTGTCATGGTGAAAGACCCAGCCACGTTTCATCTTCAATGCCCTTGCTGATGGAAGGAGGTTTTCACTCAAAATCTGATGATACATGGCCCCATGCATTCTTTCCTTTACACGGACCAGTCGTGTTTCTGGTGTCCTTTGACAGCTCTTTGGTCTTGGCCATAGTGGAGTTTGGAGTGGGACTGTTTGAGTTTGTGGACAGGTGTCTTTTATATAGATAACCAGTTCAAACAGGTGCCATTAATACAGGTAACGAGTGGAGGACAGAGGAGCCTCTTACAGAAGAAGTTACAGCTCTGTGAGAGACACAAATCTTGCTTGTTTGTAGGTGACCAAATACTTATTTTCCACCATAATTTGCAAATAAATTCTTTAAAAATCAGACAATGTGATTTTCTGGATTTTTTTTTTCTCATTTTGTCTCATAGTTGAGGTATACCTGTGATGAAAATTACAGGCTCTCATCTTTTTAAGTGGGAGAACTTGCACAATTGGTGGCTGACTAAATACTTTTTTGCCCCACTGTATATGAAGAATTCCCATGTTATCAAGAGAATTTTTGGCCACAGTATTGTAAAATCCATTGCTAATGACACCACCACAGACTTTGCGAGCCTGTCATTAAACTAGACATCACATACACATCACAAGCACCAACCACAGTTTCAGTAGAGTTTAGCCAGCTGTCAGGCTTAAGTCAGAATGCAAACTCATGGAGTAAGGGTAGGTACAAAAACCAAAAGAACGGAACTACACTAGATGCTATTAATGCATGACAGGCATATGACAAAAAGAGGAGGGTTTGAGTTGTGGCCCTGCGTCTGAACCGTAAAAATTCCACTGTCATACACTTACTGCACAGTGAGTGGGACTAGCTAGTTTACTAAATTATACTTATAACTTGTACAAAACACAAATGTGTGTTTTGAGAATGTTTGATAACAATATTGTATTGCTTGGCCCTGTTTTAGTGTGTTTTTATATTCTGTAATCTCAGTGACATGGTGTTATTTGTATTTAGTTTACAGTCTATTCAATAACATTTACTATAAATTAATAGTAAGGAAGTCAAACATATAACAGATTCTGATTTAAGCAGAGTACTAGACCATAGTGACTGTTAGAAGAAATGGAAGCAAATGACTGAATGAGGCTTTAATTGTAGATTCAAATGGAGGAAAAAAATGAAACACCTGTCATCTACATGCATGACTAGAACGATATGCATCTTAGGGCTTACCACCCTATAGACAAAAGAATGCATATCTGAAATGTCAGGGATACTTTCTTTAGGCAACATTTCTTACGCCAGCCCTCTACACTTTGTGCATCATTCCTTACTAAGTATGAAAAACAAGACTTTCAAGTTAGGCCATACATTTTATAAAGCCAGAGTTTCTGGTGTCCTGTACAAAACCCTCTGTCCATCAGACTTCTACTACTTTGCTTCAAACATTTGTGGGATCTCTGACATGCACTAAACAATACTCATGCAGTAAATTTAACAATATTTTGGGACTTTGAACTCCACCTGGGTAAGAATAAATTGTTTTTATACACTCAATATTGACTTTATTTATTATTTGAAAAATTGTATTTTAGACAAAATATCTTAGCAATGTACCTGTGGGAAACAGGTATCTGTTATTTGAAAGAAAAACATAAACATTCAAAATTTAAGCACTACTTTGGTGATTTTTTGTCAAATTTCTGTAATCAAACGTATTTAAAACACTTAATTAGAACTGAAAGGTAATATCAATAAACAGCTATTGAGAATAAATATTAGGATATACATTTTTGAATTTCTTACAAATATGAATACATGTTGAAATCACATCCTTTAGTATTTTAAGTTGTTTTACAACAAAAGGAGGTAAAATGTTTGTTTTTCATTACTTTTAACACAAAAATTATCTTTATAATTACAAAATGTTGGTGAACACAACTCACGTTTTAAATAAAAATAAGAAGTATTTAGTTCACTGCATGTTCATTTTGAATGTCTGAGTGCAGCAACTGACACATTTATCATAAAATTTGTGAAAGTTTTCTTCTGATTGCCTAATCTGAAAGTACTATAGTTGAGTTAATATCACTATGGACTCATCAAGCAACTGTTTTACTGGCAACTAATTGGCAAATAATAGCCTAATACTTTTGTAATAAAATGGGCTGTGCACCTTTAAATCTGACTGAATACATTCACAAGTTGGTTTGCGAAGTACTAAATCAAATTTGACAAAACAAGTTTTTGTAGGAATCGTATGGCTGAGAGCTACTGGTAGCTCCCGAGGTACAGGTTAGAGACCCCTCTACATTCTTAGATAAGGGAGTTAAAAAGGGAGTTTCCCTGAAACATTTGCATATCCTACTTGCTTTTCAGTATGCTTCACAGTAAACTGTTTGTAAATGTAAGTGTTTTTAACACTTTATATTAAACTAACATTTCAGTAGGCTATTCAGTAGGCTACTTTTTCTTCTATTATATACTTTGGGATTTGAAATGATGTTTTATGCATTGTATATACCCTGCTGTAAATAGAGCCACAGATTGTTGAGGGGCACAAGCAAGTACTGGAGCACCTACTGAGAGAGTGGAGCATTGTTCCCTGTTGACACTTTAGGGTAAATACTGATGAGAGAAAGTCCAAAGTGCTCAGGAAGTTTTTGTTAATTAATTATTCTGTGTTGAAGGTGCTCTTTGGTGCTTGGGAACAAAAACATGAAAAAAGTGAGGAAAAACCAAAGGCACTCATTTACTTTAAGTAAAAAGACTTTTGTTATAAAATCTTTAAAAACATAGCATGCTGAGTTGTATTTGCAGGAAGGCTGTTTGTTGCCCGATACACAGGTAAATGAAGTTATTTTGCAAGTGGATAGTAATGCTCTGTTCTAAGTTACTACAAGCAAAATTGTAATTTTTGTAATTTGTAATTTGCATTTTTTTAAAAAACTGCACTGAAGGAGTTCTTAGGGCACCTGTCCTCACTTGCCCTACACAGTGTCATATAGAAGTAACCCTGGTAGCATGCATTCCGTTTCTCTTGCAACCCAGCAGACAAAACCTGTGGTGCACACTTAAAAAACAAAAATATGATTGCTTTCTTCAGGCAATATTTCTTTATCCAGCCCTCTACCCTTTGTGCCTTGTTATTCTTATTCAGTATTGTAAACAGGACTTTCAACTTAGGCCATGCAAATAACCCAGATTTTCCGATTTTCTTACAAAAACCTCTCTAGTAGACTTTTCCATTTTGCTTTCAAACTGACAAAGCCTTTGTGCACACTGAATACACAAAAATAGGATTGCAACATTTCACTCAGTCTAATCCAAACCAAGCCAAGTCCCTCACCTTCCTGGAAGTGGTTGCGTGATGTAGTGACAATACATAGCTGGAGGCATGTGGCCAAACTCCATTTAAATGTGTAGCCTGTCAACAATATTTCAACAATATACTGTACTGCCCATATGTTGTGTTCAGACCGCCGCTCTGAGGTACTTATTTGTGAGGGTGAAGTGCTTATCTTTCTTACTGTTGGTGGGCAAGGTGGATATTACTCTACTGTACATAACTGTAAATACATATCTATATATTTTCATATAGAGTTATGTCAGCTCACACCACCTCTGTGTCTGATACATGTGTGTCTAATATGATATGACGTCTGAATATTTCCATATACTAGGTAAATCAAAACCAAGTTTTATTAATCAAAATGTGCAAACATAGGTGGTCACTTGTGTTCACTGTTTTACAGATACATGAAGATGGAGCCTCTAACATTTATAGTCCTGTTGGCAGGTATTGTAATGTCTTTTTAAATTGCTAAAAACTAATAATAATTTCACACTAATCATGTTATTTTTTCCCCTTGCAGGTCTGATAGGAGCATCAATGACAAATGCAATAACAGGTAAAGTAACATAAAGTTAAAATAAACTTAATGGTAGAACTAAAATGAGTGACTCTCAATAATGTGAAATTAGGTCATGAATAGCTAATAAAGTATCACATATTATGTCATTTCCTATGCTTAATATAGCTTCAACAATATCTTCCACAACCACGCAACCCACCAACGAGACATCAGTGTCACCATCACCGACAAACATGACGTCATCTTCATCAACCAACATGACTTCACCATCACCAACAAACATGACATCCCCTCAACCAAACAACATGACATCTTCATCACCAACCAACATGACCTCACCTCCTTCAACCAACATGACCTCACCTCCATCAACCAACATGACCTCACCACCAACAACCAACATGACCTCACCTCCACCAACCAACATGACCTCACCTCCATCAACCAACATGACCTCACCACCAACAACCAACATGACCTCACCTCCATCAACCAACATGACCTCACCACCACCAACCAACATGACCTCACCTCCATCAACCAACATGACATCACCTCCACAAACCAACACGACCTCACCTCCATCAACCAACATGACCTCACCTCCATCAACCAACATGACATCACCTCCACAAACCAACATGACCTCACCTCCATCAACCAACATGACATCACCTCCATCAACCAACATGACATCACCTCTACAAACCAACATGACCTCACCTCCATCAACCAACATGACCTCACCACCACCAACCAACATGACCTCACCTCCATCAACCAACATGACCTCACCACCACCAACCAACATGACATCACCTCCACCAACCAACATGACCTCACCACCACCAACCAACATGACATCACCTCCACAAACCAACATGACATCACCTCCACAAACCAACATGACCTCACCTCCATCAACCAACATGACCTCACCACCACCAACCAACATGACCTCACCTCCATCAACCAACATGACATCGCCTCCACAAACCAACATGACCTCACCTCCATCAACCAACATGACCTCACCTCAGCCAACCAACATGACCTCACCTCCATCAACCAACATGACCTCACCACCACCAACCAACATGACATCACCTCCATCAACCAACATGACCTCACCTCCATCAACCAACATGACATCGCCTCCACAAACCAACATGACCTCACCTCCATCAACCAACATGACCTCACCTCAGCCAACCAACATGACCTCACGTCCACCAACCAACATGACCTCACCTCCATCAACCAACATGACCTCACCTCCATCAACCAACATGACATCACCTCCACAAACCAACATGACCTCACCTCCATCAACCAACATGACATCGCCTCAGCCAACCAACATGACCTCACCTCCACCAACCAACATGACCTCACCTCCATCAACCAACATGACATCACCTCCATCAACCAACATGACCTCACCTCAGCCAACCAACATGACCTCACCTCCACCAACCAACATGACCTCACCTCCATCAATCAACATGACCTCACCTCCATCAACCAACATGACCTCACCACCACCAATCAACATGACATCACCTCCATCAACCAACACGACCTCACCTCCATCAACCAACATGACATCGCCTCCACAAACCAACATGACCTCACCTCCATCAACCAACATGACATCGCCTCCACAAACCAACATGACCTCACCTCCATCAACCAACATGACCTCACCTCAGCCAACCAACATGACCTCACCTCCACCAACCAACATGACCTCACCTCCATCAACCAACATGACCTCACCTCCATCAACCAACATGACATCACCTCCACAAACCAACATGACCTCACCACCACCAACCAACATGACCTCACCTCCATCAACCAACATGACCTCACCACCACCAACCAACATGACATCACCTCCACAAACCAACATGACCTCACCTCCATCAACCAACATGACCTCACCTCAGCCAACCAACATGACCTCACCTCAGCCAACCAACATGACCTCACCTCCATCAACCAACATGACCTCACCTCCACCAACCAACATGACCTCACCTCCATCAACCAACATGACTTCACCTCCATTGACCACCATGACAAACCAAACCACTACTCCTGCAACCACAACAGTAGCACGTAAACCAGAACCAAAAATAAAACTTGAATTCAAGATTCAGGAAACTTTTACACCCAGCCTTGAAAATAAATCTTCACCCGAGTTCAAGGCATTGGAAGAGAAAGTTACTAAAGCGGTAAGGACCAGTTTTAAACTTTTTTTTTTTTTTTTTGTCAATGGTGCATTTTAGTCATAAAATGCTTCATACTCAATAATTTATCTTAATTTGATTTATAAATATATACTAAGCATTTTTTTCCACAGCTTGATGCTGTTTATTCAGCCAAATTTGGGTCTACATTTAATCGGACCCTTATTAAAGGTTTCAGGTATGATTGAGACTCAATGCATTTTTAATACATATGTTTAATTAGAGCTGCTTTATTATGACATGTTTATTCTCATATAATTATACAGTAAAGGATCTGTTAAAGCAGATGTTGAATTGATATTTAATGAAGTAAACACAATGCCCAATACAACATCTGTCTCCGAAACCTTAGTGGAAGCTTCCACAAGTTCAAACTTTTCCCTAAGTGTTAACACTTCAAGTATTTCTGCAAACGGTAAGTAGATTTGATTGTCATCCTTTCCTGATGAAAATATTTTAAACTGATAGCCTATAGTTGCTGACTCTAGTAAAATTAAACTTGGTGCACATAAAAATATTATGTTATTCTCAGTTGTGGAGACAACTGTAGCCCCGACTACTGTCATCACCACGGCAACAAGTAAGCAAAGAAACAAATTGTGATTTATGATTTCTAAATGTCCCAAAATGTTTACACCTGATATGTATTTTACAGCTGTCAATGTTACGTCACCCTTGCCAACCATCATGACCTCACCTCCACAAACCAACATGACCTCACCTCCACCAACCAACATGACCTCACCACCACCAACCAACATGACCTCACCTCCACCAACCAACATGACCTCACCTCCACCAACCAACATGACCTCACTTGCGCCAACCAACATGACCTCACCTCCACCAACCAACATGACCTCACCTCCGCCAACCAACATGACCTCACCTCCGCCAACCAACATGACCTCACCTCCATCAACCAACATGACCTCACCACTACCAACCAACATGACATCACCTCCATCAACCAACATGACCTCACCTCCACCAACCAACATGACTTCACCTCCATCAACCAACATGACATCACCTCCGCCAACCAACATGACCTCACCTCCACCAACCAACATGACCTCACCTCCGTCAACCAACATGACCTCACCTCCACCAACCAACATGACCTCACCTCCATCAACCAACATGACATCACCTCCATCAACCAACATGACCTCACCACCAACAACCAACATGACCTCACCTCCACCAACCAACATGACCTCACCTCCATCAACCAACATGACATCACCTCCATCAACCAACATGACCTCACCTCCACCAACCAACATGACCTCACCTCCACCAACCAACATGACATCACCTCCATCAACCAACATGACCTCACCTCCACCAACCAACATGACCTCACCTCCATCAACCAACATGACATCACCTCCACTAACCAACATGACCTCACCTCCATCAACCAACATGACATCACCTCCATCAACCAACATGACCTCACCTCCACCAACCAACATGACATCACCTCCATCAACCAACATGACCTCACCTCCACCAACCAACATGACCTCACCTCCACCAACCAACATGACATCACCTCCACCTACCAATGCAACCTCACCTACAACAACCATCATGACCAGTACAACAATTGCTACATCTACCTCAGCCAACGCAACAGTGCCTACCTCTACCAGCACTACAACCTTTTCTACAGATCCTCCAACATCCAGTGAAGGAACACTGAGCCTAACCTTTAAACTTAATCAAACATTTTCATCAGACTACCTAAACTCATCTTCGTCAGCATATCAGACCTTAGCGTCAACTGTAATTAGTGAGGTAAGACTTTTTAGGACATTACTACACATGTGGTTTATTTGTACAGTGCTTTAATGTTCCTTTTTGAATTTGCAGGTGAATACAGCATGCAACAAGCTTTATGGATCAAGTTATCTTCGCTCCATTATTAATTCTTTCTCGTGAGAAAAACTTTTGAGATAAGGATTTTATTATTATTATTATTTTGGCTTTTTATGACCTTTTTAATGTAATTACAGGAGTGGATCTGTGGCTGTTGATATGACTCTTGTGTACAAAGATCAAAGCTCTGTACCAACATCAAACACAGCCACTTCAGACCTGAGCACAGAACTGAGCAGCTCCACCAACATGAATGTAGTGTCAGGAAGCGTCTCTGCCCGTATGTAACAAAACTGTTTTTATTTTCTTGTCTTTTTATTTTAGTTTACTTTTTTGTCTTTGACTAAAAAAATAATATTTCAGAATCAACATCTACTACTACAACAACCGCTGCCGCTACAACTACAACCGCCGCAACTACTACAACCGCCGCCGCAACTACTACAACTACAACCACCGCTGCAACCGCTGCAACTACTACAACTGCGGCTGCAACTACTACAACTGCCGCCCCAACCACTACAACCGCCGCCGCAACTACTACAACTGCCGCTGCTACAACTACAACCACCGCTGCAACCGCCGCAACTACTACAACTGCGGCTGCAACTACTACAACTGCCGCCCCAACCACTACAACCGCCGCCGCAACTACTACAACTGCCGCTGCTACAACTACAACCACCGCTGCAACCGCCGCAACTACTACAACCGCCACCGCAACTACTACAACTGCCGCCCCAACCACTACAACCGCCGCCGCAACTACTACAACCGCCGCCGCAACTACTACAACCGCCGCCGCAACTACTACAACCGCGGCTGCAACTACTACAACTGCCGCCCCAACCACTACAACCGCCGCCGCAACTACTACAACCACCGCCGCAACTACTACAACCGCCGCCGCAACTACAACCGCCGCAGCTGCAACTACTACAACTGCCGCCCCAACCACTACAATCGCCGCCGCAACTACTACAACTGCCGCCGCTGCAACTACTACAACCGCCGCCGCAACTACTACAACCGCCGCAACTACTACAACCGCCGCCGCTGCAACTACTACAACCGCCGCCGCAACTACTACAACTGCCGCAACTACAACCGCCGCCACAACTACAACCGCCGCCGCAACTGCTACAACCGCCGCCGCAACTACTACAACCGCCGCTGCAACTACAACCGCCGCCGCAACTACAACCGCCGCCACAACTACAACTGCCGCCACAACTACTACAACTACTACAACTGCCGCCACAACTACTACAACTACTACAACTACCACTACAACTACTACAACTACCACCACAACTACTACAACTGCATCCACGGATGCACCATCATCCAGTGAAGGAAAACAGAACCTTGCTTTTAAACTAGACAGAACATTTTCATCAGATTTATTAAACCCATCCTCTACAGCATACAAGACCTTAGCGAAAACAGTGATAAGTGAGGTAGGATAACCTAAGATTGCGCCTTTTTTTTTTACATACTATGAGCACGCACACAGGGATGGTGCTTTTGCATCATGAAAGTTTGAAAGTAGGCAATAAAAGTTTTATTTATTTTGTTAATTTTGCTATCAGTTTGATAATTAGTTACAGTGTGCTCTAAATATCACTTTCCATATCTTTGTTGCTCTGTCATTGTAGAATTAAATTAAAAAGCAGTCAATATCATAGACTAATTGACACTAAATTTGTTCTATCAAAATTTTACTTTTAATAATTAGATATTTTATTGTTTGTATTTTACAGGTCAATACAGCATGTAAGAAGCTCTATGGATCAAGATTCCTGCGCTCTCTTGTTAACTCGTTTTCGTAAGTAATGTCTTTTTGGAAATAAAATAGTTCTTAATGGATTTACCGTTCAGGCCAATTTCTACGTAGGACATTTCTTTATTGTTATTACAGGAGTGGATCTGTGGCTGTTGATATGACTCTTGTGTACCAAAATCAAAGCACTGTTCCATCATCAAGCAGTGCAACTTCACAACTGAGCACTGCATTGTCAAATTCAACCACCTTGAATGTTATAGCAGGCAGCGTCTCAGCACGTAAGTTATTCAAGACTATAAATAAATTGTATTTAGCTGTTATATATAGTTTATAATTATGTTGCTTGAAATAACATTTTTTATACTATTTCAGAGTCATCAGCAGGCAGCTCTCAACCCACAGTGGTTTCCATGTCAATCCTGACATTAATACTCTTGGCTGTCACACAGATTTTGGCAGATGTGTAACCATGTGTAACTATCCCTTTTATATGATGCTGAATTCTGCAATAGATGAAAAACAGGGCAATTCAATTAATCTGCACAAGAAAACATATGCCTGAGCTGAACCAATGTGTCTGGCATCAAAGCAAGACAAGGAAAAAAATGTGCACAATGAAATTTACCATTACAATAATATGGTAAAAGATGTGCTTTGTGTTTGTTAGCAGTCAAAATATGTTACATATTATTCTGAAGTATTACTTTGATAATTTGAATGTAAAAAATATTATAAAATGTTATGAAAACATTTAAATATAATTGTATATTAATGTGAACATCTTCAATGATAATAATGCTTTTCTTTTGTGTTTTTCGCAAATCGAATGTGTTATCTGGATAACAAATTAGATCTGTAGACAAAAAGGCAGAGAGCCAAAAATGGACAAATATTGTTTGGCTGTTGAGATATTAATATAGACCTGAGTTGACATATACCTGTATATGTGGCCAAGTGTACCATAATGGTCCAGACACAGACAGCCCTGGAATGAACAAGCTTAATTATGTTTAGTATTTTATTTTTGTAATACCACAGTGAACAGTGAGATGATTTTGTGTGACATTAAAGAACTTGTATACTTAAGAACAAATTGTCTTTATTGATCAGTGGCCATGATGAAAAGCAGCTCCAGTGTCCACTGATACTGACACTAAATATTTCAGATTTCTCTAACAATGTAAAAAATAATGGACTGGATCAGGAGTAGCCTTTAGTTTATTCAGAACTGATTAATGAAAATTAAACTAGAGCTAAATCTGCACAATACAAGATAAATAAGAGAATACAAGACAAGACAACAGTAGTGGTATAGTCTGATAATTAATCAAAGAATAACCAGTATGGATTTAACATACAATCATATAATATTTATAAAAGGTGCCATATAAAAACATATGTTGAAAACATGGTACCACTACTGTGATATTGAACTTGAACTTATAGCATATATGATTGTAACTGAAGTGGCAGGCAGCCTGTCCTGACTGAAGAAGACAATTTGCAGTAACCATGGACAGTCTGTAATACAGTTGCTTGTCAATGACTTGGTCTTTCTCCAGCCTCTGTAAAGAGTCTATAATCTTCTTGTAGCCACTGATTGGATCTCTCCTCAGTGTCTCGTAGGTGGTGGCATCACTGAGTAAGCTGTTCACTTTGGCCTCATAGTCCACTGCATTCAGGATCACTGTGCATCTACCTTTGTCTGCTGGCAAAATGTTGATGCTGTGGTCCTTCTCCAGTGCTGTTAAAGACTTCCTTTCTTCTGAGAGGTGGCTTAGCACTGGACAGGGCAGCTGAGACTCTAAGCCTCAGTTCTTCAGATTCTGATTCGGCCAACTTGTTTTTCTTTATGTCTGTTTCTGTGGCTGTTATGAGGTCTACTGCAGGGATCTATTTAGGCGTTACTGAAAAATTTAACCCCTTGGATAATACCTCTTTCCCCATTTGTGTTAGTTCGTGGTCGGAAAGATTCTTAACCCACCTTTCTCTGTTTGCCGGTGGTTCTGTGTGTTTTTTCCTCCTTCCTCTGGCTGAGCTTGTCACTGGAGTTATGTTGGTTGTTGGTCAGAATCTGAAATTTCTTGATTTGACATTCCTTGCTTTTCTTGTGTTGTGAGAGTTGTGCTGTCTGGGTGAAGCTGGAAATCCTCTGGAAAACTTCTTCTGTAATCACCTGAAATCACCTTTTTTATGTTTAATGCCTAATAAATCATAAATACTAATTTCTTTTAAATTAAGGCCTAGTTGCTGATGAAGTACTCATGAGTTTATCATATCACAGTTTGACAGAACCGATGTCGTTTATTGTGACGCTATGGAAGCCCAAATTATGAAATATTAAATCGTTTTTACATTTACAGTTTTTGGCAGCCCATAAGTTGGAAACTACACAACAGAAGGCTACGTGTTTTACAGTTTAAATGGTTCACAGAGTGAGGAACAAGACCTGAAAGACCATTCACCTGACACAAACTGTGCAGACGTTATGGCTTGTAGAACTTTGAAATTTTAAGTCCTGATTTTGGGCAGACATGTCCACTTACAAAAAATAAAAAATAAATAAAATAAAATAAAAAAATAAATAAACAAGATAACAAGTCCAAATTTTCACACATGCTACAGCAGGGTTTGGAGAGTAGAGTGAGACAATAATCGCTATTTGGCCAAAAAATGTCTTGGGCAGTTATGCTATGAGCGTAACAATATGCAAGTTAAAGTTATAGGGAAAGAAGAAGTCATTTACAAATGTGAAAAAATGCTGTCTTCTAGGACCAATTAGGTTTATAATTTTTCAAATTTTGATTCATCTGATCATAGGACACACTGAATATAGTGCATTTCATATTCCATTTTAAGGCTGAGTTGTTTCTGTATCATGTTTGCATATGCCTTCTTTGCATACAGCTCTTACTTGGATTTCTGCGAACTGTGGGGCCTGTGTGGAGTTTGCATGTTCCCCCTATGTGTGTAGGGGTCTCCTCCAGGTGCTCCGGTTTCGCCTACCACTAAAACAAAACAAAACATGTTGGCCCATAGTGGCAGGGTGCTCAGTTGTTATATGTAAGAACTGACCATCTAAGCAATTTTGTTGTACTTCTTTTATTTACCTTAATGCATAGATCTAACAGAGACTCTAACTTTCTAAAATGCTCCTTTTTATACTCAGTCATCTTACTGAAATATGTTGCCAGTTATCCTAATTAGTTGTAAAATGCTCACTTCGGGTGAGAAAAAGGTTTGTAGATGATACAGAATCACAAACAAAAATCAATGATGCATCACAGCTTTTCCTTTGCTATACACACTAATTCATTTGCACTGCTCCTGCGTCTGAGGCTGCCATGCATTTCCAATACTGCTTTGAATTTATGTTTCTTTTTGTGGCGTTATTTGTTTTAAAAAACTGCAAGTTCTGTTTTGTTTGTTTAATATTTTACTCTGAAGTAATTGATTCATTTAGATGTTAATATATAAAAATCACTTTATACTGGACCTTATTTTCAGCCTTACATAGTTTTGTACCTGTGTTCAAGCAACTGTGACCTTCCTCCTAAACTTAAAGCAGCAAGCCATCTTACTCAGTTTGAACTAGCAGTGAATGATTAAGGAGATGTATTACTAAATTATATATTTCAGATCATTTTATCCACTCTTTATTTGACCACAGCGCTGAATCTGCACTGTTATTTATTAAGAGCATTCTCACTCTTACTCTGCTCTGTGGCAGCAGCTCTTGTGCCATTGTACTTTTACTTGACCTCAGTACAGCTATACATCAGAGACTATTCTGTTCAAATTGTTTAAAACACCTACAGTTTGAGTTATCCTAGTCAAATTTTAAAATACTTTATCTACCAAAGAGGATTTATTCTACCAAAGAGGATGACCTTTTCTAATAATAATTAAAAAATGGTTTTATATAGCACTTTGTTGGACCCTCAAAGATGCTCTACAATTGCATTATTCATTCATTGCCCTCACTCAGTGATTCTGAGCTACTTCTGTAGCCACAGCAGCCCTGGGGCAGACTGTAGGAAATGTGGTTGCCATTCTGCGCCTCTCTGACTTCCACCAGTCACACACTCATTCATACAGGTAAGGTGGGTGAAGACAACAACAGTATACAATGCCGGCAGTGGGGCTCAAACTGCCAACCTTTGGATTAGTGGGCAAACAGTGGTGTAGTGGTAGTAGTGGTCCCTGCTCTCTGCAGGTCATTCACTAGGTCCCCCCGTGTGGTTCTGGGATTTTTGCTCACCTTGTGATCATTTTGACCCCACGGGGTGAGATCTTGCGGGGAGCCCCAGATCGAGGGAGATTATCAGTGGTCTTGTATGTCTTCCATTTCCTAATAATTGCTCCCACAGTTGATTTCTTCACACCAAGCTGCTTACCTATTGCAGAGTCAGTCTTCCCAGCCTGGTGCAGGTCTACAATTTTGTTTCTGGTGTCCTCTGACAGCTCTTTGGTCTTGGCCATAGTGGAGTTTGGAGTGGGACTGTTTGAGGTTGTGGACAGGTGTCTTTTATATAGATAACCAGTTCAAACAGGTGCCATTAATACAGGTAACGAGTGGAGGACAGAGGAGCCTCTTACAGAAGAAGTTACAGCTCTGTGAGAGACACAAATCTTGCTTGTTTGTAGGTGACCAAATACTTATTTTCCACCATAATTGCAAATAAATTCTTTAAAAATCAGACAATGTGATTTTCTGGATTTTTTTTTCTCATTTTGTCTCTCATAGTTGAGGTATACCTGTGATGAAAATTACAGGCCTCTCTCATATTTTTAAGCGAGAGAACTTGCACAATTGGTGGCTGACTACAATAAGTTAGGGATATTGTTATTTACATGAGTGCTTCTCCTATTTGGTCTCAATTTAAATTAAATACGTAAAAGTTCCCTTTGATATTACTAATAATGAATGAGAGGAAACACCATTTTCATGAGTTTAATATTTATTACCACAAAAATTTAGACAATAACAAGGATAGCCCCAAATAACAAAAACTGACAATGTCAGTAGTGGGTGTTTCCACCATTTGCCGAAATGACAGCCTGACAGCGACGTCTCATGCTCCTCATTAGCCTCATGATGTTGTTCTGAGGCAATGTGCTCCACTCTTCCACAAGTGCTACACGCAGTTCTGCCAGGTCACGTGGGGGTGAGGTACGACCATCCAGTCTCTGCTTCAGCTGGTCCCAGACGTGCTCTATGGGGTTCAGGTCAGGGGACATTGCTGGCCACACCATATGAGGCACTCCAACTTCCTGAAGTCAAGCTGTGACAATTTTGGCACGATGTGGTGGAGCGTTATCATCCATGAACACAAAGTTGGGGGTGTGCTGACGGAATTGGGGAATGATGATGGGTTCTATGATGTCTCTGAGTTAAGAATGTCCAGTGACTGAGCCATCTACAATAACCAAATCTGTTTTGCGCTAACTGGTGATACCTGCCCAGACTGTTGCACCTCCTCCACCAAAGCGAACCCTGGGGACCATGTTAACCTCAGCATATCACTCACCTCGCCTTCTCCAGCAACGCTGATGACCATCATTTCTGTGCAAGGTGACCCGACACTCATCAACGAACAGGACGGTAGACCACTGCTGCATTGTCCAGGTCACATTGTCTTGTGCCCACTGCAGACGTTCATGGCGGTGTCTTGGTGTCGGTGGAGTCACCTGCAACGGTCGTCTGGCATTCAAGCCAAAGCGGTGGAGTCGGTTGCGAATGGTTTGTCTGGAAACCCTAGTACCCCTCACATATTGTAAACAAGCCTGCAGCTGTGTGGCAGTTGCATAACGATGTCTGAGTGCATAGGTCCTGAGGTACTGGTCATCGTTGCGGTCTGTCACTCGTGGGGCTCCACTCCTGGGTCTTTCACAAACTCTGCCAGTAGTTCTGTGTCTTGATGCAAGTCTGCTGATGACACTTTGAGACACACCAAGTTCACGAGCAACATCTGACTGCCTGCCACCGACCCGGAGGTGCACTATGGCCAGGTGGTGCTGCTCGTCCATCAAGTGACGTCGTGTGTTCATGGCTGTTTGAATGATGAACTTGGAATGACTTACTGACAATACCAGCTTTTTATACCCACAGAATGTTGAAATTGAGGCCACATTGTAAAGGGTTTTCTTTTTTTTGGCCCCAATATGTAAGGCACACTGTACACAGTGAGACCATTATGTGGAAAACACAAAATGAGGTGTGTCTATCACCCCAATACAATTGCCTCCCTATCCCAAAAATCTCTGAAGTGAAACAAACAACGTATGTATGACATGCACTGAGTCTCTCACAATATCCCTAACTTATTGTGAGTAGTGTACTTTTTTGCCCCACTGTATATGAAGAATTCCCATGTTATCAACACAATTTTTGGCCACAGTATTGTAAAATCCATTGCTAATGACACCACCACAGACTTTGCGAGCCTGTCATTAAACTAGACATCACATACACATCACAAGCACCAACCACAGTTTCAGTAGAGTTTAGCCAGCTGTCAGGCTTAAGTCAGAATGCAAACTCATGGAGTAAGGGTAGGTACAAAAACCAAAAGAACGGAACTACACTAGATGCTATTAATGCATGACAGGCATATGACAGAAAGAGGAGGGTTTGAGTTGTGGCCCTGCGTCTGAACCGTAAAAATTCCACTTTCATACTCTTACTGCACAGTGAGTGGGACTAGCTAGTTTACTAAATTATACTTATAACTTGTACAAAACACAAATGTGTGTTTTGAGAATGTTTGATAACAATATTGTATTGCTTGGCCCCGTTTTAGTGTGTTTTTATATTCTGTAATCTCAGTGACATAGTGTTATTTGTATTTAGTTTACAGTCTATTCAATAACATTTACTATAAATTAATAGTAAGGAAGTCAAACATATAACAGATTCTGATTTAAGCAGAGTACTAGACCATAGTGACTGTTAGAAGAAATGGAAGCAAATGACTGAATGAGGCTTTAATTGTAGATTCAAATGGGGGAAAAAATGAAACACATGTCATCTACATGCATGACTAGAACTATATGCATCTTAGGGCTTACCACCCTATAGATGAAAGAATGCATATCTGAAATGTCAGGGATACTTTCTTTAGGCAACATTTCTTACGCCAGCCCTCTATACTTTGTGCATCATTCCTTACTAAGTATGAAAAACAAGACTTTCAAGTTAGGTTATACATTTTATAAAGCCAGAGTTTCTGGTGTCCTGTACAAAACCCTCTGTCCATCAGACTTCTACTACTTTGCTTCAAACATTTGTGGGATCTCTGACATGCACTAAACAATACTCATGCAGTAAATTTAACAATATTTTGGGACTTTGAACTCCACCTGGGTAAGAATAAATTATTTTTATACACTCAATATTGACTTTATTTATTATTTGAAAAATTGTATTTTAGACAAAATATCTTAGCAATGTACCTGTGGGAAACAGGTATCTGTTATTTGAAAGAAAAACATAAACATTCACAATTTAAGCACTACTTTGTTGATTTTTGTCAAATTTTGTAATCAAACGTATTTAAAACACTTAATTAGAACTGAAAGGTAATATCAATAAACAGCTATTGAGAATAAATATTAGGATATACATTTTTGAATTTCTTACAAATATGAATACATGTAGAAATCACATCCTTTAGTATTTTAAGTTGTTTTACAACAAAAGGAGGTAAAATGTTGTTGTTTGTTTTTCATTACTTTTAACACAAAAATTATCTTTCTTAAATTCCTTTGGATGTAAAACTGAAAAATTAAAATAAATTTTCAGCATTTTAGCAAGACTCTACATCAGGGTCTCTAACCTTTCCACCCCAGAGAGCTACTTTTACAAACAAAAAATGGCAGAGAGCTACTCATACTTTCTAACATTTATTTAGTTATTGGAGCCTAACTATGGGCCTAAGGCGAGGTGCACACTGAACAGTGCCTTTTAGTTGCAGAGCTTTCAACAAAAAGAAAATAGTATTTTGTTTTGTTTTTGCTTTCTCTTTTCCTGGACAATTACAAAATGTTGTAGCCACAGCTGGGGCAGCTGTGGCTACAGAAGTAGCTCACCACCACCAAGTGTGACTGAGGAGTGAATGAATAATTGATCAATTGTAAAGCGTCTTTGAGTGTCCAAAAAAGCGCTATATAAATTCGATGAATTATTATTATTATTATTATTATTAACTCATGTTTTAAATAAAAATAAGAAGTATTTAATTCACTGCATGTTCATTTTGAATGTCTGAGTGCAGCAACTGACACACATTTATCATAAAATTTGTGAAAGTTTTCTTCTGATTGCCTAATCTGAAAGTACTATAGTTGAGCTAATATCACTATGGACTCATCAAGCAACTGTTTTACTGGCAACTAATTGGCAAATAATAGCCTAATACTTTTGTAATAAAATGGGCTGTGCACCTTTAAATCTGACGGAATACATTCACAAGTTGGTTTGCCAAGTAATAAATCAAATTTGACAAAACAAGATTTTGTAGGAATCATATGGCTGAGAGCTACTGGTAGCTCCCGAGCTACAGGTTAGAGACCCCTCTACATTCTTAGATAAGGGAGTTAAATCTGTTTCCCTGAAAGATTTGCATATCCTACTTGCTTTTCAGTATGCTTCACAGTAAACTGTTTGTAAATGTCAGTGTTTTTAATACTTTATATTAAACTAACATTTCAGTAGGCTATTCAGTAGGCTACTTTTTCTTCTACTATATACTTTGGGATTTGAAATAAATGATGTTAAGCAGTTTTATGCATTGTATATACCCTGCTGTAAATAGAGCCACAGATTTTTGAGGGGCACAAGCACGCACTGACAGTACTGGAGCACCTACTGAGAGAGTGGAGCATTGTTCCCTGTTGACACTTTAGGGCAAATACTGATGAGAGAAAGTCCAAAGTGCTCAGGAAGTTTTTGTTAATAATTATTCTGTGTTGAAAATGCTCTTTAATGCTTGGGAACAAAAATGTGAAAAAAGTGTGGAAAAACCAAAGGCACTCATTTACTTGAAGTAAAAAGACTTTTGTTATAAAATCTTTAAAAACATAGCATGCTGAGTTGTATTTGCAGGAAGGCTGTTTGTTGCCCGATACGCAGGTAAATGAAGTTATTTTGCAAGTGGATAGTGATGCTCTGTTCTAATTGACTGCAAGCAAATTAGAGGTATTGTAATTTGCATTTTTTTTAAAACTGCACTGAAGGAGTTCTTAGGGCACCTGTCCTCACTTTAAACTTGCCCTACACAGTGTCATATAGAAGTAACCCTGGTAGCATGCATTCTGTTTCTCTTGCAACCCAGCAGACAAAACCTGTGGTGCACATTTAAAACACAAAAATATGATTGCTTTCTTCAGGTAGTATTTCTTTATCCAGCCCTCTACCCTTTGTGCCTTGTTATTCTTATTCAGTATTGTAAACAGGACTTTCAACTTAGGCCATGCAAATAACCCAGATTTTCCGATTTTCTTACAAAAACCTCTCTAGTAAATGGTCACATTTATATAGCGCTTTTCTACCTTCATGGGTACTCAAAGCGCTTTACATCAAGGAACCGTTCACCCATTCACACTCACAATCATACACCAGTGTACGCAGACACCGGAGGCAAGGTGGGTTAAGTGTGTTGCCCAAGGACACAATGACAGTATTCAACAGTGGGAGTGGGGTTTGAACCGCCAACCTTCTGGTTATTGGACAAGCGGCGATACCAACTGAAGCTAGTGGACTTCCATTTTGCTTTCAAACTGACAAAGCCTTTGTGCACACTGAATACACAAAAATAGGATTGCAACATTTCACTCAGTCTAATCCAAACCAAGCCAAGCCCCTCACCTTCCTGGAAGTGGTTGCGTGATGTAGTGACAATACATAGCTGGAGGCATGTGGCCAAACTCCATTTAAATGTGTAGCCTGTCAACAATATTTCAACAATATACTGTACTGCCCATATGTTGTGTTCAGACCGCCGCTCTGAGGTACTTATTTGTGAGGGTGAAGTGCTTATCTTTCTTACTGTTGGTGGGCAAGGTGGATATTACTCTACTGTACATAACTGTAAATACATATCTATATATTTTCATATAGAGTTATGTCAGCTCACACCACCTCTGTGTCTGATACATGTGTGTCTAATATGATATGACGTCAGAATATTTCCATATACTAGGTAAATCAAAACCAAGTTTTATTAATCAAAATGTGCAAACATAGGTGGTCACTTGTGTTCACTGTTTTACAGATACATGAAGATGGAGCCTCTAACATTTATAGTCCTGTTAGCAGGTATTGTAATGTCTTTTTAAATTGCTAAAAACTAATAATAATTTCACACTAATCATGTTATTTTTTCCCCCTGCAGGTCTGATAGGAGCATCAATGACAAATGCAATAACAGGTAAAGTAACATAAAGTTAAAATAAACTTAATGGTAGTACTTAAATGAGTGACTCTCAATAATGTGAAATTAGGCCATGAATAGCTAATAAAGTATCACATATTCTGTCATTTCCTATGCTTGATATAGCTTCAACAACATCGTCCACAACCATGCAATCCACCAACGAGACATCAGTGTCACGATCACCGACAAACATGACGTCATCTTCATCAACCAACATGACTTCACCATCACCAACAAACATGACATCCCCTCAACCAACCAACATGACATCTTCATCACCAACCAACATGACCTCACCACCACCAACCATGACCTCACCTCCATCAACCAACATGACCTCACCTCCACCAACCAACATGACCTCACCTCCACCAACCAACATGACCTCACCTCCATCAACCAACATGACCTCACCACCACCAACCAACATGACCTCACCTCCATCAACCAACATGACTTCACCTCCATCAACCAACATGACCTTACCTCCACCAACCAACATGACCTCACCTCCATCAACCAACATGACCTCACCTCCATCAACCAACATGACCTCACCTCCACCAACCAACATGACCTCACCACCATCAACCAATATGACCTCACCACCAACAACCAACATGACCTCACCTCCACCAACCAACATGACCTCACCTCCATCAACCAACATGACCTCACCTCCATCAACCAACATGACCTCACCTCCATCAACTAACATGACCTCACCTCCATCAACCAACATGACCTCACCACCTACAACCAACATGACCTCACCTCCACCAACCAACATGACCTCACCTCCATCAACCAACATGACCTCACCACCAACAACCAACATGACCTCACCTCCATCAACCAACATGACCTCACCTCCATCAACCAACATGACCTCACCTCCATCAACTAACATGACCTCACCTCCATCAACCAACATGACCTCACCACCAACAACCAACATGACCTCACCTCCACCAACCAACATGACCTCACCTCCATCAACCAACATGACCTCACCTCCACCAACCAACATGACCTCACCTCCTTCAACCAACATGACCTCACCACCAACAACCAACATGACCTCACCTCCATCAACCAACATGACCTCACCTCCATCAACCAACATGACCTCACCTCCGCCAACCACTATGACCTCACTTTCGCTAACCAACATGACCTCACCTCCACCAACCAACATGACCTCACCTCCATCAACCAACATGACCTCACCTCCACCAACCAACATGACCTCACCTCCATCAACCAACATGACCTCACCACCAACAACCAACATGACCTCACCTCCACCAACCAACATGACCTCACCTCCATCAACAAACATGACCTCACCTCCATCAACCAACATGACCTCACCTCCATCAACTAACATGACCTCACCTCCATCAAACAACATGACCTCACCACCAACAACCAACATGACCTCACCTCCACCAACCAACATGACCTCACCTCCATCAACCAACATGACCTCACCACCAACAACCAACATGACCTCACCTCCATCAACCAACATGACCTCACCTCCATCAACCAACATGACCTCACCTCCATCAACCAACATGAACTCACCACCAACAACCAACATGACCTCACCTCCACCAACCAACATGACCTCACCTCCATCAACCAACATGACCTCACCTCCACCAACCAACAAGACCTCACCTCCATCAACCAACATGACCTCACCACCAACAACCAACATGACCTCACCTCCACCAACCAACATGACCTCACCTCCATCAACCAACATGACCTCACCTCCACCAACCAACATGACCTCACCTCCGCCAACCACTATGACCTCACTTCCGCTAACCAACATGACCTCACCTCCACCAACCAACATGACCTCACCTCCATCAACCAACATGACCTCACCTCCATCAACCAACATGACCTCACCTCCATCAACTAACATGACCTCACCTCCATCAACCAACATGACCTCACCACCAACAACAAACATGACCTCACCTCCACCAACCAACATGACCTCACCTCCATCAACCAACATGACCTCACCTCCATCAACCAACATGACCTCACCTCCATCAACCAACATGACCTCACCTCCATCAACTAACATGACCTCACCTCCATCAACCAACATGACCTCACCACCAACAACCAACATGACCTCACCTCCACCAACCAACATGACCTCACCTCCATCAACCAACATGACCTCACCTCCACCAACCAACATGACCTCACCTCCGCCAACCACTATGACCTCACTTCTGCTAACCAACATGACCTCACCTCCACAAACCAACATGACCTCACCTCCACCAACCAACATGACCTCACCTCCATCAACCAACATGACCTCACCTCCATCAACCAACATGACCTCACCTCTATCAACTAACATGACCTCACCTCCATCAACCAACATGACCTCACCACCAACAACCAACATGACCTCACCTCCACCAACCAACATGACCTCACCTCCACCAACCAACATTAACTCACCTCCATCAACCAACATGACATCACCTCCATCAACCAACATGACCTCACCTCCATCAACCAACATGACCTCACCTCCATCAACCAACATAACCTCACCTCCATCAACCAACATGACCTCACCTCCGCCAACCAACATGACCTCACCTCCACCAACCAATATGACCTCACTTCCGCCAACTAACATGACCTCACTTCCACCAACCAAGATGACCTCACTTCCACCAACCAACATGACCTCACCGTCGCCAACCAACATGACCTCAACTCCATCAACCAACATGACATCACTTCCATTGACCACCATGACAACCCAAACCACTACTTCTGCAACCACAACAGTAGCACGTAAACCAGAACCAAAAATTAAACTTGAATTCAAGATTCAGGAAACTTTTACACCCAGCCTTGAAAATAAATCTTCACCTGAGTTCAAGGCATTGGAGGAGAAAGTTACTAAAGCAGTAAGGACCAGTTTTAAACTTTTTTTTTTTTTTTTTTTTTTTTTCAGTGGTGCATTTTAATCATAAAATGCTTCATACTCGATTATTTGTCTTAATTTGATTCATAAATATATACTGAGCATTTTTTTCCACAGCTTGATACTGTTTATTCAGCCAAATTTGGGTCTACATTTAATCGGACCCTTATTAAAGGTTTCAGGTATGATTAAGACTCAATGCATTTTTAATACATATATCTAATTAGAGCTGCTTTATTATGACATGCTTATTCTTATATCATTATACAGTAAAGGATCTGTTAAAGCAGATGTTGAATTGATATTTAATGAAGTAAACACAATGCCCAATACAACATCTGTCTCCGACACCTTAGTGGAAGCTTCCACAAGTTCAAACTTTTCCCTAAGTGTTAACACTTCAAGTATTTCTGCAAACGGTAAGTAGATTTGATTGTCATCCTTTCCTGAAGAAAATATTTTAAACTGATAGCCTATAGTCGCTGACTCTTGTAAAATTAAACTTGGTGCACATAAAAATATTATATGTAATTCTCAGTTGTGGAGACAACTGTAGCCCCGACTACTGTCATCACCACGGCAACAAGTAAGCAAAGAAACAAATTGTGATTTATGATTTCTAAATGTCCCAAAATGTTTACACCTGATATGTATTTTACAGCTGTCAATGTTACGTCACCCTTGCCAACCAACATGACCTCACCTCCACCAACCAACATGACCTCACCTCCACCAACCAACATGACCTCACCTCCACCAACCAACATGACCTCACCTCCACCAACCAACATGACCTCACCTCCACCAACCAACATGACCTCACTTCCACCAACCAATATGACCTCACCACCAACAACCAACATGGCCTCACCTCCATCAACCAACATGACCTCACCTCCATCAACCAACATGACCTCACCTCCATCAACCAACATGACCTCACCTCCATCAACCAACATGACCTCACTTCCGCAAACCAACATGACCTCACCTCCATCAACCAACATGACCTCACCTCCACCAACCAACATGACCTCACTTCCGCCAACCAATATGACCTCACCACCAACAACCAACATGACCTCACCTCCATCAACCAACATGACCTCACCTCCATCAACGAATATGACCTCACTTTTGCCAACCAACATGACCTCACCTCCATCAACCAACATGACCTCACCACCAACAACCAACATGACCTCACCTCCATCAACCAACATGACCTCACCTCCATCAACCAACATGACCTCACCTCCATTAACCAACATGACATCACCTCCATCAACCAACATGACCTCACCTCCATCAACCAACATGACCTCACCTCCGCCAACCAACATGACCTCACCTCCATCAACCAACATGACCTCACCTCCACCAACCAACATGACCTCACCTCCATCAACCAACATGACCTCACCTCCATCAACCAACATAACCTCACCTCCATCAACCAACATGACCTCACCTCCGCCAACCAACATGACCTCACCTCCACCAACCAATATGACCTCACTTCCGCCAACTAACATGACCTCACTTCCACCAACCAAGATGACCTCACTTCCACCAACCAACATGACCTCACCGTCGCCAACCAACATGACCTCAACTCCATCAACCAACATGACATCACTTCCATTGACCACCATGACAACCCAAACCACTACTTCTGCAACCACAACAGTAGCACGTAAACCAGAACCAAAAATTAAACTTGAATTCAAGATTCAGGAAACTTTTACACCCAGCCTTGAAAATAAATCTTCACCTGAGTTCAAGGCATTGGAGGAGAAAGTTACTAAAGCAGTAAGGACCAGTTTTAAACTTTTTTTTTTTTTTTTTTTTTTTTCAGTGGTGCATTTTAATCATAAAATGCTTCATACTCGATTATTTGTCTTAATTTGATTCATAAATATATACTGAGCATTTTTTTCCACAGCTTGATACTGTTTATTCAGCCAAATTTGGGTCTACATTTAATCGGACCCTTATTAAAGGTTTCAGGTATGATTAAGACTCAATGCATTTTTAATACATATATCTAATTAGAGCTGCTTTATTATGACATGCTTATTCTTATATCATTATACAGTAAAGGATCTGTTAAAGCAGATGTTGAATTGATATTTAATGAAGTAAACACAATGCCCAATACAACATCTGTCTCCGACACCTTAGTGGAAGCTTCCACAAGTTCAAACTTTTCCCTAAGTGTTAACACTTCAAGTATTTCTGCAAACGGTAAGTAGATTTGATTGTCATCCTTTCCTGAAGAAAATATTTTAAACTGATAGCCTATAGTCGCTGACTCTTGTAAAATTAAACTTGGTGCACATAAAAATATTATATGTAATTCTCAGTTGTGGAGACAACTGTAGCCCCGACTACTGTCATCACCACGGCAACAAGTAAGCAAAGAAACAAATTGTGATTTATGATTTCTAAATGTCCCAAAATGTTTACACCTGATATGTATTTTACAGCTGTCAATGTTACGTCACCCTTGCCAACCAACATGACCTCACCTCCACCAACCAACATGACCTCACCTCCACCAACCAACATGACCTCACCTCCACCAACCAACATGACCTCACCTCCACCAACCAACATGACCTCACCTCCACCAACCAACATGACCTCACTTCCACCAACCAATATGACCTCACCACCAACAACCAACATGGCCTCACCTCCATCAACCAACATGACCTCACCTCCATCAACCAACATGACCTCACCTCCATCAACCAACATGACCTCACCTCCATCAACCAACATGACCTCACTTCCGCAAACCAACATGACCTCACCTCCATCAACCAACATGACCTCACCTCCACCAACCAACATGACCTCACTTCCGCCAACCAATATGACCTCACCACCAACAACCAACATGACCTCACCTCCATCAACCAACATGACCTCACCTCCATCAACGAATATGACCTCACTTTTGCCAACCAACATGACCTCACCTCCATCAACCAACATGACCTCACCACCAACAACCAACATGACCTCACCTCCATCAACCAACATGACCTCACCTCCATCAACCAACATGACCTCACCTCCATTAACCAACATGACATCACCTCCATCAACCAACATGACCTCACCTCCATCAACCAACATGACCTCACCTCCGCCAACCAACATGACCTCACCTCCATCAACCAACATGACCTCACCTCCACCAACCAACATGACCTCACCTCCATCAACCAACATGACCTCACCTCCACCAACCAACATGACCTCACCTCCATCAACCAACATGACCTCACCTCCATCAACCAACATGACCTCACCACCAACAACCAACATGACCTCACCTCCACCAACCAACATGACCTCACCTCCATCAACCAACATGACCTCACCTCCACCAACCAACATGACCTCACCTCCATCAACCAACATGACCTCACCTCCACCAACCAACATGACCTCACCTCCATCAACCAACATGACATCACTTCCACCAACCAACATGACCTCACCTCCATCAACCAACATGACCTCACCACCAACAACCAACATGACCTCACCTCCATCAACCAACATGACCTCACCTCCATCAACCAACATGACCTCACCTCCATCAACCAACATGACCTCACCACCAACAACCAACATGACCTCACCTCCACCAACCAACATGACCTCACCTCCATCAACCAACATGACCTCACCTCCACCAACCAACATGACCTCACCTCCATCAACCAACATGACCTCACCACCAACAACCAACATGACCTCACCTCCATCAACCAACATGACCTCACCTCCATCAACCAACATGACCTCACCTCCATCAACCAACATGACCTCACCACCAACAACCAACATGACCTCACCTCCACCAACCAACATGACCTCACCTCCATCAACCAACATGACCTCACCTCCACCAACCAACATGACCTCACCTCCATCAACCAACATGACCTCACCTCCACCAACCAACATGACCTCACCTCCATCAACCAACATGACATCACTTCCACCAACCAACATGACCTCACCTCCATCAACCAACATGACCTCACCACCAACAACCAACATGACCTCACCTCCACCAACCAACATGACCTCACCTCCATCAACCAACATGACCTCACCTCCACCAACCAACATGACCTCACCTCCATCAACCAACATGACCTCACCACCAACAACCAACATGACCTCACCTCCACCAACCAACATGACCTCACCTCCATCAACCAACATGACCTCACCTCCACCAACCAACATGACCTCACCTCCGCCAACCACTATGACCTCACTTCCGCTAACCAACATGACCTCACCTCCACCAACCAACATGACCTCACCTCCATCAACTAACATGACCTCACCTCCATCAACCAACATGACCTCACCTCCATCAACTAACATGACCTCACCTCCATCAACCAACATGACCTCACCACCAACAACCAACATGACCTCACCTCCACCAACCAACATGACCTCACCTCCATCAACCAACATGACCTCACCTCCATCAACCAACATGACCTCACCTCCATCAACCAACATGACCTCACCTCCATCAACTAACATGACCTCACCTCCATCAACCAACATGACCTCACCACCAACAACCAACATGACCTCACCTCCACCAACCAACATGACCTCACCTCCATCAACCAACATGACCTCACCTCCACCAACCAACATGACCTCACCTCCGCCAACCACTATGACCTCACTTCCGCTAACCAACATGACCTCACCTCCACAAACCAACATGACCTCACCTCCACCAACCAACATGACCTCACCTCCATCAACCAACATGACCTCACCTCCATCAACCAACATGACCTCACCTCTATCAGCTAACATGACCTCACCTCCATCAACCAACATGACCTCACCACCAACAACCAACATGACCTCACCTCCACCAACCAACATGACCTCACCTCCACCAACCAACAGTAACTCACCTCCATCAACCAACATGACATCACCTCCATCAACCAACATGACCTCACCTCCATCAACCAACATGACCTCACCTCCATCAAGCAACATAACCTCACCTCCATCAACCAACATGACCTCACCTCCGCCAACCAACATGACCTCACCTCCACCAACCAATATGACCTCACTTCCGCCAACCAACATGACCTCACTTCCACCAACCAAGATGACCTCACTTCCACCAACCAACATGACCTCACCGTCGCCAACCAACATGACCTCAACTCCATCAACCAACATGACCTCACCACCAACAACCAACATGACCTCACCTCCATCAACCAACATGACCTCACCTCCATCAACCAACATGACCTCACCTCCATCAACCAACATGACCTCACCACCAACAACCAACATGACCTCACCTCCACCAACCAACATGACCTCACCTCCATCAACCAACATGACCTCACCTCCACCAACCAACATGACCTCACCACCAACAACCAACATGACCTCACCTCCACCAACCAACATGACCTCACCTCCATCAACCAACATGACCTCACCTCCACCAACCAACATGACCTCACCTCCGCCAACCACTATGACCTCACTTCCGCTAACCAACATGACCTCACCTCCATCAACCAACATGACCTCACCACCAACAACCAACATGACCTCACCTCCACCAACCAACATGACCTCACCTCCATCAACCAACATGACCTCACCTCCACCAACCAACATGACCTCACCTCCGCCAACCACTATGACCTCACTTCCGCTAACCAACATGACCTCACCTCCACAAACCAACATGACCTCACCTCCACCAACCAACATGACCTCACCTCCATCAACCAACATGACCTCACCTCCATCAACCAACATGACCTCACCTCTATCAACCAACATGACCTCACCTCCATCAACTAACATGACCTCACCACCAACAACCAACATGACCTCACCTCCACCAACCAACATGACCTCACCTCCGCCAACCACTATGACCTCACTTCCGCTAACCAACATGACCTCACCTCCATCAACCAACATGACCTCACCTCCATCAACCAACATGACCTCACCTCCATCAACCAACATGACCTCACCTCTATCAACCAACATGACCTCACCTCCATCAACCAACATGACCTCACCACCAACAACCAACATGACCTCACCTCCTCCAACCAACATGACCTCACCTCCACCAACCAACATTAACTCACCTCCATCAACCAACATGACATCACCTCCATCAACCAACATGACCTCACCTCCATCAACCAACATGACCTCACCTCCATCAACCAACATAACCTCACCTCCATCAACCAACATGACCTCACCTCTGCCAACCAACATGACCTCACCTCCACCAACCAACATGACCTCACCTCCATCAACCAACATGACCTCACCTCCATCAACCAACATGACCTCACCTCCATCAACCAACATGACCTCACCTACATCAACCAACATGACATCACCTCCATCAACCAACATGACATCACCTCCATCAACCAACATGACCTCACCTCAATCAACCAACATGACCTCACCTCCGCCAACCAACATGACCTCACCTCCATCAACCAACATGACATCACCTCCATCAACCAACATGACCTCACCTCCACAAACCAACATGACCTCACCTCCATCAACCAACATGATCTCACCTCCACCAACCAACATGACCTCACCTCCACCAACCAACATGACCTCATCTCCATCAACCAACATGACATCACTTCCACCAACCAACATGACCTCACCTCCACCAACCAACATGACCTCACCTTCACCAACCAACATGACATCACTTTCACCAACCAACATGACCTCACTTCCACCAACCAACATGACCTCACCTCTACCAACCAACATGACCTCACCTCCACCAACAAACATGACCTCACCTCCACCAACCAATATGACCTCACCACCAACAAACAACATGACCTCACCTCCATCAACCAACATGACCTCACCTCCATCAACCAACATGACCTCACCTCCACCAACCAACATGACCTCACCTCCATTGACCACCATGACAACACAAACCACTACTCCTGCAACCACAACAGCAGCACCTAAATCAAAGCCAAAACTAAAATTAGAATTTAAGATTCACGAAACTTTTACACCCAGCCTTGAAAATAAATCGTCACCCGAGTTCAAGGCATTGGAAGAAAAGGTTACAAAAGCGGTAAGGGCTGTTTCTCTGATTCTTATTTATTATATTATTAAATTAAATATAATAAAATGTTTTGCTGTGAACTGACCTCTGTGACTTTAACTAATCTAACAATATAATTTTTTCAATTACATATTTTAGCCTTAAAAATGCATTTTTTTCATCATTTCTGTCCATATTAACTAAGGCTTTTTTCCACAGCTTGATGCTATTTATTCAGCCAAGTTTGGATCAAAATTTAATCGGACAGTTATCAAAGGTTTCAGGTATGTTTAAGACTAATAAAGTATATCTTTTAATGAATATGTTTGATCAGAGATGTATATTAATATATATTTTTTTTGTACAGTAAAGGATCTGTTAAAACAGATGCTGAATTGATATTTAATGAGGAAAATACACTGCCCAATACGACATCTGTTGCTGAGACGTTGGTGGAAGCTTCCTCCAGTTCAAACTTTTCCCTGAATGTCAATACTTCAACTATTTTTGCAAATAGTAAGTAGATTTGAGATAGTTATTTTTTCATGAAAACATTTTAAACCAATATGGTGGCAGAGGCTCATAAAATTAAACTTTGTATATTTTATTCTCAGCTATGGAGACTGTCGCCCCAACTACATCTCCTTCAACAGTTATCACAACCAATGCAACATGTAAGCAACACAATAAATATGGATTTATGTTTTTAAAAGTCTCAAACCGTTTACACCTGATATTTATTTTACAGCAGTCAGTGTTACATCACTTCCACCAACAAACATGACTTCACCTTCTCCAACAAACATGACATCACCACCCCCTACAAATGCAACCTCACCTCCACCAACCAATGCAACCTCACCTGCACCAACCAATGCAACCTCACCTCCACCAACCAATGCAACCTCACCTCCACCAACCAATGCAACCTCACCTCCTCCAACCAATGCAACCTCACCTCCTCCAACCAATGCAACCTCACCTACAACAACCATCATGACCAGTACAACAATTGCTACATCTACCTCAGCCAACGCAACAGTGCCTACCTCTACCAGCACTACAACCTTTTCTACAGATCCTCCAACATCCAGTGAAGGAACACTGAGCCTAACCTTTAAACTTAATCAAACATTTTCATCAGACTACCTAAACTCATCTTCGTCAGCATATCAGACCTTAGCGTCAACTGTAATTAGTGAGGTAAGACTTTTTAGGACATTACTACACATGTGGTTTATTTGTACAGTGCTTTAATGTTCCTTTTTGAATTTGCAGGTGAATACAGCATGCAACAAGCTTTATGGATCAAGTTATCTTCGCTCCATTATTAATTCTTTCTCGTAAGAAAAACTTTTGAGATAAAGATTTTATTATTATTATTATTTTGGCTTTTTATGACCTTTTTAATGTAATTACAGGAGTGGATCTGTGGCTGTTGATATGACTCTTGTGTACAAAGATCAAAGCTCTGTACCAACATCAAACACAGCCACTTCAGACCTGAGCACAGAACTGAGCAGCTCCACCAACATGAATGTAGTGTCAGGAAGCGTCTCTGCCCGTATGTAACAAAACAGTTTTTATTTTCTTGTCTTTTTATTTTAGTTTACTTTTTTGTCTTTGACTAAAAAAATAATATTTCAGAATCAACATCTACTACTACAACAACCGCCGCCGCTACAACTACAACCGCCGCTGCAACTACTACAACCGCCACCGCAACTACTACAACCACGGCTGCAACTACTACAACCGCCGCCGCAATTACTACAACCGCCGCCGCAACTACTACAACCGCCGCCACAACTACTACAACCGCGGCTGCAACTACTACAACCACCGCCGCTACAACTACAACCGCCGCCACAACTACTACAACCACGGCTGCAACTACTACAACCGCCGCCGCAACTACTACAACCGCCGCCACAACTACTACAACCATGGCTGCAACTACTACAACCGCCGCCACAACTACTACAACCGCGGCTGCAACTACTACAACCGCTGCCGCTACAACTACAACCGCCGCTGCAACTACTACAACCACCACCGCAACTACTACAACCACGGCTGCAACTACTACAACCGCCACCGCAACTACAACTGCCGCTGCAACTACAACCGCCGCCGCAACTACAACCGCCGCCGCAACTACAACCGCCGCCGCAACTGCTACGAGTGCCGCCACAACTACTACAACCGCCGCCGCATCTACAACCGCCGCCGCAACTACAACAACCGCCGCCGCAACTACTACAACTGCTGCCCCAACCACTACAACCACTGCCGCAACTTCTACAACTGCCGCCGCAACTCCTACAACTGTCGCCGCAACTACTACAACCGCCGCCGCAACTACAACCGCCGCCGCAACTACTACAACCGCCGCCGCAACTACAACCGCCGCCGCAACTACAACCACCGCCGCAACCACTACAACCGCCGCCGCAACTACTACAACCGCCGCCGCAACCACTACAACCGCCGCCGCAACTACTACAACCGCCGCCGCAACTACAACCGCCGCCGCAACTACAACCGCCGCCGCAACTGCTACAACCGCCGCCGCAACTACAACCTCTGCCACAACTACTACAACTACTACAACTACCACCACAACTACTACAACTACCACTACAACTACTACAACTGCATCCACGGATGCACCATCATCCAGTGAAGGAAAACAGAACCTTGCTTTTAAACTAGACAGAACATTTTCATCAGATCTATTAAACCCATCCTCTACAGCATACAAGACCTTAGCAATAACAGTGATAAGTGAGGTAGGATAACCTAAGATTGCGCCTTTGTTTTTTACATACTATGAGCAAGCACACAGGGATGGTGCTTTTGCATCATGAAAGTTTGAAAGTAGGCAATAAAAGTTTTATTTATTTTGTTAATTTTGCCATCAGTTTGATAATTAGTTACAGTGTGCTCTAAATATCACTTTCCATATTTTTGTTGCTCTGTCATTGTAGAATTAAATTAAAAAGCAGTCAATATCATAGACTAATTGACACTAAATTTGTTCTATCAAAATTTAACTTTTCATAATTAGATATTTTATTGTTTGTATTTTACAGGTCAATACAGCATGTAAGAAGCTCTATGGATCAAGATTCCTGCGCTCTCTTGTTAACTCGTTTTCGTAAGTAATGTCTTTTTGGAAATAAAATAGTTCTTAATGGATTTACTGTTCAGGCCAATTTCTATGTAGGACATTTCTTTATTGTTATTACAGGAGTGGATCTGTGGCTGTTGATATGACTCTTGTGTACCAAAATCAAAGCACTGTTCCATCATCAAGCAGTGCAACTTCACAACTGAGCACTGCATTGTCAAATTCAACCACCTTGAATGTTATAGCAGGCAGCGTCTCAGCACGTAAGTTATTCAAGACTATAAATAAATTGTATTTAGCTGTTATATATAGTTTATAATTATGTTGCTTGAAATAACATTTTTTATACTATTTCAGAGTCATCAGCAGGCAGCTCTCAACCCACAGTGGTTTCCATGTCAATCCTGACATTAATACTCTTGGCTGTCACACAGATTTTGGCAGATGTGTAACCATGTGTAACTATCCCTTTTATATGATGCTGAATTCTGCAATAGATGAAAAACAGGGCAATTCAATTAATCTGCACAAGAAAACATATGCCTGAGCTGAACCAATGTGTCTGGCATCAAAGCAAGACAAGGAAAAAAATGTGCACAATGAAATTTACCATTACAATAATATGGTAAAAGATGTGCTTTGTGTTTGCTAGCAGTCAAAATATGTTACATTTTATTCTGAAGTATTACTTTGATAATTTGAATGTAAAAAATATTATAAAATGTTATGAATGTGAACATCTTCAATGATAATAATGCTTTTCTTTTGTGTTTTTCCACAAATTGAATGTGTTGTCTGGATAACAAATTAGATTTGTAGACAAAGAGGCAGAGAGCCAAAAATGTCAAATGACAAATATTGTTTGGCTGTTGAGATATTAATATAGACCTGAGTTGACATATACAGTGGCATGAAAAAGTATCTGAAGCTTTTGGAATTTCTCACATTTCTGCATAAAATCACCATCAAATGTGATCTGATCTTTGTCAAAATCACACAAATGAAAAAACAGTGTCTGCTTTAACTAAAACCACCCAACCATTTATAGGTTTTCATATTTTTATGGAGGATAACATGCAAACGATGTCAGAAGGGGGAGGAATAAGTAACTGAACCTTCTGCCTAAGGAGACTTTAAGAGCAATTAAAACCAACTTTTACCAAACTATTTAAGTCAGGGATGTGTCCAGTCACTGAGGAGTGGCTTAAAGCTGCCCTGCCCACTATAAAACACACACCTGGTAAGAATTGTGTCTTGATGAGAAGCATTGTCTGATGTGCACCATGGCTCACTCAAAAGAGCTCTCTGAAGACCTGCGATCAAGAAATGTTGATTTGTATAAAGCTGGGAAAGGTTACAACACCAACTCTAAAAGTCTGGATGTTCATCAATCCACAGTTAGAGAAACTGTCTTCAAATGGAGAGAGTTTGGCACTGTTGCTTCTCTCCCAAGGAGTGGCCGTCAACCGAAAATGACAACAAGAGTTCAGCGCAGAATGCTCAGAGAGGTAAAAAAGAACCCTAGAGTGTCTGCTAAAGACTTACAGAAATCACTGGCACAGTCCAATATCTCTGTGCATACATCGACTAAATGTAAAACACTGACCAAGAATGGTGTTCATGGGAAGACTCCACGGAGGAAGCCATTGCTGTCTTAAAAAAAACATTGCTGCACATTTAATGTTCGCAAAAAGCCACTTGGACACTCCACAGAACTTATGGCAAAATATTCTGTGGACTGATGAAACGAAAGTTGAATTGTTTGGGAGGAACACACAACGTCATGTGTGGAGGAAAAATGGAACAGCTCACCAACATCAACACCTCATCCCCACCGTGAAGCATGGTGGAGGGAGCATCATGGTTTGGGGCTGTTTTGCTGCCTCAGGACCTGGACAACTTGCAATCATTGATGGAAAAATGAATTCAAAAGTTTATCAGGATGTTTTGCAGGAAAAGCTGAGGCCATCTGTCAGACAGTTGAAGCTAAAAAGAGGATGGATGCTGCAACAGGACAATGACCCAAAATACAAAAGTAAATCAACTTCAGAATGGTTTCAGAAGAACAAAATACACGTTCTGGAGCGGCCAAGTCAAAGTCCTGACTTGAACCCCATTGAGATGCTGTGGCATGACCTCAAGACAGCAATTCATGCCAGACATCCCAGGAATCTGACTGAGCTGCAGCAGTTTTGTAAAGAGGAATGGTCCAAGATTAATCCTGGTGGATGTGCCAGACTGATCTGCAACTACAGGAAGCGTCTGGTTGAAGTTATTGCTGCCAAAGGGGGGGCAACCAGATATTAAATGTGATGGTTCAGTTACTTATTCCTCCCCCTTCTGTCATTGTTTGCTTGTTATCCTCATTAAAAATATGAAAACCTATAAGTGTTTGGGTAGTTTTAGTTAAAGCAGACACTGTTTTTTCATTTGTGTGATTTTGACAAAGATCGGATCACATTTAATGGTGATTTTATGCAGAAATGTGAGAAATTCCAAAGGTTTCAGATACTTTTTCATGCCACTGTACCTGTATATGTGGCCAAGTGTACCATAATGGACCAGACACAGACAGCCCTGGAATGAACAAGCTTAATTATGTTTAGTATTTTATTTTTGTAATACCACAGTGAACAGTGAGATGTTTTTGTGTGACATTAAAGAACTTGTATACTTAAGAACAAATTGTCTTTATTGATCAGTGGCCATGATAAAAAGCAACTCAAGTGTCCACTGATACTGACACTAAATATTTCACCTCTAACAATGTAAAAAATAATGGACTGGATCAGGAGTAGCCTTTAGTTTATCCAGAACTGATTAATAAAAATTAAACTAGAGCTAAATCTGCACAATACAAGATAAATAAGAGAAGACAGGACAACAGTAGTGGTATAGTCTGATAATTAATCAAAGAATAACCAGTATGGATTTAACATACAATCATATAATATTTATAAAAGGTGCCATATAAAAACATATTATGTTGAAAACATGGTACCACTACTGTGATATTGAACTTGAACTTATAGCATATATGATTGTAACTGAAGTGGCAGGCAGCCTGTCCTGACTGATGAAGACAATTTGTAGTAACCATGGACAGTGCCCCTCTGAATTACAGTTTTTCTCAGTTGCTTTAGCTCATTTACTGAAACCTGGTTCCATTTGGTCTTTTTTTAAAACCTATATTTCAACAGGATTGTCTGTTTGCAAATCATTTAGAACATTTCTCATCATTTCACATAGTTTTCAAACTATTTCTCAAAACTCTTCACACAGCTCTCACACAGAAACACACGGCTTCATTGAATTCACTTTGTTTGGCCAATGCAATAGTCAGTCTTTTTTGCACATGGAAAGGGCCTTTGGTCAAAATGCTGTCTCTTTAAATATAGAAACTTAAAGATATCTGCAAAAATCTAATATTTTAGAAGGAAATGACTCTGTTTCAGTGTTTTCAAACAGGAATCAAAGGGAAAGAGTCTTGGCAGAGAGAGACAGGGGCAAGAAACAATATATAGTATATACTTATATAGTATACTTATTCATTGTTTTTTTTTTTTTTAGAGTTTTTTTTATTTTTTAGAGTTTTTCTCAATCGCATTGACACATTTCTCCATTCAGAATTGTCATTTGCAACACAGGTCACACAAAGAATCCAAACAGGATTTCAGGTTCTCAAAACAAATGCTTTCTTTTGCAAAATGTTGTTCTGTAATCAAAACTCTTAAATTATCCCCCAAAAGCAAGTTTTTGCATCAAATTGATCAAACTGCAATCACATGTTTTCATGCACACATTCACTCTTTAACATATTTTCATTATTATTTTCATTATTTACCAAATAAGATGACAGGATGAAGAATAAAGATGTCTCTTTCTTCAGTTTACTGTACTGTAATGGTTATTTCTTACAGTAGTCATACTACAGTATAAAGAATACACCACTGCAGGTTTACAGCGCATCATAGTAACCAAAGACTTGTGTAAAATAATGTACAGTACAGTACAATACGTAAATGCACATTCTTTATTTATGTAAAAATATTTTATCTGTAGTTTTTCTGTTTCAGTATGAAAACAGTCAGGTTTTTGGTAGAGAAAATAGCCAGTCTCCTGTTCATTCACTTGTGTGAAATATAAACCCTAAATCCTCGCTGCACTAAATCAGTGAGAGCTGCAGTTACTGAGAGTAGGACTCAGAGTCTGAGCTGCTGTGTCAAATGAGTGAATGTGTGCTTGAAAATGTGTGATTGTAGTTTGATCATTTTGATGCAAAAACTTACTTTTAGTTTAGTTTAAGAGTTTTGATTACAGACCTTTGATTACATTTTGCAAAGAAAAGCCTTTGTTTTGAGAACCTGAAATCCTGTTTGGATTCTTTGTGTGACCTGTTTTACAAATGACAATTCTGAATGGAGAAATGTGTCAAAGCAATTGAGAAAAACTCTTATACAATGCACAGAAATGTCAATAAAACTCATTTTCTGAAGCTGCTTCAATATTCCTTAAATACAGTTCATTTTTATACACTCACAATGATGCCAAGTATTCCCCAGTGTGGCGATGGGTGCTTCACAGTACCAAGTTCCAATCAGTCCAGTCCAGCCCCCTTTGAAGATAAAGTTAAGTTTACTTAATTTTATTTTCTATATATAACACCAGATCTCAACACTAGTCATTTAAGAATACTGATAGAATAGGTCTACAGTATGCCATAACCACAGTGGTTTGTTTTTTTTATTCAAATGCGTATGCATTAACAAAAGTTAAAAAAAAAAAAAAAAAAAGCACTTGTTTATACTGGAAACTTAAAGTTTACTGCTGTCTAGTCCAGACTTTGCTCTTAGTCCACTGTGTTTTAGGGGGGAGAAAAAAATACCCAGGGTGGTGAAGATGGCAACACTAGCCTTACAGGCCTCACACAAAAACATACATTTTCAATGAATTGACCGTGTTTGTAAATGAAAAACAAAGGTTGTAATGGGGTAATTTTTTAAAACTAAATGTTTGAATGTCAGTTTTCTTTTGTTGACATCACTCAACATTTGCTTACCAGACCTTTTTTCTAGAGAGAAGATTCATAAGGGGTAGGGTGACCTTGACTTGCAATGCACCGATGGTGGGTGACTTGGACTGAGTCCTTTGGCTCTTGGTGCAAAAGCTTTGGAGCTGAAAGGATGTTTTTTTTACAAGTGTATCAGGTAAGGTCAAATGCATAGACAAGGAAATGCATGTGGTTGAAGACGGCATGTGGTTTGACTGTGGGTTGCTGATGACTACATTTAAATGTACATTAGGTGTCTTTCTTCACTAGTTCTGGTGTCTTTTCAGGGTATTGATCTCTGACGCCTTTATTTCTAGAAGGATGGCGCCAGGGGCCAAGACTTTGACTTGAAATGACTTTTCTTGGTTGACAGAAACCAGTCCCTGAAAAAGAAGGCTTTCAGGACCTGGCTGTTTTTTAAAAATCCTTTGCCTCACTTGCACAGAACTTTTCAGAATAAAGCTAATAAATTGCCCTACAACATTACTGTGTCAGAGTCCAAGTAGTAGGCCTCTACCGACCTATCGCATTATTTTACTTGCATTTACAAAAGAGTTCAGACAACATGTTTATGCATATAATACTGAAGATTACCCTGGATACCATGGATATCATTTTTATAATTTGTGCATGGGTGTGCGCACTTTCGGTGCTGATTATTGATTCTATAGTGGGTTCTTTTAAGCTCTTTGCCTTGTAGGTAGCCTACCTTTCTTTCGTTTGTTTGTTTGTTTAAAATGTTCAAATGTTGCCACTATTGGTCGGGATCATTTATTGTTTTTTTGTTTGTTTGTTTGTTTGTTTTTTGTTTTTGTTTTTTTGTGGTGAGTTTTTGTCTGATACAATGAACCTTGTGAAATATTATGTTGTTGACTTTGGAGTTTTGCTTTCTTGAAATCCTTGACTACCATTTTGGTGTTCTCAGCTGCCGGTAATGACGAGGGACAGATTTATCAATTAACAAGTAGACCACAACCTGAAACATAAGTTATGATATGGAATGAAATAATATATGGTGCTTGGTTGAGTGTAAGGCAGTTTGGGGCTTCTCTGGGATGACCCTCAGGCATCAAACATGGTACACCCCCCTGTATTTAACAGAGTGAAGAAAAATATAGAAGAAGCGAGGGGTGGGAGGGTGGTGCATGAGAAGAACAATGAATCAATGAATGCTATTTATAGGTGTGAGACAGGAAGAGGCGGTTTCATGTGTGGTCCTCCTTAACTTTAGATAAGTAAACCTATCTCCATTAAATGTAGGCTGTTTAGCGGCTAATATCTGTGACCCTTTTCTACATGCCTATCATTATTGTTGGGTTAATTGCGGTAGTTAGTTTGTGCCACTAGATGGCAGTAGTTGCAAACATACACTATACTGCGTAGCTATATCACTCTTGTATTACCCCCTAAATATAGTCTAATTACATTCAAAGCCCGTCTTGTATTGCCTCACAAAACATTATAACAATGCAAATACATTCAAATGATTTGCAGCAGCAAGTCCTTCACATTTTACAGCTTTTGTTTTTACAGCTTAAAAGTTGTATCTTGCATCCATCCAACATTCTCTAAGGTTTATAACAAGACCTCACTTAAACTGAAAGAAATAATGACACAACTTCTGATACCATGTAGAAAATGTCTATTCAGTATTGTAATACAGAAAGCTACTACAAATGTTAATTTTGTAAAATACCATACATTGCATGACTTTCTTTATATCTTGCTAATTAATTCTTTCTTAATTAATTGCTGATTATTATTCATTGATGCATGTCCCTCTTCTTCCTTTGTTCTCTAATGGCATATCAGTCATTTTGGTGATAACAATTTAGTTTTTAAGAGACTAAACTCAATTTGAAAAATATGAATGAAAAAAAAATCTAATCAAAAGTGCTTTATGTCAAAATGTGGATCAGTGTTAATTTAGAAACAATTATCGTTGTTCCTTTTTGGAAACAAAAGAACAGATGTGCAGCCACTCTGTTCTCTGTGTGAAGCATTCTTGCTTTGCACATGGTCAATGATTGGTCTGAAAATAAATACATAAATAAATGATTAAATACATGTCTAGATGTTTGGCCAATGTTCCTTTTATTACCCTTCATTAAAAATCCCCCCATGCTTAATTAGAACACGTCCGCCACACTTGAGGTGCGGCTGTCACTGGCTGGGGCCCAAGACTCTCCACAGAGAATGACTGTGCTCTGCTGCATCCTCAAACATGTCAAAAGAGCCATCAACACTGTTTGGGGACTAAGCCAAACATATTTTTTTATTTTATTTTTTTTATTGTATGCTATATTTTGGTGCAACTAAAATGAACTGTGGCTTACATTTATAGACTTCTCATAGTAATGGTAAATTGTATGGTTATGAGCATTTGAACAGTCATTTAAACTGGGTAGACACTTGACTGTGTTGCTGTGGTTGCTCTTGCATGCATTCATCAGAGTCTGCAGCTCTTATACCTCCACATCAAACCCAGGTCTACACACAGGCAGCAGAGGGAAGCCATGAGAACACATCAGACCAATTCAGGTGAGTGTTTTTGTATCTCTTAAAAATATACATACTTTTTTCTTTATTCCAGGTGTGGAATTGTTAAGCAACGGCATGCATCATGGGTTATTAATTAGCTATTTATATTATAGTTTTTTCAGATCAGTAGCCTCTGCTGCGACCCAGAAGGACTTTTGTCTTTTGAGTTTAGCTGCAGTTAAGTTATATTGTCAGTCTAAGATGAACCATGAATCCTTGTGAATTCCAAAGGCTAGTGCTAAAGTAAGTAAATTTTGAAAAAACAGAATAAACCACCTTGCTATAAACTGCCATCTAAATTATATATACATAAAATTATATATACACAAAACATTGTGGATCTTAATTTTTTACTTTTGTCAGTATAAAAACTAAATATAAGCTACAGATAAATAAAATGTGTTGTTGCTATGTTAATTTCAAGAAACAAAATACAAAAATACATTATTATTTTGTTGTTGCAAAAAAAAATGTTAATGTTGCTGTTCATTGGCAAAGTTGTTAATAAACAAATCAGTTTGAGCTCTTAAATTTAGTTTTAGTTTTATTCACACGTTTAAGCTGAAAAGAAAGGAGGTATTTGTGTATTTTTCCAAGGGTATAAGGTTTTAAAAGCCATGTTGACTTTTTTTTGTTTTTTTTTTTTTACTTGAGTTATAAACCTGATTTTTGCAGCAAATCTTTTATGATATATGCAACTATATTCTCAGATTAAGATGAGATGCTGAAGCTGGTGTATCCAAAAGCCTTAATGGCCAGAAGCAAATAAACAAGCCTAGGCACAATGTTACAAAACAAAAGCATACTCAGTCTAGAACAAAGTGTTTTACTGACTTTTGTTACTGTGTTCTGGCAGACGTACCCCAGCAATGGCCAACAGCAGCTTGGACTCTCATGGATCTTCCAACACATCTCATTTGGTTGAACTTGACTCCTGCTCTGTACTAAGAAATCAGGCATCTCGTGTCTTCCTCTACACCTTACTCTCACTGGCCATCGTCTGCACCGTGGTGGGCAACTTCCTGGTCGTCTTGTCCATTGCCTACTTCAAAAGACTGCAGTCACCTACCAACTCCTTTGTACTGTCCCTGGCGGTGGCTGACTGCCTTGTTGGACTGGTGGTGATGCCTTACAGTATGGTGCGGACCGTGGAGGGATGCTGGTTCTTTGGGGCCCTTTTTTGCCAGGTCCACTCCAGCTTAGATGTGATGCTTTGTACTGCGTCTATTTTCCATTTGAGCTGCATTGCTTTCGACCGCTATTACGCCGTGTGCAGTCCACTAGTTTACTCCTTAAAGATGTCCAACAATCGGGTTGTTTTATTGATTATCATATGCTGGGCCGTTCCCGTACTTATTTCATTTGGACCAATCATGCTGGGCCTTCACGTTGCAGGTGTTAATGTCCAGCAACCCAAAGATGTATGTGTGTTCATAGTCAATCAAATTTATGCTGTCCTGGCTTCGGTGATAGCCTTTTACTTGCCAATGCTGACCATGCTGTTAGCTTACTGGAAGATCTTCAAGGCGGCCCAGCGACAGGCCCGACAAATCAGTGCCATGGAGAGCCAGATGGCTGCCGGCGTGGGGAAAGACTCGAGCAAGAAACAAAGACATCGAAATGCTATGAAAAGGGAAGGCAAAGCGGCAAAAACACTGGGGATCATAATGGGAGTGTTCCTACTTTTTTGGATGCCGTTCTTCACAGTGAACATTGTGGACCCGTTCATTGGCTACAGAACCGAGGTGGTGGTGTGGGATGTGTTTCTGTGGCTGGGGTACATCAACTCGTCATTAAATCCTTTCCTGTATGGATTTTTTAACCGTTCATTTCGCAGGGCGTTCCTTATGTTCATGGGCTGCAGAGTTTGCCTCCGTCAGTCTTCACCTGGGATGAACCTCTCGCAGACAAGGCAAGAAGAGAATGAGCGTAGAAATCATGAATAAACTTCAGCCATAATCTGTTCATAGTGGCTCATGGGGATGTTAAGTACAGTTGCATTGTTCTTATTATTTAAAGTATAGATTTTGTTTTAATTACATGTGGAAAGACAGATTTAAAAAAAAAAAAAAGTGCTTTAGCAGTATAAATCATTTAGAAGAATAACTTTAATTCTGTTAAAAGCCGGTCACAATAAAATAATAAGAGACAAAACTGCTAGAGAACTAGCAGAGAACCACTAAACCACTTATAAGTTTGACTTCAGTTATGATTTCTGCTATAATTCACACAGAATATACTATCATATACATATTTAAGTTTGTACAGTTTTTTGAGTTGCAGAATAGTTAAAACTATGTTGCCATTTTGGATGAGATCAGTAAATGCAGTGTACAGTATATCATAAAATTGTAGTAGCATAGTTTAGTGAGCCTTTCAATTTATATATATTTTTGGTAATATATATGCTATATGTGTGCTTGGTAATATGAAGTATAAATATATATTCATTTGGCATAGTCCCAAAGGTGAAATATTAAATTGTGGTGTGCTGTGGCAGAGTGGTTAGCACTGCAGCCTTTCAGCAAAGAGATAGAGTGGGTTCTCTTCAGGTACTTTCCTCCACCGTTCAAAGACATGCTTGCATATAAGAACAACTGATCAATCTAAATTACTGAATGAATGTGGGAGTGACTAGCTGTTTGTCAGTGCGTGTCTCTAAATGTCAGCCCTGAAACTAACTGGCCATTGTCTAGACGTGTGCCCCGTCACAGGCCCATAGTTGCTGGGATAAGCTCCAGTCGCCTGTGACCCTCTAATGGGAATAAGCAGAAGATTAATGAATGAATATTATAAAACATTTTGTAACATTTCTTGTATAAAAGTTATGAGATTGATCTTTGTACTGGTGACTTTATCAAATTCCCAACACACTAAGGTCAAAAGTAAGTTTTACCCAAATGCTTAGTATGCTCATGGAGAAATTAGCCTAATAACAGGAAGTACTTGGGGTTAAATAGCCTCTTTCACCATGTTGCCCTTATCTGTTCCAAAAATCTCACTCACTCCGTTACTTCACTATTCCTTTTGTTTTCCTCTCCTCAACTGTGTTAAAAGCTAATGTTTTTTTAATATATATATCAGATGAGGATGTAATGCTTTCTCACAGCTAGTACATTTGAATAAATAGTATAAACTATCCTAGCATGTACTGTATAATGTTGGATGGTTGGAAACAATATCAGAATAAATGAAAAGATTTACAAATACTTGTCTGTGTCCTTCTATTGGGTTTTTGTTGGAAATTAGTTTTGTACACGATTACTTGTGAAAAAGGTCTGGCATTCCCTTAAGCCAAAAAAAATAAAATAAATAAAAATAAAAAATAAAAAATTGGGTAAGCAAATCTGTACATATATAAAAGTAGTTACTAAAAAAATGTACTCAGAAAGAACACAATCTTACAAAAATGTATTGAAGAAACAATTAAGGAAAATGTATCTAGTTACATTCTACCTCTGCCGCATAGATTATTATATTTGTTTGTTATTCAGTGTTACTGATGCTCTGTGTAAATAAAGCCTCATTCCAGTCTGCTGACTTGGTTTTCTGCCTGAAACAACTTTTCACCCCTCTAACACAAACCCAAGTTAAATCTGCTGCTGCCATCAAATTTAAAAAAGAGCAACTATTTTTCATGAAATGCTAAAATGTCTCAACGCCTGATGTGTTGTTTATGGTCAATTGAGGACTGAATCCTGCGAATTGGGCATAATATATAAATATAGTATTAGATTCAAGTTTGTAGTTAGCTTGCCTTGCTTCTGTAATGTGTAACATAAGACAACAGTGCCACCTGCTGGGAAGAACAATTATAAGATTGCTGAAAAACTGACATTTATTCATTTTTACACTTGATACCATAACATCAGAAAAGGCCATAAAGATGAGGGAAAAAATTCACAGCAAATGGTCAGTGTCATTTACATTTAGCATGTCGGCAAAACTGCAACAAGTAAACATCAATGCAACTCATAATTTAAGCAATGATCAATACTAAGCAGCATTTTTATTTAGGAAACATTACATCAACAATGCCTTGTCAGAAGTTGGCAAATATAGCAAGAGTTACATATATTTACTTACTAAATTCAATTTAAATGATCCATTTTAAAGGAATACTTGAGGTTGATAGAAGAAAGTATGGGCTTAACACTATCTGCTGTGACTGGCTGTTACAAACTCATGACTCCACTTTGTTTTCTGAAATGAGACACTGCAATATAATCCTATTGTTAACTTAGTCTGACACTTTCTGGTCTAAACTTTGTGCTTTTTCCTGATAAAAATGAGTTTATACAGTACTATACCTACTTAATCTTTACTTGGAATATCTATTCGTTGATGCTTGATTTCACAACCACAGACTAAAAAACTTGTCTAATATCACAGTTACCTATGTGCATTATGAGTTTTACTTTTAGAATGTGAGCCCTATGTTCTCAGTTGTCACTCACTTTACTTACTGAAGGTTTTCTCACATAATGCCAGTCAGTGCTTTTTGACTAAATAAATCACAGTTGACCAGACCCTGTGTCCTTGTGGCCCATCTTTTCTCACATCAACCTAAACAAATGAACAGAAACATTTTGTCAGCTGGTCGGTAGTTGCACGTATGGATACAAAAAGTTAAGAAAGTCAATTATCGGTGTGATGTAAAATGTCCAAATGCTGCCCATTCTGTTTCTAAAAGTTGGCTTCAACATTTGACATAACTTTTCATAAGCAGATGATTGATGGGAAAATTAAGTCTTGCTTGTTGTTCAGGTTTCAGTTCAGTGATATTCTGTCAACACAGGTAATATGCCCCATCACTGTCTTTAGTGCTGCTCCAGATTGTCCATTACTAAATAAATAAAAAACAGAATTCTTTAAATGTCAGTTTCTTTGAGCCCATAGCATTCGGCCAGGTCGTAGAACTGGTAACTGCCCTGCTCACAGCTGCTGTAGATCCCCATGGAGACCGTGTCCACTATATCAATTTGTCCCACAGCTGGAGAGGCGCCCTTACTGGGACCTCCCCTGATTTTATTTGAAAGACTGTTCACTTTTTCCTTAAGCTGGAAGGAGGACTTTTGTAACGGCGGAAAGAAGCTCCAGGATTTAAAACTAAAGGAGCTTGAAGTTTTGCCCCTGTGTAGCAAAGAACTTCCACAGGATTCGTGCACAGAGTAGCCGGGCGTGTAGTCTGCCCTGTGTTCCCTGCTCATGCCCTTGACGGGGGACCTCCAGCGCTGGCCATAGAAGCGCCGCAGGGCCCGCCGTCTTTGGTGGCATTGGCAGCGAAGGAGGCGGGTGAAGGCGCGTTGGAACTCTTTACTGGAGCATGGGTAGATCATGGGGTTGATGCAGCTGTTGAAGTAGCCCAGCCAGAAGATCACCTTGAAGACAGTTTCGGAGGGTTTCAGCGCTGGGAAGAGGGAACCTGTGTGGACATGAGCCCAAAAGCATGTCATTAATAATAAAACTATACGCAGTAGTAAAAAAAACAAAACCTAACCTTAATGTGTAATTGCCTAAAAAAGTCTAGATCTCTGACAGATGACTTATTTTTAAACCTTTTGTTCTTGTTTTGTTTTGAGATAATTTGTAATTGCTTAGCTGAAGATGTTGAGGTTCTCTTTGAGTGTGATGAGGATGAATGGATTATGAATGAGCACATCAGAGGGACAGCTCATGTTAAATGTTTTGGAGTTAGTCAGAGAGGCCAGATTGAGATGCTAAGTTTAGCGTTGGAAAGCAGGGAATCTAGAGGAAGACCAAAGAGCAGATTAATGGGTGTAGAAAAAGAGGACAAAAAACCCTTATTCCTTCAAATTGTATTCAGAAAAGCAGACTAGACGTGTTGACATGTTGAAAATAGCCAAAATTTACACTGACAATAATTGATGCTACTTGACTTTGAATTAATACTGTTTTTTATAAATGAGATTTATATGCTAAAAGCTGTCTTCAAACCATTCCCCAGTGAGAATAATAACCAGTGATTTAACTTACCGGGAGTTTCAAAGACTAACATTAATTATAACACAGGGTTATTTGAGGACAATGTGGGGAAAATATTTTGACAATGTTCTTTCAGGTGGACTTGCAAAAAAATAAAAAAACACATTATCTGCACTGGCCATATGAGTACAATGATTGTTTTCTGTATTACTCCCGTCTGCTTTTCCATGTGCTTCAGTGCATTACTGTATGATATGTATACACAGGCTTCAGCCCGGTGACAGCTGGTTATTTGCAGCATTATTTTGTTATGATTTATGGCACTGAGCCTATTACAAAGCAGTCTGACATGTTATGAGCTTTTTGCTACACAAAGATAGATTTTGTGGCACATACCAGTCTGCCTTTGTAAACATTTTATGTATGACATGTTTGCTTAACAGTAACTTTGTATGTATATATTGAGCACAGACCTCCACTAAGGCATTGAACCTAAACATATAGCTGAGTGTAGCAAGTGTGTATGTATGTATGTATGTATGTATGTATGTATGTATGTATGTATGTATGTATGTATGTATGTATGCGTGTATGTATGTGTGTGTGTGTGTATGTATGTGTGTATAAATGTATGTATGTACGCAAGTGTGTGTGTGTATGTGTGTATGTATGTCTGTATGTATGTATGTATGCATGTATGGGTGTATGTATGTATGTATGTATGTATGTATGTATGCATGTGTGTATGTATGTATGTATGTATGTATGTATGTATGTATGTATGTATGTATGTATGTATGCATGTGTATATGTATGTATGTATGCATGTGTGTATGTATGTATGTATGTATGTATGTATGTGTGTATGTATGTAGGCAAGTATGTATGCATGCATGTATGTATGTATGCATGTATGTATGTATATATGTATGTATGTATGTATGAATGTATGTATCAATCAAACTTTATTTCAGACTCACAATTGGTCCATATAAAAAGAAGATCATCATCAACAACAACAACAACAACAACAACAAACAGACAACACAGAAAGGAGTATAAATTATATCTATAGTCCATACAAGCACTTTCTCCAGTGAGTCCACAGTTCAGAGTTTTCACTGTACCCTGCTCTGCTCAGGCATTATTAAAACCGCAATCATTTAATTTTTTGAGTCCACCAATCGCACAATGAATTTACATACAAAAGTTTTCATGACAGAATGTAAGGTGGGCACAGCATTCTGCTCAAACAGCTGACTGGCACTCGTCCACTGAGGAACCTTCAGCAGGATTTGGAGTGCATCATTAAATGCAACTTGAAGCTTATTATACTTAGCTTTACTGGAACTGCACCACAAGTGGGCAGTATACAGTAGTGTGCAATAAATATGTATGTATGTATGTATGTATGTATGTATGTATATATGTATGTATGTATGCAAGTGTGTATGTATGTATGTATGTATTTATGTATACAAGTGAGTATGTATGTAAGCTTGGGAGTAGCACAAAATGTCCACCGGCTTGTGATTCCCTGTTGCTGAATTTGACAGGGGCAGATTATACCTATTGGTTATTTACTTTACAACAGCTTTTATGAATAATGAAAGTGAATCAGTGACTGGCCTACTTGTTGTATGCCTAGAAATTATCTGTTTTAACTGCAATTAATCTTGAACTGTATCTTAGTGAATTTTATTTGAATGTTTGCCAATTCCTCTTATAATTTTGCTGTTCCCTTGTGCTTTTCAGTAGTTTTTTGCATCCTCAGTGCTGTCTGATGACCCTGGCCTGGACACACAAGGACCATTACACTGTTCAAATGTCAACTCAGAGCTGTATGGGTCCACAAGTCCATTTTTATGTCATTTCCATAATTGCGCTGTGCAAATGTGTACAGCAGGTTATCATGCTGTGTGCAGCTATCAACAACATCATGTGCATCTCCTACAAGGATTCAATGTTGGCCATGACATTTTGCAAAGTAGTTCTGTGTCTGCTTAAAAAGTGAAAAGGAACAAATTGTCGTTTAGTTTTATCAGTCTGGATGTTTTAAATGGGGTGCTGCTGCTGCTTTGATGGGTGTTTTATGCAAATTTCATAATTTAGCATTGTTTCAGTTGTTCAAATTGTGTACACAAAAACGCTGGGTGGATTGATATTTGGTAATAGCCTTGGTCTTTCACCATGTCATCTCTGTCATTGATGATTATGCATGTGAAAGTTGCCTTTTGCTGTCAAATGTCTCTTTAATATACCAGCAAATTGTAATATGAAAAAGCTGTTTATATTCAAAAGGTCATTTTTTGCAGATTCAGTAAAAATTCTAAACTTTTATTTATGTTTGCATTGTGATGATTATGATTATTTTTAGTAATGTTATGTAATATTCTAACTTTGTATATGAGAGATGCAATTTATTTAGTTTTTATTTAGTGTATAAGCCATAATAATCATTGCAATTAAATAAAATCTTTCCTTACAGCTTTTCCCTTATGGGGTCACCACAGCAAATCATCTGCCTTCATGTATCCAGGATTTTGTATATAGATTTGGCACTGGTATTATGCCAGATGCCCTCCCCGAAACAAAGCTCTCCATTCATCCAGTCTTTGACTTACACTAATAAAATAAATGAGCTTTTTTACACTATTCTAATTTACTGACATATGTATGTGTTTTGAATTTTGAAAGAAAATGATTCAGTTTGGCTGTACAAAAATGTTCTGTTTAACCGCCTATTCTTGCAAAGTCGCAAATGTACGTGTGCAAGATGAGCATTTTAATTTATTTTCTAAGCTTGCACTGGCTTCTATTCTAGTACAATCATGAAGTTAGGCCACAAATGAATGCTCCCTGAAGCCAAAACAGGAGTCAGTCAGATCTGGGCTTAATTATTCTGACAAACTTTGACACGGCTTCTTTGTGAGCAGACAGACTTCTGATCTGTCCTCAGGGGAAAAGTCGACGTGACATTTACCATTTTATATAATAACTTTTGGCTTTGATAAAGTTTTAAAAGCAAAGGCTAATGTTTGCCCAACATTGTATATAGAGTCAACTGTGGCTGTCACTTGAGTGTTAAATGGGAATGGGCCTTTCTAGAGTCAGTGTTTGTTTGTTTTGTCCACTCTGGGCTACTGTACAAACACAGCAGACTCTGTTCGCTCTGAAGAAAAGGAAAACAGAAATTCTATCTGTGTTATTTGGTCTAATATACATAGACTTTGGAACATCTAGAAATACCTTCATCTTACTTGGTAGTTTCATTTCTCTGAATTAGAATGCACTGAAACTTATATCAAAGACTGCAATAGTTGGAAATAAAATGAAAATCCCCTGTTTAGCCTTAGTTTAAGCCAGTTATTCTTCATTTTCTTTTTTTCAGCTGTTTCCTTCAGGGGTCTCCTGTCTGACAGCTCTAACCTTAGCATCCTTTTACATTCACTTTTCCTCCATTGTTCATGCCCAGACCATCTCCATCTGACTTTATCCCCCATCCCCTGCTTCCCCACAGCACACTTTTGGGACCTGACCCACCAGTTGAGAATCACTTGCTTTAAGCATCATCACTCCAGATGTATTTATTGAGCTGCTACTGATACTGTGTTGAGTCATTTAAAGAGAGATGTAAGGTAAAAGCTAGTTCTTTCAGCCACTCTAATTTCAATTTCAATGTTTAAGTGGATATTGTATAGAAAAACAGTATGTGTGAGCTATTTCTTTGCAAGGTTTTTATTCTTATAAATTTTACCCGTTAATCTTTCTGAAGCACATCATTTTTAATTGACTACAGTTATTAACAGACGCTCTGGACCATATATCTGTCCCTGAAAACATATTCTCGAAATCTGAAACACACTCAGTAACAGAGTCCCCTGGGTGCTGTCATTCATAAAATATACTGCCCATTTGCTCATAATAGCTTTTACAGCGGTTACATCACATTTGTGTAAATGAAAATTCATGAGGTCACTGTTTGTGTGTGCCACTCACTCCCCAGTGCCACATTCTGTTTTTTTTTTTTGTTTGTTTTTTTTGCATGTTGCTTTGACTTGTGCAGTGACAATATGTCTTGTTGGTGTGAAAACATGACATACAACTGATTTTACCTTCAACATTTATTTTATATGTGCTTTATGCTAATTTAAAATAGACCTTATAAAGCAGTGGGTATATATTGCTTTGTGTTAGTGCTAGTGTGGGAAAGTGGGACAGTCATTGTGTTGTGCATACTTAAGGTGCCGTATGTAGACCTTAAATATAGGATGTTAACATGTTGTTTAGTGCAAACCTGCTCATAAAATGGGATGGTGGTTGACTTAAAACACATATGTAAGGGGAAAAATGATGGTAATTTACTTAATACCTGTGTTCAATGTGTTATTTAATTTTCCTTTGTGTAGAAGTGTTATTATCTTAGCCACCACATGCAACAAATTCTGTTTATGAAGTGCAATACATTTAAATGAGTTATAACATGTTTGCAAAGATTATTTTTAATACTGCCTATTGCACTTTAAATGATTTCTATATGTTTGTCTGGGTAGTGTAGAGTCCCAATTAATGTATATACTGTGAGGTCCTTTATAAAAAAAAAGTTTTTCCTAATTTTATTTTCATCACATTTATTTATTGATTTATTCATATCTATACTTAACAACGACATAGGCTACAGTAGGCATATATGGTAAATTTAAGGCACTTTACCATTTTAATAAGACTATTATATCTGTTTAACATCATCTGTGTAAATGTTTAGCAGCTTGAGATCACTTTGTGTATGTTTATCATCATAAATAAACAACAGATAATAAATGAAATGCATACCGATGGGTAAAAAGAAGAAGAAGGGCAGCCAGCACAGGATGAACATGCCCACGACGATGGCCAGTGTCTTGGCTGCTTTCTTCTCTCGGGAGAACTTCATGAGGCGCACCGACAGCGAGCCTCTGAACGGGTGGTTTTTGCTGCTCTTGGAGCTGGTGTCCTCCAACACGCTGCGACAGTGAATGCGCAGCACCACTTCCATGGACTTATTCCGTTCGCGCTTTACGCCCGCTTCCAAACTCCGGGTAGTCCTGCGGGCCACCACGTACACCCTGAGGTACATGAAGAGGATGACGGACAGCGGGAGGTAGAAGGAGAAAAGCGAGGAGAAGAGCGCGTAACCAGGTTCCTCCGTGATTTTACAGATGCTCTCGTCTACGGGAGGGGGCTCCTTCCACCCCAAAAGTGGACAGACCGAGATGACAATAGAGGACACCCACACTAGCACTAGGATAGCCACCGCTCTCCTCTCCGTCATGATGCTGGGATACTTAAGACAGTGCTTGACCCCTATGTAGCGGTCTATGGAGATGATACAGAGGCTGAGGATGGACGCAGTGCAGCACAGGACGTCCACGGCTGCCCAGATGTTACAGAAGATACGCCCGAACACCCAGCATCCCAGCACCTCGAGGGACGCGGAGAAGGGCAGCACTATGATGCTCAACAGCAGGTCCGCCATGGCTAAGTTCACTATGAAGAAGTTCGTGACAGTCTGCAAGTGCCTGTTGCACACCACAGACAGTATGACCAAGATGTTACCCACGATGGCAACCAGGATGAAGACGCACAGAAAGACGCCGACTCCGACTGCTTGGGAGTCCAGAGTGAAGTTTGCGCACGTTGGAGTGACGCTGGTGCCATTTGGAGCGTCCAGGTCTGATCCATTATGGGCTTCAGTGAGGTAAATCCCATACTGACTGTCGTTCCGCAAAGTGGCGTTGGTCATTTTGACGCGCCATAAAGAAGAGGAGTTTTTTTTTTTTAAAGGAGTTTTGTCAAAGATGAAGACGCATCGTTGGCCCTTAAGTCCAAATCCTAATCAAGTCTAGTGAAGTGTGGGGATTCCCGTGTACATCTCACGTGAATCTAAACTCAAAACAACACCGTGGAAACCTGGCGGCATCTTGAGTGCGTCTCAGGGAGCTGGTACCTCAAGTCTGAGCACTTCGTGCACCCCTCCACTTTACGCACACGTCATAGCTCCCTCCGCCACCGAGCGTCACTCTTTCTCACCAATCACATAAAGCACGCGCTCCAGCCCGTTCATTCAGATGGTTTGGGCTTTTATATTAGTCTCTCATTAGTAGGTTATAAATCTCACAGCATTCAGTAGCTGCAGGGGATTTAGCGTGGTCTTTATCACGCGATAGAAGGACATGTAGTGAAGCCAAGGTCAGGGGCAGGGAAAATGACAGAAGAGAAATGTCGGTAGCAAAAAAAAAAAAAAAAAAAAAAAAAAAAAAAATCACTGAAATAGAAAATTTGAGAAGTAAAGAAGTATGTAGTGTACGTGCGTAACCCAAATGCAACACGGAACACTCGGAATATATAAAATACATTACTGTCAAAGTGAAAACAAAATTAGTATAAGTATGATAAATTTGATAACTTTTAATTTTTAATTCAATCTAAATAAAGGGCACAATGACGAAGAAGTAGTTGGAGGGTGTAAAAATATTCCATGGCCCACAAATTTGCCCGAAGCAAGCCGGATGCTTTCTCTTCGTCTCTAAAGCTAATGCTTCATTCATGATGCAGTGAATCAGTTTTATCCTTTCCGCTCTCATAAAAAACTCTGCAAGTTAAGCAGTTTTCAGTGACAGTAGTCTGTAAGCCTTAACTGTGCCTCAAATGTCTTGAACTTAAGGTAGAATCATGCTTCTAATGCCATTTTTAAAATAGGGTTGCTAAAATTAGCCTACTGACGAATTTAATAATTGATAATATAGATGAGTCTGTCTTTATTTCTAAACCCATTTCCAAAAAAAAAAAAAAAAGAAAAAAAAATCTGTCTATCTGTACTATGTAATAAAATATACTTTTATGAAATTTTCAAATCATTACTTACTGTTTTTATTTACATTTTACCCCGTGTCCTAACTTTTATAATGATTTGAAGTTTTCCAATAAATATTCCCAGTGATGTGGAGCATTTGTGCTCATTCTTGGGTGCTCAGGAAAAAAAGGGATTCCCAGAAATATAGAAAAGATGTCAACAAAAAAAATGAAATACAACCTTTAAAATGATTTATGAACTTGAGTTAAACTTTAACAAGCTGTAACAAAGCAGCAGAGCAGACACCTGAACAGTCCCGGGGCTGCAGTCAGTCAGCTCTGACCACTGCTGGAGCCAGAGTGTGGCCGGGGCAGCGCTGTGAGGAGGTCCAGTGACACCACACAGCTCTCATCGTTCACCTTGGCTCAAAGCTGACATAGATTGACAAGCCAAAGCGCACTACTGGGGAGTTGGAGAGGTCAGAGGTCAGCAGGATGGGTCACTCCAGGGATATGCACAGGGGTACGAAGAAAGTTATTAATTCAATAAATCTAGTATTAATGAAATTCTTTAGTCTTTATTATCTTTATGCTGACCTGTAAGTACCAAACAGTGCTTATGACTAAAGAAGAATAACATGTAAAAGTGAAATATATCAATTCTAAAAGTGAAACTCAAGATATTATTATATAGATTATAGATATAGATGTTATATAGATTCACACAGACAGTGAAATATCTGAGATGCTGAATTTTTGTTTTCCTTAGCTGTCAACCATAATCATCACAGTTAATATATTAACACCTGAAATACAGTATTTGACCCTGTGTGTACTGACTTTATAATACATGTGTTCCCTACACAGCTCTAAACAGCATTCATTCATAGCACTATGATAGTGTAGTACCTCTATTCACTATAACTTTATAGGAGAAGTGCAGTAATGACAATATTTTGATCTGACTTTGAATAAAACATTTGAGTTCCTATAATATTCATACACACAGATGTCAGACCTCTAATTGAATGTATATTATATATTATTTAAATGTGAAGCAAAGCAGACCACTACCAATTACAGTTTTGGGTCCAGACCTGGATCAAAAATTAATTTGTTCTGTTCTTCCATTTGTGATTTTTCATGTAAGTTTTATAAAAATGTAACAGACAGAATATAATTGTAAAGAACCTTCTTCTGTTCCGGGGCGGCACAGCAAATCATCTACCTCATATTGTGCAGTGACTAAAATATTCATTTTGGCATATTTCGGATGCACTTTCTGACCCAAACCTCTTCATTTTTTCCAAGCTCAGGGCCAGCACTAAAAGTTCACTGGCTCCCAGCAAGGAGGTTGGAGGTTTGATCCTCGGTCCAGCCAACTCTCTCTGAGAGGAGTCTGCATGTCCTCCCTGTGTTACTGCTTCCCATGTGCATTTGTTACAACTATTTATTGTTCCTAATGAATATTTGTGAGAGTAAATGGTTGACTGTCAGTGTTTTAAAAAAAATCCTGTGTTTTGGGGCCAACTCAATATATCAGGTTTTGAACAACTAATATTTTTTGTTAACCTAATTTGACGTTCATATGTCTAATCTAATCTTTCAATTTTAAGTTTTACTCTGTATTATTATTTTTAAACTCATCTTACAGCCAACTTACTATCCACTGTTCAGAAAAAGCATTATTCTTTTGTTAAATTTAGTATATTTAAATTTTATTGGTGATAATAATAAAAACTGAATATACTAAATTTAACAAAAGAATGACTGTAAGTTTGTGGTAAGATGAGTTTAAAAAAATAATGATGGAGAGTAGTTTTTAGACATATGAACACCAAATTAGGTGAACAAAAAATATTTGTTGTTGAAAACTTGAGATTTTGAGTTGGCCCCAAAACTCAAAAATCTTGAATGATCCTTGAGTTTTTGCTAATTTTCTTTTTTTATAGTGTGTCAGTGTATTCTTTTGTGTCTGAGTCCTCAACCAGCTGACCACAGGATGTCCTAAGCCCCATAGTTGCTGGGATAAGCTCCAGACCTGTGCCTTCTTATTTTTGACACTTAGACTTTGTCAGCCTCTACAGCTATTCTACAAACTTACTGTTTTGGTTATTTTTGCTGGTTTAAATTCATATATGCTCTGTTTGTGCAGTACTAATCTAGTCTAACACAAAGTCAAAAACTTGTATACTGAAGCTCAAAAACACAAATCTACACTGGCATCGCTCACATGAATAAATATTGAACCCAAGGCCAAAGAGGTATAAAGGAGATAATGACCACGTTTACAAAAGTCTATACTTCCAGAGCCAGTCATTCAGCCGGCCCCCTGATCTTCACCATGAGCACTGTGATTTATTACATTGCTGACAGCCATAAATTCTCTTTTAATCTACTGGAGTTCATATGTGTCTGGTCGAACACAGTGGACCACAGACGGAGTGGCCACAGACTAAGTGTCTATAGGCTACTGTGTGAGAATATTATATTTATGACAAAACAATTATTATGATATTATTTTCAACACTAAATTAAACCTCTACAGCAGCAATTTCATGCTCAGTTGGTAGAGACGCTTGCCCACTAACCCACAGGTCAGCGGTTCAAGCCCCACTCCCAGTGTTGCATACTGTCATTGTGTTCTTGGGCAAGACACTTCACCCACCTTGCCTGTATGAATGTGTCAGTGTGTTTGTGGTGGTTGGAGGGGCTGTAGGCGCACGATGGCAGCCACACTTCCACCACCGAGTGTGACTGAGGAGTGAATGAATAAGGCACCACATTGTAAAGCGACTTTGAGTGTCTACAAAAAAGGTATATAAGACTAATGCATTATTATTATTATTATTATTATGTAACTACATTGCACTTACATGATGGAATTAAGGGTAATTACAGCTTGTAAGTACAAATGAAATAATGCATAGTTGTTATGCTTGTGTAATTACAGATTGTAGGTACAAATGTAACAACACATTCTCATTACACTTGTGTAATTACAAATTGTAGGTAAATACACTATTATAAATATTGCAAATATTTTACTTTTCTTTAACTTTTTTTTTTTTTACTTTTTGTTGCGTTGCAATTACCCTGGATGAGTGAGAGTCTTCACAGACTATTATAAATATTACATGTAGTAAACTGAGTAATAGTGCATGAGTCAACCAACCCAGAAGAGACTGAAGACATCTGATGGACCTGTACTCACAGGTAGGTACACATCAGGTACACTTTATGTAATGTACTAAAGTGTACCAAAGTGTAACCACACTGTACCAATATGTCATCCAAGTCTACCTGTTTGATACACAGTGCCTTACATTGTACTTAAAGGGGGAAGTTAAACTGTATCAAGTGTAGTGCAAACTTGTAGTGCACAAAATTAGAGTTTGTACCTACCATCTGTAATTACACAAGTGTAACATAAATCTTATTACATATTTACCTACAATTTGTAATTACACAAGTGTAACAAGTGTGTGTTATTGCAGATGTATTTACAATTTGTAATTACACTCAGTTCCATCATGTAAGTACAATGTAGTTAGATGTTATTACAATTACAATGTTACAATGTGTAATATCACAATGTTACACCATGTGTTACATTATAATTAATGAGGTAGATACAGTGTAAGAAGTGTAGTGTAAAATTAAGTGTTTCCAAATATTCTGCTTGTTATTGCTTATTTTTGAGTAGGTCTATCTGTGTTAAACCTACTGTTTTCCTGGGCCCTCCTTGAAGAGTTTACAAGTCCAAATTATATCAACCCCTTTATCCCCTAAAACAAGCGGTACAGTGTTTTAAAGAAACAAAAGCTATAAAAGTTAAATTTAACTGGTCTAAAAAATGACTGAGAGGCTTGGCCCCCAAACCTATCCTGCCCAAATGTACAGGACCACCTCTGGTTGGTTTGCATTTGATGTTTTAGTTAATTTTAATACATTAACTTACAATTAAGATTTTACTGATAAATTACTGTCTGGCAAAGATTGAAAAACTTTGAGAAAATGAGAAGAAAATAGTCCTAGAACTTTTGATTATTTAAAAACAATGTTACTGTTTTGGCAAGGCCATTTTACTTCAGTGTTGTTTGCTTATTTCAAATACTCATAGCTCATAATGAGATTTCAAGCAGCAGTGAATAGGCACAAACACAAGGAAGACGAGCTTTGTTTTGTTTTTGGTCTTGTTTACTCACATGCATGTCCAAACTGTTACTCTTGTAAGTGAATGATTCGCAGTGACATGACAGACAAACAAAAACACATTCTTCCTCTCCCCTCTGCCCCCTGTGTGCCAATGTGCTGTCCTCTGAGTGTGTTCTTATCAGTGCTTCACAGAGCTGTGGGATACAGTCAGACACCAGTCATGTTGCTCTTTCATACTTCATCCACCATTCTTTAAAGCCCCAAATGTCTCCACAGGTCAAATAGTCACTCTTTTCTCATAATGTTGGCTGGTTTGTCACATTCTTCAGAGTGGAGAATACAGAGCAGTATATGACTTACAAGAAGTTCAAACATTGCAGATTCTTGCATCATGAGAAAGTACCATTTTGGAAGAGCTTAAAGCTGCACTATTTTGCATCAATGTCAAACAAGTATCTGTTCTTCTCACTGTAGATAGAACTGTCAGGAATGCAATCTGTGCCCCTCCTTCCTACTTCACAGCAGTGGCTCTGTTGATTAACTGGTGCTGCCTTAAAAAGCACTTGTATCTGATAGACTCTTTGTGTTAATGGACACAATTATGTATGCGATCCCACTGATTAATTGAAGCCACTGTACAAAGATGCCTATCATTAAATGGAGAAGCGTTAAAAGGGTGGATATGCATTAAATGTGCGTCCATTTTAATTATTTAAGTGCGATTATGAGCTGGTGCAACATGTTCAATAGCTCTTACCTTTGCAGCGATAATACATGAGAATCCTGATGCAGTCATATTTGTACATGTTGTTGTATTTTCCGGACAAAAACAATTTAAAAGTACTGACCCCAAATAGCCCTAAATTTTATGTTTTCAAAATAATATCATACATAGACTTGGCTTCAGTGGCAGCTGTGGAATTCAGATGATATTATGTTGTTGGTCTTAAATTGGCATGCTGGAAGATTATTGTGTTTGTCTTAGTCTGAGAGGCCGTGGCACCAGACCTGAGACAGACCAGAGCACACACACACACACAGACTGAATGAGAAGCTGACCTTGGTAATACTAGCACGTTTGCACTGGGAATTAGCAATGAGCTTCCTCTCTTTCAGAAATTCTCAGGGTAAGTCATAGATTTTTTTGCTGTAATAAAATAATATTTTTATATGGATGGGACCGCATCAGAATCTAAAGATAAGAAATCTAAATGCCTGTAGCTGTTGACTTAAATTATTGGTGATATTAAGCAAAACATGCTCTGTAACCGTCTACAACTGATAAACAGGATGTATTCACAGTGTCCAAGTTTACTGTCATTTTGTGTAAAGGCAGTATTTTGATTGAACTTGCTGGTCAAATTTACACTGATCAGACATAACATAATAACCACCTGTCTGCTAATGGTAGACATGTTTGCTAGTATGACCACCTGCCTAATATGCAGCCCCATGAGCTACAAACTGTGATGCACTGTGTAGTCTGACACCTTTTTATCAGAACCAGTATTAACTACTTCACGCTGCAGTAGCTCATATGTTGGATCGGACCATAATGCCCAGCCTTCTGCTCCCCATGTGCTTCACCTGTCGCCAGTTTCTCTATTGTTCCTTCCTTGGATCATTTATGAGATATACTAACCGCTGCAGACTGGGAATATGTCACAGTTGGCTCTTATCAAATCTCTACATTTACCCATTTTCCCTGCTTCTACAAATCCCATCCACTAACAGTTCCCATGATGAAGAGATGTCTTATTCAGAGTTCAGGATCATCCACTAACCACCACCTTTGACCCCTTTTAAGCCCCGCCCCTTTCTGTCCTTATTGATTGTGTATTCTATCCATCATTTCTTTGCTCACATCAGTCTAGGCTTTATGGATGATGAGTCTTTCACACAATACAATGTAAATTCGTCATGGACTTTTCAAACTTTTTACCTTTTTTTGTTCTCTGGCCTTAAATCAAGTATTGTGTGAGCCATGATAGTTCATACAGAGACTCATCAGTCTGGACAGTGGGAGTTGGACAGGTGTAAAGCCATCTGTTGACTGGCATCTGTTCATGCAGCAGCCTTTTACCAAAACAAATAACACTCAAACACAATAAAAGTAATAATATTATTCAAGTAGAAGTAAAAGGAAAAAATTATTACTCAAGTAATAGTATGTTTGGAAGTTTGTTTTTGCACATACAAAGCAAAATGCTACAACTATGACTACAGCTACTTTTAATTCTACTTCTACTATGGCTACTACAACTATGAATACTGCTACTTTAAATTCTGCCACTACTACACCTATATACTGCTACTACTCCAGCTGCTACTACTAGTACCATATTTTCCGCGCTATAGGGCGTACTTAAAAGCCTTCAATCTTCTCAAAATACAACAGTGCACCTTATAATCCAGAGCACCTTATATATGAATTTATTCGACGAGATATGTAATTTATAATGAGATTATAATGACGAGAGTGATTCGGGCTTGCTGGATGCCATAATAACCCAACTGTTTAACTCGGACACTGAAGATGAAGAATTTGAGGGATTTGTGGACGAGGAATGAACTGAAATAGTGACTGTATTGTGTTGTATTTTGTTATAACATTAACTGAACAGTTATGAGTTATTGTGAATATGCTATCGTTTGATTTAGCGGTCTCAGATTGTGTTTTTTATTCACGCGTTACAACTAAACAAGTTTGCGTGTTATGGTGAACATGCTGAATAAAGTTTGACTGACTGACTTATCTGACTGTGTTGTTTCGCCTTTTAGTCCGGAGCGCTTTATATGTGAAAAAAGTTTGAAAATAGACCATTCAATGACAGTGCGCCTTATAATCCAGAGCGCCCTATAGTGTGGAAAATACAGTACTGCTATTACCATTAGCATTGTTATTACGAGTACTATTACTGCTACTACTACACACTTTGCCACCAAGGTTAAAAAAAACATTTTGGTGTGGAAAAAACAGTTTGTGCAAAATTGTACTCACATTGACATTTAGTATGTTTTAGAAAAAAAACAACCTTCAATACTTGTACTTCAAATTATCTACTTAAGTTAATTATATGGATTTAAAGTACTTATACTCTGTACCTCTGCGTACACCTCTTGTTGACAACATGAACCATCGCAAGCTTTTAAAACCATTATATAAAAGATGGATTTGTATTTTCTTATGAAGAGGCCTTTTAATAAGCACTCGGAGCACTGCAAATTGAGTGAGACTCTACAAGACAATTTGATTTTGAGGTGGGAGCAACATGAGGGCTGTGTGGGTGATGTGATTTAAATGTCCCCGGGATAAAGCCATTAGAGGCAGCCATAATCAAATCTGGTCACGGAGTGGAAATGAGGATCTTTTGAAGAAAGGTGCCACACAACAGAGCTGCCTCAGTACAGCTTTAATGACTTCTAAACTGGTTTTAATGAAGAGAGCAACAATAATTACTGTCATTCATTAGCTGAAGTAAGCCTGTTCAGGTATAGAATAAATATATCTGTGTTAACCTACTAACCTAATTCTGTATGATAATTATACTGTATATGAAAAAGAATATCTTAGTTAGACCGAAGAGCAGACTCATGTTCACACAGGTATCCTTCAGGTGCTCTGGATGTCAGCATCAATACCAATGTAAAATGTATCAAAGTCAGACTTCAGCAGTACTTCTAGACCTTGGAAACCACAGAAGTGAATGTGTTCAGCTTGGCTTAAGGGAACCTTTCTTTAGAAGTGTAAAAAAGATAGATACATGAGGAAAAAAAATACAAAATCTGAATCAATGTAAAATTATTGGAAGAGAAATAGTAGCTAAAAGCAGTGGTGGACAAAGTACTCGAAAGCTGTACTCAAGTAAAAGTACTGTTACTTCAAAAATAATATTGCTCAAGTAGAAGTAAATGTATGCAATAAAAAACTAAAAAAGTGCATTTTAATGTTATTGCAAAAGCTTCTTCTTCATCCTCATCTTTGTCTTCTCCTCCTTCTTCTTCTTCTTCTTCTTCAAGTTTCGAACTCTGAACCTTCAGAAGTATGACCCACTACACCACAAAGGACAAAAACTACTTCTACCTCCCTAGACAATTTAAAGTTTTACCCAAGATAAAGAAAAAATAAAATCATCCAAAATTGACTCAAGTAAAGGTAAAAGTATGTTCTACAAAATGTACTCAGAAAGTAATTTTTCTTTAAAAAGTTTACTTAAGGAATATATTTGAATAAAAGTATGTGGTTACTGTTCACCGCTGAGTAACAGTCATAGTAAACATGTAAAAAATATACTAGAAATTATACCATATGAAAATCAACAATACAGTAGTTCAATAACAGTACATTTATAGCTTGATGACTTTAAATTGGATGATGTAGACACTAGACACCTGGTTGTTGACACATGATCACATCCGGCTGTATTATTGAAATAAAATTAAAAATAATAAAAATTGTAGACCCAGCTCTACCCTGTCCATTTATCAGCCACTAACTCCACTGGCCTCTGTCTGACACTGTGTAAATCTCACTTAATTACGAACCAGTGGCTGCGTTTATGGGCTGAGTCTCCTGAGATCTGCTCTGTGTACTCTTGAGTGTCCTCCACGGCACAGGGGCCGCAGGGGCAGCAGTGTGTTCTCACGCCACATACGCTCTGTCCACTCTCTGTGTGTCTCAGCCAATAAAATCACAGCCCCCAGCCCTGTAAAATATATTGGCTGCTAACACACCGCACATACACAAATCCTCCCAGCTTGTAAATCAATAGGGGGAATTTGTCCACAAAAGACTGCTTACAGCACTAACCATCATGCACTCTACACCCATTACTGATCTGTTAATGATTTAATGGCTTCCTTCCTAATGGGACTCTGTTCTTCCAAATGTATTAAAATCAGACACTGGGTAAAATCCTCTTTTATATTTTAATTGATTCACATTGTTTTTTTATGAAGCCAACATTATTTATATGATGTGAGTCCATAATTTTTATTTAATACTGTGCAAAAGTCTTTAAGAAAGGACACATTTGCACAACAAAAACAAATCAAAACTGGAAGTGCACAGACCTAGACTCGAACTTGTTCAGGCGCTCTTTCCATTGAGCTACAAACCCTTACATAGGATCTACACACATTATTTTTTTTTGGTGGGTGAAGTTTGTATTTGTCATATCATGAGTACCCACTCACTCATATGTGTTGAAAATTCTTTAAAATTGCAATTAAAAATATAAAATGTGTTCATTAGTACAAAGACATTTTGTACTTAATTTAATGTAAATGTTGATTCTCTGGTATTTTTTGGTGAAACTCAATTTCAAAATTAAATATGTAATACTGTTCCTGTCTTTAAAATAAAATATTAAAAAAATGTAAATAAACTCCTATTACATTTATTTAATATATATTTTAATGTTCAAAATATCTCAAAATAAATGATAAATAACAATCTTAAACTGATAATAAATGTACTACAAAGAATAATTAAAATTTTATTAACTCCCTTTTTAAACAAGTTATTGAACCTAAAAACATGTAAATATATATAATATTGCATCCCCTGCAAAGCGCTTGTGCACCCCTAGGGGTCCCCGTACCCCTGTTTAGGAAACAATGCCTTAAAACACCCCAAAACAGTCCTGCATTACTGACCTTTCCTGAAAATGTTTATGACAAAAACAAAATAAAAAATGTATTAATTACAGCACAACTTAACTGCAATCTCTCTAAAGTCTTTGCATCGTACTGATTCATCAGCGCTCTAATTTTGAAATATTAAAATATAGAATTGCATCACATTAAAGCAAGTGAGTGAATGAACAATTTCTGGGATGACCTTGACTTCATATATCAAATATGAAAAGCGTTTGGCAGACTCATCCTAAAGTCTATATGCACAGCATACACAACTCACCTTCCTTTCAGCAACTTTCTCATTGTACTGTGCCAAAATCAGAATCAAAATAGTCACTGTCCTGAAGTGACCCAAATGAGACTGCTACTGGCTAAAATATGGCAAAGGATGAAAGTAGGACTACATGCACGATTGGCTGGGTTTGTACAGCACATTTTTGTAATCATGAAGTGCAGAAGAGCAGCATATACTGCTTAAAGTGTGACCATTTTCCAATTCAAGTAAGGATTCTCAGCAGACTGGAGGATTTTGCTACACCCTTTGGAAAAAAGACCAAACTGACAGAACCAAAGCTGAAGGATGTACTTGTATCACAGAGCTATATGAGCCAGAATCTGCAGTGAATCTCCACCTGAAAGAGAACTGAGGACAGATTTTGGCCAAGGAGAACAAACAGTTTGAACAAGGACTGAAAGAAACTGCTTTATTAGATCAACCAGCACTTAACAAAAGGGACTGCCTGAGGTATCATCTTCTACCAGTCTACAAGTTTCCTTATAGTCCAACAACATTAGAGAGAGCAGACTATGCTAATCTCTCACAGGTATGACTCAGTATACTGCACCTTCCTGCTTTGATTTTGTTAAAAAAATAGACAACTTTTCCACAGCCACTGACTAATACATGACACCAAACTTTAAACTACACCAAAGTTTAAAGCTTACATGAAACTTACAGGACTGCTTTGTCAATGTTTCTAAGTAGACACAGTCCGAAACCATTCATTCAGTTTGGACAAAGCATAAAATATATTCAACTGTCATGGTCAGTCAGCGGTCTGGAAAGGTTATGCAAATGGTTTTATTGCACTGTGAATCTGAAATCATATCAGGAGTTATCAGGTACAGTCTACAGGAGATAAGCTGTGATATTTGAGACATGACGTAAACAGTAGTAAACAGTCTGGGTCCAGTCTAAAAATAGCCCCGGCCGACCTGTTGATGTCACCAGTTTGAAGTGCAGTAGCAGTATTCCCATAAATATCAACTGCTGGGAGTCTGAAAACACCTGCTTCTCGATCAGGTAGCATTCGCAGCTCTGTGGCACTAAGCAGCAGCGAGTCGTGATCCAGTGTTTTTTTTTGTTTTTGTTTTTTATTTTTAAACCTCACATACTCTTCTGATGGAGTCACAGCTGGCTTTTTCATGTTTGCATTCACCAAGAGGCTCGTCTGGCACACACGCACGATGAATGTTGATGGAGAGTCAGAGGAAGTCCAATTTGGCTGTTCATATTTTGGTTTATAAAGCATGAAGTGACCCAAATTTAAAGTGGAAAGATAATATAGACTGAACAGGTAGAACATTATGACCACTGGCAGGTGAAGTGAAGCAGATATCATGTCATCTGCCTGACTGGTGTATTTGTTCTTTGGGTCTCATCCATATATTTAGTTTTGGATAGTGTTTTTCAGTTCTCGATAAGAAACTGAAACCTTTACCCTTTTGATATTTCATTCTTGGGAACATAAGTATCTGTATTGTAATGTCAGACCGCAATATACTAAAACGCTACAGAATGTGATATGAGAAGTAGATTTAGACAGATTTGTCACTCCGCCGCCTTCTGTGCCTTAGGAAAGCAGGAATAATAAAGTAGTGGTGTTTTACGTGATGGCAATACAATTTCGAATGCATTATAAAATGTATCAGAACATGATGATCGCCAGAAAGAAAAAAGACAATCAACACACAAAGTTTATCATTATCATGTCAATCTGCAATAAAATAAATTTTAATCTTTCTAATGTGTTCCAAAGGATGAAATGTCCTCCGTTTCATTAACTATACATCCTACATACAGTAGATAGGGTGATCTCTAGACTTGGGACACAACATACCAAGGAACTAGAAAAGTTTTAGAAAAAACATGACATCTAGGTCAATAAAGCTGCAGCTTACATATTATTTATTGGTATAACAACGGGATGGCAAATGAATTGAGTGACATTTTCTTGTATTGGTTTAAAATGGAGAAAATGGGCATAAGGTCTATTGAAAGGTGTGACATATTCCTGTATATATTTGCATAGAGAGATCTGTCTAGAGAACTACCATCTTTGGGACAGGATCTGACTGATGTGGTTTCTCTTTACTTACAACATAAAGACTTGTGCTGTGCTCATGTGATCCTAAGATGGTCCTGGTTTCTTTTTTCTCATAGCTTTGGAGTGTTGATACTGTTTCAAAGCATAAAGTCACAATGACATAGGGATATGTAGTTTTATTTGTCATTTAAAGAAACAGAAACTATACTTACTGAAAATATATTCACTGGAATTCACTTTGAATTTCACTTGACTGAGAGAACAGATTTAAAGGTCCTATATTATACTTTTTTCAGGCTTTTTAAAATGTGTTTGTACACTTTTGCATTAGTATTTATATGTGTGGGAACTTTTTTTGACTTTGCAGAGAACGCTTGGTTAAGATGTCTATGGCCAGTTGTTGGCAATGGTGGGGCATAAAATGGCTCTTTCGCACAGCTATTAGCAACATGACAGATAAAAGAGCTGACTGCATATTAGTGATGGCATATTAAGCTCTGAAATGATCAGAATGAGTCCAGGGACGATGTATGGCCTTTAGAAACACACAGGAGTGTTTTCCAGCTCTTCAGAAGGGATGGTCTGAACAAGCAGGATTACTCAAACATTCATTACTGAAACAAAATACTACTCCAGCTATGTTTTTGAGGTGGTTAAAAGCTCAGACAGGTCACATAATAGAGGAACCTTAAAGAGAATACATACATTAGTTTCCTTTTTCACTTTTGTCTTTTTAGCCTTTATTAAATAGAGCTTGACTCAGAAGAAAAAAAGGGAGATGAGGGTATGACAATGAGCAATTGGCCCAAACACAATAATCAAACCAAAGGCCACTAAAGTACGTGTTGTGTTTCCACATTAGCTAAATAACTTACAATATTTACCCCTCTCCTCTTTTTGGTCGTCTAAAGCTGTTGCTGATAACACTTTCAGAGAGCCGTTTCAGAAGATGTGCTGTCAATAAATAACATTTAAAGCAGTGCATTTCAGACTTTAAAACAGGCTAGACCATATAATACTCTTGACAGAATGATGTAAAATGTCAGACTGCAAAGAAAAGTGTGTGAAGAAAACAAAATGTCCAGGGGCAAAGATACAGAGAGACAGAGACACAGTCAGAATACCCACAACATTTACTGACTAACTTTGATAACAGTGTACAAACTTTAAAACTCCTAATCATATCTCTTGAGGTATTATTGCAGTATTGAGGCAAATAAGGCAATCAGAGAGATCAATAAGTATTGCCGCAACATATCAGTCAGACAAAATGAGGCTCGCTTCAGAAATACTTCTTCAAGACAATATCAAGTCCCACAACTGACTGGAACTTATTGAAATGCGGGTAAATTTGGCTTCAGGTAAATTTAATGACATCCTCCCACTTGAGCCTTCCAACAGGGATTTGTGCACCCACTCACAGCGATCTGTCATGGCCTCCCAGATAAGCACCATTCAAACCCACACTGAAGTCTCATTATCAGCTAATTTCCCGCTCAACATAATTACAGCTATGTCCAATAAGCCAATCAAGTTCAGAAAGAAAACATCTTTGTTTTTCCTCCCAAAAGGTTTATATTTCAAGGTTTATTTCCATAAATTATAATTATTAATATTCTAATTGTTCTTCTATCATATAGTCCCAACTAACTTTTGGCTGCTGCTCCCTTCCTGCACAGGTCACCACAGCAATTCATCTGCCTCCATTCGGCCGATATGGTATTAAAGTCATATTGCGAGTTTACATATTAGTTTGTAATAGATGTTATGCCAAATGATCTTCTTGATGCAAACCTCTTCATTTTTGTGGAATTGGGACAGGTACTCTGGCTTGTGACCCCTCACGGCTGGATTTCTATACTGCAATAGTAAACAAACTTAATACTGGGAAGTATGCATGTCCATCTCTGTTGCAGCTGTCTGTTTTTAAAGTTTATGCAAATTCAGCGGTTTTGAGCTTTGTCCCATGTTATAATATTCCTTTATCAAAAACAAACCTGGAGTTCTGTTTTGCTTCATTCGCACATGTTGAGTAATCCATTCTCTGGCACAGCCATTCTGAGGTCTCAAAATGCTTGGTTCCTCAAGCCCCCACCTCTCCCACAAACCCCCATCCACTCCAGGAAGCATTGATCAATCAACAAGCCCTCTACATCCAGTCTGCTCTTGAAAATGTAAGGAAGTATAGGGCTTTTTTTTTCTACAATTGTGTTCAAAAGAGTGTCATAGCTCTGCACTGTGCTGCCCTCTGTAGATCTCCTCACAACAAAGTAAAAAATGTGTTCTGTACTTGGTAACTGTGTTCCCAAAAGCAGCAAGAGTGAGAGAGTGACCAAAAATCAAACCCAAATAGGCAAACAGTTTCAATCAGTGCCATGAACAACTGATGGAGCAGATTGTGCTAATGGTCCTCTTGTGGGTGAGGTCTCTCCCATTAACTTCTGCAGAGGCCACACAACTACTAATTACCCTGAGTGAAACTACTGTAGTGTGGAAAGATTTCATTAACAACTGACCAGTAGTGAATGAATAGTTCACTGTTATTGGCCAATAATCTCTTTAAAGCAAGAGCATCATCTTGAACGGGAGCAGTGCAGCCAGTGCATCGGGAGTTAGAGGATTAGGGGTCCATTAGAGAGGGCTCTTGTTCATCTATAGTTAAGTCTGTGTTTAAAATATTCATAATACCGTATTTTCCAGACTATACCTATAAGTCGCACTGGACTATAAGTCGCATTTTGGGGGGTAAATTTATTTTACAAAATCCAACACCAAGAACAGACATTTCATCTTGAAAGGCAAGTTATAGTAATAATAGAATAGAGAACAACAGGCTGAATAGGTGTGCGGTTTGCTAACGTAATATATTAACAGTTATTCACATAACCATAGCATAAAGAACATAATATAACAAGTTCACCAAACTCACAAGCTCACTCCTAATCGCTAAATCCTTTAAATTCTTCATCCTTGGTGTTGCTTCTGAATGGCTCCACCAACTCCGGAGGTAGAAGAAGCGCCGCTTCCTCCTCTGCGTGGCTGTCCTCAGACTCAGCATCAGTTCCATTTCCAATTATTCCACTCTTTCTCAGTTGTCTTTATAGCCTAAGTTGTTAGCGTAATGTTTACATTTTAAATTGTCAGTGGTATACAAGCCTAGAATGCCCTGTTGCGGCTGTCAGTCTGAAAGTAACGAACACGTGAAATATTTTAATATATAAGTCGCATCTGAGTATATGTCGCACCCCTAGACAGACTATGAAAAAAAGTGGGACTTATAGTCCCGTTAAATTTGTAAACTTATAACAAAAAGAAAAAAAAAACATGTTTCTTAAGATATTTTTCTTAAGATAAATACATAAAGGGTTATAAAAAATGTATTGTCTCACAAAATTGACCCTAAATATTTTTGAGTAAGCAGCTTTTTTGTATCAAACTCCAATAAAACAGAGACATTAAAAAGCTCAATGCATGAACCTAAAGTACTGCATGTGCTTCATAACTTTCTGAAATCCTGCACTGCAAGTTACGCCACTGATGTGGAACCTTAGAGAAATCTCTCGAGTGACATTTTGCAGCAGTTGGCAGTGATTGCTTGAGCACAAAACCAAAAACTGTGAAGAGTGACAGCCATCCAAAACACTCTGATTTTAACTGCATCCCACAGAACAGACAAGATGGCGTCATGACAAAAGAACAGCTGAAGACTCTGATTGGTTGCTCTGTTATGCTGTGACTAATGAAGTTCTAAAGGTAATCACAGAGAGACCTAATTGTTTATGGTAATTTCAACAAATGGCTTCTTGAATGTTCAATTTATTTCTTTAGCAGAAGGCTGTAGAGCAGTTCTTGTTAAAAGTATAGTTAATTTTCAATTCAGCTGTGACTCTGGGATAAACATAATAATAATTAATAATAACAGACTGGGGGAATGCACTGCCAAAACAGCCATTTGCTTTTATCTGACATCTTACACTAACAATAATAAACACGCTAATTTTCTGTGCTAAATTGATTCTGTTGTGGATGTCTGTGGGGTCTGTGTTCTCTGGCCTCACAGTGATCACACAGATCTGTTCACATAACCTTAACTAGAGGACACACTGAGGTCTTTCTGGCTTTCAGGACTGGGCTTGTAAATGTTTGTCTCCCAATGCATACAGTTGTGGTCAGAAATTAGCTATCCCAATGCATTATAGTATTACTAAAAATATGAATATGGCAAATCAGTTCAAATATTTAGCATTTTAGGATTCATTGTTGTACATATATTTAAATTGTGCTTTTAACTTGTGCTTATTGTGAAGAAATGAGTGTCCATATGAAACAAATTTGTTTACCAGTGATCTGGATTCAATAAATACAAATACAATAGTTTAATCCCGCCGTTCACCTTTTATGGAGATGAAATAGCCTATTTTTTTTTTTAATTATCATTATTATTTTTTTACTTCTATATACCTCCATACCTTCCCCCCTCCCCTGCATATATTTCCTGAAAGAAAACAATAACAACACTGTAAAAAGTATTATTCTTTTTTAATTCAGTATATTAAGTTTTTATTATTATCAATAATAATACTTTTTTCTGAACAATAGAAAGTAAATTGACTCTAAGTTTAGTAAAAAAAAAAAAAAAAAGAAAAAAAAAACCTCAAGAACTCAAAAATCTTGAGCGATCCTGTTCCCTTGAGTTTTTGCAGTTGAGTTTTTTTTTTTACAGTGAACAAGTTATAGACAAAAACCCTACATACTGTAAAAAAAAAAAAAAAAAAAAAGAAAGAAAAAAAAAGAAAGACAAATTAGCCTATTCTTTTAATTAACCTATTACGGATTATTTCATGAGTGATGTAACAACATAAGCTTTACACACAGTTTGGGGAAGGGTAATAACATCAGTCATTCATTGTTGCATTTCTATGTTAATTAAATAAGATAATTGTTACATTAAACATGTCACATTTTCTATCCAGACTCACAGTAGGCCTTTATGTAGTCAGTTGGTTGTCAGTTGCCATTACCATCTTGATTAATCATATTTTGCTTTATCTGCTGGCTATTGATAATTTTTCCATAGATAATGTATTGTATATGCTTAGCTTATGGCGCCATTCTTTGCAACACAGCTGAATGGATTACAAACAGTAAAAGGATCGACTGTATATGTGCTATAACAGTCATAGCAAATCATCTTTAGGTCAGTGGTTCCCCAACTGTGGTATGGGTACAGTAGATGTAGTTTATTATAGATGCAGTATAATTCCTGTTTTAGTTGTACTCTAGTTAAGAATTAAATGTGTGTGTACCACTGCTTAATCCTGGTTTAGGCACAGTTTAGTCTTCTTGATTTAGTTTTAGGTTTAGACATGGTGTGGTCAAGTTCTAGTTTAGTCCGTGTTTAATGTTTTGTCTTTATTTGGTTATGCTAATTTTTATTTTTATTTTCTAGGTCTTATGACTCAAACTTCTCCATTTAAATGAGTGGCACAAAGAGTACCCTTGCTTATGACCCACTGAGGCTAGATTAGAGGTCTTAGTAATAGTTTAGAAAAAGAAAAGTGGAGCACAATTAAATGATCAGGGGTCCCACAATCAGACCAGCTGAGAACTGATACCTGGGATTTGTTTAAAATAGAAATAAATAAAAAATAGGAATTATCTCACAAATCAACAGAAAAGGATATTATTACACACACTAAGTCATATTATCAATACTTGTATGCTTTTTTAATGTATTGTTTTATTACGTAACAAGATAAACAGGTCTGTGCAAAAGAATAACATTTCTAACTCTCATACTTTTTAAATGATGCGGGTGTTCCAGGACATTATTTTTTTCATTGACCATTCACTCACAAGACATCCTTTACCATGTTGATCAAGAACACTTATATTAATTGGAATCTTCTAAAAGTTCTCTTCATATTAATTAGAACCCATTCTCATGAGGGGCAAGTTTAAAAGAGCATCTTTATGTAGTATTGAAAGGTTGTCATTGAGATCTGGCCTGCTTTGTGAAGGTATAAAGCAGGTTTATGCAAATCCATGACCTTCACGGCATGGCTCACAGAATATACAAAATGTAAGCAATGAAACCAGGAGAGGATTTAGTAGAGAGGTATTTTCTTACAATTGGTTGTACAATAGGTGTATTTAAAGTTAAGAAGGACTTTGAGACTGCCGGTGACCTTTCGCAGGTTAAGTATACCTCCTGAGGCCTGTCATAGATCACACATTTGAAATTCTCCATGGTTACAAGTTGTCTTTTGTGTTTCATTATCGGTAGTGTCTGTAACTGAGGGTGGGGTAAGGAGTCCTCTATTAAAATGCTTAGGTACGTCTGGCTTAAAAAGTACAAAGGCAGTAGTGGAAAATAGTTCTTTTAATTTAGTTTGACCATAAGTTAGTTACTTTTCCCTCAACCCCATACAAAATATAGTATTAACATTAAAACAATTTCTAGCAGATAAAAATCTCTTGGTGCTAAAGCATTCAGAGTTCCTTTCACTGGAACTAAGGGGCCCAGCCCAGCTCCTAAAAACAAGCCCACACCATAATCCCAATTCGGTTATTTGGGTGGGTGAGTGAATACTTTTGGAAATATAGTGTATTTTTTGTATCTCTGAAAGTAACCGTGCATACCAGGCACTGTACAGTGCTCAAGCATTCATTCATATTCTTTTGCATATTCCCATTAGAGGTTATGGGTGCCTAAACCCCAACCCAGAGCTGACACTTATCCCCTTTACAAACATGCACTGTCACCCTTTCCCTTTCCTCCCACATGATCTTTGTCTAAACGGCCCCTTAGAGACACATTTGAGGTAGTGTCAAATAAGCTACAAGTGGCAAATATCACGCTCTCAATAGGGTCGGTTTGTGACTGTGTGAGAGTGTAGACCAATGGAAGACAGGAGACGAGGACAACTGTGGTTTGGCATCCATCAACGGGCCTTTGTGTGTCCCAAAAGCAGAGAAGCCAAAATCAATAGAAGTTTTATGTTCTGTTTTTGCTGTATAGCCGTCACTGGAGAATAAGACAAAGAGCTCTACCAGACAGGAAAAAAATAAAAAAAATAAATAAATAAACGCAAGGAATTCCCATTGGATTCCTCCGTATGCTGAGGGATTGACAAAGTCCAGCTGCCTCATGTTAAGTGACAGGTAATTGACAATCCTCTTATCTGCTGCACTTTGTCTATCTGTGTGCACCGGCAGAAACATTTAGTGCGCACCTCCCTTATAGATCTTCAGCGCTATCGGTATAAGTGGTAAAGACAGATCAGTCAAAGTATAACTAAAAATAGTACTGGTCATTCATTGAAATTCCGCTTGGCAATGTTCCAGGGTTAATGGATGTGTATAAGTGAAAGATGTTTTTTTTAATTTTTTTTTTTACCAAGAATCCATTTCATTTCAGCATACAAGTATAATGAAACAGCACTTTGTATAATAAGATGTCCCTCCATCAGACACGAACATGTGTGACCAACATAAAAGCGCACTCTAAACAATAAAGCTTCAATTTCCTGCCCTTAGAATAAAGAGACACTATTTCTAATGGGAACACTTTGGCCTTCACTGACTCTGATTCAATCTGCTGAGGGAGAGCAAGAGCAGCTATTCTGCACTATGTGGTGGTATATGGCAAACACATAAATCCTTGAAATAGTTTTAGAAAAGATACAAGCATAAGTCAGACCTGGGCTTTTAGATGAGGAGAACACAGCACCACTGATAAGAGGAAAGTGGACTTCATGTGAAAGAACGCAGCCAGGAGCAAAGTCGATTCTCTCTGACTTTGACATATTTGTTTGTTGTTGTTCAGCTTTCTGTCCATTTCTTCTCCCACACGTCTCAAACCTGAACCATAGAAAAATGAGTTACTTTTTGTTGCTGTTCATCATGGAACGCTTCATGAGCAGCACAAGTCAAAATGTCACTCTGAACGATGTTTAACTTGTTCTTTGCACCCTATACATCATATCCTTGAGAAAGGTTAGACTTATTGATGTTTCTCTGAGCACCATCAGGACTTCATAAACATCATACTGACCGCCTGAGACACTGGTGTGGCCACTGCACAAATGGCTATATTACATATTGTACACGTAAAAAAATAAATAAATAAACTAAAGTTCATTACTCAGTTGTGATAATATCTCATGAATCATAAAGAATTAACATGAGGGTTTTCATTTACAACCTGGCACATGAACTAAACTAAGATCACAAAATCACCATTTGTAATGATTAATTAAGCATGAGCATGATGCATTCTCTTTTTTGAAAAAGAGACAGACAACCTTAATTCTTGTGGCAGTGACCTCTACACATGAGAGTGACTCCAAAACTGAAATATTAGCTTAGAGGAGCACCCCTAAGCCATCTTTGACAGGATAGACACGGGATATACAGGAGAAAAACATCCAGCAGACTGTACAGCAGACCTGGGCTGGTGCCATAACTAATTAGACCCTGGAGGACTGGAGACATCTGGAGAGGTCCAATGAGTTCTGCTATGGACCAAGTCGCCTCAACTCCTTTGCAAAATTGCCAATTTCATTCTTTGACCACAATGCAATTTTTTCTTCTTTGAGTCTATGCCATTAATAGTTTTACATTAATTGTGTAAAAATATAGTTCCATTGTAAATTTGGGCTTATTCAAGCATTGCTAGCAACAAAACATTTTTTTTTTTTTTTTTTTTTTGGTCAGGCAAGCCGGTATGTGTTCTTCTCTGAGCAAAAATCAAAGATGACAGAGGGGGCATCATAATGTCAATAAATTTATGTATGAAAGACAATGTCCTGAAACCACACAAAGCTGTCAATAACATTATTTAAACATTTATCACACAATAGATTGCAAGGTCAAGCAAGTTCCATGCATAAAGATAAAGTGAATAAACTGATTAGATGTGCTTCATTGGAGAACCCTGCTGTTGTTTTCATTATTCTGTGGCACCACAGCGCAGCCAGGTAACTGCCCTCATCTAACTGTTGTGTGCGTCATAGCACCATGCTGCTTTGTGAACCATCAAAGGCCGGGTTCCAGTGAAGAGGGAATTACAGGAAGACCCGAGCCTGCTTCCGGTAAATCTTCCCTGATTCTTCTCACCTACTTCTATAACCTCATGGCTGCTTTTTGTCAATTGTGTGCATGTGGTGTTATGTGTGGAAGTTTGATGAACGTCACAATACAAGAATGATCTCCCCTTCTTTTGTGCTGCATAATTTTTTGAAGTCCTGTCTTTACCATTTTTTTTTTTTACACATATTTCAAAAGACCATAAAATAGTGACAGAACTTTCTAGTCTGGTTAAGTATCATTTGTGTATTTTCGGTACTTATTTTATACAATTTTATGCATTTTCTTTTAGTGTCCTGTTAATAAATGTCAATCCTTTTTAAATGTTTTTATTTAATGCCTATAAACTACAACGTTTTTGCACTCTAAATCTTTGACGACCCACATACAATCCTTGGAGAGACACTTTTGAGTCCTGAGATGAGAACTACTTAAGTTAAGGTGTCCATTTTTAAAACTTAAAGCCATTTGTAAGATTATTTTTAGATTTTTAATTTGAATATTTTAAAAGACATAGCACATTGTTTGTCCAACTGTCCAAGAGAGCCAATAAGGCCACCTTCTAAAAATATTTGTGGTTGCCAATGGCCATTGTGCAATCTGAGCCACAGCTGAATATGGTCAATAGCTTTTATTCATTTTTCACTTTTGTTGCCTTTATTATGGATATGTTGCGTCAAAGTGCTAAAAATACACGGCACTTGAACAAGAATGACACCTCTAAATGTCACACACTCACTGTCTATCTTTTAAAGAAATGCTGACCAAAAAAAAAAAAAAAAAAAGATGTCATCTGAAAAATCCATACTTTTCATGTTTATGAACTGTTGACTTTGCATATATATATATATATTTATGCTGTTGGTTCCAAAACAGCTCAAGTGTGTCCCTCCGAGAGCTGAGGTGAGCAGCTGCAGAGGAACACACACATCACTGACTTAAAAACTGCTAATTTGCTTAATTTATAATGATAGAGATTTAGAGAGGAGACTGGAGAAATTGAAGCCTGTTGTGAATGTCCTTACAATAATTAGCTGTTGTAAGGAGGCTGACATCAAACAGAAATGCTTACAGAGATGTATTGTCTGCTGAGATTTACTGAGGTCTGCAATTAGCTGCACTATGCTATGTTAGTTTTTCTGTGGACATCTGTGCTTCGACTGCTTCCTCTGTGATGTGATCCCAGAGAAGTAAAAAGATACATAAAAAGATGGATGGAGAAAAACAGATTAGTATCAAACATAGATTAGAACAGCATTCTTTGGACAGATGAGACTCAGACCAACCTGTACCAGAATGATAGGCAGAGAAAAGTCTGGAGAAGGCTTGGAACGACTCATGATCCAAAGCTCACCACATCGTCTGTAGAGCAGTGTGATGCATGAGTGTGTATAACTTCCAATGGCACTGGGTCACTGGTGTTTACTGATGATGTGACAGAGACAGAGACGGAAGCAGTCAGGTGAATTCTGAAGTGTATAGGGATAAACCTTCTGCTCAGACTCAGACAAAAGCCATGAAGTAGATTGGACAGCGCTTCACAGCACAGATGGACAGTGACCTAAAACATGCTGCAAAAGCAACCCATGAGTTTTTAAGTCATTATTCTGCAATGGCAGGGGTCAGTCAACAGATCTCAGCTCAATCAAGCATGAATTTCACTTGTTTAAGACAAAACTTAAAAGACCCACAAATGACCAACGACTGAAGACAGTTGCAGTAAAGGCCTGGCAAAGCAACATAAAATAGGAAACCCAGTGTTTGGTGATGTTCATGGGCTCCAGACTCCAGGCAGTCATTGCCTGCAAAGTATTTTAACCAAAGTATAAAAAATGTATCTTTTATTCATGGTAATGTTCATCTGTTAAATTACTTTTGGGCCCCTGAAAAAGAAGCTCGTACACTTTAAAGAGCTGTAATTCCTAAACCCTTTCTCTGATTTGGACATGAATACTCACAAATTACAGGTGAGAGTCTGCACTTTAAGCACATATGAAAACTTGTGTCAGTGACCAAATACTTATGGACCTAACTGTATGTTAACCCTTAGGGCACCTTAAAAATGTACATACACTCGTTAACTTAGGGACTCATTTGGGGCCTCTCATAAAAAATGCTATAAAAGTGTCAAATATTTTTATTTTTTTTTACTTTTTTCACATGAAATCTTTTGTCCCACTTCAGGCCTAATCTTAGATATAAAGTTTATTATCTATTTTGGATGTTTTTATGTTTTTTATGTTTTTATCAAAAACCCAATTTTTTTAGATGACAAAAGCACAAAAAATGCCATATTATCCAAAAATAAGGTGCAGAGTAGATCACTTTCATTATTAGAGCCTTGACTATGTCAATAATTAATAACAACATTGGTTTTGATGCATTTCTATTTTTGGAGCAAAGACAGATTATTGAAAAAATTTACACTTGTTAACTTAGGGACCCATTTGGGGCACTCAAAAAATTGCTAAATAAGTGACAAATATTGAAAAAAATTTTTTTTGCATGAAATCTTTTAAACCACTTCAGACCTAACTATAGATATAAATATTATTATTATCACTTATCAGCATTTTGTCTGTTTTTATGGCCTTAATAGCAATGACAGGCTTTTGTAAAAATTATATGATTATAATGACTATAATGATTTTTGACATACTGTAATCCTGACATATTATAATACTTTTTTCATGAAAACCTAATAAATCTAAGCCTTTCAAAATAAAAGGAAATTAGGTTTTTGGTCAGATTGACCCCCTAAACCACCAGGGGCAGCAGGGCTTTATTACATACAGTTTCAATGGAATTCTATTCTTCTACCTTGCAAAATGCATGAGAATAAAAACACTGAACACCAATAAATTGATCTTGGTGTGTTAGGATCGATGTAACAGAGCGGTGAGAGCGTGGCTGAGAATATATTCTGTTCATGAAATTATGAGGGAGTCCGTGAAACTCAATTCAAAGGTCAAATGAGCTCTGTTTATAAACAAATGGAGTCAGTGAACCTGAGAATACTCTTCTGTGTGTGTGTGTGTGTGTGTGTGTGTGTGTGTGTGTGTGTGTGTGTGTGTGTGTGTGGATGGGTCTGTGTGAGATTCAAGTGGTCAGAGGTCAAACAGGCTGTTGACATTTTTGTTCTTGACCCAGAGAGAGCCTCCTCTCTCTCATTGGACCTTGGTACAGCAGGTTTCTGCTGAAGTCTGTCAGCAAGATGGAATCATTTCTTTTTAGTCACACAAAAGAAGTAGGAGTGATGTTTCCTTTATCTTTTCATGTTTTGACTGACACCAGCAGTCTTCTTCAGAAGTGTCACCTGACTGCTGTGATGTGTCTTTATCAGCTGTGGTCAGCCTGAAGGACCTGACCATGGCTCCTACTGGTCAGACTGACCCTGACGCCCTTTGGTCTCTGGAGAAGAGTGTCCCCAGCCGCCCTGCGGGGTCTCTTCAAAAGATCAGATATGGCCAATTTCAAGTTTTCCTGCTCTGCCTTTTCTTTCTTTGTTATTGTGAGTCTTCACATTTTACCTCTTTTGCATTACTTCTGATGTTTTGTTTTTGTTTTGTTTTTTGCGAATATCGAAACTTCACCCTGTTTCACCTGCATACATTTTTTTTTTTTTTTTGCATCATTTTCATGGTATTGTTTGGATCGAGGAGACAGCTGAAATCAGGAAGCAGGGATTAGACACCACTGACCAGGATGAGGGAGCGCTGATGCTCTCTCAGACCTGGGACACTCTTCTCCAGAGACCAAATGGTCTCAGGGGGCGTGGTCAGTCTGATAGACCAGCGGGGGGCGTGGTCAGGTCCTTCAGGCTGAACACAGCTGATAAAGACACCACCTTCATACCACTTGTTTATAAACAGAGCTCATTTCTCAAAGGCCTTTTTATACTTGAGTTTCACAGACTCCCTCATGACCACACAAACAAAATATAATCTCAGCCACACTCCCACCGCTCTGTTACATCAATCCCAATACACCAAGACCAATTTATTGGTGTTCAGTGTTTTTATTCCCATGCATTTTGCAAGGTGGAAGAAAAACAGATCTCTATTGAAACTGTTTGTAATAAAGCTCCGCTGCCCCTGGTGGTTTGGGGGGTAAATCTGACCAAAAAACTAATGTCCCTTTATTTTGAAGGTAAAGGCCTAGATTTATTAGGTTTTCATGAAAAAAGTATAATAATATGTCAGGATTACAGTATGTCAAAAATATGCTGCTATAATGGAAGTCAGTGGGTCCAAACGCGTACTTAAGGTAACAAGTGTATGCAAAATGCATATCTCCTATACACCTTAGAACAGAGAAGGTTATGGCATTTTAAACATCAACTTAAAAAAAAAATTCTGGCCAAGTTTCACACCAACAGCTTTTAAACTGACTAATTGAGGGTCAAAAACATAAAAACAGCTAAAAGTACCCATTTGGGCCCTAAGGTACTGTGAGGGTTAATGAATAGCAGGGGCGGATCTAGAGGGGTGGCACATGGTGGCAGTTGCCACCTCTAAAAGAGCCCTTGCCACTCCAGATGCTACCCCACCTGGAGATGGCATATGGGAAAATACAAATTTTTGTGATGGGTCAGACATTTATGAGGAAAACTTGAAATATTTAATAATAAAATAAAGTTACTACACTGACTAAGAGCAAACACCTGCTGCCCAGGTAGAGTTTATCCAGTTTTTTGACAAACATCAGGATGTGTTTTATGAATTATCCTAGATATGTAAAATAGTAGTTGTATTACCAGCGAGTTTTTAATCTCTGGGCTAATTAAGTTGAATTTAATGAAACAAATGTACTATAGCTTTAGCTCTGGACACGTTTGTGTGGTGTTTGCTGAACAACATGTTAACCACTGCATTCAACTGTAATGGACAAAGACTGTTGAAAATTTTAAATTTTAAAATTAATTAAATGAATGTAACCTGTCCTATGCTCTGTTTTATAAGCAACAAAACAGTTATTTTTCAATTATCCTGTTTTGTTTAAACACCCCGGGATTTGTTCTCTAGATCTGCCCATGGTGGATAGATGTCTACAAGAGTGCGGAAATGTATACAAGCTATTGTATGAACTTTAGTAAAAATGGCCAGAACAGACTTTTAGGAGTACCTTTCTTGTGTGTTGTTCTGTTTTTTTCTTTTTGAGCACTGTAGAGCATGAGCTAATGCATACTCAAATATTCTCAAACTAAACAATGTGTAAAGCAGAGTTTCATAACTCCTTCAGTAAATATAATTACAGGGAAGCTGCCTTGCTACAGTATATGGTTATGTTATTCAGAAATTCTGAAATTTGTGCATGTGCCAGAACTCTGGTATAATTAAAAATGTAAACGACTGGGTGATTTTCATTCTAAACAGTGTTCAGCCTGTTGGCCTGAGCCACATGTCAGAGTGATGACGCAGTGCCTTTAGTGCCACTATTAGTGCTTTCAGAGTTCAGATAAGGTCTATTGTGGCAGGTGAGCTGTGGCCTGAGGCAGCACGGCTGAAAATCAACAGCTCAAGAAATCTGTCATTCACTCCAGAGGCATTGTTTGCAAACAACATCAGTGTTCCACACATTTTGGTGAATGAAAGCAGGTACGCCCCCAGAAAGAGCATTTTCAGGTTCAGGGCAGGCAGTTGGTAAGGCCTGCAGCAATGCTTCAGTGCCAGCCCCTCCACTAGATGCAATACAACTGGAGCAGTTGAAAGGAGTCAGTTTGTTTATGCTCACAAACAGTTCACATACACACGCGTACAGAAGTTTTCTTACTCAACAATTTTTTAAAGTGTATATTTGACATTTTTCAGGTATCAGAAATTGCCCTTTTTAACTAAATATAGCAGCCCAAGTACATTTTACAAGTAGTTTGCATGTTAACTTTATTCCACAATGTTTTATGTGAGGATACCTTTTCACATTTTACAGCAAGGCATACTATAATAGATATAGACTCAATTATAGGCTTATTACAGAAGCAAATAATTAAATGTCTATTAAAAATACGGCAAGCTTCATAGACTTCATATTGAATAAGCATTTTCTGCGCCAGTGTCTGTGTTATTTTTAAGGGGAACAGTGCAGCCTTTTTAACTTACTTATACATAAACTGCTCTCGTTCGCGTCTGCAAGCTCTGGGAAGAACAAGATACAGACAGAATCAATGCAGAAGAACCCTTTCATATCTGATGATGACAAATGCAAAACATGTATGCATTGTATGTATTCATGTAAAAAATGACTTGTAATGACATCAAATTTTAAAAGTCTGCAAGCCAGAGAAATTTGATCATTTATTCCCCAAAGAAACAAGTCATTCTTTAATTAAACAAAGTCCCAAGTTGTAGCAAAGACACTGCTTAGTGAGACCAATCCCTAACTTGTAGTGATAATTGAAACAGTTTATTAGGAGGAAATTTCAGTCTCTCAGGCCCACAGCTAGACATACTGCTCGAGAAGGACCAATGAGGCAACCCAAGCGTGAAACTACTGCAGTATGGACTTTATTTAGTCTGCTGGAGGAGGATTTAGGTCCACATGGTTGTGTTTTTCTTTCACTTTTTCGACTTATACTGACATGGATTACAATGGTAATCTTAAGCCTGGGCTTTTCTTTATCTGCCCATATAAGCCAGCCAAGTTCTTGGCAGAGCACACACAATGAGGCAGATACAAGGAGAAACATGACTTAAAGAGATCGACTTGTTGTCTTTGTGGCTCGGGAACCGTTCACAAGCCAAATGTGAGTGCTTGTTGTGAACAGGGGTACTTGTGTTGGATGAGGAGTCTGGCTTTGGTCCACTGTGCAAATCAGAAGCACAAACTACGCTATATTTAAAACACGCAGCAGTCTAACATCACAAGTTTAGAAAATAGTATTGACTTTAGTGTAGTACTCATACAGTACTAGGGTGTAAATATATAGGAAATTTCTTGTTATTCCAGCATCAGCAAACAGAATATCTGTACTGCAAGAAGCTGAAAAAAGCATTGCAGTATGTGATTTAATCTTGTTTTTGTCAGTTTAGCGCCGGTCTGCCCTTGTTTTAGTCCTGGTCTTTGTTTTATAGAGATTTGTGTTCCAACTTTGAACATAACTATATCAAAAGGTAAATCTAAATGTTCAATTCAATTCAGTTTTATTTGTAAAGCCCAGTATCACAACAAAAGTCACCTCCTCTCCTTAGACCCTGCTTCTAGGTAAGGAAAAACTCCTAAAAAAAAACATTACCAGTTTATCTTTATTGCAAAATTCAACATAGTGTTATATCGTAATATTAATATATACAATAATATTATAATAATATTAATCCAGCCACAAGCCAGTGTACTCTTTGTGCCAGGCCCCAAACCTGAATAAATTGAGAGGTTTACGTCAGGAAGGACAGTAAAACAAACAAACAAACAAACAAACAAAAAAGCACAAATTCTTCTACTTCACCAGAAAACACATTTTAATAGAGACATCCCAAGCCAAACCGCAGTGTTTTCCTCAAGCAGTGTGAGGTGAGAGGAGCTCTGGGAGTCGGCATCATCCCGTTCAGCTGTAAACATAGAAGTAGAAGCCCGTTGCTGTGGGAACATTCCTGCGATGTCATCAAGGGGAGTTGTCTCCTGTCAGCCCACTTGACAGAGACCCCTGGAGTTTCTAGGCTCCAACAATGTGTGAAAATCAGTAGCCACATTTCTATTTTTATATACACTTGACCTTGGAAAATACTATATTTTACACGGTCTATACCTACAATGTCTACAATATTTATTTATGGGAGAAATAGGCCCAAGGGATCCAATGTGACCAAAACAACAACAAGCTCTGTTTGTGTTTGGCACAAAATGCATAATGTCAGTTGTTCAGCTTCTACAAATGCATTACCACCCTCCGCGTGTCAAAAAAGCAGACTTTCTACTATAGCCTCCTCCATACATGTTCTCTGAAGGATGTCGAGAGAATCTGAACATTCTCCTGAGAACAGTGTATCTATAAGTAGCACAAGTCAGGAAATCTCCATAGAATATGTGTTCACACCAAGTGGGTTTACTGCAGGCAGTGGTGTGGTGTTTTTATTTTGCACAACTAGCTGGATTCTCGAAAAATTTGAGTTCACAAAAAAAAAAAAAACAACATGGCAGTAGACTTTAGCATATATACTACTATACAAAAACAGCAGAAACCCCCATCAATATTTTATTACATTATTTTACTATTGTAGCAGTGTATTGTTTGGTTTTGTCACATCAAGTCATTGCAATCTGAGCTAAAATAAATCATGGAAGGCAGCCTCTCGCTGGTGCTTCATCCAATCACCAACAAATATTCATCTAGCGTCTCCTTTTTTTTGCAAAAGCTTTCAGCATGAGCCCTAGTGCCAGATGGTTCTGTGAAACACTAAAGAGAAGGCCATCTAGGTTTTGCCAGACTAGAAGTGTTTGGGTCCTGTGGCCAAATTCTCATTATTATTGTGTGATATGCATAACTAAAATAACTCAGAAAGGGCAGACCTATACTAAAGCATTAGCCCTATGTCAAAAATCTTAAAGATATAGTGCCCAGACCTGAACACAAACCTTTTACTAACCCCCCTAGTTAGGGTTAGGGTCGATCTCTGTAGTTGCACAATGTAAGGATCGTGTATGCCAACAACACAACCACATTTTTACTATTTATTCTTTAATTCACACTGTGCAGCTTGAATTCGTTTGTTGCCGGATTCATAAATTCGAGCCAGATGCAGTAAGTACTAGGGTAGATTTTCTTTGCATAACGCAATAAGTCATAAAAGACTACCACAAGATAAAAAATGATGTTCCTCTGTTTCTTAGTTTTAAAGATATAAAGATATTTAAGATATAAAATAAAGAGGTCATCCATCAACAGTGCTCTGACTCATGACTCTCCAGCTACTGTCTGAAGGAACTATGGGATGAAAGATTAATGATGAACTGCAACACATTTTTTATAGTTTATCAGCCAGGTTTTCCAGAATATTGACTTTTACACTGTGTCCTCAATGATCATCCTAAAGTGCCTCAGCAGAGACAAAGAGTTTTTCACTTGACAAAACCCAGTGATAGAAAGCAAGTGGATGCTGTTACTCAAGTAATTTACTTGCATAGATTTTTTGAGGAAATTTTGCTTTCACAAATTCCTAGAAGTAAAATTAGTAAAAGAAAAAAAAATACCCAAATAGGCAGCAGGAGTGAAAATAGTAGCAGTTGCTATATAGGCTGGGAGCCATAAACTAAAAAGATAAAAGCTATGTATTTTTCTGACATTTTTTATTTGATTATTTGGTTTGTGCACAATGGCTGTTCCAAGTTTATAATAAATTATAAATAATAATGGTTAAGTGGGTCATTTTCCTGTGGCATGGTCTCATAGAGATTCTAAGGGTAAATGAAGGAGAATTCTATACCTCAGTGTGGGAGTATGGAACATATTTTCTGCTATAGCAGGAGACCTGTTTAAGATACAGAACTCATCTTGGGCTCAATCTGTAGTAAATTAATTGAGGAACTTTTATATTTACATCTGAGACAGTAATTCCAAAGACACAGTGCCAGAATGTAACAGTTTGTAAAGAGAAATTGTCATCAAGGTGGCCATTTTTTTATATTTTTGCCAATAAATTGTTCAATATGTGGAAACAGAAAAAGATAAAGCCCTATAATTTTATTTTGCTATGTTCCTCATCATGTCAGCATTTTTTTGTTCCAAATTCCATTGCTCTTTGACTCTGTATGGAACTGTAGCACTATTTTTAACACACTCACAAAATTCCATCTGTGGCTTATACCGAAAAAGTTTTTTGGGGGGTCCTGGGACCAAACGAAGCTGAGTTGGAACAAATGAAAAAATGAAAAAAAGGTAGCAAAAATATTGCATGGGGTGGGTCTGGCTCCCGGCCTATACAGTAGTTATAATAGCAGTAGCTACAGAAGTAGAGATCATTATATTATATTGGTCTCTAGGTGTACCCTGCCTAAACCTCACACCTTCTAATGGGAATAAGCAGAAGATGAAGAATGAATTTTAAAATATACTTTCAAATCTACTTGAATAATAATATACTGAAGTAACGTTTACTTCAGTGCAAATATGGAGTACTTTATCCACTTCTGACAAAACCAAAATTGAATTTCCCAACTTGTACGGTATTATAGGTTGAGGAGTGTTTTTGTACATCTAATCACACTTCTTTGGTTAGACCTCACAGGCAGCATCAGCTAAAATTAGAAGAAAAACAAATTACAAAATTACCCTTGGCGGGGGTAGAAGCACCTTTTCTGCTGAATGTGCTGAGAAGTACACAGTGGCTTACTTAACAGCGCTAATGCTCAAGGAAGCAGTATTGAATTCCCTTTTCAGTGAGAGTCACGGTGGCATTCGCACTCGATTTGTTTCAATACACCATGCATTTGTTTTCTGTCCCCTCAAACAAACCCACCTGATGAGGTTAAATTACAAAAATTTAAAGCCCAAGTTAAGGAAAGTGTAGGCTGGCATTTAAACTTCACAGGGCATGGTGAAGCCAGAGATGGAGAACTGACTTGGACTAATTTTCTTTCTAACTTTCTTTTTTGGACCTATGAACCTGGGACTTACACTCAAACTTGTGAACTAAATGCTCGAACTTAGACTTGAGGACAATAATTTGGATTCAGTTGGTTGTAGATGCGTGACACACTTCATGGCTATATGCTATATCAATAAAGTGTGTGTTTTGAGTTGAACTTTTTTAATTAATTTGGACTTGATTTGGACTTGACTATGAATCAAGATGATTTTTTTCATAGATTTGCCTCAGGCTCAAACTCAAATTCAAGATGATATGACTCGGACACTACTTTCAATTCTTTGGTAAGATAGAGCAAAGATATACATGTGATAGTGAAAAGTTGTCTGTCAGTGTTTCTATGTGCAACTAGAGGACCATTCTTCAGGGTGTACCCAATTCAGGTCCATTGTTACTGTGTAAAGGAAAGAAAAAAAAACAACCATCTTTAACTGTATAAAACTTTCCATCCTCATAGGAACTTAAATTGGCTCTGGTACTGTAGTCTGAAGTAAATTTGAGGATATGCAGATTTTGTGCACGCATCATTGCCGTCCTAGACAGCTGCTCCATTAATTAAGTTGATATTTAGTCAGAAATGAGGATTATGGTGGATATTTAACAGGAGTTGGGGAGTGGAGGCTGGCTGTGGTTTTAGAAATAGAGCATGTCGCTCACAAACTTTACTGAGCCCAGGCATGGTCAAGACGGATGGCAATAGCAGTGTCAGTGAGTGCACAAGGAAAAGTCAAATGATAAACGCTTTAGCTGTAGCTGAGATTAACCTGTCCCGCTTTGCTTTTTCATTCCTTACTTTTGATATAGTTCATAGTTAGCATACCGACAGTTACAAGCAGGAGAAAGTGATTACGAGTATACGGCAAGGCTTTTCATTACATAACAAATAACAGTGAGCTAGGTTGCCAAATAAGGCTGTAATTTCATCTTTGTTTTTACTGCTGGACTCAGAAATGTCTAGTCATATAGTTTGGACAAAAGACTCATCCTTTACTGTTCTGTACATGTGCGGTATAAGTGCAATTCTATACAAATGTTTGGATAACAGCTAGGCTACACAGAGTAGGCTTAGATCCTACAATTAGCTAATAATGACTCATTCGCACAGCGCATATGATAGGTGCGTGTACAGGGCTGAACTGCCAGGAGAGTTAACGCAGTGCAGATCATTAGGCCCTATCTGATTACAGCACATCGCCAAGGAAACCATGTGCCTTTTGTGGTCTGTTCCCTCCAAGACCCTGGGTAATAATGAACAGCAAAAACACAGGCCACTTGACATGGCCAGTCATAAGAGCTTTCAGATGGTAAAAAGTAGCTAAATGCGCTACGAGCTGAGCCAGAATACACAAGAAAGATTGCTGGAGTATGGGCAAATCCTTCTCGGAGAGGACTTTTTCATCATTATAAAGAGGGCTGTTCCTGGAAGCGGTCTGGTTCAAGACAAATACTGTGGCAAAATAAAGAAATACAGAAGGAGACACAAATTGATTAAACATTTGATTGTTAGTTCTTTTCATTAGCAATTCCAAAAACCTATATACTTCCAACAGTAACAAAAGTGTATTTTGAGTAAGTTTAATAATATATCTTTGTATATTTCTTTTTACAGTGCAACTTTGCTTCCAATCCGCAGGCCACACATTAACTCTCTATTCACACCAAATGCAATAACCATGAAATTAAACACTTCTTTCAGCTTTTTTTTCCTATACTAACCCCCTTGGGACACCTTCTGGGAGTTGCAAACTGCAATATAAGAATTATGACAGGCTGGCAGCAGGACCACATACTGTATGATCTCATATCACACATACAGTATTCATAAGTGTGTATTCAAAGAAAGAAAGAAAGTTCACTGTATTTGACTGTACTGGAGCTTATATCTACACTGTGGTTAATGCATACAACACCCAATGACCTATTATATATGATTAATTAATAATTCATAGATTTTAGGGATTGTAGGTGGCCAGAGCTCTCCCAGTTACTATAGGTGGGATACACCCTTGATCACCTATATTCATGTAGATGCAAACCGAAGACGGCACAACTGTTGCATTTTCACGATCAGTATTGTCAAGTAAATGACCTTGCAGACTCAACTCAGAGCATAGCGACCAGCCTCCTCCTTGCTGACAAGAACAAGTGCCAACCACTCTGCCAGCACACACCCCCATACATGATACAATATGCAATTTACGTATACATCTCAAATGTCACGCGATGAAAGCTAGTTTGGACTCTCCATAGCAGCACTAGGCCTAACTTGTTGCAAACACATAATTATATGAGAGATGGAGAGACATTTGGCCTGCCTGGCTAATGCATTGAGTCACTATGGACTAAGCTGTATGTCCACTTGTGTACCTGGGGACACAGATTCTGGCAGAGACACCAACACTGGCACAACACCAGCCAAGCTTCAAACATTGCTCTGGGAAATAGATAATAAACTCTCTGGCTTGGTTTGTATTGGAAGCAGATAGAAAAACAGTGGAACATGCTAAAATAAACTCAGCCTTAAACCCGGGGCTTAACAGAAGTGCAGCGTCAAAATTCACTCATTTTACTGCGTCCTCTGTGAATCACGTACACAACACAGTATTCTGACTCTCGTGGTATTTTCAGTAACATCTATCTTTCGAGTCATGTCATGTGAAGAGATGTGGATGATGTTGATGAAGATGTAGGAAAAAACACTTTGATGACATAGGTTTTTTTTAGTTTACTTCAATGTAAATGGCCTTAGTCCTAGATAGAAGAATGCTCAAAATGCTTTAAATCATCTAAGAAGTGACTATTCATTCAGCCATAAATTATTGAGAATGAGATTTTATGAGTCACCTAGTCCTGTCTGTTGTATTCAGTTTGGTCAAATGGCAGACAGTCTGTCAATTATTAAAAGTCCTGTCTATTGATATATTGCATTTGGAAATGCTCTTGCAGGAAATGAAAAAAAATATTCAAAGTTTTGTTTCACGTCACAAAAACTGTGTAATAAGTGTAACACATAGACTGATCAGGTATAATATTACTGGTGGTGGGTAATATGCAGCCACATATGCATTACTGACACCTTTCTATCACAACCAGCATATTTCTTTAGCAGTTTGAGCTGCAGTAGCTCGTCTGTTGGATGGGACCACATGGGCCATCCTTTGCTCCCCGCCTGCATCACCTATCACTGGCTCATCACTGTTTCTTTCTTGGACCAATTTTGACACAATACTGGCCACTGCAGACCAGGAACTACTCACAGCTGATTTGGAGATGCCCTGACAAAGACCATTACAATTTGGCCTTTGTCAAACTCGCTCCAGTATTTATGCTTGGCTATTTTTTTTATTATTAGTTTTTAGTACTATAGGCAATTAGTGGAGGTGTGCATGATCAGAATCTCTGCAAAGTGCTGCCTAGATTGTCTCAGGCATAACACTCTGTGCTTCTTTTAAGGCACATGTAAAAGCAGTAATCTTCCATCACATTAATTAGTTGAACAAAGAACAGATAAAAGTATTCTGTCCACATGATGCTTGTTAACAATAATAGACTGATATAATTTTAAACAGCTGGACTATATCAAAGCAGATCATATTTTCTGCTTTTGATGGGTGGGTCTTTGCATGAAATCAAATCAGTGATTAGTGCAATACAGAAGACAAAGTGTGTGCTGTTGGCCATCACACCTGGATATAAATCACAGTTGATTCTGGTCCAAAGTTATAAATGAAGCGGTAAGAAAACAGTGTTCACTGCAAAAAGATGAAATGTTTTCTCCCCAAACGCATTTGACTGTAGCTTTGGTAGCATGCCCTCCTCTTACCTAGAGCTCGCTTAGAGGAAATATGTTCAGTGCACTTTTTATTTAGTGCTCAAAGAGTTGATAGCTACAACTTATTTGCTTAAGTTGTTATCACTGATACTTGAGAAATTACTGCTAAGCACTTTGTTCATCACTACATTACAATGATTTGAACAATAAATCCACAAGTTTAATTTCATTTAGTTTAGTTTAGTTTATTCAAAATCTAACAAAAACCACTGAAAAGTAGTATAGCTGTATAAAAATGGTACAGTTATATTATATAAAGATGGTGGCCTGCAATCAACCTGTCAGTGTCCATGATATAGTTATAGTGGTTCCATTGCAGGCAAATGCTTCAACCACCTGAGACTCCTAACGGGAGTAAGTGGAAGAAAGTGGTTAGTGTTCCTGCAAGATGGTTGTGTGTTTGATCCCCCGGTCGGCTGTGGCTACTGTCTGGGTTAGGGTTACCACCTCAAGGGGACAAGTTGTGCGATTTGATGGGAGAAGGCTGGACGAACTCGAGAAATAAAAGCTTTGAGAAACAAATTTAACTTACCATCTTACTGAGATACACTTGCTTCAGTTTAGGGCATACAAAATATTTGATGTACTGTTTTCATTCCAAAAACAACATTTTGCAAGGCAGTGTCTTCACTCAGACTTTATTCATTGGAATAAAAAAGAACAGAAAAAATGAAAGGTCTCAGTAGGTATATTCTCCAAACAATCTTGCAGGCCAACACCAGCTCACAGCTCCAGGACAGGCCTGTCCTGAAACACAGGGGCAGCAACACCAATCATATATTCAACCTATAAAGAAAGGATAGAGGTGCCGCCTCTGTATCCATGGCCACATGCACCAGCGTCACCGTCTTCTCTCCAGGTCATCTTGCCGCTGCTGAACAAAAGCAGCAGCTACAGCCACTAGATCTTCTTCTTCGTCCTGCAACTGCACCTGTAGAAGGTGCAGCTGTAGTCTTGTCAGCATTATTGCAATCTTGAAGGTTATAAACTTTTCCACAAATTTACAAGCAGATGTGACGATGAGGACACAGAATTTTTGGGATATTGGATTGGGCGCCACTTTCATATCCCGACAAAATGTGCCCAAAGTCATAGGATCTTCCTAACAACTTGAGATTGCCGTGAGTTGCACATTCGGGTACCATACGGCCACCTTACAACAACAGTTTTCATAAGATGGCCATGAGTATACCGTAGGAAGGTTTGAAGTCACACTTACGGTGAACATAAGAACTCTACAGCCAGCGTACTGCAGAAAATCACCTAATTTTCTCGAGAATGCCTCAAGTTGCTCTTGCGAATTTAACAGCAGCCATACCAACTTTCTAAAAAAGCTGCAGGAAACTATACCCCCCTCCAAGAATGTCTATGACCTCCAGATTTTATAAGAACTGGAAGATTTGTACAAATCCACCGTTTGTGAGAATCTTTATGACTGAAGGTTAACAATCATGGCTGCCATTTTCATATAAATGTGAGCAAATCTGAATCATTACATCTGCTGTTTTCATTGTGTGCTCTACTAATACTTGTCTTGTCTTGTAGAAAATACAGATCCAGAGAAAAAAGAGAAAGGAATACCAACAAACCGAAAGTCGGACAACAAAAGCAAAGCCGTCTCTGAAGTTTGGAGGGTGACATCTTGACACCTGAGTGGTGGCAGGCTGTGAGTGCTGAGAGAGAGGTGACAGCTGTGAATGTGCTGTAATAATAATGGCATCAGATGAAAAGGCACATTATGTTGGAGTAAATTGGAGGAGAGGTCTCATTGTGGCAGCAGCTCTTCTCATCAGAGCTCAACAAGGGCCGCTCGATGTCACGCCTGTATTATGAACCGTGACAAGACATCAGGGGCATGACGCCATCAATGACCAATACAGCACTGGATTTCACAGCGGTTTACATTCTGGTTGCCATGGTGACTGTTGATTAGTGGCCTTTTTTTGCAACAGCACCACACTTGATGTTATTACTAATGTTTTCTTATTACCTCCTTTTATCTTAGTGTTTTTGATGGCGGTCTCCTAATGGAACAGCACTTCACACGTAACATGAAAAACATTTTGTATGCTTATTTTTTAGCACAATGTAAAAAAAAAATAAAAAAATAAAAAAAATCTCTGTAAAATTTCTGGTAAATTACTTGCAGCTGTGGTTAGAAGACTGTAAAAAAAATCTGGTGACAATGTAAAACTTTACATGGCCTTACCTTCAATTTTTCCATTACATTTCCATAAAACACTAATTTTATGCAGACAGTAAGTCATAGACATGGCAGAAAAAGTGCTTAGTTTAATGTAAATGTCAGCAGATTTTTTTTTTTTTTTTTTTTACAGTAAAATTCTAGCAACAACAGCTGCCAATATTTTACTGTAAATGTTACTTTTTTTTTACAGGGCACCTTATACTCTAAGTCAGTTTACCACTACAACTAAGCATAAAAATGTGTACATCCTTTGAATGTTTATAAACAATGGGGTCAGCCCTATGCTCCCACTACCTATGTTCCCTGGGAAACATTAAGGTTAAGGTTATGGTAAGGAATAGAGTTAGAGTTAGGGAACATCAGGACCTACATTCTCCTGTCTTCCCTGGTTTCTATGTTCTTCAGTCCATAGAAACTGCGGGGGCAACATATATGCTTTCCTAAACAATATGTCTGTATTTGAAAGAATTATTCTCTAAGCTATAAGAAAACTGCAATGGATTTTTGGTGGAAATAAAGATATGTTTATCTATCACCTATTATAGGCTACTGGCAATACGTTGGTAAGAATAGTGGTTTGGTGTGAATATAGTGAGTCTAGATTAAAAACTGTAACCATTGGTGTATTTATACTGGGAGAGCTGGGTAATCTGGTTTATTTTACTGTGCTGTAAAACTGTATATAAGTAAAAATAAAAATAAAAAATAAGCGAAATCTAGATATTTTACTGCACCACTTCACTTTAAAGTTTTTACTGTTTGACTGATGGGCTTATTTACTTATAAAAGACATTTTTTCATGTTTGAAAGTTACTAGTTGAACTACCTAGTCATGACATATCAATAAGTAACACATAGTATATCCAGTAAGTGGACGTCCTTGTCACCACACATCTAGGATTACTTACACATGTCTATAACACATATCTTAAGTGCTCTTTCTATTGTCTTTTGGCCCTAACCCTAATCTCAGTCCAGTGGTATCTGAGATGGCCTTAACGTCAACTTGTGTGAGAGGAAAATACAGTACATCCCAATATAAAGTTTGTGAAATAGAATGTTTATCTGTAAAAGTGTTTGGATGCTGTTTTCTGAAATGTTGTTTTAAAACACAGTATCCTTACATGCTCTGCTCTTGTTGATGTGTTGTGATGACAGACATACATTCTGCATCCTTACAAAGCCCTGAATCCTAATTGAATTAAAGTTTATGTTGACTTGACCCTATTACCTTGAAATGCATTACAGAGGGACTACGTGGAGCCGTGTCGTTTTACTTTTATGTAATGTTTCTTCATTTTGTAAAGAGTCACACCACTGATCAAAACAGATCAAAAGGGAGAAGGAGCAGTTAAGAGGTAATTCAAATTTTTAACTTAAAAAACAATGAAGCAGGTCAAGATTGACTGTGGCTGAACATCTTGTCCTCAGTTAGGGTCAGTGTCTCACAATCTTTACTTAATCAATAAAAGGCTCACTGCTGCCTTCCCAGTTTGCCTCTAATCTCTCTGTAAATATACACAATGGCTCTATACAGCCTGTGGTTATTTGACTTTGTCGTGTATTGTTTGTTCTCACATCTTGCTGATATTAAATGGCAAGCTTCTACTAAATACAACTTCATGATGGCAATGATTTCCCAAGCCCCAACCTGATACTGTATACTGTAACACATAAATGCAACACAGTTTAACAGTGATTCTATGAAATGTGGGTCAGGGTGGTTAGCGCTCCTGATGCACATGTAATTGTAATTACACACGTCTCACGTCTCAAGACATGCAATTATAGGCGAAGTGGTGAAGCCAAATTGCCCATAGTGAAAAATGGTTGTGTTTGCCTGGTAATTAACTAGACATTATCCAGGGTGTACCCCATCTCAGGCCCAAAACACGTATCTGACTCCTGATGGAAATAAGTGATACAAAATTATTGAATGAACAAATTGATAAATAACACAACATTTCTATTACTGGAGGTGGTCATTTGTCATATGAGGTGGTTTAGCTAAGAAATACATTAGTATTGATTAATGCAGTCATTCCCAAAGACCAGAGTGTCATGGCCCCCTTAAATTTCCAAAAATTCCACGTGGAACCCCAACTATACAACTTCCCTCCATTCAAAAGATTATGTCATATTATATCTACATATATTTTTTTATAAAAAATATTGACTGCTGGCTAAAATTTGTTTGGCTAACATTTCAAAACAAGTATATAACTGTTATTCATTTCGCATCAGATTTTTTCCATGTACTTAATGTTTTTAGTTCATATTTTCATTGACTAATGTTTTTTTTTTTTTTGTTTTTTTTGTATGTTTTATTTGTTGTTATGAAAGAATGAATTGAAATTGAATTGTAATATAGACAGTCTCCGGGGCCCCCCTACAATACCTTTGGACCCCTCTTTGGGAACCACTGGACTAATGCGTAACTCACATTAGAGCAACACTTTTCTCCCACTTGTCAATACTGTACAATTTTAAAAGTTAGTAAACAATAAAGCTCAAATGCTGCAAATATAATGATTTACTGCACTTTTTTTTTTTTTACACTTTTTATCAGCCCTGTGAATAACTAGTCACACTTACCAGGTTGTACAGCATTAAGCAGTTAATGATAAATAAATTAATATTAATAAATGGTATCAAAGTAATTACCTATTTGCTCTCTTAATACCAATAATCCGCACTTATAACATTAATAACATTTAAATATCCTACATGCAAATGTATAATCAGGCTGCTAGCTTATGTCTCTCATGATCAGGCACATTCATCCATATTTTTGTGAGTAATTTTAGCAGCCAGCCTGAATGCAGATGTAGTCATTACAACAATGTGAACGCAGCTGAAACTGAAAATTGTCCCATGGCAACCAATTAACACATTAATCACACAGCTAATCTGTTTCAAATGACCTGTAATGACTCCGCAACATGTGTCGGGCCTCCTTTATAGCACTATATTTCATCAGCATTTACATTCAATAAACACTGTGCCCTTGTTTTGCCCAGTGTATGGTTTGTGGCTTTCTTAAAATGCAAACTTGGGATATGCTAACCTGTTGCAATCATTCGAGTAGTGCAGCGCAAATAGCTTTTCCCTTTTGCAGCAAGTGGTAGCTTGTTGTTCTCTCTTGTCTAAGACGCTGATAAGCAATTAGATGCATTGCCCTGAATTGTCTCTGTCAGAGCTGACCTTCACTGACACACAGATAATGTAGGCTACAATCAAGTGTGGCAAAGAGGCAGGTTCTTTGGATATAATCGAGTTTAGGGCAGAGCAGTGACGAGAGATGATGAAAGGAAAAGGCACATAAAAGATGGATCATAATCAGATTCATATTTTAAGGCCAGGGTAATGCCATCTTTAAAGAGGGCACTCAAATCATCAGTATTGATGTTTATAAGGTAAATATCAGGTTGGATCAAGATGCCACAGACTGAATTTTGTAGTGCACAGGACAGGTACTGAAATGCATTCTAATGTCCCTATGTTGTCCTCTGCGTTTTAGCTAAATACTGTAAAAACTTTGACTGTTTGGATTGTGAAAAAATGTGTATAAACAACATATTACCAACCTTTTCAAAGTAGAGTTAAAGTTTCCTCAATAACATCAGCAACATAACATTAACATACATTATTTCTATATTTAAAAAAAACAAAAAACAAACATTGAACACATGTACAGATCACTCCAGCTCATCATCATCATTGGGTTCCATCCTGCAAAGGGTTGGATGCCACAGCTCGCCTGTCGTCTCGGTTCACAGACATTCTTACTGTCCTGGTATAGGTCATTCCTGTCCACTGTCTTATGTTATCTGTCCACATTAATCTTGGTCTCCCCCTGCCTCTCCTTGCCTCTATCCTTCCTTTAGGTAGAACTCTTTGCAGGGTGTTGTGGTTACCTTGTCGGATAACTTTTTCCAACCCTGTGAGCATCTTTCTATAAGACCAAATCTCAAATGCTGTTAAATGTTCTTTCAGTTGTCCATGTTTCTGAGCCATACAGTAATGTTGACCATGCATAACAGTGTAGAATTCTTGTCCTGGTCTTTAATGAGATTTGACGCCTCACAAGTACTTTGGTAATTTTGGAGAAATTCTTCATTTCTTCATTGCTTTATGGCCTAAATAGGTAAAACTTGCAACATGTTCTATTTTACTCCATCAATCCTTAAGTTAAGTCTAGGTCTTTCTTCATTTTTACTGAAAACCATTGTCTTTTCTTTGCATTCATTTTCATGTTGAACTCCTTTGCTGCTTCATTCACTCTGTCTACAGACTGTCTGTTGCCTGGAGATCTTCCTCAGAGTCATCTGCATATCACAGGTTGTTGACACAGATGCAGCCAATGTTAAATCCTCGGTAATCCTCTATGTTTTTAAATATGACCTCAGTGTAGAGGTTAAAGAGGCGCGAGGACAGAACACATCCTTGCCGTACTCCAGCGTTTAATCTCAATTTTGTCAGCTGTCCGGCTATTGTGAATAAAATGAGGTTTGCGAACTATTGCATTCTGTTTTGTTGTAATTTTTATAGGGTTTGTGTAAAGTGCAACTGTTATGAATGAGGATGCTGTATAATTTTGACTACCAAATATACCAATGCACTAGCAATGTGTACAACTTTCTTGTCTCATATTTTTAACCTCATAGCTCATTTCACTTCATCTGCTGAATGTTTAATTCCACCTCTTCTATCATGGATATCAAGCTGCAGGTGAAAACTCAGGAGGAAAAAGGAATACCATTAAGTTGAAATGTGTCAGTGCACAGTCAGGCCGGGTTTGCATTGAGGTGAACTGAGAACTGTGTATGTATGTGTGTGTGTGTGTGTCCACTGAGATGACTCATAACAAATGATTACATGCTGTTGCTATGAACTAGTGGAGAGTATGCCTGTGTGTGTTTGTGTGCGTGAGAGAAAGAGAGGCCTGGAGCAGGGATGGACAGGCTGCTCACAAACTGTTACGCTGGGGTGTTGGATGTTTGATAGAAAATGAGGGTCGTTGTGACATGAGGGTTTCACGTGCCACCATCTTTTATCAAAAACATGCCAAATATTTATACCAACAGGAAGCAAAAGGCCCTCATGTCCAACCAAGGGCAGTATTATAATTTAGCTGACTGACATGGCTTTATTTGTACATGCATTTTACAAAAACACATTCTCTTACACTCTATTTCCCTGGTTTAATAAAACCTCTGCAATGACTTTCAGAGTGACATAAAAAGTCACAGAAAAAATGAAGCAGCTGTCTTTATTTGCTAAGAGTATTTGCTGAGCAATAATTTATGGTCAGTGATGATGCACATATTCTCTGGAACCTCTCCCTTTCAAATTTGGTTTCTATTCTACAGTACAGGACCTACCAACCATAACAGTTCATCGTAATGGGCAGGCCTGATGTGAAGCTTTGTTTCTGTGATTGGTTGTGGGATTTTAAATTTGCTTTGGTCATAAAGCAGCTTTGCAAAGGCTGGTGCAGTGCCCGAAATATACTGCTTGTTAGAAATAAAAGCGAAGGTTTAGTGAAGCAGTAAGGCTGTTTGGCATTAGTCAGTACAAAAATGCTATTACTTTCAAAGATGCCAGCTAGTTTGCTTTTCTCATACTCAGCCCCTTCGACAGGCTCTCTGGTAGGGGAAAACTATGCAGACATGGGGAGAACATGCAAACGCCACAAAGAAAGGCCCTGTCCGGTCCAACAACTGAACCCGGGGCATTTTTGCTGTGAGGCAAGAGTACAAACCACTGCTATCAGGGGAACAGAAAAGACTAAACACTACTCGTACCACCTTAGAACTGAAGAATGCAGTAACAGAAAGAATTCATAACTAGGAGTGTTAGCAGACCTCTGTCAAGGCGTTAGTCCTATCTCACAATAATAAAGATAAACAGTAGCCTATAGATCTGAAGGGGTAAAGAGCCAAGCAGCCCTTAATTTGTTTCTTTATTGACCCCTTGTAGCTGGAATTATATCTTTGGTCATAGGATCTTGCAATGGTAAAAAATACTGTAACAACTTCTTTCTTGGCCTATTGCTGACTTTTTTTGGGGGTGGGGGGCTGGGTGGGGTCAGAATCTGATAAACATACTACCAAACAATGGATAAATCCCCAAGCATTTATAAAACTGACTATAAGAATGCTCCTTTTTTCATAAGTATTTGATTCATACTGTAGGTATGTATATATATATATATATATATATACATATATATATATATATATATATATATATATATATATATATATATATATATATATATATATATATATATATATATATGTATGTATATTTTGTGTGTGTAAATTTAATACACATTTAGCGTGTGCTCTATCTTGGTATTCTTCAGCTTTAATCTGTGAAGGTGTGGATGGATTCCCGGCTAATTCTTGCTGAGGACTGCTTTGAGGTGAACAGTTTGTCTTCATTTCCACAGTCAGCTCACACATTACATAATGCCCTGTTGATGGATAGCTTGATAACATGGAATGGACTGAGCCAAGAAGGCAGCGTCCACTCTTTGTGTATGTGCTGCGCGCCTGTAGGTGAAACTAATAGCAATAATGACACTAGTGTTTCATTTGGCCGCCGAGCTTGCAAGTCGTGCGAGTTGCTCATTTGCACGTAAACTATTGAAAACTTTGAAGTAATATTCATCTTTTGCTTTCGCCACATTTAACCTGGCCACATGACTTGACCATGAATCACACCCACACAGAGCAAAGACTGGTGCCAGGGTAGCCTTTTAAAAGGTTAATGTATAATTTATAGAGGCGGTGCTAATGGCTGTGATTTGTAAAATGAGTGAATAGCCTCAAGAGTAGTACTTCAGAGGAGCTATTTCTGTCACTGGCCTTTATAACCACACCTCTGATTTCAATATCTCCTCTTTGACACTCCCCATTTTGTTAATATAATAATTAAAGATGCAGGTTGTGATGCAGATCCAGAAGTAACTATTCTCCCTCACATGTGGTAACATTAGGCAGCAAATGGACCTGTGGGAGTTGATTTTTCAAAACTTTCCTTAAGCACTTTAAGCAAACCTTTACCGTGATTTATGTGGATTCTTGAGTCATTCATAATGTATTGTCTTGGGACAGTATTTAAAACACTTCTTGTTCTAGTAACGGTGTGACTCATTTTAGTTGTCACAGTGAATCATCTGCTTCCATGTCCTGTCCTAGCTTATCCCTGTCCTCTACATCTTCTTCCTCACACTATCTATCATCCATAAATCTCTTTTTGGTCTTCCTCTAGGCCTCCTGTCTGGCAGCTCTAACCTTCTTTCTATATTTACTAAACCTCCTCTGTGTCCTAACAATCACAATCTGCCCTGCTCTTAACACAAGTTCCCCCCTCTAATGTTGTCATTCCTAATCCAAGCTGTCCTTGTCAAGCCAAAAGAGAACCTCAGCATCTTCAGCTCTGCTTCTTCCAGCTCTGCTACCTCCAGCTCTTGTCACAGTTTCCCTTTTTTCCAACAGATGCCAAGAATATCTGCATGCCAGCTGCCAGATGTAACCTTCACTTGTCTGGGAAAGTTCTCAGTCATACAGGGCATCATAATTAAAATGATTAAAGCACCTGCACATAGTTGATCTTTGGAAGATTTTGCCAACAGCCTGTCCAAATGCTTAATTTTATCCATCTTCTCCATCTTCTTCCGCTTTATCCAGGGCCGGGTCGCGGGGGCAGCAGTCTAAGCAGAGATGCCCAGACTTCCCTCTCCACAGACACTTCCTCCAACTCTGCCGGGGGCACCCCAAGGCGTTCCCAGGCCAGCCGAGAGACGTAGTCCCTCCAGCGTGTCCTAGGTCTTCCCCGGGGCCTCCTCCCGGTGGGACATGCCCGGAACACCTCCCCAGGGAGGCGTCCAGGAGGCATCCGGAACAGATGCCCGAGCCACCTCAGCTGACTCCTCTCGATGTGCAGAAGCAGCGACTCTACTCTGAGCTCCTCCCGGGTGACAGAGCTCCTCACCTTATCTCTAAGGGAGCGCCCAGCCACCCTGCGGAGGAAACTCATTTCGGCCGCTTGTATCCGGGCTCTTGTCCTTTCGGTCATGACCCAAAGCTCATGACCATAGGTGAGGGTAGGAACGTAGATCGACCGGTAAATCGAGAGCTTCGCCTTTCGGCTCAGCTCCTTCTTCACCACAACAGACCGATACAACGACCGCATTACTGCAGACGCTGCACCGATCCGCTTGTCGATCTCACGCTCCATCCTTCCCTCACTCGTGAACAAGACCCCAAGATACTTAAACTCCTCCACTTGAGGCAGGAGCTCTCCCCCAACCTGGAGAGGGCAAACCACCCTTTTCCGGTCGAGAACCATGGCCTCGGACTTGGAGGTGCTGATTCTCATCCCAGCCGCTTCACACTCGGCTGCAAACCGCCCCAGCACATGCTGAAGGTCTTGGCCTGATGAAGCCAACAGGACAACATCATCTGCAAAAAGCAGAGATGAAATCCTGTGGTTCCCAAACCAGACGCCCTCCGGTCCCTGGCTGCGCCTAGAAATTCTGTCCATAAAAATTATGAACAGAACCGGTGACAAAGGGCAGCCCTGCCGGAGTCCAACATGCACTGGGAACAGGTCTGACTTACAACCGGCAATGCGAACCAAGCTCCTGCTGTGTTTGTACAGGGACCGGACAGCCCTTAGCAGAGGGCCTCGGACCCCATACTCCCAGAGCACCCCCCACAGGATACCACGAGGCACACGGTCGAACGCCTTCTCCAAATCCACAAAACACATGTGGACAGATTGGGCGAACTCCCACGAACCCTCAAGCACCCTATAGGAGGGTATAGAGCTGGTCCACTGTTCCACGACCAGGACGAAAACCGCATTGTTCCTCCTGAATCCGAGGTTCGACTATCGGCGAATTCTCCTCTCCAGTACCCTGGAATAGACTTTCCCGGGGAGGCTGAGAAGTGTGATCCCCCTGTAGTTGGAACACACCCTCCGGTCCCCCTTCTTAAAAAGAGGAACCACCACCCCGGTCTGCCAGTCCAGAGGTACTGTCCCTGACCGCCACGCGATGCTGCAGAGACGTGTCAGCCACGACAGCCCCACAACATCCAGAGACTTGAGGTACTCAGGGTGGATCTCATCCACCCCCGGTGCCTTGCCACCAAGGAGCTTTTTAACCACCTCAGTGACTTCAGCTTGGGTGATGAACGAGTCCACCTCTGAGTCCCCAGCCTCTGCCTCCTCAACGGAAGACATGTTGGCAGGATTGAGGAGATCCTCAGAGTATTCCTTCCACCGCCCGACAACATCCCCAGTCGAGGTCAGCAGCTCCCCACCTCCACTGTAAACAGTGTTGGCGAAGCACCGCTTTCCCCTCCTGAGGCGCCGGACGGTTTGCCAGAATTTCTTCGAGGCTGACCGATAGTCCTCCTCCATGGCCTCCCCGAACTCCTCCCAGACCCGAGTTTTTGCCTCCACAACCGCCCGGGCAGCGGCACGCTTGGCCTTCCGGTACCCGTCAGCTGCCTCAGGAGTCCCACGAGCCAGCCAAGCTCGATAGGACTCCTTCTTCAGCCTGACGGCATCCCTTACTTCCGGTGTCCACCACCGGGTTCGGCGATTGCCGCCACGACAGGCACCAGAGACCTTACGGCCACAGCTCCGAACGGCCGCGCCGACAATAGAGGTGGAGAACATGGTCCACTCGGACTCAATGTCTCCAACCTCCCCCGGGATCTGGTTGAAGCTCTCCCGGAGGTGGGAGTTGAAGATCCCCCTGACAGGAGGTTCAGCCAGACGTTCCCAACAGACCCTCACAACACGTTTAGGCCTGCCGAGTCTGTCCGGCCTCCTCCTCCGCCAGCGGATCCAACTCACCACCAGGTGGTGATCGGTTGACAGCTCAGCCCCTCTCTTCACCCGAGTGTCCAAGACACACGGCCGAAGGTCAGATGACACGACTACAAAGTCGATCATCGACCTCCGGCCTAGGGTGTCCTGGTGCCACGTGCACTGATGGACACCCTTGTGCTCGAACATGGTGTTCGTTATGGACAAACTGTGACTAGCACAGAAGTCCAATAACAAAACACCACTCGGGTTCAGGTCAGGGAGGCCGTTCCTCCCAATCACGCCCCTCCAGGTATCACTGTCATTGCCCACGTGGGCATTGAAGTCCCCCAGTAGAACAACGGAGTCCCCAGTCGGAGCACCTTCCAGCACCCCTCCCAAGGACTCCAAGAAGGCCGGGTACTCTGCACTGCTGTTCGGCCCGTAAGCCGAAACCACAGTGAGAGACCTGTCCCCCACCCGGAGGCGCAGGGACGCGACCCTCTCGTTCACCGGAGTGAACTCCAACACATGGCGGCTGAGCTGGGGAGCTATGAGCAAGCCCACACCAGCCCGCCGCCTCTCACCGCGGGCTACTCCAGAGTGGTGGAGAGTCCAACCCCTCTCAAGGAGCTGGGTTTCAGAGCCCAAGCCATGCGTGGAGGTGAGCCCGACTATATCTAGCTGGTATCTCTCAACCTCCCGCATAAGCTCAGGCTCCTTCCCCCCCAGCGAGGTGACATTCCATGTCCCCAGAGCTAGTTTCTGTGTCCATGGATTGGGCCGTCGAGGCACCCGCCTCCGACTGCCGCCCAAATCACAAAGCACCGGCCCCTTATGGTCCTTCCTGCGGGTGGTGGGCCTACGGGAAGGCGGTCCCACGTAGCCTTTTCGGGCTTGGCCCGGCCGGGTCCCGTGGGAGGAGACCCGGCCACCAGGCGCTCGCCTGCGAGCCCCAACCCCAGGCCTGGCTCCAGGGTGGGGCCCCGGTAACGCCGATCCGGGCGACGTAACGAACCTTGCTTTTATAATACTCATAGTGGGCTTTTGAACCGCTCTTAGTCTGGCTCGTCACCTAGGACCTGTTTGCCATGGGAGACCCTACCAGGGGCATTAAGCCCCCGACAACATAGCTCCTAGGATCACTCGAGCACTCAAACCCCTCCACCACGATAAGGTGGCGGTTCAAGGAGGGGCTTAATTTTATACCTTTTCAAAACCTTGTATTTTCAGTAAGTTTCATTTAAATCGATATGTCAAACTAATTTCACTAGCGAGCTATTGTTTTTACCATATTTCTACAGGAACACATGCTGCTGGCCCCTTTTTTCGGGCACAGCACGGAACCAAATGTGTGTTGTTACGCGTCCATTATTTAAGTCTTCTTCACAGCAGTAAGTAGGTTGTGCGCTTATTATGTAATGCCATTGTGCTGATGAGTTATTGTGATTAGAATGATGTATACTTCACGGGATACTGCATTTCCAGCTCTGATTTCTGGCAAGTGGTGTTAGAGTATGGCGCCGACATCAGCTCTTTCTCTGGATCAGCCGCCCCTTTGTTTTTGTTTTGCATAATTGCTGCTGTTTCATTTTTATTTTAACTATATGTTGCATTTTAATTCTAGTGTGCGTGAATGGGGTTCTTGCTATTGGAAAGTCATTCTTTTATAATCATTCATTCATTATTGTACTGAATGAATTAATCTTGATTAGTCTGAGATGTCAGAGCGACTTACTATTTTATATCTCTGGGTATTTCCGCTAAAATTGCTGGAATTGCATTGTTAAGCTTGTTCATTTGGGAATTTTATCAAAAGTGATAAAGAATATAAATTACAGTACTTTCAATCTCCTTCTTACCAAATTTCTGAATTGACAGTACCCCCAAAACTAACTTTTCTCTACCACTGAGAGCTCATCATATTTCTGCCGTGCACTCTTGCCTCTTTCCCCTGCTTTAAGTTGTTTATTGCATGCCTATGGAGCTACATACACAGTTTCTGTTTGTTGGTCTGACTCCTGATTTGCATGTGTCGTCCGCTCAGTATACTGTGTACTGTTACACTCTGTAAGGCCCCTGGGACTGAGTCAAGTCAAGGGTTAAGTCAAAGCTTGTGGGAACTAATCTTTACCAATACATTCTCTTCCTCTTGGATCACCGTTCAGTTCAAATTCAGGTCAAGTGCAAAATGCTCTACAGTTGGGTCTTACTAAAAGCCTCACTTCAGTTTAGTTAGATCTACTAATGTAGCAACAACTTTTAAGTAAAATAGAACCAACTGTTATTTCAAATGTACCAAAGAAACAAAGCTGACCGATTTAATAGGATTTTCATAAGGACTCAAGAAACAATAATTTCATGAAAACAAAACCCATCAAAAAATTACGCTTGAAAGTGATCTTTAAATGTTAATCCAGAATTCCCCATATTTTGGATGATTTTAATGATTTTTTTTTTTTTTTTTTTTTTTTACTTTCTGCCTGGAATTACATTAAAATCTGGGACCACCTGGTTCTACAGACTCTACTTTTTCACCTGCATGTGCCTACTTCAGGACATTGGTCAGTGTTAAACAATTACATTTTCCTGGCTTACTTTCTTTTAGGGGTCACCAGAGAGAATCGTCTCAAGGCTAATTTAGCATATGTTAGCATTTAATCTTGATGGCTTTCCTTATACAACTCCCTCACTTCACCAACACAAGGCCCAACTAACTAAGAACTTTTTTTTTCTGATCACATCCTTAAACAATACCTTTGCACCTTCTTCTGCAGTTTTCCTCTTGTATCCCACCAAAGCCTAGAACAAGACCTACTGGCTTTATGAGTTGGCAAAATAGATCATCTGGAGTAATATATATGGCAGACATTTAGATAAGTGGTCACTGTTTGATACTTTAGTTTAGGATAATAAGACCTGCTATTATCTCAGCCACTTGGTCAAGTAGCAAAGCAAGCTCTTTGAAAAGGCATATTTCTCTAAATCCTTAAGTTTTGCTGTGAACTGACAGTGGAGGCATAACCTGCAAAGAAAATTTAACCACATCAGCATCATAATACACTACATCAATGGTTTAAGCTTGATGAAGGCCACATTGTGTTCAGAAGAATAAATTGTGTCATTCTAGTGCCACACAGTTTTCAAATGAAATAAAAAGAATATTTGAAGCAAACCTTTAAAACCCATGCCATTTAATTCATTAAGGTTAAGAACAGAATAAATCCTTATAGTTGTAGTGCAATGAACCTCATAGCTTTCTGAATCTTCAGAAAAGGCTGCAAATGCCATATCAAATGTGTTCACCTATAAATAATAATTACCACAACAAAAGTTGCATACCTGCTGGGCAATTGTTCAGATCTCACATGGAGACAGAGCTATTCAATTATGAGTTCTAAAAAAGTGAAAGAGATTGATTGTAAACATTTTATTTGACTGAAGAGACCCACATGCTAAAATCTTTCAAAAAGTTGCATTACGTTACTGTGATCAGAAAACACAACCAAAGGACAAACTTTAGTTTAAATGTGTACATCTCTGTCAGCTTTGGCAACTATTTTCATTGGAACTGCCACCATCTCTGTGGTTCTGACATTTTGGCATAGGATCTCTTCTCCAAGACTTTAATGTAAAATTAACAATAATATAATAAGTATATATTGTATTTGTTATTCTTCAGAGAGGGTAACATATGACATCACATGAAGACTTACCACAGTGTGTGTGTCTGCTTTCTTTAAAAGTGAATAAAACTAGTGAAAGATTCTAGTGACATCAACTTAGGTGTCAAGAAACGTTTTCAGTATTCACTAAAGAATGTAGCCTTTTGGTTTTTTAAGTAAAAACCCATAAATTACTATTGCTTTTACTATATTATAGGAAACCATCATATTCTAGAATGTAAAAACAACCTATTCACTAAAATCAGTAAACAATATTTTTCATGATATATAGCTATGGGCAGAATAAACATTCAATATTACTACTCAATTTAATTACAATCCAATATTATTTCAGCTAAGTTCCCACACCATCCCTGTGACCCTAATGAAGATCAAATTAGGCTTATTTAATGTATTAATCTTTATTAATCTGCAAATATTTTGCCTCAGGTTTTCTTTTTCCAAATATTTCCAATTAAAATAATTTATTATTGTCCCAATAACAAACTGTACTGAACATTTCAACCCTGATTAATATGAACAGCATAGCTACCTTTCTTGCTTTTCTTTTTTTTTTATAATAAAATATTAATTACAAATGTTTTAAGAAAATATTCATCATTCACTGATGAACTCATTAACATTGCATGAATGTATTGCCAATATTTATTTATGTTTCACTGCATACACTTAACATTTTTTTGAGGGCCACATTGGCAGAGTGGCTAACACTCCTTTCTGAGGGACGTCTGCCTGTTCTTATTGTGTTACTGTGTGTTCTCTCCAGGTGTGAGTGGATGTATGTTTCTGTATCCCTGTGGGATCCCTGGGATAGCCACCTGTGACTCATAACATAAATAAGTGGATTGGAATAAACAAATGAATGCTTTTTGTGCCTTTCTGCTGTGTAAGCAGAGGTACCCAGCATGGGCAGGGGTTTGCGTATGGACCATAGGGACATGTCCCTACCAAAAGTTGAAATAGCTAAATATTACCGCATTTTTGAACCGGCGCGACTAAGACGCGAGGGGTCCTTGTGGTTTACTACAGTTACAGAGTACAGTGATCTGACTGAGACAGCGGCAGATTTAAATGCGCTAGAAAGAACTGAACACTGCTGAAAAAAGCGAATTCCAGCGCAGATTTACACCGCGAGAGCACAGAGAGGCAGCTGCTTTATCTGAACTGCTCTGTCAATGTCCCGACTTTAGAGCCTCTTTAAACTGGGCTGAAGTTTTCTACAAGCCAGGACTACGGACTATAACAGCTATTCCTTTCATATCAAAATGAAAAGATTCCGCATGAAGACGTCTGTGGTGAGTTTTGCAAACGTTTGTCCTGGCGCTACTTCTCTAGCTTTCGCTTTTACCATCTGTCAGCTTCATCAGGCCACAGCCCACAAACACTGTTCTCTCAATTAATATGGACTTTACACAGCAGAAGTCTCTAATGTCACGATTTCTGTCCCTTTACTCAGGCGAACAAAGCGCGAACAAGGCGTGAATGGAACGAGTTTTCGCGCATATTAATTAGCCGTAATATGCGCATTTATTCAGTATTATTGTTGCACTCCCCTGCATCGTCGCATTCATAATATATTTAAAATAGTGCAGCCTGGAGGACAGTGACAGTCTTTATAAATTGTTGTGTTCTCTAATACTCCTTCATGTCACTAGATGGCGCATGCGTAAAAAGAGACTGTGTACAAACTAAGTACGGAGGACCGTGAGCGCCACAGGAAAAGGAATAATGCTTTTATTAAAAGAGTTTTTAAAAGTTTATTTAATAAAGAGATTTCTAAATACTTTTATTAAAAGAGTTTTTTAAAACAGCACTTAATAAATGGATTACCAAATAGTTTTATTAAAAGAGTGTTTAAAAGAGCCTTTAATAAATGGATTACTAAATGGTTTTATTAAAAGAAGGATTAATAGCGTTATTCATTAATCCATTCAGGAAACCGGTTTCTAAATGTATTTACAAAACCTTTTCGGAAAAGCATTTGCAAAACATATTAGCTTCTCCGATTAGCTTCTCCTTTTAGCTTTTCCGTGGCATTCCTGGTCTAAAGTTAAATAAAAGAAAAGCGATGTAACGAGCTCTGTGATTGGTCAGAGCTACACGCGCTCTGATTGGCCAGACAATTTGCTCGTCATCCTTAGCCGGCCGGTGACAACAGGGGTTATGCGCTAACTACTTCTGCATTCGGCTAACTTTCGGTCACAGCTGGTAAGCGAGCAGCTGGACAAGGGCAGCTTCAAAAAACATATTTATGTCTTACACATCGCAAAATAAAATCACCAAACTAACGCTGCAATGGACTAACGCAGTTTTATCCTTCAAACAAGGGTTTTAGCATTTGTACGCTGAGCGCTGGATGCGGGATATTGTTGTGTCAGTTAACTAAAGCCGTCACCCGGCGCACTTTATTTCAGCAGGATATAAAGCACACAGGAACATTTCACTAAAGTATGCGACCAAAACCAGCCACAGTGTGCACAAAAGCATCTGAAAATGCCACAGAAGAGCTGTGAAAGCGGCTTCAAAACAACTGTTGTAGCCCCGGAGTGTAGAAATTAATAAATACGTCAAAGTGCCTTAATAGGTGTATAATAAATTAAGACTGTGCTAAAAGGGGCGATTGTGTTGTTTGTGATTATGTATCAATTTATAATTTAATTTGCTGTGTGTTTTATATCCGCTGAAATAAAGTGGGCCGGGTGACGGCTTTAGTTAATTGACACAACAATATCCCGCCTCTGTGCTCAGCGACTAGTGAAATATTTAACACACAAATGCTAAAACCCTTGTTTGAGGGATAAAACCACGTTAGTCCAATGCAGCGTTAGTCTGGTGATTTTATTTTGCGATGTGTACGACATAAATATGTTTTTTGAAGCTGCCCTTGTCCGGCTGTTCACTTACAAGCTGTGACCGGAAGTTAGCCGAATGCAGAAGTAGTTAGCGCATAACCACTATTGTCTGGCCAATCAGAGCGCGTGTAGCTCTGACCAATCACAGACCTCGTTACATCGCTTTCCTTTTTCTTTTATTTAACTTTAGCCAGGAGGACCAGGAACGCCACGGAAAAGCTAAAAGGAGAAGCTAATCGGAGAAGCTAATACGTTTTGCAAATGCTTTTCCAAAAAGGTTTTGTAAATACATTTAGAAATCGGTTTCCTGAATGGATTAATGAATAACGCTATTAATCCTTCTTTTAATAAAACCATTTAGTAATCCGTTTATTAAAGGCTCTTTTAAAAACTCTTTTAATAAAAGCATTTAGTAATCCAATTATTAAATGCTCTTTTAAACACTCTTTTAATAAAACCATTTAGTAATCAATTTATTAAATGCTCTTTTAAAAACTCTTTTAATAAAAGTATTTAGTAATCTCTTTATTAAATAAACATTCTACTACAATACTAAGGGTGCTCCGATCAGGGTTTTTGAGGCCGATCACCGATCACCGATCAGCCTCTGCTGTGATCGGCCGATACCGATCATGGCCGATACCGATCACGTGGTCTTCAATGTAGTAATGTATTGTATGCAGGCTATTATTAGTTCCATTTGAAAAATACTGTAGCCTTTGTAAATATAAAAGAACAACAAAATACTACTTATTTTTGTTTTAGAAGAGGTTTTGTTGAATTATTGGTCTTTAATGTGTGCCCAGTGTCTGTGGCTTTGTTTGAATGCTCCGCTGATGTAAAAATCAGCTGTTCTTAATTGGTTCCTTTAATGCGAGTCTGCGGGTGCAGCGCCTGTGTCCGCGTAACGCGCAGCCAAACCAGGTTGAAACACAGTGGACTAAAGAGCAGACAGCTCCTGCTGCCAATTTTGACAATGTCTGAATGAAGAAAACGTGCAAAGAGAGCAGAGAAGACAACGATGAAAGGTGCTCCTCTCAGACTCACGGACACATGGGCTGCCTTTTTACTTTCTCTTTCCATTAGCAGCCATTTGGTGCAGTTTAAGCCACAAAACGCACAGTTTTCTCCGCGCAACAAGACACAAGCAGACTCTGAACTTTCTTAATCCTTTTAACGTAACAGTTAGCGGGTTAGCTGTAGCTCTATTTACGTTGGTGTTTGCAAATACACGCACTGCTGTGCCTCGGTTCTGTCCCGTGCGCTCCTAAAGCAGGCGGGGACACAGCGGGGACACAAAGCAGCGCCTCCAGGGCAGGTTTGTGTTAGTTATAACCAGGGCTTAACTTAAAAACACTGCTAAAATAACGCTACTGCTGTTTAATCAAACCGGAGTTGCAGGACAGTAAATGTGAGAGCCTCGCGTGTTTATTGTAATTTGATCGGCCCTTCTGATCGGCCCATTTTACCGATCACCGATCACTCTATTTTTAGCCATGATCGGCCGATTATGATCGGCGGCCGATCGATCGGAGCACCCTTATACAATACACCACATAAATCCATCTGTCTCCAATATGATCTGAGTCTGTCAAAAGTTCAAACATCAGCTGCTGTTAAAGTGGAAATAATAAATGTTTCTCTGACAGAAATAGTTATTGTACATGTTTTAGTAGCCCAGATGAAATAAATAAATAACACTGTAATATAGCTTATTTACTAGGTTACTAGGTTTACTAGTTTTTTGGGTTTTTTTTTACACGTTATGTTCAGACCCCAGCAGGGTAGAACGTTAATTCTGTGGACCCCGAGCAACTTTAGTTGCTGACCCCTAAATACTCCAAGATACAGGAAACAACATCTGTCAAGTTAAAAAATTTCTGGGGGAGACCCCCAGACCCCCCTGTTTTAAATATGTAAAAATTAGGGCCAGGAATTGATAGGAAAAAAAAATTAGGGAGGATTTTTTTCGACTGCTGAGAAACCAGCGACTAGTTTGTCCTTTTTTGAATAATGCGCATGCGTCAGGCTCCCCCGCCCTTCACTGTTCCTTTCCAAGGAACTCCTCCACAGCAACGTGCACGAGCGTTGGAACATGCATGTTTGTTTACAGCTGGCATCAGCAGAGATTCGCCTAAACCTAGATTTGCATTGTTTGTTGTTTGCGCGACCTTTGACCTAGTTCCCCACACAGACCCAGTCACATGCACAGTCCCTAAATGTGAGCAAAAATATATACTCCTGCTATTGGTAGCATTAGCAAACTGACGTTGCTGTACAGTTGAAAAGGTTCAACAGATAAAGAAAAAAGGCATTTTTTTTTCAAACGATAAGATAAACGTACCTGTCCAGCAGAAACTTGGCAACCAATGCATCAGTCTGAAGCCCTTTCTGTTCCTACAGCGCACGCCGTCCTTTGAAGGAATCACCAATAACTACACGGGTTTTATTCTGCTCTTCTACAGTTTTTCTCCTCCTCCTCTGGTACACTTCAAAAACAGTTTTCCTTTTGTGACCGCCCAGTTCACGGTTTTCCTCAGCCATTGTGCTCTTCGAAGTCAGGCTGTCTGCGCTACCATGCATAGTGTATACGCATGCGCAGGCACAAGAACGTGCACAATCGCCGAAACTAGGAAGTCAGAATGATTGGCGAGTCCGTGGAACAATGGTTAACGTACTCATGACGAAAACGATTGGATGAGGTTTTTTAAGTCCCACAGAGTCCACAGTTTATTAATATTATTATTATATTTTCTAATACACCAATTTATAAGCCTTATACAGGGCAATGAAGGTAGTTTTAATAAATATTGCAAAAAATTAATTTATAAAGATTCTCCCTAATACCTTTAACTAATTAATCGCAAATCTGAAAAAAATTAATCGCGATTAATTACTGGTAGTTATTAATCGCGATTAATCGCATTATGAATTCACGTACAACCACAAAATTGTAAATTTAGAAAGTTTATTTTGAATTAATCTTCACATACTTTACTGTAAACTTGTGCAATGCAAACAAATCTTGCAAAGAAAATAAATGAATAGTCTTTTTGAGACTTGTAACTTGTCTTCATTGACAAAGTTTGCCTAAATAAGGTACAACCAACAAATACACAAAACTTACCTAAAATAGCATGTGTAATCTCTTTTAGAACTTTGTCAAAATAAGTTTAATTCTTCAATTAATAACAATTGTTGTGGTTCACAACAGTGTAAATACTATGAACTGTGTTACTCCAGTGGTAATTGAACTCATCCTTGCATAGACTGCACATAACTTTTGTTTTGTCTTTATTGCCGTCTGGTGACGATTTGAAGCAGAATTGTCCATTTGTCCGCCTCACCTGGATTGTGAACGAGAGTGCACGGCCGCAATGAGAGGAGGGGAAATACGCCTGTACTGAAGTCGGACAGTTTGTGGCTCAGATCACGCACCATCACGCCCGAAGTCCACTTCTCGCGTGTGTTGGATATGATTTTGAAAATAAATGCATTAAACTGATTTGTAAGAACTTTTCTGTCCCGTGCTTGTCCACAGTCTGTGCGTTAATGAGGCGCTCCTCAGGAGCTCACAACATGAGGCACATTCATCTGTGGTTCTTAGCGTTTATGTCTAAATTTTACACATTTTAAAAGTTAAAAAGCCTTCTATAACAGCAGATATTGTGCACAATCTTTTTAATAATTTGCTACTTCACACTGAGCAGTGTGGCAAAAAGTTTAACCAGCTTAAGACTGTAACTTTAGTCTGTACTTAAAAAAAAAAAAAAGAGGCGGGGGAAGAAGGAGAGGAGTGCAGTGAAGTGTCATGCATTCCGTTTCTGATCAGCACTAAACTCAGATCCAATCACCTGTCCGTTCACCGCTGACTGGTGGGCGTTTTCCCATCATGCACTGAGCCGTACAGCCTCCGCAGTTGCTCCTGATGAACTGCGGCGGCTCAGGCGCTGGTCTCGTTTAGATCTCACGGTGACCGTCGCACTTGTGGCATCAGAGCAAGTCGGGAACAAGTCGGACACAAATCTAACCTGAACACTGCGCACAGACCATCATCTCGAACGCGCCTGTTTGATGGAAACGGAAATGTGTCGTCTTCAACGCTCCCGTGGTGCATTTCTGCCCCGCTGGAAGACCCGTGGTGTGTTGCTGCCTCTGTCAGTGTCGTCGTAATATTTTTGTTGTGATCAAATTAGTCGATGCGTCAATTGAAATTAACGCGATTAAATCAATAAATTAACGCACTGCGTTAACGCGATAATTTTCCCAGCCCTAGTAAAAATACATTGTAAAATCTTTATTGTAACTTGTATTTTTACCAACAAGCCTCCAATTACCATGAGCATGCCTGTGTGCTATGGTGAAAAGCTTAGATCAGCAAAGAAATATTACTTTCCCCTAACCTGTAGTGTTAGGCCTGACTGACAGCAGCGCGTTGAAACAAGTAGGTTTGGTTGGGGTGTCCCTACCAAAGCTGAAACCAAACCTACACCCTTGTTACCCAGTGATAGAATTGTAGTCCAATTGCTGATAAGAGCACTCCTTATTCATACATACTACTATAACTGGTCAATGCACTGAACATTGTCATTTGTTAAAATCACTGAGGACGTCTGCAATTGCTTTAGAGTTTCTGAAACAGTAAGTTAAGCCAACAGTAAGGTTGGCCAAAGTATCAAAGACTGTTAAAGATATTAGGGAGGATCTTTATAAATTAATTTTTTTTGCAATATTTATTAAAACTACCTTCATTGCCCTGTATAAGGCTAATAAACTGGTGTATTAGAAAAAATAATAATATTAATAAACTGCGGACTCTGTGGGACTTAAAAAACCTCAACCAATCGTTTTCGTCATGAGTTTGGTAACCATTGTTCCACAGACTCGCCAATCATTCCAACTTACTGATTTCGGAGATACATGCACGTACTTGTGCCTGCACATGTATACATGTTATATGTATACACATGTACACATGTTTATGTAGTCCGGCATTTGTCGAGCCTCATCGTAGCGCGGACAGCCTGACTTCGAAGAGAACAATGGCTGAGGAAAACCGTGAACTGGGTGGTCGCAAAAGGAAAACTGAAAAACTGTAGAAGAGCAGAATAAAACCCGTGTGGCTCTTGGTGATTCTTTCAAATGATGGCGTGTACTTAAGGAACAGAAAGGGCTTCAGACCGATGCATTGGTCGCCAAGTTTCTGCTGGACAGGTACATTTATCTTATCGTTTGAAAAAAAAATGCCTTTTTTCTTTGTCTGTTGAACCATTTCAACTGTACAGCAACCGTCAGTTTGCTAATGCTACCAATAGCAGGAGGACATATATTTTTGCTCACATTTAGGGACTGTGCATGTGACTGGGTCTGTGTGGGGAACTAGGTCAAAGGTTGCGCAGACAAACAATGCAGGTCTAGGTTGAGGCGAATCTCTGCTGATGCCGGCTGTAAACAAACACGCATGTTCCAACGCTCGTGCACGTCGCTGTGGAGGAGTTCCTTGGAAAGGAACAGTGAAGGGCGGGGAAGCCTGACACATGCGCATTATTCAAAAAAGGACAAACAGTCACTGGTTTCTCAGCAGTCGAAAAAAATCCTCCCTCATATCTTTAATGTATTTATAAAAATGTACTATGAATAAGCATCCAGATCTGACTGTCAGTTCTGATGCTTAAGTTCACAAGTAGGATTTGTGGAGATTGGTGAATTAAATCTGATTATACTATCAAATTACATTGTGCCCTGCCACATTTCTGGGATGGCAGTAGCTAAGTTGGTAAAGACGTTTGCCCAGTATCCCAAAGGTTGGCTGTTTGATCCCCGCTGCCGGTATTGCATACTGTTGTTGTGTCCTTAGGCAAGACACTTCACCCACCTTGCCTGTGTGATTGTGTGTTTGTGGTGGTCGGAGGGGATGTAGGTGCAAAATGGCTTCCACCACTGAGTGTGACTGAGGAGTGAATGAATAATGCAACAAGTTGTTAAGTGAAAAGTTCTATAGAAGACCAATGCATTATTATTTCTGTAACTTCTTGTCCAGCATAACATACAAATTAAGAAACACAGATTTTGTAGCCTTTAGCTTACATGCTAATTTTAGATGGTATCTGCTTTGTTAAATAACACGTTTAAACACTGATAGACTAATGCTATTTAATCAGGCTCTGATATTACCTACCAATTACCTAGGTTGTAGATTAGTTGTCAGTTGCCAAAATCATCTTGACCATTCATAATTTGCAATGATTGGAGGCTAACGCTAAGTCCTCCATTTAAAATATATTATGGTCTGTTTAACCTGCAAGTAGCCCTACCATTATTTGAAACAGCTATTCTGTTTACAAATGCTAAAAAAGTCTATGCTGTATCTTATAGCAACTGCACAACGTGCTGCTTTCTTTTTCCTCATCATTTCAGTTTAATAAAGTGTGAGTGTCAGAGAAGAACAGAGATCACAAAGACAGTGACATTATGTGGTGTGAATATGAAATGTTTATTCTCTTTCAGTGACAGAAGAAATTGCTTTCCTGTCACAATTGGAATATGTTCAGCCACCAAGATTTAATTCAGAACTTCACTTCAAACTCTCAATGTGGCAAAGAACATCAGTGGTTCAATGTCACACAGAGAATGTTATTGAAGAAACAATCAGGATTATTATTTCCATTGCTGTTGAAGATCGGTCTGACGCACCTAACCCTAACTTTTCAATTAGAGCAATCCTAAATGGTGGATTTTTTAAAACATTTTTATTTTATAAACAAAGCTAATGATTATTAGGCTAACTGCAACTTTATGATATAAGAGTTATCAACCTGATGATAAACCAGAAACTATCACCTTCTTCTATGTTTGGGGCGGCAGCGTTGCCGTCAGTAGAGAAAGTCCTGACCGAAAGTTGGGCAAGACACTTCTTCCACCTTGTCTATGTATGAATGTGTCAGTGTGAATGCTTGGTGGTGGTCGGAGGGGTCATAGGCGCAGATTGGCATATACATTCAGTACAGACAAAGTAAAATATTTTAGGCATGTATTCATTATAACTGAAGATTATGCCTTAATAAAAACCCCAAATTCAGTATCTCATAAAATTAGGGTATGAAATTAGAACAGTAAAATGATTTTAATACAGGCTAGAGAAAAAGACATCCACAAAAAAACTTTCGATTGTGTGCTAGATCAAGACAGGTATATCCAAAGAGTTATAAAAAGTAGGATCCGCACAACAATTCTTTTTAGCTCCAATTTTAATTTTTCACCACGAGTGACATTTCGGGCACCTGCCCTTCACCAGACATGAAATGAGCATTTGAAGCACACCTGCTTTTATCAGTCTATGTGATCACCTGATCAATGTCATGTGATACATTTTTTAGAAAATTACAATCACAGTGCTAGAAATATCATAATGAAAGGATATTTAGCAGAGAACATTACAAAAGTGGAGAATCGTAATTACAAGACAACATAACTGGACTGTTATAGTAAAATGTTACAAAAAGAACCAGATGAATGATTTTAATACATAAATGTTGACCTTCTGAAAGTAATTCAAATGCACACATCTATAGTTGGGGGTCCTTTAGCATGACATTAGCTGCATCAGTGCGGAGAGGCATAGAGGCAATCAGCCTGTGGCACTGGTGAGGAGGAAGATGCTTTTTTTGTTTGTTTGTTTTTAGGGTTGTATTCTCATTCTCATGGTAGATGGACATAATGCTCACTAGTGATGAAAAAGATTCAGCATGTGACAGCAGTGAGTCGACTGAACTCAGACCAGGGGCGAAGAGGATACACTGCTGCTGTCTGGGCAGCATAAATGATTAGAAAATACTGATCTAACATGTATTCAGTGATGACACGGCTCTGGAAACGTGACTAACTTGGATCAGTCATATGGTTCCTCATGCAGGTTGTGTGGGAGTGTGGCGTAGTCTGCTATTTTTATCCGAATTACTATGAATAATCAATTTGAATACAACCAAAATCTTGTATATTAAGCTTTCAAGGAACTCATGAAAACAGATTAATGAAAAACTGAATTTATGCAAATTTCCTACTAACAGGATTTACCACATTCACTTCAGAAAACATGCATACTTTCAGTCATTTTCCAGTAAAAAAACAAGCTTTGTGTGGGTGTCCTGATCATTCCCAGAGGCCACGTAAGGCACATCATCTGCACAGGTCTGCCTCGCTCCTCTCACTACTTTGTCAGGAGGCAAGTAGGGGGTTCTTTAGATTTTGCAGAAAATAGCAAGTGCTACTAATTTAACTCCCAAAACTGTGAAATTAGAAAACTTGATTTTTTGTCATTTGTCAGTTTCCGAGCAGCAGAGTGATTAGCATCCCAGATGGAGAGCTCAGCTGTTCACTCACATTCATTTGAGCCCGATTATGCCAAGCAGGTGTAATACGTTTCGCTTGCTCTGGCGTATGTTAGACCCTTTTAAAAGTCATTTGGAATATGCCACAGGCTGTCATGGAAATAGTGAAGTAGTTAACTTTGGGTCTACAAGTCAAACGTTTCATAAAGATAAACTAACGTAATTTACAAATCAGCCAGCAGTTAGATTTACTCATGCGCTTATGCTGGCTTTATGGTGCATTTGTGTTTAAGAAATGATTCAGGAATAGAAAAGTTTTCTATATGCAATGTACATTTGAATTATTAATAATATTTAGCCAGTAATGACAGTCTGTCTGGCCCTTACAAACCTTGTAATTTTCTAATTTAACCCTTCCTGTAAATGAAGCTGAATAGCCCTGGACTATAGTGTCAAGGCAATAATATTTTTTCCCCTCAGTTGAAAGATGAATTGTAGTCAAGACCAAGATGGCTGTTGTTATTGTAGATAATGTATTGTAAATATTGTAGATAATGTGGTAGCCTTGGCCTCTTCTCCTTTGGAGCTACTGCATTGTAGCTCCAAAGACCCAAAGATCAAGGGTCCATTTACACAAGAATGCTTGGTTAGGTCAATGCAACCTTGCTGTTAGATTCATGTTCACAGAGAAGAACATTAGGTGTGGAGAATCTGTAGTAAGCCTGTTAGACCAGTAATGGGCGCTATGCACCCCACAGAAAAAGTAACACCAGCAACTTCTTATTCCTGTTTTTTCTGGGGCAGTGCTGATAAACTCAAAAGCACCAGAAAGAAAGTATACATATATTACTAACAGTAAATTTACTTTAAATATGACTTTATGAAGAATAAAATCACTTTTTTGTGTTTCCCAATCTATCTGCACATTTAGCGTGTTCTGTTATAATTTTCACTCAGGACTCCTCACACTTCACAGCCTACACAAGTGCAGATTGTCACCCCTGTAGCAAATCAAAAAATGTAAATTTTTTAAAGTCTGTTTCTTTTTTTTTTTTTTTTTTTTTTTTTTGGGGATGAGAACAATGGCCTTGTGTAAACGAAATTTCAATCCACAACAGAATAGTCGTGTTTTTGCTAAAACGTGTTGTAATGGAAACAGCCCTTGATTGTGAGTAACTTTATCTTTTATTGATACAAATTAAAATGTTTAAATGTGTAAGTATATGATGTATATGATTTTTAACCAAATCTGTAACAACCAGATGTATTTATACAGCACTTTTCATGTGGTCAGCACAGTATCAATGTGCTTTAAACTAGTATCCATTGACTATATCTCCATTATCCTTCACAATACCTCATACTCCCCTGCTGGCCACATCAGTAATTACAAGGAACATGACTTTTAACTATGTCTGTAAGCATCAAGGCTCAATGTAATAGTTACAAATTACATATCGTTTCTTAGCTGCAGATTTTGTACAGTTATAACACAATCTTCCACCTCACACTAACATCCAGTCCTAGGCGACCTCTACACAGGAACAACATGTTCTCCTTTGTCCAGAGCTCTATTCTGTTTAGCCTTTAACTTCATCTTGTGTGTTCAGTTTCTTTGTGATGGTTTTCTGTTCAGTCTTGAAGAAGGGAGCAGCCCAGAGAGGATTATGACATAAACATCATCGTGCAGTACATCTAAGATTTATAATATCCAAGGTCAGCCTTAAATCTTCTGCTGCAATATTGAAAGATTAATGGGTTTTGTTATTGTATAGAAATAAAAGGGAGCCATAAAAAAGGAAAACCTGAAAGGGTTATATGTGAACCTCCCTAAACAAACATAGCAATCATACACTTGACTGGCAATTAGCACAAATACCTTTTCCCAAACTAGCCTTTGTTTGCCTGTTATAAATCATTGAAAACATCTGCTAGTCTTCATGGTACAATGCTTTCTGTTGATCTCACACTGATGTACAAAGATAACCAGCGCAATGCCGCAAAAATTACCTTTTGGAAATGTCTTGATCTAGAACAAGGATTTGATTCTTGGGCTGGCCAACACACACACAAGTGGAGTCTCCATGTGCTCCTGTGTTACTGTGGGTTCTTTTAGGTGTTCCAGCTTCCTCCGTCTAAACACACGCTTGTGTTGGGTCAGTTGGTCCTCCCTCGGGAATTGTTGCCTGTGTACATTATGTATCTGTGTCATCTTTGTGACTTACTGGCCATTGTCCAAGGTGTACATTGCCTAAGGCCCATAGTGTCTGGGATAGGCTGCAGCTGCATGACCCCTAAAAGGAAGAAGATAAATGAATTAATGTATTGAACTACCACTGACTGTCAGAGTAATAGAAAGTAATGTGGTTCTTTCATATGAAGAAAACTGAAGCTGAGAAGAAAACTCTGTGCATAGCTGTATATGATAGTCTGGTGAAGTGCCATGTGTGCACACTTGTTCCATTACTTGCATGAGTAGAGTACCTGTACCTCACCTCTGTATGGTAGAGGTGGGACCCTAAGAGGGGGCTCTTTCTCTGACGTCACGTGTCAATGCCCAGGGCTGGTGTCGCGGCTGTTTGGCAAGTTGCACTGTGCCAAATGTGGGTCTAAAGCCTGGGACACACCGACCCAATGCCTGACCGCTGTCGGAAGAGGCCGAGCAACTGCTTTGTATCCTCTCGCCTCCCCCTATCGCCACTAAAAGTGCACACCGAAGCGATTCAGACCCAGGACTAAGCAGGGCATTAGTTCTGCGTATGTGCAAAACGTAAGAACTATTTACATCAGCATGCAATGCTAGTCACTAAACTCCGCAGATATATGGCACAAGTATTCATCAGTGACTTATAATCATACGCTCTAAATAAACTCTTCTGATCACAGTGATGAATAAAAGCTATTGGACTATTGCAGAAGTTTTCCTCAAAGGGAGGATTATATTTTTATCTGTGCAAGGCTACAAGCTAAGGTAAGCTAACCACAGCACTTGTGTCACAGATGTGGGAAACATAATAAAATAGTTGTAGAACAAAAGTTCCTCATATTTTAATGTTTAATGTGAGCTGTTTGACAAATAGTGAATGGGACACATGTCCAATCAGACGCCTGATGCCGATTCAACATGTTCATTTGTCTGGAACTAGGTCCAACTGTCTCCTGCTACGTCTGACAAAGCGCAACACACCAAACAAACTCATGCTGCAGACTGCATCAAACTACCTGAGCACGCCAGATGGCCTATAATAGTTTGGGTTTGTTGCCCATTCATAAGGCATAAAGTCAAACAAATAACATGGCCGTATGCATCTTCGGTAAGTTTGGTGGCTGTTGCCTCATTAGTTTGTTGGAAATTAGCTAAGATGTTGTTGCTGCATGCTGGCGTTCCTAATGAAGTCATGCCTCTGGTGCTGAGTCTCTGAGCTTTAAATGTATTGTACTGTCCTAAGGGGTCCTGTGTCCAGCCTCCCCTTCTACCCTTCCTTTTCTTTGAGCGAATTTGCTAAGGCTCTTCTTTTTCTGATGCCTTCCTCCTGTATCAACGCCTCTCTAAAGTCTTTTCTAAATGTAGTGACTGAGGGTAGGAAGGGTTAATTAATTTTATAAAAATGTCAGTACTTTAATAGGTACAACACACACCGGTTTATGGAACTGAACTGGACAGAGACATAATTATGAAAATATACAGTTTTTATTATTTAATCATTTAAGTGAGTTCATTTCAAGTACTATTTAGAAAACAATAGGGTTTTACACCCTCCACATTCATCCAATTAAAACACAGTCGAATAACTTCCCCAAAAGTGTAGCAGTTAAAAGGAGGGTGTGTAAAAAAAGGTGTGTGTGTGTGTGTGTGTGAAACAAAGAAGCAAAAATAATAAGGGGAGGCTCTCAGCTCCTAAAGTCCTATGGGGCAAGATTGGATTTAGGATTTATACTTTAGTTACTCTTAGTATCACGTGGCACATAACACATACCAAGAAGCAAACTCTAGTCACAACACAGGCCACATGCCATGCGGGGGAAGTCCAGGTTTAAGCCCGAATTGACCTCCACATAAACACTACCATAACTACAACAAAGCAGCACGTCAAAAACAATGATAAAAGGTTTAATGTCGGACCCACAAACAAGGGCCACTTAGCTTAGTGGGGCACAAGTGTGACCTCGAGGAGGAAACGGAGCCACACACAAGCTACAAAACAGCAGCACATCAAAAATAACAAACAAACAAGTCTAATGTTAAGCTAATAAACACCTTACCGGAGCTGGATGATTTTTGGAGCAGGGCACGAGCAGAAGGAAGAAATGGAGCCATACACGAACGGTGAACAAGCTGGAAATAACACAGCAGATTAGTTCCTGGACGGCATAAAAAAATGCATGAATCCATCTCCCATTACTCACCGAGTAATGTGTGTGTGTGGATGACCTGACGCCAAATCACCGGGCTTCAGGACTGCAAACTGGTGATTTTAAGAGATTTTAGGCGCCAAACACTGCTCGCGCTCACAGCCCTGATCCTGAGACAACAGGTGGCGTTCAGATGGCAAACAAGCAGAAAAGGTGACCGACACTCTAAAATGACTAGGGTCTGACGCCATTGGCTCATCTTTGGATGCGCGAGGCCTACTGCCACATTCAAACTGGAAATGAACTAAACTGAGCTCTCCATCCCGGAGTGCCCTCCATCGACCAATAACTTTCAAATTGTTCTCGAGGTAACTTTATGAATTAATTCTTCTCTCCATTGAGGGAGTTATCCTGTTTGGAGTCATTGGGCTGCTGTAGGTTGTTTACTAAAAACTGCATGGGGGTTTTGAAACATTGTAACTGTTACACTGTATTTTATTAATTTGGTGTGTGTGCTGGGGTGAATGAGAGTGTGCTTTTAGCTTTTTATAGAAAAATAGATTAACAAAGTGTTTTTGTATGCATTAAAGTGTATTTAAACTTGATAGATTAAAAATGTCTCATGTCTCTCTCCTAATCACTTAGTGAACCAGTGTCCTTTTTGCCTAGTGTTGGGTTTAATTTAGGTTGTCCCTGGGACCAGGGTGGCAACATTAGAACAAATTGTACTGTTAAAGGGTCCAAATTGTGGATTGACAAATTTTCATTGGGCTAAACCTTAAACATTAAACACAAATATCATCACAACTTATTGGTTTTCCATATTATACTAGAGAGAATAAAGTTGGCAATAACCAGAACTGTCTCCATATAAACAAATTAAAGTGAGATCAATGCAAAGCACAAGAGATTTCAAATGTCTGCAGCTGTATGAACATCTAATTGTCTTCACTGTCTACGCTTCCATGATTCCCTGCTACCATTAGAGTTTTGGGAATTGCAAATCAGAATGAATCTTCTGCTCCCACACACTACACAGATATGTGTCTCATTACAGTTCCTCTACAGACTGGACCGGCTTTGATTGACATTTCACTAATATTGTTATAACTGATCCCTGATACAAACAGACATCATGCTGCTGGTCACACAAGGTGTGTTCAGAAAGTAATAAAAAAGATATTTTAAGATGTTATTAAAACATTTTACAAGCTGAAAATTGTCAAGTAGGCACATTGTGAGTGTACTTAATGATTCCAGTCTTTGTTTCTTTTTGCAAAGAAGTTTACAAGTAGGACGGTGTTCAGAGCCTCTTTGGACATTATCCTCACTATAAAAATGGTGTCCTTTGAAACCATACTTCATCTTGAAATGGAAAACACATACCTGGAAGTTCTTGGTTGCTTCAGACTAAGGATTTTGTGTGTGTCCTGAGATTGGCTGAAGAATAAAAAAAAGTATAGATTTGTACTTTAACCCTGTAGTACTCTGAAGATGTATTGGCTGGGTGTCTGCTATCTTTAAAATGGGTGAAAGTCAAGCTTACTTCTTCACCACTGGCTGCTGAACTATTGACTAAAATAGATTCAGCATTGTCACTCAAACTCCACTCCCTCTGCCATCCAATTAGGTATTGAGTATTATAAGTTAAATTTAGGGTACTGAGAATTGTATTGCAGTAGGTGACATGCAGAATGAAGCAGGACTCTGCCACTTACTGTGTGAGTCCTCTACCAAACTCCACAGCTGCCAAGCTTATACACTGCTTACATGCACAATCAGTCCTGAACTAATGGTAAGGAGTGCTTGTGGCTGTTTGCTGGCTATTGTTTGGGCAAAAATGACTTTCACAAAAATGAGAAAATGACTCGTTCAGCACCTGTGTGGGAAGCAGATGCCATAGTCTGCAAAGGTGGAAACTAGATGTTTACCTCTGAGTACATTTTCTAAAACCCTTTTTTTTTCTTTTTATTTCTGTTATTTTGAGTAAAATATGTACTTTTTCCTCAATTAAACTTTTCTCAATTAGCAAAAGTTGTTTTTTTTACCTCAATGGCAAAGGGGGTTGTAAAAGCAGTAGTAAGTGTAGCAGTAGGCTAATACTATTAACAGGAGTAATGATTAATTGTAGCAATAGAATTTGTAATCAGCACTAGTAGTAGCTGTTAGTACTCAAAACATTTCAAATTTTACATCTACTTGAGTTATACAATTTTGAAGTAGCAGTACTTTTATATGGAGGACAAAAGGTGCCAAAGTTAAATCATTAAATGATGAAATGTGTCATTAGTTAATTCAAAAAATATGTAAAGAAAATGTATAATTATTTTACTGTTTAATCATTTCATGGTCTTGTGCAGCAAGTCATCCTGAATTAATTTTATCTGTCAACCTCAGCATTCAAAGCCAGTAGGCGGGGCTAATGCTGATCTAGTCAAACCAGGGATCAGTCTGTGTTGACTTGCTATGCCTCGTAACCAATCAGGTGTTAGAGCCTGCGTACTGGCTTTGATGTGCGAGGCTAACAGATAAAATTTATTCATGATGCACTACAGCATGGGACCATGAAATAATTAATAGTAAAATAATCATACTTTTTTACATACATTTTTTTTATTAATTAATGACACATTTAATTCATTATTTAATTACAAATTTATTTATTTCACTTTGGCACTTTTTGTCCTACCAGCCTTTCCGTTACAGATTTGGAGTGCTTCTTCCACGGCTGATAGTCTGCCTGGTTGTCCAAAAGTTACAGTATTCTTTATTAATTGAAATGCGTACAATTTAAAAGTGTCCCCAGAAAAAGAAGTATTACACATTTTTGTAAAGAGGAAATCAGGAGCTACAGAGGTACAAAGAAAGCTGAAGTAGAAGTTGGCAGATGAAAAAACTGTCTGGGTGGTTATAGAATTTGATGCTAATAAATTCTTCCCACAGTCACACTGCTGTGATATTTTTAGCCAGGTCAGTCATGTGGTGGTGTGTGGTGGTTTCAGGTGGAAGTGCAGTTGCAAATGATGAGCATTTCCACATTCATTCAACAGACAGGACACACACATCCTCCACAGGCTAACAATTAACAACTGAATAGATCACACACACACACACACACACACAGAAGGAGTGGCTGGAGCTTATGCAGCAGCTATGGGTCTAAAGCTGTATGGTCAGTGAGTCACAGGACTGACCCAGAGACATACACAGACATACACATTCACTCTCGCATTTATTTACTAAGGGCAATTTAGATTTACCAGTTTTAATTATGTATACTTTTTATTTTTATGTGTACTTTCTACTTTATCTTTACTCTGAATTCTTTCTTCCATCACAAGTGTAAGCCACTGAGAAGTCTCCAACAGGTAGAGCCATCCAACAGCACAAACATGTATCTTTTATTCTTATTGATCTTTAGTGTCTGGCCTGGAGCAGGATGGTTCAAGTCCTGTGTTCTCACACTGTCCTCTCAGCTGGTCTTGGCAGTTGTTCTCCTGGAGCCTGGCCTATCAGAAGTTTGAGGACAACAAAAAGAAATTGTCTTCTCCTCAGGGAGTTCTTGCTCAAGGCTACTAGTGTTTTAATAAATTTAACTGGAAAAAAAAACAAAACAAAACTTATCAGTGTCTGACTGGTGTTTTTAAGTGTGTGTTTGTGGATACACGTGAGGATCCAAGTACACAAAATTCTTAATGAGACAAGAACAAAAACCTGGTGGCATGAAACTTTAAGCTGTATCATAATTTCAGGAGACCAGAGTATTTGGGCCCAGCTGTGGAGCCCTGCATAACACACGACTAAATAATAAAACAGTCTGTGATGATAGCCTACCACCTAGTGGCAACACTGTGTACCTGCACAACATGCAGAGAAGTATAAACCATGTACCATACTGTCACCTAGTGTTGTAACAACGCATGTTGATAGAGTTTTTCTAAAATTGTTATTTTGGGAAACTACATTGTCAGGTTGAACAACGTTAATCACCAATTATCTACAATCTCTGCTGAGATAAACACTTTCTTAGATTCACATCAGCTTTGCTGACAGCTGTCAAACATTGTGCAAAAATGTACAAATACTAAATATACTTTGAGATGATGTAGTATTTCTCTGCTCTTCTTTCTCAGTCACAGAGACAAATCCAGCCAGCCCATCACTTGTTTGCCTCCACTTAATGCTGCAACACTTGTAAAGCACAAGATTAGGCAGTTAATCTTGGAGTTTTATAACCACTGACCAAGCTGTAAAAGTCAGTGAAGTGCTTTACAGAGGAGAGTCCCCATGGTCTGTATTGTTTATTTGTTTAAACAAATGCATTCAAAAGTTTAACAGCTATTTGTAATTTTTTTTTTTTTTTTTTTTTTTTGTGTGTGAGTTCGAGATTGTTTTGAGATGAAGGATACACATCCACATACTGAATTAGTTTTTCAAATAATTTATGCCAACCCTTTAAATATACACTTTTTATGAAATGATATTAACAAGTGCTAAAATCATATCTGGACTATGTAACAGTAGTCTACTGATAAAAGAAACGTAACATTTTATGAAGATCATCATTTAGGGTCAAAACTGTGACCAAGTGACCTAAATTTTCACTAAATACTAGATACGTATTCAAACACTAAATAAAACTAAATATTTGAATATGACAAACTTGTCCTACGAAGACCCCATCCAAAGTTTATCACCAAATCCCTTTTCCCTGTGTTGGCAAGATGCAGTAACAACTTGATTTTTTTTTAACATCATCTAAAATTTCCCTGCCTAAAAAACTGTATGATGCAATAATTTTAAATTTAAAAGTCATTAGTGTCTGAGTGTCGCTTTAGTTGCATCATAATAGCCCAAACTCACCATAAAATGATACCACGAAGCATCCTTGTACTATCTGAACACGAGCATGTCTAAGCCAGAGCTGTGTGTTGTGTGTTCAGTGCAGCCAGGATGGGCTCTCTCTCCCACAAGGCTGTGCACTGCCACTGCTGTTCTTCACAGATACTCTTCCTCTGATCATATTCCATATCCCTTTCCACAGAAATAGCCTAAGCCTGCATCATCATTTTACACATTTGTCCACTGTGTTATACAGTATGAGATATTCTGCACACTACTGAGCCAGCCGATAAGAGACTTAAAAGTCCAAAAGTTATTGCACATGCAAAATTTTGTAGCTAACTAAACACTCTGCAGGGTTCTGTCTGGGTTTGGGTCTGGTCGCTAAAAAGATGTCTACTCTTCTATCTCCACTATTTTGAAATGACTAATGAGCAAGAGGATTATCACTACTTTGTGCTAACGAAGAAGCCATTTCACTCAGAGACCTCAGAGTCCTCCCCAGGTGGAATTATGCTATCTTCCCAGGCACTTTTCAAATCGGCTTACGTGTATTAGGCTAATGATTCGAATACTTGAATCATTTACAGAAAAAATCCATAACACGGAACAACACAGAGTGACAGCTCCACCCTGAGTCATGGCTTTTGGCAAAACTCAAGCTCTCACTCCCAAGCCAGTGTTAAGACAGCAAAGTTCAACATAAGGTAACAAAGAAATATACCAAGACATGTTTAGGTGGTGCCCTGATCCTGTCAACACAAATTAACCACTGTGGAAAAAGCCATGTGATGCATCAGTTACAACTTTGACCAAAAGTAGATGTACTAAGAGAGTGCAATCTTCCGTCCAGGCCTATCAACTGTAAAGATTTGTGCCCATACTTGGGCTTAAGCTCGGGATCTTCTAGTCCATGGGTAAATTCTGTCTATATATTGAGCCACAAAGCTCTTATAGCTCACGTTTAACAAGAAATAAACCAACCAACATACAACCTGACACTGGTGAAAACATTAAATCTTTAATGAAGGTAGAAACAATGAGTTGTTTGAAGGTACACCATGGTATTAAAATGTGCCAGTATTAGTACTGTCAGAACTGGCTGTCACAAGGTATTGACCAGGTGTCCAAACCTTTTTTTTTTTATCAGTGGCTACAACCTGAAAAATATTTGTGCAGAACGTTGGATTAATAATAATAATAATAATAATTCATTGAATTTATATAGCGCTTTTTTGGACACTCAAAGACGCTTTACAATTGATCAATTATTCATTCACTCCTCAGTCACACTTGGTGGTGGTGAGCTACTTCTGTAGCCACAGCTGCCCTGGGGCAGACTGACGGAAGCGTGGCTGCCAATCTGCGCCAACGGCCCCTCCGACCACCACCAAACACAGCCACACTAACATTCACACAGGCAAGGTGGGTGAAGTGTCTTGCCCAGGGACACAACGACAGTATGCGCTTCAGATGGGATTCGAACCGGCTACCCTCCGGTTGCTGGGCGAATGCTTAACCCACTGCGCCACCATCGCCCCGGATTAAGGATTTTGCCTTAGTATAAATGGACGTCCCATTTGGCTGCTCTGTTTCAGAGGTCTCCACAGTAAATCATTCACATGGATACTAGCATTGGTGTTACTTCCACAATCACACATTTATCTGGGCTTGGAACTGGCATTTTTATTACTTAATGCCAGATCTATTTACACAAATATTTTTTTTTGCCTATGCTTTAAACATTGTAATAATATGGGCCAATCAACAAGATTTGAGAAGCCTGGGGCCCAATAAAAATGTTTTGCAGGCTGCATTTGGTCCCTGGAACATAGTTTGAACATCTTTGGTATTGTCTGAGTGGTTCCAGGACTCTAACCAAGAAATATTTTCATTTTTACCAATATTTCTTTACAACACAGTTTCCCTTTGATACAAGCATTTGACCTGTTTTGGAGCTTTACTGCAACACTGTGAATTCTGTAATATTGTGAAACTTAACTTATTGTGAAAGCTTATCATAAAGTCAACATCTCTGTTCCATCCCTACATAGAAATAATGACTAAAACATTCATTCATTCATTTTTTTTGACTAAAACAATAACAAAGAATTATATTTGCACACTATTCCACCTGCTGACAGATTCATTCAGTCAGTGCTCATAATGTTTACGCTTGTCAGTCTATAAAAGCTAAAAGATGGCCTTTACAAAACCAGACGTTGTTTTTGGCTTGATCAGTATTAAGACTAAGCATTACTGTAACGACCAATCATCTACTTTTGCGGTCATTCTCTATGGTCAAGGCAAGTTTTCACATTCAATAACTCACAATGGGCCAACAGCCAAGAGGTCACATTATGATTTAAAACAAACAAGAAAAGCATTCTTGTTATAAGTACTGGGTAGCAGTCATCTCCTTACATGGACACCTGCTTGTAAGAAGCAAAGAACTCCAAGTGTTATTCTATGTACAGTAAGGAGCTCTGTGTTCTTGATGGGTCTCATGCTTTCCAAGAAATCTCAGCCAGCACAGTGCTCTTCAATCAGAGGCGTATATAAAATGTATTTCTGCTAAATGATAATCCTGAGACTTCGATTTTATTCATTGACCTTTGTTTCTAATGGAATTATATGAGATAGAGTGTACTATAAAGCAAAAACTAAAATGTCTTGGAATGTGCATAAGAAGAGAATAATATCTTAGAATGCCTCAGACATTACTGCAAACCCAAGCAAAACTAGTTCAACCTCATTAGTAAATTTTTGTAGTGCACATCCTTAACAGTTACAATTGCCATCTGTTATGGTCATTTAAAACAAGTCTTTCAGTGTAAAGCCAATCTTTGGCCAGCTTTTTTAAAGGCTCATGTTTCAAGAGGACAGCTGCAGAAAGCAAGAACAAACAGAAAGTGAAAAAAAGGTTGACATTACTTTTTAAAAGCTTTTAATTTGTGTTATGACATGAATGAGAATGCCACATTAGAAAATCTTATGGATTATGGTCTGTATATTAAAAAACTGGCAGAACAATTCAACTGAATGGGTCGATGTGACATCTCTAAACATATTTTTCTATCCGAGTCTGAGGGCTGTTCCATAAAACTCCAACAGAAAAGCATTTCTTATGGAATGACTTCTACCTGGAGCTGATGCTTTTCTCCTACATATTTTTATTCCATTGAATAAAGTCTCAGTGAAGACATCTTGGTAAGTTCATTCTAACTTAATGTAAAAAAAAAAAAAAGTAACTTAATATCAAAACATTTATTTCTCAGGTTGTCCCACCTTGTCCCACCAAATCCCACAACATGTCCCAATTTCTGTTCTTTTTGAGGTGGTCACCCTAACTGAAGCAGTTGCCATGTCCACCCTACGCTATCTCTATGGTTTTGGCATGGACAATAGGCTAATCCTCCAGCTAGGTCCAGACCAGGATCCTGGATCAAGATCTAGAGAAGGGTCCCCGGGCGCAGCACTGCGGTCACCCGCTGCTCCTGACAGGTTGCCCCATTGCCATTGAAGGATGAGTTAAATACAGAGAGCAAATTTCCCTACAAGGGCAATAAAGTATACCTTACTTTACCTCTGTTGTTTTCAAGTATCACTAAAAGGGTTTGTTTAAGGTAAACCTAAAACTTGCCAGCATGCGTCACTGCTGCCACACCATTGCTTCACCACCAGTGGTCTGGACTCACAACTGGATAATCTTGTGCCTCACAAATCTCACAAGATCCCATCTTTCTGCAAATTTTTTTACACAAGGCAATTTATATTCACCAGTTCACCTTTACATGCATTTTGTTTGGACAGTGAGAGGAAGCCATATTGAGAAAGAACCCAGCGCCACACAGGGAGGACATGCAGACACCACACCAAGCAACTGTTGCTATGATCTCCTTTACGATAGTCCCTTTACTAATTTACTTATTACTTATCACCAGTACTACTACCCTGCCACTTCTTCAGCCCAAAAAGAAGTGTTAATCTTTTTTTTAATCATACACAACCCCACAATTTTTGGTTTCTCCAGTGCCCTGCCTTACAGAAATAATTAGCCCAAAACATCCCCACGCATACAATATCTCTTTATAACATTTTGCATGGCAATATTACCATGACAACAAGGCAAGGTGGCTTTCGGGATGCTTAAGAAAATGACTCAGGACACAGGTATTTGTATTGTAACTCATGGCTGATTATAGGCACACTAATAGGACATACATAATGAGCTCCTTGTTTCACTACAGTGTGTCGTAGCGCACCAGAGACAGCATGAATAGGGGAAGGGGATTTAACAGTTTTTTTTTTTTTTTCACACATTTTGTAGATGCTTTGGAAGAAATACAAAGGAGGGCAGCGGCTATGTTTTGCTGCTGTCTTCTAAGGCAGACACAGTTCCCTAAGGATACCCATAACAAGTTCAAGCTTTTCCACAGAAAAATCTACTTAAATAAATGGGTCAGTAAAGGAAAAAACGATTATTGATCATTTATAAATAGAAATAAGTAACATGGATTTTTGAGGACTACAGATTAAGAGCCAGGTGGCCTAATATATAAGTTGTTGGGTAAGGGTTGGGTACTTTGTTAAGGTTTTCCCATTGAGATCTCAAGGAAAGCACCTGCATCCTCTCTAGGTTGGGAAAACAAAACATACTTGAGGCTCCTCGTCACTTGTCTCTCCACATCATCTCACAGTACGCCCGGCTTCACAAAGGCATACCTTAATTAATTGATTGGTCAAGACAATTTTTAGCTTAGATGTGGAAAAGCCTTTGAAAGCAAGGCATTCAGTCATGTAGTCTATTTTTACTCAGAGGCTTAGCACTTGTGCAAAGTGCAGCCATGTGGGTACAAGTCCTCTTGATAGCAGCAGAGGCTGACATTTTAAATAATAATAATAATAATAATAATAATAATAATAATGCATTAGTCTTATATAGTGCTTTTCTAGACACTCAAAGTCGCTTTACAATTTGGTGCATTATTCATTCACTCCTCAGTGAATTATATATATATATATATTTGCAACAGTTGTTTCCGCTTTAGCAACATAGGGCTCTCGCTTTGTGAATCTAAACATTTAGTTTATAGTTTAGATTTGTTTAAACACTAAACTCATGTTGTTATATGTTCAATGGGTAAAATGTGTTAAAGTGGTGCAGAGAAGTGAATTTAATGCACAGAAAGCTGGCAGTAAGTAAAGGAGTCTCCTGTTTACTGAAGTTAATACACAAACCAGGATTTACGCTAATCTTTTTATTAAATATCGCCACTGCGTTTGTTTTAGAAACCAGCATCAAACACATTTTATTGACTTTATTAACACATCTTTTGTTGCTCCTGTGACATCAGCATTTACATAACAGATGCCAGTCTCCTGCACCCACAGAAACGGAAACACTAGCAGGTTTGGGGCCACAATTTCCAAGGCCTCATGTAGCATTCTCCCTAGTGGAAAGGCACCAAAAGAGTGCTTTAAAGTGATTGGCTGAGAAAGGGAGTCAGCTGAGAGGAAGTGGAGAAACAGACAATGAGTTCCAAAATTAAATTATGCTTTATTTGAATAATTAATTGTCAATTTCCAAAAATGTTTAGAGCAATTGATCCCAAATTGCTGTCTGTATCACAGAATTTATAGCATGAAGATGTAATGCCTTGGCAGGGGTCTGCACTAGTGCTTCTAGTTTTTAATGTTTTCACTCACAAAAAATGTGTGCTAGAGCGCGACAGCTAAAGTTATCATTTATGTGAGAATATAATATTATGACCCCTTGATCTTCACTCTAAGCTGTAATTAAAGTCTCTTTTCATCAAGTTAGATAAAAGTGTAACCTTGAACGCGATTCTTTACAATCCATTATGTGTCATGGTGTGATCAAGCTCCGCCAATGCACTGACAACATCCTAATTTTTGTTTTAAGCTTGGTCAGACAATTCCAACAGCGCTTCTTCTCAGCTGAAAATATGCATTAGTCCTATTGAAGCATTTCAGTTGACAAATCAATTTGAGAAATAGATGTTTGCTTTTGGACTGCACTTAAATATCATCAAGCTCACAAAGAGAGACAAAGCCAAGCTCCTTCTGCAACACTCTGACTCATTGCATCGCATTCATTACTCAGAGGAGAAAAATTTACAGCATAGGATCAGCTGCCAGTGCTAATATATAACTGTCTTCAGTGGGAAATAATAGAGGCTATTGGAGCTGTAAACTGACCACTCAGCTTTCACCAGACTGAGAAACTGTGTGCCTGTCTATTTTATCTGGCATATGTAGCACTTTGTATCTCCCAAGTGTTTGTTCCAGTAAAAAGTAGATTTTCTCCAGGGAGAAAAGGAGACACATCTGTCACACAGGAGAGTTGTTTTCAACCTCATATTTTAAATACTTCAACCCTTGTTGTTTCTCAAGACAGTGATCAAGAGTGTTATGCTATTTTATGTAAACTGAAGAAAATCTGTCAAATTTATGGTAACAAACTGGCAACTATAGTTGAAGGTTTTTTTGTTAAACCTTTGACATACAAAAGACATTACAGTGCAGAGATTCTGTTAAATATTTAGAGGCCAGACCTTGACTTAAACTGGGGATCTTCTACTTAAAGAGTAAACGCTTGTTTGAGGCACAACACTTTTATATCTCACAATGGTAAAAAAAAAAAAAAAATCATTCAATGCAAAAAACTATATTTTTTGACACATTAAGGAGCCGTTGATATCTTTGGTACAAAATTTGATATTATTCCTGGATCCACATGGTGTTCCATATCTACACCAAAAACTAATTAAATGTCCTTTGTGCATGGCCTTTCTGGGAAAAAACAAAACAAAACAAAACAAAACAAAAAAAAACTGTTATGTTGTGACAAAACAAACAAGCCAACTAACCAATAAACAAACCAGACCCATCTGTCTCTGTTGCTCTGAACTTGGGATTGGCAGAAAGAGTACACTGGCATGTGACCCTTTGTGGTTGGATTTGAGAAGTTCATTTCCAGTTGATTCTCTAAAACGCTGCATTTTGAGAATTGTTCATTTGTGTCAGTCTGAAGATGAACTTGTATATGGGATTCAGATTCGAAAAGGAAACACATCTGTCTCAAAGGGGAGTGGTTTTCAAGCTCATATTTCAAACACTTCATCCCTCGCTGTTTCTCGAGACAGTGATCAAGAGTTGTGCCATTCTGCGCTGCTGCGGCTGTAATCTGTCTGCATTTGTGTGGACTGCTCGTGTTGACTTGGGAAGAGAAAAAGACATTACAGTGGCTTATTCATCTTCCTGAATAATCTCTCTTGTGCTTTATACTGATGAAAGCACACAGCCTTACCTTGGTCCCGCCGGTGTTCTTAAAGGCTGGGACTGTTTATCATCTCCCCAGCCTTCTCTATAAGTGCATCAGGAATGAGGTGTTTAAAGAATTTGCTAGTTCTGCCTGTGCTCCTCGCTCATTAACGCATACACTTTTGCCATCTCACCCAACAAAATGCATCTTCCTCAAAAGACATTTATTGTTCCCATATAGATGTGGTGTGGTAGTTTTCTTTTTGGAAGTGGAGTGCAGTGGGTCCCTGGTAATGCAGTAAAAGTGTGAGTCGCTTCCACATAAACCAGTAAGGCTGCAATCTGGGCCAAGCACTCACTTTGAGACTTCCTCAGGGAACAGTTTGAAAATCAATACAAATCATTGAACAAGGCTTATATCTTACATCATAGGAATGTACATTTTCTATAAAAATGTTTCTTAATGCAGCAGTATCAGCTTTTACTGTTTAGTTTTCTTTTGGTGTGAGAGGTGAAGCACACAAATTAGGCTAAGCTTTTTAAAATTGGACTTTCAAGGATGATTTCATATCCATTTCAATGAACCAATGCTGATAAAAAAAAATACTGCATTTATGACACCTGAAAAGACTATCGCTTTGACTTGATTGTAACATCTAGATCCTTGAGTATGTGCCACTGAGTTTAAGTACAAAAGTAAATCTTAGCACATCAGCTTATATCAGTTACAACCTTTTCTAGGTTTGGGCCTGAGGAGGGATACACTAGACAAAAACCAGTTTGTCACATTGCTGTGGCTTGAGACAAACACTCACTGTGCAATGTCACAACTTCACTAAAACACATGCTTATATTGTTTCCTATATAGTTAATGAACTGTAACCATGCTACTTGTTAGTTTTTGTTTTGCGGTGATTTCTTTGAAACACTTTAGCCACCTATAGTGTAAAACATTCCTGTATATGCCACCCTTTGCATGACGCTATTGCAATCTCCCATTTAATTTACACATCCTGGTAATTTCAATGCATATAGCGTCCGTGCAGAGAGGCTGCTGTCGGTGCTCCGTGTAAACCATGGTGTGTAATGTAATCATTCCCTCAGCGGGGCGGCAGGTAGAACAGAACTGCTCACATGAATGGGTCTTTGATGCATTTTCAGGTACAGAAAAAGCAACCTTTGTTGAAGTGGGAAATTACTTTATGAATACATAAAAACATTCATTACTTTCATGATTGGATTGTTAATGAACCTGAAACTGTAGAAAGGATACCCTTTGGTCAGTGCCAGAAAATAGTAAATGCATTAAGTGCTATATCAATGGAATTTGGTAATGTCAAGAAGAAAGCTGGAGCATTTTTTTTTCCAAATAGAAAAGTATAGAAACATGTATTTTATTGTTGGGTGAACAACTGTTGAATGGCATCTATGTGTATGAACATAATAGCATTTAGGAAATCATCTTTTAGAAAAACTTAAATCAAATGATGGGCCTTTCATTGCTTCTCCTGTAAAGTTAGTGAAATGTCACCTCCTCCCTTTTGGTTCTAAGCCCTCACGTGATCATTATAATCATCCTACATTTTATCACAATTGCACAGTTTGAAATTAAAACCTCAAAAATCAATAACTAAGCAATAATATGGTGATACAGACAATATGACAATTGATTGTGTTCAATGGAGTACTACTAGATTCCTAAAAAAATAAGCAGTAAAATAACAGCTAAATTTGCCAATAAGACAGCATTACAGCATTAAGGCAATGTGTCTTTATGTCTTCTCATATCCTGTTTAACCAGTGCTTGTGTACTGCTGTGTCTGATAAAATGGCCGGAGCCAGCTTCAGGTTTTTAATCTTTTTAGGGCTTCCAGGAGAAAATTAACCGTGTTTCCTGGACAAATGCCAGAAAAAGTAATTACAACAGCAGCCCCAGGGCCTTGTTGCTACATTTACTCACAGCACCGTGGAATGATTTCTTTCTCTGAAAACTAAAATTGGATTAAAAAAAGCTCTAGCAATAGTTTGGATATACAGTGCCACGGAAATAATGAATAATCAATGTTTCATTGTCATTTTATTGCAGTTTCATTTGACCCGCTGTCTCTCCAACATTTTGCCACCAGACATGAAGGTGCTTTTGTCATCATGAGAAAAGGTCAAGTTGTTTATCTACGCATGCGTTTTCACTGTGTTCCAGTCAGTTTCTCTATGAAGGAATATGACTCACCACCTTGTAATAACTGTGCATATTTGTTTATGTCTGCATATTGTGAGCAGATGGATTTGCTCCCAATGTAAATATGTGATGCAAATATGACGCCTGTCTTCTACTCTCCATTCTGTTGTATGTGATGCTTGTGATCGTGTGGCTCCTATAGATAATCTCTCCTGAAGTGGTGGCATTAATTAAATGCATGCTGGTGGCATCTCCATCCCTGACTCTCTTAAGAAGGTGATCCCATTTCTAAGCAGATTAGGTGTGCACTGGAGCTTAAACTCTGCAATGAAGTCATTAAACATTGATAATAACACAACTCACTGCAGATGCCCTGTATGAATGCCAGAGCATCTGTGGGAGTTACCAATGCGCATTTACAGTTAGCATTGATTTTTTTTTTATTTAAACTTTATTTAACCAGGTAAGCCCTTTGAGAACCAATTCTCATTTTCAATGAAGACCTGGCATGCATGCATCTGTGCATGCCTCATGACCATTGTACCCTGCCTCAGGCCCATAGTTGCTAGAAAAGGTTCCATTCACCCTTAAAAGGAGTGAGCAGAACAAGATGAATGAATCACTATCAGCTTTTCTGGCCAAGTGTGCGGCAAAAAGAATTCATTTCTGGCAGCTGGGGTGGAGCTGCAAGTTGCCACAGCAAATTTAGTTTCCTAGAGTGCAGTAGTTTGCATTTTCATTTGGCATATAGATTTTACTCTGGATGCCCTTTCTGAATTCAATGGATTGTGATTCTTTATGGATTTTTTTCTGATATTCATTAAACAGTACAATATGCTAAGCAAGAAAAAAACAAAAAAAAGTTTGTTTCAGTTTGTGTGTTAACAAATAAAAAATAAGTGGATGTGAAAATATGTCCAGTACAAGTGTAGTGAGTATGCCATTTGTCGCAGTAAAGATTTGTGTCACTCATGAACCATAGACATGGGAACACAATCACTAATAAATAAACAATTTCCTTTCAATCATTCCTAACAATACACCATGAGTGACAGGTGTCTAAATGATTCATTACATATTAATTTATAGATTTTTTTTATTTCATGAAACGAAATGCACAGTGGCTTGCAGGCTAACTCTATGTTGGAGATAGCGTTCACCTGTAAATACCTGGGTGTGCTCATCATAAATGACTTAAAGGACATACATGTTATGACAAAATGAACAGCATAATAAACACCCTTCGTTGCCTGTATTTTATTTTATTTTTTAAAGCAGACAGGAGTTAATTCTCAGGTCCTAATACCCTTTGTTGGTGTGTGGTATACTGACATCTTCAACTACTGCCAGGTCTACATAGAGTGGTGTAATGTGCAAAAAAAAATAAAATAAAATAAAAACAAATAAACAACCAAGACCAGTCTTCCCTGGAAGATAGTTACATCTGCAGTTATAGAAGAAGAACAAACTCCGTCATCAAGGAGCCATCCCATCCAGCTTACAAACACCCCCTTTCTTAAAGCAGGAGATTAAAGTGCTTTAAGGCCAGGACAAAGAAGATGAAAAGAGTTTCTCAGAGACTGAAGGTCTAAGAACTCTGTTTTTTTTTTTTTTTTTTTGCCCCACACAATACTCTCAACCTGCTAGTCTGTGTCTGATTAAGGTGTCTGAGTCCAAGAAGTCACCAAAAAAAAAAAAGAAAAAAAAGTGTGACTCACTAGACACAAGTGTGACTCACAACTGCCAGAGTTATTGTCCGAGTCTAACTCTGAATCATCTATTCTCAAATCCAAGTTCTTAGGCCCAACTTGAGTCACGAGACCTGATCAGTAAAATAGGATGAGTCCATGTCAAAGTCTTAGTTCAAGTTAAGTAACTGAGGCTTAAGTAGATAGCAAAGAAATGTGCAATATTTGTAACTAAATGTTTAATAATCAAATCCATAATAAAAAAATATTTTCTATTTCTGATCCCTGACTCAAAGCACAGAAGTAATTGTAAGCATGTACACTTAACTAAAATCACCATGTAAAGTGGAGAGCTCATTTATATGCAATCATCCCACTCTGCATTTGAAAGTCAATCAAACACAATTGCGAGTCAAAATCCTTTCAGATTTCATATTCGATTATCACTTTGAACATATCTTCTTCTGCTTGAAATCTATTTAAAAATGGGGCGCACAATGACTTTTATGGTAGAGAGCAAGTGAGTACATATGTGTTGATGTGAGGGAAATGATAAGGAGCCGGATGATGAAAGCAGAAAGAAATGACACATTGATTGCCAATCATTATATCTCAAAGCACCAGAAAAGATGTGCTGGATCATGTTAGCATCAGTGCATAAAATCTCTCCAGAAAGTGTCACGTGTCATGTCTCTAGTATAATTTTAAATGAATAACCCAGATCTGATACTTCCATTTGTTTAACATATTAGTAGAATGTGTAGTGATTGATTGATTAAATCTGAGCATACATTATTGTCTGCCACTTTTCTGTAACTACTTGTCCGGCATAGCATAAATGTTCATAAACCTACATTATCTATATACATATAAACCTATATTATTGACATTAAAATAACTAAATTGATTATTCACGTTTTGCAATATTTGGTGGCTATTGCTAATTCACCCTTTGAAATTGTTGTCCAGTCTCTTTAGCTTATAGCACCATTCTTTTGAATGCATTATATTGTCCACAAACCCTCAGGTGTGTAGAAGTTTGTGTCAAAAGGTCCTACAATAAATGCAGCAATATAGCTCCATTGCAAGTTTAAAATACAGTCTATCAGAAACCTTTGTCTGGGATTTCTACGATTTCTACAACTCACAGAAATCAAATAGGCTTGAAGCCAGACTTTCTTCATCCCCAAAGTGCTGTAGATGGTTCTAGTGATGACCTCATTATGTTAAGAGCATGTTAGGGCTCAGACATTTTCTTATTGCAGTCCCAGGTGCAGTGACAGTATAAACAGCTGGTCCATCAAGACAGCCAAGCCTATGGACATAACTTGTTGTTTAGATCATGAATACACAATCAGGGATACACACTTGTTGTATAGGGACAACAGGGGTAAATCAGAATGTGGAGCTGTTTAGCATGACATTAAAAACAGGCATTATGAGGATGGATTGGGCTGGTGGAGATAGATAAAGGAAACCCTGGGAGCACTGTACACACTAGACTTCTATCTGACAGATGAGGAATGACTGGCTAACGTGCTGTGTGGTGTCTCTGCTGCCATGCACCGAAAACACAAGCAGATGGAAGACAATGGGTTGCTGTTCTGGCACTTTTCTTTTCCCCAAGACAAAGAAATACACTCTGGGGAAAAATACAATGCACATCCGGACAGAGCAAAGTTTCCGTCACCAAGAATGACTTCCAGACTTTCACCCAAATGCTAACACCTGCAGTTTTTTTCCTGGAACTAGAGCAATATTCTTAATGTGACGGTTTTAGTGCAAGCTATAGTTAATGCTTAGTTCATGCTCAACAGATCTAACTTCAGCTACCTGCCTGAAATATTGCTGCAAATGTAAGACAATTATAATAATGTAAGACAATTATACATGAATAGGGGTATAGTTTATTTATATATTCATCTTTATTGTGAACCTCAATGTAAAGTATTAATCACTTGAGCTATTTTTCCAAGATGGTTTGAGATGACCTATTTGCAAAAACACATGATTTAGTGTTCTTATCAAGCCAGAGATTGACAGGCATATTTTAAAGGGATTGTACTGAGGAGTGGGTCCTGAAGGCAACCTTAAAGCTTACACCATTACATCAATGTTCACCTATCACTGTGACCTCTGGGCAGTGGTACAGCTCAAACATACTTTCATAGTACATTTCTGCTTGCCTTCAGGGGAATGGTGTGGAGCTGTGATATCTGGAAAGGGCTGACTGCAGCCCCTCTGATTAAAGAGGAATATCTCTCATTCGGGAATGTTGAGGAAATATCCAACTGAGAAAAACATCTGAGAAATGTTTTTTAGGGAATCACGAGAAAAACTGGAACATGTCACAGAGGAATTTGAGTGCTAGGCTATGTATAAGATGATTTATTGTTTGTTATATGCATTTAACACTTGTTTTTAAAAGTTCAAGTAATTAATTAATTGATATACATCGTTTTGTCTGTATAACCTAATTTATTTATATCCTATTGTTTTTCTCAGTTTTGTGGAACTATTAAAACAGGATATATATGCGTTAGAAATCACTTACACAACAGCACAATAATTAATTTGAATATCGACAGAGCCATAGGGGAGAGTGAGTCCGAGCATTAGCAGAAAAATCATCCCCACAACTGTGTCCGCGGGGCGCATCCTCAGGCAGGAAACACGCATGCGTCAGTGACGGAGCCTCCCCTGATTTGACGAGCCCCTGGACCAACTGCGCGGCTCACTATATCGCAGGCTCTGCCGTGCCTGGCGCACCCTCAGCTGCACCTGCTCTCTCCATACAGCAGTCGGAACGCTGGGAGGGGCATTATTTAGCAGGGAGCTGTAGGAGGAGGAGGTATTTCCGTGACACCGACAGAAGCGTGTAGCCTCACATTCAGCTTCAGCACCACATTATTGAGGAAAGCATCCAGATTGAGGCATTTCCACTGTTCACCCTGGAATAATTCAAGAAGAGGGCTCTTTTTGTGGGAATACCGGCGTTTCACGTAGTTTACAACCGCGCAAGAGGGGTCATCTCCAACAGAGTAAGGTACGTAGGGAGTTGGATGCTGTGGTTTGTACACTGGCTGCTGGAAGCTAGCAGCCTGGTAGCTTCCTCCTGCTGCACCGAGTGTGCCGCTCTGCTGCTAGTGTTAGCTTAGGCGAGGTCCGGGTTTTTATTATCATGGTGGGAACGAAAGGTAGCGGGGAAAATACATGATACACAGAACACTTCACACCTTAAATGTTAGATTTGTTTGGCAGTAATTGTTCGCTGCTCTGGGCTTGTCTCGTCTGGCTAAATCTCGGCACCTGCTAATGTTCTGCGCATGTTGCTATCCAGGGAGCCAGTGCTGAAAGGCTGCCCCGACTCTCAGGGCGAGCTCTCGGGCAGAGGAGTGCTAGGTTGCTATGTTAGCACACTAGCCCAGCTAGCCCAACACTCGTGCGCGTAAAACTGTTCCGTCTTGTTTTTATTTCATCAGCAGTCAGCGCTTTAAGTCCAGTCATGTCAAGAGTCGTCTCTGCTGTCTTTAGAGCTCTTTGTCTACACATCTGCCTCCTTGTTCAATTGTTGTACCCACGCGCCTTTTGTAAACTTCAGATAGCCTACAAGTTAAAGTCATTATTGTTCCACGGTTTCTCTGGTCTCTCTCTCTCTTTTTTTTTTTAAGTTAAAGATAAGGACTCGCCTCACTGCAAGATATAAGGCCACTTTTTAGTCTTTAGTGTGCCCTACAGTTTACCGTGGCTATACTAGAAAACACTTCATGCTCATGTTCATTAACCGTAAGCATATATTTGAAACCTCGTAGTAATTCTCAGTTCATTATTTGCCACACTGTTGAAATAATTTATCAATATTTTTCCTTCATACTGCAGCTTGTAGTTATGTTATTGTTCTGCTCCTAAGTAAAATATTAAGTTTTCAATATGACAGTGTGTTTTCATTTCCAAACATTTCACAGACCTGTACCCCTTCAGATGTTTGGCTCCCAGCCATGTACCCCCCTACTCCTGTGTCTGTAACTACAGCACATATCAAATAAAATCTGTCAGTGAATTATTTCTCACCCCATTGAACTATATTAACAATCTACTAGCATTTTCAGTGCGCAACACAAAGATTTAGCCTCTAGAATGAAAAATTAGCAAACATTAATTTGCTGAAAACTAGATGGTGTGTATTTCTTGGCAATGCGAGAAGTCACCTCAAACTATTTGTTTTATATTCCAGTTTCAAAATGTAAGCAGGCTGTTTGCAAATCATGTTTTTAATTTTTTTGCATACTCCCTATATCTTTTTTGTGTACGTCACTTTGGAAACCAAACTATGAAAATTTTTTTTTATATTTTTAGTGAAGTCCTGTAGGCTTGTTTGTAAAGGCACGTTAGTCAGCTAAGTGCACTCTGCATTCAGCAGTGCAGTGCAGCAGGAGTCCCAAGCTTTTCTGACCCACTGTAGTTAGCAACACCACTTGAAACTGGATATGGAGTCCCAGCAGCTTCTGGGAGGGTCGCTCAGAGGCTGTATTTAGAATAAGAAGTTTTGATTGGCGTGGAGGCATGCCAAGTGTCAGCCATGCACATGGAGTGAGCGTCAGGCATGGCTCTGGGCAGTTTGTCAGTGTTGCTTCTCTCATGTTTACACTCTTTTTTTAAAAACAAAATGTTGTAGGGAAATCCTGTAGTTTTTGACATATTCAGAGATAAACAATTCATTCCAGTAACTAAAGTCTGCAAATACAGTTTTGTCTTGTTATTAGATACATGAGTTGGGGTTTGTTGTTGCCAAGGCACATTCTTCTCATTTTGCTGTGAAATAACACTCACATGTTAAAGTACTGTCTCACCATCTGCTTAATCCATCTTTTATGGAGAATATATTTGTCAGTATACAGTACATCCATACCAGATCTGTGTTGTTTGTTGTTAGTTCTCTATATTGTTATGAGTTGTCTCTTCCCATCTGCCGCTACTCCTACATCCCAACTTGTTTGAAATTATGTTTATAGGGCTGCTGTAACTATACACGTTACTTTATGTCTTTGAAGGCATTGTAGTTTTATTATACATTTTAAGGCATTTCCTGTTCATCTTAAAGCTGGGCAAGAACTGTTGAAATTGGTGCCAAAATGAAGGAGGCTGAATTGGGACAGAGGGGAAAAAGGTGAATGACACTGAGCTCACTGACCAAAGCCAGATTCAAACCTGGGTTGCTCAAGTACTCTATGTGGCATATGCTCTACCAGATGAGCCACCAAAGCTATTTTTAAGATGGCTTTATGTTACTGCATTATGGACTTTACTGTGAGTATGTCCTGACTGTATCCTTCCTTGTACTTCTTTTTAAAATTAGATTAAGCTCGCAGTGTGCTTAAAATCACCTGAACGTATGTGATTTTTTCACATACATTTTTCAGTTTCTCTTTCACCATAATTTATGTGTGAAAGTATGCAGTCAATAGCTGTCAGAGGTGCATTGTGTTGGCCGTCTCCAGGGAGAGGAAGCGATGTTGGCCGAACACCACGGAACCCCCCGTTGTTGATGCCGTAGCCATGGTACCCCCACTCAGTGAAAGACCATTACCTCTGCTGCAGTTCTGCTCAGGTTTTTCATTTCATTTAACTGGGATTAGAGTTAAGGTTTTAGAAGCAGTACAAATGAATCAATAGCTGTGGTGCTTTTGCCACAATAACTTTACAGCCTGAAACCTAGGATGTATTTTATCATCCCGAGTGGTAAAGAAATGCATTTACTTGACCACAAAACTACAGGATTTTGTTGTCCTTGTCCATCTTTATGTTTTCCTTGAGGTGCCTTATTGAATATCCCCCCACATCCATAACAATACATAACAATATGTATATTAGATACATTTTCTTTGCTTCAAGTCGGTCTCCATTGTGTCTCTTAGTGTTATATCCACCAGATGCTATGTGCAAATCCCAGTATGTTCCACTTTCTCCTATCTGTCTCGTGCGCCATTATCACTCACTGGACCAGAATGAAAAAAGCCTCTTTATTGTTGCGGGAGGGACAATAAAGTGTTGAAAGTATAGTGTCAGCAGCTGTTGGGTGCAGCGAGGAGGAGTGGGGTGATTGTCTTAATCGTTCTTTTTTTTCCTTTTTTTTTAAAAGTCTACTCATAACCACATTAAGTATAACCAGCAAAAAGGTAGTGCACAAGATGGCACAATTTACCATATAGAAGTGTATTCTGCCATCCATCCTTTTTTGTTAGTGGGTGTGCTTAAATAACATTAACTGTATGTGAGAAACTACTCACAAAAGGCTCAGTGGACAATAACTGTCATGTTTCCAGTTGTCATAAGGTGGTTAAAATTTTAAGATATTTTCAGACTACTTAAAAATAAACTACATGATGTTTTCTTTTATTGCAGGAAACCAGTGTAATTATCCAATAGAATATTTTTAAAAGAATCAATCTGCTTTGTTATTAAGAACTTTAACAGGCTGGCGCACCAATACGGGTCACTCCCATTGGCTGCTGAATTAGAGAAATGGTGGTAAAAAGAAAAAAAATGGGCTTAAATATTACCAAGGCAAGATGTGAAGCTTAACAAAATGGAGATACGGTACTTGCTAGCTTATGTAAGTCTAAATCTAAAATGCTAGAAGTTTAAGGTATGCTCCAAACTTCAGTTGATGTCATGTACTCATATTTTGAGTTGACAAATTTTAATAAAATAAAAGCCAGAACGATAGCTATACTGTTGTTGTGGGTGAGTGGTTGTGATGGAAATGCTAGGTAACAGATTTTGGCGTGTCAATAAAAATCGGGGTAGATAAAAGTTAGAGCTTAAAACATAAAAAAGACTTTCCATAGACATTTTGGCCCAAAAGTCTGACTAAAAGTGTTTATTCATGGTAGCCTACACGCTAGACTGGAAGTTTAACTTCATAAAAGGTCAGCAAGGAAGAGCTGCATTTTTTGTATTCTGTCAAAGCACAAAATTTGACAATTTGCTATTTTTCAAAGAGCTGAATAATCCTGCACTTTTCATTGCAAATGCATTATATTATAGAATCTTCAAGGGCATGAACTAATTTCTACCTTCTGTGCACTCAAAATAACTGCAAATTCAATTAAATACAATTAGACTAATAAAAAAGTTGTTCCTTGATAAAAACTTGAAACAATTTGAAACTGAAGAGTGATTGATATTCCAATTAAATAATTCTCTGTCATCTAATTGAAATATTGTAGAAGGGACATCATGAAGATACGCCTCCAAAAAATGACACAGTTGGCTGTCACAGTTTCTTTGGAGAAAAATATTGATTTAGACTACAAAGAATTGTTAGTACAGTTGTCACTGTCTGGTCTAACATATTATTGTCCAATTTAAACAAAGAGCATAGCAGCTACCACCAGATTTTAGAGGCACAAACCATGAATACTCCTTTTCAGTGGCTTCATTATGGTAATAGTCAAAGTATTTAGGCTGTCCATAGGCTTGCACAAAAACAACTTTCACACAGTTTCACACACAAAGAGGAACATACTATTAATTTTGGCTAAATAACAGTTCATTAAGTTAGCTTGTGTGCCTTTAGACGTGGACGGCATGCAGTTAGTTTATGGATTTAGCATGTCAGTAGCTGAGTCATATTTTTGCTTACAGTGGCCTTACCTCACCATTACTGGAAAGTGTTCTTTGTGCTTTGGTAGTGCACAGTGCCAAGCTGATTTTTTTTTAATTGATCAGTGCTTTGCTAGATAGCATTCACTTGTGAGCATAGTTGTTTACTTCCCAGTCCCATCATCCCACCCCCGCCACAGGCTACATCTGGGGCCAGGATGGGCCCAAATTGTTGGCCCAGCTCCTCCCCCACACTGTCTGCTCCGTCTTGCTGCATTAACTTTTCTATTGTTAGGTGAAGCTTTTCTTCACTCCTCAAACAGAAAATCTATATGCTGACCAGAGGCAATTCTAGCAGCTGACAATGTGGCTTAGCTCAGTGGACATATTCATAATGGATTATTTTTACATTTCATAACATAAGTGCACCTATTTAATTAGATAGATTATATACAAAGGGCTCTTTTTAAAATTAAGTTTCAGTATACACAGGTAGTATATTTGAATGTGGTTTTGTCTGAATGCACATTATAGAATATTGAAAGTTTATCATTTGTGCTATTGAGCTGTTACATCTGCCTTAGTGGTTATGATTTTTACCTGTGTTGGTTTATCAGTCTTTTAGGAATATAACAGTAATAGTTGGATTTTGACACCTCTAGAAAGGTCAGTGGGCCAAGGAAGAAAATATTTGTTTTTTGGTATGGATTCTGAACACCATTGGGATCTGGGAACCTTTTAAGAATATGGTTGCAATTAAGAGATTTCCCAGCTGTCTCAGAGACAGTGCAGGCATATGGGGTTCGTAATGGGACACATAAAGACATTTTGGTGTAAATCAGGATCACCATCACAGAGCAAATACACCTGAAGTCTGAGTCCAGGGCATTATATTTTTACTGGGGTGTAACGATACACTTAAATCACAGGTGAGCTTGATTCAGTTTCAGAGGCTTTGGTTTGGTACATTTTTAAAATGTCTTTATTATAAAAGCTAAGATTTACTCAATAAATTATTACTTAATAAATGTTACTTAAATGCTGTCTGTCTGCACTACACTGCCTTTAATTTGTTGTAGTAGTACGTGACGTGTTGCCTGTAAAATACCTGTTATCCATGGGAAGAATAACAGCACACCACTCCCGAATTATCCACTTGTCTTTGCCTGTATTTTTTTATTTATTTTTTTTGTCAGGGAAGCCAAAATGTTCCCATGCAGGAGAGTGTAGTGATGTGGGAGGGTCATCAAGCTCTAGCCTTGCGTTAACATTACCTCCAGTCATGTGCTGTCTGCGGCTGTGTGGAAAGTTGCACGTGCAAATTTGTTTTGCCGCGCAAAAGACCAGGGTAAATTATTACATTTATTTATTAAATTGTATTGAGTTGGTACACAATTGGGCTGAACTAAACGGGCTGTACCAAAATGATACACTAACACTATGTGTTCTGGTACAACTCTAATTTTTACTAGGGAAATAGGTTCATTGCTTTGGAGGTGGTCTCTCAGGGCTTTGAGTGCTTTCAGTTTGAGGTTGTGGCTGTGTGAGAAATGTCCAAATGGTTCTGCAGCTGATTTTAATAACTAGGGAAACAAAACTCTTACTTATGTTTCTTTGTATTTATTTCACAAACTGGCAATTTGACTTATCCAAGACCTAAGTAAACATAATATTTGACTTCTGAGGACATATTCTGGGACAGAACTGTTAATGAGACTGCTGCCCCTTTCATCCTCCAGAGCTGCAGATCATTTTCCCCACAACCCCTAAGTCTGTTGTAGGATTATAATCCTGCGTTCAACTTTGGGATTGACCCACTTCCACTGGACTAATGTCAGGGCCAGTCCCACTGCATTAGACTTGGGTTAATCCCACGACAAGTTCTCAGCATGACTAATGCTTGCAACCAACAGTTGTTTAGTCCTTTATCAATATGCCACATAATCATATAGCAGAGCTTTATATTTGTACAGCAAGTGGAGTGATTTTGTCAAACTTCTTTGTGCTCCATTGTCAGAAAACACCACACTCTTGTCATATTTGACATTTGTATAAAAGAGTGTGGTATGTTTATAGTAAGGCTGTGATCATGAGGCTTTAACAAATGGTGAAACAGACTGTGGATGTCTGTCAAATGAAAGCTTGCATTGTGCACAGTGTTTAAAGCTGGTTCAGAGAGGGGCACAAAGTTAGGTCAGATGACACTCATTGTCCCATTCACTGCACTGACAGACTAATAAAAGCATTATTAACTCATCACTCCATCTCTGTGGAATCACAAATCTCCTGGGCCGAGTTACACACTTTTCAGCTGACATTTACTCAACTCCAGCTTTCACATCAAACTGCTGTGTTTACTCTTATGTTACTTTAGTTCCAGCCCTTTTCACAGTTGATAAAATCTGGTAACAAGACAGATTGGCTGCTTGTTGGAACCTCTGCTCTCTGTTCAGAAGTTTCTATCCAATCTCTGTTTGGTGTTCTTAGAGCCTGTGGCTTAAGTGTTTAGATTTGCAGTGTTTGCATTATGTTCTTAAATAGGAACTCCCAAGAAAAGATGACTAGTGTGAGAAATTCTCAGGTTGTGCTCCACTTTGATCATCCTATTTTGGCTGATGTGTGAGCTCAGCTCTGGGGAGCAGCGATATGACGAGCTGAGCCCCAACTTGTGCTTTCAGAGACACCCTCAGCGCTTTAGTGTGTACTGTGTGTGCTTAACTCTGCTTTAAATCTGGGCCAATGCAGTGTCGGCATATTAACTTTCTATAATGGCAAATGACAGGGAAAGTTACCAGTCGCACTGATGCCCATTTTATCAACAAAACGTTCAGAGACAGAAATTATATCTAAAGCAAACAATTTCTTTGGAGTTAGCAATACTGAACTTTAAGATGACACGAACTTATTACTCAGTGTTGTCTAGTCATTTTCTGTTGTGTACAAAATGCTAGAATATACTGCTTTGTATCTTAATAGACTTCCGAAACTTCAAAAAACAGTGTGTAAAAGAGAAGTAGTTTGCAGTAAAGAAAATGCAGTCCCTTTGGAGAAGCCCTATAGTTTGATTAGCCAATATAATTTAACACAAATAACACTCATTCACAGTCAACACCTGGCCCAGTCAGGTAATTACATTTGTTAGGAGTTGTCTCACCGCTCTATGATCAGCATTATTTCCACTAAGAGCTGACTGAGGCAGAAGCACAGGTAATAATATTGTTTAATGGCCAATAAAAAACAAACCGTATCAAGAAGAACCTACACTAGGTGACAAATGAACTGACTTATTGGCGGTGGCAGCTTGTAGCAGCCGCACTCCAGATGCCATCCTTCCCGCATTGCTCCATAACCAGCAACCCAGAAAGAAAGCTGTCATTCAGGAAGGAGGATGGTGCTGTTCTGGTAAATGAAGACAGAAATGACAAAATGAGTGTACAATAAAGATGTATAGCTATCATATTTCACACTTTTAGCACCGACTTTTACTCACTATATAAAAGAAATGCAGCCTCAGAGTGAAAGGTAGGTTGCTTATAATGACAATAAAAACAGCTGAAAAGGTGCTTATTAATGAAAGGGTGTGCAGTGTGAGAGAGCTGTATTTAAAGATGCTATATATTTCTATATTTCATAAAAACATCTCCACTTACCCACGCCTCCCAGGATTTGAAACTCACATTAGCACTCGCTTGCTTTTACAGTGGCAAAAAAGTAATGGCTGGATTTTTATGAAAATTTGGGGAAAAGTCAGTAATGGGCCCTGGATGTTTTACAGGTTTCTTTATAGAGACAGGGATTTCCCATCTGCCACATATACAACTGGATAACTACTTTTTGTGCTGACAGTTGTGAGATATACTGTAGGCTTGGCTTTGTGGCTCAATAGATAGAGGATTTACCCCTGAACTACAAGATCCTCTGTTCTCAACGTAACCAATATGTGATGTTTTATACAAGACTAAAAATAATAATAAAAACAGTCAGCTTATTAATGTTGTAATTTTTTTTAACTAGGTTATTTACACTAATGACACAAGTTGACAAATAAATACTGCACATAAGGCACTGTTTAAAGGTAACTTAGTTGATAGTTGTAGAGAGGTTTTGTGTCTTGAGTTAGAATATTTTTCTTTAAAAATATCTAGTAGAAGGTATATCATATCAAGATCTTAGCAACTTAGAACATATAAAAAATGTTTTGCTCAAAAGCTTTAAATTAATCCATAGCTCAAGTAAGAGGTCAAATGCTTGTGTGAAAGCTAGGTTAGTGATTTTGTTTCTAAAATTTATCCCACTCTAGCAGATGGCCTATTTTCTACCCTGCACATTGTGTTATTCTAAATCTTCTGAAACAGTGCCATCCTACCCCGTAAAGCTGATCCTGGGGCATAGAAAGCAGGCCACCAAATACAGAAAATATCTCAAATGCAACACGTTTATTAGAATACATTAATATAACAGTGATCATTTGAGTTTACATGTGCTGGTATTAGTTTATGAGTTCCATCAGCATGTTTATTTGTGTGAAGGGTTGCTGTGTTGGCACATAGATGACAAACATTAAACCACCACCAGCATGCTGCATTGTAACACCTCGCAGAGCGCCTGCTGGTCTGTTGTGCCAGGTGTTTGTATTGTCACCCTCTGTGTGTAGTAGAGGGGACCTCTGGCCCAGATCTGTCATTCTTTTCTCATTCTTTATTCCCTTCTGCCTCATTGACATTGGCAGTGGAGTGTACCATTCCCAGCTGGTCCATTCTGAAATTGCTTACTGTACAAGCATCTGCCCAGTTACAACAGACTGCTATCCAAATGCTAACTGCGAGGTTTTCAGCTTCACCCAAAATAACCCCTTTGAGCTAAATAGCTTGAGAGACCTCTATGAAAAAATATTTAATTGTCCTAAAATCCAATGCAATGCTGTTGTGTTCATGTAAATAACAGCAACTCTTTTGTACAGTATATAAGACATAGAGATATTCTTCTTCTAACTTCCTCTTTTTATTTTATCAACAGACACCATGACGGCCGCCACTTCTCCCATTCTGTTAAAATGGGACCCAAAGAGTCTGGAAATACGTACCCTAACAGTAGAGCGGCTGCTTGAGCCCCTGGTCACACAGGTAAGACCATAACTCTCAGTCAAATGTAATTGTACTTTTTAGTTTTAGTAAAACACAGGCTAACAATTTCATTTATATAATGCCAACTTGCCACTACAGAGGAAAAAATATTTCTCTGTTATTCCTGTGGAGGTTGTTTTTGCCATTTTGTATTAAAAAATATATGGTCTCTCTACTTTGTGATTGATTGCGAACATTGAATATTGCCATCATCAAAGTGACAAGTGCTAGGCAATGACCTAATGTTAGGAGAATGAGGGGATGATGAGCTATTAATTTTTACATGTACACTATAATTAGTTACTATCTAAAGCCAGGCTTCACGCCATAAAACTAATTATGTTACTGACAAGTCACAACAGTTTAAAAAGTGATGTCCTCCCAACATGACAGCTACTGTGTATATATATATATATATATATATATATATATATATATATATATATATATATATATATATATATATATATATATCATTTTTTTTTTTTTTTTCCCGGACTCTAAGAGTTGTGTTGATGTGCAGATGTTGTTCTGTGTTTTACATTCTGAACTACATTTAACAAAGCAACTGCACTTTCTTGAAACTAATTTAAAATGAGTGAGTGGTCTATTTCTTGATGCATTTTTCACAAAGATCTATAACTCTATATAAGCTTAGACTGCTCCCTACAATCTAATTGTTATCTTTGTGCTGTTGATGGATATTTAAGTTAAAATGATCTATAGTCTAGCCTGTGAAATACTCCACAGCTTAGGTGATGCCAGCAAAAATGTGCTCACTACACACATTTGGGAATAAGCAGGAGGCAACTAAGGTAGTTCATCTCCTGCAAAATTACATTCAAAGTGTGAAACATTTTGAGATATAAACAAGAATCTGACTGGCTTCTGAGATTCTGTCAATTTGGATGATTTAGTGAACTTGGGTGAGTGAAAGTTTGCTTCGGGGGGACAAAACAAAAAACAAAGAAAAAAAAAATGCTCAGCCTGACATTGCTACAGATAGAAGACTCATTTATCATGTCCACTGCCAGTGTACACTTTACATGGCAGCCCCATAGCTAATAGGACTGTGCAAGTATTGTTAATAAAGAAACAATGCTTCACATATAGTAAACACTACTGTAGCCAAGAGCATAAATATGATATTACATGTTGTGTAAAAGACAAAATGTGTAACAATATATTACACTCACAAAAATTTGGATTACACAAGCTTCGTTTCATTTAGGTTTTTAGATTGGAAATAGGCATCATAGGCATCTTGTGTGTTTTGGGATTGTATAGGACCTAGAATTTGTAGGGCTAGGCATGACATTGCTGACTAGAAGCAGGTTTCCGTGCTGTCAAACCTAACTATTTTTCTGCTTATTTTTAATCTCGTAAATACAAACTGCTCAGTGGCTTGTGTGTTTTAGGTCTAGGCTTCACTTGCTTTTTCATATTCCAATTTACAAATTTCAAGCTTAACTTTCCCTGTTGCTTAGACTTAATTTATTATGTTTTCACTGAGAAAATTATACAATAGTAAATATTGTTCTTTAAATACAGCAACATGAACTGAAGTGAGTATAAATCCAGAGTTATTACAAGGGTGCTTTCAGAAAGTAGCTCAAATTTATGGTATTAGCAATTTCTGTCTTGAGTAAACTTCTTTTCGTATTAACATGTTTGCAAGACAGGAAGACAGCATTCCTCTCTTTTACTCTGGGAGAACATTTTGTGTAAATGTGTAAATGTTGTGGGTAAAGAGAAATATCTTTTTCACGTTATCAGGGATTATCTTTGTGAAGATGTTATTTAGAGACAGTATTGTAAATTGTATACACAAGCTAAAATGTCGTAATTTGATAATGTTAAAATTGGTCTGTTTAAAGCTACTGCACACCACTGTATACTGCCCACTTGTGGTGCAGTTACAGTAATGCCAAGTTAAATAGGTCTTAAGTTGCATATAATGATGCACTTCATTTGAATCCTATTGAAGGTCCCTTGGTGGACGAGTGCCAGTCAGCTCTTTGAGCAGAATGCTGTGCCCACCTTACACGTCATTAGAAATTTTATAAATGTGATGTAAATTTATTATGCCATTGGAGGACTCTAAAAATGAAATTATTGCAGTTTTAGTACAGCCTAAGGAGAGCAGTGTGTGGTACAACTCTGGAGGCACTGGAGAAAGTGCTTGTATGGACTGTCTAATTTATACTCTTTTCCCTGTTGTTGTTGTTTCTATCTTATACATTTTTATGGACCAATTGTGAGTGTGAAGGAAAGACTGACTGATCGATAGTTGTACAATGTTACTACATAAACAGCGATAGAAATTTAAATCTTAGACAGTGAAAATATGACAGGAGCATTTGGGAAAGGTGGATTTTCTGTCTAATCTCTCTGGCCTTATTCTGCCTGTTGGATACACTTTCAACCACTGGGAGCTTTTGGTCGTTGATATGAGTTGAGTGTCTCCAAGTTCTGTAGAGCCTCAGTTGAACACTTCATTTAGCTTTTTAAAGAGAGCCATCAAACCTTCCTGTGCTTTTAGGGGGCTGTGATCCCCTGCTGCCTTTGACATTGCAACATGAATTCAGCCCTTGTGGGTACTTCTGCTGGAGTTTAGCCCTGGTCCTTTTTAGATATCTTTTCTCAGTGTAAAATAGATTATTATTGGTAGTTATGTTTTTGCCTGGCTTTTGTATGTTACAGATGTTTTTTGGTGACAATCAGTTAAGTCCCAAGCCAAGGAAGAAATGGTTTGTTTTTGGTGTAGATCTGGAACACCATCACAACTCTGTACCATTGGAAGATATCCCAGCTGCTACAAAGAGCCTAACTCCAGCCACAAGGGGTCAGTAAAGGAAAAACGTGTTTAGTCTTTGACATGAATCCCAGTTAACATCTGGATCAAGGTGTTTTATCGAATTGTTTTCTGTTGTAAGTAAGGGTGCTCCAATCGATCGGCCGCCGATCATGATCGGCCGATCATGGCTAAAAATAGAGTGATCGGTGATCGGTAAAATGGGCAGATCAGAAGGGCCGATCAAATTACAATAAACACGAGAGGCTCTCACATTTACTGTCCTGCAACTCCGGTTTGATTAAACAGCAGTAGCGTTATTTTAGCAGTGTTTTTAAGTTAAGCCCTGGTTATAACTAACACAAACCTGCCCTGGAGGCGCTGCTTTGTGTCCCCGCTGTGTCCCCGCCTGCTTTAGGAGCGCACGGGACAGAACCGAGGCACAGCAGTGCGTGTATTTGCAAACACCAACGTAAATAGAGCTACAGCTAACCCGCTAACAGTTACGTTAAAAGGATTAAGAAAGTTCAGAGTCTGCCTGTGTCTTGTTGCGTGGAGAAAACTGTGCGTTTTGTGGCTTAAACTGCACCAAATGGCTGCTAATGGAAAGAGAAAGTAAAAAGGCAGCCCATGTGTCCGTGTGTCTGAGAGGAGCACCTTTCATCGTTGTCTTCTCTGCTCTCTTTGCACATTTTCTTCATTCAGACGTTGTCAAAACTGGCAGCAGGAGCTGTCTGCTCTTTAGTCCACTGTGTTTCAACCTGGTTTGGCTGCGCGTTACGCGGACACAGGCGCTGCACCCGCGGACTCGCATTAAAGGAACCAATTAAGAACAGCTGATTTTTACATCAGCGGAGCATTCAAACAAAGCCACCGACACTGGGCACACATTAAAGACCAATAATGCAACAAAACCTCTTCTAAAACAAAAATAAGTAGAATTTTGTTGTTCTTTTATATTTACAAAGGCTACAATATTTTTCAAATGGAACTAATAATAGCCTGCATACAATACATTACTACATTGAAGACCACGTGATCGGTATCGGCCATGATCGGTATCGGCCGATCACAGCAGAGGCTGATCGGTGATCGGCCTCAAAAACCCTGATCGGAGCACCCTTAGTTGTAAGGTAAGGGTTTTGTGGCTTAAAATCAACATCTGTTCCCAAATACTTCAGGGCGCTTAGGTTCAGCTCTTTGTCTGTGCGCCGAGCTCTGGTTGGTACCTGACACACTTCCACAGAGTCTCCAGTCATGGGGCTTAACATAAATGCTGGGAGACTATGGCAGCATGAGGATTAAGACTTCATGCTGCATCACTGTCATAATCCATTAAACCAGTGGAAAAGAGGGAAGCCTGGTCCTCAAAAGACACTTTTTGGAGGAAAGAAGAATACTACACAGCTCCAGTTGTCCAATGAAATCTCAAAAAGGACTGTCCTCGAGTTTGTGTAATTTTGGATGTTAGTGTGATAGAAAGAAGCACTTAAAGTTAAGGTGGATGACATTTGTTGTATCTCACTACTTTGAAACTGACACTAATGACCGAATGTGTTTTTATGTTTTTATTGCGACACATGCTCCTAGGGGTGTACTGTAATTTGAAATAATAGCCTTGAAGAATGGGGACAATTCTTAAGACCAATGCAGTATAGGTTTTGGTTTATGAGGCAAATTTTTATTTTCACTTTTGAAGACTAAGTACAAAAAAAGTTGAGGGTTTGGAGGTGATGCTATCATTGTAACGAGTTTGGGTGACAGTGTTTCAGAGAGGCTTTGAACTTTGTGTGAAGCAGTGGTGTTCAGAGGCAGTCTGGAAACCCTGCTTTTTGCCATTCCTCATCAGATGCCTGCCATTGTGCACAGACTGCACCATGGCGTTATAAGCTGCTAGAAAAACATATTGGACAGATGTAAAGAAGTGTTCCAATATGACAACTAAGAAGATTCATTAATTTTGTTCAGAATTGATGGCATGTGTGTGTTTTTTGTTTAAACATTAGTAAACGGATTGGTATTGTTGAGTGAGTTTTCAAAGTGTTAAATGCTCATGTATCTTTGTGTGAATGTCTACCATATGCCGCATGCATCACTGTATGATGAGATGGGCTATTGACCTACTGTCACTCTCTGAGACCTTTTCATAATGAGAACCAGTTCCATGGCAGACATTCACCAACTCTTTTTTTAAAGCCCTGACCTGTAGGTGCCAAGAGGTAGTAGTACTGTATTTTTACATAGCGCTATGATTAGCATGACAGGCATGTCATTATGCAGAGTGGCCTCTGTTATCTGCGGTCCTCTCATTACAGCTCTAGTGCTTAAGGGTCAGCCCTGGATGTGGTGAAGCGCACTTTCATCTGTCTTCGGGCTGTTTTCTCTGACACCTTGCTTTGTCAGCATATGGCTCACCCCAGGGCTCTGAACAGCAACCATGTACAGCTGCCGCTTATCTGCAGCCTCTCTGCTCCCTCTACACTAAATGCACTGCATCATTTCACAAGTACATATTAAAGAAAGATAGCTCAACTTTAAGGGTTGTTTTGTGGACATTGCATCAGCTTTTACTTGGTCCATTTTTACACAATAACCAATGAGTCATGCATAAACTTTTCAAGCTTTTGGAAGTGTGTGGATGGATGACTTGTCACTTTAAATTTGGGCTACAGCGATTTGCTGGAAAAAAATGCATGTTTCGAATTCCCCAATGCTTACAAAGCAGAGAATTGGGCAGTGGCCTTGGTCTGCTATTTTAAAAAAGACCTCCTCAGGTGGTTGAGTCTAAGCTCAGCATCTATGGCTACAATGTAGATTAAAAAGTTTATTTTTCTACCAGTAAATCATTTTTAGGTACACCTGTTCTAATGCTTCTAAAGGCGCTATTCCACTGGATGGTATGGCACGGGTTGTGTGAGTACAGGATGATTTGGTACAGGTAGCCCCATAATCTGGCGTCTGTTATGCAAATACTGATGTCACACAAGCACAATAAAAGTTGTGTTAATAAATGAGATAAAAACGTGTTTGAAGCGGACTTTTATAACATAAAGGTTGTGCCAATACTAAGCAGCATGTGCTCATACTGGCTTGAAAACAGTACTGCAGTCAAAATCAAAACAGTGGTCTGTGGGTTGCCGATCTTTCCACTTTTCTGATTGGACGATCGGCAATGCAGTAAAAACGTAAACAAAAACAACTTGGCCATTATGTAAAAACAAATTTTAACTGTTAAGAACTTAACTGTTCCATTGTTATCAATCAAACAAAAACTTGATTTAAACATGTTTGCATCATATCTTGGGACACATGTGGGTATTTTTTTATGAAATATAAAAAAAATATATACTGCTCATAGCACCTTTAATTAAAAAGACAAGAATAAATCTTATCCTAATAAACCCATCCTCCTATGAGACTGGAGGTAAAGCTGTTGCTACAGTAACCAGGAGACTACTTACGGTTTACCGCCAGCTTTCTGTGCATTAAATCAACTTCTCTGTGTCAACAACTTTAACACATTTTAACAACTGACTAATGCCAAACTGGAAACACGCTAGTTTTATTTTTCAAAAAAGTCAGCACAACATTTCGCTCGTCCTCTATTGGAATACAGCTATTTATCACAAGGAAAAGTATGCATTAGATTAAAAATACAATTTTTCCTTAACAAAACCTACTTTTAACCCTAACTCTTTGTTATTTTTCTTCTTTGGGTTATTGTTTTTGCCGGAGTGTGGATTCTCTCTCGTCCATACTACTCACAGCAGTGCATAACTCCACCTTTTCCAAAGTGGAACCAGAGTTGGACCCCCTTGCTGAGGGGCGCCTTAAAGTAGCACTGTTTGTTACGCTTTCTGGGGCCGCTTCAGACCCCTTTGGGAAGTGGAAACACCCCCAAACAGGCCGGACCTGCGCTGTATCGCCCCAGTGGAAAAGTGCCTTAAATACAAACATCTAATCAGCCAATCACACAGCAGATGCTCAGTGCAAGTTGTCCTGAGACATGTTGAAGACAAACCTACTGAAGAACATCAGAATGGAGAGGAAAGGGAATTTAAGTGTCTTTGCAAACTTTTGTTATAATGAGTTGTTATTTGAGTTAATGTTGCTTTTCTGTCCCCTGGAACCTGTCTGTCCATTCTCCTCTGGCCTCTAGCATCAACAAGGTATTTTCATCACAGAACTGCTGCTCCCTGAATATTTTCTCTTTATGGGTCCATTTTTATGTAATCCTAGTAGATCAGCACTTTCTGAAATACATCTCTTTTCTTCTCCACACTGATGATCAGTTTAAACTTCTCAAGTGTACCTAATAATGTGGCCAGTGGGTGTACTGTATTTTGTTGGTCTGTGACTAATCATGGCATGAAACCTGTGACATAATACTATAGTCTGTGCTGATGCAGAACAGATCTAGTGATAAAATAGTGTTTAATGCTTGTTTGGGATCTTCAAAGGGCTTTTTAAATTGGCCAATAGGGGTCTAGCCTCCCCTGTTGCGCTCAGTGTGTGAAGGAGTGTGCCATGAGGAAGAGGATGAAAGGGAGAGACAGAGACAGATAATCTGACTTTCAGATTGTCTGCACATTTAGCTGTGAGCTACCTCTGCAGTGACGCAACCAAAAATATCTAACTTTACTGACTGACCTTAAATGTCAATATGTTTTTTTTTATTCTATACTCTCTGTACAGCATTTTCATCTACAAACAGCATTTCATTTACTGCATTTTTACAGAAGAGAAACAAAACAAAAGCAGACTATTTGCATGAATAATTGAATGCACAAGCTCTGTACACTACCTTGCTCTTGCACAGTGTTTCTTGGGTTTTATTTCTCTAACTTTATTTCACCTCCATTTATTATAGTCTGATGTAGTGCAGAGAGATGATGTACTGTATCTATCCAAATATTTTCTATGGAGGCCTGTAGTGCTGATTTGGGCTAATTCAGCACAAAATTGCATCATTCTGTTCATGTTGTGAATATTTTACTACTGCTTAAAATGAACAATATTACTTATAAAGTCCAAGTTAATATTAATCAGTGATGATGATAGTCACATTTACTCCTGTCTTTTCTACACTTCAAAAATATCCTTGCCTGGTTTGTCACCCCTGTGCTCATGCAATCTAAATCTTCCTTGAAGTTTCCTTCTTCACCTAATTGAAATCCTGCCAGATTAATCTTAAAGGTCCTATATTATCCTTTTTTCTGGCTTTTTGAAATTGTTCTAGACACCTTAATTTAGGCTATATGTATGAAAAATATCTTTTTTTGGGGAACTGTTACTTTCAATTTCCAGAGAACCCTTGCATTAGGTCTGCTGCCCCGTCCTGGCAATGGCTATTTACCTATGGCTATTTACCACAGTTATTAGCAACATGGCGCTAACTAGGGCTGTAGTCGACCAAAGAAAGCATTAGTCGACCGAAGGTATGCCCAGTACAGTGATTAGTTGACTGAAATCGACCAAAGGATATCTGGAGGGGCTAGAGTCTTATACAAACACTGGTTTCACATTAATTATGTGATAAAACATTTAAGCCTCAGGCCCTCCTCGCACCCAATTAAGGCTTTTCAAACGTATTCTTTGCTCTCATTTTGGCATTTCTTATGCTAGCGTTATGATATTTGACAAAGATGTTCTTGAATAAATGAATTTTAGAATTTCAGCATCACAACTGAAACAAATAAAATGAAAATCCTACTGTTTGCACAAAAAACACACATTCTTCCTCTTAACGCTCTTTTTGGTCCCATTGACTTACATTAAAACCACTTCTTTTCACTCTGCTGCCATTGCAACACAGAAATGTTAAATCATGTTAATTCCTCTGTAATCCTGTAACCCAGAGGCTAAAAAATACACAAACAAAACAAATCACCGCAAGATCCACCATTTTCTCATTGCATTGTAGGAAAATAATTCCTTTATAATTCCCATTAGATAACAGTGACTGTAGACCAGACTGTAAGAGGAAGAACATGATTTTTTTTAAAGGAGGGGCTGAGAACTAGATGTCTGGAAAATACTGTATAATATTATCTAACAATCATTTATGTTATCTTAAAGAAAAAGAAAAGTTCTAAAGTAATTAAAGAAACTAGCTTTTTTGATGCAGAGAGTTCATTCAGCTAATCGACCAATAGAAATTTAGTCGGCCAAGACCTCACTGACCTATTAATCAACTAAGCGACGAGAAGCTGTCAGCCCTAGCGCTAACAGATAGATAAATTAGTTGACTGCTTTGTAGTAGTGGCAATTTAAGTACTGAAATTATTAGAATGACTCTGGAAAGGGCTTTAGAAACACACAGGAGCACTTTGTGGTCTGATGAGCTTTTACAGATTTACTCAAACATGCGTGAAAAACAAAATACTACTCACTCCAAGTACGTTTTTAGGAGGAAACAACATCATAACATGGTTAAAAGCTCAGAAAAGTCAATTTAGCAGAATAAGGGACCTTTAAGGTTTTCTCTACAATGGTACAGGTTTTATGCTGTCTTTCTCTGGTTAGTTTTATGTCTATCCTATTGCATCAAAGTGCAGTTTATTCTTCTGCCCACATGGTTGGTTGTATGTCTATGCAGTTGTACATAGAGGCAGTTTATTTTGTCTTTTTGGTTCTATCCCTGAATTTGATCTGGAATTCATAGACCAAACACATATTTATTGACTGACAAGGTGACAAATGCCCATCATCTGTGAAGTGCTAACCTTCACATTGTTGTTCAGATTTACAGTCTTGATGTAACGTAGGGAGATTCTTTGTTTCCATTTTCTGAGCTGATGTCAGAAACCAATCCGTGACCTTCCCATAGACTTGAGGATGGGATTTGAAAATGCTTTTATGTGTTTGTCTTTGAAGTGTGCATCAATTTAGATGGCAGAAACTCCACTGTTTGTTGTGAGCGTTGCAGGAAAAACCTCATGGCATGTTATGCAAAAAATAAACTAAAGTCAAATAAGGACTCATTTGGATATTTACAGAAGAAATGTGGTTTTAAGAAGGTTATCTTTGCAAATGCAGGTGGGAAAATTTAATGCTGCCATTTTCCAATTTGTCACTGCAACTCTCAATTTTACAGCCCACTCTGCTTTTTTGTTTTTCATATAATTCTTATTATAAATCCCCCAGGACTAATAACGGTCTCCTTTTTCACATAAACATGATGAATGGTATTGTGAAGTAGTTCCTGGCATCTTAACAAATTGGATTTATATTTTTTGCACCTTTTGTCTTAAGCATCCTCATTTCTCCTTGGAGAATGCAATATGCTGCAGTAGATAGTTTGGCGCCAACTGTTTGTCGGATGCTTTTGTTAATGTGCTTAGAATAGTAATTAAAACCCCATGCAGTTTTGGTGTAGAATATTGTTGTTCGGATGCTTATGTGCCAAACAATTAATGTCAGCATATCTGTAAATATTACCTTTTTTTTGTTTTATTTTATTTAAGAAGTAATCTAAGAATCACTAAAGTTAGACTCATGACTTGAAGACATGAGAAACAGCATATCAAGTGTTAAAAACATTTTACCATTCCATGCAAAATAATAGCTTATGTTAAGTCAATATTTTTATGTTTTTTTTTTTTTTTTGCCTGATAGTGTCAGTATCCATTTTAATTATATAAAATGGACACCACTGCTTTAAGAAGTCCTGTAAACTGCACTAGTGGTGCAGACACTGTACACGTGTCTGTATTCACATATTTTGGAGTCAGTGTGCTGTGTGGCTGCAAGAGGCTCACACTCCACTGCTCTGCTCATCCACCATATCCACACCAGAGCCAGCCAGTGCAGCGCATATCAAACTGCACTGTCAGGAGCTGTGTGATGTTTGACTTATCACATGTCAGTGCTGGTGGATATATCTTTTACTAATGTTTAACTATTCAGAGTATCCATGCAGCATGGGAACTGGACAGGACATTGAATGGATACACAGAGTTGCATGGATTTACTACTGTCCACTTTGGTGCTCTGGAGAGGAAAGGCCACATGACATTTAATATTATTAATCAGTAATAAAATTGGAGAGCAAAGCATTACTACTATGTTTGAAAGGAAGTTTAGTCTCACCAGTGCTGCAGCGCAGTCATTTACTCACTGTATGTATTCACACTGAAATATTTCTATATCATTGCATTACAATGACTTCCTTTGTTTCTAAATGTTTAGAATGAGGTAATGTTTCAACAAGCACAAGTTTTGCCTATGGCACCAACAGAGCCAGAGTTTTGGCTGAACCAATGACATAACCGGCTTTATGGAAATAAAGCTATAGTGGTGCTAAAGCACACAATAAATGGCCTTGCCGTGGGCCAATTACTGGCTGGTGGAAAAGGGCAAGCCAGCTTTCATAGCCTTAGAATTAGTTTACTTGTGTACAGTCTTAGACCACATTTTGATGCAAAACTAGGCAAGTGTCACTGCAGCCCATATGCTTTTCTTTTTACTCATTCCTCCGGAGATGCACCAAATGAATCTGTCTGGTTGCCTTTGACTTTTGGTTACCATAAGTATTGTGGATGTCAGACATTTTGTCTTAATTCATGTCTTAATTTTTCTTTATTAGAGTTTAGAGTTCAGCTTGAATGTGGTATCCCACCTCTCTTTCCTCTGTTACCTCGAGTACCATGATTACTCTAATTTCAGATCTGTTTGAATTATTACTGAATGTTTTTGTGGCATGCTTGTCCCAGGCTCCCTTGTTTTTTCAGTGCTGAACATATTCCAAAATTAAAGAGCCAGCTATTTGTCATTTGCAGTGTCTTAGTGAAAGTGACAGTGATTAAAGTAGGATGCCTCGGTGAGCACAGTAAAAAGCTGTGCAGTCTAAGGACCTCAAGATGTAACATCAGTCAAGCTGAAACTCTCCCAGGGATGTTTTTACATCTGACTGCACGCTTCATGTCAGCACTGCAAACTCTGCAAACTGCTTTCATTCAGCTGCTTGAGAGCCTCACTCATTTCGTCTGTGCTCACTGTATACATTTACAAGATTTTACAATTATTCATACACAGCCGTAGCCTTATGATGAGTCCAGCTACACATTTAGGACATGTTCCCACACAGTTCAGTCTGAGGTGTTTTCTTGCCTCTCTTCCCAATCTTATAGCACAGTTGTGTTTCTATGGAGGTGGAATAATTGTCTCACTGAAGAGTCAGACTGTAGAAATTAAATATACATTGATCTTTTTAAAGTCTTTGTCACAAAAGCAAGCACCACCAAGCTTTGACTTGCCTCACTCAATCTCTGTGGAAACCCATAACAAATACCTACCAACAAATAACCTGCCAACTCTGTGAGTTATGAATAAATGATCATGATGTACACAGTGCACGTGTTCTACTACTCTAGGGGTGAAGAAAACCTGATATTAAGGTAAACGATCATGTGTATTATGTGTACAATGTAGCAGATGCTATCTGATGGATCAGATAGTCAAGTTGACCCATGGTTTTAATGCCATAGAACCCTAATATTAGGCTGTTGGAAGCCTCAAAATGCTTTAATTGCTCCTCTCACTGCACAAATCTTACAGACATATTTATAATGTAGCTGTTCATTTACAGTGGCAGCTGCCAGCTGTTGGCAGTGGCTCTGCAGTGATATAGGCAGCCAACTTATGGCAGTCATTAGCCGTGATTATGTACAGTAATGGGACTGAAACACACAATAATCATTCATGGAAAACACTATACCAGTAATAGTCTGTATAGCTTGTCTTCTCCAAATTGATATGATTTGCTGATATCCCCAAATACACCGCGTCTCTCATATTATTCCTACATATCTTGAGTAACCCTTTTTATTTAATGTAAGAAATTTAACATCTGCTTGCAGTTGCCATTTGAACAGTAACACTGTTAAATAAGTATTAAAGCCGTGGTACAAACCAGCTACCTGCTTACAGCCTAATGGTGAACTTCCAAGGTATTCCACGTGTTTTGAATTGATTCTTTTATTTCTTTAAGGTGTGTGGCATTAACACATGCACTTGTGACATTGCTCCTTAGCTCAGCCTGTAGATATAATCTTTTGCATAACTAAATTTATTTGGTTTAGTGAGACATTACTTTGACACAGTACGTTAAATTCATTATTACAAAATAACAAAATAATTATTAAATAACCAGCCATATCTATTAATGACTTGTTGTACTGCTCACTGGCTTTCATCATCTGGTTAAAGTATGATTATGAGACATTAGTTTTAAGGCCATTTGAAGCCTAACACACATTTTTTATATAAAGTACATAACATTCTTAAAAACTCTTTGTACCAGAAAGATGACATTGGGCTCATGTCTGCACTTCTATTCCTGTAACCATCACAGTCACAACATACATCCACTGAGGAAAGTGCTGCCAGACCGAACATAACTTTGCTTTTAACAGCTTTACACAGGGCTTCTAATATCTTCTCACATGGTGGTGCTTCTCTGTCTGGTACATCACGCCAGATGAATGCATTCAGGAAACAATGCATTTCCTGAACTGCAACCTAGAACATGCATGATTCTAATCTCACTTCCTACTTTTTATCTGTGTGGTGAATGTTCTGGTGTTGTCTTTACCACAACTGGACAGGTAAATAGCTTTTCTACAATTTGACATTAAATCCATCCTTTGTGTCTCAGGTGACTACACTGGTGAATACCAGCAACAAGGGCCCATCAAGCAAGAAAAAGGGGCGCTCCAAGAAGGCCCATGTCCTGGCAGTGTCCGTGGAGCAGGCCACTCAGAACTTTCTGGAGAAAGGGGAACAGATTGCCAAAGATAGCCAGGACCTAAAGGAAGAGCTTATTGCTGCTGTGGAGGATGTTAGGAAGCAAGGTGAGATTGTTTGGTTTATATTTGTTTTGATAAATTGAGTTTTATTTTCTTATTCTAGTATTTGTAGTTATTGCAGTTATCTGTATACATCTATGCAGTAGTTTCAAAACAACGATCATTTGGCCACAGTCATCCAGGTTCTGTTTTTCAGATGCAAAAATGTCAGTTGTTTATAGTCCTCCAAAGTTTTCCTTCAGTGAGTGAGAAGAAGAAAGTCAGTGAGCCTTTATGTGAATCAAATGTTTGTCCCCAAATGGAATTGGATTGCCTGTTCAATGACTACATCAGCAGAAAAGCAAATGGAGCTCAGCATATGTTGTGTTGTTCCTCATCCTGCTCTGTCGGCTCCACTTGGTCATTGGTGCTGTTGAACCCTGACTTGAGTGTGCTGCCACATTGCTCTTTTGAGCCATGAAATAGACTGTTGCCATACAGGTCATCACCATAACTGACACCTAAAAGGATGTAGCAAATTTTTCTACTTGTTAGTGCCACAAAGCAAAGCTTAAGGACTCTCTCTAGTAACTGGAGCTTTCTGGCTGTACTTTCAGGGAATATTTACTTTGAAATGGCAACTGCAAACCAAGCTTTGCAAATAGCACTGCACCCTGGAATAAACACATGAGTCCTAGACTTACATCTCTAATATGATTAAAATATACATGTACATTTGCTTACTTATTGAGAGTTTTATTTGAATTCACCATTCAGCAACATGTTGTCTATTGTGATTAAACAATTATTATAAAACATTTTAAACTATTTGGCCCAAGGATTTTTGACCTATTATTGCAAGGCCTGTGTCTGAGAATTACAGGAGGCCATCTGCTCCTCTCAAAGGGGAGATTCTCTCCCCTTGGTTTTAAGTACATTGACCATTATGCTCCATGTGCTTCAGAGGGAGCACATCTTGAACTTAATGTACTGTATGTGCCTTCACCTAAAATGATTTATATGTGAAAATGGTTAAATGTAACTATGTCTGTAACTGTGCTTCTTAGCAGCCTATTTTATCATTTTGTAATGTTCTAAAGCAAATTTGTCCAAAAACAGAAGACCATGCAGTCTTCATAGTCACTTCTTTTTCATTTCTGTATTGTATGTGAATACAGACTCTCAGTCATCCAGACTGTCACAATCAGAACAAACAAGATTAGGAATTCTTCTTGACCTTGACCTTGTTTTGATACCATACCTGTGGGTTGGGAGATTCTGGAAACTCTTGATACAACAAACAAACTTGTGATAAAACTTCCTTTTTTACAGAGTTAATTGTTTAATGGAAATCTCCTTTTATCATCTCCACAGCAAATTTTAAGAGTCAAATTTGATGTAACATAATTTACTTTGCTTCCCTGTTTTTCTTTTACAGGTGAAACAATGCGGATCGCCTCCTCTGAGTTTGCTGATGATCCATGCTCCTCAGTGAAACGAGGCACCATGGTGCGCGCTGCCCGGGCCCTGCTGTCTGCTGTTCACTCGCCTTCTCATCCTCGCTGACATGGCTGATGTCATGAGACTCCTGTCCCACCTCAAAATTGCAAGTCAAATAATCATGTTAATTTCACTAAAGTAGTCTATTATTTTGAAAAAAATGGTAAAAAACAGGCTGAACGTGCATTAAACAAGTTTATGTATTTTTATATGTAAAACCAGTGGTAAACTACAAGCTCATAAATATGTTTTTCATTATTTGGGTTAGAAATAGCATTAGTAGCCTTACAAAGACTAAGATGTGTGTAAACAGATGTGGAAGGAAAAGACCATCTAGTGCTGCATAATGATAAGCAGCCAAGTATGCTTTGACCCCTTCTGTGTACATTAGCATATAGATGAGGTATGGAGGCATTGTTGATATGTATTATCATATCATGGCACATTGCGCTGTTGAGAGTGACTATAAAAACCTCACTATATTTTTAAGGACTTTCCTAAAAAATGACTTCAGAGTTGAAGGGGGAATTTAATGGAGACTGTTGAGTCTGAATGCTTCAAAGCACATCTATCCACTTGTGTTGTGTCTTCTCTCTCTCACACACAGTTGTTTTTCAAGCTTTATTCTCAAAACCTTTAGAGAGGTTTCCCTCAAGCCAGGATAAGCCCTGCCATCAAAGGCCACTTAAAGTTAACTTTCCTCTCTCCTTTATTCTATATTGAGATAGTTATCTTTTATTTATTTTATTTAACCTTTATTTAACCAGGTTAAAAAAAACATTGAGATCAGGATCTTTTTTGCAAGGGTGACCTGGCCAAGAGGTCAGCAGCACATGTCACAAAACACAACAATATATAAAAATAAACAATTAGATTAGTATCAGTACCATATTAAAATTAAAGTGCAGCAAAACAATTTGTTGTTATAAAGTGCAATAGATGTAAACAGTCAGACATAAAGTGCGGTAGTTGCAAACAAGATGTTAAAGTGCAAATTATACAAGGTGCACTAGGTTACAGTAAAAAAATTAAAAACACAAAAAACACAGGCACTGACTGATTGACTCTTTTTGTCGGTTACACAGAAGGGAACGAAAAGTTCTAAATGAAACAAGTTTAGACATTTTCAGTTTAATTTGGAGAGAAATCCAAGCAGAGGGAGCAGAAAAACTGAATTCTTGTTCCCCAAATTCAGTCCTAACATGAGGAACGTGCAAGAGATAAATGTCTCAAGATGCGCAAGGCATAATGGCTGGTGGTTCTTTGAAGAAGACTGCAAAGGAGCCAAGCCAAGCAGATCCTTATAGACCAAAGTCATCCAGTAAGTGAACCTTTGTGCACTCAGAGAGGGCCACTCAGCTTTGACGTACAGTTCACAATGATGAGTGATGCAACTACAGCCAGTCACAAACCTCAGAGCACAATGATATACAGTAGTCAATGACTGAAGACAATCGGACGAGGCACTCATGTACAGAACATCTCCATAATTAAGCAAAGGTTAAAAAAAATGTACAAGAAGTTTGCAAGCTTTGAGTGAAAAGCAAGATTTATTTCTAAAGTAAAGCCCGAACTTCACTTTTAGCTTGTGTACTAAATTGACAATATGCACTTCAAAAGAAAGCTCTGTATCAAGCGCAAAACCAAGGTACTTGTAGCTATCAACTAATTCTGTTGGTTTACCATGGGCAGGAATGTTTTCTGATAACTCATGTTTATGTGAAAGTACCATCACTTTGGTTTTATCTGCATTCAAGAGCAATTTTAGTGACTGCAGATGAGACTGAACAACATTAAAAGCATACTGTAAACACTTGAAAGCATGCGCAATTGACAGAGAACAGCAAAAAATGACTGTCATCAGCATAAAAATGATATGATGCATTTGACAGATTATGACACAAGTTATTAATATAAATGAACAAAATAGGTCCTAAGACCGAACCCTGTGGCACACCTTTTTTGACCTCAAGAGCAGCTTGATCTGAAATGCCAATCTTAACTAGAGTTCTAACCAGGAGAGTGTGATCCACAGTGTCAAATGCCTTAGAGAGGTCAATAAAGATTGCAACACAATATTTTTTTTTTCAATCAAGTGCCTGGATAAAATCATTTATAACTTTCAAGGTGGCTGTTAACAGGACTGTGCTGCTTTTGAAAACTAAAAATCAGATAAAATACTGTTGGATTTTAAAACCACCTTCAGTTGTTGACTGACCTGCTTTTCAAAAACGTTTACAAGGATACATAACTTGGAGATTGGTCTGTAGTTATTTACTTCTGAAGGGTCACCTCCTTTGAGAAGAGGAAGCACAAATGCAGATTTCCAGGACACAGGCAATTTTTTTACAACTGAATCTCAGATTGAAAATATATGATAGAGGCTCAGCAATGTAGTCTGCAGCCATCTTCAAAAATAAGGACTCTTATTTATCTGGTCCAGCTGCCTTCTTGGTATCCAGATTTTTCAATGCTCTATAAACCTCGGATGACAGAATGTTAATTAGTAAATGTTTAGTATTAGAATATGCAAAGTTGTTTGGCTACCTTCAACACTTTTTGTGTGAGAGTATCTTATACTGAAGTAATTCATTACTATTTTATAATGAAACATGTTCTTGGGCATATACATGCAGATTTATTGTATGTTTGTACTTTGACAGGTGGAGGAGGCTCTGGAAGGAGTAAAGAATGCTACCAATGAGCAGGATCTGGCTAACCGCTTTAAGGAGTTTGGAAAGGAAATGGTGAAGCTTAATTATGTAGCAGCCAGGAGACAGCAGGTAAGGTTGACAAGAGCTGCTATCAGCTGGAATATGATTCTTGCGCTTTTCTTCCTCTTCAGTAGAATGATTGCTCAGAACAAAACAATGATCATAATCCAGCAAAGTTATTTGTCTGAGAGACTGGTGAATTTCATTGGCTCTTGAACTTAAAAATCAGCAGAATATCTGCATCAGTGCTTATTGGACCCACAAGGATAACATATGCTTACTCTGAAGTATTTTTCTAATATGGCCTCAAGTGCGACAAAGGCTCTTGAATGATTTTCTTTTTCATGTTGGCAGAAATGTAGCCTGCTTCTCATGATCCCGCAGCAACTAAAACCTGTCCAGCTTTAGGGATGCAGATCTGCTTATGCTGCTAAGTGAACTTTGTGTTTCAAAAATGGCTTTCATTCGACACCAGTGCTTGTTTTAGTGTTATATTTGACAAGCCATTGCAGTAATTGTGTATTTTTTTGCTGTACTTGTACAGTCCTTAACACAGTAACACTCTCAATTTTTCTTTCAGGAACTCAAAGATCCCCAGTGTCGAGATGAGATGGCAGCTGCTCGTGGGGCACTGAAGAAAAATGCCACCATGCTGTACACAGCCTCACAGGCCTTCCTGCGCCATCCAGATGTGGCTGCAACACGGGCCAACCGAGACTACGTGTTCAAGCAGGTGCAGGAGGCCATTGGAGGCATCTCCAGTGCTGCCCAGGCAACCTCTCCCACTGAGGAGAAGCACGGCCACGCTGGCATCGGGGAACTGGCAGCTGCACTCAATGAGTTTGATGTAAGTTCTTTTTTCCTACATTACTACTTATTGTTTACTCTTTACAATTAGTGTATTAGAGTATTCTTATTTAAACAATAACAGCACTCTACTATCTGGTATCTAACACAGTAGATCAAAAGTTGACAAAATATGCTCTTAAATAACGGCCTGGGTTGCACTGGATAATTATTATTCCTGGGTTCATCTTATGCTATTTTCTTTGAGTCAGAGAGATTTTACATTCTTGTTGTGAGCAATAAGGCCAAACAAATAAAACCACAGGCAAAGTTCTTATGAAACTTTTGAGGATTTTTTTCCCTCAATCTTCCAATTGGTCAGTTTAACTATATCTCATGTGTTTAACTATGTCTCATGTGTTTAACTATGTCTCATGTGAGTGTGATAGAGCCAAACCTAGTGTTGTACCAATTTCATAATTCCTTGCTGCCATCTAGTGGTTAAAGATTAACAATGCGTTCTTGTAAGTTTATGCATAGTTTTCTGTAACTGACTGCCTTGAGGATGTTTAATGACATAGAACTGATACAGTATTTGTTTACATTTTGGAGATATTCTTTAAAAACATTCAGGCCAAAAACAAGCCTTGTGCTATAGATTTTATTAAATTGATTGCATTGAATATTCACAACTCGTTCATTAAAGATGCTTTGTCATAGATGCAGCCTGATTTACATTTATAGTTATGAAATACCATATACCTTTCTAACCTAATTTATTAAAGCTGAGGATTAGGCGTTATTTACTGTAAGACAGTGACCCCTTGTGGTGATGTCAGGGCATTAAATGTGCTGTGTATTTGCAGTGTTTTGGTTTTGGTTTTGTTTTGTTTTTCAGGAGAAAGCTGTGATCCATAAGGATACACATAGATAGTGACATTTAAAATGACCAAATTAGTGTATTGGCCCATCGAAATGGCATTGACTGTGTTTTTATGTAAAGCAGAACAGCCATTTAGAAAAGCAAAAGTGCGGCATAATTTCATTTCATTTGGCAGACAGGCAGGCAGGCAGCAGTTAAATGAGACAAATTGCCCTTTGCTTAGCCTTCTGTGCTTGCCCGAAGCTGATGCATGTTTAATTCCTAACTGACTCTGAGACACAGAGCATGGTCAGATCCTTTCAGAATAGTAATAGCCTCATATACTGGACGACCTGTGGGATTTAATTTGCAATGTCTATATGATTTGTTATTGCTTTGACTGCAGATTTACCACCATATGTTTTTCTCAAGGCTCTTACTCTGATTTCCCTTCTACCCATGACTCAAATGGCATGCTTACTCTGTCTTCAGTAATGGACTTCCTCTAGCTGCTGCAGTGAGGATGATTGTGTTTTTTTTAGTTTTGGGGCAGTGCTCCCTATCCTCAGCTCGCCTTTATCCATTTCTCATGCTTTGGTTTCTCTTTGGTGCTTGGATGCATTATTGGCAGACCTCTCAGCCTCAAAACAGACTTAAGACTCTTTATTACAATTCCCAGACACGTCTATTCTTTTTACTCAAAGCTTACTGTTGTAACCACTTTTGTTTGAAGCATTGCACCACATAAAGCAGCCATGCAGTTAATAGGAGTAATGTAGAAAAGAAAATGCAGCTGCACATTAAGTCTATACAGCTGCTTTACTTTTTATACACTGTACATCTAGAACCGACTTTAATTAGGAAAAAAAACATGCTCGTGTATTTCTGAAGGTTGTGCCTGCTTCTTGGTCCACCACACTGAAAATGACAAAAATGTTGAGCACAGTGGCTCAGCTGCTCCTGAACATGTACAGGTTGTGACACAAAGGTTAGACAGGAATTTCAAGGCTGGGCACAGATGCTGTTCTATAACCACTTTTAAAGGGCAACGTATGAATATGACAAAAAAGGTGGGTGACCTCATCCATAGTTTATCAGTTCTGATGCCAAGAATTGGTTTCAATCAATCAGCTGAGGCTATTGAAAAATTGTCAACAGGGCAAGCCCAAGCCTTCATGTGGCCCTAAGTAGAATTTGACTTGGGGCTCCCATCACATCATCCTCCCCCAGAAAATTTTCAATACAACAGACAATATTTCCTGTATTCTGGTGCATTTTAACAGGTGTTCCAGCTGGCTACAGTATGTGTAAAACAATAGACTGTATTTGTAATTTTATAAAATGATATACTTTGTAAGATTGTCACACTATACAGTTTAGATATGACTGTTTGGTAAGGCATAACGTTGCATAGTTTTGCTTTAACAAGAACAGGCTACTTTACCTTTATTTTTATAACTATTATATCCTAAATTCAAGCAAACCCAAAATATTGCACAGCTGTGAACTAAGGTATAATTATCAGTTCCTTCTGTGTAGATTTTAGTCACCAACCTTGTATTGAAAACAACGTGACTACATTGTTTTCACTTTATACATCCACAAAAACGTGAAAGACGCAAAGTAAATGCACAAGTGTGTGTAAGTCCTGCTTTTATCCTGCTATATTGACATCAGCCCAGCGTGGAGTAATAAGAAGTAGGCAAACAATCGCCTTGTGCCTTTGCCTCTGCTTTAATCTGCACTGGAGTTTGTGTTTTGTCTCTTTTTGTGCCTAACATATTAAACATATTTGAATCTACTGCTGCCTCAGTCAGAGTGCACCACAGTAAAAACACACAAGGAAGGGCCCCCGTGCTGGTGTTTTAAACACAGCTGTCTTACATGAGCCTGTTTAAAAATCTTTTAAGGTCAGCAGCCACCTGGAATGTATTAATAATAAATGGTAATATTCTTGTTTTCTATTCATATACACAATTTGAACTTTTTGACATTTGAACTATGCTCAACAATTTTAATTATTATAATACAATATTTTTAATGAACATGTGTTGACAATTCAGGCGCTGTTTGGGGGTCCCCTGGCAGCCTCAGGACCCTAAACAGATGCCTAGTTTGCTTATAGGCTGGGCAGGCTCTGATTGTCAATATGTGTTTGTTATGACCAGCTCAGCTCATGTTAGAAGAAACACATACAGGTGGACAGCAGGAAGAACACGGGAGTGGGCGAGTCAGTAGGCTGTAACAGTGCTATATCAACCTAGTTGAAGTACAGTGTGTCTCAATGGAATATACAGTAACTGTTTGGAAAATTGCTGGAAAATTGTTTGGATCTTTTCTTTTTTACCATTCAACTGGCATAAACTGCTTTTAAAGGATTGTTCACAATGTGAAATTATCCACATTTAAACAGTGTTAGAGTCACAAGGGGTCACAAGCCCTTGTACCACTTGTGCTGGTCCTAAAGGTGAAGGTTGTGTCAGAAAGTGCATCCAGCATAAAAACGTATGCCAAATCAAAGTGCAAGTCACTGCACACAATAAGATAATTTGCTGTGGTGACCACAAGAAGGGAAATGCTGAAAGGAAAAAAAAAAGAAACTCTGTAATCTGCAATGAAACCACTGTCATGTTGGAATGAAACTCTTTATTTGTGTGGGTACAGATGGAGTCCAGGCCCTGTGGGCATGTGGGTAAGGACATACTGTAGCATGGAGAAGAGATTTTAGGTCACAGCATTCACAACATACTGAAAAGTGTTAAAACACAGCCTTAAAAAGATCCCCCCTGTGGAGCAATGGTATGATTCCTGCTGAGGACTGGTCATTTTTGTTACACTTTGAATGGATGCACTCTGAAAACAAAATAGTCTGTCTCTCCCTGTCGCCTGGTAACTGCCGTGCATAGCTGATTACGCACAAAATCATTCTCCCTGTCTCATTTCTTTCACTTACTTTTGTCAATGCAAATGCAAGCCATGTCACTTTTCATTTTGTCCAAAAATTTACCCCAAAACAATGTCTATATTTTTGTGTGGCTTTAATCAAATTAATTATTCAACTCACCTAATTTGTTAGAGCTTCATGAGTTAGACATCGATGGTATTGGTTTTCAACTAAATTTAACTAATCCGATGAGCAACACATAGTTCTTGCAAAGAGCTAGATCAAATACAAGAGTTACCCTATATTAATATCACGCTGTTGTAGTGCTAAAAAGCATGGTCACGTTCAGCTGTTCTTTTACTGACCAGCAGATGGCAGTATTTAATTGCTTTCATCTCTTGTCCATCTTTTCTTAAAACAATTCCCCACCCTGTCTCTGTATTTTCCATTTTTATCCCTTTTTCCTTAGAAACGGATTTTCACTGGGGCTTATTCACTGCTATATGGCTCTCACTACAGTTTTATAGATGAATAAAATTGAATCTATGACATCTTTTAAAATATTTCATGTATGTACTTTGATAAGTATCTAGTTTGAAAATGACAGTGACCAGCTGGAGCTTCACAAATCTGACCCCTGTGTGCTTTGTGCACTGCAGGGATTGTCTGCCCCGTTCATTCCAGCTGAAAAGAGTGGATGACACAGTTGGGAGCTCAATGCCTTTATCTCTCTCCCTTCCATATGCGTGTAGTGTCATCATAGCTCTGTATAACTACACTGACCGAAGATAAAGCACTGTGAATGATGCTCACTTCTGCACACACAACTGCTCAGTCCCACTCATTTTCACACACACATGCATACTGGAGCAGAGCACCACACTGAGCCCGCGGCACACACCCCAGTCGCACTGGATCAGTCGAACATGCTTTTTATTTCCATCTGCTTGTCCTCCACTTCTTTGTTCTTTTTTGGGGTTATTTACACGGAATCTTTCTCACACCCCCTCACCTCCCTATCCTCTTTTGCCTCTTTCTCTCTCTTTGTTCCATTGTCTGAAGTGTTTGAATGTGACTGTGCTTACATGCTTACTCTGAGCCTATTTAGTTGCTGTGTTGTGTTTTCAACCAGAACTATCCACTATATATTGCAGAGCATATGCTGGTCCTCAGTCTGCATACATTATGGGCTAACGATAACTGGATTTAGTGAGCTCAGGAAAGGCGCCCATAACCGGCTTTTTTCAAGTCCCACTGTGGCAAACATTGCCTTCACAGTGTAAGTCATTTTTGAAAGCTGTGTGCATCCATCTGTTCTGTGCCAGGTAATTGGTTACATTCATGTTTATTGGATGACACTTTGACACACACCATGAGTTATAGTTAACATGCAAATTCCAATAAGCATCTGTACTAGACAAATGAAGACAGGCTTGTCTGTCTTATTTCTCCCATTAATCCATTACGCCCAGTAGTTTTTAAAGATTCTGAAAAAGCCTTTCCTCCTCTTGTAAGCAGACAACAGTCTACTTGATGGATAGGAATTTCACTGAACAATGGCTGTCCAGCAGTGACCTTTTGGTATGGTTCATTTGTGGCTGAGGCTGCCTATGAGTCACGGCTAAACCAACCTCAGAGAAACAGTGGCTGGGGAGCAACTTGGCTGTAATGTATGTAGATGTATTCCTAACTGAGGGATAGCTTTCCTGGTAATTGCTATATCAATCTGTGCACTTCTATCCTTGCTGTCTCATTTCGAGCTCTCTTATTTCTTCCTCTCCTCTCTTGCACGATGCATACATGCACACATGCTTCTCCCATCATTGTTTCCTCTCATACTTGATGGGCTGGTTAAACATGTAGGTGGCAGACAGTGACACACGCAGCAATGATCACAGCACTTGTACTGTGAAAAGTCAGGGAAACATGTACAGTAGCTCAGGAATCTGCACAAAAATGCACATACATTAATAACATCTTCAGTGACAGCGAGTGACTGCCTTATTGACAAGAAGCGTGTTGTGCTCAATGAAGCTCCGCTGCCAGTGTTATTTTCACCTTGGCTGAGCCACATGTTAGCCCAGAGGTACACCTCTTAATTACGACATCCTCTGCCTTCCGATTACAACTCTGCCTCATTTTCCATGGACAGATGCACCTGTCATAAGAAATATGAATGGGGGGGTTAAGCTGAAGTAATGGGACATGACCAGGAGGATGGGGAAGTATTGGTTTGTTTGTTGCTGTACAGTAATTAGCCTCATCTTCATGTCGATAAGACATAGATGGGCTGTGAAGGATAGTGAGAGGGGGCTCAGGTGGACAGTATATGAGGATGTAAACTAGTTACAGTTGATGCTTAAAGCCCTCTGGTGAGAAGGCTCTCTACTTTGTTTACAATAATGCATGCCTCACAGTCTCAAGGAATTACTCAGCTCTTCTTTTTAGCTCCATCTACAGTTTAGCTTTGTTACATTTTACTGACTGATAATCTGCCAGGTAGTAAGTTCTCAAGCCTCATTTATCAAACTGTTCACTCTTGTAACAAATATGAAATATGTTTTTCAAAAATACCTTTTAAAGTCATCAATGTATAGTATTACAACTAACCAAAATTAAGTGTTGGATTAATTGTGACCAGCAAAACCTGATTAACAGTGTCTTATGACGATATTTCATTTTCTGCCTTTAAACAAGGACAGCCCCCTAAATTAAAAGGCAAGAGCAGCACATCTCAGCATAAAACTCTTGGGTGTTTATTTCTGAGTGGGTGCAGCAAATGACTTTGAAGAAAGGTACCTTGCCTTCAAGTCAAGGTCTTCTCTGCAGGAGCCTCTTACACCAGCTTGCCCACTCACTTCTAGTCAGTTAAATTATTGCGGAGGCACATACAGTAAATGTATTGTATATTGTGTATAGCAAATAAACAAAAGTGCATAGACTGTCCAGCTTCCCCTCAAGAAGCAAGGCTAAGGTTTGAAACAAATAAAAGCACCTCTGGTCAAATTTCTCTCATTCGTTATCTCTGCTTTAGGTCAGTACAAAGATTCTTGCTAGTCACGTAAAGATGCAGTACTTTGAAAGGATTTTATGACTTTCTAAATACACTTTCCTCCCACGCATATTCCTGTACTACTCTGAATAATATAGGCATGTGCACACAAACAATAACAGTCCTTTTAGGGAGTCTAGTGGGATAAGTCTGGCAGGAAACTCCTGGTGGATTTGAGACAAAACCTAACCAAAAGATTATAAATGAGCTACTTGTCTGATTTTCACTCTCCATGTACCTAAACTGGCTCCCTACCTCAAAGGCTCTCTCTAAAGAAATGCAAAGTAGCTTCTCTTTTTCTGGACAGAATATATTGGTTTGCACATTTTAGAGAACTTCAGAAACATCTTATGTGCAGTCTTATAGAGTTTGGACCTTTTTATTTACAGTATACCCTTTTACAAACCAGGCAACCTTTGTAAATCTACACAGTAAAAAAGGCCAATGGGACATTTTATAGACCGATAAACGTGGGTGTAAACAGGACGTTTCCTGTAAAGCCTGGGGTGGTGATAGTGGCAATGCCTGAGAGATTTATGAGACCTACTTCTGTGAAATTTGATTCTTAAGAGGCTAACATTTTTTATTTCAGTGTCAGACTCAACACGCCATCCGTTTCCATTTTTGCCATCCAAATTGATTAAACCTTCGTCACCATTGTTAATAATATCAGTATGCATAAATACAGTAGATTTTATCATTTGTCTGTTGTGCATTTATTGGCATGACTCTGTTCCCTAGTCCACTGTTCTGACTGCCTTTCTTTACTTCAACATTAGGCTGTCACAAAAGTACAAAGCAGCCCAGCTTACATTTAGATAACCTGGGCTGTACATTTGAATAGCATGGCATCCAGAAAGCCTTTAATTTCCCCCTGTGGCTTCCAGAATGGGAGAGATGCCTCATGTCCCAGATCTGTTTGGAACAAGCTCTAATGCACCACTGAAGTAGCTCAGATGAGTGTGGCTTTGTTGACAGGCCAATTTAGCTGTCATTTGGAGATAATGGAGTGGTCTGTGGCAGCAAGTACAATTGCAGCAAGAGCATTTTAGCTGCAAGTTCTTTGGGCATCTATTATGAAATCTGATTCTCACGTAGTGTTAAATGCATCTTCCTGAAAGGTGTGCTATTTCAGTCACATGATGCGCACAACTGGGCAGAGGCCATATGTAGAAGTGTTACAGATTAGCATAGGTTTTATTGTTTATCTGTTGCAGCAATAGCACTTACTTATTTCACGTTTTTACTGGTACTCTGCTATTCTTTTCACACCTTTTGAAATATTGTCATGGGCCATTTGCAGTGCACTTTATAATTGTTTGATAAGTTGTAAGTTTTCTCTAAAGGACTGAGAGCTAGGTCTTTTCTTAAACATGTAATAAATTGGACTCATCGGAATAATATCTACCCCTCTAGTCAAAAGCTTTACTCATAATCCCCCGTCTCAAATTTGATTGTCAATAACAAAAGCAAAGGGAATATCCACACAGCAAACTTTTATATTTGAAGGCTTTCCTTCAATCTGCTTTTTGTAAATGTTTCTTTGACCGCAAGGTACATGTTGGCCCAGGTTTTAGTCACTACACCTACACAGTGTTCTTAGCCAAACAGTGTGTTCTGCATGGATGCTACCTCCACAGAAAAAAAAAAATGGCAAAAGATTGAAATATTTATGAAGATGATCAAGTCAGCAATGTCTATAAGCTGTGGTTTAAAATGAATGAAGAAACACCGCCAAGGTCTTGGGCCTTCTACAATGGTAAAGATTTAGTGCCTAAACCTGGCTGGAGTTTTAGTATATTTGGCCCCATCTCGCAGTGGTGCAATGTCTATTATTGACATTACCTTACATTTTTTATGAAAACCTGGCCATTACTTTTTGAATGTTGCAAACAGACTAACCTGCCCTGGCAAAAACATTTCAAGAAGCTTTAGTGTTGACATATACCAGGGCTGTTTTCCATTGAACATGAAGGATTTGGTTACTGAGAGAAACAGTGACAGTGTTATTTTTATTGAAATGGTGTTTGTGAGTGTCACGTGATTTTGCCAGAAAGAATGAGAAATGCTTGAAAATAAAATGTATTCAAATTCAAATGGAGATGAGTTCCCATGAGGCAGCATGGTTTTAAATTATAGAGAATATGTATATTTATATCATGGCAAAAGAAAACTGGACAGGCCTCTTGCTGCTTTTGTAAGGCTGGTTGCTACATTATTCTCTTCACATTCTCACATTTGTACAGTCTGTCAATCAATATAAATGCATACACAGTGTGTAATCAATGCAGCAAAAGAAGAAATCTCATTGCAAACCCAATTCCAATGGGTAAAATAGCCAAGCATTTATTTTCAAGTCTTGTTTTGGTACAGCTTTGTGGCTGCTCAGTCTAAGCCCACAGGTGAAGGAGTCCCCTGGGAGGAAACTGCACTCGAGATTGCTGCTCTGCCATAGGGCATGCTAGTCAAATCTGTGAGGCTGCATCCTCTATTTAAATTACTTTCCATCTGTCTCGTTTTCTGTCTGCCCTTCTCTGTATTCACACATGCAAGAATTTTCTCTTCAATTTGCAATGCTACATATTCATTCACTATAATATTCTTTCTCTACCAGCTAGGATTGCTGGCTTTAGAATGGGGATGATATACGTCACTATGTTTACATACAGTTAGAGAAACTAGAATTATGCCTTACTTTCTTTCTTACCAGAATTTAAACTATGTGTAAATATCTTACTCAAACAGTCATTTGAATTTCTCTTAATTGCACTAAAACACCTGCATAGTGTGATTCATTGTGAGACTTAAGTTGGAGAAGCTAGCAGCAACACAGTAAACAAGCAGACCAATATGAAGTCCAGTGTTTAGAACATTACCCACGCTTTTTTGGATAAGCAAAGACACATAATATGCTTCTTTTGGTCTTGTGTCATAAACATTTAAACAAGAAGGCTTGACTTAGTCATGCCACAGTTTATATTCATTTGGAAGGCACAGTTATCAAGGAAAGGAAAAATCGGACTTTGTGGTTTGTCATATTGTAAAACAGTATTTGTAATAATAGTAGCATTTGCCATAGTAGCAGTAGTAGTATCAGTATTAGTAAACAAAGTAGTAGTAGTAGAATTAGTACTGCTAGGCATGTATGTGACAGCTGCTGCGACAAGTACTCTTAAGTGGCAGTAGTAGCAATATTAGAAGCAGTAGTAGTAGCAGTAGTGGTAGTAGTAGCATAGTAGTAATAGTAATAATAGTAACAGTAGTATGAGCAGTGGTAGAAGCAGTAGTAGTAGTAGTAGTAGTAGTGGTAGTAGTAGTCTAGTAGTAGCTGTCACGGCAGGTGTCTCTAATAGTGGCAGGCATTGCTGCCACAAAAAAGTGTGCTGTGCACAAGACTTGAACCTGGGTCGGTGGCGCACCATGATCTTTATTAATCCACTAAACTTCCAAGACATACTGTCCTATTGGTGTATAATTACATTTCTGTAATAAACACGGATGCCGTTATTATATTATCAAAGAAATTTTGATAAAGGCCAATAATGTAATAACTTATTACATTATTGGATTTATTACATTTTAAACTGTCCAAAATTATTACGTTATTGGCAGTTATTACATTATTGGCCATTATTACATTTTTGGGTGCTACAAGTACATTAGTTAAAATTATTTGCATTTTGCCCTTGAAACATTTAAGCTACTATGGTAAAACTCATGCATGTAAACTTGGACAAAGAAATTCTGCTGTTAATAATGCAATCATGTAAGTTGTTTGATCCTGAATAAAAATGTAATATAATATTAGACTGAAGGTTTAGCACCATGTAAAAGACATAAAGCATTTGAGTTTATTATTATCCTTTTACACAAGAAAGAGAAACAAATCCAATCTTCTTTATTAAAAAAAAAAAAACGTGACTGGGTTTTGAAATGATTCGAGATTCACAGTGACTATAGTCCCGTAGCTGCCGGTCAGTCAGATCCCCTAGTGCTGCAGGCAGCTCCACTGACTGTAAAAGCCCTTGTTACTCTGAGCTGTCTGATAGCGCCTCATGGGAGGCACAATGTCATGGCAACACCTCTGCTTATGTGGAGTTTGTCTTGTGCGCACAGCGTCATTTCCTCTGGTCCCTGCCAAAGTTCAGATACCTCGCAATGTTGTGAGTGGTCTTAATCTTCATTAAGACTTCGGAGCATTGGTGTGACTCAGCTCTGCGCGGTGTGAGAGGGTCAATCCTGCTGAGTAATTAATAAAGTCCTCCTCCCTTATACCACCTTTCCTCCTCAGTCCCTACGGGGCAAATGGGGGGACCAAAGGCACATATATTTAAATAGTAATTGCATTTATGTGCCTCACAGTTCTAATTATCTTTACTTTGTCACTGCAGTAAACAGTGGTTAATGAGAAGGGATTAGTAGGTGCACCATAGAGGTGTCACTTACACCAAAGAATCTTTTGACTTCCTATTCCTAAAAGTATTTCTACAACCATATTTGGGTTATTTTTTTACCCCGCTGCTGTGCTTTTTACATTCTGCAAATTATCAAAACAAAAGAAAACAATAAGTATTTGCAGAGTGCAGACCTCTGCTAAAACCTGAATTCATCCTGAGGTCTAAAAAAACAAACCAAATGCTGCAGAAAAAAAAACAAAAAAAAAACATCAAAAAACAACTCCTTGCCATTAAAACAAAACCATTGCAAATTTTAACTTGTGATGCTTAATGAGCTCAATATGAGAATTTACATAATTGCAGTAAAGTTTTAAAGAATATGGACATGTATATATCTGCAGACAGTTTTTTGTTACCAAGGATTTAGGTTCTCACACATATCATAGGTGACAAAAAAGCAATTGACTGTAATGCTTCTTTACTGCTCTGTGGCACCCAGGGGCAGCAATATTCCTTCTCTAGCTTGCAGGTATGTTTTAAGACCACTGTAACAAAATCTTAAAGACAGGTACCTAGGGCACTGCGGGACGTCAGTTAATCACCTCTTATCCTCAAGCACTGTAGCAGCCTCTAAAACCTGTCATTGTATCTTTTATTGTCGTGATAGGCTGGAGACACATGTACACTCTTTTAAAAATAAATATAACCAGGCTGTATTGTGATGGTTCAACACCTTAACTATAGTTCTTTTTTTTTTTTTTTTTTTTTTAAGTTTGTCCAGTTTTCTTAGTGCTGTTTATGGTTTCCAAGAATGGATTATCGTAGTATTTACTGGACAGCCTGGTACAGGAGAACAGAGAGACTTCCAGAAACATTGATTAGACCTATCCTTGGAAACATCAAATGAGATTAGACGGGAAGACGGCAGGTGTGTCATTGCTCATGAACCCATCATGTGCTCCTTTTAAAACAAATGACTGTCTAGTGGCCATCAGTCGATGCTGGGCTCGTGTGCTTTTGGCAACTGTTGTATGTTACACAAGTTTTTTGAAATATTGAAACACACTAACAAATTACAAGCCCTATTTTTTCTTTTTGGATATTCTTTTCACTGCCTACATAACATTCCCCAAGTTTCATTGACAAGATTGAGGATACACTAATGTTGTTTTGCCCTGGTTAGTCTGCTTTAACCAAACTCTAGTGCATTTCCTCAAAGTTAGGTTTGTTTGTAGAGAAGTGAACTTGTAATTAAACTGTGTGCATCAAAACTTGACTTTGAAACATGGTGCAGTTTAAATGATGTGAGCATGCAATGTAATTGAACCAAAAACTAAAGACAGAAGTAAAGGAAAAAATGTTAGTCACCATTGCGAAAAACACAAAAAACAAACATGAACATAATGAGAAAATGTGAAAGAATGACAGATGTGGTGCAAAAAGCAGATCAGCTAGTAATAACATGTCTGAAATATGTATATGTTTGTAGTATATCGTTGCTTGTTAGGTTGCTATAATCACAAAAAATAACAAACAAAATCCCACCAAAAACCTCTATCCACAGTATGCACTGGTCCCATGCCTGAATAAATGGAGAGGGTTGCAAAAAATTATTAACTATCATATTAAAATCTTTGTGTCTTTGGAGGCTTTGTCCATCTCTACATATACTGACATTTAATATTTAAAATCTCTTCAATGTACAAATATTGATTTGTAATTTAATAGGTTGTAGTATTAATTTTTGCACTAGCCCTTCTACAGTAAGTAAACCATAGGATTAGCTCCACTTCTTGCACCAGCAGGCTCACCGCTCGACTTAAGGACATAAAGCAGCGCTGTCATTAGATAAAAAATGAGCGGTAGAGGTCAGGAGTGAATGAGAATGATAATAGTTTGGGTGCTTACACTTGGACTAAAAGCATCATTGACATGCTATTTGCTCGCTGGCCTTAATGGCTTTAAATTTAAGGGGAACCAAAGACAAAAACAGTATCTTTAAAGTGCTTTGTCATTTTGAATGTGGTTTAGACACAAGACATTTAGGCACATATTGCCCAATTAAATGCGGCAGCCACATTCTGTGCAGTAACGATATAGGACATAACAGCAGGCGTCATCTTGATCAAAGTATTCCATTTATTTCTTTTGAGGATTTAACTAAATGTTTATTTTTCGCCTAATGTACTTGAGGGGGGTAGAGTCAAAGGAAAAGTTGAGCATTCCCCTGCCGTCATCTGACACAGTGAAATATTGGAAAGTGGCTAGCGTTTCTGCCATGAGCCAAAGTCCTGTCTCCCGACCAAGCCATCCCTCGCCTAATGCTCTCTCGCTACTTGCTGTGGGTCTACATTTTCAGTCGACTGCCAGAGAGGCTGGGCACGGCTCCAACTACCATTACCTGTGCCGGCAAGGAGGCTTGTTGGCCTTATTATGCTACTGTACAGTATGATTTATGGCTCTGTCTATGTGCATCTGCTACATTAATAAACATTCGGGCACACACTCATAATTTAACTTGCCGAGTGTTGAATATAAACTATATCAAATCTCCCATATTAGTAGTATCACAGCTAAGCAGCCATAGTGTTGGTGAATTTTCTTCTCAGTTTAGAGATCGCTGACTTTCTGATACTGAAGTGCAAGAAATGAACAACTTAGAAGACAGCACAACCTGGCTCATTTGCTACAGTTTCCTGTTGAGGTGTTTAAAGGTTGTCATGGTAACAGGAGATGGATGTAATCTGAGAATGGAGCAAGTTTCTGCATGCAGCGTCTACATCTGCCACAGTAAATGTACTGAATAGCTCAGCTGTAGACCCAAATTTAACCATCTCTGCTTGCGTTGGCTCTGATCAGGAATTCCGCTTGTTCCTCGGTGACTATTGTGATTTTTAAACAAACACATTTTAGCTAGAGATAGCAGTCAAAAGTAGAAGAAGTCCTCTTAATCTGAACTCAAGTAAAAGTACTAATACTTTTCTTGACTATAAAAATCTTCCTCCCCCTTCAGCGTTCCCCCTCAAAAATGCACTGTGAAGGAACTAACACAATGTTTTAGAAAAAGGACTCAGACAGTACATTTTCTGCAAAAAGTACTTTCTATAAAGCTGTGCCGCAAGTTATGCCACAAGTTATTTTTGAAGCAGCTTTGGTTAAATGAATGTTATGGTCAATAAGCCATTTCTGTTATTGGTACACTGCTGACTTTGATACCTTAACCTTAAAAGTCTTGCCTTAATTGAGTTTGCACTTAAAAAGGCTGCAGTTGTACAGTTTAGATCATTTATATTGTCATTTATATTGTTATCCCAAATTTTAGGCCATATCGCCCAGCCCTACTTTCCCACCCTGTAGTGGGGCATATTTTAATTTGCCGAGTGACTGACCAGCATTTTAGTATTAAACACATACACCTGTGTCCTTTTGGTGAAGTATGAATGCTGAAAACGTGTTGTATGTTTTATGTATTTGCCATTGAATTATTTGTCCCAGTCCAAGGCTAAAGTTTTGCCTCCTGGCTTTGTTTAAATTATTGCTGTCCCCTCAAATCTTTACCTCTTTGTGCTTGCTAAAATGCGAAAATAATCCAGTCCATGGTTATGTATTCAAGAATACATGCAATGTCCACTTCAATTAAAAAATATTACTTTTAGTTACAATTTTGTTTTGTACTTTAACCTCAACTGCTAAATATTGAATGAAAAGTTTTAAGTCTTAAGTAAAGATCACTTACTTCTGCTATGGCAACTATTATAGTACTGCTGGTATTACTATCTCTACTACACTTCTGCTGCTACTATTACTATCCCCCTGGCCTCCTTGTACTAGTAAAAATATCTAGTAAATTTTTAACTCTGAAACTGTAGCAACTGGGAAAGCAGTAAGATGTCAAGTAGTGTGCACACCCAGGGGTACATGTTGATGAAAAGAATATCTAGTGGCAGTGCATAAACATTTGAATCAAAATTTCAATGTGAAAGGGAGCTATGTTTATAGATTGCCCAGAGACAGGCAATTTGTTAATGTTATGTAAAACTGTTGATTATGCTGAAAGTTGCTGGTTCGTTCCCCTAATCAAGTTGATTATGTTCTGAACAGTGATCTCTCCCCTTAGGTATAGGCCTACATGGGGCAAGTCAGATTCTAGCTTGACATAATTAAACCAGCAGCTGTACATGTGCAGACGTTAATCAACATGTCCTGACAATTCAAGCACTTTGAGGTTCAACATTAATAAAATCTTGTTGCCACAGTTTGTCACCAGCCTCCCTTGTGTCATTTTCAGGTTGTTCCGAAATACCACTGGTGTATTCCTGCAAATACTGATGATATGAGTACCTTACTGTTTGATGAATGTTTCCCTGTTGACAGCTGACTCTGCTGTGTGCATAATGTACTGCTGCATACTAATGAGTGCAGTACATGTACAGTAAATACACCCTGAAGTAGCATGTATTTTGATGGCTGTGATTGCACTGTAAGTTCATGGCCTTATATATTTAAACCGGACACACTGAGCTCAATGGGGCATGAGTTGCACACTATTTTAGAAACAGGGGCTTTTAGTTAGATTTCCTGCTGGTTGTGTTATTTTACTAATTCATGTGTCTTTTCCTTTCTCCACTCCAAATGCCCCCCTTTCTCAATGAATAATTAAATAAGGCTTTACTTTTTGATTTTTAATGTGATTTTGTGTGGTATATCTACCATTCAGAGAACATATTGGTACATTCCACAGCAATGTATTTTACTTCACAGCACGCGGCTCCAAAAGCACAATAAGTAGTCAACTTAATAATTGATGTGGTCCTTTAAGGGACAAGGCAATACAATTATACATCTCAAGTAAGAGTAAAGCTTTATCTCTTCATTGAGTTCCTTGTGTTGTACTTTATAAAAATAATGTGAAATATTGTTTAAAGTGGATGTATATTTGAATTTGGCGACTGTGTTTTAGGATTAAACTCATTTATCTGTGGTCTTATTAGTTTGAAAAAATTAATTTGTGTGATAAACATGGTTACCACTGAATTATGTAACCCAAGGCTTAAGTTTTGCCTATTGGCTTTACTATACTTTCATATATGCCTTTTTGTGCCTTAGAATGGGAAAATAATTGTCTATAGCCATGTATTTAAGTATTGGCAGCAGTAGCCCAGTTGGTAGAGACGTTCGCCCACTAACCTGAAGGTTGGAGGTTCAAGCCGTGTTGCCGGCATTTGCATACTGTGGTTGTGTCCTTGGGCAAGATCAGTAAAGATGTTGTTGGTTTGATTCTTGGGCTGGCTCTCTGTGAGTGGGGTCTGCATGTCCTTCCCGTGTGAATGGGCTTCCATCCAACATGCATAGTTGAACTGGTGACTAAAATGTCCCAGGTGTAGTGAAAATTTAATTATTTTTTGCTTGCAGTGTCAGCTCTGAGACTAGCAGTGTACCCTGCTTGAGGTTCATAGGTGCTAGATTAGTCTCCAGTCGCCCCCGACACCTAACGCTAATATGTGGAAGAAGATACATTTTTATCAGTTTGAAGCTTCAGTGTGTTTTGAAGCCTGTACATTTCTATGACAGTTGTGCTATTTCAAGTAAATTTTTTATAATACTTTGAGTTAGTGTTTATGATATTATTCTGGACACTGATTTTCGAGGTGTCATAAGGCAGGAATTACTTAACACACCATTATTATTTGAATCAACTGGTTTGTTGCTAGAGATAAACTAAAATTATTTTATTGAAGTTTCTTTTTTTTGCAGCATTTGAATAGCTTTTAAATCACTTGACATCTGTGGTTGATTTCTTTTTCTTTCTTTATTATTTGTTTCGATCATGTTCACAATTGTTTGTAACTATATTTCAAGACAAACAACTTTCCATCCATTTGTTACATAATCGAAAAGATTTAACACTCTTTTCTCAGCCACACAGCTTTTCTTTTTCTCCAAAATGTTTTTGTTCACCACTTTAGCAACCTTACACTATATAATATCATGTAAAGGGGTTTAGGTCATTAATCAAATAAAAAACTCTTTTTTAAGTGCATCCTGCACTAGACCCATTACTGTTTTGACTCACTTAATGCAATTATTGAGTCAGACTACTTTTTTTAGAAGTAAAAATCTAATGATTTCATCAATGTTTTCTGAGCCACTTTACCAATACTTGCTGATTTACCACACCTTGCTACAATGGTCATTACAGTGTCTTTAGTTGGCCCCCGCTTTAGGACAAGAAGTGGGGCTGAAGCCTGAGTCAGGAGCATTAAATTAATCAATGAGAGTGGAGGCTATGACTAATGCTGCTCGTGGGCCAGTGTGGGTACAGCTTTGTCAAACACATTAACAGTCACTAGCAGACTACTCCTGAACTCTGAGTTAGGGCCACCAGAGGCAAGGCAGGGCCATGCTCAAGACTTTGTTCAACTACCCTCTTGGAAAAAATAGTTGAAGTCAAATACCGCACACTCCCTTGAGGCACACTTGACATTGGCTGATGCGACACATGTCCAGTCCCAGTGGTTAATGCCTCAAAGAGGGGTCAACCTAATAACCTCACCCTTTGTGGGGCAAATGCAACACTGCCCATGGTCATAGTACACTGAAATCAAGTGTTTTGGCTGCAAGCAACACATATATCTAACTCTTGTTTAAAAGTGCTTTGTAAAAAACATTTATAGTTTAATGCCAATATTATGATACTATGTGCTCAAAAGCACATACATTGTCACATGAAACACTTTCTGTATATACTCCCTTCCAATCTTTGACAATTTTTAACATTTCAAAATATTAAGGGGTCCAGAAGCATAAATGTAAGCCTCTTCCAACATGTCTCCAGCCCCTGCCAATTATGTTGAAACCCTCCCAGCTCTTGTCAAGCCAGCATTTGCTGCTGTTTCTACTCTGCCTATTCCATATCCCACTGATAATTGAAACCTGCAAGGAATCACAATGGAGTGAGGTCTTCAGGGAATGTCTTTCTACTTCCTTCATGTTTTTTTTCTTCCCATCCTTCCACTAGTGATATTCCTCATGTACTGAGCTTTTTAGTGTTCCCTTGTTCCTTCGGTTCCTATTGCTCATGCTGACATAAGGATAGCATAACACACAAATGGCAGCTAGAGACCATTAACTTTGTATACTATAGTGAGGTTGTACAGTTAGTTGTAGGTTATACATGTATTATCAATGTGCCTGGTTATGATTATTTTGTTGATTCTGATGAGAAGAACTTTGAGTGTAGACTTTTGCCAAGTTATTAGTTGTGTCTTGCAATAGTAAAGATATAGATCATGCCCAGACTTTCTAGGATCTTCTACTTCAGGGGTAAATGCTGTATGTATTGAAGCCACGAGGCCCTTATATATCACAGTAATAAATAATCCACTAAAACTAATAATTTACTTTTATTAATAGTCAGTAAGAGTTTGTATATCTGGTTCTATCTTGCAATGGTAAAGAATATTTTAAAAGTTCCTTGTTCCGTGTTCCAGAGCTACACAAAAAACAATGATTTCTTCATTGGCCCAATACTGACCTTTCCTGAAAATTCTATTAAATTCAAACATTATTTTGAGTTATCTTGCTAAAAGTCAAAATGGCACCAGTGAAAACATAGTTTCTTTGGCAGACGCAATTATGGGCTTTGTATTGTTCATTTTCTACTCAAAGAAATTTAGTTTTAGTTTAAAGAAACATTACATTTTTTTCCATGACATAAAAGAAAAGAAAATAGTGTTTGCAGGACAATGTCTAAGCAAATACACAGTGACTGAATGTTTTCTTGTCAGCAAGTATTAACAACAGAAGATTGAAATGCCTAAATAAAAATTTTACTGTGACATAAAAAGCCTGGTGATAAATGTCCAAAAATGTGTCAAGAAGAGTAGACTGATACTTCTTTGTTTGATATTGAAACACAGCATTTCATCCCTGCTCATAGTGTTATAAAAATGCTCTCTCCAGTTTTTCTAAGAAGTTCAGCATGACCCTGCCGCTTAAAAATTCATACCACAAATTGCTGTAAAAGGCATTTTTCTATTTAGTAGTAGCACTAAAAGCTGCTTGTTGTCTGTTGAGGAGATCACTCAATAACATTGTGAGGAATGTGGATGGGGTCATGTCCTTATAACACCAGAAAGGGCATGAGAAAAAGAGCAACATGAATTAGCAAATTTAGATACTTTGGAGTTACCATTAAGGTTACCCATTTTCTCTGAGGGTGGTTACTGACTCCCACATTCAGCCCTGGGTCTTCAGTGTCACAGAAAGAGCGTGTGCAGTATCTTCTCAGTGGTTATCACAGTCAGATTGTGGTGATGTGGTCAGGGCTGCATAAAGTGATTGTTGATAGAAACAATGAATAAATAAATGAGCAGCTAATGACTTTTTGCAGACAATGAACATTGACATTCTACACACTAATTAAGTTTCACAAAAAATGTTTTGTTTCCCAGAAATAATGCAAAATAGTGGGTTTAACTTGTTTGGAACTAATCAAAGCAGTCTTAACACCTGTTTGAATGACTACATCCAGTTGAACTGACCAGCAGCAAGCTCTGACCAAATGGAGGAAGACTAAAATGTGTTTCCTTATGTGTCTTTACGAGGAATAGAAGAGCGAACCACATCTTTGGTTGCTGATCTTTCAGTGCCTCTCTAGTGCCTGGTTCTCCAAATTCTCCACTGGTCATTGTTGCGTCCAATTGATCCCTATAGTATTGTTCTGACCTTTTGCCTGTCTTTTTGCCTTCCAGAACAAGATCATCCTGGACCCTTTGACATTCAGCGAGGCACGTTTCCGCCCCTCTCTGGAGGAGCGCTTGGAGAGCATTATCAGTGGTGCAGCACTAATGGCTGACTCCTCCTGCACACGCGACGACCGCCGAGAACGCATCGTGGCTGAGTGCAACGCTGTCCGACAGGCCCTCCAAGACTTGTTGAGTGAATACATGAACAATGTAAGTGCTTTGATAACCTAATACTCATTGGGTACTGTCTCCTATACACACACTTAAATACTGCTACATTACTGGATCAATGAATGTAGTGGAACAGAAATGAGCAACAATGAGCCTTGTCAGTTGTGTGGATGCATCTGATGATTGAAATACCTGTTCAGAGTCTGGGAGACCTGATCCTGCGTGGGCTTTTTATGCTACTCTACACCAAGTGGAAATAAATGGTTAAATACATAAATTGAAGACTCTGGAGATATTATTAACAGTTGTAACTACAGGTGAGCATCAATAAAGAACATGATGGAAATGTCCCTTTTATAATTCATTCAGTTTAAAGTGAAATGCATACATTACATAGATTCAGTACACACAAAATGAAATATGTCAAGATTGTGGCATACAGGTAATAAAAACAAAAATCTGACAACATTGCTTAAACATAAAATAAATAAATGCTTGAAATATTTCATTCAGTATACAGAATTTATATGCCTTTCACTTATGTTCAACTACTCAAAGAACTTTGCTTTTCCACCATATTCTAATTTATTGATGTGCGCCTGCACTATGCTAAAATTCATTTGTTACTGAAAAACTACAGTTGTAGGCACATTAATAAATTGTATAGTGCAAAAGATTGCAATGCTACACAAGTAAACTTCATGGATGCCAATAGTGTTCAGGGAAAAGTCATCACCAGCCTGGTCACATAGAGAGATATTTTTGTAATGCTCTGATGTGACTGTTGTTTAGAGCATGGAGATCGACCATCATGGTGATCAATACACACTCAGATCCATTTTACATTCAAAGCTTTTTATGGAACTTTGACACACTGTAATTGACCCCATGCATGTTCAGCCACACAGCTGGATTATGAATATTTATAGTTCATTTGGACTTCTGGAAAAGAAGAGGATTAGAAGTCAGGAAATGCTCCGAACATCCACTTATTATCAGATTAGATTAGATAGATATTTTATTTACACAGAAGGAAACTTATTTTCAGGGATTGTGTAAAGGGGACAGGATCACAACCAACACAATCAAAACAACAAACAAGTAGAACATAACCATATGACTTGATTTTATTAATTATGAATACTCCTGTTTTTTTTATTTTTTTACATTGTTCAAGAGTTTTTCTTCAAAATAAATTGGTTGCAATTGTTGTAAGAATTGTTCCTGTACAAAATGTGTAGTCCAACACATCAGCTTTTTGCTTAAGTAATTCACCACTGGTTCATTAGATCCATGAGTTGTGTTTTGGAGGCTACAGCTGGGAGACTGAGGACAGCCCCTAGCTATCCAAGCAAAGAACAGAAAGTGAATCATTCATATGCAAAGAACAACATGCTCCCACTTCACAGCTCAGATCCTCTTTAACTAAATCCACAAGCAGGGCTGAATGTACAACAATTATTACTGGAGCTGCTCAACCTAATGCATTATGCTAATAATATTGTTTCTTATAAAAACCTAAATGTGGTACCTAAAAGGTATTGGAGATGTGCACTGTGGTTATTTAAGTTAGCAAAGGAGCAATATTTAGGATCTTTTTACATTCTCAAGAATGTAAACTCAAGAAAGTCCATTTTGTCAGGCCCGTTGATTTGTTTGGGTATGCACTGCTGGCTGTTAGGGCTAATGATATGGCGAGTGGGCTGATGAACATGGCGCAGAAGATTTATTATTTTTTTTATTGTATAAATCTTCCAACATATTTATGACATTGTTTAACTGTCAAATTGGTTTGTTATTTGGCTACGTCATATGAGTTGTTGATAGGCTAAAACAAATAACGGTTGACGTCACTAGCTGGTTCTTCATTCAAAATTTCCAATTATTCAAGTGGAGGTCCCTCCCTTTACACACATTTTCAACAAGAGACATTCCAGATTGATAGAAAGTGTGGAGAAGACTGCTACATATCAGTCTGGCTTTTGCCAGGCTAAAGATCTTTGCCATGATCTAAAAAAGATCTTTGCCATGAAAAGAAGATGGTAAAAAAGATCTTTGCCATGATCTAAAAAAGTGCAAAGTGAAGTGCTACCGCACAGGCAAGACTATGTTGATATAATAACTTTAAATAAATCAATCAAAGATGGCAAGCACTGCTGATGTGGATGTATTTACTTGTATAGTAAATAGTGGAACATGTTGAAAGTATTTTCAATCAAGACATTTGCTATTGCTGGATTTACAAAAAAAAAAAAAAAAAGAAAGCAGAGTACCCTCATCATACCATCTCAGGCCGCCTGGAACTAGGATTATATTTTGATACTCTGTGAATTGATGCCTTGTGCCTTGTAAATGTAATCATTTGAATGTTACCAACTGCTGCCTGACTTTTCTGTTGTCTCTCTCTCAATGTAGTACAAAGTTTACAGAAGTAATGTAAACACACAGTGTCCTTTGTGTTTCCCACTTCTCCTTCCAGTCAAACAGCTCTCCGCTCCCAACACACAAATTTTATAGGAAGCTTAAACCACAGCACAAGGTTAATCAATGTGGTAGCTGGCAATAAATTAGGTTCAAGTGACAGGGGAATGTCCATACCTGTCTGAGCGGCTGGTGATCTGTGATTGGTGACAGCAGGCCCGGCTCCCCGGTTGGTGCTGCATCATCAGGAGCAGCTGATTTAGTTACGGCAGCTCCGACAGGGCCAATCTATCAATTGATCTGGGGAGTAATGCATTACCAGTGTGGGTCAAGGAAGCCTGGGTGGAATATAGCCATAGCCAGGAGCCACGGTGGGTGAAAGAGGGCACGCATTGGCAGGACTGGGACAAGTGGGGAGGACGATTTAGGGTGTGAGAGCCCGCGCACTAATCTCACTGTTAGCTAAATGTGGCACATAAAACCAAACAGGCTTGTGATCATTAGGCTCAGAGTGATGGCTGTCCTGCTCACACAGCTCCTCTGGGAGTTGCCATGTAGAATGCTCAATCAACAACTGGGTGACTGATTACATACAGGCTGCTACATTGGACATGTCTGTGATTATGCTCTGTCACTTTCTGATTCACACTTTACAGCAATATACAGTGGGGCAAAAAGTATTTACTCAGCCACCAATTGTGCAAGTTCTCCCACTTAAAAAGATGAGAGAGGCCTGTAATTTTCATCATAGGTTTACCTCAACTATGAGAGACAAAATGAGAAAAAAAAAATCCAGAAAATCACATTGTCTGATTTTTAAAGAATTTATTTGCAAATTATGGTGAAAAATAAGTATGGTGGTATTTTGGCCCATTCCTCCATGCAGATCTCCTCTGGAGCAGTGATGTTTTGGGGCTGTCGCTGGGCAACACGGACTTTCAACTCCCTCCAAAGATTTTCTATGGGGTTGAGATCTGGAGACTGGCTAGGCCACTCCAGGACCTTGAAATGTTTCTTACGAAGCCACTCCTTCATTACCCGGGCAGTGTGTTTGGGATCATTGTCATGCTGAAAGGCCCAGCCACGTTTCATCTTCAATGCCCTTGCGGATGGAAGGAGGTTTTCAGTCAAAATCTGACGATACATGGCCCCATGCATTCTTTCCTTTACACGGATCAGTCGTCCTGGTCCCTTTGCTGAAAAATAGCCCCAAAGCATGATGTTCCCACCCCCATGCTTTACAGTAGGTATGGTGTTCTTTGGATGCAACTCAGCATTCTTTCTCCTCCAAACACGACGAGTAGAGTTTTTACCAAAAAGTTCTATTTTGGTTTCATCTGACCATATGACATTCTTCCAATCCTCTTCTGGATCATCTAAATGCTCTCTACCAAACTTCAGACGGGCCTGCACATGTACTGGCTTTAGCAGGGGCACACGTCTGGCACTGCAGGATTTGAGTCCCTGGTGGCGTAGTGTGTTACTGATGGTAGCCTTTGTTACTTTGGTCCCAGCTCTCTGCAGGTCATTCACTAGGTCCCCCCGTGTGGTTCTGGGATTTTTGCTCACCGTTCTTGTGATTATTTTGACCCCACGGGGTGAGATCTTGCGGGGAGCCTCAGATCGAGGGAGATTATCAGTGGTCTTGTGTGTCTTCCATTTCCTAATAATTGCTCCCACAGTTGATTTCTTCACACCAAGCTGCTTACCTATTGCAGATTCAGTCTTCCCAGCCTGGTGCAGGTCTACAATTTAGTTTCTGGTATCCTCTGACAGCTCTTTGGTCTTGGCCATAGTGGAGTTTGGAGTGGGACTGTTTGAGGTTGTGGACAGGTGTCTTTTATATAGATAACCAGTTCAAACAGGTGCCATTAATACAGGTAACGAGTGGAGGACAGAGGAGCCTCTTACAGAAGAAGTTACAGCTCTGTGAGAGACACAAATCTTGCTTGTTTGTAGGTGACCAAATACTTATTTTCCACCATAATTGCAAATAAATTCTTTAAAAATCAGACATGTGATTTTCTGGATTTTTTTTTCTCATTTTGTCTCTCATAGTTGAGGTTTACCTATGATGAAAATTACAGGCCTCTTACATCTTTTTAAGTGGGAGAAATTGCACAATTGGTGGCTGACTAAATACTTTTTTGCCCCACTGTAACCTGTAAAGGGCAGAACAGAGAGTGAATAGAGACATAGCCATACTAACTCAAATGGAATTATCATGACATTTTACTTAGATGAAGATAGATGACCTGTTGCGCGATGATGCAGTAGGAAGAGAAAAATGCAGAAATAGAAGAGGAGTAATAAAAATGTCAAAATGCATTGTTTGTTAACAGTAGAGGACATGTAAAATGCTCTTAAGAGAATGTGTACATGTATTTTTAGCACCTTTTTGATTTATTCATGCAGTAAACAGTGGACCTACATATTTTTAAGTGTTCTGTGGCCATTTCCAACTATTTTCTTCCAGCAGTCAAAAGTTGTGTGATCATAATGTCTCATAGTGTTTTTTTTCTTTCATATAAACAACTACATCTTTTCATAGCTTTTAGTCATTGGTATGACTGACAGAACTGTACCTGCATATAAATGTGGAGGGTCGGGAATTTTGTGGATGTCAGTTTGGCTTTTAAAAAAAAATGAAAGTCTTGCAAGGTGATATTGGCATATTGACTTGTTTTCTCACTCCATTGGTAAATTCTGAACATTGACTGGCGCAATGTGAGGCAGGTGTAGGTAGTGATCAATTGTAAACCCCTGGGCTGATGTCATGGCTGAAAACTAATATTATTTCGAAGTTTGAAAGTGGTAAAAATGTCCTTTCCAGCGATTGTATGTTGTAGTGTTGTCTTGACAATAACAAGGTCCATACAGCTAAGGTTGCGTGTCTTCCTTAGTAAGCTGTAAAGTATGAAGAGATTTATGAGAAGAGTTTGTAAATTCTTCTTGTACATAACATCATGTTCATGGTATGGCACCACAGGCAATATGTGAAAAGACGAAAACAAAGAACAAAACAACAGATCTAATCGATACTCGTTGTTGTCCCTGGCTCTCTGTTGTACTCCTCTGTCTGTCACCCAAAGCTGGCCGAAGGGCACAGTTGTAACAATTGCATGTGACTTTACCTTAACACAGCTCTCTAAAGGCTAATTGGGTGCATTTTTGGGGGGTGGGGGGGCTTCAAGGACAATACTACTGGTAGGTTTTTTGAAAAGGGTAGGATATAGAGTCACACTTGGGATGCATTGCTGTTGTACTGCTAGACACATACAAATGATTTGTGAGCAGAAATTCAGAATGTAAATGTTGTCAGGGGTAACACTGTGGGGAACTGAGGCAATTTTCTTTGTGATTTTGCTTTTCTACAGCAGGCCTGCCATGCTCATTACATGAAGGCTGTCCTATTTTTCTTTTCTCCCAGGGATCCCAGATTCTAGGAACTTGATATTTCTTAGAAGAATCTCATGGTTGACTCTTGTCACGCCATGCTTGGTATGTCTTTTTAAATTTTGTTTAGACCATTAGCTTACAGTGTTTCTCAACAAACTGACAAAGTTTTAGATTTAACTCTGAATATCTGTGACTATATATTTTTGAAGTCAAGTTATTAATCAAAAATACTTTGAGTAGAAAGTCCTACTAAATAAAAGAGGGATTTAGATTATCACTCCATAGATAAGTATCATAACTATTATCTCCACCACAGAGGTTGAGTTTTTACTGGCACTGGTTTATTTATTTTTTGTCTGTTAAAAAGATAAATCAACTAAGATTTTGTCTTTTATTTTAAAATGAAAATGGTATATTTAAAGATCAAATGTCTTGCATTGGTTACAATGAAATATACTGTCACTTAGCTTGCTTTTTGCCATTCTCTTGGTCTATACTGGTATTTTAACAATTGTTATCGCTTCATAGTCACTGTAGACTTGGCACACCGTTAAATATCCCAGGCCTGCAATAAATCATTGGGTCCCCACAGCGTCCCATGCCCTCCATCCCATCTGTCAACATCTAATGTGCCACACGACAAGCTGCAATCCTCTGTGCACAAACTACACACTAAACAATGTGTCTTATCAAACCTCTGATGGCTGCTTCAAAGGCAAGGGTCCTCAACTATAGGTAACTGCAAAGTATTTCAGCTTAACATGTCCTTTAATTATTTATCTAAAATAATTTCTTTATACAGACTCACTGCATACTTCTTGCCCATTCACTATATGAATAAACCTGAACCTAAAGTGTGGTAAAGGGTTGTTCGTTCTTTATTGGTTACTCTTGTTTACATGTCTGGTGTGTAACTTCTTAACATTTTGCGTTCACTGTTTGAAGACATTATTAAGTTTTCAAGCAATGTCAGTAATTGGCCAAAGGAGAAATTGCTATTTTTGTGCCAATCAGGAACAAGTCAAGTTATTTACTCCAGCCCTAATAAGTCAGTAATGAACTAATAATTAGGTTTTGGTTTTTACCATTGTAAGAGCTTTGTGGCTCAATGGATGGAGTATTTACCCCTGAACTAGAAGATTCCTGGCTTGAGTCCAGGTCAGGGTACAATATCACTACAATTGTGAGATAAGGTCAGTCACTTAGGTGGAGCCTTACAATCTTGGTGCCTTGGTGGATTCTTACAAATTTGTCTTTAACCTTTGCAGCCAGACATGTGTTATAAGGGCTTATAATGTCATTTTAGTTTCTCTCTGTTAATCTGATTATTTTCTTATTTGTTTTGACTTGGTCACACCTGGTGCCGTTTGGCGAGCGTATGGCTTTTGACTGTTATTAAAGTAAATGTCTTTGTTTGTATCTGTAGCAGCCAGGAAATGCAATGTGCCATAATCCTTAGTCACATTATACTTGCTCAGCAGATGTGGAAGAATCTTCTGCAGGCGGTAGTGAGCAACCAGCACGCCCCGTGTCACCATCTTCGATTGAGGTGATTAGATAAATTAGACTTTAATTGGGTTTTTAGGCTAAGTCATATTAGGAGATGAGATAGAATTATCCAGGAACGTATTAATGTAATAAAAAGCTCTCAGATCTGGCAGCTCTAATTGCATTAGATGGCTGCCAGTCCTTCTCCACTCTCCCTCCTCCCCTCACTGCCAATCTGCCTCAAGGACTTGGTACTTTAAGCTGCGCTAACATGATTGACATTGATAGCTGGATCAAAGTATAGAATCAACCCTAATATTATTATGTGAGTAGACATGGAAGCAAAGACCTGGCTCTAACTGTATTAGATGCTACATATGTTGGGGCTATGGATGCAGGGGGCACACTGTATTGGGAAATCAAGCATGCAGGCTACAATTTGTGTGCTTGTACATATGGTTGGCTTTGGATGGTTGCATGTGTGTGTCACTGTCACCAAATGCATGCCGTAAGTATATTCAGTCTGGTTTTGACTTTAAGATAATTGTGGTCCTCTTCCATTTATAACATAGACTTGCACATATCTCATCTTGTACAAATAATCAACTAAGTATGAATATCAATATCATAATAGAATAAAGAGATGTTTGTTGAGAGTTGCTTGATATAGGGACAGCTCATCAATGTTTACTATTTCTAACTCAATAGACAACTACTTTCTTTTCTGAAAATATATTTTATTTTGGGCAAAAAAATAAAAAAAAAGTTAAACAACCATGCAAATGCTATTACATTACATAAAACTGATTTTAAAGCTATGGTTCCTAAATTGTGGTTCAGGGCGAAAAAAGGGAGTTTAATATAGTAGCCTAATTATTGTTTTAATTATTTAAGATGAAAAAAACTGAACCACTTCACTACTACAAAAATTCTGATGCTTGACATCAAAATTATGGTTTAAGCACCCTAAAGTTCTTGTGATTTTTAGTGCAACATTAAACCATACTGCCCCACAATTATCTTTTTTAACAATTTGTCAATACTTCAACAATATTTGTTTTTTATCCTTTTCCCAACTTCACATTTCAGTATCATGGTATAATCCTCTTTAGATCCCTCTTTCTGTAATGATTCCCAATCAATTTAAAGTTGTTTGAATTCATACACAGAAAAACAAGCGACACATTTATCATATTGATTTTTAGTCTGTGTCTTCTTTTTATGATATCGTTACTCTGCAACAGAGTCCGATTTCATTACACCCTGTGGATCCATATAACAGCACAAACTCATCTTGGTGTCACTAATAAAGCTATTACTTAGGTGGTGAAAATGGTTTTTCATGGCTTTTAGATGATAATTACCTCAAGCATTGGAAAAATATGAGTCTACATTGTCACAGAAGATTGAGAAGAGGGTGTTTTTTCTTCATACCTCGGTGACCTTTTAAAGAAACTGGTTGTTGTTCCGTTAGATCATGTAGTCTATAGACACCCAATTCTGGCCTGTTCTTTTATAATACATTATTGATTTTACAAGCTTTATTACTCTATTTAAAGGGCAAAAAGGCATCTGTGTCTCTGGAACAGATTGACATGAAAAATGAGATTTTTCTGTTACACTTATGCTTTTATGATTTATTATGCAGTGCTTCACTGTTTTTACTGGACGGTAAAGGAAATAATTCTGAATAGTGGCTTAACTTCAGTGCCATTGGGTCAAAGAAAAATAACCAATTTTAGATGTTTGTAATTTTTATTGACTTTTTTGGTGTAGAACCAGAACACCATGTAGATCAAGGGTTCAATACCACTGTGAGATAGGATACCAACTCCAGCCACAAGGTCAGTTAAGGAATTGGCAGAACTCAACAGTGTATTTTATTTGTTTTGTTACATGCAAAAGAGCTTGGCTTCATTTTAAGCATGTTGAACAGGAGTTTAAACAAAGATTATACATGTAGTCTGTTTTTATTTTCTCTTTGTTAACTTTTACACATTTTCAATTGAGGTGAGTGAAAATGGTGAGTGGCTATGTGTGAAAAAAGACAACATTGCACAGTATATGCTCAGTGCCCTTCACACTAGCTTCGAGAACTGTTCCCCACAGGTTGTCCCTGAATAATGTGATAATGCAGGAAATTATTATTGTAAAATTTAACTTGTATTCAGTTAGACTTTATGCTTTATGAATGCTTTTATAATAATAATATAAAAGTTGAATATACATTTATAAGGCTCCACACATGAAAAACTCTTCAAATGGATTTGGACCTCTACATTAATAAAGTATTTTAGATGAATTGACACATTCAGTAACAATATACAGGACTACATCTGTATAATGTTTACTTCCTTAAATTGTATAGTTTTGCTTGACTAAACAGAAATATATTTATAGTAGACAGAGGAAAATGACTTAAAATCACACATGCCATCGTTTTCGTCTGTCTACTATGATCTGATTGTCCTCATCCTCGAAGAGTATCTGTTGACTCTCTGCAGCACTCACCTTTGTCTGTTTTTATACATGGAAGATTCTGCTCTCTTTTAATTCTGTGGCAAAACCCTGAATTTCACTCTTTCTTGGCCCAGCATACCCAGGTTTACAATGAATCTGCTTCTTGAAATAGATAGGGTGTTGGTATTTTGGTAAAAATTGGGTCTTTGACGTTAGGCTAAGAATAGATGTCCAAGAAAGAAGAGCCTCATTTTTCAAAGGACGCTGGCTCTAAATTTGTATTTAAGACCTGCTCCTATGCCCAGGGAGATTGCATTAATCATATGTGGATATACGTATACACCTGTAGTATATGAACAATGATAAATCTTACTTTTTCTACTACCATCTGCTGGTTCTGCTAATATACATATGGAAAAACATACAACATACAAATGCCATTCAGTGAAAACTATGGACTTGAAGAACAGGAAAGTATAAAGCCTTTGTCTTTCTTTATTGACTCATCTGAATGGTTTAAAACAAGAATGTCACTTTTGGTGTTAAAAATGCACTGCACAGTGGCTCACTCATATATTTCAATTAATATTTACCAACTATCACAAACTTTCACCCATAAGACTGACCGTGCAGTGAACTGTGCTGGCTCATGAACACTTCAGTTGCACCAGCTTCTGCCATACAGCCTGGATAGTTTGGCTCGGCGCACTGGCATTTAAAGTGCTGTTATTGGTGTGATTGGCTCTGCTGAACATTCACTGTGGTCTGCCATAACTGCTTCACCTTGGGTCTAGTTTTAAATTAAATACATCTGGGAATGTGTTTTGTTCATAAAGAAACAAACAACAAAAAAAGAAAAAAAGAAAGAAAAAAAAAAAAACATCCAAAACCCCATCTTCCTTTTTTGCTCCCTTGCAGGTAGCTTATATCTATTTTCCCACACTAACAAGTGCTCTGTTTTTGAAGTTTACTATATTAGGAGAACTCAAAAATAATGATGACCTAATTTGCATCAGAGGATTTGTAAAGTGCACTAAAAAAAGTGATTTCTACCTTTTTGTGTCTGTTAGTGTAGAGTAATGAAATTTGCCTTATATTCTTAACAAACATAAAAAAAACAAAAAACAAACAAACAAAAAAACACTTGAAAAACACATTTAAAACAGAAAAAAAAAAAAAAACTGAACAAGGGATCTTTTAGTTTTGTGATAAATGGGGGGCTTTGTTTCTAAATATTTAGGGGAATATTGAGAAACACAGCCCCTTCTATCTCACCATGACTAAGGGCAAAAACATTTTTTTTTTCCTTTACTGATCCCATGAAGCTGCAGTTAGTATCTTTCGACCTATATTGCTATGGTACAGAATGCTTTATTACAGATTTGGATACAGACTGTGTTCTGGTTCCACATCAAAATCTAATAATTTCTTCCTTTGCCTGTTAAACCTACCTACACAATACACGGCACATCCAGTCAATTAGAAAACAGCAGACTGCATTTAGACCCTCAGTTCAATGCCCACTGTGCTTTTTCTTCTTTCATCTCTCCAGTGCATTTAGCATTAGGGATCCCACATAACAGGGTGTAATCATGTGTGATGAACATAAATGGAGCATGTGGAAATCACACCACTAAGTATGTGAAAATCAGCCCTGGGAAGCCTGAGGTCTGCACTGAAACCAGAGCTGTCAGATAGTTTAACCTTACAACGGCGTTGCCTCACAGCACACGGAGACTCCAAAAACAGTCTGAGGCGCAGCTCCCAACTGCACTGAGTTTGTCCGCAAGTAGGACAACAAAGCTCTCCAGGCTTCTCTGGAAACTGGAGGTTCCCTGGAGGATTTCTAAATTTGCTACCATACTTTTTTTTTTCAAACCAAACATTAAATATTGCATGGATTTGCAGTTTTGAAAATCATCATTTTCTGTGTTTTCAGTTTTTGTAGAGTTCCATAGAAATTGTAGATAAGCTGAGGCATGGTAACATATACTGTGTCTTACATTCCACACTGTCATTAGCAATATGTTAACAACACAAAGTACAAGTAAGAAACACAAAGCACTTGAACCGTTGATCTTGTAGTTCAGGGGTAAATACTCAAACTGTTGAACCACAAAGCCCTTATATATTTTTATTCATTCATTTTCCAACACTTATTTCTGTTTGGGTTGTGGGTTTTGGGAGACTATCCCAGCTAAAACTTATAATGTGTTCCTTTACTGACCTCTTGGGTCTGAGAGAGAACAGTGGCACAGTGGGTTAAGCGTTTGCCCACCAGGGAAAGGGGTTCAGTTGGGCAAGATACTTCGCCCACATTGCCTACTCCAGTCATCTGGCATCTGGCATAAAAACCTGCCAAATCATTGTGCAACTAGTTTGCTGTGGCGACCCCTAACAAAAAAGAGAGCAGCCAAGATAGTGCCAAAAAAATAAAAGACTGAATCCTGGATCCAAATAGTGTTCCATATATTGCTTACTTAGCTCATTACAAAATCATACTTTTTCCTTTTAAGTTATCTTTCTAACAGACAAACACTCCAGCAAACAAACAAACAAACAAACAAATCAACGCCAGTGAAAACATAACCTAGATGGAATTAAAAATGTTTTTACCGCAGGCAATTTTGGGCAACTTTATCAGGCTTTTTCACAAGGCTTTGTGAGCAGTGTATGGTAGCAGTGCTAATTGTATTGTGTCAGAACACTTTCACCGAAGATTCATGTACAACTGTAAACCCTTGGACATCCTTTTTCCTGGTTTACATAGGAATAAGGTTTCCTCACTTAATTTTGTTAGCATGGCTATCCTCTCTCTCCCTCTGTACCTATGCAACAAGCTGTCCCAGTGATGTGTATATGCCACCGCATGCGCGTACTGTTGGACATAGATTATTCTGCCCCGCAGGCATGCAGCGCCACAGTTCCAGCACGTAAGGCGGAGATAGGATTAAGTCAACCGTATAGGAAGACAAGTTTGCTCTGTGCATTTACATTTCATATAATAGGTCTTTTTTTTTACACCACAGGTCACAGCTCACAAAGGTGAATGTGTGGAGGATTAAACAACACTCAGGAAACAATGTAAATATACAATTTACAGTTGGGTTGGTTTAGTGCAGGTGGATGGAATGATAGATTTCATAAACACTGGGAGCCTTAAACATGCTGCTTGATTTGTTGTAAAAGTCATTACATTGTATTTATGGATGATAAGCCTGCACTCAGGACATGCAACACCAAAAACAAATGATAAGGGGCACCCCAACCTCTTTCTAGTTCAGGAGTAAATGCGCTACACATAATGTCACAAAGCCCTTGTAGCTTACAATGGTAAAGAATCTGCTCAAAGTAACGTGTTGCAAATCTAAACTTGAATTCAAAAGTATGATCTGGACCTGCTCTAATTGGAAAGCTTTTGAGACAACCTTGTGGTGATTTGGTGCTAATTTAAAAATGATTTTGATTTGATTTGTTCCTTTACTGACCCTTTGTACAGAACCTTTTCCAAAATTCCTGGATTCAGATGGTGTTCTGGATTGACATAAAAAATAAACCATTCCTTGATTGGCAAATTATAACTTTTCCTAAAAAAAAAATCATAAAAATCAAACCATAACCACCTAACAAACCTCCTAAATAACCTCCTTACAACTTCTACAAATACTTAAGAACTTTATAATAATACAGTTAGTAACTGAGATTTCTCAGAGACTGGCCTGCATCTATACAGGGGAGTCTAGCCCAGAGGGTTGGAAACAAAGGCTGAGTGAAATGCCAGGGTGAGGGAGAGGCTACCGCACCAGTGACCTACCTTGGGGTTGTAGTTGTGATAGCGGATCTAATTAATAAAATAAAGTGGTTGTTTTCATTGGAGCTCCCTGTGGGGGATGCCTGTGTCCAATGTGGCCCCCGGACAGTCACACACACGCTTGCCTCATCAAAAGCTGCATTTGCTTATCTAATTAATTACAGTGCGTCATTAGCAGGATGAGGCATCACAGGCAAGCAATTGTGAAATGAAGCATTTTTGGTTCTCTTTTTAATTAAATGTATGTGCATTTGCTCTGGGTGGGAATGAATAAGCCTCGCACAATTATGAGGGCTTAATTGTGGAAGGCATGCATGGTTAAACAATATTCTGTCAATAAGTGGTAGTCATTATAGCGAGAGGTCAAGGCTTCTCCTGGGTGTGCAAATTGTTTGTATTGAATAAATGACTAATGATCTACAGCAACATACAGAATATAGAGGGCAGCTATTTCTATCTGCACGTATGTACTGTACTGTACTTTACTAAATTGGATGCTCACAATATTTTACTTTTCAAACTAAGATCTGTTATGGTCTATAGTTATTGTGGAGAATTAAAGTAAATTGTTATAAAACTTGGACACGGAAAGAAAAGACAGGCAGGATGCCTAGAGTTATGTTACTGTTACACCTAAGGTTGAAGCGAGCACTTTTGAATTGCACTTTTTTATTTCTTGTATTTTGATTTTAAATGAATCTGCATCTAATAGAATGTAGAAGGGAATAGCTCCCTCTCTAGCATCGCCACTTGTTGTTAAATGTGCTCTTTTTCTGTTGGTGTACTGTGAAATTCTGACATTATTCTGTCTCAGTTTGAATGCATTTGATCAGTTGAAATATCTCTTTTATTTGGGTCGTGGCTTGTCCTTTTAGGGTGATAGTGGGTCCTGAAGCCAGACCAGTTGAGAACCACTGGCCTAGAGGAACACCAGAGACAATTTATTGATGTTGTGAAAGAGGACATACAAATCAATGTTGGTTTGTGAGTTTGATAAAATTGTTACCAGCAAGGAAGGTCTTTGTTTCTCAATTGATAGAGCATTTACGCCAAGATTAGAAGATTCCTCGTTCCAGCTGAGGTCTGGCCATAGTATCTTTATGATTATGAGATAGGGCCAATGCCTTCCAAATGTCTGCACTCTCCTGATGCTTCTAGTTTTGATTCATTTGTGTGAATGCGCCAATGCTGAATCCATTGCCCTGTTTGCTTCCGTCTATCTGAGAAATCACTTGACCAGCCAGCTCCTCCTGATTGTCCATGCTTTATCTTTGAAATGGGCTGCTGTAGAGTCTACCAGTAGAAAGGACCCAGAATGGCCTGTCAGCCTTTATTTGAGGTCGCTCCTAGTTATTAACCCTTCCACTTCAACGTCTCTGTCACAAGTAAACAACCAGGAGTAAATAATAATACTCTGCTTGGCCTTTTCACCTTTCACCAAATGACACGAGAGACCTGCTGATTTTTTTCTCCCAACCAAACTGATAGACATTGTTTCAACATCAAACTTGTACTGCAGAGGTCTCGGCAGGTTGTTTTTTTTTTCTAGTGTACACATCCATAAATCACATTCGTTCCATTACAGCTCCTGTCCATACAGTAGCTGACATCCGAAGCCAAGGCTCTCTTGTGACACTTTGAAACAGTCATGTATCTCGACATACACATCCAGTTAAGCCAGTAAATCATTGTTATGATGTGCGTTCTTTAATAGATTTTGGATGGCATGGGAAACTGATGTCATACTCCCACTTAGGGCCGCTAAACTGTTAAAAATTCATTGCCTGCTAATGTTATCAGATAAAAGCTTGTCAGGAATAAATCAAAAGCGCATTACTAAGTGCATATGATGTGCATAATACACAATGACAAATAAATGACAGATTGGATGGGAGCAGTCCCCCTCCATGTCATGTAATTGTTCAAGTAAACTTTAAAAGTCATTGGGCCTCATTTATGAACCCTTCTTAAGAACACAAAATTAAAAAATACAAATTATTCTAAAAAAACAAAACAAAACAATGATCAGTGGTGGTGTAGGCCAGGTATAAACCTAACACAGACTTCATTCTTGCTGCTACAGTGCAGTGTTGAGCAGCGACCAGCCACACTGCTGTATTACTCTGGCTGAACTGTAGCCCCTCACCATGGCTCTATAACACCCCCCGCTCTCCCCTTCCCCCGCTTTTTTCTGCAACTCACAAAATCCATGACAAAAAAAAAAAAAAAAGATGAAAGCCCTTGTTACCTTCAGTGAGTTGGTGACTGAAATATGCTTCCACTGACTGTGTCTTAGTGTTTTTGGACATTTTTAATCGCTGCTGAAGCTGTAAAACTGCAGTAGATGTAGCTGTCAGTGTGACGCATCCTGGTGACTGGGCTGCTCTGCTGTGCTCTGTCCGCAGAAAGACGTCACTAAACTAGTGTCTGACAACCATATATGGAGTTTAGAGGGCGTTTCTTGTCCTAATACATAGTTAATTCTATGTAAATGCCATGTTGCAGTTACATGCTCCACTGAGAAGAATCTGCGAGCTTGAGAACCTGTCATGAATTTGACGTACTTTTCTAAGAGAACTTTCATGAGTGAGGCCCAGTGTTGCCTTTTTCAGAAACCAGTGGTTTTTTTTTTTTTTTAGGTGTTTTTGCTGGCATTGGTTTGTTACAAGTAATGTTAAGATTTTGGTGTGGATCTTGGTGTGGATTCAGAACAGCATTTGGATCCAGGATTGTTTTAAAAATTGTGTACCAACTCCAGTAACAAGCGCTGAGTGAGGTACAGGGGCCAAATTCAGTCCAGTAAAATCAATCACAGTCACAATATAAATATGAACCATGGCTACTGCAGGCTAATAACCTACTACCAGTTATAGAAGTTTTACAGTTTTACTTTTGAGGAATCATTTACCATAATCTGAAGTAATTTTGGATCACATATACAAACTAATTACCTTATTATTTAGCATTGCGTTGAATAAAAGATCATCATGTAGCTACATAGCTGTGGACTACAGCGGCATCAGAGTCTTCTGTTGGAGGATAAACTTATAACCAATGCTTACATAGAAAATATAAGTTTGAAAAAAAATTACAAGTTTGCTACATATATAGTAATAATAATAATAATGATAATAATAATAATAATAATAATAATAATAATAATAATAATAATAATATTCTATACAAAATATTGTTTGAATAATACAGTAAAAGGGGTGGTTATAGCCTTTGTAATACCTCAAACATTCAATGAAAAGTGGTCATTTTTTTTCACTGGTATCGAAATTGGTATCGAGTATCAAGGGTTTTTTTAGTATCAAAATTGAGTTGAAATTTTAGTATTGAAGGAACAAACAATTTGTTTTGGTGGATGCATTAACACTGTAAGACATAGGAGTGTTGTGGCTCACATGTGGAGAATTTACCTCTGAACTAAGATCCCTGTTTCAGGCACTACTGTATATCTTTACCATTGTGAGATAGGGGCCATGCCTTGTACTTAGTTCTTTCTCTTTTCTCTACTAAGAATTATTTGCATCTCTTTGGATTTAGTTTGTATTTAGTTTCTGCAGCCTACATCACTTTAGTTTTGTCGTATTATATAATGTATAAAGGTGCATTCAAAATAAAAAAAATGCACATTTGATCTGGTGCTGTCAAATACATTTATTCTGACCTTCAGGCCAAGCTGAACTAATGAATATTTCCCATGAAAATGGTAATGCTTTATGATGATATATTCTGCAGGAGAGACATTCTCACCTTCTGTATCCATAAGTTTGTCTTCTTTGTACTTCTCTGTTTACTAAATGCACCACAGCACACAGGAGCAGGGGAAGCACAGAGCGAATGAAGAGGCTAGGGGGGTGTGATGGTGCAGAGCAAATGTAGTGCAGGAGCTGTATAACTGATAAACAGGACCATCTCAATTGTGCCCAGTCAGGCAGAGCAATGATAACTGGATCATAACCAGATAATCTGGCTCTATTACAAATGACCCAGCTTTGTTTAGAGCGGCACAGGCCAAAATGGCTTTTTTGCTTTGGAGCGGCATCTCTTAGCCCTTTCTCATCCCTGCCACGTATTATGTTAATTGGTGCATGGGCAACTTAATATTCCAGAATAGCTGTGAAAACACTGATGAGCACTGTTCTCAGATAAGGATAACAATTTGCGCTGAAATCAGTGGAGACAATCTGTGCTCTTTCACGGATCTCTATCATTTCTGTTAGTTCTTGTGGGTCTGCAGCAGCTGTCCGTGCGATAACAGCAGCTTGGTGCTTACAGGTTGGAAACGGAACACTAGCGAAGACTGGCCCATGTGGTCTGACCCAACAGATGACCGACTGTAGCTCCAACTGCTAAAGTTAATGCCGGTTCTGATAGAAATTAGTCAGAATACACAGTGGATTACAGTTTGTTTGCTATGGGACAGCATGGGCAGGTCGTCAAAACACATAACATTATGATGACCTGTATTAGACAGGCGATCATAATGTTATGCTTGATCAGTGTATTATGTTATTATTTAATTACATGTTTCAAAACAAGCGGTCTTTTATTGCATACAACTTTTGCTTCACAGTGTTGGCAAGTCTGTGTCAACCCTAATTCCACTCTCAGTTTTTCTAGCCCGTCTGGATTTTTTATTCAACACATTAGCAGTATTATCATAGAGAACACAGGAGTCGTGTCTTAATCAGCACCCTCTTGTTAAAAGGAGATTTTAGCAGACAATAGCCGGGCTAATAATTTGATCCACTGTTGAATAGCTGATTACAAAATGATTCTTTCATATACAACTTTAATTTAATAAACCATTTATAAGGGAATTTTGTAATTAAAGCTTTATGGGAAATGAAAAAGCAGGTTTATTTTAGGGAATTTTTCAGTAATATTTGTCCGTTTTGTGCAGCAGAGAAATTTGTGTAAAGATGTGAATACCTGCCATCAAGAGTTATGAATAATGGTGCATCAGGGAGAAATTTTCCCCCACATGAGAGAGAGACTCAGAGTACAAAAGAACATGTGCTTACCTTTGGTGGTAATGCTGCATTGTGGCTCATATTTTTTAGTTTTCAAGGCCATATCACATACAGTATATTAAAGTTAGAATTACGGTATAGCCAGAGCTCTTTGCTTTATGTAGTCCTTTGAGAGCAAAAAATAAAGATTGATTTAATTCATTGATTTACGTTACTTTAATTGAGTTATTTTTATGGCAAAAAGCAGTGTAGACATTGCACATATATTTGTATTTTAATAACATTTCTAATCACAGACATTATAATTATTGTTTAATTTAAAGAGAACAACGTGATTAGCTATTATATATTTCAATGAACTATATTTTATTGGTTTATTTGGCATGTACAGTACTGTGCAAACATTTTAAGCAGGTGTAAAAACATCTTAACTAAGAGTGTTTAATACAGAAATTTGTTTTGTCATGAAAAAGTCAGGAAAGGTCATTAATAGGCATGGACAAAATTATAAATTTTGTTGTAGATACAGATTAGTAGATACAGTTTAATTCCAGAAGTGCTTTAAGGAATTTTGCGCCATTTTGAAATGTGGACCGAAGATACTACCTTCAGTCAATGAAATAAATGATTAGTTTTAATAGAGTAATGGTTCTGTTGCTTAACGGAAAAAAAAAAAAAAAAAACCTTTACACCTGTACTAAAAGGTAAAAGAAACTGGGGAAACTTGTCAGGAGCAGTGGGCAGCCAATGTGCAGTGCCAGGGGAGCCTTCTCCAGATCTGAGCCAGAACCAGGAGTATACTAGCTGGAGGATTAGCCTGTTCTGCATGTTTTATGTTGATTGGCGAATACGGAGGACCCAGACAAAACCCACTCGGACATGGGAGAACATGAAAGTCTGAGCACTATATCTGTACCATTGCAAGATAGGACCAGTGCCTTTGCATAGGTCTGCGCTCTTTGTGCTTTGTTAAATGGGATGTTTGTCCAAAAACCTGAGATGTTCTGGAGCTCTGATGATGAGAAGATGAAATGGTTGTTTAATTTTAATGTGTATAAATTGGGTACAGTTGTTTGTAAAGCCTGGAGAAAACGGCAGTCTTGTTTATTTAGATGAAATTGTTTGGATTGTATATTTTTGTGTAGATATATTGTGCCTACTGTCTGGCAACTAGTTTTTTTTGTTCAGTTGATGGTGTCTTATAAGCCCAAGTAAAGGGCTGGGCATGTTTGAATGCAAGACACAATAATAAAATCATTCATTCATTCATTCATTCATTCATTCATTGTGCTCTTAAAATTTTTGAATTTTCTTCTTTGTAATTTGTTTATTTTTGTTCAATGACACACCTTTCCTTGTTCATAGCTTTAGTTAAAAAAACACATTGCTCAGTACTGTACATCTGGTGGTTTGAGTGAACTGAAAAATATAGCTTTACACTTAATAGCATTACAGAAAAATAAGATGGTTGCCCTAACATGTGACAGGTATCGAAAGGAGGTAGACATGGTCAAATTCTTTCTACTGCACGTTGCAACTAAAAAGGATCTGTGATATTCCCCACAGCCGTAGACCATTGTTGTCTAGATGTGCTAGTGTGTGTTCTCTGTTTCCTCCTTCCTGCTGGTGGCATTAGTTGAAGAGGGGCTTTCAGCCATTGTTCCATTGCCTCCTATGTTGGTATTTTTTCCTTTCAGTTTTTTAGTTGTGTTTCTGACTGAAAAAATGCCCTCTAACTAATCTCAAAAACTCCCTTCTCCTCCAAATCCCTGTGCACAAGGACACAGGGTTTTCTTCCTACTAAACTAATCTCTGCTCTATATTGCAGCATATGTTTTCAAACACTTACGGAGAAAAAAAAGTGCTGGTAGCTGCAAACTAAATGTCATACTGGCTTTGTATCTAGGTCGGGTCATTGGAAAGTGTCTCAGATCCACTCTTTAGACAATAATGCAAGAAATATTTGTGAGAACCAGTGTTCGACAGTTGCTATTTTTCTGTAAACATCCCTCATAAAAATCCAAGAGCCATTTTAAATACTGCTCCAAGGGTGTGTGATGAATTTGAAGGGTCAAGGTTGTGAGATTGTCATAAATCCCATTTGGTTACTTATTGTTTAGACACTTCATCACAGTCAGGGATTTTGAATAGCTCATCCTGCCTCTATTATATTCAGTGGATATCAATCTCCTCAAGCTCGAGCCAAGTCTAAAGTAAAGAAATATACCGTCTGCCAGAGCCTATCACGGTATAGATTGAATCGGCGGAGCCTCTGGATGGGATCCCTGTAGATTTGAAGCAGCTATTTCTTTTTCTTTTTTTTTACAGTGGAGGGGGGTCCCAGAGGGCTAGTGTATATTGAGTTTGTTTTGAAAGTGATGCTTCCATTAGATGGGAGCCAGTCATCTGCTTCAGTGCTAATGCTGGCAGAATGCCTGATTCAGCATCACTCAGTGGGCAAGTGTGATGGAACGCTGCACCAGTCAAAAAGCACTTGAACATAAAATCATCCCGTGATGCAAATGAGTGCCCGTGAATACATGTAACCAATCTGCCAGGACAACAAACACCGTCACTCTCACACTAGACATTCTTAATGTTACACTGAAATGAAAACTTTGCTATGTCATTGCATTTAAATGTAGATGACTTTATACAGATTTACTTTGGCACCGGCTGGACACTGATGAACTGATCTATTCTGAAAAGTAATGTCCAACAGAAGATGATTATTTAAATTGCATGTTAAAGAAAGAACTAAATTTAAAAATCCAGTCTATTGTGTGGTGAGCCTCACTGAGTGGCAAGCTTTTTAAGGCTATTATAGATAAGACTTGCTGTTTTGAGAATGCATATAGGGTCAGAGGCAGAAAGTTACTAGATACTTTTTCTTTCTTTCTTTGTTTAGAAACACTTTAGGTTAACTCACAATATAAATCATTTGTTAAGGTTTAATATTTAGTTAAGTGATAATTTACAAACACCATTTAAATAAAAAAAAAAAACTTGTTAATGTTTAATTGAGTAGAATGTAGTAGTAGTAGAATGTTCATTTAAATCAAGAAATTAAGAACAAAAGAAAATGTTACTTTTTGAGATACTTTTATTCAAATCCAATATAAATTTTCCAAGATTTTTTTTATTTTTTTAGCAAAGTGGGTTGCATGCTTACCTTGTAATCAGAAGGTCACAGGTTTGGGGACAGTGGTAGCAGGACCTTGCTACTTAGTTACTTTGTATTTTACAGTCAGTACCTACTTTCACTCAAGTAATAATTCTGTTGGGTACATTTACTTCTTCTTGAATAATAATAAGTATTTTTATTTGGGTAATGGTTTTGAGTATTTCTTCGTTAGCATAGGGTTATACCTCCTCCCTGCATGTTTGTGCTGTCAAAGGTTCATATTGGTCAGTAAACACATTAATAAACACTGTGGAATATGAACATTCAGTTGATGTGTTTTGTGTTAGGCTTTAATTAAATCCGTTTTGGTCAGTGTTTTGCATTTATTATTTCAGCTTTCTTACCTTGTTATCCTCTAAATCTATTCACTCAGCCGATGAGCTACCACCATCATAACAAATTGAGTCATGTTTTTTGTCTTGTTGATTTGCATATTTACTGCATTAGTCTCTGGTCATTTCAGTCCCTCACTGGCTTACCTGATCACACTGTCCATTTAGACCCCTTCTTTTGTAAAGTCACCGGGACCTAACAGGTTTATTATGCCAAATGGAAGTCCATTCAGTGCATCTCCTGTAACCTCAATAGACTTTTACATCTTTAAAATAGCAGGCTTAATACAAATGGACCAATGACAAAATGCGTCAAAACAAATTATGAGTGTCTAGGTGTTGTTTTTAAACCCACGAGTGAATGAATGAATAGGATGAATGAATGAATGCTGAGTGATGATAAACAGTTGAGGTGCAAACCCAGTGCGACTCACAGCGACACAGGCAGCCATTAGTCATGCTCAAGGTCTGTGCCATTATTCAAGTGCAGCCTCGACGCCCCGTCCCTTAATTCCTCTCTTTAAAAGGCCCAACAGTAAATTTGGCATGTTCGGAGTCAGCATGAGAGCAAGCAGTGAAACAAAAGTGGATTGGCTTTTTAAGGCTATAATCTTTTGTGTAAGCTGTAAGATTTGTCTTCTATCCGGTTTCTGTAAAAGGTGCTACAGTAAAGCATAAAAAAGATGAACAATATCAATTTCATTTATGGGTCTCTCAGACGTTTACACCATCCGCACAACATCTACTCTGTACTGCTTTCCTAGACTCCACACTGTGTTTTAAAATGGAAGTTTCATCTGCACTTTCAGAACAAGAAGCCGGACTGTATGCAACATTGTCTATTGATTAACAAGACTAAAAGTTAATTATAACTGTGTTGTTTATTTAGTGACCTTTTTTTTAATGCCATGCTTTCTAAAACTTACAAAACACTTGTATGTGCATTAAAGAATCAATTTTACATAAAATTATTTTTCTGCTCAGCTATTATGCAAATGGAAGAAAGGCTGGTGGGTGGAATTGTAATACATGTTGGGCTATTTTTAAGAGAATATCAGTTCATTTCGATTCCTGCTGTGACCACCTCTTTGCCCAATCTATAATTAAACACAAACTTAAAAGCCAAGTGCTGTGCAAATGACCTGGGGGTGATGCTGACTTTCTACTGCACTTTAAGTGAGCATTTATTAATACATGTCTGTAATATTGCTCTCTCTCCCAAACACATTCTCATAAGTCTCTTCACTTCAAGGCACAGTTCTCCCTAAAAGCAGTGAGGAAGAATTGTGCTTAATACACAAGGGCCACTTCTTTGTTTAATTAGAAAGCTCACTGTTATTTATTTAGGAGTCATTGAAGGGAGTATTTTCAGGAGTACATAATTTTCATCTGGATGTGATCTGTAATTAAAAGTTGTGTATTTCATTGTGTCAAAATACACAGAGGAATTAAAGTCTCCACTTTAGTTCAAATAAAAAAGAAGCATTAGTCCCACAGACATCTAGCAAATGCAATTCTCCTGGACTATCGTTTGTCATTTTAAGAAAACTGTATGGACATGTTGGGAGGAGGTTAGGAAAAGGCTCTGAATTATCTGGGCAGCTGCAGTCATCTTCACGGGCAGCTTTCAGTTCACACAGCCTTATACCTTTTCCAATAAATCCCAGATCAGTTCCTTCCATCATGCGCCAGTAGCATGCATTTCCCAAAAGTTTGTTTTTGGTCTAATTGAGCATGACTCAATAACCATTTCCAAGTCTTTCATGTCCAGTTGCTTCCAGGCCTGGCATACACCAGCCCCCACGGTCGTATCGAGCTCTTTTCAAGTTTTCTGAGCAGAGCCTATTTATGAAGGTAGAAATCGTGCAAGCACACTCCATGGTCCAGTGATTGTGGCCAACCTCTGTCGTTCTGTGCTGCTGGAGTGTGGTGCTAGGTCTTGTCCATGGAGTCTTCCAGCTAAATGCAGACGGCCTTTCTCCGTCATTTTCTCTTTGGGATGTTGGCATTAATAATGTCCGCTGACTTCACATGTCTCAAACTCACAGAGCAACACCGGACTCTGGACAGATTTGCTGGCCACCAAAAGATTGTCAAAGGTCGGTCTTTCACAACCAAACTCATCTGCAGAAATTGCCATAACCAAAATTGGCTAACTAACACCCCTGTCTTGGGAAATGCTGTGTTTACTACTAAATTGACCTGCACCACCTCATAAATTTTCTCTTTTAGCTCAAACACAGAATGCTTGTTAATACTATGTGTAAAAGTAAAAGCTATAGATCAGAGGCCATTATCAAGATAACATACCTAAATAAAGAGCTCAATAAAATGTGGGGATGGTGTGATTTACTCAATGCGAGGTGCTTTACGGGTAAAGAGAGACACAAATCAGTGCCATGGCAATCCCTTTCAGATTTGTTTATTTCTGGGCCCATTTACTCCATCAACTTTAGTCCAGACTTTATGGTTTTAGGTGGTTTTATGCTCCAGGTCATCAAAGCACTTAGCTTCTATTAGTTGAATAGAAAAAGAACAGCAAAGGCAGCTTTTTCAGTAAAATGGAAGTCAGCAATCCAGCATTGAAATAAAAATGAATGTTAATCCTCTTGTTCCTGTAGCTCAAACAACATTTTATGAGTAGCTTAATGGGCAAGTATTGTGCAATTGGTGCTTGTTTTTTTAGTGACACCAAAAGACCAGGCTTTTAAAGTCTCTTATTAATGGTGGCTTGTAGATGACCTGTTTGTTTTAAAAGACAACATTGTCACAACATGCACTGACAACATTTTGTTTATACTTTTAGCCAATTATAAGGCCACTACTGGAATGAGATTCTGATCAATCCAAGGTGCGTTGATATTTATTAGTTTGTATTATAATATTTGACGATTGTGTCACAATTCAATATAAATATATAATAATAATGATACTATTAATATACAATACTATTATAGTTGTTATAGTTCTTATAAGTTGTCTCTTTCAAAATAATCAACAAAATGAAAGTGCTTACAGGATATACTTTTTTAAAATAAAATATTTTGTTGGTCACAGATATAAATACAATACAAAACTAAGATGCTAACCTGAATGTTTGCATAATATTTTTTTGAAAATCGATACGGGAGCCCCTATTAAATACAGATTAAATACAGATTTTTTCCACTGGCAATACAATGAAAGTGGTTTGTTTGCACACAAAGTGGAAGTTGTGATAATAATTTTAATTGACAAAATTCTGTTTAAATGTTTAAGGTTTGTAAATACACAGCATTTTCTTGGTTCTAAAATGCATCTTTGAGCTGTTGGGTGAGATTAAATAAAAGTTCATGTTTCATCCCTAATGAAAGACTGGGCGCAGGTACTCAGCCTCAGTCATACATCATGTTAACTGGGGAATGAAGGAAGAATAATGGTTATGCCTGTTGCTGCCACAAATCTGGGGATTCATCATTGGGAGTCAAGATGAATGTGTTTCCCAAGCTGACTTCAAATTTGACTGTGATGGAGATGCTATTATCCACCAGCCTTCCACGCAAACCGGAAAGACGCTTTATATTTTTAACCATATGCAGTCTAATGATGCCGAGTTGTTGTCATAATGGATGTGGTGCAAAAATGGCTTGCTGTAAACACTTCATAAAGTTCTAAAAGTGTGTCAAGAAGTAATTCTGAAAATCTGTTCACATCCACACTTGAGCTAAGCAGGTGCTTAACACAAATACCTTTGTTCCAGTGTGACACCAGTCCCCATGATGATGGTTATTTTTGATCTAGCCTTCATAAAGAGTAATAGCAGACATTATATTACAATTACAATGTTAGTATTTATATTTATAGTCTGTTGTAGCCATTTTTGCAATCTAAACAATGTATATGTTTCTATTGAATGCATTGTTTAAAAATTGTAGTATATAGATAAAGAGTAGTCTTGGAAAAATAGACATTTAAAGCAACTCATAAGTTCTCTTACTTCCTACAACAAGTTTTTGAGGATTCAGAACAAAGGCAGAAAAAGGCAGCTCTTATTCCACTGCTTTCTCACAAGTATTTTTCATTTTGTAGTAAAATGGCATCATACAAAAAGTTTAAGGAATACAAAGTTTTTTCTCTGTGGCTCTTTTCAGAAGACCCTAACAACTCTGCACTCTGCTGGTCTCGTCACCTGTTTCTGTATAGTAGTAGTAAAGTAATTATTTGAAATGCTTTATTTTAGTCACATAATCTTTTTAAAGGTCATAAAACATGCAATGCTGTTAAATAGATAGATAAATAAAAGCATAATATAATCTCGTTAACAACTTAATTTGTGTCATTTTCTTCAAACAACCATTGGAGGTGACTGTGAGGTGAAGAAGTGCAATATGCACCTTTTGCCACCAGATGATGCCAAAACAACAAAAATAACACTCCCCGCCTATAACTGTTAAACTTTTAAATATATTTGTGACATAATTCAATAGATGGGTTTATGTTTTGAAATTCAAAAGGGCCTTACTGGGCTGCCTCTTTTTTTCCCACAACTATGGCCTCTTGTTCTTTCTTTTTTGTTGTCTTGCAATTAAAATTAAATCACTGAGGTGTTAAATTGACAGTCGACTTATTTAATAAAACTGGTTGTGCACAGGCACAGATATGCTAATTAGTATGGTTGTGAAATGCATTTAATATGGAGACTGAGATGCCAGTGACTAAAGACAACAAGGAAATAAGGGCCATAAATTCCACCACAGGGGTGCTTCATTAATCTCCAGTTTTCCCCAACTGTCTATATAGACAGGCATGGGCAAGGTGAATTGATGATTCTCTTGATTTTTATTCTGCTGTCCTTAATCTTGATACTAATAGATCAACAGTGTTTGAAAAAAAAAAAAAAAATCAATCTAACAAAAAAAAAAATCAATAAACTGTACCAAACTCAAATCAAAGTAACAGTCAATAGTTAGTTTCTACAGTTACTTTCTTGAGCTACGTATGTCCAATGCAAGCGGTATTGTTTTACTTTCTGCAACACCGAGATTTACTCGTGGACTGCAATCAATGTGGAGTGTTTCCGAGCTGAAACCCCTGCAGATAAACACAATAAGACAGGCTGGTGCGCACTGATGGGATTACGCTGCTGTCGCCATGGTGAACATGGCCTTGTTAGATGTGACCTTCTCTCCGGCCCGTACAAAGGCCTTTGGATAGATAGATTAGAAGATGTGCCTGTGCCTCCATTTTAAACTGTCTGTAATTTTCTAACTTTCTAACTAGGAAGTGTTACAATTAGCAGTATCTATACAATTGTAAAGTCAGTGAGCAAGAGAAAAAATGTCAAATCCCACGCATAGCTACACAACCTGATGAAGAAAAGCAGTTTAAACTTTTCACTTCAAAGCCAAAATAGGGTGAAACTTGTGAGGGGCCCAGTAGGAGTTCCTCCAGAGTAGCTGAGCTTCCACACTGAGCACCTCACCGCTGTCAGAGGTAGCAGCCCTGACTGAACCATCAGGGGACAGGGACATCAAGGTGCCTTAAAAAGCTTAACTACTTGACTTTTTTTCTGGGATTTGAGAAAAAAACTGTTTTAACAATGAGTTTTTCTCTAATGGCACACTGCAGTATAAGGTACTTTAGAACTGCATTTTGGGATCTATGCCATTGAAAGGTATTTAAAGCTCATATAGATTCTACTTGTGTGGTATAGGACAGACAAATACCTGCGCTGTTTGTTTGCAGCTTTTGGACTGCTGTTTGGTTTGGACCAAATCTCTGGTTTGAAATTGCATTTTGCCCTAGTTTGGACTTTCAAACCAAATCCAGGAAGTGACACGTGCAAAAGAACAAACACAAGTGAGAAAGAGGAAACATATCTCACATATAGTTACATAATACAGTAGACTCTCAGATTATTCTCTTTTAGGCTCCATTACAGCAGCAGCTCTTGTGCAACCTACAGTTTCCTAATGGTAGTCATTAGTGATTTAAACAGTGCATTAGATGTTTTTACTGTTTGTATTGTCATATTAATAATACCATGTCTCTATAGTAATCTTCGTCAGTTTTATTGTTTATATTTGTTCTTTTTAACAGTAAAACAAATTGCCATTTCACAAAACACCATCTTCATAAGGCCTGCCCATCTTGTTTTGATGCTAATGAAAGCTGCATGGAAAGTCTGGGTGCAGATTTTAATGTTATGGTATGAAACCAGTTAGCGACAAAACAAAAATTATAGAACAGTTTGTGAGTTCTAAGTGCAGACCTTAGTGCAGACTTTCAGGTATGAAAACACTCCTTGATTCACTGTGGTCCTGAGGCAATGCCTTGATCCTGTACATAGACTTCCTGTTGTTTTTAAATCTATACTGGCCAAGACTATAACTGACTTTTTTGTCCAGAATTTTTGTGATTTCCTTTGTCACCGCATGCCAAGAAAAAAAGGATTTGTCATTATAATAACTTTTCCCATCTCTTGCACTAGCTTGTCCTGACAGTATCTTGTTTGACTTTGTGTGGTTTCAACTGCAAGCAGAGCAGCAGCACTTGATTTCTTGCAGCTTTAATATCATGTATAAATCCAAATTAGTTATCTGCTCTATTGTTTTTTTTTTTTTTACTTAAAATGTACTCCATAGTGAGTGAACCAAACTAATCTTAAGAGCAGATCAGATCCAAACATTGCTTCGGCCCAGTGATCGATGGGATATAGACTGTCTGCAGTGAGGTGCTTGTACACATGGCTGATTCGCTGAGCAGTCACTCCTGTTTAGAAGATACAGCATCAGGACATTGAAGTGCACTGTCTGCTTTGTCACGCCACCAAATTGCCCATCATGCACGTATGTTATTTTGTACCAGCTCGACTCTTTTCGACTTGCTAGTTCATGCATTTCTGGCCTTTGGTCAGGCTGACATCCAATTAGGTGGCTGACTCTAGGCTTTCTTGTGCTAAGTAGGAGAGCAGATAACAATGCCATGCTAATTATGCATGGTAACTGGAGCTTTTTAATGGTTTGGACATTTATAAGGACGTTTGCTTCACTTGGTCAACAGCAGCGTGTCTATGTGATGACACCAGTTAAGCCGGGTCAGTTGGTGTTTTATTTCACCTTTAGCATCACAAAAATATTTATCTATTGCTTCAAAACAATAGATAAATTGTTTCATTTTCTTTTCATTTATGTATGCCACGGAACATAAAAAAAAAAAAAAAATACTCCATATACTTACTAAAAGCATTTATTAGCATTATTAGTACCTACCTGCTCCCCTGAGTTACATAGTCATACACATAGGGGCTGATTACACCACAGTGCTGGTCAGGAAAATGCAACAGTCATGTCACTGAGGACTCTGTTTTCCCTGTGCAGAGCGCTTTAAGTGTCTCCCTGTTGCAAGACAAAAACACATCTTCCAGCATTTTTTTTTTTATAAAAGATTGCATATTGGCCCCTTAAAGCAGTGATTCCCAACCTGCGGCCTCGTGAAAAAGAGGTCCAAGCAAGGGATGAATAATACTGCAAGGAAGACTGGCTAATGCATTGCAATGGTCACACAAAATGTGTTAAGAAATTGTTGAAAATAGGTTCATAAAACTGCTGTGATGTTTTAGCTATGCAGTAAAATTTACCCAATTACTTAGTTTTTCTAATTAGAGTCAAGGAGGAGAAGGGTGGCAGCCGCCGACTGATAAAATGTCACTTGGAAAAAAGGTTGGGAACCACTGCCTTAGAGCAATGGTTCAACTTGTCTAACTGTGTAACCAAATTCTTCCATGATACTTTTATAGTGACCTTTTTTACAGAACCACAGTTATTTTTCTAGATTATTTTACAACAGCCTGTATAGCACAAGCCTTCAAATAAGCTGAATTTTAGGGTCCAGACCCCAGTTGGAAATCAGTGACATAGAGGACGATTACAAGAAGCACTCAATGGTCTAGGGAGGGGCAGTCCGTCTCAAGTTAAGAGTTGATCTAGATTTTTTTTTTAAGTTAAAGATAAATTGTACATATACAGTAAAAACAGCACTTTTGTTTTTCTAGTTTTCTTTCTTTTTCACTTTCTTTAATTCTGTTTTCCATCGCCTCACTTTGTACTAAGGTCAAATAGAAAATTGTATCAGCACACTGTATAGCACAGAGGATTTGGACCGCTAGGATCAATTTCAAACTGGCCCTGCTCACTGCTTGGCTAGCTCTGTGGCTGCCAGTTCAGGGCTCTGACCTGGGATTACAATGCTCAATCAATTGGCTTCAGGAATTTTACACACAGCAAGCAAGAGATATAAACTTGTTCCTTACACAGCACAGTGCACTTCTTTCTCATGCACTTACTGAATCTGTCATGTGTTGCAGCAGAGATGTACAGACTTATTTCAAATGGCATTATAACACCTAGACTTATTTTTTGTTTGGAAACACCAAAGTATGCTAGAGCCTTACACCATAGATCAATTGTTAATTTGAAAATGTGTATTATGCCATAATCCTAACAGTCTCCTTTTCTCTCTCTTTTTCATGTTCTGCATCTTGATATCTTTAAATTTGATTCTGCTATAGGTAAGTTGTGGTTACTTTACTCTTTCTTTTTCAGCCTTTTGGTTTATGGTTAGGTTGGCTCTCTCATCTTTCAGACTGTTTATATTTTTATGGTTCTTTTGCCCCCACTTTCTTGCTCGGAAACAAATGCGTGCTCAAAGGTGTTTGATATGGTGAATGTAATAGATTTACCGATCACACAAGATGTTTAAAAGGAGATAATTTCTTATAGAGGAAAAACTAGAATTAGTCAAATGTCCATGTTCCCACTTTTTTATTTTTTTTTACCATGGTTGATGGGATAGGCTCCAGCCACGGTAACAAGTGGAAGAAAATGAATGAATGAAAAATCACAGTGATCATAGAGTATAGACTAGTGGTTTGCAAACTGTGGTATGGATAGCACTGGTAGGCTCTTAGTCCAAGGTATTCTTGTCTGGTTTATGCACAGTCTAATCCTGTATTTAGTCCTAGTTTCTCTTTTGTTTTGACTTGGTAATACTTTTTTGTCTGCCTCTTTTAGAGATGGTACCAAAAAGCCAAATGTTTTATGTGGTACCACTGAATGAAATATTTTATAGACTGGTGCTTATTTTTATTTGCAGTTGGTTACTTTTAATTGCTTTAGCTAGTACACAACTTCAGTTTACATATACACAACATGCTCTTCATACTAGCTTCCCGTACAGCATGTCAAATGTCAAATTACGACATTTGTGTCTGTGTTGCCTTGTTTGCGTTGGGTGCCACCCTATCATGAGCATTTTAGGTGATGCCACTCACACCGCTTCCTGTGAAAAATATCAGAGGGTGCAGGTAGTGTCGAGTGCCTGTGGATGGATGAGTGCTCAGAAGCAGACAGCCTTGCTTTATGGCTCCTTGGTTTTAGAGTGGCAGTTCCAGAGTGAAGTGTGTCGAGACAACGATGATCACTCAGAGCAGCACCAGACAGCAGATCTGCCGCGTCTTTCCCCTGCCCAAGCCCACATTCAGCCATAGCAAACACTAAACTCAGCACAGCAAGCCAGATGAAATTAATCCAACAATAGTCCTGGAGAAAAACAGGAAATCAATTTGCACAATGGGACTGAAATCGTCCAGGAGAATCCATGTCAGTGAATGATGAACACACTGGTAACAATGTGCACAGAGAAGTGGAGTTTGAGAAAAGTCTTCATCTCCACTCTAGTTCAAGCTATGTCAAAATGTATAATCACTTGAAAGTCCAAAGTGTTAGCGGTGCTTTTGGCTGTGTTAAACTTTCCCATCACATAGGCCTTGTCTTTAAATAGGACAGAGGAGAGAGAGAATGCATTGAAGGAGGGAGAGAGGTTCAAGGACAGAAAGGGGAAATGTGATTGATCTAAAGGGAGATGTGTCTGGCCAGGCTCTCAACCCGACCCCCCCACCAGCCCTGTTACAGCCCATAGATCCAGGCGTCCTACCTAAGTCAGGGTGATGGAGGACCTTGTCTGCCTCTGTGCTGCAATGAAAAAGAGAGGAAGAGAGTGCACTTCGGAGCCCACACTTTAGCAGCCTAACAAAGTGGAGGTTTCAGGATAAGCCTAATTACAGCATGTCAGATACTACAGCGTGTTACCTGTTATTCTGGTAACAGCACCAATACCTGCCAATAAAATGAATTCACAAAAATCCATTTGAACTGCAATTTTGTAAGGTTTTAATGATTGGAATGTTGCCAAATTTGAAACGTCCTCATCTTATAATTTAACATTTGAATAGACATCCATTTTGTTTGTTGGCTTGTTTATTGGTTTCTTAGTCTGTTTGTAAGATAATTCAAAAAGTAATGATTGGATTTGGAGATGTTCAGAAACGGTCAGTTGTGGGCCATGGTATGAATGCTGAGGTTTTGGGTTGGCTCTGAGACACTGCAGGATAGAGCCAAAGATACTGACACCAGCCACAGAGGGTCAGGAAAGGAACAAGTAACATTTTAGAATTGCATTCTTTATCATTGGATGTTGTGGCTTAGTGAATAGAGCATTTACCCTGAACTTGATGATCCCTGGGTCACGTTCACATCTGGGCATTTTACTATGTTTACCATAGAGTCTGCCTGCTCAGGGTGCTTCTTGTTTTTGTTATTTTTAAAGAAATCTTTTGTCAAGTTAAATACTTTTCGCTTTTCATTAGCAGCAATATCTAAATTAACTAAATCGTTTTACATATTTAAAAAAATATTTTTAATTTTTAAAATACTAAAAGGCACTGCAAATTTTACCTCCTAATACTAGAGCAAGAGCACCAATCATCATTTCTGCCAGCTGAAATACAACCTAAATGGTCTCCCCTCCCACTAGCAGCCATTCATCTTGGGATTCAAGCAGAATCATTTAGAGCCTGAGCCAGGGCGGACATTGCTATGAGTAGGAGTAGGAGAAGGCGTTGGAAAAGGTGGTGAAAAGAATTTCATACAATTCATTTACGTGTTTTTTTAAAGTAATAGTGGCCATTTTGCTGTCCCCAGAGTGGGGCTCAATTGTGACGTTATACCTCTCTTATTGACTTTTTTACCTAAGTACTTTAACTTGTGAGTGATTACAAGATAAAAGGTCTTCTAGGATTTAATAGCTGCCAGCAGAAACAAAGACTGTGGCCAAGAGAAATTCCATGCTGCTAAAGAAGCCATAATTAAAGCATAAAGAAGAGGGACAAAATGATTGACAAACCCAAAGGGTATAATGTCACAAAAAGAGGGGTGGTCTGAGCTGGTGGAGGATGGCGGACAAAAGAAGAGAATGGCTCCTGCTTGTCTGGTTAAGGGCGGTTTGGTTTAGGCCCTAGATCTCCTCCATTGTGCCTCATGGCTCTCCCTGAGGGAAGAGGATACTGTGAAAGCTCCTGGCCAACCTGTGCACAACCCTGGCATCACTAATGAGCCTTAAAGTTCTACAGCAGACTGTAACCCGGGCAACAGGCTCACCACCGCAGGAGCCCTGAGATTGTTTACAAAATGAAAAGAGGCTGAGGTGAGAGGCTGCTGCTAAATCAGACCAGCCACACTCAGCTGAGACAGAAAGATCAGGAACAAAAGGTTTTCTTTCGCCCCCTCCATTTGCACCAAATAATTTTGACTATATTTTACATCCAATTATAGGGTGCTTGTGCCTTCATTCTTCTAGTTGTCCTTCCTCTTGTTGTACAACTTCTCTCTGTTCATTCTTCTTGATCTAAAAGTGATCCATAAATACAGTGTCACTTTGAAGTCCTTGCATAATCAATGTGGATGGATTTCCTTTTTAATTCTGCCTGTGCTGGCTGGTTTGGCAACTAAAACTGTCTTAAAAGTTTTCAGCCATGTTAATCTTTGTCTATTATGTGTAAGAATCTAAACAAATTAAATCTATTGAACATTTGAGTTTTTTCTTTTTAATTTAAGGCCTTTAACTGCATTATTTTGTCATTTATTGCCTTTATTGTTCCTATACGCTTCCTACAGTACTATTCATCACAGTATTGCTGTTTTTTTTGCAGCTATTTCTGGTCAGTGCTATGTTCTCCTCTCTGGGGGACACATTGAGCAATAAGAATGCGATGTGAAGTGGCACTCAAATCCTGAAAAAGAACAACCTGTCCTTAGGATTAGAACTTCCGCTGCTGATCTAAACAGACTTCTGTACTTCCTCTTCTATGGCACATGTCAATTAAGTCTTAGAGCTGCATTATGTTTCTTTCAGAGCATCAGCACTAGAAATTAATTTATACATACCTTTAGAATCAGTGGGAAGAGATGGGTCTGAGGTAGGAGCACTGTTTCTATGGTAAGACATGTCTACCTTTTTGACTTGCACGACCCTAATTACCGTGTGATGTAACAGGAAAATGCTAAAAGCCATCACATTTACACAACTAATAACAGAAATAACTTTTTTTCATTTCACCATCCATTATTATTTTTCTGCTAGTTTGAGACAACAGCCTCCAAAGAAAGCATTTAAATTGGGGAATAGTTTTGCAAAGGCACCAAAACTGCTTTTACTGTGTTTTATAATGAACTCGGATTGGCACTGGTTAACATGGAGTGTGCAAAATTTTTACCACCAGGCTACTTTCAGTGATTTGTGTAATAGGTGCAATATTTCTCATTTGAAGTTCTCATCTTGGCAGGAAAAACAAAGAATGTTGATAGCAGAGTATTTACATTCATTCTGGTAGTGTGTATTATGTTCTGAAACACATTTGATGATGAATAAAAAGAAACATTTGTGAAGACAGCAGGTTTTAAAAGTCTATTTGGCAGCAGTTGACTGACATGTGAAAGCCAGTGCTGCAAGACGTCTGTTCCAATAACTGGTGCACATCAGAGCTGTTTACTATACTGGGCCATTATGGCTACTGCCTCTTTTGGGTATAAAAGCAGATGGAACTCTGTAAATGATTTCACGAATAATACATTTGTTTTTATTATTTGTTTAGTTATACTCTGCACAATGGCGGGCTACGGCAGAGCATAAAATAGGCCTTTCCCTAAGTTTAAGGTAAAATGTTACTGCGAAAATGTTAGGAAGTGGAAGTATACTCAACAGTTACTTGAGTAAAAGTATTCATTATGTGAGTTAAAGTATTGATTTGTTAGTTTAAGTAGAAAGTACTGTAATGGCACAGCAAAATCTACTACTAGTACTACGACTGCTACTGGTGCTACAACTAATATTGCTAGTGCTACTACTGCTAATATTACTAATACTACAACTATTACTATACACACCTCTACCGATTAGGTAGAAAAAATGCTTTTATTTATTTATTTTAATAGTTGATAAGTAAAAGTGCTATTCTTCTTCTTTTTTTTTCTTACTTTTCATCTTTTGTATAACATTCCTGCAATACTCTACACTATTTTTATAACCGACTATGGCAGTGCTGTAAAACAAACTATAGGTGCAGCTTTATAAGTCTTTGTTCACTAAGGCATCTTTTGCTCATATATTACCACCAAACTGACTGACAAGCTGTCCCAAAAAGCCGTTTGGTTGGGCAGATTGTGGTGCTTGCGTGGTTCAAATAGGCCAGACCACCAAGCTGCACACACCCCCACACTCTCTCCCCCCTATCCCAGTCTCAAGGCTCAAGGCTTTATTCAAACCCAGATTTGGATGGCGTTTGTCTGAATATGAATATCATCATCTGCTGACATTGGGATGCAAGGCAGATTAAAACACCATTATCTGACTTGTTACTGTTTGAGGCAAAAGGTTTAAACTCAAATTTAAAAAAATGGGGAAGCTGAAATAATTTACATCCAGCTGTGTTGTTTGTTTACATGTCTGGGGGTATCGTGGGTCTAGTTGGAGTTTGTGTACATGAGCTGCTTCTGAATCTCAGTAATTGCCATCCTACTCCTCTGTGTTTATGACTATACAATGCAATGACAGGGGTGTGTGGCACAGTTTGATATAGGTATCCCTTGAAGAGGTGTACATTTCCATTGTGCTAAATGCCATACCTAGTTATTTTAGGAAGTCACTATATTTGATGATTTGTTTTGTGACTTACATAAGTAATGTAGAGACCAAACACAATGTCTAATTTCTCAGAATAACAGCTAATAAATGCTAGATTTGTGTTGAATATTTAGTATATTTACCCCAGTCAGGGAGGTTATGTTTGGTTGATTGCATTGTTTGTCCGTTAGCAAGGAAAGTAATAATTGCATTTTGACAAAATTTAAGTAAAGATCAGCAAAGAAATGTTTTTGGTGTGGATTGATATTTTTAATGATTCACCATTGCAAGATAAGGATATACTCTGAACACATACAGATTATTTGTTTTAGTTGATTATTTGCCAGTCAATGGATACAGCATTTACTAATGAACTAGAAGATCCCTTTGTGTCCAGAATGTGCTTGTGAGTGGTTATTTTCACCATGTAAAAATATTTTCTGTCTTCTAATTTATAGACAGCACTGTCTAGTAACCATACCACATTGTTGTTGAATGTCCAAAGTTTTTTCACTTATAAGACCAACATGATAAATACCGTATATTGTTGGTACGTCAGTATGCAGTGTTTATATTGACCTTTTCTTTATTTTGAATACCTCCAGACTCAACGCAAAGCTTTTTTTGCATCATGCCTTCGTGTAGCCCTTCTTCTTCCAGTGTTGTCATGCGTGCCATCCAGTCAGTCACAGAAGGCAGGTGAGAAAGGTAATCTCAGAGCACTGACAGGGTGTCGGTGGCACAGGCACAGCTTTTTAAACATGGCCCGTCCAACTTAATAGCACACTCTGAAGGAAGAAAATGGATAGGCTCAGAGATAGAAGAGTGTGTTGACAGGCTAAAGCGCAAGGACACACATGAGTCATCATGTGATGGGACTTGAGGTGCTCTGACAGGGGCCACAGCAGGTTTCTCAGAAATTGCTCTCCTGCCAGTGGTGAAGATACAACAGGTCTGTTATGCACATTTGAAACCACTGCTTGTGAAACCATGATTATTACTGTTAGTTTTACTGTGTTGTGAAAGTTTAAATTTAAAATGGCTGCCATCTCTTTGTGATGACAATCCTTTTTAGAGTGTGACCCTCAGATACATTTTTATTTCACATGGAGTAATAGTATATTTTCTAAAATATACTTAGGTAAATTGCTTGAGGTGTCTGAAGTGTGAAGTGTGTACTTTCCACCTTTGAATATCCCCAAAAGTCCCACTATACTAAACACAGTTTGAACAAGTAGCTATAGTGTACCAATGCTCCTCAGGGCTTTCATTTGTTTATTGTCTACATGTATTTCTCCCATCCCTACTCGGGGCTTGGGAGGGTAATTACTGATGTGGAACAGTTGGAGAAAAAGGCAATTTAAGTTTGGGCTGCAGTCGGGTGTGAGGCCAGCCCCGAGAGGCACTGGCTCCTCACCTGTTCCATTTAGGCCCAAAACACAAGAGGTGCCAGCATGGGATTAGACACAGTATTTGGACACACTGACAGTGTATCTGTGAGCGCCACTTTCTTCAGATCAATACATAATAACAAAGGGACCAAAATGTTTCATCTAACAGTCTTTCAGAGAGAATATATGTGATATTGGCCTTAAAAGAGAACTAAACACTTTTACCACATGATATGAGAAGAAAAGTCATTACTCTTCAAACATCAGTCATAGAGAAAAACAACTTTGAAACTGAACTGTGCTTGAGATCTGTCTTCTCTTGTTAATCTTTTTCTTTAAAGTTACCCACTCCAGTCTTTAAACATGACAACATCAGCCATCTTTTACCGGGAACAGTGTGGAGAATACAGACTGTAGGAGAAAGGACAGAAAATGGTTGGAGAATGAAAGTAGATAAAGCTTTAAACACACCTGTGACATCCCTTGTAAGAAGCTTAGAGCAAGGTTATGTGAGTTTGTGCGGCTCCCTCTGGAGGGACAGGTGCAAAACGCAAACGGACAGGGATACAGCCCCATTCCATTGTCCACAGAGTATTAACACATGACTGTGCACATATTTAAACCGGGAACAGTGAGCCAGTAGCCCTCTCTAATACAGCACATGGGAGACCGTCCAACAAAGCCTCTGGGCAATATATCACTCTGAATATATAGGCTGCCATGATCAAACATGCAATATCTGATGACCATATGTTTCTGTATGATAATGGATGAGTTGATGTTAGTTCAGTTTAGTGGACAGCAAACACATGTACACTTTGTAAATGTTTGAGGCTGTTGATAGGGGTTGTCAAGTATTACCAGTTTCTGTATCAAGGCCAGTATTATTTATTAATACTAGTTGAATTGTGTTGTGTTACTGCACTAGAAGTTGCGGTTACTAGTAACTACACTACTTGTCGTCACTACTTGTCGTCTGCCCTTAAAAACAGTGTTTACATACACAAAGGGAAAGTTCACTTACAAGAAACATGAGCCTCTGTGACCTTTGGTGTATCTGTTTGTTCCCCCCGTGCACAGACATGCAAACAGCCATATGGCAACCATAGGCCCTATGCTATGTACAGTGAGCTCTATGTACGCTCTGCTATATGGCCTTGTCCATGCTCCAATGGGCATGATTGGACCATCTTTCTCTGTTTTTGCTCTTTTCTTGCCTCCGTCTGGATGACATTTTGCTCCAGACCAGTACTGTCCAAGGTCTGCAGAGTGCTGACAAAGCTAAGTGGTCCTGTTGTTTATACCTCATCTCCACAGCACTCTCAAGTCACTTTTATCTTTTGTGTTTAAGAGTTGCTAAGGCCAAGTGCAACTACTATAGCAGATAGTAAGCTTTAACCATTCATATGTCATTTTGTAATGTAAAATCAATTGCCCGTTTTAGCACTAGCACCCACAGACAGCACAGACCCTATTAAATGTCAGCGCTTATTAACAGCTGGAGATGAACAGGTTTTCAAACCTTGTGTCTCTAAAAAGTGTCACTCAATTTATCAAAGTTACACTCGCTACACAAGACGACATAGCTTAGGATCCGAGCTTGATTGAAATTGACTCAGATCTTCTCCCTGACTATACCAATACTTCTTCCTAATTGCCCTAATATATTGGTGTGTCATGGCAATCACATTACATTTGACTACCAAATGGGCTCTGAGGCTGCTCTCATCCATATTCCGCTACCCCAAAAGTGACACCAATCAATCAGCTGGATCCATATGTGCCTGTGTTCTGTAAGACTTTGCCAACCTCACTGCCATCACAATTTTTTGCTACCTTTACATTCTTTCATCTACAATATTACAGTTTCTTGTCTTCTTTTTATGTTTATGTACTGCGTGTTATGTCATTTTATATTGCTGCTTTAAATGGCAAGCTCTCACATTGATAATAGCTATTGGTCACAATTTACTCTGATTTCTTTCCTGCTGTATTATTATTATTTTTTTAGTTTGTGTTTTGGCACTGTTCACATGTATACCCAAATGTGTGATGACTCGAGCTAATGCATTACACTTAAACTGCTTATCCTTGGTTGAACCTACAAGAAAAGGCTATCACTGCAGTATCACAGTGTGTTTTAATGAGGCACTTTTCATTGTCACTACAGGTAGAATTAGCATGTTAGATGTTGAACTTCACACTTGAATAGACTTGAGGTGAAAACGTGTGAGCATTGGAAGGGAAATGAGGATGTTCAAGAAGAGGAGGTTTGTATAGTTGCCTGTGGATGTTGTATAGAAGTTGCAGTAGTACTGTGGTATCTGCTGTTGAGTTGAATGAATGAACCACTGAGATATAGTAAAGTGAATGCTGTTGATGCCTGGCTGGTGAATTCCTCTTTTTCGCTGCCTCTTGAACCATTTCTTTTTGCTGTAGCCTTGAGCCCTATGTGATACAGCTCACCTTTCGTCAGACAGGTCAGAGAGACTGTGATGAAAGCTCAGCTCCTCTGAAAGACAGCCAGATCAGCATTCACAGCACACAGGAGCACAACGATGGAGAGATGGAAGAAAAACAATTTATTGTGGCCTTGTCTTCTTGCCATTATTGAAGACATGCTAATGATGTCGCGCTCTGTCAGCGTGCTGTCGCCAGCGATGTTTTTAAAGTCATCCCAAAGTGCCTTTCATGGTGTTTGTTGAATTTATTTGGTGAGAATAGCATCTAGAGAGTGTTTGATTCCCTTTCTATGCTCCATTTCACGCTTACAAACACGTGTTTGAAGCTGCCACAATGATTTTTAGGTAGCATCACCTTTTTTTTCTCCTTGACATTTTACTTGACATGCACAGTCTCTCTGTTTCAAATTCTTTTTTTTTTTTTACATCAAAGCAAAAAAGAACACCAATTGAACAGCCACACCGTCAGCTTAGATTCAGCAAAAAATGGGATTAGAAGTATGCAGAAAAGTTGAGGTGTAAAACTGTATGTAAGAGCATGGTAACAAGTTTTCTTTAATTTTTTTTTTTCCACACACAGCCACACATGTAATTGTGCCACTGTGAGTTAGCATGTCATCATCCCGCAACAGGATATGCACTTAGATAAATGTCTGAGATATAATATTCCTTTTTCTTCTATTTCTTTTAACAAAACCAATAAAAGAAGCAATAAATGGATGTCAATCTCTGTGGACATCAAGCAGCTGTTAACGAAGCCATGGACTTCAGTAAACATCTTCTCTTAGAGGTTATGCTGCCGGATGATTTATGTGATTCTGAACAGCTTTTGGAAGCCATTTGTCCTCTCTCGGGTGTATTTCTGAGAGGCATTCGAAACATTTGGCATGTTCTTAAATTAATGACAGCATTTGCTCTAGTTTGGTGACTAATTTATTCAAGAGCTTAAATCATACAGTATATAGCAAGTACTGCAGCAGAAGGCTTGTACTGTAGTTGGACAAATATAATTCACTGATCACTGATTTAAAATATTATCTAACCAATGTTTTTAATGGCTGAGCAGTGTTGACAAGTGTGCTACGTGTAGGAGGCTGTCTTCCACGGGTGCATACAAAATTGTTTTTGTGAAAGTGCATGTTAAGCTCCTCATATAGCAGCATCTTTATGGGACAGTTCCTATTAATGATTGCATACTTACCCTATGTGATTCAGAGATAAATGGTGTCTAATCATTCTTTGCATTATGCTAATACCATGCAGCACATCATGGCGGAGTGATAAAATTCCTAGTAAGCCCTGCTAATCTGCTCTAGTGCTAAAATAATGATTGCTTTTTGTCTACTGTAGAAAAAGCCGTCCACACCATGTGGGTCATGTGCATCTGCATGCTTCATTTTAATACCTCTGTTTGAGTTTTCTCTGTGTGGTACTACAAAGCCTCTCTCCTCTAGTGAGCCCTGGGCATTTAGTTAAACAGATGTGTGAGAGCACATACAAACACACACAGATGCATGAGCTCTGGGCCTACTGCTCAGCTATTGTTAGGTGGAGAAATCCTCAGAATAAAACAAGAGAAGTACGTCCATGCAGGAGAGCATAGTTAACAATTCTCATATGTTTATTTGTTTGTCTGAACACTGCAGCAAGTAATAACACTTGACAGGAACCCAGAGGCCTGTGTCCTGCTGCAGCCCACCACCACCATGGCCGCCGTTCTGCTGACTTAATTATGTGCCCAAAAACACTGCATGATAAATGTAATGCAGGAGGAAAAGCAATATGAATATTTATTTTCTAAGCATTTGCAGTGTTGAATTGGAAGGCAGCGTCCGGGAGAGAGACTATGTACTAAAAAAAATGTGGAAGAAGTACTCGGTGAAAGCTTTCAGAGGCGTTATACAGTAGCTTGACAAGACTTTTGTTTGGATGCTACTGCGTGAGTAAGCCAACTCATAATACAAAGTTGGACTTTGCTAAAATGCTTGTTCTGCCTGAATGGATCATATCCACAAATGATATATCCTGCTCATATGACCTCAGCCAACCCCAACTAACCTTATATACAGCACTTAGAACTCCATAAGTGCTTTGTGACATGTCTCCTTAGTTATATAATAATGGCAACAAGAGTCCCTTGAGATGTGAATACTGATTAAAGACCTGCTTAGAAATTGCACTGATACACAACATCAAAGCTGTGTTGTTTTGAAAAAACCCTGTTAATACAGAATAGCCCTTATATAAGATCAAAGCATGCTGTGTTAAAGGAGTGGAGGCGATATAATCTTAACAAGAATTAGCCCCTGTGTACAAATCTATGTGGAGGCTGTAAATACATTTTGACTCGCCATTATACCCTTCATGAACACAGCCCACATAATGCATTCCTTGCCTCAACTAAATGCATAATTAAAATAATATATCTCTCCGAATCTTCTTCTGGCAAGAAAAAAGCAGCATCTACTGCCACGGTATTGCACTTGTGTTTTACAGCTGGGTGTCTGTTGCTTTAATGAACATGAGAATGAGGGCTATTGATTGCTATTTAGTCTGATTTGATGTGTGCAATGGCAGAGGTGTGTCTGGCTGTGAGGGAGCCGGGCCAGGGCCATACCACAGACATCAGCAGGAATGGAACCCCCATCGTGAAACAGGAAGGGTTATAGCAAACACGTGCCAACAGGGGAGGCTAAGGCCACATGGTTTAACACAAGACAAAATGAGCTGGTGCTGTGAAGAGCACTGCGATACAGCCACTACAAAAACATAATTAACAGTAAAAATGTATTTGGGGCCAGTGTTGCTTATATTAGCTTGCATAAAAACAGATAAATAAACAACATTGGACAAGAGGTAAACACACTGTTCTTTCCAAAGTGGTGCAGGAGTGAAAGTGTAGGCACAGGAGTGATGCAGACTTGAGGGACTGAAGCTTGAAGAGGAGCACTGGCTCAGCTGCTGGTCGTCTGCCATCCATCAGCTCCCTGCCAGCTGCTGGGCTGGCATGCCCCAGGGGCAGCAGGCAGAGATATGTGTTTGTCGGAGGAAGAGGGGGGTTGTCATCACTGGTCACTGCTGCGTATCTAACCACACACATCAATAATGCTTCAGAAGGACTGGGCTTTAAATTAAATTCTGCAAGTGGGGAGCCGATGGCTTAAAATTGTCCAAGTGTCTGTGGACTCTTTGTAATTAAGCAGGCTTTTGTGATAGTTTTCGCTCTTCCCAGACACAAGATTACTTTACTTTTAATCATAGCTTCTCCAGCAGGACTCCTCAGAGGGCTCTGGAGATGGCGATGTGTTAGACTGAAGAACAGAATTAGAGGTTTCACTGGGCTTGAAAATTCATGCGCTCTCTTAACTGTCCCATGTGGGCTCCAGTCTGAGCTCAACTAGGCCTTAATTATTCTTCATATCCTGTGTCTGCTAACGCTGAGTGACAAAACAACTGTTGTTTTCCTCTTCTGTCCTCCACCTGAGACCAGCCAGTGAACACAAGTTTTAATTCAGTCCAACATGTCAATAACAACTGTGCCTCACCTGCCGTTACATGCCCATAGCATTTACAATTAGACATTGATCAATTCAGGTTAAATATTCAGTAAGGCTTTGTGCTTTCCAGTTTTAAACACATTTTGCTATTATTCACATTGCTGAGTTTACTTGCAGAACAGTAACCAATCAGTTTGTGTCAGAAAACACACAGTAAAGTGTACTTTTAGGACATAAATAAGCCAGCAATTATATTCTTAACAAATAAAATAACCAAGACCTTATCTTCTCTGTTAATTTTGGTGGTGACATGTGCACAAAAGGAAAGCTTTGGGTGTCTCTTAAGTCAGAGAAACAGAATGATCATAAGTGCATTTCATGTTTATTGAAAAAAATAAATTGCATTATTAGTCATTTTGTATTATCATAATTACTTCAGATTCTGATTACCATTTCAGAAAAGGTCAGTAAGGGGACAAGGAATTAATGATTAGTATAATGTTGAGCACTCAGCTTTTCTTGTGAGATAAGGCAAAAGGGGTCAGTAAAGGTACAAATGACATAAGGGAATTGTGGCTAGAAGTTGGTTTATGACAGTTTAAGGGCTGTGTATAAGGCCAGTGCCTTGGCGGAGGTATACACACTTCAAGAGCTTCTAATATATGATCTTTAACTACTGTTGTGTGTTGATTACCATTTATATTGTCAGATAAAAGGAGAAAAGGAATAATACAGAAAACAACCTGTTCACACTGATACATATTGCAGCCAATTAAAACAGTGCCTCTTTCCACTAACTGTGTGTGTTCACTGGTGGTTTGCTGTGGGGGGGACTCTAATCAGATTAATGAACTCTCACCAGGGACTTGCATGGCAGCCATCACTGCAGATGTTGCCTTTAGCCACACAAGTGCAATGAATACTTATTATGAGTTTACTATAAAGGATACAGATGTTTGCTGTGTATCAGTGTTGCTGGCTTTGTCATTGTGTTTGCACCATCACCTAGACACATAAACGTGGACGTGTATGTCAGGTGTGAAATCTCTGTTCAGTTTATTTATAGCAGCCACTTGTCGTCTTTTACTTCCTGTCAGTATATTTGCCTGTCAGATTGGGTGCGGAGGTGCAGTGCGTCTTGCTTTTGGCATTGTTTGTGATTGAATTGTGACTCTTTGTAGGGTCGTAGCAGTAAATGCGATGAGACATTTATGTGTCCACTCTGGATCAACCCAAGTATGAACCAGTGCTCACAGTAAGTAAGCTCACAAACGGCAGGGGACAGCAAATGCAAAACACACAATTAGGGAAACAATTTGCCTCTCTGTTTTGGCCTCTGTGTCTTTCCTCATCTCTCGGTGTGTCTTGCTGTGTTTCTCCTCCCTTTCTCCTCTCATCATTTAATAACTCTCAAATCAAATTGCATTACACTCCACTTTACTGGTCATTTAGTAGCTCCAGGACTGCCTTTCTGCTGGCCAAAGGAGAACAAGCCTAATGACCCATGATATATTAATTGAATCATTCCTTGCTGGCCAAATCATTCTGACAATGTGACCGCTAAATTCCCATAATTGCTCAGAATGGCATCCTTAATTCTTTGGAGTGTTACTGGTGGGCAAATGTGGTTTAGTGCAGATTTTTTTGTGTATAGCTGAGCCTCAGCATTTTTCTGTTTAGTCTATTTGATAACTTGTACATTGTACAAGGTAATTTTATTGGGAAAGACCATTTAAGCCAATTTATTAGAGTTGTATGGCAAAACCTGGCAATAGCATGTTTTCTTGCTCTCAGCGAGAGTGCTTTTAATTCAAATTTGAATACTTAAGGGTTTATGTTGTACAAAATAACACTGAATTATAGATGTTGTCAAAGTTTTAATAGGTTGTCTTAAGGCCCTGTCCCACTGTGCCATTTAGTGATTCCTACTGAAAAATGAAGTCGTACATTTATTTGGACATTTGTATTTGTTTTTCAGCTGGTTTTTAGACGTATTTAGACGTTGACCGATGGCGCTAGCCATTTAAAAATTTTAACATGTCTAAAATTTTTAATGTCCAGTTTCCGATAGCAATTGTCAGTTTTCATATGTTACTCTGATAGTTTTTTTTTTTTTTTTTTATGTTTTCACTATTACTTGGGCAGAATCATACCAGTTTTTAGACTTTTATTGCTGCTGGGCAGGCGAACAGCTTGTCCGTCTCCAGCCACTGAATGCACCATATGTCTATGGAACGGTGAAACCGGAAAGAAAACAGCTGAATAACATCAAAGAAACATTCAGTTAATGAATACATGATTGCCTGATCTCAGGCCAAAGACAGTCCTTGTAACGACAGAAAGAAGGCAGCAGGGTCAGAGGCGTAGGTTCTGGTGTTTGCCATGGCTTGGTCCTGAGAGGCGGCAGAAGTTTGGTCTTTACGACCAGTTCGTTACTCACACTTAACCAGTCTTTTCTCAGATGTATTTAGCAGAGGTGTGGACTTGTAAGTCATGACTTGAACTCGAGTCGCTAATTTAATGACTTTAGACTGGACTTGATGAAATGGACTACAACTTGGACTTGGACTTGAACACCAATGACTTGGGACTTGACTTGGACTTGAGGCCCATGACTTGTGAAGACTTGATGCTTCTCAAAGAAATAAAAGTATGACTTTTGGTAAGTTTCCGAGAAACAATTAGCCTAATTAAACCTGGCGCAGTAATGAGCTCTCTCTGCACATTTCAAAGTGTACTGAACTGTAGAAGCACATGACATGTTGACATAGCGACAGAGGATATTTTAAGCTTTATCTCAGTCTTTGTTTCGTGTTGATAGACTCAGAAGTCACAGAGATATCAAGCGTTAAAGGTTTACACCCTTTAATGATATCAAATATACATGCATCTAATTATAACGCTCTTTCGGTGAGAACCCGGGGACATTTCAGATAGTTCCTCTGATATTTTACTCTAAGCAAGATCATAAAAGAGTTAGTTTAGTCACCATAACTTAGTTTTAATGCTCAGATGGACGCGGATGGAGCGGAGAGTTAGGAGGAGAGGATGCTGCCCCTCCCTCCCCTCACAGCTGACCGCAGCTCGCCCTGGACACAGACACGATGTGTTCAGTTGCAGATTATACTTAATAAAAACAAAAACAAAGTTAATAAAAAAATAATAATAATAATAATAATAATAAATATCCCTTTGCACTAGAGGTCTAAAGGCGAATATGTGGAATCTGAGAGCAGAGGTGTAGCACAAAATTCTGGGCCCTTTGTACAAATCATCTTGGTGGGCCCCCCCGGTTCACTTGATCAATATTTCTCAAGCATGTTCCAAGCTTTTTGAGGGGCCCTCCCTGCAGTGGGCCCTGGGTTAACGGTACGCTTAACTCCCCCAGTTTGACGCCCCTGTCTGAGAGAGACTTGCTACGTGAATTACGTGACGCACACACAGCTTTATGTCATTACACAGCGGAGATCTTTACCTGTGCACAGTGAGCTCTCTCTGCCTCAGACAGTAAATAGTGAAAAATTAACACCAGCTGGAGCTTTCTACAGTGTTCTCTCTGTGTTTGAGCTGGAGCTTATGGCTCTGACCATACATCATTAACCTGCAGTACCCTTCTTGTCCACAAATGTCACTATTCAGTAAACGGTCAAGTGGGCAGTATTCATTTTGTAAATCTTCAAATGTGAGAGAATGTGAGCCTGTGAACATCTGACAAGGCCAGTAGACCACATTTTATTGATACAGTGAATATACAAAGCACTGGTAAGGTATTTAGCTACAATGTAAATCATACCTGAATAACTTGTTTTACTTTTAAAGCATTCAGAAACCTGCTTTCTCTGTAGGCTTCTTCTAGTCTTAGGGTGTTCAAAATAGTACAACAAATAATTTACCATCTTTTTATCATGTATTTATTTTTCTAAGGTGGGACATGAGGGCAAATACGACAATATAAAATGTGACACAAATTAAGTTTGGAGTTCTAAGAATTTAAAAGACTTGAAAGGACTTGAAACAGAAAGTGTAGGACTTGTGACTCGACTTGGACTTGTGAGTCATGACTTGGACTTTGACTCAGACTTGAGACCAAAAACTTGAGACTTACTTGTGACTTGCAAAACAGTGACTTGGTCCCACCTCTGGTATTTAGATGTTACTCATGCTGTTCTATGTACTGTTAATGGCCAAAAAATGTGTATTTGCCACTGCATGACACTGTCTAATGTAAATCTAGATGGAGGGAGACGGAATCGTTAAACGGCACAGTAGGACATGGCCTTTAGCAAACAAACCATCCAAATGCAATACACAGTAAAATATAAATAATTACAGGTAAAACTGAACAACAAGTTAGAGGTTGTTGTACTAGAGCAAAACTACTTTTTTACCCCACACTATTCAAAAATATATAATTCAAATTATAGTACTTCAAAACTATAGAGTTTGTGAGGTAATTTCAGGGTTGACTACGAAGCTGTTTTACTTTCTATAGATGTAGATCTCTATGGAAACTTAGGCTGAATGGCTCCTACTCCAGAGCAGAAGAAGATCTAGTAAACTATAAGAGTACATGTCATGACCATTCTGTGGTAAGAAACAACCTGTCGGTGTTATATTTTTGCAAAGAATGGCAGGGAAACAGCTCGCATTGCTTTTAGTTCCACCACAACCATTTTTCTTTATTCACTGGTATTACCGTATATTTGGAAAGTTCATATCATAGCGAAAATATACCGCCCTGCCCGAGTCACGCGCCTTACTACTGTACTACTGTATCATGTCACTTAAAGTTTGCAATCTGGGGATCTGAACTATTGCCGTATTAATGTTGTTAACTCTATTTATGACAACTTGTCATGACTTATATCTGTGTCCCCAGTTCACCAGATTGAAGCAATGTGAAAAGCCTAACTTGGGGCCTGGCAGACAAAGTATTTGTTTACATGTTCAGTCAAAAGTTTGGAGGCTATGATGCAGCCTTTATTAGACATTTGCACTGGGGGCATGTTGGGAGCAAGCCAGTAAGCTGTCCATCTTTTGTCAGCCACTAAAGACTGCTGGGCATAAATCATTATCAGATACACAAGTGAATGATGTATTCACTCCACACGCACAAATCGTTCCCTTGCTTCGGGGCTTAAATGTAAACAAGTATGATTTTGTATTCAAGCCAGTGGAAGCAAATGACAGGCTGTAGGAGAAGGACAAAGATATGGTTCGAGGAGACAGATCCCACTGTGACACAGACTCTAATAAGAACAGGGGATATACACTGAAAGAAACTCGAAAGATCTAGCCAATAAAGCCAAGGCCATGCACTCCTGCTAATTGGTTAGTTATTATACTGTATGATGATAATTTGGATTGTTAAATACAAATTTTTATTTATATTGATAAATAGCTCAAGGATATTTATTCAGAGGGCTGTGCAAGGCTCTGTGCTATTTGATGGACAGGAAAATAAACACATTCACATTTTGCAATTACAGGAAAACCAACAATGTTTTCAAAGCATATTTTAACCCAAATTAAAACAGTAAGCTTGTATCTAAATCACCCCTCTAATTACTATAGTGCAGTAGAGGGTGATGCCATCATATTGTTGTGGCATCTGAATGTGTATTGACTGAAAAGGAGTGCACTCAAAATTCCCCAAAATGCATCACGAAGAGTAGTGGACAACAATGGTCACTTGATCTTTAAACTGTACAGAACACGTTTTAAGGAAACCAGTAAATTATTAACAAATGCTAAAAGATTGCTAATTTTAACTTACCTTATCTTGCACCGAAATATATATTAGGTTAGCATGAATGTTTAACGACATGCAAAAAAATAGTGGGTTAGTGTCCAAAAGCACTCACTTATTGAGAGCCCTTCTTCACTAAACAACGCTACATTATATAGTGACGGTGTACTTTGTGATGAATTATTAGAACATTTTCTGCTGTGATTGACAGCTCAGGTGTGTGAGTATTGGCGTTCATAATGTAAATGAGCCTCTTTAAAGATCTAAATAATCAAGTGCCCTTGCAACACAGAGCATTGATTGGACAGACGTCAACAAAAAGGGCCAGAGACCCTATAGATTTTAATCAATTTTCTTCTGCTCTGCTTCTTTGTGAAATCTATACCTAGCATTTAATTTCCAGCAAATAAGTGAAACGACTGCTTGTTTACATTACACATAATAAGGATTGAATGTGATGTTTAGCTAGGCTTCTCTGAGTGAGCTCATATATGAAGACACTGAAACTGAAGTACAGTACGTGTCATAAATGAAACTTCAAATCACAACAAGTACCAATTATATACCCTTCATTAAGCTTGCTGTAATTCACCGGAAGTACTTTACATTTGTGGTCTATTTATTTTTGAACAAGCTTAGATTGCACTTAACAATAGAAGGTAGCAGCCCTCCCGACAATTACTGGCTTGGGGTGCAATGGGTGGGAACAAATAAAAATTTATGGAGTTGTACATGTTCCACACCTCGGTTAACACTTCTTGTTGGAAACATGGGCTCATATAGTTTAACGAGCTCATTATAAGACAGGCTTTAGACATTAGCGCGTGTCATGTCTTTTGTCCACATGAAGCATGAATTCTCAACATATTACCTATATGAAATAGTATAGTATAAAAGCAATGTTTAGAAGGAGTAATAGTTTATTTGATGTATGCATAACAACATGTTTTTAAAAGCAGGAGACAAATGGTAACAAGTGTAGAAAGTGAAACTTTAGTGTAAAAAGAATAATTAAAGTTTGGTAGTAGAAAATCATGACTGTGCAGTGTATAGCAATATTTGATTGGGCAATACTTTATTGATATCAAAAATGACCTGTGTTTGTATTTCCTAAATATTTTATATTTTGACCCAAATATTTCTTAAATGTTGTTGCTTATTTGAAAAAAGACAACTTGTTTATTAAAATACAGTTGTGGTACTCACTGTTCCGATTCTTGAATAAAATGTATTTCATAAAATGTTTTCATAAAATTTTCATGTAGTGGTATAATGATATAGAGAGGTTTTCTGAAAACCATATTGTAAAAAAGGGTGATATGCTACCTTTGTTGCAGCACCATGGCTGTACACTTCCAGTACTGTGATCCCAGTGTTCTTGGCAAAACATAGCCCTTGTACAAAGTATTTAGTTTCAAAATTATTATGCATACTCATTTTCTATTATACTGGATGGGATGGGTACTGACATTGCTAAAAATGGTCCCAGCATCACTAACCTTCATAAAGATTCAGTAAAGACATTAAAGCCAGTCTTTGATGGGACATGGTTTATTCTGTAGACTTTCATAGTGTAGTAAATAATAGCTGTGGATCACGGAATACAAGTAAAAAAACAAAAACAACAATGCGTCTCTCTTTCTTTTTTAGTATAATGCTTACTTAAACTGACAGACAGCCACAAAGGCTCAGTGCATTCCCCAATTCTCTCATGAATGCTTCCTGAGAGCAGGAATTGGAAATGTGGTGGTCCACTCTAAGTCCAAAAGTGGATTTTCACCAAAGCTGGCCATGATTTGCAGTCCCCATCTGTATTTATTTATGTACTTGCTTAGACTTTAATTAGTCAGCTAGAGAGCATAGCCAAAGTCCATCCCTGCAGGCACTCAAACTCCAACTAGCTTGAATATTGGTGGGTGCCCAAGTTTCAGGTTCCTTTGCCATGAATAGGAATGAATGTATCAAAAGTAGTACTAATGCTAACACCGTCGCCTCCCCCGTAAATCGCACAGACGTTGATTGATGTCCCTTTTGGTTTGTGGGTTTGGTCAGCTGCGCCTCCATCTGTCTCACTATGCTTATTGCCTACACACTGATCCTCAAATGATAGTGCTACAACAGTTATCATTTGTTAATGTCAAAATGTTTTTACTTTTATACTTCATTGCCTCACTTCTAAATATAAAAACCTCTTTAGCCTTTATGCCTGAAAGCGCTAAGGTCAACGGCCATCATTAATTCACTGTATTTTGACTTCATCTCCATTAGTAATACTGACCCGGAGCCATGACTCAAAGCTCCTCTTGTGCTCCCTTTTATTGTTGCACATAAATAATCCAGGTAAGTTTGGTTCATTTGTAACATCTGCTGTTGTATAAGGTTACAGAAGGAGCTAACTTAACTTGAACCTGGGTCTAGACAGAAGTGTGTGCCGGGGCAGGTCATGTTATCTGCAAAATAGCCCTGGATCTATGGGGATTAGGTTAGAGGCTCCACTGGCCTTCCCATCAATCATTCATAAGTAAGCTGCAAGATATTACTTCTCCCCAGTAAAAGCATGTTAAGTACCACAAGTCATTTACTTGAAGGTCAAACCTCATAATTTTGTACTTCAAAATGCCCCATTACAGACGAAATAAATGCAAATGCAATTTTATGATAATATAAAAAGAAAGCTGCATTAGAGACTGCACTAAAATCTTTATTTTATTATATATTTTTATGATCTTTTTTTTTTTTTTTTTTTTTTTTTTTTTTTTTTTAGTAGTGACTACATTCATAGTGTTGCTTTTAATTGGAAACATGATTTATAATGTCTTAGTTAGTAATTTTGGATAATGGTATCTTAATTTCAGTAAATTTGATCTCTGTCAGCGGAGCATGTATATCCTCCTGTGTTAGTAGGTTTTCACTCATTTTTTTCCCATAATGCATTTCAAATGAGAGCAGTCAAGAATTGTGGATCCTACATTCAAATCACAAATTTGCAGCTCCAAAAATATGAATAAAATATGTTTTACATCATTTTGGTGAAGAAATGTGGGGATCAACTTATAAAACCATAATATATATGATTGTTCGACAGCAAAAACAAGCCATACATATTACAAATAAGGCTGGGTTTTAAGATTGTAGTAATCAGTTGTTTTTAAATTTGTTCGTTATAGAATTGTGCAAATAATGTTCAAAGCAAAACCTAAATCAGTTTGAGATGTCCAGAGCTTCTTTTTAGTTCCTGAGAGCAAATATGAGTAATATAGAACCTTCTTATGTTTGTAAACAGAACATTTGTGTTCCAAAGACTGGTACCGGAAGTTAGAAAATACAATAATACATTTCTAATGGAACAATTAGCACTAGCCACAAAACATCGCAAATTAGGAATAATCAAAACAGGTTTGGCAACTGACAACCACTCGACCACAAGTGAGTAATAGCGGAGCATAGTTTAATAACATTAGCAAGTGTGTGAACGTTTAGCTGTTTAATGAAATGTCGCAATCAGCATATAAGCATTCTAATTAGCATATAAGCTAAAGGCTACGTAATTTACATTTTTTAATTTCAATGGTACGCAGGACAAATAGTAACAGAAATGTGTCGGACCACAATAGTTTGACATTCTATGCTCAGATTTAATTCATCAGTCACAAATCCCACTTTTCTAAGTTTACTTTAGCAACTGGTACTGACACTCAGATCTGGATTTTATTGATTCAGAGTAATTTTTAATAAATAAATAAACAACAACCGTTCTTTCCTGCAGTCCAGAAATGTCTAAATAAATATTTTTATTTTGCTCCCTGTAGAAATTAATGGGACACGTCATTCCTGGAAGGGTCTATTATGTAGTAAATAATTATCTTTAGGGAGTAAGTTAGTTGTCTTTCGGTTTTAAGACAATTTCTCTGCAGAAGTTACTTTATCTTTTTTTTTTTTTTTTTTTTTTTTTTTTAGAAATGTAGAGGAGTAAAAGTAGCAGGTTACCCCTAAAAATACTACTCAAGTAAAGCACAGCTTCTCAAAACAACTATACTTAAGTACAGTGCTCAAGCAAATTTACTTTGTTACTGTCTGCCTCTGTGTATAGGTGATTTGGTGACACTCAATTTTCCATAGGGAATGAATGTAAGTGAATGGTTGTCAGTCCTGTGACTAACCGGCCATTGTCCATGCTGTACCCCACCTAAGGCCCGTATTTGCTGGGACAGGCTCTAAGACACAATCCAGTTTTCATTCCATACATTTCACATTAAATGCCAAAATTCCATTGCATTATAATTGATAAGAGTTTATCATTTATCGTTTATCATTTTACACATGTTAACAGATTAAAGTCTTATAGGGATTTCACCTGTTATGCTATTTTATCAACAAACTTAGCTTTAATTTTTAATGAACTGTTGTATTGCCCATGAACTGCAGTTATGACTCAGTGGATAGCATTTACCCCTGAACTAGAAGATATTTGGTTCAAGTCAAGGTCAGGGGCAGTTTTTCCCGTTTCATATTTAGCCTCAATATTGTTTTAATGTAGTGTACTCAACAGAGACAGAGTCAAGCAAATGAAGCCAGGGAGATTTGTAGACGCTTATGTTAATCAAAAGTATTTTGTAGTTAACATTTTAAGACCCTTTCACACAACATTGTATTTATAGTCTGTAAGCTATCTGTAAGCCAAAGTGAGAAATGATGTGATGCAGCAGAACATAACATAAACAGCTTTGAATTCAAATCTACTGAGGAAAAGTAAAGCCTGCATCCTGTTCCATCTCGAGTCGTGAATCAGTCATGAATGATGCATATGCAAGCGTATTGAATAAACTCTATCAGTAAAGTGGATTAGTTTTACTGCACTACACACTGTTTACCTGATGTTTTGAATGTGAGGGATGAGGATAAGCAACATGATTGTATAATTTGTCTCTCTGGTTTTCCTTCCATGCCACTCACTGGCTGCTGCAGGTGACTGTGTAAACTCCAGACGTGCATAGCAGAAGGATGTCTTGTGGCACTACTTTTGCCCTTTTTTTTTTTTTTTCAGCTCCTTAGGGCTCAGCGTGTGTGGGTGGCACTGTCAGGAACTGTTACCTTTGCAGAAATTATCCTTATGAAAGTTTGATAGGGGTTCACGTAACACAGATAGTTTGGGTCAGTGCTTCCCTGCTACCACCTACACTGAACTTAAGAAAGAGATTCGGGTCAGCTTGTTCGCACATCTACATTTATTTTGCTTGTTTACATTTAGTATAGAGCCTGGCACATCCCTATTCAGAAATGACTACACCAAAAAGAAGCCATGTCAATAGCGGTTTGTTTTTTCCTCCCACTTTTTAATACAGGTAGCATTATGCCAGAAACTGGTAAAGCACAGAATAAGTAAATATGTTGCTATATATTGTGCAGTGACAGTTCTACACTACCTGTACCACTACACATGCCACTGTTTATACAGATATGCATGAAAAATGAGCTCACAGTCACTGAGCACCTACACACAAGATGCTCAAAAAGCGAAAGATGCAATTTCATGGTTTGTACTTTGCAGAAGGAATGGTGAGAGGAGATAAAGCTGGTGCTAAATGAACTCTACCCCTATCAACTGTAATGAGAAAACATGAGAAGTATGGCGATAGTGTCTTGCCTTGTTTGAATGTGTGGATTTGAGAGGGGCACTTCACAGACCCTTGGCACTGCAGAAGCGTTGTCAAGAGCGGCCATAGCCTCAATGATGGATTGTTCTTTTAATGATGACCGTTTTCTTCAAACAATGGTCCTGTGTTGCAGAGAGACCGGGACACTCTGTGCATAAAGCCCAGTGATGTATTATAGATTGCAAAGCAGCCGGGAATGCAGTGTTTTCAGCCATCTCCTATGACAGAGGTCAAGAGCAGGAGAACTTGGTCTCCACTTGGTAGCTTTTGGAAAAAGGCCTGGGGCGACAGCGTGTGGTTGACTCCTAGGTCAGTGCTTCCCTCATTTTGTGAATAGACACATTTAGCTCCACTCAGTCAAACTGTTGCAGTTTTGTTCTATTTCCCATAAAATACTCTCTCCACTACTGTAGACAATCCCATTTCTGTCAAACTTAATTTTGTGTTGCCTTCCCAGAAAATACATCTAAAGCTCAGTATCTGTCTTATCTCATAACAGTATGATGTAAGTATGAAAGAAAATGGTAAGAAAGTTACTGTTCTAAAATCTTACTTGAGTAATTTCTACAAATATTAGAGCTATTATTTTATTAAAATAGCCACAGCTACAGAATAAACAAAATTAAACCCACAGGAAATTAAGATTGAATATTTTAATTGGCACTTTCCAGGTCGGGTCCATAAACTGACACTTCTTTGTCTAGATATCTTCACTTTTTTCAGTTTTCTATTGCAGTAAAAAATGACAGGACATTAGTCTCCTCCAGCTCTAGGAGGTGAAGTGTGGGCTGCTGAGCTGAGCAGTGTTAGAATACTCATTTAGAATAGTCATGATTTTAGTTTAAGCTTCTTCAACACAGTGTTGTGAGTTATGTAATAATTGGCCGCTTTTCAACATGTTTTTCCTAAGATACAGTGCTTTTATGTACAGCATGCTTTATTATCACTTGAAATACAATATTTTCGAGCATCAACTTACCATAAACAATTAACAGTAAAAACATTATTGTATTTTTCCAGCAAACAAACACTAATAAAATACCAATATTGATTTTTATCTTTTACTATCCTAAACAATGTTCTTAAAAGCCTATAAAGCTATGCATTTCCCATTGCACTGTTAAATCTTGAGTGCATTCTTTGTATTAACATGGCTGATTCATTATTGCAAAACTGATAGTGTATTTTCATGAAGCGTGTTTATCTTGTGATGGATTGCGTGTTTGGGGTGGGTTGGGGTTTGTGGCTGACAACCTAAAAACCGAAAGCAGCCAGGGTGACCTAAATCAGGAGAGGTGAGAACGCAGACAGATAGCGGGAGATTACCCAGGGATCAAGAGGCTCAGTGGTCTCTCAAACAACAATGAGTGCAGAGCATGACCCCCCTAGCTGCCCCCTGCCGCGATCCTTATGGCTGCTGCGCACAACAACATGCATACATCCATACTCCTCTTTTGTTTGCACAGGAGCTGTCTGTTTAGAAGACACACAATCGCCATGAGCCCTTTTTGTGACAAAAAAAAAAATGCTTTTCTTTAAGAATAGACCCTTCCACAAGCACTTATTCAGATAAGTCTGGAGACAAAAGTAGTGTATCATAATGTTGATACTCTTGCTAATATTTTCTAACGAGGCTCTGACATTATGCAGTATACAATATGTTAGTTGGTTCTCAATATATATATTAGTGGCTAATGCGAATTCCTTTAAACTATTCTTTCAAATGCAGCTTTATTGTTTACAAACACCAAAAAGGTCTATAGCATCCATGGCCAGCACTGATTTGTGTCTTTAATTCTGTTTAATGTAAAATCATAGCCTATTTGTTTGAATAAGTGTTTTTTTTCTGCTATCATTTACCGAATGATTACAGCTATTGGATTACGCTTGAGTTTAATGAAATGGCCGTGGTGATTAGATTTGGAGTCATATGTGTCTGCCTGGCCTGTGTACAGGCCGCGTGTGCTTCAATATGAAGGCCTTAGCCATTAATTCCTGATTGATTGATGAGTCTCCTACACCGCAGCCAATAACAAGCCCATCTTCTCTCGGTATCATTGCTATGTGTGCGTGTGGGAAGTGTTTGTGCGTGGGCTTGTAAGAGCGGGGCAGGGGAGGTTGGCCACTCATTACTTGGAGCAGCGCTTCATCGCTGTAAAATCAAATCTTTTCTACTGGATGTTTAGCATAGGAACCTCTTAGCTTATACTAAATGTATTTAAGGAAGAACATCAGTCATCTTGCTCACTGTTACCTTTCATTGTAGTGATTGTGGGGCCATGGCTGAATGTACAGTAAACCGATGAAAAGTGGGGGGTTGCTTAAGGCGAGGCATGTTCGGGGACCATCTGCTTCTATTGGATTTTGGCCTTGTTCACTCCCTGTCGTCCAAGCCTTTAACTCACTGTCACTCTTTATTCTCCTTCCATAATTTCATCTTTCACTACAGCAATATATCTTATCTGGCAGTGTTTGTACATCTGTCCTTTTCATCTTTCAAAGGGCTTAATATGTTTAATATTTGTTTTTTGGAATGCAGTGCTTATAGTAACGGGTGCAGAGTAAATCACAAAAGTATTGCAATTAGGTCTGCCAAGGAGGTCTGTTAGTCTGTTAGCAAGATAACTCAGAGGAAGAAATTATTTGTTTTTGGTGTGGATCTGGAATAATATCTTATAGACCAACAATGATTAGTTGTTTACCAATGTAATCAACAACATTTTCCCCTTGAATTATAGTAGGAAATCCCTGAATTAGGTCCAAGTTTGGACCATTCCAAGATAGGGTCAGTGGTGTGTGGAAAAACTCAGTTGAAGATATCGGTATAAAAACCTATTTATTCCCACAGCAGTAAAATTTATCAACATAGAGATGGAAGGCAAACTGAGGCACAAATGACTCGCAGAATATTGTATTTTTGGTGACACTTCCTGCACTTTTGTAAATGTTGTAAATGTTGCTGTTTTGATGGATTGTGGATTGGTGGTGTCTGTTTTTGTGTAGTGATTTGAGCAGCTTCCCTTGTTCCAGGACAAATTTCTCCATGGGAGACTAATTAAAGGAACTAACTAACTAACTAACTAACTAACTCACTACTCACTCACTAACTCACTAACTAACTCACTAACTAACTCACTCACTAACTAACTCACTAACTAACTAACTCACTAACTAACTAACTAACTAACTAACTAACTAACTCACTAACTCACTCACTCACTCACTCACTCACTAACTCACTAACTAAGATGTTGAGTACTTCTTTAACCTCAGATACGTATTATGCATATATTATTGACACAACTTCAGCCCTGTTGTCTATGGCATGTTGAACCAAAGAAATGGTCAGACACTGACTGACTTTGACTGATCTTTGGGTATTTTAATCACCTGCCTTCAGACTTTAAAGCCAGTAATGATAATTTTCTTTTTGTTGGTTGTGTTTTATTTATTTATTTATTTATTACTAGGTGCATAATTACTAGATTGCAAATATGAATTTATATTAAATAATGAATATTGTATAATACAAATTATGTTACATTAATTTTAATCAGTGTCATTATTGTGACATTTATTTTAATTGGGAACATATGCTATAGTGCGGCAGTAGCTCAGTTGGTAGAGATGTTCGCCCACTAACCTGAAGGTTTCCGGTTTGAACCCCGCTCCTGGCATTGCATTATTGTGTCTGGGGATGCACTGATACCACTTTTTTCAAACCAGTACGAGTATGAGTACTTCCATTTGAGTACTCGCCGATACAGAGTACCGATACAATTACTTATACAGGAGTAACTTTATAGTATATACAGTAACTCTACTATATCTCATTCATCCCATACTGTTGCATCTTTTTGCCGTCTATCTCCGCTCTGCGTTGCTAAGTTATTATTACAGAGTGGTTTGAACACAACTAACCACAGCTAAAATTTGCTCAACATAGACATGGTATACTTCATTTGAAAGGTTAGATTCTCCTCTATTCAGTCGCTAAAATAATTCTAAAGACATATTGAGCATCTGAGCATAACCAGCGGAGATTCGCCAAGACATACAGCAGCTAACACAATTAGCAATGGTACTTCTTATGTTTTATCAGACAACAGCTGCTTCAGACTCTACGCTGGTATCATATTCGGGACAATTAGAACAACAAAAGGACAACTGCTTAAGTTTTAGGACTCACATATGATTTGGGATGTCTGGTTGAGCCGAATGTACAGACAACTTTGCTTTTATCTCTGTACAGTTCACTTTGAAATCCTTCTACATTACTACATTACTTACGGCACAGCTGAGAAGTGAAGGTCACATGACAATGCTGTGAAGTGGGATCGGTTGTTGGTATCAACCCACTTTTATGAATACAAGTACAAGTATTTGGACATGGTATCGGTTCCAATACCCGATACTGGTATCGGTATTGGTGCATCCCTAGTTGTGTCCTTGGGCATTACTCTTCCCCCATCTTGCCTGTATGAATGAGTGTGTGAGAGTGTTTGATTGGTGGTAGTCAGAAAGGCCGCTGGCGCAGAAATGCAGCCACGTTTCCATCAGTCTGCCCCAGGGCAGCTGTGGCTACAGAAGTAGCTTACCACCACCGAGTGTGGGGAGTGAATGAATAATGTAATTCTAAAGCGTCTTTGAGTGTCCAAAAAAGTGCTATATGAGACCAATGCATTATTATTATTATTATTATTATTATTATTATTATTATTATTATATTGCTACTTGGCTTAGAGAGTACTTCAGTGCCTGCAGATAAATGAATGTTTAAAACGATTATCTCTACTTGTTTAGTTATAAATATTTAACAGCTGGAAAATGTCATCCAGACTAGGATTTGTGTTATGCTGCTTTATTGGCAATAATATTTGAGTGTCAAGCCAAAGTTTTTGATGACAGATACAATCTAGAGCAAATCCACATTCCATACAACATGCATTTAATAACTGTGAGGCAGAGCCCAATTAGCAAAAGGTGTCAGCAAAATAGATAAGTGCTAGTAATGTCACAAATCAGCAACAAGTAAATAGTTGTGTTTGTATATCAGCATAAAATGTAGGTAAAATGTATCTTTTAATATGCTGGTTGCTCAAAAGTGAAGTCATCTTATCAGTTATAGAAGATCCTTGTTGTTTGTTATTCCCTTTTCACTTATGTTTTCCACAGTGTCTTTATTTGCAAATGCTGAAAACCCAGGATATATTGGACTTTCTCATCAAACATCCTCTCATTGTCATAGTCGGCCCATGGGCTTCATTAGTGCCAGCGTTAAAACAACATTTCTCATTCCCACTCCCACACTGTGGTCCCAGAGCCTTCATTGGACGAGGAAACAACACACGCCTGAAGGAAGTGTTTATAAGAAATCCTACTAAAATAGTATATTGTACTCAATGCTCAGAGAAACACACTGTTTAAGATGATATCCTCCTGTTCTTGTAGAGGTTACAGGTGTGCAACTTATGTTGTTGTGATATACACCAATCAGTCATAACATTATGAAGTTAATAATGCAGATTATATCTTCATACTGACATCTGTTAGTGGGTGGGATATATTAGGCAGCAAGTAAACATTTTGTCCTCAAAGTTGATGTGTTAGAAGCAGGAAAAATGGGCAAGTGTAAGGATTTTAGCGACAAGTGCAAAATTGTGATGGCTTGACAAAACTGTGGCTCTTGTGGGTTGTTCTTGGTCTGCAGTGGTCAGTATCTATCAAAAGTGGTCCAAGGTTTGCGTTGCCTGTGTGAGCTGATGAACAGATGAGCTTCTGTAGATCAAATTGCTGAATGCTGGTTCTGATTTAAAAGTGTCACAATACACAGTGCATCACAGTTTGTTTCATGTGGGGCTGCATATTAGGCAAGTAGTCATAATACATAACACTGACCACCAATAATGGTCAGGTGGTTATAATATTTGGTGAACACTCTTTTAAGTCGTTTTAGATATAGTGACGGCACTTATGTCAAAGAGCTGAGTTGTGTTACTATGTCTCAGGGGTGAATAATGAAAAATGACATGAACTTATGTAAAAGTAGTGCACAGCAGAGTGGACAGCCAGCTTTGTTGTTGCCTGGCAACTGTATAAAGATGCATCGTGCTTCTGCAGGCTACTCAAAATATGGACCAGGCCACCAAAAGTTTCACTATACGAGCCATTACTGTGCATTTGTGGTGCCGACCTGCATGTTGTTTTCTAGAGGTCTAGGGGTAGAGGTGCCTATTCTTTGTCTTTTTTTACACCATTACAAAGAGGGCCAGATCTGAGAATTTGAAAATGTCCATGGACCAACAGTCGTCTTGATGTCTTATTTTGTAGAAGAGTTTTTGTACAGTTTTGCTAAACAATGATTCTTTCTTTAAATGGCATTGTAGTAAAATCTGACATACTGTAGTTTTCAACAAAATAACTATTAATAATAACTGAGGTATAATAATGTAATAATAACATGTTTTGTGTAGCACTCAAAATTCTGTCATTGTATATGTGCATATTAATATTAATATAGGCTTATAATGACCGCGATACAATATTATTAAGAATAATACTAAATATGCCCTGAATCCTCCAAAATACAGTAGCCTATTGGACGCTTGTGCCTGTGCATTCAGTAATAACTTACCAGCAGCAGAACAATGCAGCTCTGCCCCTGACGCAGCCTGGTGAGCCTTGAAAACGCAAAAAAATACAAACTTTACACAATCTTTCCTCTGCTCCCTGAGCTGCAGGGTACTCTCAGACCAGTGGCGTCTGCAGCTGTACTGTATGGCTGTACGCACTGTGCGTGGCCTACCTTTAGATATTCCCTGTTAAATTTTCATAGTGCACAGAGCAGCGCAGAACCATAGTGGCGTGTGTATTTGCAAACGTGTGTGGAGCTCCTGTTTATAGCCAGGACTCGGTAAAAGTGTCTCCATATCTGACCTTGGTTACGCGGAGAGGACCTTACATGACACACTCTGAATGTGCCGTTTTATTTCCCCTCTGTCTCCTCAGAATGCATGGGACACAAGTCACGGCAGTTTGTTCTTTTACTTAAACGCGAATTGAAGCTACAGATACATTGCTGAGGGTCACATGATGAGAGCCAGAAGCTTTTACTCAGAGAAGCCTGTGCGCTCCACAGCAGTCACAAAAAAAAAGAAAAAAGGAGAAGGGCGTGTTTATTGGAACCTTAAAACTCACCATACCACTGTTTTTTGCCCATTTCCAGACTGTCTGCTCTTAGTCCACAGTGTTTTCGGGTTTTGGATGTTTAACTTTTAGTGTGATTCAGCCTTGCGCCCACACATAGATAAATCCAGTCCAAGAAGTATCTGAAGTTTAGACAAAGACCAAGACAGATAGTTATTTAATTAACTCTGTTGGTTGCCATCTCCTGGACACAACCAGGAATTGCAACTTCACCTTCCTTCATTTTATTGTCAAAATGATAGAAGGTCTTCAAAATTTTTTGTCACAGCTATAAGTAATGGGTAAATGACGAAAAATTCTCGGTTAACGAAATCTCTGATAGCACTTTTCAAAAACACAGTTACAAAGTGCTTTACAGATCATAAAAAATACAAGACATAATACAAAACCAAGAAGGGATACAAAACATAAAAACTTAATAAACTTAATAAAATTGATATAAATGATATATATGTTTTTAATTTAGATTTAAAATGACCACAGAGTTGGCCAACCTCACACCTGACAGTCACCTGACAGAAAAAGCCCGGTCTTCTCTGGTGAGGCGTCAGGAGGGGGGCACAGTCACGAGGGTTTGACCTGAGGAGCACAACCAGCGACCAGGGACATATGGGGAAAGTAGGTCACAGATATAGGTGGGGGCAAGACCTTTCAGAGCTTTAAAAGTAACCAATAAAATGTTAAAATCTATTTTAAAATTTACTTGCAACCAGTGCAGAGAGGCTAAAACTGGCGTGACATGCTCATGCCTCTTTGTGCGTGTTAGAAGTCTTGTAGCCGAGTTTTGTGAAATGGAACACAAAAAAACACTGTTATTGTCATTAGTTATGATATGAAGTCAACCAATCTAATATGTTGGTCATAAATTCAGACTGAATTACTAATGAAAAGGCCAAATGTGGCTTGAGAGTAGAAGCACCACTGAAATGTTGTTTAATGGGACGTGCAGACCATACCAATACATTCTACGATGAAAGCTGAGGGCCATATGAAATCCTGAGCCGTGACTGGCTCCTGCACCACACTTTGGACATGCCTGGTCTAGGGGGACAGGATATCTAGAGCAATGAGACATGTTTCCATCAGACGAGGGCAGGGATGAGTCAGATCCAGGAACCCCGGCCCAGGAGGCACACTTATTCAGTATTCCAACAATGTGTGATCCTGACCTTACTGTTGCATGTCCTTGGTGCATGCGGAGCGCAGCAAATGTCTTTTTGGGGGATTGCACGCTCCAGCCCATTTTAATGCCTCTTCTTATTCTACACCACAGCGTCACTAAGCCTCGCAGTGGGGGCCCACAGCAACCATTTTGATTATGAGAGTGATTGAATTAAAGCTGCTGAAGTTGACATTTAATGGATTACGGTGGTCCGAATAGTTAAAACACATGAGGTAGATCTGTGTAAAGTACATCCTAAACCCCTTCATTATGCTACAGCTCGCAGTGAGATTGGTGGTGTAATCGGTTTTATAGTCTAACCTTGCTAATCCAGTGCCAAGTCCCAGTTATTGAAGCTGAGGTCCAAACACAGAAATAGGCTTTAGTGTATGTGAGGTACAGCCCCAATTCTATAAAGACTGGAACACAAAGCTGCATACAGTTTTGAAACATACTGAAAAATAATCTCTCTTTTTGAATTTATTGACAGCAACAGGTCTCCAAAACTTGGGACAAAGGCAAAAGATAAACAAACAAACAAGAAAAACAGCTAGCACAGCATTTTGCAACTAAATGTGCAACATTTTAGTAAGATAACTAAGAGCATTTTAGAAAGGCAGAGGTATTTGTAGGCGTTGTATTGGATGCTCTCGATCTTAGGGATCTCAAGTGGCACTGCATTACAAACAAAATGCTGCTCTGTGTGTTTTTTATCAGTTTAGATTTCCAGCTCCTACTTTCTGTTTCTGCAACTATTTTAGATGTGTATTTTTGGTGAAATAGTCATTAATCTCAGTTTAATCCAGCTACAAGGGGTCACAAGCCAGTGTACCTTTTGTGCCGGTCCCAAGCCTGGATAAATGAGGAGGTATCTAGTTGAAAACCTATGCCAAATTTGTTTTCCAATGTATGCTAGGCAGATGATTTGTTGCGGCAACTCAGGAGGGAAAAAGATGTATAATTTTCAACACCTGATATATTGTTTATGTGAATATGTATAATTTAGTTTGTGGGATTTGCAATTCATTAAATTCTAGAGCATTTACATTTTAGGGTTTACTGTTTCGGAATTAGGGATGTAAATGCATAACAAACCAAAGACATACTGTAGTGACTCCTAACAAACCATTGGCTTCCATTTCACCTGAGCACACAGCCCTATCATCCTCCTCCTTATAACCTTGATAAATCCCATGTTTTCATAGCACGTTGTGGACTGTGCGCTCTGCTGATGCATAACTACAGCGCTGTATGGTGGTCACAGTCTTCCTGTCAGGCTCGCAGCTGCTTCCCTTATCTTTTTCATTTCCTCAGGTGTGTTTTCTCCACTATATTCTGCTCTTCAAATGTCAACCAAGTATATAAATTGTGACCACATTGCCACAGGTGCTGTTACTTGATGTACCGCACAGATAGACAGATCTGTCCTCAGTTGAGCGAACACTCCAATAACACAAAATGAGCAGCGTTGAAGACAAACATGTAATTCCTTCTCCTTTTTATTTAATTTTGGTCCTTAATGATGTGAATGAGTTTTATTTGCCAGTTATATTACATGAAATTTAACTGAAAGCAATATCTTTTCAAACAAAACATTTATTAGGGTAATAACAGATTTAATTTTCAAGTCATTTATTTAATTTTACACATGCATCCCTATTTGAATGAGCATTAAAAATAAGAAGAATATCAAAACTCTATCATTGCAAGATTCATAACTTCTGTAGATTTATTTTGGGCTTTAGGCGGCATGTCAAAACACATGCATGTCTTTTGACTGTGGTTTGGGCGGGTAACCCCCAACCCCACAAAAAAACATTATTGTCTTTTTTCCTCTTTGTCTAACTGGTTAAGCCATTATGTCATGAATATGATCTGGTGATAGATTGTATCACAAACTCGTATTAAGAAATGGACATAAAACATATTGCGGTGACTGCACTTCCACATTTGTTACATGATTGATGTGCATGGCAGCTTCATACTATCTCCTCACAGTAATTCAGGGGCTATTTTCAGTGTCACACTTTCTTTATTTGACAGAGTTATTGATATATGTGCTGGTAGTGCGGAAATGTATCTTAAATGAACGCTCACTCATCTGCTGCAGTGAGAAGGCAAAAATGGAAAAGCAGTAGATGCTTTTTTCATCTTAGTCTTTGTAACCTGTTAATGTAATATTTCCAACAGGCGTGAATCTTTCTCTTCTTTCATTGTCATAGACGGATACAGACTTTCCTAGTATACCGGCTGTGTTGTTTCAAGCACAAATTACAGTGGTTAGTCTGCAATTTGTCTGCCCTGCTTCCATGGGCATTCCACCTTGACCCTGTGATATATAGTAAACGAACATGACTGTTGTGATACTCTGTTGTCTCTTAATATGAGTGTCTAATATTCTGATTGTCCATATAGAAATATTATCATGAAAAAAAAAATTATGGGCCATTAAGGTCTGGCTTTTGTCCTACCTGAACCCTGAGCATAGAATCATAATTTTATTTATTCATTTTTTCATCTTTTTCTGCTTCTTCTCATTATGGGGTCATGGGTGACTGGAGCCTATCCCAGTAACTTTAGGCTTTAGGCGGGGTACACCCTGGACAGGGGCCAGTTTGTCACAGGACTGACACAGAAACAAAGACTGACAACCATTCCCTCTCACATTCATTCACTAGGGGCAATTTTAGAGTCACCAATCCACCTAACACATGCATGTCTTTAGACGGTGGGAGGAAGCCGGAGAGAACCCACAGTAACACAGGGAGGACATGCAGACTCCACCCAGAAAGAATGTATTATAGCCCTTGATCTCTTTTCTGAGAGGCGAGAACCCTAACCACTCTGCCACCGTGCCCCCCTAGAATTGTATTTATTGCCAGGTTAATTGTCAAACCTTATTGGTATAAGTGCGTACATAAAACAAATAACATGTCATATGAAATACTCTAGGGTACATACAGTAAGCAATAAAAATATAGAATTTAAATGCAGTGCAGATGGCATGTAAAATGTAGTGTTATATGTAAAATATTTTTTATTTCTACTGATAAAACAAATGTAGGCCCATAACATTTACCCTTGCTTAAAATCTATATAGTGTACTGTGGCTTCACTTCTTTTTACACTGTCATCATGACCTTTGGAATTATATAGAACAGAGGTGGGCATATAAATAATGCAGTGGTACTTATTGTAATTACTCTGTTATAAAAAATATATTATTGATGGACTTAAATTGTTGAGTAGGCATTAAATATAAGAATAGCATGACTTTTTTCTTGCCTGAAAAATGTCACTGCTGAAATGTTAAATCTTGTTTTGAACTCCTGCTTATTTGAATGTCTTAGTCTGATTGAAATTCACCCAGAGTCTTGTATTGACATGTTTGTCTTTTTCTCTCTTTTTCTCTCTGCTTCTGCATTCTTTGTGGATCCACTGGTTTTATTATGACAGGTAAGTCCATCTTTTATCTTATTTATTTTGTACAGGCAGGATTAGATTGCATGTGGCGGCTGTCAGTGTGAGAATGTTTACAAGAAATTCACTTCAAGGATCGGCTGCAGCACGAATGCATTTTAGCACAATGGTTTTGTAAACAGCACAACACATTGCCTTTGCTCAGCTGACACTTGGAGAATGGGGCAATTCCATTTATGCAGCCAATCTCATTGGCTACTGGAGAGATGCCAATCTGCCCTCACAGACAGGCAAGAGAGAGGGAGCAAGCTAAGCAGCTAGAATAGCATTTATTCATCTTGACACTGATCAGATAAATAGGAAATGATAAATGCTGTCTATTTTTACTTGCTTTCACTCATGGTAACTTTTTAGGCAGAAAGCAGCTGCTGCAGTACAAAGACTATGACATCTATGACATTAAAGGAAGTTGTTGTATTACTTACTAGAGAAAATTTTGGTAACACTAATAACTACACACTGCAAAGCAGAAGTTGAGTGTTAGTAAAGGTTTTGTAACTAGGTAATTTATAATTTACAAACAAGTGGTAACAAGCCCAGTGTACTCTTTGTGCCAGTTCCAAGAGGTTTGGTGCAGGAACGGCATGTGATGGACATCTTACGGAGGCAGATAATTTCCTGTGGTGACCCCTAAAAGGGAACAGCCAAACGAAAATGAAATAAATGAAAAATTATAATCCACAGTGTTAATTTAGTGTCTATGAATTTTGTTAAAATATAGTTAACTATGTATTTAGTAATTCTTTATTACTGAGTAATAGTGGGTAGTTATTTTAAAGTGTTACTGGAATTTTATTTGAAAAATCTGCATTACTTTATAAGCTTTTGGAGTTAGTATTAAGAAATATAACTTGTGGCTTAATAATATTTGTTTTATTGTACATTGTGGAAGGACACTGGACAAAAAGCACTGTTCTGGCACCAGGTCAAAGGCTTGTTTTATGGCCATTCTGCAGATTTATTTACTTGCTCTTTGCTGTCACTGTTTCACAGCTGCTGTTCTTAGACTAATGTATCTCAATATAAATGTTGATTTAAAACAGGTTATTAGCTGTTTTGTTGTTGCGGTGATTTGGTATTTCCCATGAGATACAGTATTCCAGTTTGCTCTTTGTTTGCATTTTACTTTGCATCCCATTCAAAGCTCTCTTGTGACATTTTGCCTTCACCTCTCTCTTGTATTTTGTTAGTAAGAAAATTTTAATTACATTCCTATTGACTTCATCTTTAAATATATTTGTTTGCTTTTTCTATATAATTCTAATAACTGGGCATGGGCAAGTGTGGACATAGGACCATGACATTCCCTTGAATCAACAAACTTTTCACAGTACGACATATATTTTCTGCGTCCTTATGTATGCGCTTTTTCCCTTCCAGTAATCTCACCAATTTATTTCATTGATTGCTTTTTCCTTGTACAACCGCTTCAAGCATGTATTAGAAAAAATCCTAAATCTTCCATTCTCTTTACTACATCTATAGACATGTTCAAATAAATAACAAATGACTTACAACAAGTCAAAGGGCATGCAGAAATAAGCTGTATTATTTGAGATTTGTACATCTCATCTATCAGAACACGGCCTTTCAGGTATGAATAAGAATGAAGGAATAATCCCGAATCCCATGGCGGATAAAGCTTTGTCGTTCCAGCGTGGTAATGCTCGGGAAATTAGGCGATGACCCACATCAGCCGTCAGACGGGTTACATGGAGGCCCAGATGCAGGCCCAGCTGTTGCCATGTATTATCTCACTGACTGACCCTGATGTCATTAAGCAATGGCTAATGCAGATAGAAAGTAAACTAGAAAACAATAACAATAGAAGTATCTGCAACAACAATGATCAGTCACCTGTGTTCGGCCTCTGCGCCACCTTCCAACCTAATGTAATGAATATTCAGTGGGCCGGCCATGACAGTTTCACCTTCCTCAGCACGGCTCTACCTGCAGAACCATATGTAGGTAAGAGTAATGATTCCTGGCTGATTATTATTAATTCAGTGTTGCTTGAGTATGGTGCATGTAAATGAGGCAGTGGGCGATGAGAGCTATAGGTTGCCTGCAGAGTTAGTCTGAGTAATGAATATAATTACACTGCCCTATCGGACCCACGTCTGCATTAGTAACGTTATTATTTCAACAGTTTGCTCCACTTTCCCGGGTATGTGCTGTAAAGAAACCATGGCGGCATCAAGATTGATATTCTTAGTTAAATTTACAAGTTAATTGCTTTGTTGTTTTTAGGTTAATAAGGTTTATATTTGTGATTATAGTTGTTGCAATCAACCCAGGCACACAGAAAATTTAGTTGTTTCAGAACCATTTTGAAAGAGGTGGGGCTTATTTTCCTGACTTGTCTCATTTGGTGGCGCGATTGTGGGACCCACTTTATTCCTAATAAAATGTTGTGACCCACTTTTTACAGAACCAGTGTTCATTTATCCATCTTGTCTTATCTTAGAGTTGTAGTTAGTCGCAGCACTGACACAGAGACATACACAGACTGACAAGCTTTCCCGCTCACATTATTTCAGTATGGACAATTTAGATTCTCCAATTCAACAAACACACGTGTGTCTTTGGACGGTTGGAGGAAGCTGGTAACACAGAAAAGATATGTAGTGAATTATGTGTTGGCTGGCCTAGTTATTGAATCCACAACGTTCTTGCTGAGAAGCAGAAGTGCTAACCACTCTGCCACCATGCACTTTAGACCCAAAATTATTTTACTAAAAAAAATAGTATGACCACACATATTTTCAATTATTGCACCACATTATGCAATTAAAACAATAGGCCTCAAATAAGCTTAAAAGTATATAGTATTATACTTATGTCCCGACCCACTATTTTAACTCAGCATGGAAGTGGTTCAATTGCAGCAACACATTATATGACCAAAGGAAGAAAAAAAAAGCATACAGAATGAGAGAAAATGTTGTGTCAGTGGGATTTGGATGCTAAGATAATGTTGATGATGATTAGAATATCGATCACTGAACCCACCTGTTTATAAAAGAAGCTGCAGAAAGCCACCCACGCTTTGTCATTAGTCATCAGCCAGCTCCTCACAGCTCACTGCGGAGTGCGCTGCCACCCATGATTTAACTCTCCGTCCAGTTCTGAGGGGGTGTTAGGCGTTTATTATGCAGCACAGTTCCAGTGCCAATGAGATGGCAGAATGTAGCTCGATCAATAGCACTCATAGGAAGCCAGGTTAATTCATTTTTGAAGGATTTGTTTGCATCTCTGAGGAGTTCCTTCTGCTGCAGACTGTAATGAGAGACATTTCCCAAAGATGTGCTGAGTGATGGTTTGTCAGTGACGCACGCTGCACTGCACAGGCCAAGGTGCACACAGTCGGACTCTTGAGGGACGCTGGGATAAACATGTCCATTTCTTCTTTACCATATGGTACCATTTTGTTGATATCACATAACTGCAGTCCTGTTTTTCTCAATATATTGCCCATTTATACAAGCCTCAGTCTGGAAATTGAAGCTAAATTGTATTTGCTATATTTGAGCTCCTACCATTTTTTTTTTTCCATTTCATTGTCCTGGGCCTCTCTTTTCTTAATATTCAACCTCTAGCTTGACCCTTGCCTTATATATTCAGTATGACCCAGTTTTGTACGTCCACCTCAGTAGACAGTCTAGTTCATGTTCAACTTCTTTAGTCCATTACTCCACATTTTGCGCTCATTATTAGCTCACAACATACTGCAGTCAAGAATGTGTTTATTTTAAACCAAACGTGCAAAGATACAGTACATATACTATAATGTATACTGCCTGTGTTCACTACATGCCCACTTTTGCAGCCCTATTAGCAATTGCATTATATTGCACATATAACTCCTGTTTGTCCTCTGGCTGGCAAACAGCTGCGCCCGGCAAAGTGCAAAGCAAATGTCATGCTCTCCTGCCCATCCACTCTTAAAACGAATACAAGCTCACACTTTTTTCTGACTGATTTGTTGACCATGTCAGCCACCTATCATCCAAATCAATTATAGATTTTGGTATAAATAAAACATATCATCCACAACCATTGGCGTCTACTTGAGTGCAAGGGTAGGATGAATACATTTGTTATCGCTGTGATCATTTTGGTTAGCACTCATCTGTATTGATTTTCACAGAGAATCATCAATCAAGGCATTCATAATAGAAGCTGTCTGAGCGCACATATCTGCCCGCGGGGAATTATCACCCCAGGCTCGGGTCAAGCACAGATTTGATCTATTGTCAGTAAGATGAATTGATGTTTTTCCTACCATTTACTGTGTCTTTCGGACAGCAAGGGTAACCGAGGAGGAGGGTGAAGGAGTTAAACAGAATAGAAGGATCCTGGATAGAGATAAGTCTAAAGTAGTTTAACGTCATCCCCCAGGACTCACAGCTTTTAAAATATTCACAGCCATTCTCCATCACCTTTTGCCCTGGCAGCTGGTTTAAGAAAGGAGTGAAATGAAATCGATAGCGGTGCCAGTCCTGGCCTCTGTGCTAGCCATCATCCAATATTTATACAAATGAAGCTTCACAACTTCAGATTTACCCTGCAGTTGAATGTTGAAGTGGCTGCAAAGGAACAAAATGGTACAAAAATTTTAACTTATTAAGTTCAAATAATTCACATTGTCATCACGATGCCCCACCATACACCACACAGTAATTTACATTTAGATGCTCTGCCTAAGATTAACAACTCTATGCCATTGTAAAGTGGGCCACTCTTTGGTACCATAAATAACAGAGCCTACAACATCATCACTCATCAAGACTGTCTAATAAATAAGCACATGCATGTGCTGCTTTAAGAGAACCATCACTAATTTGGTCATTTGCATTTAAGAGTTAATAATGTAGATAACAACCAGGAAATAATTCAGTACTTTCACTATTGCACATTCAGTGATGCACATTTACTGTGTGTTTTTCTTATGTAGACAAAATATTTGACAGTGCATTGAATGGACTTGCTTTTTATGGAGATGGGGTCAATGTAGATTTGATTTTTCTGTAAACCTAGAATAGGGCAACCTGATATTTATGTTATGGGTGCCATTGCCATAGCCTCAAGATATGACCTATCTACTAACAGTAAATTGAATTAGTCATTATAGCTTGTAATTCCGTCTTTGAGCAAGGTGATGTTTTTAAATAAATGTATGGCCATTTTCCAAATCAAGACATTGTCTGTATAAAATAATTTTATTTGGAGTAATTGAAATATGATTCAGACCAAAGCAAATTAATTCCAGTAAACCTATTTTTGAAGACATACCATTGCCGCAGGAACATTAGATGTTCATTTCAGTATTATCTTCAGCCTGTGTGTTACCATAAACAACCTTAAGCAAAACCAAAAAATATCTCCACCATGATGTATTTTGAAAAAATAAATAAGCAAAGATAAAACACCAATCATGGCTCCCAGAAACTGATCGTTAAATTTGAGCTCCAACCAAACTAATGTATTCATTGTCAGTACGTGCTTTAAATTTTTTTATTCCTGCTGACTTACAAGTTGTAGACAGTATTAAATTAATTGCAAAATAACACAAAAATATGCAAATGAATGCTTTGAATTTGCTGCAAATTTTCTATATTGACGTTTCTTAGCAGAGAAGGTAGATGCAGAGTATGGTGCACAGTAGGTGGACTGCAGCAGCAACAGTATGAGATGTGCACACTAGAGAGCAGTCTGTTCCCTCTTTCTGCCTCCGACTCCCTCCCTGCTCCCCTTGCGCTCAACATACTGTTCATGTCAGTGCACCCAGGAAACACATCATCGGTCAGCGCACTCATTTACACAAAGAAGGACATATTTACACCTCCAAGTGGTGCTGTATTCAACAAACATTTTACATTACATGAAAACACAGTGAAGGATATTGGATGTGCAAATTGTCTGTAAGCTGGTGGATCATTTCTTTGACCATTCTGATAAATTAAAATTGCATCTTGATTTACATATGCAGGGCCTGAAGAATTGTTGTCAGTGTGCTTAATTCAGTGAAAAAATGCATCACTCCTTTTGGAAAGCCAATGAGTTAAAAGCAATGGGAGGCATAGCTTTAGATTATAGTCACTCTGCTTTCTTTACTTACACAAATGGTGTTATAGAAATATGAAAATATGCTGGCTAATAAAATTGTCAAATTGACCATTTGAATCTGTTCACAAATAGGTAATGGGGATGGGGGAAAAAAACTACATAGATAGCAAACCAACACAATGAATGAACAAATATGTGAACAATATGAAATCTAAAACAGATATTAAATCAGCCCATCGAGTTGACACAGACATGAGAGGCCTCTTCTGTTTAGCATTTTGTATTTTAGATGTGTCATTTTTTTTTGGTTCAATACACTGCAGAGACCTGGCTCTCCAGTTCTCACACGCAAGTTCTGCGTCTGTTGTCATCTGTCCACTCCGACAGGCTTCTCACATACAAATGAGTTTACTGTGAATGGCAATTCATTTATTTAAAGATTTTTTTGTACTTTACAAAAGAAATAGATGATCTTTTCTCATTTTTTGTCCACACTTGCACTTCTTTTTAACATATTTTACATAGACTATCTTTACATTTTCAACCCAACTTAAACATATTTTTATATTTTAAATGCTTGTCAAATATTGTGTTTACCATAATACAAATGGTTCACTCATTCTTTGTTGGCCTGTCCACTGTTCATTTTGAAACAATAACGAAAAGTCCTGAAGTAGAAAGACACGTTAAAGCTCATATATCCATCCATGAGTGAAAAGCCTTAGTGCCATAACGTATTCCTCCTTATTTGAGTGTCAAACATCAACAGGTCTAAGTGTCAGGTGGCCATTATGCCTGACGGCCTTACGTCAGCAGGAGCCACAGTGTAGCAGTCAGCCGCATAAAACACTCTCCTTTAATATCACAGTGAGATGCTGTGTAGAAGATGTCTAAAAGGTATTTTATAATCCATTTGTCCTGCAATATTCCCCACCCCAGTGTATCCAAAAAGGGATTTACTGTATATCCACATAATCACAGGTAAGGACGTAGTCACTGAGCTGGATCACACCTCACATTCCCGAGAAGGTTGCTGTTGACAAGTGCAAGAGCCATATTCATTTATGATTACCAAAGCTCCCTCAATGTGGTTGGGTTTATAGTCGACATAGTACTCCGGTGTTGAAATGGCAGCCATCTGCTGCATGCTTTGCTTTTGCTTCTGCTTACGGCGCTGACTGCTAAAGCACTGCCTCAGTTGTCGTATTCCAGCTGGAAAGCACTTCCATGCCACATAGAGCATGAGCACAATAATGAGAAAGGAAAAGATGAGTGCCATGGTTCCAGTCACCACTTTATGGATCTGCATGGTACTCTCCAGGTCGTCATGGCCCACTGTGACAGTGAATGAACTGGTGACCACCTCGCTGCCCTCACCCTCGTAGGGGTTGGGAGTAAATGGACCCAGTAGAACAGAGCCGCCCTGGGCCAGATCCCTGGTAGAGGCATACAGGCCTGCTGTAGTCACCTCCAGAGGTGGGTCCTCGCAAAGCTGAAAAGCATAGACAGCGTCCAGCACGTCCTCGCCCTGTGCTGTGTCGGGGCTTGAACACTGCAGTGAACTGTCACGCTGGCCTCGGAAGGCACTCAGCCAAGAGGCCAAGGCACACACGTTCCGGGTGCACTCCCACTCGTTCCCCGCCAGGGTGATGCTGTCCAGGGATGACCACGAATCCAGGATGCGCTGGTCCAAAGCAGCCAGGCGATTAGAGTCTAGCATCAACACCTTGAGGCTGGGGGTGCTCTCAAAAACGTGTGACTCGATATACTCAATTTCATTGGATGAGAGGTCGATCTTCTCTAAAAAATGCCATGTCCATTCAAGGGTATTGACAACAGTAGTGGCACGATTATTGTGCATGTACAAAGTACGTAAAGACATGAGGCGTGGAAAGTGGGCCAGGTTGACTTTAACCAGTTCATTGTGCTCAAGATGCAACTCAGACAACTTGAAGAGGCCTGCAAAGGAGTTTCGTGCCAGGCTCTGCAGTTGGTTGTATCCCAAGTCCAGAAACTGCATGCTCCGGCAGTCTTGAAAAATTCGTACTGGCACAAATTTGAGAGCATTATAGCGCAAATGCAAATTGGTGAGCTTTCTAAGGCCATGAAATAGGTCTGGCTCTAGTGCCTGAAGCCTGTTGTATGAGAGGTCCAAAATGCGTAGGTTTGGGAGGGGCTTAAAGGTACCATTTGGCAGACTCTCAATCCTGTTGCTGCTTAGGTCCAACTCTTTGACCCGTCTTAGCCTGTCAAATGCACCCTCCTCTACAATGTCAATATTGTTGTGATCTAGGTAGAGCCAGGTGAGCTGTGACAGACCCGACAGTTGGCCTTCACGCAGCTCGGTCAAGTTGTTCTCTCTCATGGACAGGCCCATGGCACTGCTCAGATTGCGAGGAATGTCTGTGAGATTGAGTCCCTCGCAGTACAGCAGCTTGCTGTCGCAGCGGCACAGCCTGGGACAAACCCCCTCCACCAGGGGAACTGTTCTTAAAAAAATGCCCAGTGAACACAATATCAACCCAGGGGGCTTCTTCAGCGGCCACTTTAAGTACAGTCCAATTAGAAGGAAATCCATTAGCATAAATATCCAGGGATGTCTCTGAGAAAATGTCCATTGAACCACTGTGGAAATTGTATTAACACCTATCACACCATATTTATCACATCATTTTTAACCTTTTTGTAGCATTGTTTCATTTTGAATTTCAGCCTCACACACTTTCATAAATCTGTTATTTAGTAAATAAGCAAATCAAAAGGTAAATGGCTTCTAATCTTACATCAAGCAGTGGGTGGAGAAGAGAGCGGATGAAAAAAGGAATCAAACTGTCCTCATTGATCGCTCTTATTCGAAAAGATTCCTACTTACCCCTATCCAAAAGCTGACAATCTCTATTCAGCGTCTCGCTTTGTGCCCCAACACTAATTATGTGCGAATCTAAAAAAGACCCCACTGTGGTACAAATCCCCCCCTCCCTTCCCTCTTTTCAGTGGACACCAGATCCTTGGCAGGCTTACAATGTCTTAGTTCTCCTCAAGTGAAAGAGCCAGAAAGACAAGGAATCCAAGTAGCTTTCAGCGAGATGGTAGGAAGTGCAAGTTCCTCTGTCTGCATGCATGAGGTCTGTCTCTTCAGCTCCTCCGCAGTCCTCTGCTGCAATGATCAGAGGGGAGAAGACACAACTAGAGAAGAAAAAAACGCACCAAAGGAAAAGTCTTTTAAATGTGTGTCTTAGCTCGCCTCTCCTCCTCTACCCGCTTAAGTTTCAGCAGCTTTGTCGACACACATTATCGTCCATCTCTTGAAGCAATCGGTGACATGTAAGGTTTAAATCCATTAGAGTGGGTAATCATGCTTTCAATGATGGATGCGAGACAAAAAAAAAAAAAGGATTTAGTGAGGTAAAGCCTTCTGACCGTTTTCTTGTATAACAGTATTCCTTGTCACGTCAGCAGCTCATGTCGACTAAAAAGCGTCTCGCCTCCCCTGTGGCTCACCAGTCTGTGCTGCTCCCTGGCTGTCCGGGTGTTTTCTCCGCCAGCTGGAAGAGCGGTGGCTGAAGGCTGCCGCTGGTAGGCAGGCAGGCAGGGGCGGGAAATGTGGGAAGCAAAGAGCGCGCAGTCCCTTGCAGCAGACCAGTCCACTGACAGTGCATGCAGAAGCACCTTCTGTTCACTGAGTGTCGTAAGCCACTCACAATTCAGAGAGCTCGCTCTCTTCCCCTTGATCGCTCACTCGCCGGTTCACACTGCCTCCCTCCCTTCTCCTCTTCTCCTGTGTTTTTCTCTGTGCCTCAGACATTTACATATTCCGAATGGGCTGGGCTTAAACCAGGAGCTGCGCTATTCCTCCCATCCCCTCCCGTCTTCAATGACTCTAATGAATTGGGCTATATATTGTCTGCCTCCTTTGACGTTGCTATGAGGAAGCATTTTTTGGATTCAGAAATGCGACATAGCATCCAATGAAAGAATACATGTCCTGAAGTAGTCCCACCTTTCTGTCTGACATTCAGAGTGATCAGTAAGGAACACTTGATTAGTATTTCTTTTCCCTAAGGTATAACACTGTTTAATTCTTTGTTTTTGTTCTTTTTTTTTTTTTTTTTTTTTTTTTTGTGTGTGTGTTTTACAATCTAGATACTAAATATTCATAACATAACCTTTTTCCAACCTTGTATCCGGATACCCTACCTATTATCTTCAAACCTTAAACTTAAATCTAAACTTTAAATCAAGGTTACAAATCTCTCCCTTGTCAAGATTTTCTTTTTCTTTTAGGACCATGCATAGAAGTTAAAAGGAAATCCTTCATACTATACTGCTTGACCACTTCATACATGACAAGTTCAACAAATGTTTACTGCCTGCTAACATTATATTACATTATATATTACATTATATTACAAACACATTATATTACTTCAGAAGTCGTTCAGTTCTTTAGTGAAATCATATAGTGGATGAGTTTAGACTAAAAGTTACTTTGTTATGCCTGAGTACAGATAACACAATGGATTCCCTAATAATGACTCTCTTCAATTGTCCTTTATCTTTTCAGATCTGACCCTGGCTAATAAATCAGTCTCAACACATGCCCATTGTTTAGTCTTGCCAACAATATAGGCTTAAGTTTAATGAGTCCAGACTAGAGTATGACATATCTCATTTGATCAAACTGTCCCGTAACCAGGCATTCTGTGTCATTGTCAATTATAGTGAGGGTATCCATTCTGAATACAGATGTAATTGGTTGCCACATAATATTAGCATAAAGCTTTACCATAAATATTCTCCTCTGAAGCTCTGCCTTTGCCCTGCTTTGCACTTCGCTGAAGTCATTCCAAGCTCTGTCACTGCTCTCCCATTAATTTCCAAAGACAATGAGCTGTGACAATGCCTTACATTTATCATATCAGCAAAGTTAGTAACTGCATGACCTTTTTACCTTTCAGAGTGTGCTGCATGTTTACAGGCATATGTCATAACCTTGTCTACTTGTATCTACTGATACCTTTTAGATCATATTCTCTAAAGCTTTAGTGGTATGCTTTACAGACTGGCCCTGTCCTCGTGTCTGTTCTTATGATCCTGCCTGTCGACTGCTGTGATGTAGGTGTTGATGTTAGGGCTGTCAGTGTGGTATTATAATAAGCAGCAGAATTGCTTGCTAACTAGGTCAGGGATTCTTTAAGGTTATATCACATGACAAAAGCACAGTCTCTTTAACATGATCTTAAAAGCAGAGCAGGTAGTGTATATGTAACAGGCGTAACAAGTTGGAGAGTACAGACCTTCTCCAAGGCATTGTCCCTAACCCACAACGATATAGTGCTATGACGTGGACTTGAAACGGACATCTTCTAGTTTTAGAATATCCATTCAGCCACAAAACTTTTATACATCACTGAAGTTACCATCTTTGGCTGCAAATCTTCTATCCAAGCCAACAAAACATAATCTACTTGGCGAAAGTAAAGAACATGCAAGTCATACAGAAAAGGATGAAATAAATGGCCAATGCAAAAAATGTAGCATTACCGGTCAGTGTGTCTTTTACTCAATGTAGCCATGTTGAAGTTTAAATCATTTTGCCATGCGATATTCCGTCTCAGCTGTAATGGACGACCACACCATCAGCTAATGACTTGGTGCACTGTAATGACTTGACATAGCGAATAGGAGGATGAGAGCATCCAGAGCATCCATTTTTTAAGACTTTAAGAGCTTTCGCCTCTCTGCTTTTGAGTAAGGTCAGCACAAGTCTTAGTGAAAATGTGAGTCTATGTGTAAAACATACCTCTGACACATTAATGTGGTCATGGATTCATTAGATGGAGGATTCTCTGGAGAACTTGTTCTTTAAATTGAGTTGCTCATAATATAAAGTACTGTGCAACGGTTTTATTGAGGTGGGAACAAAAATATGAGAATTTTATTTTTGTTATGAACATTTCAGGGAACGTTGGCAATGAGCCAAAGACACACAATGGATTCTTTACCATTGTGAACTAGAATCATCAAGTTTAAGTCCAAGTCTGAGCTTTACAATAACTTAGCAAATCTTTACCAGAGAGTGGCAGAGATTGACGCTCTCGAGTGCCTTTAGTTTTGGGTTTTTGTTATTCCTGTTGTCTGTTTGTTTGTTTGTTTTTTGATAGCGGCAATTTTGTGTGTTTGTACATTGATACGCCTTGCTTTGTTCACATTTTTCTGCGTCATACTGTAAATGTAAAAAAGAACATATACTTTTAATTCCGCATTTATCTTGCATAATTGTGATTGTGGTTAGAGATTTCGGTGAATCAGACAGCAAAATGATCACCCTTTGTGATTACAGGCACTTCATTTAAAGAATATGTAAACAGTAAAGCATATCTGACCACATCAGCCCTACCAAAAAGCTCAGTGATGACTAATTGGTCTGCTACCAAGATAATATTGATGGGCAGCTGCATGTTCTGAAGACGCAGTAAGACATGATTCTGCATCCGCTATTAAGAGCTGCCTCCAGCAGATGGAGGTTTCTCTCACATAGAAGGGGTCAAGAAGGGACCAAGAGTTAATTCATGTAGGTTTTTCCTCTGGCCCTTTTCACAGCATATAATCCTATTATATAATCAGCATCTCAAGGTGAACAGTGGATAAAGCTGGATAGCCACCAGGCATTTGTAATCATTACATCATCACAGTTTAACATATACTGAACACTTTCCATTTCCAAATTACAAATTGGAACTTCTACACAGTATAAAAATAAACCCACTGTTCTTTTATATTTTTAAGTGGCCTATTCTAAGCAACAACAGGGCTTAAGAAAACAATACTGTGATGCTCAATGGAGTATGTGACAGGGAGAACATGGCTGTCAGTATGGGTTACAGTAGCTTGAAACACTGCTAGGTTTGCTTCGCTAAGCACTGGTGGCTATTATAAAAATATCAATATAACATCAGCTCCATACAGTGCTTATGTTTGGGAGTTCACAGGTAGATAGAAAATGAGCAGACTCAAAAGCGATAAGAATGAAAGTTACGAATGACTTTTGGAGTGGCTGGATTGGTAATCTGGGTATGTAGTAATTTAGGTAAAATATTTAAAAGGGTCTATTTGAGCAATTTGATGAAAAAGAAATGCAAATTGTAATTACAACAATTTCAAAAAACAAGTAAAGAGATTCAATTGTTACATGTCCTTTTCCTTTCAAACAGGCTGACGAGACTGAGAGTCTGTGCGCTTTGTCTGTCTGGATGTGTGACAGAAGCATTAGTATGGTTGTCAGTTGCTAACAGTCACTATATGTCCAGCTTCATGCGTTTCCTGTTGACAGGAATGGAAAACCAGTTGTTTAACCATGTCACAACATGGAGCTGTTGCCCTCTGGTTATGCTTCTGTAAGGAGATAGGATCAGATCACAGCTGGTGAAATGTGACGTACCTGACAGTGTAACTTTTTAAATAACTTCTTTCGGGTCAGTTTTATGTGTGAGCTTACATTAAATTCACTTACACAGTATGTGGGCATTACTACTATGTTTCTTGATGCAATTTTGCCCTAGCTCTTATGTCTGTGGCTTCAGAGGGAACATCAAACATGGCTTATGACTGGGCTCTGTCTGCCAGAGGAACTTTGTTCTGCTGTCAGATGATGCAGAAATCCCATTGAGAGCCACCAAGCCCATTTTCACAACGCAGCTTTCCGCAGCCTCATACCCTGACTTCTGATAGCCCTGACAACTGTGGCCTATTGCCTCATCCTGAGCCAAACAAGCCTTCACATCCTTCATGTGTCCACTGTCCTCTCATGTCCTGATGAAGCGACCAACAGACCAGCTTCTGATGCAAAAGGCTGTAACTGTGACTATAGATTAAAATGACTTGTGCTTTGTGTTTATAATTCAATTTAAGAAACCAAGAACCAAGAATAGATAAATCTCTGTAATAGCACAAAGGTTCTTGTATTTTGAGTTTAACACGTCCAGGTCCTTGTGCTGTAACCTTGGATTCAAATAAATTCAATTGGATTGGGCACAGAGAACTCACAAAATACAATTTACATTTCTCTGTTGAGGAGATTGAGGGTATGGACGCAGACGGTAATTCTGCACACAGAATCCCACAACATTCAGTAAGTCCTAAATAAAATAACCTTGCTGGTCTTTCTATTTTCATTAAATTTGCATTAAATGGCTTAAGGTATCTTTATCACTTTCAACTAGCAGCACTCCTCTTTGTGTGCTCTGAGAATGCAACGGGAAAATTTAAATATTTATGGTCATAAACTATCCATTAATATGCTTTTATTGTACTTGAAATTAGTTAAAAAAAATTTAAAAAAAAGTACCCTCAGTTTGTCCATAGCGATTGACATTTACGTTTCCAATGTCTTGATCAAGTCCAACATCGTTTTACCGAAAGGCTCAACAAGTGGATACCAGAGGCCAATCTCCCCTGCTAATCGCTCACCTTGATAGCAATAATTAATTGCACGATGTCCAGAAAAGTAGGATGACACATAAATTCATTACACACACTGCTGGGGGTATCCTCATTAAGGTTTGACTTTGAAGTGAACTACACATTTATTATGTTGTACTTTTAAAAGAATTTATTAAATGACTGACTTTGCCACCGTCATGGTTTGTAATTAGTTATAAAAAGACACATGATTTGTATGTAATCATTGTCTTTGTTTATTTAATCAAGGAAGGGAAAAGCAGGGGAAAAGCCTGACAACAGCGATTAAGACTGCTGTTTTCAATTCAGTCTAAGCCCATTGATGAGAACTGTGCTGTTTATGCACGTCAGTCAATTTGAATATTGTAGGAAAGAGATATTTTTTTCAGTAGTTCAATTCAAAGTGAAATGCTTATTTTACATAGATTTAGTATACACAATGTTTAGTATCTCATACAATTTTAATATTACATTATATAACTATAATTTCACAATCTTCACAATTAAAATAAATGCTTGAAATATTTCACTCTGTCTACTGCATTGGTATATCACTTGCATGTCATTTGCGTGTTACGATTATTGGCATTTCCCATGTTGTCAGTAATGTATGTTGTAACTTTAGCTTTGCCTGCCTTCATTGTTAGAGCTGGGATCAGGTCTGCTGTTATGCCTTTTGCATTGGCTCTGACTTTGTTTAGTAGTGGTGCAAGAACACATGGCTTATTTTTAACACATAACCTGTACAGTCTGTTCTCACGCCTCATTATTGCCATCAAACACACAATGTTGTCTAAAGAAAAGTATGGGAATAACTGTAGAGCCACATGGAAAGAGAACTGCTCTGTTTCACAGCGTCTCTCAGCTGGTGGGATGCAGTCAACCCCTGAGGTTTCTGCTGTAATTGTCTCACTAGTCATCAATTTATCACGTCGGCACTTAGTTAAAGTGCAGCAACAAAACTGTGCATGTCAAGCTTTTAGACAGTTGAATCATTTATTAGCAAGTTATTTTAGGGTGCTATACATGCAGAACACCTGTACGCTTTTTCTTGGCACATGTTATATTTGTCATCTAGGGACAACGTGGCGCACCTAGATCAGTTTCAAAGCGCAAAGTTTCTCTGTTGACTGTGTGGATTCTTACAAGGCTTTTTATAAAGTGTCCTAGACTTCACACGGTTGTAAAAGCTGTGTTTTATCAGTCCCCATGGGCTCTTAGGTCGCAGTTGTATGGTTATGCCTCAGACGCACGCATTATGATGTTTGGTTAAAAGGTAAAGAAATCAATGCATAAAGTATGATTATCATCTGCCAAGAAGGTCATGTTTTGGCTTGTGCTGGTTTGTTTGTGTGTTAGAAAGATAACTCAAAAAGTAATTGTCGGATTTTGATTGAATTTTCACAAAAGGTCAGTAAAGGGCCAAGGAAGAAATTATTTGTTTTTGATGTGGATCCACAACAAGGTCTGTGAGGAATTTAGGAGCCAAATATATTCCCTTCAGCTACAATTGTTGTGTGCGATGTATGGGCTTTGTGGCTCAATGGAAGGCACATTTACCCCTGGACTAGAAAATCCCCTGAGTCAGTAACACCATCTGGATCCAGACATTTTTGAAAGTGATTCTGTACATTTGAGAGATTGGGCCAAAAATGCTCCAATGCGAGAAATAAAAGTTCAATGGACTTAGCATTTCCCCTGAACTAGAAGATGCCCAGTTCAAGTCCAGGTCTGGGCTGTATATCATTACTATTGCACGGTAACAGACTGTATGTCCTAACGGAGATCTGCTCTCCAAATGCTTCTAGAAAACCCTCTGTGAAGGTCCAAGAATCAATCAAAACTTTTTAAAGAAAAAGATGGGTGGCAGCTGGTACTGGACAGTTCCTGGATGTGTGCCACTGGTGAGGCTGTCCCTTCATATTGCCTGCTCAAATATATATTTAATTACCACAGCTGGGTTCTTTCCAGTGTGCTATGCAGATGGCATTTCAAACCTGACATGTCAAGATGTGAATGACACCAAATCAGTGTCAAGCACAGGTCTTTAGTTTAGGGAGGAAAAGTACCTGAGATATCAAATAACTAATGTCAAATTTGAGCTGGCTAGCCTAAGGGTTTGTCATATATCCCTCTCTGTCTGGTTGACTCGAACATATAACAAACCTACATACCAAAGTCTTTTTCTCTCAACAAAATGGCATGTTGTCTCAAATTTAGTTTATTTAGCACACAGAGAACAATAACAAGGCATAAACATTGTTAATCATGTCATTCTTCTATCAGCTACTGTTTGGTGCAGCTGCCCACCTGTACCAGGGCCTTGTCCACCAGATGGGCCATGCATAATTAAGCCGATAACCGGCAGCACAAACCTGACCTTGTCACAGTGCAGAGAATAAGGCTGGCTGTGGCACCCAGGGGCTCACTTCACCCTCCTTGTGATGCTCAAGTTCATGTTCTGCCGCTCCCAAACTCCACTAACTATTACTTCCAGGAGTATTTGTTAGTATTCATGGTAGCACGATTTGAGACATCACCATAAACAATAAAACTGGTATCTTTTATGCAACTACTTTGTACTTTGATGGTATTTATGAGTTTTGTGTGGCCCTATGTGTGCACTTGCATTGGTATATTTGTTTTGGATTACAAAAAGAAATAAAATATGTACTGGTTAGGTTTTAATAATCGATTCAGGAAAGGCTGGTGTATGTGGGTGCTCTGTAATTCAAATTTTGAATTCAGGTTTGGCAATATATCTTCACCTTTTGAGACAAGGCCAGTGTCTTGTAAAAAGGTCTGGATTCATAGAGTGTATCTACTGTTATGATATGTGTGTTCATTCATTTTACAGATCTTAATTAAAATAATTACAACTATATGATTACATGCCACCATAATTGTGTTGCCTGAGCAAAAGAATGTGTCTTTTCTTTTAGCAGTCTTAGCAAATGTAGGCTACTTATAAAACTATAGTGTCAACTTGCAACAAAACATGATTAATTTCCAACAAAACGCATAATACATGACAATTTGCAAACGATATGGTCACCTTTTTGATTACTAGTTTAAAGCAGTTTGGAGAGATCATAGAAGTTACATAAAAAACACAATTTAGTATTTGGAAGCATATTAATTTGCATTAAAATAACCCTCTTCATGTGGCTTTTTAAAGAGTCTATATTTAGGTTTTTTGAAAGGCACATGCTAGTAGCCAGGGTAGAGAGATTGTGCTGGCTGTAGTTATATTTTTGCACAAGCTCTTATTTAATTACTCAGAATTGCCAAATGCACACAGACTCTAGTGTGTCATAATTTTTTAAATAAGCTGTTGGTACAGCAGGTCCTAGTTTTTGCAGCAAAATCAATTTATCAGTCTGTGATCAAATCAATGCTCATTTAGATGTTGCACCACAGTTTAATAAATCCCAGCTCGCGAGCTCCATATGTCTATCTAGTGCCTGAATCTGTGCAGTTTCTGAGGCAGTTTGATAAATGACAGGCAGAGTTTCTAAGGGTGCTGTCTGCATGTCATTTCCTGAAAATACTGTTTATTCTCAAACAGCTAAGTCCATTGTAGGGATACATTTTATACGGCAGCTTAAGGAAGAGAAAAGATGCCCTTTGAATAGACATCAATTCCCAAACACCCACCATGACAGTAAGTAAGATCTGTCCTCACACAGTGCTCTTACATCATGTCCAGATATTGTGTGGCTTTACTGTGCCTTATTTCACACAACTAATAGCAGCAACAACTCTTTTAGTGGCTTGCCACGGCTGCGTGGCTGGATTGACAAAGCCTACATAAAAGGATGGTGGGAGACATAATCATTTCACCAGTTCAGCCGGCCCCAGAGTCTTTGAAGTTTTTGCACCCTGGATCATTACGACAACAGAGCACGCTGTTGTCTTGCCTCGCACACTATACTTCTGTTGTTTGTCTGCACATCCTTTCTCCATGGGCCTAGCCACAGTAGGTAGGAGCCATGGAACAGTTATCATACTATCATTAGCATATTTTTACTTTATCTGCCGCTCACCACATTTACTGTCTCACTTCAGGCCATTTCCCCCATTTCCTAAACTGCCATAATCCCTTATTAGCACAACCTACACACAGCAGCCCACCTAGAGAACCGTCTTGAGTCATCATTATCATGTTTTTTTACAATCACACACAATTCTCCACAGCCTGCTATCCCTGACGTCCAGCACCACACACTGATAGTAGACTACTGCTACTTTTGGGGCACTGTGGTGCTCATTTTTATAATTTGAATCAGTTCATTTTGTTCATGCACCTGCAGTGATCTATTTAAACATCCTCTGTCACTGTCTATATAACTGATTTTCTACCAACTACATTACATTAGGTATGTAAAGCATGAGACCAAATTCTGTCTAGAGAATATGTTTTTACAGTTATTTTAGGCTTTTGGAGATTTTGTAGTAACTGTAATTCTGTTTCACAAAGCACTGTCACATAGAGGGAGAAAGAAGCTATGAGTTTGGAAAACATGCTATCATCCAAAATGTCACTGTGATATACGTATACTACAAGTACTAAAAAAGGGATTATATAGAGCCAACTACAGAATCTTCTATCATGTATTTTCACAATTTAAATGCTTCTATTGTTTTTACCAATATGTTTCAAAATGGCCAACATTGTAAGGTAATGCAGGCTACATCTGCCCAATTTATGAGGTTTTTATAGGTTACTTCATGGGTGGAGGTCAGGCTTGACTGTGCTTTAAAGGCTCGGTAATAGACATGTCTGACCCTTCACACAACAATATAAAGTGTGCCTTGAGTGCCTTCATTGCCTGTGGAGCTTTCTGTGTGCAGGTCATGACACATATTGTTTAGTGGTCCACAAAGAGGTGCGGAATGGAATGACGCAATGCTGGGGATAAAAGATGACTGTGAAATGGGATTATGTATTAAAACCAGGTCTAAAAATTGGATTGACCAACGTGTACACAGTTCATTCAAGTTCACAGACATACACATAAGGTTGTGTGGGCAAGCCAAAGTCAGGAATCTGTGGTTACATTCAAATAAGAATTCTTGTATTTCAAAGCTATACAGTCATTTATCTTTTTTCCCCTTATCCATTGGTGGCTGGTGCCTATCCCAGCAACTATTGGCCTGAGATAGCATGAGTCCCGGACAATGGTCAATTAGTTGCAGGACTGACGGGATGCACACTGATGGACAACCGTTCACGAGTAATTTGGATTGTCCAATTTGCCTTTACTTGCTTGTCTTTGGATGGTGGGAGGAAACAGGAGTACTCTGCAAGATGTGTTGATAGGGCAAGAAATGGCACCATGTCTCTTAAAATTGGGTCCTAAACTTGGATTGACCTGTCCAGGCGTTTTTTAGTCAGTCATTCAAGTCCACAGCCAAACATGTGAGCATCTCTACAAGCCCAGGCATCCACCACAAATTTACTTTTTCAACACTACTGCGAAACAAAAGTGCATCAGTGATACTCAAAGCTTCTTCTCACTCTATTGACTTGCCTTTTTCTTTACCACATTTCACCTCTCACAGATATCACACCATTCTCCTTTTTTCTCACCCTCTACAGCCTATTCTCAGCTCTCCACCTCACTCGCCTCTCTCCGCTCTCTCCTCTCCCGCTGCCCTTCCTTCAGTCCCTCCCTCGTAAACTACTTGCTATTCAGTTCAGGGAGGCTGCAGGCAGCATTGCTCTAGCTCCCCGTACTGCTACTGCTGCAGGACTAGACTTTTCATCCCAGTGCGCCTGATAACCAGACACTTCTCTCTACATTCTCCTGTTCTTACGGTCCTCTCAAACTATGCACCGAAAGCCTTCACTTAAAGCACAAACACACTTAGCATTTAACCTTTCATTCCCCTATGTCCCGTCTGCAAATCTCTGCATCCCATTACGCCCCACACAACACAGTGTAATTACCAACAACATTTCAAACATATTCTTAATCTTCACATTGTTTGAAATGTCTCAGCGTCTGCTACCTACTGTTTAAAACACAGAAATAAAGGCTGAAATTTTGCACCCTGCTAACACCAGTGTGTGAGCCTGACATGCCTAATGAAATCTTCATGATGTCTGTAACCTCACTGGAAAAGGCTATAGAATGGGTTGAGATGTTGTACAATCAGCCTTCGGCCATAATTTAAAATCTCGGGTCAGATTACGGTAGATAATTCCTTTCTAAAGTAAATCATTTCTGCATAATGTCCTGACAAAGCCTGTGTGAAAAACATTGTTCCGACTCTATTCCCGCTGTAGATTTTCGTCTTTACTGCAACTCTTCTGTTACAGGCAATATCAATCTTTTAGGGCACTTTTCTTTGTCAGAGGTAGAAAATTGCAGAGTGAGCTGATGTAATGTTCTGTTGGTATGTATAGAATGAGCTTTTCCTAATGTCTATGTATTATCAAAATGTTCTAGGCCCAACACTAATGGTTCCCTGGGGGCGAGTAGCATGTCACGTCAAAGTTAATTGAAACACTTGCTGCCTGTACAAGTGGTAAAAATAATCAAGTACATTTTATTCAGGATTGCTGCATATTTGAGAGCAGCCTTAAAACAGAGTATGCTTATAGGCATTTTGGGGTGTTATGCAGGATTGCAGGCTTGTCATGGTGCAAAGGAACTAGATTCTTAACATACTTTTAAAGCCAACTTGATTTTTCTGAGCTTTCTACTTTGCTGTTATGTTTCCTCATCAAAAACATACCTGGAGTTTTTTTTTTTTTTTTTTTTTTTTTTTTTTTTTTTTTTTTGAGTAGTCCTGTATGACCTTTTATGGAGGGTAATTTTTAAGGAAAAAAACAAATACATGTTTAACATATCTCATAAAGAAGCAGATGTATTTCTTGCTATTAGGAAACACTCTGAAGCCCATGGGAAAAAAATGCTTTACTGATTACTCCAATGATGGTATAGGAATTATAGTCTAAATTAGCAAAAAGTCAGAACTCTGGAGTTACATACAGTGCCTTAACCAGTGGAAGATTGGGTTAGATTCCACATTGTTGGTGTAATAGTAGTAGATTTTTACGTGTTATTATAGGTAAATGTTTATTCACATAAGATTCAGCTGAACTGTTTGCTTTAGTAATGAATCTGTGACATACATTCAACCAGGAAGATTGATTTCTTTTCCCCATCTACATCCTATCAACTGTCAACCAATCACAGCCTGCCACCTGCCTCTCAATCTCCAATCACCTTGCCATTCTCACATAAACACACGGCCTCTCCTCTATGTCATCCTACTATTCAAATACTAGTCGCAACTCTCCTCCACCCCCAACTCCACCGCAGCAACGCAACCATCAGCCTACTCAGCTTCTCCTTCTCCTCTTCTTCACCATCACCAGTGTCTAGGCCCAGGGGGATAAAATTAATCAAACTTTCCATCCATCACATCGCTGACGTCTCTATCTGCCAGGGTCTAAGCGCCAAAGTTTATTCCTTCAATAAATCATCCATTACACTTATGCCATATGTGTTTTCTGTGTTTATTTTTTATAGTAACAATATTTTTACTTGAGGACAGACTTTGAGTACTGTGATTCTGGTTTCATAGTAAATAAACCCACATTCCCCAGCCTCTCTGCCAACCTATCATGCATGGACACTGTTTGGTCAAAAGCACTCTACTGTAGCACTGTATGCAAACACTTAGTTTGATTTACTTTCTATGTTGCATCAGTCTACCAATGAACCATAGCTCTGTGCACTTTGGGAGTAATCCTTCATTCACTGTTTACTTCCCCTTTTTTTTTTTTTTTTTTTTTTTGAAACTGCTCATTTCATACTTTGGATGTACTTGATGATAAGCCAGATGCTTCCTCTCATCCGCAGCCTGCTTGACCACAGATGCTAATAGCTGCTGACAGTCTAAACATGCGCCAGTGTAATGAGAGGAGTAAGCGAACGGCATCAACCATTAAACATAAGAGAGCTAGTGCCAGGAGGCTGCGGGGCTCTTCCTCGGGCTGCGCTCTTGTCCATTGCATTAAATCTATCTGACAGCACACTGCCAGGCTTGAACAGCACCGCTATCGACACGATGGGCATACGTGTGGACAAAGGACAGGCAGGACACTGTACTGTATGTCGCATAATTGTGATGATTATACATTTATGTAATATTCTAATTTTAAGATATCATCATAATAACAAAAATGCTTGAAATATTTACTAGTGTGTACTGAACTGATATAATATATGCATTCTGTTTAAGTTGAACTACCAAAATAATGTAACTTTTCCATGTTATTACAGTTTATTGGCAGGCCCATATATCTGCTGATGCCTATTATCTAACTTTTTTGGTTGCTTGGTCACTGAGGATCCACCTAACCAAATAACCTTGTGATATGTTTCCAAAACACAAGCTATTATCATTACTCATGCACACAACAATAGTCTGGGTCAAATTGATATTCTGGCCTAAGTCAGTTGTTACATGAGTGGGGTACTTCCCTTTAAAAAACAAAACAAAAACAAAACAAAGCTTGGTCACATTGTTCCGGACAAAATACATACAGCCACAAGGAGTGCATGCAAACTTGCATAAAGATCAACCCCCATACCGCACAATTGCCACTGCAGCACATAATTTATTTCTATTTTTATACATGTATTCTGAATTAAGAACATCTGATTTAATTAAGCAAACAAACTCAGTCACCTGACCTGTTGAGTCATAAATGTCCCAGAACACATCTTACTATGAATCTTTTTTTTTTTTTTTTTTCTAATTTAGGGAATACAATATACTGTTTATGCATTAGTTGCCCTTGGGTTTATAATGGTTCTAACAAGATTAAGATCTATTTCTGTTCCACGTCGCTATGTCGTCTCATTTTAAAAGACAAAATAAACTGCTCCAATCTAAACCCTTCATCTGGAACCGCTCATCGTGGTTCTTTATTTATTTATTTTTCCCTCTCCTAGCTGCGGGCTTTCTGCCACATTTTTTTCCGTTTTAGTATCCTGTAATCAAACCCCACTGATAGCCACTGCTGCACCTCTTTAAGTTCCCCTTAATGAGAAGTCAAATTGGCCCATCCATGGCACCACAGCTGAGGGAGCACAACTTATCTTAATGAGGATCTAGCTAGCTATTATCTGCCACTAACTCAACCAACATGTTAGCACTATTATCGCCCCACCCTTGGCTCGCACACATACACAAACACTTTCTCGAGCCTCGTTATCAGCATGCCTTCCCCTTTTAAGCCCCGCTGCAGACAGTGTAACCACATTGGACAGTAATTGTACCTCTCGCTCCTGCCTAATTGAATTGACAAGGAGCCGGAATTGATATCATTTAACACATTGATCTTGGAAGACAATGAGACTGAATGCCTTGTGCTATACCCCTTGCCTCCCCCTAACCTGCCTTCCACTTTCCTCTCTGTGATTCATGGGCCCATTGGTTTGATTTGCTATGTTACTGCCCATGAATTTGTACATTCATTCCTCACCATGCACATCACATTTGGCTGCTGTATTTCCTTCTTTTATTACATGTACTTTGCAGTGTGCAGAGTCTACTTTGCAGAGCTCTTAAAGCATTTGTAAAATAAGTTAAATTTGTAATGGGCCTGTGCAGCCTGCTTGGGCCTAAAAAAAAAAAAAAAAAAAAATCCTATCTTGCAGGGGTATAGAGCCCAGAATCAGACTGTTCTAGTTCAGGGGTAAATGGTATATCAACTGTCCTACAAACCACTTATGTCATACAGTCATAAAAAAACACTAAAACTAAACTCGTTTCTTTACTGACACCTTGTGGTTGGAGTTAGTAGATCTAGCCCAATCTTGAACAAAATCCTGAAACATTTTTCTGGATCCACATCAAGAACTAATACACTTTTTCATGGCGTATTATGGACTGTTATTTTGCTGATAGGTTAATAAACAAACCAACACAGCAACACCATTTGGTTGGGATTACATTTCATTTGTAAGACAACTTCAAATTTCTTGACAATGTTCTAGCTATAGCCTTAGAAATAAATCAACAATCACTCAAACTAATAAACCTGACATGGGTTCCACTTCCTCGTTATTTCGCTCACACACACTAGTGTGACTTACAGGCTTTAGACGGTTAGGAGAGTACCAAGGCAGTTTGCAGTGCAGTGCACCACTAAATTACACCAGTAAGTTTGGGAAAGGCTGGAGTGAGTGAACACGTTGAGGGATCCTCAACCATTCCGGCTCCATGCACCGTCCATTGGCCTTCTCCTTGGTGGCCAAGAAATGAGTTTGCAGTTACCACTTCCATTACTCTGTTCACTAGATGTTTTTTTTCAGGGACCCTCCTCTATCTCTCTGGCTCCCACTGTGAATGAATGAGTGCACACCAGGGGGTAGGGAATAATGGACGGGGACAGTTAGGAACATTGTCTGCAGACACCATGGGGACTTGTGTTTACCACAAAAACTGATCATGCACATTCTATTATGTGGCAGTCAAAAACCAGGCAATCAATGTTGCTGTATGGGAGACAATTGAATCAACAACCAACTGTGTTGTCAAGCTTTTAATGGCTGTGAATCGCAATTGCTTTCACAGACGGGGCACACCTGGATGGGAATGGGGAAGTCAAATAGCTTCTCTGATAAACAGTGTGTTCACAAAGCAACTGCCACTTCAGTTTTTCTGCTACTTTCATACACTCAAACATATACCCAAACAAGCTCATTGAAGTAGACACTTTGTCCATGGTTGGCTGAAATTTGAGGCTGACACATTGACTAACCTATGAATCATCATTGTGGACACTTTTGATGGCCGACTGATGTGTAGTGTTTTAATTGGCTTTTATATTTTGCAGAAAACACTGGATGAGGAAGAGATTTTTCACTCTATTACTAAGGCTTGACATATTAAACCATATTGGCCATTTCACTGTAAAGGAAACATTGTTCTACCGCTGCAGGACTGAATAACAATAATCCTTCATTTCCTCTTTAGCCTTCTTCTCATGGATCACAAATGCTATGAATTATCAATAGTAAATGGTCATAACCACCATGTTTGTTAAACCATAGTGCTTATAGCCCATTGGTCAGTAAATACTGTTGGGATGTATACCTTTTGCATTTGTGTGACAGACTGTATACATATTGGGAATTTGCTTTTCATTTCTTTGTACACTTCCATTTGGTTTCTAAGTGTTAGTTTTAAAGTGTGGCCAGTATAAAACACCCTGTCCCTTTCCTTTTGCTTTTATTGTTGATATGAGCTCAAAAATAACAGGTGCTGGCTATAGTCCCCTCAGACGACCATTGTTGTGCTGTTGTTTTAATCTTCTTAACTCAGATTAAAGACTTTAGAGATTTAAGGAGGGGAAAAACATCTGGGATTTTTTAGAAAATCAGAATAAAAAAAAAACATTCCTGTTGTGTTAATCAGTTTATCTTTTAATTATAAAAATATTGAGAAGGGATGTTTGGTTTGTCAAGTGACTGACTGTTACGTTCATATTTTAGATAAAGCATGTTATTTTGAAGTGTCCTTTGGAAGGTTCCAGCTAAGCCCCTTTTAAATTTTGGCAGTAAGCATTTTTAATCCTGTGCATCCCTCTTGTCCCTTAATGACACATTAGGCTCCTAGGGCAGCACAATGACTAATGTTGTCATGTCCCCTGCTTTGGCATAAAAATCACTGCCTGCACATCAATGTGTGAGAGCTTTTATGAGCTTGTCACCATAAGGGAAGATAACGGAATATTATCTTTGTTTTTATGTTACAGTATATTTTAATAAGCCTAGAGTAAAAGCATAGTATATATGTTACTATGTCCTTAACTTACTTATACACGCACACATCAATAAATTAGAATATTGTGGATAGGGCTGGGCAATAAATCGAATTAATTTGATTAATTCGTGTTTTTAATTTTGGAGGATGTCAAAAGTAGCCAAATCGTAAAATTGAGTGTAGCAGAAATTTGTGTCTTCCAAGCACCACATTGGTTCCTGTGTTATGGCTAATGCTGCTGCTAGCTCCAGAGCAGCTTAAATAGTTATTGTGGAGACTCTGCAAACTCTAAAAACACTGATAATTACAGAGAAAAGAGTCACTTTACCTCTGTAATGTCCTGGTTTGGATCTGGCAGTAGTTTGGCCAAAATGAACAGCATGGTGGTATGTGAAGAGGCAGCAGCAAACTTACTTGTCTTTGTTTATGTATGCTAATTAGCCACATGCTCTGCTTAGTCTTTTCACAGGCCTCTGTGGTGTATAATGGTGTATAAATTATAAAATACCTGGTCTTTAGAAGCATAGAGGGCTAACAATAAAATGCATTTATGTCACTGTTAGAGTAATGCACTTTGCTTCTGCCCTGCAGTAGCCCAGCTAAAAAAAAAAAAAAAAAAAAAAAAAAAAAAAAAAAACTAATACTCTAATCTAAAAATAATAAACCTACATATAAATAGCCTTTTTATGCCAACAAGAAAAAAAACAAAAACAATTCAAAACATAAATTGGCTGAGAAATAAAAAAACAATTGAGATTTTATTTTTTTAGCTATATCGTCCAGCCCTAATTGTGGAAATGGATCTATAGTTTCAGTACACACAGAGATATATTCTGCGGGTGGTGAGATGTTGGTGACGGCACCAAAAAAGGTGTTATGAATTCTTCTGACGGCTCTGCAGGTGTGCGACAGCTGGTAACGTAGTCCTACATATCTGTTCTGGGCCCGCCGCTCTGATCTCTGCCCCCCCTTTTCGAACCACCTCCTAGTCCAGTATGATGGTGTCTTTGCATGGTGATGTTAAAAGAGCTGTGGGCCAGCTATAATCTACTACTACTATCACAATTAATAAATAAATCTTTTAAAAAGAGGTCATGTGTGTGCTGAAACAGTTACCTTTGAATTGAACTGTTGAAATGAACCGACTTTTCCACTGTATTCTAATTTATTGATATAGTGCTGCAAGTGCTGCATGTTGCACTTGTACTGACACTTACTGATTGCAGTTTGCATCGGATTGACTCACTGGAACTTAAATCAGATATTTAACATTTGTCTCAAAGAAAACCCTCTGATATGGGACTTCAGCAAGGACGAGCTAGTAATACATCCAACAGAACACGGATCCTATCTGTTTTATGGCTTTTCTCATTGAGCACCGCCTTTACATCAGTGACCTTGGAAACATGAATTTATGACAGCCCATACCACCTTTAACAAGCTTGCTAAGCTTTTAGTGTGACGGATGAAGGGAATTTTGTAATATTGGGTTAGCTTAATGGTTGTCACTCAGGATTCAAATTGTCCTCTATATCAGTCCTGGAAATTCTGCATTAGCACTTGCAATTATTCCTATCTTTCAGTCAAAATAGCTGTGGTAATATTGTATTTTGCCGCTGCCATAATGTTATTGTCTTACTTTTTATTCATTTTCACATTACTTCACATTATTATTATCATTATCATTATTATTAGTTGCCACTTTAAGGTAAAGGTTAATAACTCTTGCAGGTTATCATGTATGTTTTTTTCTGCAAAGTCAGATGAGGTTCAAGATACTTTACCTTTACACTATTCTGAGCTGAACATTGAGGTGGTTGCCTGGCAACAGCACAACTAATTTTGTAAACCGATATTGCCGTTGCACCGAGGATGATGTCTTCCAGCCAACCTAGCAGTGTTGAATTGAATAGAATAAGATGGTTTTGATTTAATCTCAGTTAATGTGGTTCAGTCATAACACTGAAGCCAAAAAAAGAGAAAATATGAGATACAGCATACATTTATTGCATCAGGAGCGCCCTGAGTACAATTTTATCTTCTAATAGTAAAGTAATGCAGAAGTTAACAGTGCTGATATTAATCTGTTAACCCTCACTAGTGCTATAGGCACCATGTAGAAGGTCTTCGAAGTGCCATTAAGATTTAAAGTTCCACTCTACCTTCTTAGACATGCATACATCTCTCAGGAGTACAGGATGATTTAAATATGTTCTGGAACAGAAATGGCCCACTCTGAGATTAAGTTAAAAGCTCACAGAAGGAAAAACAGTGACAGTAACAGTATTAGTATCAATGAGATGATGTGGTAAATAGGAAACTTGATGGAACTGTGGGTTGTGGTGGAGTGAACATACAAATGGCTGGCACCGTCCTGTATGAAAGCTGCCTTCTGGTTAGTTATGTATGCATACTCACCAGAGTGCTTCAATCTGGTGCAGTGAAAGCTCCCAGTGAAGATCTCCACTGCTGGGTGGAGAGGCACAGCTGGTGGCTGCTTCAGGTGAAGAATGCTGGTCTACAGCCTCATAAAGTCATCACCAGCCAGAGTTGGCACTAACAGGAAATGGAGCACACTGGGGATTTGGCAACAGCAAAATTGATTCTTGGCAGTAAGGCTAGTTGAGAGGTAACCTTGCAAACTATTTCATTTTGTCTTTTATCTAAAAAAAAAAATAAAAAAATGTTCTGACACTAAAATGTATTTTATATCTACAGAAGATTTTTTAACGTTTGGTCATCAAAAAAACGTTCTACTTGTGAACAGACCTTTATATGCCAAATGCCCATCCTGGCTTTAAGCTTTGTGAACTTTAATTTCATGAACATTGTGAAGCATTCAGTTATTGTACTTGCGAGATTGTAATGGTATTTTAATTAGTGTGTTTTTTGTTTTTTTTCAGACTGGCAGAAAAGAAAAGGGGGACCCTCTGAATTCAGCCATTGACAAGATGACCAAAAAGACCAGAGACCTGCGTAGACAGGTGAGTGCATGGCTTTCACTTTTTTTATTCCTCTACAAAGTGCAAACTCAACATTTGAGTCTGAAATTGTACACACAAATATTACACATTTGACCTAATATGCCAAGCAGTGAGGTGTAAATAAGTCGTATCTATTCCTTCAGGCCTCTTTTCAACGAGAGTGGTCTACATAAAACAGCTTATTATCTATTATTAGTAGTATCTACTCCAAACTAGCTATTCCTGGGGAATTTATGAACACAGACTTTTCCTTTTTTTTGTTTCAACTTCAGTTTTTATTTTTTAAACAGTATCTCAAAGGGGAAACATTTTCAAGTTACACTGTCAAGCTATTAGTGACAACATTCATATTAGAGTAATGATATCGTCTAAACCTTCCAGCACTAGTTTAGTTAATACACATTAGTGTCTAGAATTATAAATAATTTTAGAAAATACATTATTAAGTTCTAGTCCAAGTGCACAGTCACTGATCTCAGCTGAAGTGCATCTTCACATAATCTGAAATACTGAATGAGGAAGCGCTACCAAAACAGTTTTCCAAATTATAAAGCTAATCTAACTTTAAGAATACGTAGATGATTTCTTTCTGTGATACATGGAGTTGGAACTCAAAGGGAGTATTGATTAGTTTTTTCATCTATACTGAAGGCAAAATCAATCTTACTTACTTGGACTGGATCATGCAGAGTGTAACAAAAGTTTGGCTTTGTATAAACTTACAAAAGCACACTTATGGATGCGCTTAAGTGTTGGATGTAAAGCATGAGGCACCAATACACAGCTAATAACTGTGTCTGAGTGTCTCCTATACAACATCTGCCACTAAATAATCCACCATTAAGTTTTTCTGCAAGCCAAAAAAGTAAAACCTGCCCATACGCCATCAGGACATCAGCAGTAGTGCCTGATTTTATTTTCCCTCTCCTTTTCCTATCATGCTGCAAAAGTGATTTTTTTGGAGGCAAGGTACTTTGCTGAAATTGATAAAAGCAACCACAACCTCTATTCCATAAAGGTTGGGACACTGTAAAATGTCAATAAAAACAGAATGTAATGATCCGCAAATCTCATAAAGCCATATTTATACACAATAGTACAGAATCAACTTATCAGGTGTTGAGACAGATATTTTATCATTTCATGAAAAGTAAAAGCATATTTTCAATTTGGTGGCTGGCAGCAATACATCTCAAAAATGTTGGGACAGAGCAACAAAAAGCTGGAAAACGTTTTACTGTAAAAAAAAAAAAAATTAGCTGGAGTAGCATTTTTAAAATAATTATGTTGGTAACACTTCAGTAAGATTTCTAGGTATAGGTATAGTATTTTTGGAAGTCTGTGTTATTAGTATTGCATGCTGATGATCATTAGGTCTTCAAGCAACACTGCATTAAAGACAAACATTATTCTGTACTGGAAATAGCTGCAGACTAGGGTTGTACTGAAACCCATTTCTACCCAAGAACGTGTTCTAATTTTTCCAGTCCATCAAAATTGTATGCTTCCGCCTTTAAGATTCCTCCTATTGATTCCACTTTGGGTAGTTGTGTATGTGTGTGGTTTATCTGAGGCCGCCCCTGCCCCCATGCAGCACTTATGTCTTTACTTTCACTTTGCTACAAATAAAGTCTTTTTTGATTAACCTGTAAAGCACGTTGCACATTGCGCAGTGCATATGGTTCTCTCCTCTCTCATTTACAATCTCACAGGAGACAGAGTAGCGGAGAGGTGGAGACATGCGAGAGCAGAGGCCAGAGTGTAGCGGAGGTAAGAGCTAAATGTCCATGGGCACACTCAGGCAAAATTAGCTGCAAAATGCTCCTCCAGCTGTTTTTAGTCACAGCTTTTTTGAGACATGTTGCTGCCATCTAATTTTAAATAAGTGATTTGTCATGAAAGGGTAATTGGAGCAACACTGGTGCAGGAGGTAAGTGGGTGGCCCACTAACCAGACGGTGGTTCAATTCCTGCTCTGACTAGTGCATTGTGTCTTTAGGCAAGACACTTCACACACATTGCCTACTCCAGTCACAGTAAAGCTGCGATTTGTTTGTTGAAATGGCACTTTATCTGCTTCAAATGTTCAGTTCAATTCAGTTTTATTTATTTAGCCCAGTATCACAACAATTGCCTCAAAGGGCTTCACAAATAGTTAATCAAACATAAACACACAATCAGACATAACACACAATCAACACAAACAATAACTACACTAAACTAAACAGACCCAAGACATCCCTGTCCTTAGACCCTCCTCTGTAAGGAAAAACTCCTAAAACAAACCCAACTGTGGGGGTAAAAAAGAAGAAACCTTATGGAGACAGTATTGAAGGAGACCTCCTCTCTCAGGTTGAGATGTTGTTTCTAAATTATGGTAAAAAAAATATTTTTTTTATGATCTTTGCAAACACTGAATTGCATTTTTATTTAAATTTTTTGGGGGAATTGGTGTTATAACTGAGTAGCTGTGTTTCTTTCCTCTCTTGACCTCCAAAAAACCAAGGGAATCTTTGTCTGCCTCCCGTTGGGGCCTTTTGGAGAGGCTGCCTGACAGGCTCCGCTCACTCTGACAGGACGCTCTATTGACTCAGGGGTTGGCTCGACAGAATGGGCGGTCTGTTTGAGCTTTGATTTTTACACAGGAGGGCAAAATTCACAGCACTTGAAGCTGCAATACTGTAATTATGTCAACATGTTTGGAGTTTAGCGGTGCTGTGTAGAGACCCAAGACCTTCCAGCGGGGAGGAGCACACTTATTTATATGATCCGTGTCTCTGTCGCGAAAGGGAGGGATCAAATATTACAACAGACAAGAACAAGTGACAGATGCCTTTTGTGAAATGGAAGCAGGTAAAGCACTGGAGACATGCAGCATTGTTTTGTTTTTTGTTTTTTTTGTTTCCTTCATGCTGTTGTGTTTACATAGGAGACAATGCTAAGCTGTCTGTAATTCAGGGCAAATTCAAAAGATGTCAGCCATGTCATTCCAACCCCCGTTTTATGGTAGCATTGCAAAGATGTAAATTCGTCTAACACATTCCTGATAAAGGCAAGGCAGCGCGCCATAACCATGTATTTGTATCATGAAATGGTAGGAGAATGTCTGCTCCGTAGCCAAGATGAGAATAAAAGCATGTTTTAAGGCCAAACAGGGTAACATCAGGATGTGAAGCCAAATGCGGTATCAATTTTCATGAGTCAAAATTACAGGCTGACAAGCTGTTGTGCTGTCTTCCTTCATGTTGATAATAGTCTTTTTTTAGGAAATATGCGTCTGCTCCGATGATGAAAGCTCTTCAAACAGCTCTCCTGTCCACTGTATATTCATGAGACTTCTCTAACTATGGCTGGTTGATAAACACATTTTTATTGTTTAATGTAGAACCAAATTGAATTTATAGAAGACTTCTATATTAGAAACAGAATATTGGCATAGGCCTGAACAGGGTAGTGCTGGTTATTGCAATGATGAATCAGTAAGAATATTTTCATATCTTTTGGCAGCTTTCTTTCTTATTGTACAGTGATTTAGGAAGTTTACCGCCAGATGCCCTTCCTGTCGCAACCAGCCACTTACTGTGATGGGAGTGGTTCGAAGCTCCGACCCTCCTAGTCGTGGGCGATCTTAACCCACTGTGCTACTTTTGCTTCAATGTAATAATGACAACTGATAATATACATTAAAATACATTTTACAGCAGATATGTGAGTTACGTATTTACTAAACCAGGATTAATCTTTAATCTAAACTAAGGCTAAATTTAGGTACAACTGGGTTTTGGTCACATTGCAGTTACACTGAAGGCAATAATAGAACAAGGATTCAGCATATATACCATATTTTCCAGACTATAAGTCGCACTTTTTTTCATAGTTTTGTTGGTCCTGCAACTTATAGTCAGGTGTAACTTATATATCAAATTAAACATGAATCAAGGAGTAAACATTCCCATGTACAGCCGCGAGAGGGCACTCTAGGCTTGTAACTACTGTCAGTAGTGATGTAGAATAAGCTGGAGAGCTCAGGGAATGTCCGTACCGTAACTTTTTTTGGACTCGCTGGCTTGTTATGTTAGTTTAGCCTATTCAGCCTCTCAGGATTGTTCTTTATGCTATTGTGTAGCTGAAAAACTGTTAATGTGTTACGTTAACATAACATAACATACCACAGATACAGTAGTTCTGTGTGCTATTGCATAGTTGAATAACTTGCCTTTTCAGATTAAATGTCTGTTTTTGTATTTTGTGCGCCATATATATGTTTTTTCCTCTTCATGATGCATTTTTTCACTGATGCGACTTATACTCCAGAGCGACTTATAGTCCGGAAAATACGGTATCTATGTCAGATTGAGGACCACAACATTTACACAGCATTTGCTAATATCGCTAATCACAATAATGATAATTTTGCAATGTATTGTGTTGTATATGCAGCATCAATGCCGAGTGTTGATTCTCATACTCAATGTATTCTGTTGAGTCATGCAAATTAGCCATGTGCGTAGAGAGCCCAGTTTGTGTGGTGTACAAATGTTATTAGACCTGGTTTATGCAGACTGAGAGGCTCAAACAAGACATCCAACCTAAACTGTTTTAGTTTATTAGTTTAGTTTATTGTGAGGGTATGGTGTGGTATGCAGCACACATTTTTATTTTTATTCTTTTTATTTTTGTAAGAAAACAGCATTTTTTAATGACACTATACCACATTTGAACTATCTTTTTTCTACCTTTTTTAGCTCAAAAAGTATTTGAACAATTAATACGTAGTGGTTATTGGCATATCTTAACATATGTTTTTATACTTTGTACACCCCAGCACATTATAACTAGAAAACATTTTATCTTCCACCTTCATCTCCAAAAGTCAATGCCCTTTCCCTTGTTCCCTCGTATAACCACAGGTAGCTCTGCATGCTCGCTGTACCTCTGTTGGCGGCAGATTTTTTGCTGACCCTAAGCTCTCAGATGTATTGCATATGGTGTTAATGTCAACAATGTTCTGTTTAGTTTCCTCTTATCTCTTTGAATCTACATTTAACCCTAGTGACAAAACTGTGTTAGATTGCAGTGTATGTACGTATCAGTCAGTTTTCTGGTTTTCTGGTTTTACATTGTGGACATTTGCTACACACAGTTACAAAGAAAACAAAGGAAGCAGAGTGTATAGAGACACAATAATGGCTGGATTGTTATTGTGGATTGCAAAACAAAATTACAAGACAAGTAGGCCTATACCTGATTTACACAAAGAAGACTAAATGACCAGCATCAATGCAGCAATGGAACACTGTGGAGTTCAAGTGGGTATAACGTATGTGCATCTAAATTCATCACTTATTTCCACATCTTCCACAACCAAAACAACCATTAAACAAGCAAATAACAAACAATTTTCAGGAAATGTTAGGAGCGGATTAAGGAAAAAGTGTTGTTTTTTTTGGAAGTCTTGATGTAGGAACACCAGTGCGGCGCATATGCAGGGCAATTACAGCCTGCTTTAGTGTTGTGGGTTCGAGTCCAGACGCCAACTGTTTGCTGAATGTCTCCTGTCACTTCTCGACTGCGCTGTCTAAAAAAGCCAAATTTTGCCCATCAACTCATCCTTGAAAATTAACAATCTAACTTGGAACCTGTTTGCAAAGTGGCCTTTTTAACAGCCAAATAATAAGCGCTTGTATAAAAGATTTTTAATGAACGTGTCCTCTGATATGTGCCATTTCAAATAGAGAGCACTATTTCCGACTCCATTTACCATTTTGTACAAGCAATGGTATGTTTTAAATGGAGACCTCCCTTTTGGCTTGTGTCAAGTCATGTCATCAAACTTGTATTTCTTCACTGCACAAATACATTAAGATGGGAAGTTAATGCATCTGGATTAAAGGCCACATTGCTTAATGCACAAGTAGGACATCATTTCAGTTAGGATCATCCTTGAAGTAATGCTCGCATGGTTATGTGACGTGTTGAGAAGCAGTGTAGACACCATGTAATTTACCAAATGGATGTGACTTGCATGCCTTTTGACATGCATGTTAGAAGTTCATTAATATTTAATATGATGTTCGAGAAATAAATGCAACGTCGTCTGAAAGAGCTTTTAACCACACACTGTTTTTGTTATAGAAGTCTCTGTACACACACCATTTTTTACAGTGAAAATGTGAAAGTCTGGGTATTATTTTAGTAATAATTGTAATTATACAGGTACTGCTATTGCCCAGAACAGAATCACACGCATTAGTGGTGACCCTGGTTCAACTCCTGGCTTGAGTCCTGCTCAATATCTGCTCAATCCCATAACCTCTCCTCTCATAATTTTAACCTGAATGTCTCTAAATGCAAAACATGGAGAGCACACACCTCTGCTAAGGAAAGGCATTGACCTATCTCGCAATAGTAAAGAGAGTGCCCAGACCTGACTGAACCCTTGTGGCTACAGTTGGTATCTTTGGCCCTGTGATGCAGTATTATACAGTACAATGCTTTTAATAATGGCTGGATCCACACAATTCGCCCAATATACACAAAAAAATAAAAAAATAAAATACTGGTCCATTACGAGTTGTTTCTTAATAGCTCCAAAAATCCACCTATATATTCAGAATCAGAATAACAAACCAGCAAGCCACATAGCGGAGGTAATGATTAAATAATAGTAATATTAACTAGAAGCATTTGGAGCACAGACCTTGGCCAAGTCATAGGGTCATTCACCTGAGAAAAACCCCTAAAGGCCTGGATCTAGCTCATAAGTATAAAAGATACATCAAGTCTTTGAACATACTACTGAAAGAGAAAAACCTTACCTTTCATTTGGTGTTATTTGCAAGTGTGTAGCTACGTTTGTTGCTGTGCAATATCCAATTTCAGATTTAGAAACCCCCTAGATTTAGAACCTTCTTGATCACCAGAACCAGAATATCAACATGATCCGGGTCCAACTTTGTCAGATTATAACATCTACCGTGATGTCATTGTTGTAATTATTTGCCAATGATTCTGGGCAGTATTTGCTGAGTTAGAAGCTGTAATTGCAAAGTTAGCCCCATTGCCAAATAGTAAAGAATCTTTTAAAAAGTTCCTGGATCCAATAGGTGATCCAGATCACCCCCAAAATGTAGTCACTTGTTCTTTTTTTCCATTTCTGACATTTCCTGAAATTTTCATCAAAATATGTCCATAACCTTTTGAGTTATGCTGCAAACAAACAAACAGACAGACAAACCAACGCCGCTGAAAACATAACCTCCACCTCGGTGGAGGTAATAATAGTAATAATCTAAATGATATGCCACAGCTCAAAGGAAGAATGGAAAAGGTTGGTTATAATCATGTGGGGAAAAGAGCGGAAATGCCTATGGTAAAATTAGCACGTTGTAAAGTGCTATAGTGAGGATTCCAAATGTCTTTCTTTAATTAGCATTCTGTTGTAAGAAGCCAGTTCCATGGATGGAAATGAGCCATGTGTTCTACCCCCTGTCGTCCTGTCACTAATGGATGCATCTGTCAGATCATCTCTCTGGGCTCTGCTTTGACTGATGGTAGATCCCAGGATTCCTCACAGCGCCTTTACAGTCTCCCACTTCTCTCCCCATCCCTTCTCGCTTTCACACATTTCAGCTTTAGGATGGTGAAATCATTTCCATTTCTGCCATTAGTTGGTTGATTGGTACAGCTGTTTTTAATTGTTGGGGTTATCAAGTTAAGGAGCAGCAGCTGTCACAGATCTTTTGAGCTGTAAATGTTGGTTTAGACTATACAATCTGAATATGATTTTGGAGGTTTTGTCAACACATTTAGCAAAGTGTTGTGATGAAAGAAATTATTCTGTGCATTTTTGGTATGCCTAAACAACACTAACCAAGCCCAAAAGTCAAATTAACTGAAACATGCAAAGTAATTTCTTAGTCACTATATAGGACACCATATAGTGATCTGTGGACTTAAATGTAGAACACAATAAATCATGAAAAACGCCTCCGGTTAGATTGTTAACCATTTTGTTTTTTAATTGAATTGAATTGAACAAGCTGTGGCTCAGTCATTTTTAATGCCAAGTCGCTATGTTGAAAATTTGATAATGTTGCTAAATAACACGTTACAGAGGCAGCAGTCCAATTACATGCCTAGTCTTCCCTCCCCCTAGACACTTCCTCTAGCTTTTCTATGGGAATATTGGGGCATTGGGCCAGCTGAGACACAGTGTGTTCTATAGGTGACCGGGGTTTTCACCTATCTCTGAGCCACCTTGCTGACAAATGCTTCAGATGCTACATGAGTATGTCTGCACAGGATTCCACGATACTTAAACTCCATTTGGGGCAGAAACTCCACAATCCTGGAGAGGACAGGCCATTCTGGGAGGTGCTGATTCTCATTCCATCCACTTGACTCAGCTGCAGTAGACCCCAGTACATGCTGAAGGTCCTGATTTGATTAAGACAACATCATCTGCAAAAATTTTAGACTGTATTGTTATTTTTCAAAATTATTTCAATAGTTTATTTAAAATAATAATAATTTCATTGAAACAAGATTTAGGTTTTTAAATAATAAACATTACATTATAGTATTATTATTATTATCATTATATATTATTCTATATTTTATTATATTAAGTCTCAACATGGGTCTGTTTTTGGGTAGTTTGTGAATGTGAGAAAACCAGCTCATGCTTCGTTCTTATTCCTTATATTAATTAGTATTTGTTTTGTCTTAATTCTTGCCAGTGGAACCATACCCTATTTGAAGCAAATAGTGCACTACTTGAATTCACTGTACAGTATTGTGCTGTCCTACTTAGTAATTCAGAAACTGCATTAGTAGTAATTGGTATTAGTGGTTTTGGACTGAGCCCAAACGTTACTAGTCCAAACCCCAAAAACTCCAACTTTGCTTGGGCAGCATACGTTTGTGATATTTAATTGTAGATGGACATTCTCCAGTTTTTCTTCACTATCCTTTTTCAAGGTCAAGTTAAAGTTTATCTATCCAACACAAGTATTTTTGAATGTAAAATGGAACTATGACCTAGTAGTAGTTCCCTGATCAGTTTAAATACAGAAATATGTTTACAGCCCAGAGACAGACAGAATAACAGAATATCCTTTTATGATAAATATAACTGGCCAATTATTGGGAGTGAACTGCAGAAGAGTCTGTGGTGAGTAATGCTCCTGTGCCTATGTTCCAATGCCTTTGAGCTTGTAAACACTCGGAACGCCGCTCCCCTTTATTTTCCACACTGCATTAAATGAAAGCTCTTGGATATGATATCAGATGCGTTTGTTTTTTGGACGCCTGGAGATCAGCAGTCCCTCTTCCCCTCCTTTCATTTCTCCACTCACCACTCACTAATCTTCCCATGCCCATTGATAGATATAATATAGGAGAGCTATTACTTAATTTTTGATTTGCTCAGGCTGTTTCCCCTCAGCCGTGACTCCCAACCGTTTATACTGTGATTGCTCTTGACATTTTAATAAGAAACTTTGCAGAGCTGACCCTAAGGTACCCGCTGCTGTGCGCTTAGAATCACAACACAAGCAACTGTAAATATTTTGAGATTCAGCCTAGTTTTGCTTTCATCTGTCCCAAGCCTTTTTGCTTCCACTGAAGTCTAAACATGCTGAGAAGGGAGAATTAGTCTCAGTATGCATGTATTGACGATAAAAAAATAAAATTAGCATATGTTACCAGTTATCTTTGAACATATATTTACTGCTCATTTCCTTCAGATTTTTTCCCTCTTAATGCATCTGTTTTTTTGAGACTGAGCAGGTGTCACATGGCGCACAGCAGGTGTACTCACACAAAATGGAAATATTTCCCCACAAAACAAATACACCAAATTATTACTTATCTTTGAAGAATCTCAGAACGTCCCACTTATCATTGAGCAACATGGGTATTCATCTGTCAAGTTTGGTTTAGCAGCATATGCGCTGATTATTTTACAGTTTCTTGTTAGCTACTTCAGTGCCAGGTGGGATTCAGTGGTGGTAATTCAACTCATGTAAAGAGGATGAAAGCAGGGAATAAGATGATTAGGCACACTTGCCGTTTTTATATTAAAATCCAAAACTGAATGAACATTTTAGAATATTACTTAAACATTTACATTCATAGCATAATTATGTTTGTGGCTATATCTGTACACATACTGATTTTTCAAATTTCCAGTCAAGTAAGTAATAAAAAATTATAAAGCTAAGATTAAAACATAATGATCAAAAAAGTTTTTTAACAGAGTACATGTGAGCCATTTTTAAAGCTTGGACAGGGCGTCTATATGCACTATTTATTTGATGATATGCTTGATTCTCCATCAGTGGTTCTCAGCTGGTCTGATTTTGGGACCCAGTTTTAGAACCCACTTTTTACAAAACTTAAAGTAATAATAATGTGCCATTGTATGGCTTAGTGGTAGAGCTGCTGAGCAAATGCAGGGTAACTGCAGCCTGCCCCTGCATCGTGGGTTTGAGTTCAGACTCTGACAGTTTGCTGATTGTCTCTCCCCACTCTCTACCCAATTTCCTACTATACTCTGTCCTAACAAAAAAGCCCAAAAAAGTTTTTTTACTAAAACCTTTATGCCACATTTATTTCTAAATCATGTTTCACATACTTTACTGTGCTTTCAAATAAAATCAAATGGTTGGGAAGTGCTGTCCTTGATGACATCTCAGTCACTTAACAGTTATAATTTCATTAATTGGCATTGTAATTAAACTTAACACATACATTTATATGTGTTGGATATATTAGACAACATTTCATAATAGTTCATAATCTAAACATTTTTTTTTTTCAAAATTCTAATAATTTTACATAGTTAATGAAATCAAGTCTGTTAGTCCTAAATTCAGAGACAAATTCTCTTTAAGACTAATGCAAAGTACTGATGTGGAGCATATTGAGGAGATGCACAGATTTACAGACTAAGCCACTGAAATGCTGTTTGATTGTTCTGGCAGGTAATAAACATTTTATGATAGAAGCTGAAGGCCCCAGGCTTTTCTTTGAATATAGATGATATAACATTTTACCTCAAATATAAGAAAATGTGAAAGCTTTCCTTTGGAGTAAATGTTTTTTACTGTAAACGTGGGTGTGGCCAGCTTTGGTCTACAGGCTCCAGCTGAGAGAATAAAGCCTAAGTCAATGCTATGATGTTAAAGGACGACTCCATGAAGGAGGTGAACACTAGACACCATTTATCAACATCAGTCATGGCTTATCATTGTGCTGGTAACTGCACATGAACCGGTTAGCATAGCGACTCGCAAGAATGTTACAGGTAGATAGCCCAGATTAATGTGGACTATTAGGCTTATCCATGTGTTTGTGACTAGAGAAGATAAAGTGTTCTGTCTGCTGGGAGATACTGTTCAACTAGGAAAATGTCATTGTAATGCATTTAGTGAACTTGGTATGCTTGAAATTCCCAGAACAGTAAAAAAGAACTACATGTTGAAGTCAAAGCAATGAAAAATCCCCATTGTTGGCCACATCCCTTTGTCTCCCTTTGTCTTCCCTTTTTCTCTTTAGGTATCTACAGTACCTGTGTATATCCATCATGACAGCACTGGCCCACTGCTGTGATTCATTTCATCTCCTCCGACTACACATTGCCAGCAAGCCACCAACATTCTGAAAGCCTAAAACGTAACAGCACAAATGAATCTCAAGCTGTCAATGGCAGGTCCGGAATATTAAAATGTAAAGCGCTGCATTTGCCTCTCGTTCCACTGTGATGCCGCACGACCCGCGAGACAATAGCCGCCCCACTAACTTCTAATGAGCAGTGCCCCTGGTATTTCAGGTCTATTTCCTTTAAGTGTTAGTGAAATACAGGAGGGGTGTTAAAGCACAGACAGTGGGGGTGGAAGGCGAGATGCGAAAAGAGCCGAGATGGATTTCTGTGGGAGTGGTGTGTGGGCATTAGGATGCTGATGGTGCAGGAGAGGCTGTGGCTTGGGAAATCACTGGTCTGTATCATTTCGCCACTCAAAGCCGCCATCGGAACAGCTTTTCACTGTTGTTCATTCATAAGAATCCCCACGTCTGCCGTTGTTTTACACGAATAATATGCATATGCTGCTCTCAATATGCCATCAACTCCTAACTACAACCTATATACCTCTGAAATTGTGCTCCATGGCCCACAAGGCTTTCACATTTATTTTGACCAAGGACAAAAAAGTTGGAATACTGTGTAAAATGTAAATAAAAACACAAAGCAAGGATATGAAAATCTCCTATAAAAATATTTTTGACACAATAGACATTTATCAAAAAAAAAAAAAAAAAAAAAAAGTTCATTTGGAAGTTGAAACCAGGCATAACAGCTTAGAAAAGTCTGGCCTGGGACAGTAAGAGGCTGGAAAAATGCTACTAATGAAAAAAACAAAACAAAAAAAAAACATGGTTATAAAAATAAAAGGCATAGTCAGTATGGGTGGTGCACTAATCAGCAAAAACTGCATCTATAAACTGTGTAAAAAAAGGTTCCTCAATTACATTAAATATCCCACCATCTATAGTACACAATACCATTAAAAGGCTCTGTCTTTTGTTACCATTATCCAAACATTTTTTAGATGTGTTGCAGCCATCAAAGTGAAAATGACCCAATATTATTTACTGATGTGGATGTTTCAATATCAACAGCTGATTTATTTAATTAGTAACATTATATAGGTTTATAGTACAGTGCATTGTATAGAAAACTAGGAAGCTATAAGGAACGCACACTGCGGCAAAACAAACAACCCAAGACATGCTTGTTGAATAGATCATGGTGTACCAGAAGGCTTGAGTTCTACGTGCTCAGATTTTGATAGACAGCAAACCTTGCGCAGGTCTGCACCTCTGCACCTCTGCGCTGTGTTGCTCGAACCCCACCCCACCACCACCACCACCACCCCTCAAAAATAAATTAAAAAAATCAAATTTTTTTGACATGCCCATATATTTGTGTCTGACTCAATAGTCATTTAAAACATGGCGATGCTTATCAGTTTTGGAGCAAGGCGTGATGTTTTGGTGGCGTTTGCATCTGTAAAAATCACTGTGGATGCCTAGCGAGTGTGGGCTCCAGGTTGTTTACAGCATTTGCAGACCTGTCATGTCCACTAGACTGGCCAAATCTAGTCTCTTTTCCCAGGCAGGAGTGATGGATTATCTGCCCTTAGGAGGCCATAATTCACCATTGTTCTCCTTCACTCCCTGCACTGGCAATTAAGTTTGTAATTGCTGCAGGTTATTTAAGTGTTTCTGTCAGACTTGCATGTGATTTTTTTATTTTTTTATTTTTTTTTTATTAAATGAATTTTCCCCTGTCAGTCAGTGCTAATAGACTTCTCTACCCCTCTGTCCTAGCTGTTTTTAATTCTGAAATATGGCCACTTTGTTTGCTTTACATCTAATTATACAAGATGGCTTTCAAAGTCAAAGAAATTACCCACATCTGTGCTGTTAATTAAACACTTTACTCCGGCGTCAACATTTATAAGCATCAAGAAGTGAGAACTGTACTGTCACACCGATATGTTCTCTGTCAACGCTGATTTATTTTCCTTTTGTTTTGTAATTAATGAATTGATTATTTAACAATTGCTTACTTTTTTGTGGATCCAGGCACAAAAAACAAACCCATTTTGACAAAGGTTAGGACATTGTGTAAACAGGAAATAATAACAGAAGAAAGATAAGATGCGTCCAGTAGCAAAAAAAAAAATGAAATAGTACAATAGCAGATCACACATAAGGACATAAAGAAATTAGTGGCTCTTGTCATTGGTATTCACACTGGATTATAGAGTATATTATTGCAGCGGTAACAATAAGGTGCATGGAGTACTGCAGATCAAATCAGAAAACAGGACAGCGTATGTATGTGTGAACATGCCAGTTTAAGAATAGAATGGTTTGGAAAAATCTCATCTTTTTATTTGAAATATGACAAAACAAAGGAGTTTTGCCTTAATTAGATAGGCATAGTTAGGCAGACAGGAAATCAGGGACAGAAACAGGGAATGGCATGGAGCAAATCTTCACCAGCCGAGAATCAACTGTAAGTCACTTGGATTGATGTGGTACGTGCTCTACTAGGTGAGCCATTGAGACACCCAATAGTTAGAAAGACAGAGTTTCATCTAGTAAAGAATATATTAGGTGGTCGTGATCTTTAGGATCTCCAGCAGCAACAAAACAGACATTATTCTTTACTGAAAATCACTGCATGCGTTCAGGAGCACTTCCAGAAGTCACTGTTTTTGAACACATTTTAGTTAAACTTCTGTCATCCAAAGATGCCCTATGTGATTCTGAAACATTGCTTATTTGGGCCAAAGCTCTATAAAAATGTCTTCAGATTAATCAAAATTTGAAAAAATACCAACCTAAAAGTAGACTGCAGCTTTAGAACCTGAAGGTGTCCCTCTAAAGAATCATTGGAGGAGCTTGATTTGTGGCACTGCGCCTTTTCCCCATAGTGTATTCTTGTCTGCTCTACCACTAGTCTCATGTGACCAACTCCCACTTTGTGTAAGATGAAGGACCTGTCTATTGTGGTTTCTATACTGTTCCCCTCTGGCTTCTCATCAAATACACTAGTGAGTATCATCAGGCTCCATTTACTGTCTTTTAAAACAACCAGTCCCCTGCCAGTTTGGTTCAAAAACAATTCCATAAACAAAGAAAGACATCGCAAAGTCTGCCCCAGTAAAAAGCCTTTGGGAAAAATGACACCTTACAAGCAATTTACTCTGTTCCCCATTGAGAGTTCAGTTTTTGTCTTCCATTCTTTGCCTTTCTCGATATCCTTCATCTCATTATATGCCTACATCATAGTCATTACAATTTTAGGTGACATGTAATCACTGCCCAACGTAATTGAAAGAAAATTGTTGTCAGGATTGTTATTAATAATATGACCTATCTCTGTGTTCTAGTTGAGAAAGGCAGTGATGGACCACATCTCCGACTCATTCCTGGAGACCAATGTCCCCCTTTTGGTGCTCATCGAGGCAGCTAAGAGTGGAAACGAGAAGGAGGTCAAGGAGTACGCCCAGGTGTTCCGCGAACATGCCAACAAGCTGGTGGAGGTCAGTCATCAATAATACATGAGGGCACCGACACACACACACACACTCCTACCTCACTATCTGCTGTGCTCATCCTCCAGGTCAGAAATAAAATAATTATGTGCATGTTCAATTATATGAGCTCCTCAGGTCAGGTCACCATAAGAATCCGAGAATTACATTGCTTTTCTGACCGCCATTTGATTGTTTAATAAGAAATTTGCAGGAGAGATGGTCTTATCTGCGGAAAGAATCTACTGCAGAAAGCAAGCATTTTAAAAGTGATGCTGTATAAAAATAACCTTAATCAAAAAAGGCTAATCAGTATGAATATGACGTGATCCAAGCTGTCAGATCTTCACACCTTTCTGCACCAATACACACATGCACCTTCACTGTGGTTTAATCCTGTAGTTTTAAGGACTGCTTGCTTGCTATGTACTATAACTATATTTTAAATTATACACGTCTAGCTATATTTTAAGAATGCAGTCGTACCTTTCACTTTTTACACCATGAGAGTGAAACCTAAGATAAGCAATTCACCATCCTAGTGTATTTTTTTATTGTCAGTATTCAGTTTTACTACATTAGTAATATTGTGCACTCAAATTAAAGGTACAGTAAGAAGCATGCGCTTGTTCTGGTTTGAAAACAGTACTGCAGTCTAAATCAAAACAATGGATTGTGGGTTGCCAGTCTTTCCGCTTTTCTGATGGATGAGCGGCAATGCAGTTTTAGAACCAAAGCAAAAAAGGTAAACAAAAACAACTTTGCCATTATGTGAAATATATTTTTAATTGTTAATAAATCAACTGTACCATTGTTATCAGTAAAACTATTTGATTTAAACATGTTTACATATCTTGGTAACCTGGCAGTATCAATCTGGAATGGCTCCCGTTGAAAAGGTTTGTGAAGGGGCTTGACATTCAGTAGAATACTTGGAGGTGATTGGATAAAGCACCAGCTTCATAGCTAAAAAATAAACCGCTACGACAGTGAAACAACACAATAAAGATTTTTGCTGTTTTTGTAAATGTAGAGCAGCATACCTTTTGTTTTTCTGTGTCGCCATGTTGTTAACAAGTATTGCTAAAAGTGCTTGTTGTTGTCGGAATACCTAAAACTCGCCCACTCATGGCATTACTGCCACGCCATTGGCCCGGGTCACCATTGGCCCAGGCCGCCACCGGCTCGGACCCAAACAGATTAGCGGGAGCCTGACAAGATGGATATCGTGAGTTTGTGAACTCACAAATTTCACAACAATCCAGCTTTCTGTGCAAGGTAAATGTCTTGGCACACATATGGGTAATTTTTATGAACTGCGAAAAATATATACTGCTCATAGCTTCTTTACTTTGCTAACAGGTTTATGTGCCAACAACTATATACCTAAGGCCATTTTAATTCAAATCTGTTGCCCTGTAGAACAGTGGTTCTAGTCTAATCTTACAGAACTAGTTATTTTACTTTTATGTTATTTTGTTATAACCCTTATGACACACACATTTTAAAACATGTATCACAATTTCATTGAATTAAAACAATATTTATTCACTAAGTGGGCTGAATATTAAATCTACCTTGAACCTTGAGCCCACTATTTGGTCTCCACTCACTGTTTGGTGACTACTTATCTAGAGGACATCACAAGGTCAGGTCTGACCATTAAACTTTTTTTTCTAGTTTGTACTTGGCCTTCTTTTTAGGTCATTTCAGTCTGCATTGGGTCAATCTTTGTGCATGAGTCACCTATTTTTCTCATAAGCCATTCAAAGCAGCCTGTGGAACCTTTTATACTGGCTCATCCACACATACTGTCAGTGAGGACAGCGGTGTCTCTCCCTGTGACATGAGCGACGAGAGTGACTGATTTGTGTGGCCTTTCGGTTCATCCTAGCTGTTTACTGATGAGGGGCGATCTGACGGATGCTGCACTCAAAATCCAGTCTTTTGCATAAACGACAACATCATTTAAAACTTTTGTGTGCTTAAGGACACATGGGGGCAGATGGGTTCTGCTATCTCATAAATAGGAGGGGGAACAGATGTCACAATGTCTTCTGCGTTTTGGGATAATTAAAGCTTCAGTAAGCAGTACATTTTGGCATCAGTGGGCAAACCCAAATGCTGATAAACATTGCTGCAAATCCAATTTAAGTGGCATCATGATATAAGTATCTAAGTAAGGCTTTCTATTGTGTAAAATGATGTGTATCTGTGTTTTATCTAAAGATTAAATTTCATTGGTGGGGGGAAGCTTGAATAGTGAATACAATGGTAGAAGGAGGTTTGAACCACCAGGTAGAAATCCTAGAGGAAGACCAAAGAGGAGACATCTGGATATAGTAAAAGAGGCCATACATTTAGTTGGTTTGAGGTTAGAGGGAACAGCAAAAAAAAAAGAAGACAGAACCTTGAAACATCTTCTATTAACATAATGGTGAAAGCAAAAATTGGCCTTCCCCAAGTGTAATTTAGGTAACAGAATGCTGATCCGTCCTATACAAGTGGGTGATTGACAACTATCTGTCTGGCTGTCCTAATTAAATTGTCTTCAGCCACATGATGTTATGCTGCAAGTTTTGTCTTTTTAAAGTTTTTAACTGCACAAACATATATATATATATATATATATATGGAAAAGACCATCTGTTTTATTATTTCAGTTCAAAGTTAATTCAGGCTTTATTATTATATAAGATTCAGTACACAGAGTGAAATATTTCAAACATTTGTTTATTTTAATTGAGTACTGTTCAAAGTTTCTTTTAGTCAGACAGGAGTGTTTGTTTACCTGCTTTACTAGTTTCGTCTACTTCCTGTAGCCTTCGTCAGAAGCGTCACAGTGATGTCGCTGTGACGTGTCTTGCAGGCTGCTTATGTTGTTTTGTCAGACAGTAGGGAAAGCTTGCGCCTACAAGACACGTCACAGCGACATCACGTGACGCTTCTGACGAAGGCTACAGGAAGTAGCTGAAACTAGTAAAGCAGGTAAACAAACACTCCTGTCTGACTAAAAGAAACTTTGAACAGTAGTTTACTTCAGAAGACAGTATGAATTTCCACAAAAGAAAAAAAAAAGTATTTTAATTGAGATTATTATGATTTAGTTAATGACAACCACAATTAGACTACAAACTGTATAATATTGCGTAATCATTACAATTAATATAAATAAATGGTTGTTTTTTTAATTGAATTACTGAAATAGTTTCATTTTTCTGCCATATTGTATTCATGTATGTGTAAAATACACTGCAAAAAGAATAAGTTTGTGTAATTAACATTTATCAATAGGTTGTTGTTTTTTTTTTCATATTTGTTGTGTTTTACAGGTTGTGTTCACACATAAAGCGCCTAAAAAATTATCTTTAAAAATGATTAATGTGTGTCTCGACAAAGCGAGGCTCCGTGTTTTGTTGCTTTGTATCGTCTAAGGTCACAGCAAACATATACATAAAGGAAGGACGTAAGCCTTACAAAAGCCACATGAGAGAACATACTGTACGTCTCTTCAGTTTTCGCTTTGGAGATGCTTCCTTTACTGAATACTCACTGCTGTGTCTGTGTACCGCTGTATGTCAGATTCTGGGACAGTGAACAACAGAGTATGAATCTCTGGGTGCTCTCTGTAAAGGTGTTGGGTTACTTCAGTAAGTCTCTCGGAGCCGTCGGCAGCAGTAGGCTTATGTTAACATGACAGAAGATTCCAGCGCTCCTCGTGGGTGCAAGGCTGTCTCAGTGCGAGTGCAGTTCATGAAGCACAGCTCGCTGACCTGTTGATACATCAGTCATTCAGGCAGACACGCAAGTTGACACATTGACACACAAAGCTGGCAAAGGGAATATCAGCTGTTTTTTTTGTTGTTTTTTTTATTACATGCAAGAAGGTCATGTTTGTTTCTTTTGCCAAGATGGCTATATTTTCATTGGCTTTGGTTGGTTTGTTTGTTGGTTAGTTTGATAGCAATATATCTTAAAAAGTAAAAGTTGGATTTTGTTTTCCTTATCTATCTGGAGAAACGTCTGGAATGTTGTGTTCAAAATAATAGCAGTCCAACACCATAAAGCAAAACAATCACTGTTTTTGGTAAAGAAAATAAAAAAATCTACATGGCAAATAACTTTCTAGTAGGTGTAGTAGAGTAATAGAAAAACAATTGACCTAACAGTCATGAAATTTATGCTGCTAATTCTCTTTTTTGGAATAATTAATTGAAAGGGGCATTTTCAAACTAATAGCAGTGTGGTGTGCTATCAGGAATCTCAGTCAACTGCAAGAAGTCAGCTGTTAAACAGCTGTCCCTTATGAAAGGACAAACGCACCACATATTGTGCAGGCTGGTTATATTGTATTTTTCTCAAAAAAGTTGGCATAAAATAGGGTCGTTCGAGACATTGTTCAAAAGAACAGCAGTACTTTGATTAAAAAGTTGACTCGAAAGGGGAAAACATATAAAGAAGTGCAGAAAATTATAAAATGGCAATCAAACGTGAAAGATGTAGAAGAAAATGAAAAATCGCCATTCTAATGGGCCAAAGAATTGCCAAAATGGCAAAGACTCAGCCAATGATAAACTCCAGAGGGATTAAAGAAGATCTAAAATACCTGTGAATGCTTCTTAACCCTATAGAAAACTTATGGGGTGACATTAAAAATGCTGTTTCGGAGGCCAAACCAAGAAATTCAGAAGAATTGTGGAGTGTTGGAGGACTCAATGAAGAGCAGTTCTCAAAAACTGTGTTTAAACTATGTTTATACAGCAAAATATTAAATTCACAGATTAGATTAGATTAGATTAGATTCAAAGGAAGGCAACATCTTAAAGCATTTTCAATTTTTATAGTAAATGTTTGTTAAGAAGAGTGCAGACACTGCTATATTTTTGAACAGCCAAATATTCCTTTTGTCTTCACTTATGTGGAATGCAGAATGTTACGCCGCTTGGCCTGGGCCCGCCTGCCCGTGCTCCCCACATCTCCCATTGATCTGTGTCTTATTTTGTTTGCAAACTATGCTGCTTGAGTTCCTGTCTTGGTTGGTGGCCCACCTTTCTACCTGACCCTGGTGAGCTCCTGCTTGCGGCTCCACTGATTGGTCCGCCACTCTAACCTTGCACCAGTCCAGAGTTTCCACCTGCCAAGGCCACTCCCAATAAAAGTGAGCGCCCACCAGCCGGCCGTGCAGCTGGGACTCTGTGTACAGCTCACCTCTGAATATGCTGTGTCTCTCGTTGTCACTCTAGTCTGTATACTTGTGTTTAGTGACTTGTTACTTTTGTTAATTGAGGCCCTAAGTGTCACTTGTTGCTTATATTGTGACCTTTTAAAATTTGCGAGTTATCTTTACACCTGAACTCTGTACAAGAGACTCCTTTTGTTGCATTTATTGTTATTATTTTTGTTAGCCAAGCCACCCTTGGAGACACTTTTGTTACATTTTACTTACATTTCCCTTTTAAATAAATTGTCAACTTTAATTTACCATTTTACATCTTGGTTGTGTTACTTCTCTTTACTCTAGCTGGGCTAGTCGTAACAAGAAATAAAAGCTAGAAAAGGGATTTTGAGATTCTCTCACTTTGAAACACATACTGATATTATTTTGAACACTTCTGTACTCTCACATTCATTCACTTTTGCCAATTTAATTTCACCAGTTTACCAATACATGTAAGTGTGACATGCAGATTCCGCACAGTACTGGCCGATATTCAGACTGAACAATCTGAAGACTCATGGTCTAAAGGAATTTTATATTTTACATTTTGCCACATTTTCATTACTCGCTATTCATTCATTGAATTGTTTTTTATTTTTCCTCCAGAGGGCAGTGTTGGAGAAGCACTGGTGTAGCTCACCACTCCATCTAGTGGTACAAAGGTTATTAACGGCTATTGTAGTATTGTGTTAGCGTGTGACTGATGCAAAGTGAGATGTGGCAGCCCTTGCCCTTTAATAAGCCAGAGCCCTAGGGTTAAACTGGTTGGTCACACGTAACTGGTTTGACACTACATGCATACAAATTCTGACTTCAAGAGATAACACGCTGCTCCTTTGTACAGTCAGATTACAGGCTTCCAACTGTGACTGTAAAATTACTATTAAAAGAGTCATCTGTGTAACTGGACACGTTCTGAGATTTAAAAAGATTTAAAAAAAAGTTATTAAATCAGATTAACTGCTAGTTAATCTCACCATTAGCTTAGAGCTGTGATAGCCAGGGACTCACAAGCGAAATGTAATGTATTCCATATTTGATTGTTAAATAGTGTCTTGGTTCATGCAAATATGCATGCTGCACAAAGAATAGTAAAATTTTAATCTAAATAGGAGACTCAGCAGCAGGTGTTATGTGCCACAGTTATTCTGTAGCTTAGCATTTTGTGTTTTTCATCTGAGAAATTGGCTCAGAGCTCCATTTCCTTCTACAATGAACACTTACTCCAAAAACATGGCCACAGCTGTCCCTCAAACATCCGGATTTCCTTCTTCTTTGCCAAGCTCAAATGTGAAACAAGCTGAATTATACAGCTCATAAAACATTAATGACTTCATGGCAATATTCATTAAGATTTAGTAAAATATAGCATTGTGATTATGTTGCAGAACTTTATCGAAGTGACGCAGAATGTAATGAGCTACATTACTAATGAGTTTGGTAACTAATACACCTTTGCAGTTGTAAGCTGTTTTCTCAGGTGAATTCAAAGTGAAACTCTTAATCTAATAGATAAGCATGCACAAAGCATACACTGGCAAGTGATCCCCTATGGGTGGAATTCATTCCTATAAAAATAAACAAATGCTTACAATTTTTTTTACTGTGTATATGTACAGTACTTTATGGTTGAGTTTCACTTTTTGAGTTGAACTACTGAAATTATTCATCAATATATTTATGTGCATCTCCTATAAAGCAATGTTAGGACCCAGATAACCGGTCTCTAAGTCCGCACACATAGCCACATGTACTTGTATTCATAGCAAAATCATTTTATTCAGCCGTTTGAAAGTTTTGATTTGGTGTTTTGCCCAAGGATGGTTTGACAAAGGGGAGATCAGGCCGTCAGAAACTGCGCTTAGATGATAGGATTGTATCTTTTTTCAAAGCAAAAACATCCTTTTATGACCTTTCTGTATATTTTTCTATTACCCTCATCTCATTGCTTCTTGGAATTGGTGATGTTTTTCGACTTTTGTAGTTTTGTAGCGGTCGCATGCCACACACCTACATGTTTCATCTGAGATCTTTGACCATTTTTCTTCTTTATTCAGACCTTCAAGAGTCTCTGTTCAAAATATGGCAAGACTAAACTCCACTTAATGTCCAGTCTGACTAATACAGGCATCCTCATATCCACTTCCTCGGGGTATATTGTCTTGATAGCTTCAGCGTTGCGTCGCATGTCGGATCGGGGGACTTGGCCAATTTCATTTGTGAATGCTGCCATCATCATTTTTCATGGTATAACAGATACTGACTATCACAACTGCCACCGCCACAATGCTTTTTAATATATTAGGCAAACGAACATGGTGCTCTGTGTCACTGCCATCGACTCACTGATGTCAAATAAGAAGCTGTCTGAAGTCATTAGCTTTTAGTTTGGAGAAGATCAAGGGGATCAAAAGCGCTTGTGCCACTTTTCATATGCTCTATTTGGCCCTGTATACAATGGCTTTCTCCAGCCTATCCTCACCCAAATGCTCTCTTAAAGTCATTATTAAGATGCATTCGGTTCCTCGTCCATGGAAAGGTGGGTCATTTGCCAGATGTAGCCCCATAAACAATGAAGAGAAATGCATTTGCAATGACTCAGAAGATTCAATTAGTACTCGACTACACCTTTAATAAAACAATATGTCTTTATTTTAATAGTGTCAAAAGTGTGTGTTTGCAGATAAGATAAGAAGAGGTAGTCTAGAGTAAACAGAGCACACAGAGTCAAAGAATGGAGCTGAGCCGTCGGGATTGAGGAAAATCATGGATATCACTGTATTAATGCTCTATTAATACAGGATTTGGGCTAATTAATTCCCAAGAGGGGGTTTTAATGAGAATAACCTAATCCTAACCCTTCACCACTCAGGACCGCTATTCTTGGTTTAAAAATAGCAGCACCATCTCTTTGACCAGAGATAATGGAGCGCTTTCTGACTGTACAGAGAAGTTCTTAGGTGAAACACACTGAAAAACATTGACACAGAATCACAATAGTTTAAGCTGTTTTTTTGTGATCTGGTATTTTGATAGTTGGTCATATTATCATTGTAACTTTGTAGTGTACTTTATAGTGCAGCCTTTGTACCTAGTAAAATGTATTTTATATTAATAATATTTCCTCTGCCTGTAATCCCTTTTTGACTTTGCGTCTTTAAGTTTTTCTTTTTTGTGCAGCTTCCGTGTGTAAGCAGAAAAAGTTAATGCTGAACTAACCATGTTTTTGTATTATTGGTAGCCATTCATTTAGTGTTGACAAGTAGTATAGCCATAACAATAGAGAGCTTGATAATATAGCTTAGATGACATATACAGGTATTTATTTTTATTACAATATGCCATGGTGATTCCTTAAAGGAGATATGTTAGTGCTTTTATTCATATTTGTAAACTAAACTTGGTCAGCATTGCATGCTTTACAATTTCTAAAAATATTACCTGGCTAAAAGAGAACATTTTAAATAAGTAGCTACTCTACTGCTGCCATAAAGAAACAGGCACAGGGCAGCAGGGTGCAGCTTTGTTTTGGTCTTTTAAACATAATCAGTGAAAAAAAAAAGTACTTCTTCCTTTTAAACTGTTTGTATGATGCCATATTACTACGAAATGAAAAATAGCTGTGAGGAATCAGTGAAAACAGAGCTCCACACTATTTTTTTGGATAAATGAATGAGAGCAGACTGGCTGTTGAGGGCTTGTTGATTGGTCAGTGCTTCCTGGAGTGGGCTGGGGTTCGTGGGAGAGGCGGGGGTTTGTGGAAACAAGCATTCTGGGGCCTCAGAAACTCAGAGCTAGAGACTACAGGATTACTCAAATAGATGTGAATGAAACAAAGCAGGTATTATTTTATTGATTGAACAACATTATAACATGGTAGAAAGCACAGAAAAGTATTCTAAGTCCAACCTTTTTTTTTTTTTTTTTTTTTAGGAAAGTGCATTAGTTCAATGAATAATAATTCTGTTACAAGATAATATACATTTTAGTAAAAAGAAAATGATGTGTGATTTATTTATACGTTCAGTTTCATAAAACATTTGTTACCACAAAAACATTCACATAATGCATTCATAATGAGAGCGGATTTGTGCTACAATTTCTCTTGTTGGTTTATGGATTATACTTTCCCTTTTATACCAAAGACTGGATAAACATAACATGATCTTTCAGTTTGTGCATTATCCATTTCTCAGTGATGCTTTATGAATATAGCACTACCCTGGATGTACTCTTGTTACATTAAACACAAGACAAATATCCAATCTTTTCAAGTTAGCGCAGTTATTGCCTCTGCGGTAAGAACATATACGTGCCAGTACATATTGGATATCCAGGACGTTCCGCTCCATCTCTATTCTAATGTCACTGGGATGCTTTCAGATGACCTTGACTATATTTCCGAGCCTTAGAAACTGCTCTGAAGGAACGTGTTTACTGGCAGCATCTGCATGGGTCATGAAAACTCTTGAAAATGTAATAAAATTTAAATGCACTTTCCTCATTTTGGAAATATCATCATTATTATTCTTATTATTACATATATGACTATTTGACTATATTCCAATATTTCTGTTTTTACCTTTTACTATTTTGTACTTCACAAGTCCTATATAAGGAATATACAAGATCTATGGTAGCCCGTACAGCCCATATTAAGCTATGCTGTGTTTCATTAGCTTTAGCTTCAAGTAGATTTACAGCGGTGACCTTACACGAGACATGAGCAAAGTCAAGGGGAGACATATTCTAGTGATTATGCATAATCAATACTGCATTGAATGTAACCTATACTAAAGCGGCCTTCGGTGCGCAGCGACATGAGACGGACCGCAGCAGTAAATATTATTCTCGGGGCCACTGCATTAAGCACTTTACCGGACAGTTAACCGGGAAGTGGATGGATCACCCCAGGAACAGATCTATTTGTGATGACCTGCACCTTTAGGCTAGCATTAATCCTCTCTTTTCCACACAAAGTTATTAGCCTCTGAGGAAATCTGCCTTTGGACGATGTAGCCAAAGAAGTGCATAGGAAGATACATCAAGCAAGCATAATCCACTGAAGGTTATTATTACCCCCTTTTGAAGTTATTTTTAGTGGGAGCCAAAAAATGTCAGCAGGGAAAAGCTTCAGGGTTTTTAAGGCTCGTGTCACTATAACATATTTCTGCAATTTGGACCGTGGAGCATATAAGACTATGAGATGATAAAAATATGAACCGATGTCTTCACAAAAGTCGATGCTGCCTTACCTGCATTGTGAAAACCCTTGCCCTGCTACATGCCTGCTGCTAAACCATATTATTAGTTTTGTGTCACAATATGGTCTTTATTTATTTTAAGTTCCTCTGCCAAGGGGTTATGTTTTTGCCAACGTGTGCTTGTTTGTTTTTTTGCCTGTTAGTGTTATAACTCAACAGCTTTTGAATAAAAAAGAAGAAAAAATGGCACTGAATGGAAGAACAAATAATAAGTTGTTTTCGATTCAGATCACTGTCTTGATCAAGGATTTTTTTACCATTGCAAAATAGGGCCAACTTTGTTTACTAACAACACTAGGAAAGGAACCAAAAGGAGCAAATGTATTTTTTTGTTCTAGCTGTTGAACTGGATGACTTTTTTTTTTTTCTTACAGCATTCTTTAGCTTTGCAAGCCAATTTTAGCCAATGCTAGCAGTGTAACTCAAACTGTTACAGGCAGATTTTCAGGAAACATTCAGATTCAGGAAAGGGGAAAAGGGACAAGTGATTTACTTTTGGTGTGGATCCATATCACCGTCTGGACCCGGGGTTATTTTACAGGATTTCATTTTACAGGGAGGAACTGCAATGCCTTGCTCGAACTTCGCAAGTAGTTGTTTGTTTTACCAGAATATAACTGAACATTAAACAAAAATAGACAGAACTGAAATGTGTAACCACTATACTATAATAATATAGAAGTTGACCAGCAGTAAATAAATGACTCAAAATTTTCCTCACTGCAGATGGCTCCCAAGCATTAGTCGCATTGATTTCAAAGAGTCCCTTTTTTGTCTCTGTAAGAACTAGTGTCACCTCTGCTTCTGCCGGGCTTTCATTTTCTTTTCAGTTCAGTTTTAATGGCTTCGGAGCACTTTAAGGTTAGCCTGTGCTTGCAACTTCGCCGCTCACCTTTTTCTTTTTGTGGCATCAACGTCTAAGTGGCTCGAGTTGGAATGAGTGCAGTATGTGAGAGACACGCTGTGCTCATCAGTGTTACTCTTCATGAACTGGCTAGTCGCACCAGAGGAGATGAGAGTTAATGCTATTGTTTGCTATGAATGAAAAAGCCCCAAAGCTCACATTTCCACAACAAAGCAGGGAAAAGTGTTTGATGGGCTCGCACTGTGCGGACCCTGTATCTACCTCCTAGGTGTTTTGGTATAAGGCCTTGTTTTTTTGTTCTCGTGCAGCGTGTGGTGGTGCTTCACAAACAAGAGGCTGACATTTTGAACGGCTTTACCTGCATCACAGTGTTCTTGACTTTATGTGCAACATCATTCATGTGTACATCAGATGCTCATTCAGAAAGTATAGTACTATATAGCTTACAATCACTACATTTCTACATTTGCAATGCCTTGATATCCATTAAGTATCAGGTAAAGCTCAAGGACCACTTGGCTGGCAGGAAAAGTAAGCATTTAAAATCACACTGCAATATATAAAAAGTCTAGCCACAAAGTACTTGTATTTCACAATGGAAAAAGACTCCACTTAAAACTAATAATTTGTTCCTTTTTTGTTGCTTGTGAATGGACTTGTCTTATTTTGCAATAGAACAGAATCCTTAAAAAATAAAAATTGGATTGGTGTTCTGGATCCAGACAGAAAAAACATTTCTTCCTGGGCTCTGACTAACATTTATTTGGTCCCAAAACTGTCCCAAAAAAAGCTCACATTTTTCATACACAGATAAATATGAATATGAAAATATGAAATATGGAGTGGTTATTAGTTTATCCCCCAATAGGAGACTCTGATACTTATGTAACCCACTGACATATATATTATTTAGCACAAAGTAATATTGTTTTTATTTTACCATGTGGTCCAAAATCACTTCAGATCAAGATCACAGCTATTCTAAAACTAACCATGCATCTCCTGAAAGGTGCAGGCCTCCATTGTACATCTAAAAAATTGTTTGCATTTTCAACTATACCTTGAGTAGTATTAAGCTGCAGTAGCCATGGTTAATCTTTATACTCTATTTGTTGTGAGAATCAGAATTAACTTACTGGATGGTAGATCTCAGCTTAAAAACATAGTTTACACAATACATGACACAACAAAAACAGGACCATCAGCATAACAGCAGTGCTCGTTATGTAGCCACTTTGCTAAAGCTTCTAACTGCTCACTCTCTCGTTTCTCCGCCGCTAACAGGGCATTTTGCAATTACATTTGGGCAACTTTGGGCCAGATTTATCAAAGGTTTGCATGGACGCTAAATGAATAAGATGTGCTAAAATTGGAGCAAACCCAGGCGCAGCTGAGGTTAGCGTCTCTCACAGGGGCTGAACAAACACAGTATTTGTATATTTATGTAATCAAAATCAGCACTGCATTTGACAGACAGTGAACAGGACTTTACCTTTCAGGGAAACTGAAGTCACGTGACTGTGGTCAGTGCCAGAATCGTATGAGGCAAGGATTTAACAGGGACAGACTACACAAAGTTAATAGAAGAAAGTGACATGCATTGCAGTGAAATTATTATTCTAATAATTCTATTATTAAAGACAACTACAGTCAGTGTAGTGCTGTAAAAAGGCTGGACTCTCATTGACTTTTGCATTGCATCACTGTAGGGAAAGATGCAGTCGGAGTTGCTCCCTTTATTTGTGCGTCTTATGCTTACGCAAAATTCTCATTTACATATCAGAGTTCGGCAGCAATTACTTGCACAGTTTCTCTTTCTATATTACATGCAACACGGCCACAAATAGCAGATGCTATTTTTCAATATACAGTCGCAATTCAGCACCCGTCTTTGTAAATATGGCCTTTTATGTCTGTTTTGAGAAATGCTGCATAGTCTGTGACAGACTACAGGCTGAGCACTGAGCAGTGACTCCCAGATTGGAGCGCGCCCAGTCCACTCGGGAAATCTCCTCTGAAACTTTCGCATGAGAACTCCACTCTGCTCATGCTGTCTCTCGAGGTCTTTGTGCAATGTAAATTAAATTTAAAGAGCTATTATGATTGAGGACAATTTAATGTTGCTCTGACACTGTGCCCAGCCACCTTTTATGCTGATACATTGTGGCTGGACAGAAGGGGCAAAGCCTTTAGGCCCGATGCTGTCGCAGGGGAACCACTAATATTGAACTCGGGACGATAGCCTTGAGCCCTGACTTCTGCCCAGTCTTATAAAAACTGATCACAATCTGACCATTTTTTAAATATATTAAGACTGTATAAAAACATACTTACTACTGCTTATTTTAGCAGACTTTATCCATTGTATGTCTTTGACAACCCATAAGTGTATTTCATAAAGGCTTTTGACAGCATAAGAACATTGTTATCAAAGACAGCTTACAGTAATAGTTCTTGGAAGTGTTCTACTGTGTAAGCCAGTTCTTGTAACCTTGTTATGTCTGTTTGGGTCTGTATACTTTCTTTCAACAGGATTAATAAAATTTCAGTAGCAGTGTTAGTGTAGAGGATGTTTCTTTTTTAGGATGTCTATAAATCTTTCCATCTAACTGCCAAAAGTCTGCATCTTAAAATGAGCACATAGCCACTGTCATTTTTGTTAACTGCAAACTGGGACAAAATAGGATCTACTTGAGGACAAAATCTAACTTGTCACATATCATATCTGCATATTCTTTTTTATCTCAGCCATGCAGGAGATGTGACAATAGTAAGAGGACAGACTGGAGCGATCAATCAGGTGATGGCACATTCTTTCCCATCAGCAGTTGTTAGTGATAGAAGTGTATTAACATTGGTCTTAGACTGATGAGCTTGAGCTATGGTTATCTGATCAATACTGCGACGCCTTTAATAACCCATGGTAACCAGACGATGCCATTTGTGCACAGCTGATTGCTTTAATAAATTCTTGTCTACCTGGCATTCCCTCTTTCTGGGTAAGTTTTAATTTTCTGGAAGCTATGGCTCCCATGGCAGGTGTCTTTTTTTTTTTTTCCAAACCTGGATAAATTAGTAAAGTTAGGTCAAAAACAATATGGAAATTATTGCCTGCTAGGAGGCGGCTGTTTTGCTGATCTGACCCCATAAAGGGAAAACTGAAAAAAATATTGAAAAGCTTTTTCAAAAGAATTATTAGTTGTATAATTTTATTACAGTTACATCATTAATTAATGCAACTCAACATTTTGATAGATGGTGTAGAAATTCTGAGATACTAGTCAATATTCTGAGAAAACAAAGTTGTTTTTTTAGTTACTCTAGTATGGGTCAAAATTCCAAGCAAAACTTTACTTTCAGAGAGCGTTACAATATTTTGACTTACTGTTTATTTGTCCATTAGTGGTCTGCTACTCTCTTATGTACAAACAACTGTAAATATTACAAAGCATTTATTTACAAGATTGCCCCTAACTGACCTTTGAGGTTGCAGAGTCAAACCAAGGTCCTGTTGTCTTTGACTAAATGCTTGGAACAGTTAGTGTTTTTTCAAATGCATTTCCTAAGAAAATTTCCATGGTGAAAAGCTTAGCTCTGAAACAAAAACAATTTCATCTTTCCCACTGAGTGTCAGTGTCTCAAGTAAAGGTGCTACTTTACAAGGAGCAGCATTCCTGTCATGTTTTTCTGATTTGACACTAAGTGGATTACGCAAGATTAAGTGTGACAAAAGAAAAGGCAAAAGAGGAATAAGACTCGACACGGCGCCACGATTGGTTTTGAACAACTACACTTCCTATGGTAATGTGATATATAGCCTAGCATAAATCCTTAATTATGTCATGTGCCCATGGGGGCTTAGTCACATCACTTTAGATGTCCCATAATGCAGCTTTGCCTGTGATTCATGTATCCTTTTCATTTTTCCACTGTACGAACAATGCAAGTGTGCGCTCCGAAATGCAAGACAACTGATCCTGACTTGTCCCTCTTTGTCTCTAATGCAGATAGCGCAGTGTATGGCAAACAGCTGTTATTAGTCATGAGATGATTTATGTTCAGTGTGCATTCTGCAGACAAACAGTGCCCTGGAAAGCCAGTGAAGATATGATTATATGATGACCTTAAGCTATATGCTGTTTTCTGATGTTATTTATGAACTGCGCTGCACTGTTTCTTAGGATTGCGTGGTTTGAGTAGCACAAAGCACATCGGCAGCAAATGACCTCATCATTTGCTGAACCTCTAATTCAACTTCTAAAATGGCCACATATTGTTGTTGTAAATTGCTGCACTATGTGGACAAGGTAATGTATTTCTCACATGGCATTTGTAGTTGAAGTAAAATAAGATAATAATTGCAGTGATTTTTGTGCTGCCTTCCATTTAAATAATTGGCTAATCATAAATCATAACAAAAGAGCAGGAAATTGCCATTAAATTACCTGTCTGGAGCATTTGCAGGAAGATACCATAGGCCTGTAATAATGTCTAAATGAGTTTCCAAAAAATAAACAAATAAATGAAAATATATTTGAATCAAAATGGCACCACCTTATTACTGTATTATACATGTCTTTAACATGTTCTTTGCTGCCTGTCATCTATACTGTTTACCATATATATAGACAGACTGAATGAATGGGTAAGTAAACTCTTTTTACATAAAGATAATTTTGTGTACATCAGACTATCAACAGTTATTTTTTTATATTCAGATGACTAAATGTCTGCCTTCCTGCTCCTCTTAGATGTTTAGCATCAGTGGAGTTGGGACTCGATTTATTGAAACAGTTTTTGTTCTCCATTTGATATTTCAGCACTTTTAACATTTACAAGACTGAGGTCTTATAAGGTCACAATGTGCTGCATTTATGAACTTCCAATAGACACAAAATCTTGCAGAGGCCAGGTTACCTGCTCTGGGAGCCATCAATGTCTAGTTGTGGGTTTATGAACCAGGTGAGCTACCGGTCCAGCCATATGAAATGGATCAGCAGACATCCTGCTGTGCCAATAAAGGCCTGGATACATGTACGCGCAGAGCAGCTCATAATTTTCAATTTTTCCCTCCTCTTTTTCACTGATGGAGAGACCCTCTCTAGCCATCTTTTGTCTATTAAAATTTATCATCCATAGAGCCACTGTAATGGATGGTGAGGGGAGCACATAGGACTCAGTGGCAGCTTATTTCAAAGTGAAAATTGACTCTTTGTACCCACTGATGGATATTTTAAAGAGGGATCTTAAACTGCACTGAGAAGGCTCAGTTCATAGATGGAGCAGAAACCACAGCCTTACAAAATACTTTCCTTTTTTTTTTTTTTTTTTTTTTAACCAAAATTGAATTTATTCTGCTTCCAATGCTGGACTTGAATTTGTGGCTTCACCTCTCAATCAACTAAAACTCATATGAGACTGAGAGCCAAACTTCAAGAAAGATTTCTGAAATACCTCTTGAAGCCAGTCCTATGTGGAAGCGTTTGTATGAATGAATGTTACTGTGGGCAGAGGCTATTTTTTTTTTTTTTTTTAGGAAAGCACTGGGTCGCAGGTGTTCCAGCTGACAGACAAGCCAAATTAATTATATGGTATAGATATAGATATACCCCAGGCTCCTTTAATAAGTTTCTATATAAAATACTGAATTAATTGCATAACACATGGGTAAGTAGAGAACTGATGATCCAAACTTTAAATTTGAAAACTATTGTAATTTACTCTACTGATCAATAGATGGTTATGTACATCTTATTCACAAGAGCCAGTTGGTGTCAAACAGCTGTGTTTCCTTGCAACATTAAGTCAATTTGAAGGAAACTTCAAATTTATTCTGAATCAAATCGAGATTCTTATTTTTGTATTGAATAGATTCAAAACACTCCAAAATCTTTCATTTATTTTTTTTGTAACATAGATATCAAAAGATTACAAGAACCAGAGAAATAAATGTTTGGAGTAAATGTTATCTTTTGTTTACATAGTCTTCATTACATAATCTTAAGCTCCATCAATGGCACCATCCACCTGATTCCAATCAAATAATGATTCTGAAGTTTTGAATTAAAAATAGATTCTGAATTATATCATGACCCCAAGAATCAGAATCAGATCAGCAGTCATGAAAAGATTCACAACATAATAGCACACACAGTGGTACAATTTCCAATGGATGTAAGAATTTACAGTGTGCCACTGTCCATAGGTGTTTAACTACCTATGACCTCAAAAAGAAGGCCAAAATCATAGACCAAAGTTAAATTGTGTAAGCTCTGTTGTATGCCTTCTGACTGAAATATTAATGCCTTCTATGGTCTGCCAAATGCTAATGTTTAAATTCTGATGATAACCTCTGTTAAAAACAAATAAGACCATTTCAGAAGAGATTTCCACTGATTTCCTTTCCGACTGAAAGCATTCCTCCACAAGTAGCCAGCCCCAAATCCATAGTATTAGTTTTATAGATCTGACCACTGGTGTAACAGGGCATCCTGAAAGCTTAGATTGATTGGACATATTGACTTCTCTTCCACTTCCACACTCCAACCTGTTCATCGGCCGCCCGGCTAATACGCCAAACCGCGGGTGTAACTCTTTTTCCTGTGGCTCATCAATTCAACGACCTCTTTATAAAAGGGTAAATTAAACCACGTCCCGGAGCCATTTTAGCTCACCGACAGCAGGTTAATGGCTCATCAAGAGTCTGTTCTCTGTCCTGAAACCAATCCTCCTCATCCTCGAGCCCATACCCATCTTTATATGTCTCCCATTGATGACTTTGGGGTCCTCAAGAGTGTTTAAACACACATTTCGGAGAATAGATTCCACTTTGAAAATTCACCTTTCGCCAGCTGGAATACTCATGTTTTGGTTGCAGGGTTGAATTAACGTGAGGGAAAGCCATGGTGAGTAGACGCCACAAACAAAAGAAGTGTGTTTTCTGACTTCATCTTGGCAGAACTGTCCAGTGGTTTGCAGTCAGAGGTGTGGGATTATCAGAAGCTGCTGCAGCAGTAATGAAGGCTATCTCCCACAAGGCATTCCCGGCCATATGCTCTTGATTGGTTCTAGGTGAAACAGAAAGAGCAAAAAAAAAAAAAAAAAAACAAGATCATGGACTCCTGAAAGAGCCAAGACCACAGCAGCCTTGGGTTTGCACATTTTGCACAAACTGTAAAATTACATTCAGCAAAAAACTTCCAGGTGAATTAGAAAGAGGTTCTTCTTAGAAACATAGCTCTTTGTATTGTTTTGTTTTTTTGTTTTGTTTTTTTGTATTTTTATTTAGTTACAATTAGGTTCTTGTTCACTATACACAAATAGTATTACAAGCATTTATTTGTTTTAATTGTGATAATAATGACTGTATTATTCATATTTTATGACATTAAATTTTGTTTTATTCTTTCTTTAACAGTAAATCATCACAAATAAAATAAAGAAATGCTTGAAAATCTGCTTGTGAGTACGGAATCTATATAGCTAATATATTTGTTTTACTTCTTAAATTGAAAATAATTTAATTTTTTGGCAATATTTCAATTTGAATTTCTAAGTCTGATAGGGGTCTTCAGCTTCTTATTTGATATTTTCCTGGGCAAACACTAAACCTTTTAGGATTTTTTGTGATATTTACACCAAAGTCCATGGCAAATTGGCTCTGGTTTGTCTGTATGAAAAAAAAAGGAACATGCAGTACCATCTTTGCTCAGTTAGGAAGCCATGTTGGATCCTCTTCACATGCAGTAGGAGTAGTCATCTCCCCTGTGCTCACAGCCCCTGGAGTAATTTCCAGAACTACTGTGGTAATCACTGAGAATTTGCATTTGTTAATCCAACCAAGAACCAACCAAAACACGTGATCGGCCAACGCATTCTTAAACCAATTCCTTTACATTACAGAATATATAGTTATTTTTGACTTAGTATTTGAAAGTAGAACAATAGTGCTATGTGATAGGACTGTGAATAAATGAACTCCTTCCAAGATGAATTGCAAATGCAAAAGTGAAACAAATCTCCAAGGAGCTGCTCCACAGCCTTGTCTCTCCTTCCCTGAGGTAGAAAGCCCTAGTTTGAGTGTTCACTTACATCATCAAAGGACCCCTCCGTCTCATGTAATATTAACATGTGCTAAATCAGTGGCAAACAGCAGCAGCAATGTTTACACAGCATTAGCACAGGCTTGCGAAGCCACATAGAGCAGGGACTGCCTTTGTGTTCAAAGATTAGGTAGCTCTGACACCCATGGGAGCCAACAAGATTATTGAAAATACAGGCGCGCTGGTTTACAAGGTGACTAATTCAGTCGTGCCGCATGCGTCCTCTGCAGGAAATGCTCTGCAAATGATTCCATAAACTTAATAGACCCCCAGTTACAAAACGGTTATCCTCCTTTCTGACCTTGAGTGTGTGATGCATCCCATAATAAAGTTCCACATTAACAAAGCAATGGCAAAGAAGTAGATTTGGCTGGAGAATGGTTTTGACACAAGTTTAAATCTAATAATTAAGCTTGGAAAGCATGGTGGGAGAGTGGTTAGCGCTCCCGCCTCTTAACAAGAAGGTTGTGGGTTTGATCCTCACGTTGGCTGACACTTGATGTCTCTGAGTGGAGTCTGCATGTCCTCCCTAAAGACATTGCCTCTGAATGAGTGTGAGAGGGGTAATGGTTGTGTGTCGGTCTATGTATACTGTACATGTAGAGCATAGTCTTTAGTCTAATTTCTCCAAGTAATTAGTCAACCCATTCTTGTCTTAATCTACATGCAGAGCAGAGAGTCAAGTAGTCTGGATTTACCAGTAGCACTAAATGCAACTCGTCTGTATAGTCTTAATACTGTGCAATGTTTATTTATAGTCATATATTTATAGTCATACTGTCAATATCATCAGATTCTTCATATTCCGCCATCACCATGTACATATGTATATAGCCCATTATTATTTATTTTATTTAAAATTTTGTTTATTTTTATAATGTTACATATTTTACTATTTTTAAATTTTTCTTGTAAATAATTTATATGGCACCTTTTTGTTTGTGATGCATGCTCACTTTATTTTCATGCTTTCTGCACTTTATTCTGTATTAAGAGCTGCTTGAACAAGTGATTTTTTCCACTGTGAGATTAATAAAGTTCAATCTAATCTAATCTATGTTTGTATCGCTAAATGGTAATAAAGCTGGCTAATTTATACAGCAATCTTACAAAAAAGTATAAAGTGTAACAATTTTACTTTACAAAATGATACTTAACGATGTTGGTGCATGCGCCTCACGAAGCCCTATAAACATCACTCTTATGACACAATAGACCAAAACAATAAAACACAAACTAGCCAGCAGTGGGGGGACTTAATGTGTGTCTTCATTGGTCTAAAAATGTGTGAGTACTGTTTGTCTCCAAACACTGGACTAATCTTGTTCCGTCTGGTTAGTAGTGAGTGCTGTTGAAGGCCTCTCTTAGCTCTCTCCGTGTACACTTGTATACAGTACATGCAGCAGTTGTCTGATAAGGAATCACATTATACAGGAGTGCCACTCTGACTAGCACCACCCCCAATCGGATTCCAATAGTTGAGTTTTCTCGACCTGCATGGACACATAGTAAATGTATGTCTCGAATTCTCAGACCTGTTTTTGAGTAGTGGGTTTCAGAGATATAGCTGGGGCAGTGAAATAATAAAAATAAATAAAAAGTAGCTCTTTTTGTACATTTCAGAAACTCACTATACTTCATGTCATCATAAATCATTGTGTTCAATGCGATGTAGACCACAAAAAAAGTAAATTTAGCTTAAGAAAAAATGGGGGACATTTATCTGTAAGCAGTTTGACTTTTGACATGGGTTTAAATCTAATAATCAAAACGCTTTTGAGGTGAAGTGGGCTGTCACCGTGAAGTCAAATCTGCTGGAAATTAAGTCCATTAATCACACAGCGCTTCATTTAGTTCTTTTCTATATTCGGTCTGTCTCTCTGTCTGTCTGTGTGTGTGTGTGTGTGTGTCTGTGTGTGTGTGTGTGTGTGTGTGTGTGAGGGAGCGATTAGAGAATGGGGGCTTCACTTGGCAAAAGAGTGAGAGAAAAAGAAAAAAAAATACTCTCTGGTGCAGAAGAAAAACCATCAATTCTCATTATGGAAAATAGATCATCTCTCCTAATTAGAGCCATGGCTTTTTACCACAGTACAAATGCCGTAGAACACAAGCTAGCAATGGCAGGCACCGCCCACCTCTGATTAATTAGCAGAGCAAATAAAAAGCTTAAAGGACTCTGCCCTACATAGCTTATTAAAGGTAATACCACAATATACTGCAGGTCAGACCCCTTGGGAAAATATATGTACCATTTTCAACCATGTTATGATCTAGTGCTTATAAAACATTACTGCCCCTCTGCTAATTACATTTGTCTTGTTATTTAACAACCCTGCAAGCCACTGCAGATCATAATTTGCAGCGGATATATTCAATTACATAACATTTTCAAATAAGAAATATATACAAAAATCAATTATATATCTATTATGAGACTCCTATCTAAGCAAGCAATAATGTTTCTCCTGAGCATAATATAGAACCTGTGCAATCTGTATAAACCAAAAAACACAAAATGACATTTGTACAATAATTATGAAACAATACTGGATATGGAAGATGAGGCTTCTTTCCGGTCAGATCTAGAATGATAGTTTAGAAAAGAGGTGGAATTTGGCACCAACTAAAAGAGCACTAAAGATAATTGGAATCTTCTTTTTAGATGATTAAGGGTGTTGCAGATTTGGAGGGGGGTTACGATTATTACCTCAATGGTTCCGGTGCCATTTTTTTTTTTTTTTTTTTTTCAATGCATGCCTGAAATTAGACACTTGTTGCCAATGGGGACAGCTACCAGAAGTTGAAAATTGGGTTGTGAAGGTGTTTACATCTAGATATAAAAATGACAGTGTTGGCCTCTTGAGTTGTTCAGTGATCACTCTACTGAGATGATTTTCAATTACAGTGTATCCTCTATGTTTCTTCCACCCTGCTATTATGGTGACTTTGGTTGATGGTTATCTATGTTGATTTTTCATACTTGAGCACACCTCACGTACAGTCAGACTTTAAGGTGTACTGTTGGTGGAAACCTGTTATGATGAGTTGATAAATGGGTGGGGAAAGTTGAGGTACATTTTGACTGAATGATAGGATATATGGGCACGGTATAGTACAAGTAACCCTTTAAAAAAGTTTAAAACATTGTTTAGAGATTGTCATTTTAGTTCTGCTACCCCACCATTGAGATGGTGGAGTTTTGGATTATGAACAAATGATGAACAAGGTCATCATAAAGGCTGAGTGCTTATAAATGCAATAATTGTATCTTATATTTCCATACTATTAGGGCTGTACAGTTGATCAAATTTTAATCATGAATACAACTTTGGATCCCAATGATTACTAAAACTATATTATCAAGAAAAAATAATGAATCAAATTGTGTTCTGAATGATGCTCATATTAGCTCCTCCCCTCTGCTTGATGACCAGATGGATGGGCCCTGGTTTGAGGAGGCAAACATGGAGCATGTGCATTCATTTACTCAAAAGCTTATGCAGCGAAAGTAAAGTGAATGTGTGTTTTCTTGTTGTAAAGGACTTCTCTACAGTCCTGCCAGAGCTATACACACACTTGTCTTTCCCCAAAACATTGCCCAAAACCTACAATACAAAAGCCAAGGTTAATTTGAGAAACTATTGCTGTTTTGTGTTTTTCTTTTGTGTTTTGAGTAAATATTTGTTGTAACCGATAAAGAGACTGCAGTGTTTTGGTCCATTGTTTTGGAAAGTGGACCATACTGTAAGAACTACAAGGGGTTAAAAGTAGTATGATACAGCGCACACAGCTCAATGCTTCAACCCAGCCACAAGTGGTCATGAGCCAATTTTTGTGCTGGTCCCAAGCCCTGATAAATGGAGAGAATTGCGGCAGGAAGGGCATCCAGCACACAGTCCTTTGCAGAATCATAATGAGAATCACTGCATGCTGCAAGGCTGTGGGTAAAAAACGCCCCTTTAGGATAAGCTATAGTGAGCGATAGTCGAACCTCGGATTCAGGAGGAACAATGCGGTTTTTGCCCCGGTCGTGGAACAGTGGACCAGCTCTATACCCTCCATAGGGTGCTTGAGGGTTCGTGGGAGTTCGCCCAAGCTGTCCACATGTGCTTTATGGATTTGGAGAAGGCGTTCGACCGTGTCCGGTATCCTGTGGGGGGTACTCTGGGAGTATGGGGTCCGGGGCCCTTTGCTAAGGGCTGTCCGGTCTCTGTATGACCGGAGCAGGAGTTTGGTCCGCATTGCCGGTTGTAAGTCGGACCTGTTCCCGGTGCATGTTGGACTCCGGCAGGGCTGGACAGAATTTCTAGGCGCAGCCAGGGGCTGGAGGGTGTCAGGTTTGGGAACCACAGGATTTCATCTCTGCATTTTGCGGATGATGTTGTCCTGTTGGCTTCATCAGGCCAAGACCTTCAGCATGCACTGGGGCGGTTTGCAGCCGAGTGTGAAGCGGCTGGGATGAGAATCAGCACCTCCAAATCCGAGGCCATGGTTCTCGACCGGAAAAGGGTGGTTTGCCCTCTCCAGGTTGGGGGGGAGTTTCTGCCTCAGGTGGAGGAGTTCAAGTATCTTGGGGTCTTGTTCACGAGTGAGGGAAGGATGGAACGTGAGATTGACAGGCGGATCGGTGCAGCGTCTGCAGTAATGCGGTTGTTGTATCGGTCTGTCGTGGTGAAGAAGGAGCTGAGCCGAAAGGCAAAGCTCTCGATTTACCGGTCGATCTACGTTCCTACTCTCACCTATGGTCATGAGCTTTGGGTCATGACCGAAAGGACAAGATCCCGGATACAAGCGGCCGAAATGAGTTTTCTCCGCAGGGTGGCTGGGCGCTCCCTTAGAGATAAGGTGAGGAGCTCAGTTACACGGGAGGAGCTCAGAGTAGAGCCGCTGCTCCTCCACATCGAGAGGAGTCAGTTGAGGTGGCTCGGGCATCTGTTCCGGATGCCTCCTGGTCGCCTTCCTGGGGAGGTGTTCCGGGCATGTCCCACCGGGAGGAGGCCCCGGGGAAGACCTAGGACACGCTGGAGGGACTATGTCTCACGGCTGGCCTGGGAACGCCTTGGGGTCCCCTCGGTAGAGCTGGAGGAAGTGTCTGTGGAGAGGGAAGTCTGGGCATCTCTGCTTAGACTGCTGCCCCCGCGACCCGGTCCCGGATAAAGCGGAAGAAGATGGATGGATGGATGGATGGATAGGATAAGCTATATTTCCCCTGGAGCAGAATAGGCAATCTGCTCTAGGGGAAATATGGCTTTTTAGCATTACCTCCTTCTAGCCTCTATAGGAAAATCCGGTACATAAAAAACTTCCGAAAATGCACCCATAGTGAGAGATTCTACCACATATTCCTATAGTATAGCACGTTACATATAATCTGTTCTTGCCCTGACACTCCTGCCCCATCTTGCCCATGACATTCTGCCTGCAATAATAGTCTTGTGACCTCTGCCACTTCCAGTTGATCATTCATATATTCCACCTGTCCTATTTAGAAATTCACACCAGCACTTCTCTTACCATATCCGCATGGTTGCTGCCGCCACCGCTTTTCTTTTTAAATGAAATAAATAAAGCAGGAACATAAATCCAGCCCAGCGCCAACAGGACATATAGCTAATTTCATTTCCTTTCGTCTCTGACCCAGTGTAGCCTTATCTCTCCTCAGCACTTTTTTCCCCCAGCTTTGTTTATTTATTTTCTGCTTTCCATTTCCCAGTTTCTTTTTAGACTTTAAAGCCGATAAGTTGGTGGTTTGTTTTGCCGGGGTCACAGGTGAATATCCTGGATAAAGGTAGGAAGGAACCGAGAAAAAGGGAACGACAGAGCTAGGGCCCAAAGCAACCGGCACACTAACTCCCGCATATTCATGAAGACGCCGCTTAACACACAATCTTTGATCTGATTCATAGAGTATGCAAATAGACTTGTGCACGCAGGAGCACACAAGACATTTCTCAGCTTCAAATTGTGTGCTATCATCAGACATCCACCGCACTGGGCGGTTTAATATTAGCACTGAGTGGCAATTCTGTGCTTAAATATGCACTGGTGATTGCGCTTCTCTGCGTGCTAGATAAGTGCTAATTTGTGTTATTTTGGGTTCATTTGATCCATATGCATTCATTGGTCTGATATTATTGCATTATGGGCAGCCACTGGGGACGGCATCACATGTTGTTGTGAGTGAGGCGCCCTTTGAATTGGAAATTACAAAAGCAGCTCATTATATAAGTGCATCTGGGTGTTTCAGGGTGTCAGGCTAACTCCAGGCTGATAACGTGTGCCCATGTTTCAAGATTCCAGCTGAAGATATCCAGCGCATTAATGACTCATACTAATGATTAATCCTCACAACAAGACACTTTTTATTCTTACAAATGATTTCCTCTGATTTGCATGTTTGATTTTTTGTTAACAATATTACTGTGCTGAGAAAAAGTATTGCTGCCCTTGGATTTTTATATATATATATATATATTTCTGCATAATAGTTACCAAATGCGGTTTTTAAATTATTATTTCATTTATTAAGAGGGGGAAGCTATCCAAATCTACCTGGGCCTATATGTGAAAAAGTAATTGGCCTCCTTGTTAAGTCATGAAATTATAGTGATTAATCACAATTTTTGGAAAGCTCAGTAAAGGGAGAGGATTACAAAGCCATTTCTGAGGCTTTAGGACTCCAGCAAACCATGGTGAGAGACATTATCTATAACGAAAAGACTTGGCAACATAGTGAATTTGCCCAGGAACTGCCTAACTACAGGTTCTGACAGCAAAACAGTACCACTTTGACTTTTGATATGGTTTCCTTTTTATGAAATGCTGTGTCAGTTTTACGTCAAATCTAATGCACACACAGCTTCCTGATAGTTCAACCTTTGTCTCATCAGTCCACAGAATATTTTCCCAAAGATCTTGCAGATGATCATTTTTTTTGGCAGTGTGAGACAAGCTTTTGTGTCTTTTTTTTCTTTTTCACTTGAGAATCTGCCATGGGTGACATTTTTGCCCAGGCTCTTTCTTATTAAATCATAGACACTCAGCTAAACTGAGGTGAGTGAGGCCTGCAGTTCATTAGATGTTCTGAGTTCTTTTGGGACTTCCTGGATTAGTCTTAGATGCGCTCAGGCCACTCATGGGAAGAATCACTGCTGTTTCAAGTCTTTTTGTGGATCATAGCTTTCACCATGGTTTGCTGGACTCCTAAATCCTTAGAAATTGTTTTGTAATCCTTTACCAAGCTTTCCAGAAGTGGTGGTTAATCACAGTTAATTCATGATTTAACAAGGGGGCAATTACTTTTTCACATAGGCCTGGGGAAGTGTGGATAGTTTGTTTTCCCTTAATAAATAAATATCTATTTAAAAATGCATTTTTATTTACTCTGGTTATCTTTGCTTAATATTAAAAAGTGTTTACCTATCCGAATCATTTAAGTGTGACTGCTGTAATATGCAAAATTATAGAACAACTAGAAAGAATACTTTTTCTTGGAACTGTGCCGCAACAATTTAGTTTTATAGGACCTGAACTTGAACTGACTATATTCTAGTTAGGGGGTAAATACTCAAATCCCCCTCTCATAATGGTAAAAAATGCAGTTGGAGTTTGAATTTTTAGCCCTGTCTTAAAATTGAACAGAATTGTTTTAAAAATTGCTGGATCCAGAAAATGATACGGCACCAAACCAGAAACTATGATGTTTTAATCTTGGCCCGTTACTGACAGTTAAATCCTTCCATTGCCTTTTAAGTTTCTTTGCAAATAGCTCAGCAAACCAACATAGTGTACAACCAACACAACATCAGCACAGATAAATATGGAGGACCAACCAGAAAAGAAAATGCAGTCAGACCTTCCAGTCCTTTAGTATATATCTTACGATACAACACAGTCCTTGTCTGTCCTCCAAAACGTTTAATGTACCTAGCTATTAATTGACATGGACTTTTGCGCACACAGTCAAGTGAGCTGCATTTACAATTCATACAACTAAACGACCGAATCATATTTCTGTCATCATTTCTTGAAACTGCTGAAGTCAGCAAAGCGCTACGAAAAACCCTCAGATTGTGACTGCAGCTCATAATTAACCGCAGTAACAGATGATTGACGTAGCCACATTAAAAATATTTAATCTTCACACGTCTGTCTTTCAAAATGGAAAATTATGTTTCATTTTGCTCTTTGTGTTCATTCACTAATGAAATACTGTGTCAGCCCCTGCTTTTCTCTATCACCATGGCAACAAACATCCCTTTTGGTAACAAGGCAGAGAAGCATATAATTAAGACGTGGAGGTTGGGACATTTACCCCAAAACAATTCACATAAAAAGAGCCCAAGAGATCAAATCATCATAATAACACACAGATTTCAAGACTGTTTATACTTTCCTTGAAAATCTGATATTTTTATTCTGGCCTGTTTCTCTATTTATATTTATCATGACATATAAGTGGATGTTTTGTCTGATGCTTTTATGAGATAAATTGGGCCTCTGGGAAAGGAATACTTGTCAATGCTTACTCAGTGACAGTGAGATCTTTGGGTTGATGTTGCCAGATCAGTTTCATTTGCTTTTCCAAGCTAAACAAAACTACATGGCTCATAGTCTGACTCAAAATTGTCGCACATCAGGGTTCAGAGGTCCTGTATCTTCATGTAGTGTGGGAGGCATATTTTTCCGCACTGACCCTGTGTGCTATTCTGGGCCAGCAGCTCAGCTATGCTCTGCTATTTGACAGCCAACTTCTGGTCGCTATTTCCCCAGAGGTTAGGCTGAAGCACATATCCTCCCTTATGTGAGATGGCCAGGCTAACATACTCGCAGCCTGTGCAACTGCGGACATCAGCAGGCAACAGAGCGCTAACACTCCCAGAGGTGTCAGACTGCCGAATGTTTCCACTAGCTACCCCAGTGGGCAGAACTAAAAGCACATAATGGTAATCTGAAGCCTGGAGAAATCAACATAGCTATACCCACTGTCAGAAGTATATGAATATTATTTCTATACAGACATATATGAATAATATTTCTATAAATACTAGACCCATTTGACGTCATCACACTCAGTTACAGTTTGGTATATCCATTCTCCCCCGAAACGTAGCAATTATGCAAATTCACTCATGTTCTTTGAAAGTGTTGTAAGTATAGCAGTGAAGAGTCAGTTTGCAAAGGAACGCCTCGTATTATTGGAAGAGGAAAAGCTAATTTGTCTTGCTTAAATGAGAAGAGTGTGGCATATTGATATTTTCCCTACAGACCAATCACAGAGCTCCTTTTTGAAATAGTATCTTACCCATTGGAATCTCTGTGTTGGCATTTGAAAGTAGGACAGATGCAATATTAGAGTGTGAGTGTGAGTTTTTTTTTTTTTTTTTTTTTTTTTTTTTAGAAAGACAGAAACACACTGCCAGACAGTTCATTTCCCATTATTTTAGAATTATTTTTGAATCAGCAATTCTTCTAACACATTAAATAGTTGTTATTTCATTTACTTTCTCTTTGTACTATGTAACTCTTTTAATATGTTTTTAAAGAATGCATAACATCCTATACAGCATAATCTGCCTTGTTTTTGGTGACTACATGTCTTTGTATTTTCTTCCTGTTGCTGTCATTGCCCTGGATGTGTTCATGCATAGAAGACATGCTAAGTGAAAGGGGAGCCAATGGGAATCAGCAATGCCTGTTAAGCCGGTCTTAGTCATGGGGCATTGTCATTAGATTAATGGAGCAGAAGGAGCCATCCGTTCACTGTACAGAGAGGAGCTTTACTTTTGGTGGGGCAAGTGAAAAGTGGAGGGGAGGAGGATGTTGCTCTGCCTCATATACGGGATGATTTGGCACTCTGCACCTCCATGCCTGCCCTGGCCCGACCCTCTACTAACTTTGCTGCTGATTGTGTCGAAGCACTCAAATGTTTAATGTAGACTCCAGTGAGGAGCTAAGTGCTTCAGTTTGCATACAAATTAAAATTCACAACATTTGGCTCTGCTCAGATCTGGCATTACAATTTGCCTGAAAGGATCGGCTCAGAAGACCAAGTGTTAATGTATGTTGTATGCATTGGAATCACACTGTACACTTCCGCAAAGAATTTCTGATGAGAGAGAGCCAATAATAACGAATGAAATGTGAAACTTGCCCTGTGGACGTTCAATTTTGCAGAAATACATAAGTAATAAAAGGTACACTGTACCATAACAGCTATTTTGGCTGTAATAAAAACTTGGAAGCACTTGGAAAGGGCAGCAGCCACCACAGTACTGGCCCAATAGTGCAATGGTAAAAATATAGTGCCTAGACGTGGTCATGACCTGGCAGTCTTAAAGTTTAGCGGTAAATGGTCTACACATTTAACCACTAACCCCTTTTAACCATATTATGTTTTACTCACCACATGGTCTGGAGTTAGTCTATTTGGCTCTATCTCTCAGTGGTGATAATTTCTCCCATGACCCATCACTGACCCCCCTTAGTACTTTTTTAAGTTAAGCTGCTAACAGACTAACATACCCACTAACAAATGCTGACAAAACATGATCTCCTTGGTGCAGGTTAGACATGAAGACCAAGGGATTGAGGAATCCACACAACCAAACAGAAACATGTTCAAAACAGGTACACTATATTTCCAAAAGTATTCGCTCACCCACCCAAATAACTGAATCCAGGTGTTCCAATCACTTCCATGGCCACAGGTGAATAAAATCCAACACCTAGGCATGCAGCTTTGTGGAAAAGTTTGGGGATGGCCACTTCCTGTTCTAACATGACTGCACACCAGCGCACAAAGCACGGCCCATAAAGACATGGATGAGTGAGTTTGGTGTGGAAGAACTTGACTGGGCTGCACAGAGTCCTGACCTCAACCCGACAGAACACCTTTGGGATGAATTAGAGCGAAGGCTGAGAGCCAGGCCTCCTCATCCAACATCAGTGTTTGACCTCACAATTGCACTTCTGGATGAATGGTCAAAAATTCCCATAAACACTCCTAAACCTTGTGGAAAACCTTCCCAGAAGAGTTGAAGCTGTAAAAGGTTGGGCCAGCATCATATTAAACCCTATGGATCAAGAATGGGATGTCACTTAAGTTCATATTTGTGTAAAGGCAGGTAAGCTAATACTTTTGGAAATATAGTGTATGTTTGTACTTGTATCTGGCATTTCAACAATGTAACTAGACCAGGACACTAACCCACTTTAAAGACCAGCTTCAAACAAAGCAAAAATTAACTTTTATAAAAGAAAAAAAGAGTAGTCTTGGTGTATTTACATACTGTAAACTAATAGTAAGGATGGCGATTTGACTCTTAACACTTAAAAAGTCCATACCTACAACATTAGGTAATAAGTACACTCAGTTGCTCATCTTTTGTAGAGCAATTAAGTATCTTGTATTAGAACCACCTTTCTAATTACTGTGCTTTAAAATAAAGTGCTAGCCAAATGCTCTCATAGCACTGCTCCCCAGCTTTGCCTTCAGCATATAAATTTATATGAACACACACTTCTCCATTCGATTTAAAATTCAGTCCTTGCTTTGCAGAATTAATTCTGGCAAAGGCGGCCTGCAATAAAAAGAGAACCTGAGGAGACTTAAGTTGCCCAACAGTAGTGGCATAAGACACAATGTTGCCATGGCAAGTAATCCACATATTCTTTGCTTTATACCATTTTCAGCCAATTACACTGTGCACTTGTTATGTCTGGGTGGCAAAGGTTTTCCTGCACAAGATCCAATGAGTTATTCAGAACAAGTAGCATGGCCCAACAACACTTCCCCAATCGTTGTCCTGTTTGTTTTCAGCTCATCTCCCCGAGTGCTCAGTGTATTTCTGCAGTCACAAGTCCAAAACATACTCGGCTGCTCACCTCCAGCTCAGTAAACATGTTTCTCCCGAGTTCGCTCACTCAGCCAGTGAAATGAGATGATTATCTGCCTCGTTGCTTGGCACTTTCGAGTGATTTAAAGCCAAGCCGCTGGAACACATATACATTTTTAAGTGAGTGCACTGCGAAAAGTGTTCAGCGATGTTAGCAATAACTTTATCTAAGCATTGTCCTGGCTGGGTGACTCTCTGAGGCAGGTATTCCTGGATGCACTGCAAAATAACTATATCTTATAATGTGAAGTTGTTGAGGGATTGACAGACTGGGAGCTTGAACAACAGTAAAAATTAAGTATTTAGTGTGCACTATTTTGCATTGTGCATGGGTACAAAAGAAATTAATATTTTATCATAGTACACTTTTATCATTATTTTTTCTTGACTAAAGTTGTGAGGAAAAAAAAATCATACTTTTAACCAAGTCCTCTTCTTTCCTTTTGGCTTTTCGCATTTCAGGGTCGCCAATGCAAATCATCTGCCTTGTAGCATGCAGTGATTTGCATATTAATTTGGCACAGGTCTTAGGCTGGATGCCTTTCCTGACACAACCTGCAAGGTTGGGACCAGCACAAAGAATAAATACACTGGGGTGTGAAGAGAGCAGTAGTACAGTAATACTAGTTAGAAATATACTTTGAGTTGAGCACAGATAAGTGAGTACTTCCATCTCAATTCAAAACTAATTTCCAAACCAAAAGGGTTTAAATCATTATTTGTTACATTTTAGGTATTTTCAGTTTTTTCTTCATAGCTCATGCCATTTTGTTGAACCATGTGGTTATACTAATGCACCTTTGTATATTGCAGCACCATGCAGCCACACCACTCACAAACCCCTGACTTGTGACCTTTGCCAGGACAAGAGCGGTCTTGCCAGTTTGTAGGATTGTGCCTTTTACACATTGTTGCTCTCAATAAATCTGTCTTTTTAGTCGTAAGGCTCTTTATAGATGAATAGTATGCCATTGTGGCCTTGAGGTACAATTTTGTAGCACTTCCCGAGAAGGTAATAAAGCATAGGATGAGTGCATAGAAACCACCAATCTACAGAAAATATAGGCCTAGGCTGAGTTGAAAACCTCTACTGTTCCAAGTACGCAATCTATGCCCGATCTCATTTCCCTATATTTCCATAACTGGCAAATGTAAATGCGTCCATTTGCCATAAAAAAGACTGTTAGGCAGAATCCGCCTTTGTTCTATTTTCAGATTTGCTGGACTACTGAAGACCTTTTAGAGATTCAACTAGCCCTTTAACATCAAATGCATTTTTGTTCTTGTATTAAAACTTTATGGCGCATATAGGAGATGATTGCCTTCTAAGCTGATTTGAATGGCCTTAAGTGTTGCTGTATCTGTCTGTTTGGCCGGAGCATTGAAGATGTTGCTTTAAAGGGCTTGGCCTCAAAAATGAGAGTTTAACCTTTAAGAGCTGGGATTTGTAGTATTGTCTTTTCAGAGTGCTGCTATATCGACCCACCAGAATCTTGAACCTGGTCATCTTTTGATCTGTAAAAGGAAAAAAAAAAAGAAGACACATTTACTTAGTGCTTCTATAAGCTCTACATATAAACACACGTGAGATTACACTTTCACTGTTATCAACCTGAGGTGTCTAGCAGCACGTAGCGCTTCTTATTTACTACTTCCTGACAGTGCAGTTCGCGGCCGTAAATATAATGAGGATACGTACATAGAAAACCTCAGTTGGTGTCAGACGAGGTGCATTTCGAACGCAAACGCATGCAACGTGATGCTAAAGACAAAAATCCAATTACAGAGCAGGCAACAGCACCCCTGGGACGGCAGCTGTGAATGTGCATGGCCCGATGGTGACTCCAGCAACCTGCCTCCTGTTCCGTCAGTGGAAATAACCCTAACCGCTACAGGCCGGACCCCAGATGCTTGGAAAGATGCATTCAGGCAAAAAAAAAAAAAAAAAAAAAAAGCCACTGCCTAAAAAGCACTTGATGACAGCGGCGTGTTTTAATGACTGCCTTATATGAAAGAGCACTTTTCGAGATGCTAAGTGGAGAGCATGTTTTACGACAAGAGGTGCCCAGACGCCCACTCTCCAAGGAGCATTAGGAGCAGCAGTCTTCCATCCCTACCACTTAATTACACTATTCCTAAATTAATTGGACGTACAATTTATAGTTTATCAATGCTACGTAAGAAAAGCACCTATAACACATTTCGGTTCCAGGGTTCACATTAATTGGTAACCCAGGGCAAAAGTTATGTCTGCTCCTTAATGAAGTAATTACCTAAAGCTATTGCATCAAAGGCATGCACTGATTGCAAATTTGACTTTGTCTGGTCTCCTCCTTCCTCACTGTTTCCTTCATTTATTTCAGCGAATGTCCTCTGCCAAAACGTGTGCCAAGACATTACTATTATCATAACAATAAACACATTAATAGTCTTTTTTTATAAACTGACATCAGCGAAAGGATAGATAGGCAATGTCACCAACACTCCCAACCCCGAAACACGTTTGTCTTCATAAAGTCAGCAAAGTGGAAAATGAAATGTTTACAGAGATATTTTTTTCCCAGTTGCTGTGATGTGACCGGAATTTTCTTGTTGGATGAAGTGACAGGAGAGGAAATTATCTGAAGACTAAACGGCTCTGAAAAAGTTTCTTGGTCTGCGTTTATTACTTTTCTTATGTGCTTTTTCTTTCATCACTGTTTTATCACCTCACTTCTTTAGCGTTGTGAAAAATACCATTAAATATACTGTGTACCGTGCTGTATTGTATATCACCGCTTAAAATTATACTTATAAAACTGTTCGGGGTCAGAGCCGCAGCTTAACACACACTGCATTATACATGAGGAGTTATTTATTAGCGCCACACTAGGAATTATTCCCTGGAATTATTCCTGGTAGACTTGTATCATGTCAAAGACTTTTTAAATTGTGTTCTTATTTCTGCTCACAGCCAGAAACATGATGGCCTTTCACGTCTTCACCTGAGAGAAAATTGCACCAGCTTTAATTTCAAGCATCGGAATCAATGTGACATTTCCATTGGCATATTTAAACTTACAAGATACCTCGGATAGATTGGCTCGAGAAGTCTATCAGACGTCGATTTGAGTGTTAAAGTCCACCAGCTAAGATAGACCAATGCGTGTGGCACTAATCAAATCAGTCGTACAGGCGTGTTTTTGAGCAGATGAAAGCAGCCAGTGTGTGCTTTTTACCCTTCTGACATTACTCACATGTGTATGTCATAAAACAGCTAATTATTGCTTCTTGTAAATCATCACCTATCTTCAATGAACATTTCTCTTACATCTCGTGGACCATTCCCCAATTCAGAGGTTGAGACATTAAGGGATGACAGCCGCTGACCTTTCTCATCGTTTGCATCTATTATCCAACCCAGCTAATCATGCTTTTCTTGTGCGGTTGAAGAAAAAAAGATGGGACCGGCATGTGACGCACACAAATGTCAAGGTCTCACTGTATTTTGTCCAAGATGCTTATTGATTGAGTTGACAGGATACAGGGTCTGTAAAAGGTATACAATATGATAGGCCTTGAAATATAGTAGGTGGCCCTATGATACTTATTTTCTATCCATGTATATGCTGTTAAAATGTAAGCTCTGATGCAGGGCCTCGGTTTCAAACGTAGCATTAGTCCTTGTAACATGTCAGTTCTAGTGGTTATGTTTTCCCTGGGGTTTATTTGCCAAAAGGTAATAGTCAAATGGTAATGACGCTTTACAGTCAGGTATTTTTTTTTTTTTTTTTTTTTTTTTTTACATTGCGAGATGTAAAATACCATCTCCATGTACTATCCAGTCTCAAGGCATATATAAAGGAACACGTGATTTGTTTCAGTGGCTTCTTTATCATTGTGAGATATAAGGGCTTTGTGTCTCAGGAGTATTTACCAGTGAACTTAGAAGATCTGATTTGAGGCCAGATCCCTGCACTGTATCTTTACCATTGCAAGATAGGGTCCACTCTCAAAGTCTTTCCAGTTTGCATACTAAATATGTTTGGATGTATGACAGTATACTAACAAACAGCAAATCTTCTGTAAGACAAGAGGCTCAAGTGAACTTTGCAATTTTGGACTTTTGTTATGCCATTGAATTTGGCTTTAAATTAGGCCCTATATAACATAAATATCTCCAGAGGACTCCTTAACATTACATTTTTTGTTAGCACTTTAATGATATTTACAACTAAAAACATAGCAGTGCCACTTTTGGCAGAGGAGCTGTTGTGATACTGCAGCAGCTGTATTTTATGTGATGCTGCACAGTTTAATGTCTTGAAAATGGGCCTGATTTTGGCCGTGTCTTTTGGGCTTCACTGGCCATTGAACTGTAAGTTGGGGAGAGTGTAGCAATCGGCGCGTGAGCCCAGCCACTTTGTCATGGCTGCCACGCAGTGCAAATTGATGCCAGCATTTGACAGAAAGTATCGAGCACTCAGATCTTGCTCTGCTTTCAGACATGCGGCGCTGTGCTGACAGAATACATCATGGCTGGCACAGCAATTGCCTGCTAGTTTGGGCTAAAACTGAGCAATGCATCTGTTTCACACCTGCTTTGGACACCGACTGATGTTATGGCACCAAAACGGACACCATTCTTTACAGCACTGTGGGTTAAACATTTCAATCCCCCAGAAACAGTTTTTAAATAGCTCCTGTTGCAAGGGGACTGGGGAATGTACAGATAGATTAAAAGAAACAACCCAGAGGTCCATTTTCATAATTATGTTTTGGTGCCAAGCCCAACTGCTTGGCTAGCACTCTTCAACAGGGAGGGAGGGAGAGAGGAGGCACACAGAAATCAATATCGGCTGAGCTGCCTTTTTTAGGGGAAAGAGGAATGGAGAGGAACTGTGGGAGCGGCAGTCTGGCCCCTGTAGCTATGAGAGCAGCTCCAGCAGAAGGTAAAAAATGTTGTAAGATGAATAAAGTCCTGTACTGCCTACCTGGGAGACACAGGTTTTGGAGTGTATAGGTGGTAGCAACCGACCCAGCAAGCAGCGCAGTGCTCCCAGCCAAACGAGAAGAGATCAGTCTGGCTTTGGTCCTGAAGACTGGACTGCAACTAGACAGCAAGACGGCAGGGCGCATAGGAAGTGTGCTGTTGCCCTCTGCTCGGGGGAATTGAACTAGTCATTTGTTCACTGCTCCCTGCTTCCTTTAATGTCCTGGCATTTACAGCCCTGTGAACAAGTTAATCCAATATATTGTGCACACATACAGTATATATTTATTTATATCCATGTCCCACGTCAGTTCTGTCCAGCTAGCTTTATGATTTGTTTATATTGCTTTCAATTACCTCTCTGTGTCCCTTGTTGAGCTCAATAAAATTTTATACTGTGGATATTATTCTCTTGCTGCCCATCCCGTCTTCCTTTGCCTTCTTCATTTAGGCATTCAGAATCCTCAGTAAATAAATCACTCTTTGAAGCCTGTGTGTATGTGGCCGCTGCAGGAGTGACTGGCTGACACTATAAAGGGGTGAACAAGCCCAGAACAGACCGCTGCAAACAGATTGCGAGCATCGTCTTGTCTGTTACATCAGATGCCTTTTTCCGGTGGCGCGCATGTTTGTGCGTCTTTGGCCACGTGCGCGCGCCGGTGCACGTCTCTGCCTTGTCATCCACCCACGGCTTCGTCTCATGTTGAGGAGTGAGCGCACTCTCCCTCCTAGCGGCACTGGTTCACCTCGCCGGCAGCCTGCAGCAAATTATCATATTTATGGGGAAGGCTAGTCATGGCATTAGCAGGAATACCCAAACCTCAGCTGCACCGGCTCGGCACAAACGACCACTGTAAATCACACCGTCAGCCTCTCACACAGCCTCCGTTATGGTTGTCAAGGAGACGCCGGCACGACTGTAAAGGCTATTCTGTACAATTCTTACACGGCTCTTATTCACATCATACAGAGGAGCATATTAAACATCTCTGCAGTTTGGTTTGGTAAATTGCTGCAAAGGAAGAATTTTATCTCTTTTTTAGTGTGAATTTTATTATTTTTTATATTATTTTATAAATAAAAACAATACTGACACTGTTTTTAATGGGATGGAATGTTTTACAAATGACTAGTTCTGCAAAACAGATACTCAAGGACTTTATTCTGTTTCGTGGTTCATTTTACTGTTAAAAAGATATTGTCTGTGGAGCTTGTGAGATTCTTTTTAATTTTCAATTAAAGCTAATTCTTTCACAAGATTAAGACAGGATATCAGTGTATCTGGTGCATACAATTTCAGATTGGTGTTCCTAGTAGCAATTGGCTAATTTGTGAAAAAAATGTGTTTCAAGCCAGTGGTTCTCAAACTGATCACCACCGCAGCATGTCTAGTAGTATTTGGAGAGTCTCTGGGATTTTTTAAGACCAAAACTGTTAAAGATAAAATTACAAAATATCCAATTTGGAATTTGCAAGTTTACTGCTAGGGTACCTACGTCTGACTTGAGTGGAAAGAAAAATCAATTCAAAGCAATACTAAATAGCATTAATTTCTCCCTATTACACAGTATCAATGGGCAGGCTGTTTCCATATCTTCTGTTATCTTAGCACCAATTAGACCATCTTTCAGTTCAACTTCATTTCTGATTTCACTCAGTCCTCAAACATCCTTGTATTTTATTCAAGCAGAGGTTATGGTTTTATTGATATGTTGTCAAAATAACTTCAAATGTCAGATTAAAGAGAATATCTGAATGTTTGTTTATCTTTGAAAGCTCTTTGGTCTACACGTTCTGGATGCCGTACACACAGCCGTGATAGCGCAACCAAAGAGTAAATCAAACATGGATTCAAAGCCTTCCTCACACACTTCTAAATGAACGTCATCAAGAGACAACAGAGTATGGCTCCTCTTTGCAAACATTATCACCCAACGCTGCTAGAATTGAACAATTAGAATGCTAATATGGCCCCATTCTTTGTACTTTATGTTGCTCTTGTGTCAACACTGACTTTATCCATTGCCATGTTTTTTCATATGGAAAGCAAAGTGTAGGAGCTGGCCAGCGCAACTGTTTCTTTTGGTTGGTTGTGACAGAGAAGTAGAACTGTTGAAGGTTCATCGACTGAAGAGAATGGGGTCAATAAACTTTGATGCAGCTATCCAGGGGCACGGACCATGTGCATGTTAACACATGAGCATTGTGGGTACACACCTAAATGAAGTAGATGAACATTAACTAAACCTCTTGGGTGCAAACAGATGTGCAGAGACGTGTGCTTATTTTTTTTAAATCTTGGAATGTCTTATTTCTGTTCTTTACGGTTCTATACTTATGTCTGTAGTTACACAGTTTACATGGAATTACATCTTCCTTACATCTAACCATCTTCAATAATATATTACTAGACCTTTGCATGTTCATGATGCAGCTCTCATTTTGAAAGACTTGGGGTGTTGGGTACTTCTGGAAGCAACTATAGTTAATGAGTAGTTAATAACATTTAATGAGCCTTAGCCTTGTTTGAATGTAAATGTGTTGCCACAATTTCAAAAAGCTGATTTAGATGTAGAAAATTCTCCCACACCAGCCTGAAAACACATTATTCCATTTTCATTATTGTAGAAGTAGAATAAATATAGTAAGAATGCAATGCTCAGATTTGGACTTCAACCAGTGATATTGTAGTTCAAGGGTAAATGCTCCATTCAGCCACCAACACATATGTCTCAGTGGGAAAATTCTACTAAAATGAGTTTGTTCATTTACTGACCCCTTGTGGCTGGAGTTAGTATCTTTGGCTCTATGTCACAATGGCATAAAATCCTTTAAAAACATGTTTAAGAGCCACACCAAAAAATAACATTGGACTAAGTAATAAGTGGACTTTTCCTGCATGCTTAAAATCCAACCATTACATGTTGAGTTAGATCAAAAATAGTCTAACTAACAAACAGGCCAACCACAAGCGGCAAATCCATAAACCACAGAAGAGAAAAAATCCAAAGTGTTCAGGAAGTAATTGTCAATTAGTTATTCTGAAGGTGCGCTTTGGTGCTCGGGAGCAAAAAACTTGCAAAAAGGAAAAAGAAAAAGACAAGGCACTCTTCATTTATCTGAAGTTTAAAAAACCTTTATTTCATGAGGCTATATGTTTATAAAATTTTTAAAAGCATAGCGTGCTGGCTTTTACTTAGACTGATCATAACCCCCTTTGTGGAGAGTAAGAGTATCACAAGATTAAATGTCAAAATATGTGTTTCCTTAAGATAACAAAAAAATATTTCTTCTTGTTCAGCAATAATAAAAGTTGACCCTATAAAAGTATGCAATTCCTGAAAAGTGTGTGTTGAGGCTCGTACAGCAGGTTGTAATTGGAAATGCCGTGTCCACACTGGCATGTGTGTTAAAGTAAATGTAAGTATGGAGCGGAGAGGTCTTTAGGAACGCAGTGTGTGGACGAGCTGGGGATCCCACTCAGCCATATATTAGTGGAGCTGTCACTTAGTAAACACTGTCTTAAACTCATTTCCATTTGGAGTTAGGAAGTGTAGAGGGAACTCCTAAGTGCATTAGAGTCACTCGCAATTTAGGTCCACTTCATCTGTGAGGCAGGGCCTGGATCGGGAGGCAGCAGAAAGGTGGCAGCGTGGGTAATTAAACAGCAATCAGTAATCAGGAGGACTCACATAGCTGTTGCTTCATTTCAGACAAAGTGCTAGGCTAAGTGCAGCAAAACAGCGGGTGTTTTGGGCTTTTGCATATGGTTTCTATTGATTTGTGACTGATTGACTTGTATACACATTCTAAATTGGTCTTTCATCTATCACTGTGTTACCATATATATATATATATATATTATATATATATATATATTATAATTGCTATCAGCAATATGTATCTGAATCATAATGATTTTTTTATTAAGCATTGTAACCATGAACATACCTTAAGGACTTCTTCCTTTCATGTCCCACTTTTCCATTACAATTCCTCTACACACTGCTGCACCTCTAACATGCCTTTGATGTTGCATGATCTCGCCTGGTGGCCATTCTTCCTCAGGCATTCACTCTGTAATAGGGATTGATTTCCTGAGGCGTGGCTTATAGGCACTGGGGCAGGTCGACCCTTGCGTTCCCCGTTCCCTGCGGAGCTGAACCTCACGTAGTGTGAGTGTGACATCTGGCCTGCTGGTCGTCATGCTCCTAACCTGTTCTGTCACCTCTGCTCCATATGGCGCACATATAGGCGTGTCCGATGGGAGCTGACAGCTTCTGGCTAACACAAATAGGCGTAGTCCTGTGAGAGCACGTCTGTAATTGTTTCACAGTCTGCATTCTGGATTCCCCTGTTACATGTTCTGCTCCATCTATGTCGACAGACTGCTTTATTTACTGTGCGCACATGTGTGGAGTGTTTCCTCCTGTGCTACCACCGAACAGCACAATAAAATTACCAAGAGAAAAAATCATTAGGATGTCATTAATTACAAGGAACTGTGCAACCTCATGGCTTGTACATGTTTTATAGGATTTTGTCTAATTAGTTTTAGATTTTAGTAACACTAAAACTATAAAAAAATAAATAAAATTAAAATTGCAGTGAACATTGTGGACACTACATGCCCTGGATTTCATTCCTCAAACTTTTATTTTGGCAATTGGCTCTACTGTATATAATCAGATTACTGCCCCAAAGCTCCCTATATTTGGCACAAAATTCTGTATACAGAAAATGAAATGATTGCAACAAAATTTTGGTCAGTGAGGAATTACAGTTTGTTTAAGATAAAAAACAAACACAGAAACAAAAGCTGCAGTGATTTCATCAGCTCTGTAGTTGTTGTGTGTCATATACCTGATTCCCAGCAGCACTCTGTTTCACGTGAACATCCTGATGACAGACCTTAACAGAACAAAGGTAAAATGTCAGTTGCTCTGATTCGTTTCTGGTGCTGCCATTGCGTCTCTTCTTTCTCTTTCATGCAGTCACTTCGGTAGAGCTGTTGTGACCAGCGCCTTGGCCAGCATCACTCTTTTTGTCCCTCATTATAGTGACTAACTGGCCAAAGCTGTTTGCGCACTATAGCTGCTGGACACGGCTGTTGAATGGAGAGGCTGAAGTGGGCACTAAGCATCCAGAATGAATGGAGCTGGCCTTCACAGTGGCACAAAGTCATCTGTGATTTTATAAAGATGAAATTCAGTCTTCTATTCTAAGATTAAATGATTATGCGCATTGTATGGAGTCTGGACTAAACAGTGAGGAGGAGAAGCTGCTGAGAAGTTATTATAATTTATTACCACCATCAGTGATCCTCAGTAACAATCTCAGCTCTAAGCAGAAAAAAATGACACAATTAGATGTATTTTCAGTTACTTCATTTGGCGATTTAGATAGCATACAGTTTATGAGAATGCCCATCTCTCCAACTGCAGTGGAAACGTTCATCAAATTAGAATTGAAGTGATTATCCAGGGCAGAGCTAAAGGACAAAATCGATAGTTCTTTGTTCAAGGCTAAAATGAAGAATGGCCGCTCAGCAGGGACCTCTCTATCTCTCTCTCTCTCTCACTCTCTCTCTCTCTCTCTGCCTTGTGCACATCGCAGCGCATAAACCCACACCTCTTTGAATTGTGTATTCTGTTCCAGCATCCTTGACCGTATCAGCATTAGGCTTGCATGGAGTAGTCTCAAACCTTCTGTCTTGGTTTTTTCCCTCCCTGTTTAGAAACAAAAAAAGGATCCTCAAAGGAGAAGCTCTTCCTTAGATAATTGCAATTAGTAGTTTTGGCCGGGCGTTGCAAGCTTGGTCCTGGCCCAGCTCTGTGTGTTCGAGAAGGGGAGTGGGCCTGCTGGGCATGTATCCAGCTCTACAGCCCTCTGCCCCTTGGCCTCACATGTGCCTACTGCAGCAGAGCTGGTGAGAGCCAACTGTCGGAATAGAAATCATCCCTTCTCGTCAGATACTGCTATTACGCTCTAATTGGGGAAAAGGTCAAATTGAAAAGTGCTCACACCTTGTCCTGTTACTTTTTGCCTTTTACCTTAAGACCCCATAAACACCATAAAAGCTCTATCATCAAATATGGCTGCATTTGTTCCATCCTGTGAAGTTCCCAGCTCTGGAAGCTTTGTTTACAACACAGAGGTTATAACTCAGTAATACACAGTAAATGTTCTGTCTGTCAGACTTTCCCTCCGAAAAAATCCCATTTCATGAAAGGGACTTTTATTGAAATTTATGTAGTTATGATTTTAAATGGCCTCCGTTCTTCACTTGGGGTATTTTCCAAAAACCACACTGCAGTCATACTGAAATTTACTTTGTAAAGACAAGAAGAAAATAGCATGCAGCCACTCACGTTTACGTGCAACACCAGCTCTCAATCACAGTCTGTGTCTCTCATACGCTCAGCCTTTAAACACTGGCACACAGCTTCACATAAAGGACTGCAATCCATCAATGTGCTCATTGCTGTCATGAGCAAAGAGACAAAGCTCTAAGCAAGAGTCCTCCAACACAAATTTGATTTAGCTCAATTTGCTTCAAACAGTGACATGTGAGCACTAGAAGTGCTAATACAGACTGGCACCTCTCTCTGCCAACAGGCATGTGTCTGCTTAGTTCACTTTCAGAGCCTGTGCTCCTGCTGCACACTTATTATATGAAGAGTGAAGTTATACTAATAAACACTGAAACTATATTACTGAGCATGACATGATGAAATCGTGTGAAAATGAGTTATATCTAGCATCTTTTCACATTTAATAAAGTACATTTTCATAAATATTTCAAAAGTATGTAGTGAAATGTATTACAGAATAACCTTCAAACTGTAGCTCCAAAAAAGTGCTTACAAGTATTGTTTAGAGGTGAGTGTAAATCCAATGAGGGTTTGTGTACAAAAGAATCTATCTGGAATCTTAATTATACGATAAACCACCTCTGCACCAGCAGGCCTTGTGCCAATTTATGTACGCTAGTCATGCGTGATAGGCATGCTGGAAATATCAGTGTAATGAGTCTGGCATTGTGTATACATACTGAGTAAAGCCAGCAGTTTGAAACTAAATGAATCCAATTACCTACACTGTGCTTTGCACCAACCTGTGCATTGTCACTCTACTATGGAATGAAAATGCTCATACATGCGTGCAAGCCATCTGTACTCATGGCACCACAGTAACTTACTGCTCTCCCGTTTTGAAAAAAAAAAGGCATCTGATCATCAATCATCTAATGATCCAGTTGAAAAAGTTCCAGTGAATAGGTACGACAGGTTAAATAGCAGTAAATTACAATTTATGACATGTACCATGATGTATGTATTATCTGCACATAGTTCATTTGTTCACATGCACATTTTTCAGGTTAGGACAGTCAGTGTGTAGCTTCTGGCCTTTATTGCTGTCTGGTCTATATTTAGTAAAAGCATCAAATATATAAAAATATTACAAATCTAATGACAAATTTTGTGTGTTGTGTTTCATTTAGGTGGCTAACTTGGCTTGCTCTATCTCCAACAATGAAGAAGGTGTGAAGCTGGTCCGTATGGCTGCCACCCAGATCGACAGCCTATGTCCACAGGTGAGCACTTAAAACCACCTCTTTTTTAAAGCCCTGTTTACTCAAGTACAGTTTTTTTTTTTTTTTTTCCAACTAATCCAAATCTCTCAGCAGACTCTTTAAAAAAGTTGAATAGCTTGAAAAAAAAAAGGAATTGTGTCTGGCAGAAAAGTAGGTGTGAGCTCTGAATAATGTGTAGGAGGATGTGTTGTAGTGCTGTTTCCCAGGATGCAGGTGATGGAGGAGGTTTGAATCGATCCGTTGTTTCCGAGGTTAAGGGTAGGCCTCACTCGCAATATACTCAGCAGGGGGATAGATTAACGCATAGTAAAAGAATAATATGATTTATACAAAAAAGATGTTCTGCTGTACACCCCTGCTCAGCATCACTTGTTTGAATAGTTGGACTGGACGGATATCCGAATTATTCTCACCAGTTTTGTTATGTTCCAGGAAGTGCTACATCTGTTACTTAACTCAAGCTAAGTATTAAGAGCAGGATGAGACAATGAACAGGCAACTCGTGTCGAAAGTACACATGCCTTCTGTCATAGTGAAATGAATAACACTGGCTGTATAGTACAAGTGAGCGGAGATCTCAGCAGGATGCACACAGAATCAATTGGCCACTTGTAACAGAGCTGTCTTATTGTCATTGTTTCAGACTGTCTTGTGAAGTGGTGCTCTTTTTTTCGGTTTTAAGCCAAACATTTTTTTTTTTTCATCCTCAGTTCAAAACCTCAACAAGAACATTGTACTGTCAGCTGTAAAGCAATGGTTTTTAATATTGGCATTAACACTTACAATGAATGATGCTAAGTGCTTTTTAATTACATCAGAAAGCAAGGCCTTTTTTTGATTAACATTTGAATCAACAGAGAACTATGCTGTAAAAACAAGAAGACCTCCACCAAGGCATGTGCTTCATCTCACCATAGATGTTCAAGAGTGGCCAAATGTGGACTCAAACTGACAAGTTCTAGTTCAGGGGTAAATGCTTTGTCCATTGTGCCACTAAGCCCCTGTATCTTGCAAAGCAAAGATTACAGTTAAACTAGTTCTTTGACTCTTCCTCTCTACTGACCCCTTTTTACTGGAGTCTGTATTTTTTGGCCCTATCTCCCAATAATATCTTTGAAAAATTCATAGATCCACGTTAATGTATCACTCCAACCATTACCTTTAAGCTATTTTGCTAACAGACCAACCAAACAAACCAATAAAACATAATCGTCTTGACAGAATATGATGGGTACAAATACATAGTAATCATGTTTTGCAGTTATTGCCAGGTTTGGGGTCAAGATAAAAGGTGTGAGATTAAAAAAAAAAGAAAAAAAAAACATGCTTGGATTTGCTAGTTTCATCCCATCTCATAGGAAAAAAAATCTCACCATGTATTGGGGAAAAAAGCTTAATAATGCCCTCACTAACAGACTATTCATTTGTGCACCCTGCTAAGGTGATCAACGCTGCGCTCACTCTGGCTGCTCGCCCACAAAGCAAGGTGGCCCAGGACAACATGGACGTGTTCAAAGACCAGTGGGAGAAGCAGGTGCGCATTCTGACCGAGGCCGTGGACGACATCACCTCTGTGGATGACTTCCTTTCTGTGTCAGGTACAGGCACCACATGACTGTAACACACTCGGATAGATTAGAGGCTTCATGTACAACCCCATTTCAATCCAGTGTATCCTTTGCGCCGGTCCCAAGCCTGGATAAATGGCCAGTGTTATTTCAGGAAGGGCATTCCAATAGTATGCACAGTCTATCAATATGCACTGCATGCTTGGAGGCAGATGATTTGCTGTTCTGACCATAATCGGGAAAAAGAAAATGCAGTATACAACCCTAATTTTTAAATAAGTTGCAGCACAATTTAAATGAAAAGAGAATGCAATTGTTTACAAATCTCATACAAACCATTTTTTTAGATAGTTCTGGAAAAAAATGACCTAATTAGTTCTTTCTTTTTTTTTCATAAAATGGTAAAATGTCACAATTTCTGGTATGTTGTTCTGGTATCTGGTATGTTGTTTATGATCTTTTGGGGAGAAAAACATTTAGGGATCATTGCGTGCTATTTTTCTTTACATTATACAGTGTATTAACTTTCTGGAGAGTGGAGTTCTAAATAACTGCCAATTTGACACATGCAATTTAAATTTAAACTGTAAATAATTACAAGTAAAAGTATTCACAGATGAGATTTGAATATGAATGTCATCAATATAGTATGTATAGAATGTGCATGGTATAAAAATAATCCTCCTTTGATCCCAGCGTCATTGAAAGCATCAGAAATTCTTGGTTTGCTTCAACTTTACTCACTGCCCCACTTTTACCACCTCCCTAGAGAATCACATTCTGGAGGATGTCAACAAATGTGTGATCGCTCTTCAAGAGGGGGACGTAGACACTCTGGACCGAACCGCCGGTGCTATCCGGGGCCGGGCCGCTCGGGTGGTCCACATTATTAATGCTGAGATGGAGAACTACGAACCTGGGGTCTACACCGAGAGGGTCCTGGAGTCCATCAAGCTCCTGTCTGAAACTGGTCAGTGCACTTACACAAGTCCTGGTTGTAAGACAAATATGTGCTTTTGTTTTTCTAATATCCATCACTAGGGCTATACAATAAGTATATTGCAAGTATAGAAATAGTGTTATTGCCATATCAGTAAATGCAATATCCATCGCAAGAAACTGAATCTATTCCAATAACGTTATAATCTCCCAACTGATTTAATGTTCACTGTTAAAAGCATCTGGAGTTTAAATTAAAGGATTTTTGGCCAAATTAAAAACCCTCGAAGAATTAGTTAAAGGTTGGTAGGCACAATTTTTTTTTTTACAAAAACATTGCTATAATATTAATGGAGGTATTAACGTTGTCATTAATGCTTAATGCTTGAATAAAAAGCTCTGGTAATTGTTACAAAAAATATAAACGAGTGATAATTCAGTGTCCATCCATTAAAATGTAGTTAATTACATATTTATTAATGTTTAATAGTAGAACACTATTTTAAATTGTTACCAAAATGATTAAATTAGAATAATTTTTATATGTTTAATAATGCCTTAAACATATTGAGGGTATCCATATATCACTTCTCTCTATTGTTATTGCTATATCTCTATTGTTATTGCAGTATTCAACATTATCGCATTTTTTTATTCAGTGCAGCCCTATCCGTCACCCTTGAGGCATCCCTCTTCACCATTCTGTCACACACAGCAGCGACTTAGCTCTCTGTCTGGTCACTGACTTACACACACACCTTAATTGCCTGGATGCCCAGTGTCCCACAGTTTCAATCAGTGTCTTGGCTCACACACAGACCTAGACGCCACCTGTTCAGTCTTTTGCCACTACTTCAGTATTTCTTTTTTTACTGTGTCTGCTACCAGCATGTGCGGGGTAATTTTATTTAAAATTATGACTTGGAATGGTATGTGCAGGGCTTTTTATAAATATTTCTGTTCAGTGTGACATCTGAATGGTTTCTTAAGTTTTATGCAAGATTATGGGCTCCTACTTTCCATACATTTTTTTTCGTGCTGCAGGGATGGCAGCACTATATACTATTATATGTGCCCAAGTAAAATACACTGGCATGGGAGCAGTATATTATATGAATGGTTTGATTGGTTGACAGTGACAAACAGGTGATAGGGTAAGAACGGGAAAAGAAATCAGTCTTCCTGGTTGAATTTACGGTACATCTTTATTTATTTTTAAAGAGAATGTAGTTTCTGAGTACATTTTCTAAATCATCCTTTTACTTTTTAAATTAAATGACTTCTAAATTTTGACTCTAGTAGTAATAGCAATAGTAGTGGTAATAGTTGTTGTAGTCAGTAGTAATAAGTAAGTAGTTCTAATATTTGTAGCGGCAGCAGTAGTAGTTGGAGTAACAGTAGTAGAGGTTGTAATAGTAAATATAAATGTAGTCCAAGTACTAGTAATAGTTGTAGTAAGTAGCAGTAGTAAGTAATAGTAAGTAGTAATTGTTGTGCAATTGCTAAAAAATACTTTCTAGTATATATTACACCCAATACTGTTCCACTTTTACTTAAGTAATGTTGTGTTGACTACTATTACATAAGTAACACTATTTTGAAAGTTAGTACAGAACTGTAGTAACTATTTCTACACACAATGATTTTACACACAATTATTTAACAGTTGGCCTCATAGCCCTTTCTCTAAGTTCATCAGTGGAGAAAAGAATAGGATTTCAGAGTTATCGCCTTTTTTTTTTTTTTTTTTTTTTTTTTTTTTTCAATAATGACTCCAATAATGCTCATATCTGTCACTGCAGCCATTGTTCTTAATTAAAGCAGGTAGGCAGTAGACGTGTCATTACCAGCTCTTGTGTTGAAACTTTATGAGGATGCTGTCAGAATGCAAAGTGCTTTTTCATACTAATGCGCCACTGTTGATAGGTTTTATGTTAATAAGTTTAGACTGATCCTAAACACAAAGACACTCTCTCCACATGTCTCTATTTTTCCGGAAAACATTTTTGCTTTGTACACCGGCAGCTCAAAATCCCTTCAAAATACGCCTGTAACATTTTGAAAGGTAGACAAACACTGCCCAGGATGAAAGAAATTAAGTAATTTTACAATTACCTGTCCAACACAAGAACCGAACCACGCAGAATGCCTCTGTCTCTCCCACTCTTGTCTCGCCCACCAACGCCACCCCCTCCTCTTCTCCACAGCTCCCATTAGAGCCCATTTAGCGAGGCGGTATATCTATTGTTTCTCTGGGTACTTTCATCTGCAGGGATAATTGAGAGACACACAATCAGCTCCCCCTCCTGCTCGCTGATAACTCGCAAACAGCATTAGGTGAATCACATGTCTACTTCCCAGCCATCTGTCTGCCCTACCATAATGGAGTGCCTACAGTAGCACCAATATGGAATCTTAAACACATACTATCACATTATGGCATAATTTAGCTGAACTAATTGGGCTAATTAATTGATAAAGTACAGTCGCAATTTTTTTGTGCACACTTTAGGGTCAGTCTCCCATGGTCGTAACCTTGCCGCACGCTAAGACTACATAATTGTGCTGCTGTTCTATTAATCCTCCATGGGGCAAGGCTTGTTCTAGAGTCAGCAAGACCCAGAAACATTATGTCAGCATTACCGAGAACAACAAATGGATAACTGTTGATGTTGCAGCAACGCATTGATCGGGCCTCTTATTTTTCTATGTGCTTTAATGAGTTATCTTTGAGCTAACATCATTACAGCTCAAAATGAGAAGCAACAATCTGCACTTTTGCTTTTATTTTGGAAGATTACACATTTAAACCTGCAGCTTTTCTTTGAAAGGTGTTGCACAAGGTACTTGTTTTACATGATAATGGTAGATTTAGCAGGTCCAAAGTTTCACTGTAATCTTAACTCTAGGGAGGTGTTATAATGTGCTCTACACAAAGCAGTTTTTCATTTTTTTTATTAGGGAGTGTTTAAGCTGGTTTAGTAGCTTTGAGTTTGTGTGATTTAAATTTACCTGTAAAAAAGTAACATGTTTTTGTTAAGAGGAGCAACTTTGTGCTGTCTCTTGGCGTGTACAACTTGGCACCTTATAAGACTTTGAAACATGCTGTCTTTTTTGGAGGGCATTCACCAAGATCTTAAAAAAAATTATCCTGTAGAGAGATACAGTGGTGTATTACAATACAATAATAGTAATACAATTTTACAATAGAATTTTGAGAAGGAGACAATCTTTTTAAGTACATTTTCTAAATCATAAAATACTGGGCAAAAGTCCTGGACAGGTTCTTAAGGAAGGCTGTGAACAAAGAAAGATGTATTTGTACTGTACTGAAATACACAAATATACACTGGTCTTGCAGTGGTAAAGGGTTAGTGCCCAGACCAGGACTGAAAACTCGAACATCTCCTAGTTTAGGGGTGTGTGAAGTTAGTATCTTCGAACTGTATTTCAAAATGGCACAGAAACCCTTAAAAAACTCCTGAATCTAAACAATGATCTAGATCCACACCAACCATTTTGTCCTTGGCCCATTACTACTTTCCTTAAAATAAGTTAACAGCATTTTTCACATCTCATTAAAACTTTTGCACAGTACTCAGGTAGAATTTGTATGTAGATTTTTTATTCTAGTACTAGCAATAGTTATAGTTGTTGTAGTAAGACTTTTTTTGTTGTAGTATTAGTTATTATAGCTATAGTAGTTGTCACAGCAGCAGTAATAGAATTAAATAGTAGCGGTAATAGTAGAAGTAAAAGTAGAAAATGCTGTTTTTCATTTCTTTTTAACGGCAAGTGTTAGAACTGGTTTAAGGACTAAAGTCTGTGTGATTCTCCATTAACCTGTAAAAAGTAAAATGTTTTTGCTAAGAAGAGCAACTTTGTGCTTACTCTTGGATACTGCACAAAGTTCACACTTCTGAACTTGTGTGGAGTGCCAGATTGTCCAAAGCAAAAGAAAGATGGAAAGTAGGATGCAGAAGCCAAAAGAAAAATTACATGTGTGGGTTGGCTTCTAGTTTCAGTACTAAATATATTCAAGCAGATATTTCACAGTTCTGGAGAGCACAGGGCCTACAAGTTGAGTGGACAAAATCCTATACGCAGAGCTAAGCCAATGACAAATAGTGATTTCAAAGTAAAATATGAGACAACTTACTATACTGCACCCATATAGCTAAGGCAGATAGCTATAACAGGCCTGACAGCATCATAACTTAGATTTTATTAGCACCATATTGGCAATAAAATGACAGCCGATACAAAAATGAACTGCAGCAGACGGGACAAGCGACCACTGCTTTTGTCTGCAGGTACAACTATCAAAGAAGTACTACAAATCAGCACTTAAGTAAAAGTAGTACTTGCAAAATATTATTACTCAAGTGGATGTAAAAGTACTGAAAATACTTACTTACATAGTACTGTACTTACACTTAGCTGCTGCTACTACTACAACTATTGCTACTATAGCTGTAATAGTAGTAGTAATAAATCTAGTGGTAACGGTAGTAGTAATTGTCATAGTACTAACAGCAGTGAGTGGAAGTAATATTTGTAGTAGTAGTAGCAGCAGCGGTACTACTACGACCTACTACTACTACTACCACTAGCTTTATTACTGCTACTATAAGAGATATTACTGTTAGGACTGCTACCTCTATTACTATTACCCATTTTGCCACTGAGGTCAAAATGCTTTTACTCATCTAGAGAATTACTTGAGTAAAAGAAAAAGTATGAAAAAATGTACTTTGGAAGCAAATAATATAAAGTATAACTTGAGTAAAAGTATGTAGTTGACTTTCCACTAATGGCTAAAGATACATTTTTCTAGCCATTTTTTAGGCTTTATTGATAGGACAGTGGAAACAAGGGACAGGGAAAGCGCAGGAAGATACATTCAAACTGTCAGAGTCCAGGCTCAAACCCACAATGGCGAGGCAGGCTGCAGTTGCCTTGTATATGCTCCACAGCGTTACCACTGAGCCATATAGCAGCCACTACCATTACGGGTTAAATGCATGTATAAACCCTTTCAATGTCAATTAGCTCCTATAACTTTGTGCTTTATCTCAGTGGCAAAGCTAACAAAAGTCTGGTTGGGTAGTGACAATGACCTTGTAATGCCTGTCTTAAACAATCTTTAGTGTCCGCCCCATTCTCAGTTGCTAAATGAGATGTTAAGGCGTGGACATGGCCACCGTGTCGGACATCTCCTCGGCGCCATATTTCTCTTTGATGAAGAGCTGTTGTGTGTTTCCCTTTCCTGTTTGGCCTCTTAGTGGTCGTAGTTGAGATTTTAAGGGCTAGCATGCACATCTGATCTGGACCATAAAGCACTTATTGATCCCGGTGAACTTTTGCCTTCCCTCTCTTTCTCCTCTCCCCCCTCTCCCTCCGTCCCGCACAGACCTGATGTCTATAGATTTGAACACAGTCAAGGAGAAATCTATTGCCGGGGGAAAAATGATTAAGTGTAGCTGAACAAAGGAAAAGGATATAGGACCACACACTTTTTTAGAGGGTACTGAGTCCAATTAACTAGAGTCTACCAAGAAATCAATACCTGTCACCGAGGATTTCACTAAGCGATTTGAGCTGGGTTTTTCAGTGAAGTTCATTGATGCGGTTCTGTTTTTTCAGCGTTTTTTTTTTCCTGTACTATCCTCGCCTTGTTGTCCTGTTTACATGCATCTGGTTTTTTTTTCTGTTTTTTTTTTTTTCTTTTTATTTGATTGCTTTATTCCCTCCGTCAAAGCAAGTTGATCGTCTTTCGCTGACAGCTTGCCACCTCCAAGACAAGACGCTTATCACAACTAGCTGCCCCCTGACCTTGTCTCAATTTAGCCATCCCTCTCCCTTCATATTGAGCGCGTCCCGATTTATGGCCCCGGACCGAATACGGGGCGGCCAAGGCACACAACTCTTCTGTGTAAAGCTGAGCCATAGATTCCTGACAGGTCAGTTCTACTAGCACACGCGGCTAGGATTGAAGTGTGTCCTTGAGAGGGAGGAAAATCAATAGCCTAATGGGAAAGTGGTTATGGCTTCTCTCTCTCGCTCTCTCTTTCTACCTCCATGCCTCCTTTTTTTTCTCCGAGACACTTTTCTGCCTACTAACTCGCTGTGTTTAAACTACCCACCGCCCCACCCCCACCCCACGCAAAAAAAAGGCCAAATTTTAAAGTTGATCATTAATGTGGAAGCCCGGAGTGGGGAGATTAAAAAACTGATATATGGCCAAAGTCAGCGTGCCATTTAGTAGAAGCGGGGTGGCTGTTTCTGCTTGTTATTACATGGGGCCGCGGTAAATGGGATTTAGCTGGGGTTTTGTGGCGAGTAATAACACACATGCCCGCACTGCCATCCACTTGACATCCGTGTAAATCAGAGATCACTAAAAAGGAACTGCGCTGGAACGTATAGGACAGTAAGTATAGACAGTAGAGGGATAGTGGGCTGAGCAAGCTGAAAGCACTGAAAAGCATGTTATTTACTCAAAGTTATCTGTAGTATATATATATATTTTCAGAGACAAAGTGGGGAGCATGCTCACCTTGGTATCAGAGGGTCACAGGTAGTAGAAGTTGTTGTAGTCTCTGCTGTGAAATTTGCAGAGAAGGCACAGTCCATTCAAATACACTTATGTAAACATTATACTTGCCACTTTTTACCGTTACTAAATAAATACTTTGTTGAGTACTTTTACTTTTACTTGAGTAATATTATTTAAAAGAAATTGATTTTCCTTAAGTGCATATTTTGAGTGCTTGTTACGACCCAGCTTGGCCAGGAGGAATGGAAGTAACAGAAACTAAGATGTTAAACGGTAAAACTAAAATTATACATTTGTTTAAAAGGCGTGTAAGGATAAAGTTAACAAAAATACTACAGAATTGGTCAAGGCTCCTCACAAATCTAAACAAAAAGAGGCTCTCTACAGAGTAACCAAAATCAAAACCTAAACTAAGAAGGGGAAGGCAAGGGCATGACATTTATATAGCACTTTACCTATGACACAAGTCACCCAAAGCGCTTTACAAACAGTAGGGAAGGGGTATTTCATTCACTCCATACGCGGTGGTGGTAAGCTATGTTTTGTAGCCACAGTTTCCCCTGGGGTAGACTGACAGAAGCGCAGCTGCACACATCTGCGCCAACGGACCCTCCGACCACCAACCACTCACTCACTCACTCACATTCACACCGGCTTCCTGATGTTCCCCAGCGGTCTCCCATCCAGGTACTGACCAGGCCCTACCCTGCTTAGCTTCCGAGGTCTGACAGGATTGGGCATCCACAAGGCGGTATGACCACAGAAACCAAAAACACACACCGAAGATCCAAAACAAGTCCCAAAACAAAGTCACAACAAACACACTAGTGACACTGACAAGAGACACAGAGCAATAAGGTGGCATTCTGTTCACGTCAAATCCCAGTATCAAAGACTGGCAGAAAGGTGTGGCTGTAGAAAGGTTTAGCAGTAGCAGGTGGAGGCACAGGGTTGGCCAGACAACTAGAGGAGAGGAAGCAGCAGCCAATCAGGAGCAGGGCTGGAAAGTGGTCCACCAATCACAGCTGAGGGCTCACACAGCCAGGTATACGTAGAGCAAACAGAGGGTTCAGCAAGGTCTGAGGCCGTAACAATGCTAATAGCTATTTGGTGCTGATTGGTTTGAGTTGTATACAGCTAACACCGTTTACGTTTAAATATTTATTAAACATATCATTACAAAATCTGCTGGACCCTTTTGAAAGCTCAGGTGGCTTCTAGCATAGAAGATGACTTGATAGCAACACAGCAGAATAGATTTGAAGTAATGTAGTCATAAACAAAAAATATATATATAATATAAATTGTCTGCACTTAAGTTGGTACTGCAATAGTATTCAAAGTGAACAGAACTCAAGTGGAATGCGTTGTAGAGGTTGCTATTGCTGTGACCCACTTTCATTTATATTGTATTATTTTACTACAGCTTTTGTCACACATATTTCAAAATCAGTGTCAATCAGTATAATTTAATTTAAACAACTTTAAATAATGAATGTTGATCCTAGTTTTAGGTCCTGCCCCACCAGTTGAGAACAACTAATTTAAAACAAGAGGCTTTAATAATGCCCAGAAAGCTACAGTGTAAGCTACTAGTCCATGAACAGTCCATAGACAGCATGACTACTAATGTAACAAATTGGACTAACCGGAACGTCTGCATATTATCCTTACTATATATGCTATAAAAACATGATCATGTGAAATGCAGAGGTGCAGTGCTTCTGTATGACCAGTTACAGGAGTGTGTTGCTGAGCTGGCTGATGCACTGCGTGAATGTGTATCCATTGTTAGGATGATAGGGAAAAAAGGTTTTATCTAGAGCGGTGAGCAGATGGCACACTCCTAGTTTGCAGTGAGACGCGGTAAGGTCTCTTAATCAGTGCGTAAATAGAGGTGGGAGATGGCACCGCGGGCTCATGAGAAAATTGCTGTCAGAGTGCAGATGATGACTTACGGAAACATTTTGACCAAGGTTACAGCGGAGGAGTGAGCACAGTAAAAGCAGGACCTTAACACACCGATGATGGAGAAACTTTGTTAAGTACTTCCTAAACCTCTGCACTGTACACAAACATATTCAGGGTTGTGAAAAGTCAAACGAAGAATCCTTGACTTGGAGAATGCCAGAGGTGTAAGAAGTACTTACTTCTAATACTACTTAAGTATTGCTTGAAGTACTGCTACTGCAAAGAAGAATGGAAAGTAGTTAGCAAGATGTTTACTATTATTGAATATATAATTGAAGTAAGTATTTTTTGTACAGGCACATCAAAATGTACTGCTACCACTACTGCTGTTAAACTGCTACTATAGGCCTATTATTACTACTGCTGGTCTGGATTGACTACTTGTTCTACTGCTGCTGCGATGACTATTACTACTACAACATTTTTGTCTCAAATGTACTCAGTGCAAAAAAGTACTTGAGTAAAACTATCTCGGTACTCTGGCAAATCCAAAAAGACAAAAGTGACAAAAGTATTTTGCTAGTATCAAATTTAAGTATCAATATTACAAATGCATACAGAAACATTATTCCATTGCATTGCAGGACATAAGTAATCTCACAGTAGCTTGGAACAGATTGTCCTATGTAAAACGGCTCCTTAAACAAAAGGTATTGGTTTATTTATGGGCTGGCAGTTAACCTTGGAGTAAAATCCCGCTGTGAACAAAGCACTCACAGTCTCACAAAATTAAGTAGCTATAGCTGGAGTGTACACATCCAGCAGTGATGAATAAAAACAACAATTTATTTACATGAATTTGGATGATGTTCTGGCAGTTCGACAGATTCCATTCAAACTTAAGCTCTGCGTTAGCACTATTTTTAGATCCCACCAACACCTAAGGCTTTCATTATATTTCCTACTGTGTCCATTCCACGTTTTGGTAACGGGCAATGAATGCAGCAGGACTTTGCAGCTTATTCACTGAGAAATAACTTCCGCTGTGTGAAAATTATACTGATGACATTGTTGAGAGCACACAACAACAGTTGAGCTGCGGGCCAGAATCAAGATCCGACACAGCAAGTTGTAGAAGTATAGTTTGCCGTTTAATGTGTTTTTTTGTTTGCATGGGACTGCTAAGGTTTGATTTCACCATTTGTATAGCCTTATCTAAATTGAGCTGTCTCCATGTGAAATTCCAGTCCTGGCATCAGATTGGCGCAGATCGTGCCGTGTAGCACCTGTTAAATATCTCACAGGGGGCATACCGTTTCTGCCTTATACACATGCTTTGTGCATCTATAACTTCTCACTTAAACTATGCTTAAGCCTGGCGGGGGGAAAAAAAATCCATTCCTACATGGTCACATTTAATTCCCTTCATCATTTTTCAACTGGAATGAGTGAAATTGCTCCTTTACCATCAGCAACTTTGCTCATTAAGAGCTCGGAGAACATTTAAATATTTCTATTTAAAAAGCCTTCCCAGCAATTCCCAAAAGCCTATTTTACGCTTCTCCAGTAAGTGGATTAAACTGAATTAAAAAGAAAAAGAAAAGGGGAAAGACTTTGTGTAGTGCCTTTTATGTGTAGTGAAATATCGCTTATTTTTTATATTAGACAAATAAGTACAATACAGATCCACCTTTAGTGCGAGTTGGCTAATTGATTCAGTGCTTGGTGCATGTAAGCGAGGAGGAAAGTGTGGAGAGGAATGATAAAATCTCACAGTTGGCTCTCAGTGGGGCCTCAGCCGCCAAGCTGCCATACTTTATTGTCCTTTTTGTCGGTGTTTTTCTGACTTCTGCTCCATTTTTGGTTGCTGTCTGCCATTAGTCAAACGCATAACCCTCTCAGAACTAACCTTGCCTTAAGACAGCTTTTTATTATATTTCCACACAGTAAAGACACTTATTCTCCTGGTATATTGCTCAGTGGTAGGTGGAAGGTATACTGTCACAAGTCGTGTTTTTGCTATACACGGTGTGCCCAGACAGTAATGAGAATAAAAGTGTAAAACTGTACCAGAAGTCTTAGGCAGGTTTTTTTAAGACTATGAAAAAACAAAGGTGTATTAATGTACAAAAATACACAGAAGTGAGAAAAAGGAATAAAAAACCCTAGGACTCAAACTCGATCTTCTGGTTAAGGGGTAAATGCTCTTCCCATTTAGCCAAAAACCATTATATCCGAAAAAAATAAACCAACTAAAACTAATCCTGAATTCCTGAAATGTTCAAAAACAAAAATATAAACAAATATATACATATAATGTAAGGGTTTGTACAGTAATGGAAAACCTGGAAGTCATGAAATTTTAAAATGTGATTTCCAGGCCCTGGAAAAGTTTTGGAATTTTATATTTTGTTGTAAAACTTTGGAAAAGTTTTGGAAATTTAAACATTCAGTAGCATTAGACAACAACTAGTTAAACCTGCGCCTGCCTAGATGATTACTTTATATTTTAATTTACTTTTTAAAAATGCGTTCTGAACCAACTTACCAAGCATAAATATCTTTTAATAACTGGTGTGTAGGCTGTAAGTCAATAAAATTAGTGGAATAATATATTTCTGGGGGAAGAGCCACAAATGTTTGTTTTTTTATTTCCCAACTGACCACATTGCACCTATACTATTTATATGTCATTTTAGTTATTTGGCTTTTGGAAATTTAGTCCAAATTTTTGGAAAAGTCATGGAAAATCATGGAAAATTCTTGGTAAATGAGTGTATGGACCCTGTAATATCTGTTTTTAGTGAACTACGAGTTAACAGCATTTTTCACACCTCACCAAAACTTGTGCACAGTACTCTACACATTTCAAAAACTCATCCACATACTTTCTGGACACACCTTGTATGTGTTGTGCTGCGTCTGAATAAAAACATATTGATTTGAGAATGTGTGTGACTTTGCCGCAGCTGCCAGTCCAGGTAAACCTATGCTTTTGTTATGATAATTCCCTGCCACACCAGTACATATTAATAGAAGCACATTATTGGACTCTGCATTCAATTATTGTGCCTCAACAAGAGATTATGTGGCAAGGTGGCCCACTACATATTCACATATTCAGCCCCGTCTTCCTGAATATTGATTAATTTCTATTCAGCACAATTCAGTCTTACACACAATGAGCATAAAGCTATTCCAGGTCCGGCCCAATTGATACCAACAACAAAAACCTACCATTTTTACGGTCAATAGAGATTTTCTTTTGTTGCTTGTCCCATTGTCTGTTTCAAAAGAGTTTGATGAATTTGTTTCCCCTTCACCAGCATTGTCATTCGACTGTCTAGGCTTGCGACTTTACGCCCCTGTGCTCTAACGTTCAAGCACCTCTCACAAGTTACACATCTCCAACATGTCTGCCACCACCAACACAAACACCATATCTGACAGACACGGCCGTTCGGAGCACAGGGTTAGCCAAGGTAACAGGACTAATTGGTGCACATCGAGTGAATGGCACATTGTCACTTGCACGCAGGTTTGACGTCTCCTGTTCCAGCACTGCACTAAATAGACGCTGTCATGAAAAGACGTGGCTTGCAGTAACATCCTTGTCTACTGCCACTACACAAATAACTGGTTCACTGTCAAAACTCCGATTGCTAATAAATGTCTTCTCTTTTTTTCCTTTGTTTTGTTTTGTCTCTGCAGTCATGCCACGTTTCGCTGAGCAAGTGGAGGTAGCTATCGAGGCTCTGAGTACAAATCCCCCACAGGCCTTCGAGGAGAACGAGTTCATTGATGCATCGCGATTGGTCTATGACGGCGTCCGCGACATCAGGAAAGCTGTGCTCATGATCAGGGTATGTCCACAGCAAAGGACAGTGCAAGAGGGGAGTCAAGGAATTGTGTTTAACCCTTGTCCAACCCTTCTAACATTGAAAATAGTGAACAGCTTCTTCAGTGTTAATACAAAATTTACCAAATTTGGCCAGGGTTAACATTTTTATGGGAAGTTTCAAATCTCAGTATCATTTGTCAGTTCAGGTCTATAATGCACTAACAGTTGTTACACTGACGGTCTTTAGTATCATTTTGGTCCCATTGACTTCCATTAAAACTTCATTTTTTGTTTGAACTGTAGTGGCACAATAAAATGATCCTTTACAGGTGATGACCTGATTTCAATATAAGCTTCTGATTTCTTTAATAATATAGTTATAAGGGGGTGAGCAGTTTTTTTTTTTTTTTTTGTTTTTTTAAATGGCCCCTGTCCAAAAAATAAGAATTCATCATAATCAATTTTGGTGTCAATCGATGACATGTCCAACACCATAATATGTTTTTTAAATTTTCACATAGCACTTGTGTGTTTTTATGAAAGTGGTTTATAGTAGCAAATTGGCATTTAAAGGGTTAATATTAATATTTTTTAAATATATATTTTTATAGTTTTTATAAGAGTTGAAGTTGATTAGAAGAATTGAGTCATTCAAAGTGGAAAATAATATAATGCATTGTATTTTAATACTTTTTAGGAGGTGAGCACTTTTGGTAATAAAGGCTTTGAGCATATGTTTTTTAAAGGGCTGGACAAGGGGTAAATTTTTTTTTTTAGTAAACACAGGCACAAAGCATATTTAACCTCCCCTTTTTTCTTTGTTTTCAAGTTAATAACAAGGAGTTAGTCTCTAAAGGGCAAAGGTGACATTTGGTCACTTGATCAGAAATCATACTCCTATCTCTGGCCATAGGATTTGGTCAGTGTCAGATTCTGTTGTAATAATAACTGCTATCCCATTCTTTTCAGAAATGCCCAAAAAGCCAAAAAGGCAAATGTATGTGTTATTCACTTTAATTGTTTAATTGTAGCTTGATATTACAACGGCAGTTGCCACAAAGGGCTTTACAGGAATGTGCAAACAAACAAATAAACAAACAAACAGACTGTACAAGATAACAGCCTCTGCTCTTGGACCCTCCTTCAGGATGGGGGATAAACTCCAAAAAAAGGGAGAATGGCAGGAGAAGGCATCCGGGGGGTGGTACAAGTCAAAAAATGATGGGTTTGGGTTTGTAAGAGGATGATGCACCCTATATGTGAAGAGCAGAGGTGGGGTTTAGTGGTAACATAGATTAAAATAATCTCTCCATACAATATGTGGAGCATCTGAAAGTGGGCGTGGCTTATAGATGTATTTCTAAAACCATGTAGTCCAACTGGGAAACCAAGGGAGTAGCCACTGTCAGGAACAATTTGGATTAGCGCTACAATTCCAAAAATATTTCAACTATTACCCCTACTGAAGCATGGATTCTCTGATTTGTAAAGATTTTCATGTACAAAGATATTGCAATGAATAAGGCCAATCTACTGTCACATTACCCACATGCAGCACAGCTGACAGCTTTGACTGACAGCCTACCCACCTGTGGCTTTAGGACACACTCACAGATTTTCTTAGAATATAATCATCACAGTAAAAAGGGAGTCTCCTACTCCTTTACTGAGCCAGTCTCTGAACTATGTTACCACTTTCAATAGCCAATATACTGCATATAGAAAGTTATTAGCCATATAGGTTCTGCTGCAGCTAACACACATTTAGCAATTTCCATCCCCTTAAGGTAACTTTAAAAACAATGTTGTGAAATTCTTATGTAAAAATGTTTACTGGAGATAACTCAGCATACATGGATAATGACCATAGCTCGATTAAACCCTAACAGCAAGATTTCTAACTTTGTCTGTGTCCCCAATGCTAATGGTTGGTAATCATTGCTTTACTTATAAAATAATGGACTTTACAAATTGACACATAAGAAAGTCAGACAAATGCAGTATGCATCTAAAAGCACAAAATTATAAGATTCAGCACTTAAGCTTATTTTAACCAGCATGTAAACACACTGAGCAATTTGCACCTCTGTCTGAAATAATAGTATCAGACATTAAAATGTTTAAAAGTAGCCCCCGGAGACGGGTAAGCACATACAAAGTACAATATTTTTAATTGAATGAATAAAAATCAGGTTTAATGCTATTTACAAGTTCATTATACTGCTTATAAATGTTGATGTCTCATAATCAAAAACATTTAGGCATAACAGTACTATGACTTATGACAAACATTTGGATACTTGAGGCATTTTTCACTTCATGTTAACTATACATGAGGGATATTATTAATGTGCCAACTGTGCTACTTGTTACCAAACGTTAGATGATAGAGCATGGAAATTTGATAAAAATATATTTGCCCAAAGGAGGAAGAAAACATAATGCATATTTAAAATTCTATTGAATTCCCATTTGAGATGTCACAGCCATCACATGAACTGTTTAATGAAGCTGGCAGAACATTGCATAAGTATTTGATGCAATGAGCTTCTCGCATACTCACACCAATGTTCCACTATCTGCATTTTTTACCCTAACTGGCCCTTCTCTCTTCACCATGTAATTCATTTATTCAACTTTATGCAGGCTGGAAGCCTTCCCAGTGCAGCTCTGGAAAAAAATCTAATTATGGAAAATAATTTGATGTTGGTAAATAATGTAAAACAGGCAGCTTTGAACTGCCCGAGACCAGCTGGCTTCATAATCCCATCCAAGTTCAATTACTTTCTGAGGAAACAACTTAGAGATCTTTACTTTCTCTGTTGTCTAACTCTATCATATAGAGATAGCAAATGTAGACTTTGCATTGCTTCTGTGTTATTTTGTTACTACTTAAGCCGAACAACAGCACAGTGCAGATCTGAGCAGTCAGTGGATTAAGAAGCCAATTCTCCACAGTGCACCTTCAATTGGTGTGGTTGTAGGTTGACTTTTAAAGTTTAGAGAAATATTGTTTGTACTAACCTTAATGAACTCCCATAAAGTGTTTAAGATGGAAAAGAGCAACAAACTGCACAGAATGAGAAACATGCATAAATAATGTGGCATAATTATTGTTGTGGAAAAGGCATTAGCAACTGTTCAGCTTTGGCCTTTTGATGGGAAATAACCTTTTGACCAAATCATGCAATGACAGTGTCAGAGATTAAATATGTGGTGTGAGCTCTTATTTTCTGGTGCAGCTGTGAACATATAATTCACATCACACAGAGCAAAAAGCACCCTAAAGCAAACAATGTTTGTTTAGTTCTTGTTGGAAATTGTTTTCACTTTATTAAAGTAGGTATGCGCGTGCTTCGGAAACTAATTAACAGACTGTGGCATCAAAAGGCACACAGACAAAAACAACAAAATAATGTATAAAATGAATTGAGAATGTGGTTTTCACAACCTTAGGAAAACGTTTTTCCAAGTTCAAAAATGCACGTGAAGTTGGAAAAAGAACTCGGAAAAAAGTGTTGTCTACTTGACATCATACACCTCAGACATGGCAGAAAAGTGGCTGTTGTTTAATTTTTGCATTGTACATTAGGTGTGTTGATTCTGCAATTTATCACAACATATTGATCAATGTCAAAAATACTAGTAATTTGTGGTAATTTGTTGTTTTGACCCATCGCCAACGTTCTTTAGCTAAAGATATATTTGAGCATTTATTCAGCTTGTCATTTGTGAGACTGACTTGTGACGAGTTATGTTAAGCACTAATTCTAATAACATATCTTCTTGATCATCTTGGAAGACGAGCATCCTAGGACCATATGAACTCAGTATAAATAACACTGTGTCACAGTGTGTATGTGTGTCAGGTTATGGCCATGCTCTCTGCTGCAGAGGTTGTGGCAGTGGTGTGAATGCACCAGGCCCGTAAATGTCAGCATCATGTACAGCTGATGACTTTACACATGTTCATGTTTTGATGTGATTCACTGAACCTCTGCTGCTCACTGCAGGTCAAATCACACATCCAGCATCTGTTTCCATGGTAACCTAGCCCAGTTGAGTGTCAGCTATCTGCACAAAAAAAAAAAAAAACATTTCAAAACTGCTAACTCACCAGCTTAAATAATTAGATACTCCCCCATGCCCACAGCAAAGAGGAACACACTGCTTGTTAATCTTTTAGTTACCAACTTTGAAAACATGGAAATATACAGGAGCTGATAATAGTTTTTGGCCTTTACTTGAAAAGGGACATGACAGGATACAGAAAATTAATATTGTATGATTGAAAAATTGTAGAACAGTAGTTCCCAAAGTGGGGTCGGGGGTCCCCTGGGGGTCCGCAAAGGTACTGCAGGGGGGCACCCGGACGCTGTCCATATTTTAGTTTAATTTAAATTTTAATTCATTCTTTATTTCAGACACATGGTTTTGGTCCATAACAACAAATAAAACATACAGAAATATAAAAAGACAATTCATCAATATAAATATTAAGTACATAAAAAAATCGAATTTGAAATTAATTACAGCTATATACTTGTTTCAAAATATTACCTTAAAACAAATTTTAGCCAGTCAGTGTTTTTGGAATGTTTTTTTATAAAAATATATGGAGAAAAACATGACACTGAAAACACTGAAAAGAGGGAAGTTCTGTAGCTGGGGGTCCACGAGGGATTTTTGGACATTTAAGAGGGCCACGACAGTCTTGACTTTGGGAATGACTGGTGTTGAACATATTTGAATATGACAAAAACAGTTTATCCACAACAATTCCTGCGTAATTGTTCAGATTTTTTTAGCACTCCTGGCTCTCAGCAAGGAGGTTGTGGGTTTGATCCTCATACCAAGCAACTACGATCACTCTTGAGTCTTCCTCTCATCATAATGAACTAAAGCCCAAGTAAATGAGTTTGACTGTGAATGACTTTCTGTCAGTGTGTGTCTGTGTGTCAGCCCTGTAACTCGTCATTGTCCAGGTTGTACCCTGCCTCAGATCTAACAGTTGGGATGGGCTTCAGCCACCCATGACCAACAAGAATAAATAGAAGATGAATGAATGATTGCTAAACTATAATCACGACACATGCAGTATGCTACTTTATTATTTTGAACATAGATAGCACACAGTACAAAATAATCTACAACTTAATTGTAATGAACTGTTTTGTGTTGATGTCTTTAGAGCAGTATGTTTTGTAAGTTTGGCATACAGTAAAACTCCAGACCTTGGAATAAGAATGGCGGCAGTGGGAGGCAGGATGCATGCTGCCTGTAAGTGCTGATTCTTTGTCACTGTCTGATTGTTTACTGTGCCTTGTCCTTGTGCCGTTCCCAGACACCGGAGGAGCTGGAAGACGACTCGGACTTTGAACAAGAGGACTATGATACTCGCAGCAGGACCAGCATCCAGACTGAAGACGACCAGCTTATTGCCGGACAGAGCGCTAGGGTGAGTAGCCGTCCTCCCTCCCACTGGGCTGTACCATCTTGAATCAAAAAACAATAGAACCTGCAAACACAAAAGATGACAAGAAAGTATACACTGAGTGAAATATTTCAAGCATTTATTTACTTAAGTTATTATAATTATGGTTCAGAGTTAATGAGTATTCCCCAAAATTATAATATTTCCTTAGTTCAATTCAAAGAGTAAAACATGTAATTCACTTTTCTACCATATTCTGATTCATTGGTGGAGGGCTGTATTTTTTGGGGAAGTAAAAGAAAAAACAAGACCACAATCACTGCGATAATGCAGCGTTCAATTCGGCTCGCACCACATCCCACCACTTACACCCACCAGTGTTCCCCAGCCATACATCAATTCATCCAACTAGTTCCACTTACATAGCATGAAAGTCCATTTATACCATCCTTACAAGTGACATTATTTCAAACTAAATGCCGCTCTGGGATGGCAGGTGTAAAATTGCAATCACAAACAAAGAAGTAATTACCAAATCCCCTTTAGATGGCAGACAAAAATAACAAATGCATTCTTGTTTGGTGCCAAGAATCGACTGTGATCACCGGGGCGTCTGGGCTTTTTATTCCCGCGATTTTCACTTGGGCCCCGGCTTAAAGAACATTAGCGGGGTATCAGTGCACGCCCGCCTCCAGCTACAGCAGCGGCTCTAGCGGTGTGCTTGCGTGGTGAATGGATTGTAGATGGCAGCAGTGCGACTTGGCCCTGCGCCTCTCCTTGTGGCACAGGGCTCCATTATACTGGCTGGGTCTCCACACTCTAGCACCCACGTGGGAATAACAGGGAAATGAATTAAAGGCTGGTAATGCCGGTAAATGTATGTGCGGCCGGCACACCACAACTGCTTTGGCACTTTTTGATAGAAATGGAAAAGGTGAGCCGCAGAGGTGTTTCAGACAAGTCTCTCATAAAAATGTGCTGAATTGTTCTGTCAGTAACCCCTGTATTTTATCAAGACAAAAAAAGCTGAACTGACAATTTATATATCACACAATGCTTATAAAGTAAAATGTAAGGCAGGGGCCACTAACCACTCTACCAACAGAAGACTGATAATAATTATGTAGGAATGATTAAAAACTGGGCTGTACAGTGCTTACTGGCTCTGCCTTTCTGCATGGAGGTTGTGGGTTAGATCTTCTGTGAGTGTGAGTGAGTGAGTCTGCGTGTCCTCCCTGTTCCAGTGTTAAAGTGGGTTATCCTCAGGTACACCATCTAAAGTACATCTAGTAGTATAGTATTTAGTAAGGGATATAGTAGGTCAGTGGTTCCCAAAGTGGGGTCCGGGGCTCCCTGGTGGGCCGCGAAGGTTCTGCAGACAGGCACCCAGAGGTTGTATACATTTAGTACAGTACAGATCAGTACACGAATAGTTTGTAAACAAATTACAATTAAGCTATATATTTGTTTAAAATACTACTTTGAATCTGTTTTAGCCAACAGCCTGGGTTTTTGGTAACACTTTAGAATAACTCACAACTATGAAGCAGTAATGAAGCATCAATAAACTTGTAATTAAATATAATTACTATAAACAAACAGTTTTTAGAGCCTGAATTACCACTGATGTTTATCTGTATAAAGCTGTGGATGTTTCGTGTCTCAACCAAAAGTCGTTGTAAATTCAGAATAGACAAAGACACGAAAAGTTTTTAAAAACAAACCTTGTCCACTTGACTACTTTTTAACCTTCTTATCTTGGTTCTTGCTTCTGTCTTTTCCTCCAAAATAGTAGTGTGCTGACAACTACAGTATCAACTGAAGGGGCAAACTTTTACTCACCCAACAATAGTTTTACCCTAAGAAATCCCCAACAATACACCTTTAAATATATTCGATATGACAGTAGCATATTCTCTGTGCTTTCAAAACTTTTCTAACTCGATCTCAGAAGCGCCACTCTTAAACAACAAGAGTGTTTTTGGATGGACAGTTCAGGAGTCCGTAGGGGTCCCGAGTGTGAATCATTTTGTGTTCAATCTATGTAAACACCCACAGAGCCACGATGGCTCCTGCAGCGTCACTTTGCAGGGCCATCTGAGCATAGACACACAAAGAATCTTCACACCACTCCACTGTTAGTTGCTAGTTCTCCTGGCACCATCTCTGAGTGGGCAGCTCCTCTTGGGAACAGTTTGAAGCCATAACGTGCTTCTTTGTCATTGCGTGTTATAGCAATACATACAAAAGGTGGATTGAAGGATGACATGACAAGACGCAATGACCGAACACACTTAATTAGCAGGCACATAATGTCGAGCTAGCATCTTATCCAGTTATTTGTACATTTGCCTTCATGTCGTGTCATGTAGTAGGTTCTTCACATCAAAAAGTCAAAGCTTGTCACACACTTAATTGATATTGCCTGGTTTCCGCTCATAGACACTTTGCATGCCTTCCACACGCATTCCATAAAAGATGTATTTGCAGTGATCCGCCGGTGATGTGCCCAGCCGTCCCGAGCAGGATAAAGCTGCCTGTCGCCGCACGGTCATGCGAAGTGCAAGCCGACGATCTGTGTTTCTATTCAAACAGACACAAGCCTAATCCGTTCTCTCTCCATACGAGCTGACATGAGCACACTGAGGTTTACTGTCATGATCCCTGGGAGGCCCCAGAGCCTGCAAGACCAAGGCAGGACATCTACTTCTGACTCACACACACAATTTCACGCCTGTTCTTTGTGGAGTCAGATCTGGTCCTGGCAGGTCCCAAGAGACTCTGTTCATCCGATCCAGAAGTGAACTGCTCAAGAATAAGCATTGTTATGTTAAAATAATTACGTGTATAATTTTTACTTACAACAGTACACTTACTTACAATACAAATTACTTTTGAATGTTGTGTTATGTAATTACAAAGCATCATACTTCTGCTCCTGATACTATTACTATATTAACATTTTTAAAACAGACTTTGAATTTTCAGATTTTTAGAAGATACTGACTTCTCGCACCACAAACAAATCTGCAAGAAACCTCCAATTGACTCAAAAAAACCTCCTCCAGCCCAGGACCAAACTAAAGGCAAAGGGTGACAGAGCTTTTGCAGCAGCAGCACCATGATTGTGAAAAAAAAGGGTCTTAAAATATATATTTTTTAAAAGAGCTTTTCAATGTTGTGGAGTTACTTGTTTTATTCAAATGTTTTTATTAACAATGTGTAGCACTTTGAGATTTTTTTTAAATGTAAAGTGCATTACAAATTCTATTTTTTATTATTATTATCATTATTATCATTATTATTATTATTATTATTATTATTATTATTATTATTATTAGTAGTAGTAGTAGTAGTAGTAGTATATATAAATATATTTTACTACTACTACTGATGGTATTACAACTGCTGCCACTATACTACTAAAATACCTATTTTAACGTGAATGATTTTTGATCTTGTAAATGATTTAAGTATTTTTATTTTTTGGTCTTGGTGACAATGTGGGAAGCAGCAGAAACGGTAGTAGTAGTAAAAGAGGCAGTAGTACTAGTAGTAGCAGTCAAAGTAGTACTATTACTTTAAAGATTTTTCGTAAAAGTAAGCACATCTTCCAAAATGTACTGTTTAAAATATTACCCAGAAAGACACCAATGTAAGTAAGTAAAAGTATCTAGTTACACTCCACCTCTGCCTTACTCTGCCCCGCGCTCCGCTCCACTTGCCACTTAAGCCGAAAGCAAAGTTAATAGAGCAAACATGCATAATGAGGAGGCAGTCAAACTCACAGGGGAGGCAGGCCTGTACATAGTGTCTCTTTCTATTAGAACACGCACACGCTAACTCCTTTTCTATAACGCATAATGCACAGGGAACCAAACACAAAACACCCCACACCTCCCTTTCCTCCCGCACAACATCTCTTCACACTGTGATTGGATAACACTGTTGATAGGTCATCCATAAAATTGAACTCTGAGTGTCGGGGCAGTTTATTTCAAATGAAACAAATTAAAGTCATTTCAAAACGGCGCGCCCGATGTGGAGACCCGGAAAGCACTCTAATCCCTGCAGACGTACCGGAGTGTATTGGCAAGCGCACTCCCTGGGCCGGATTTGCCACTATGTTAAGCTCCCAAGGCCCGCTCCTTGTTGTTATCAGTAAAGTAGGGGAAGGGATTTGGGGATAAGTGAATTCTAGAGCACAAGGAAGGAAGGAAGGTTGGGAGGAGGAGGAGAGGGATGGTGGGGTGCCTCTCTGCTCCCCTGACGTCCCAATTGGCTCGTGTGTTTACCCCGGCTCTGCTTTGTGTTCACAAGCCCATTCTCTAGCGCAGTTCCTCACTTTTTCTCTTTTGTCAAAACCATTTTCAGCTTGAATTGAAAATACCGAGCAAATCCCTCACGTTTCACTCCCCAACCTTTCTTGATCCCTAATTTTAGAAGAGGAATTTGACTGCCTTTTTGCACCATTTTTCTCAGCAGTACTTCTCGTTTTAACAGCTCTCATGTGCATGTCTGGATAGAGGATCGGCTTTTCCCAAAACTTCCATGGATTTGCTTCATTAGATGGCTTTTTTAAAGATGCTTTTGGGCTGCGAGTAATTATAGCAATAGCTGAATAATTGATGTTTAGACAGGTGGATATGCTAATGTCTGCCCTGGAGTCTTCAGGTCCGAGAGTTACAATGCACTCTCATACATTCCCTATGATTAGACAGCAATTATAGCTCCTCACAGCCTATATTTTATTTTGGGCTATATTCTATTTGTACATGCAATCAGTAAACCACGGGAATCTGAAGTGCCCTGGTGCTCAAAATGATATTTTAATATTGGCAATTTTCATAAATCATGCATTCTTATTCCTGGTCCAACATGGATATTTTTCTGCCTTTCAGCATTATACACAACAGTTACCAACATCACATAATATAAGATACAAAACGAGCTGCTCACTTCTATAACCGCAGTAATGTCCAAGGTTAATTGCAGGCATAAAGTATATTAATAATACTCCAGTATGATCTATATGTTCTCATAATACATGTGTGTAAGGAGGTTTGTTTTAAAGGCTAGATATTACAGAGGATAACTGCAGTCACATTAGATCGGTAGAATAACAAATGATTATTAACCATTCAGACATACCATATTTGGGCTTTACACTTCAAGCAATGGATCAAGCATTCACCTCTGAATTACAAGTTGCCCCTGTTAGAGTCCAGATCTGGGTATTATATTTTATACCTATGCAAGATAGGGTGAGAGTCATTCCTGATGTTTGCTTTTAGTTTTTACTATAGATTAGTTTTTGTGTAATCTTACCATTGGAATATAAAAGGGTTTGGAGTGCAATGGATTGAGCATTTACACCTAAACTAGAAGGATCCTTGGTTTCAGCCCAGCTCTGGGACTCAAATCAAGATTGCCGGCCAGCTCAGAATCTCCCTGGAGTGGAGTCTGCTTACCTTGCACAGCAAGCTAGATTGTTGTGGAAATTGTGAGTTCACAAATTCACGAAATCCATCTTGTCCTGCTCCCACTGATCTGTTTGGGTCTGAGCCAGGGTGGCCCGGGCCAGTGATGTGGCAGTACTGCCGTGAGTGGGCCGGTTTTAGGTTTGCCGACAACAACAAGCTCTTTTATACTTGTTAACAACATAGCGATGCGGAAAAACTTAAGGTATGCTGCTCTACATTTACAAAACAGCAAAAATCCTCTAACAACGTCTTTATTGTGTTGGTTTACCATCGTAGTGGTTTGTTGCTTAGCTACAAAGCTGGCGCTTTATCCAATCAGCTTCAAGTATTCTACTGAATAATCCTGCCCCTTCACAAACAACGGGAGCCATTCCAGATTGATATAACGTTAGCAACTCTTTGCCAACATTATATCAATCTGGCTTTTGCCAGGTTTGGAGTCTGCATGTCCTCCCTGTCTTACTGTGGGTTCTGTGGCTTGGGTTCTCCAGCTTCCTGCCAGTGTCCAAAGACAAGTTTTACGTGATGAATTGGTGACTCTAAATTGCCCCAAGTGAATGAATGTGAGTGAATGGTTGTCTGTCTGTGTAAGTCTCTGTTTCAGCCCTGCGACAAGCTGGCCACTGTCCAGGGTGTACCCTGTTAAGGCCCAGAATTAATGGGATAGCGAATAAGCAAAAGAAGATGAATGAATGAATTAAAGACTCCTTGTAGTTCTGCATCTAACTGGTCACTTTTCGTAGTGTACCCTGCCTTAGTCCCACAGTTGCTGGGATGAGATAGGCTTTAGCACCCCATGACCCCAGAAAATAAGAAGTAGGAGATGAATGAATGTATATCTCTTTGTGTGTTTACAGTTGGTATCATGCATAAGGCTTGATTATTATTTGTATAAAATGTTGGCACTATTAGCACAAATTGCAAGTCAGAGACCCTAAATAACACTTTGGAATTAAATAATCTCTCCCTCTGCTTTGCCTCTTAAATACATTTTGATAATCCGTTTTTAATGCCAGAAAACAGGGTTCGCCGTGTTGCAACTGTTAAGCGCTTCTGTCAACAAACCATAACTTTAAAACACTAATTTATCACCCTTGACAACATTGCTTTTCTGCAAATATCTTTAAGTACAACAAGAAGTTGTTTTGAAAAAGCTGTGCAGTTGGTGCGAGGATTACTAGTTAAAGTTTACTTCTTAAAGCCCATTAGTGCTTAATAACCAAGCCACGGAGGCAACATTTAATTAAAGGATCTGTCTAATTTGTAAACGTCCTTATAGAGGTGTGTGTAATTTGTAGACTGGCAAGACACAACGCTGGGATAAATAGTCAGAAATAGAAAGGAAGAGCAAAGGGTCCCCCGGGCAAAAACGTCCCATAATTCTTTGCACCAGAATCAGTACGGTAATCTGTGTTTTATTGTTGATTCCTCATTATGCAATCTAAATACATATTAACTCGGTATTTGTTTTAAAAGTGCGTGCTGTTTTCACCCCACTCACTGTTTAATGGGATTTGCTGCCGCACTACTGCTTGTGTGTCTTGGCACCGGCAGCTGAGGAAATCTACACTGGGCTTAAGGGGGCTTGTTTTGCTTGTTTGTTTATACTGTTCAGGTTTTTTTTTTCCCAGTAAACTACCATCAAAGCTTTGCACCACAGTGATCAGCAAGGCCACAGCTCAGGTCACATCTGCTGGCTCTGAATTTTCTCTAATTTTCATTTTGGCACTTCCCTGTCAGTTCAGCTGGGTTTTTTTTTTTCTGAGCAAAAGTGGTTTTATTTTTAGTTTTTTGCAATTCCTTTGGGCGTTCTTACCAGGGGGGCATGAAGCAAAGTGACGCATTTTCACACTAAGCACACTCCACTCACCAGCTTTACTGTGAGAGAGGAAGTCCGAGGGAGGAAAAAGGGAAGACAAGGCCGATTATTTTATTAGGAGAATCACAATTCTTGGAGGACAGTCAATAATAGATGAGGTTAAAAAACAATAGCGGCTCTGGCTTTTTTGTACTGTACTCATTTTCTTCCACTGCCTGTGGAGTCAATAGAATCGACCTAATGGAAACCAGGTTACTCTTCCCTCCATCTCACCTCCTTGACATAATGTTGAACAAATGCATTATTCATTCTCTGCTCTAAGAAGGTAATTATACATTTATCTCCCAAATAATACCGGGTCCTTACTGCGTCAGTGACCTTGCCACAAGATTTATGCCATTTTGGTCCTGCCCCCAAAGGCTGCAGCCAATGTATTCTTCTAGTGGGAAAAAAATGAAGGCGATGGATTTGCTCTTTATGGCCACGGGATGTCGAGGGGTTTGAAAATGTAAAGTTTAGAAGTTTATTTTGAAGTGTTTCAGAGACGACAGCCTCGCTAAAGTTTTGTAAGGGCGGATTAAAAAATACACCAGCCAGAAAAATTGAACTAAGAGTGCTCCAGCCCTCGCCTTTGTACTCCTGCTTTTATACCGCGTTTCTGCTACTAATCCCTTTCTTACTCAGGCTTTTCTCATTTAACTCCTCTCAAACTTATCTTTACCTAAACTCTTTTCCTCCAGCAGTTTTTTCTTATTTATTCCACTTGCATGTAGTTATTAACAAGCTGTTTCTCTGTGGCTTCCTGTGTGTCTCCTGTGCGTGAATCCTGTAGGCCATCATGGCGCAGCTACCCCAGGAGGAGAAGGCCAAGATCGCTGAGCAGGTGGAGAGCTTCAGACAGGAGAAGTGCAAGTTGGATGCCGAGGTGGCCAAGTGGGACGACAACGGCAACGACATCATTGTGCTGGCCAAACAAATGTGTATGATCATGATGGAGATGACTGACTTTACCAGGTAACACTGGCAGCAAAGGGACTTTTGGTTATTAGCTTATGTAGATGCCAGCTGAAAAATACCTCAAGGTGCAATGAGAACAGATTGTATGTAGCTATTTATTTTCTGGGGAAGAAAAAATTAGCCCTAAAATTCCTAATAGCAGATATTATCAAGGGCTTAAAATCAAAAGGGCTTTCTTTTCAAAGTGACATTACACTAACTTTGAAAAAGAACCAAAAATAAGCTATAAACTTTTTTGTAAGAATGGAATTCCTAAATGCTAAATACAGAATTATACCTTATAGTTTACCTAAAAAGGCCTCAAAACAGTAGGAATAAGTAAAGAAGAAAAAGGCAGTAACAGACAACAGACTACTTATGGAACACTTTTCATATACTTTCACTTAGGCACTTGGCACTGACTTATTCCTGTGTTAACATATAGTTGTAATGTGTAAACCTCTATTTCACATTTTTACATTGCATTAGTGTAACGCAAGTGGAGTATGCTGTAAGTAAAGTGCCCAGAATAAAGAAACTTCATACATTCTGTTCCACTATTCTTGGTTACACATACAGTATGCCTCAATACATGTAATCATGATATCATAATACTGTATAAAAAACACTACCTCTATGAAGGACTGGGCTTCATTGTCCATAAGTATTGTGGTGGATATTTCAGCTATAGTGGTTTAGTTCTACAAGCTTTACTCACTTTACCTAAATTATGTGCAATGCATGATGTCCAAGTTCCTGTGCACTCTTCATGTGCTGCATGGATAAACTCTATGTCCCAAGAAAGCTGGACATGATTCTCCAAGTCTGTTGTGCTGTGTATCATGAGATAAAAACATTGCAATATGAATATGTATCAATATATTTGTCCCAGGCTGTGACATGACCCAGACAAGCTTTGTTTTACTGAGACAATCCAGCAGTGCTCTGATCTCCTGATATACTGTAACACATATCTGTCTGTATCTATAGTTGAGTGTTTACTCAAAGCCACCAGCTTTTCTCTTAATCTCTCCCATCTGGGCCCTGCATATCCAAAGTCCCCGATGCCTGGCTGATAGTTATCAGTCTCATGCAGGGAGCCACGATAATTATAAGGCACAAAACAACCCAAATTAAACAAAGAGTGCCATGAGTGATTAGTCATGAGTGGTTGTGGCTGTTGCCTCCTCTGCACCATCATTACTTGGTTTTGACCTAAGTGACTCAACAAACAAGAAACTTAGTAAAGTGAGAGGCTTAGAAATATACTGACGTGAGGCAAATGAACTTTCAGCACAAGCTAATAAAAAGAAGAAATTCTCACATTGAGTTTCTGTAACACATCATTAGTGACAAAGGCATGGGGTATTTTTGTTACACCCATTATCTGGGGAATCTTGTCTTCGCTGTTGATAGCAGAGACTCATATGCCCCCTGCCAACCATAGCAAATTAGCGAGCTGGCGGCGGCCTTTGTGACACCAGGGCGAGAGCAGTCTTTAAAGTGTAGCTCTGCGTGTCCCTGTTTCCGCAACTCCACCCACCATGTCTTTTTTTCCTCCTCTTTTTACACTCCACTCTCCCAGAGGCAAAGGCCCCCTGAAGAACTCCTCAGATGTGATCAACGCCGCCAAGAAGATTGCTGAGGCCGGTTCCAGGATGGACAAATTGGCTCGAGCAGTCGCAGATCAGGTAGCTTTGTAACCTGGTGTGACTGTTACTTTCATTTTTATACTTGGTAAAAGTTTGCCCCACTGTCATTGTGAGAGTGTGAGTAAGTGGACATTGGAAATCTTTAGGCAGCGCTGTGTGAGCGCGGCTGGAGTAGACGTCTGTGTCGCTGCCTCCGGTGGGGCGAGCGCTGAGCAAGTGAGACAGCACCACCAAGTTGTGTCTGTAATATAATTAGCTCCCAGCCAAGGTGTTGCATTCATTATCAGATGAGTACCTCTCCAAAACACGCTGACAGACCATTTTCAATATCTAATCAATCAGTGCAGCCGAGATAGGAGTGAAAAGCAATAGGTGAGTACATTGTGTGTGTGTGTGTGTTTAGCAAATAAAGTGGGAGGTATTTAGGGATGCTAGCAGCACCCCAGGTAATGCATAATACTCTTTGTCATTTCATCTGTCTCTAATAAGAAGCACAATAAACTTGGGCACAAGACTCAGTGATTTATTAAAGCAGCCTGTTGTCATTGTCACTGCAACCGCTGTTCGCCAGCAAACTCTGAATAATTAGAGCTATGTTCAGTAGGCTTAGTTATAGCTCCTATTGTGATGCACGCAGATACCTAGTGTCTAACTGGTCTCTTAATAATGTTTTCACATAAAAAGAAAAGGGACTTATGGTTTTATGAGGCAGTGTAGTTTTTGAGAATTTGTACAAAAACAGTTGGAAGTAGAAACTCGTTATAGGTTTTATTTAACATTATAGTCATGAATAACATTTGATATTCCAAATGTTTTCAGGCTCAGCAACAGTTTAATATACAGTACTGCAAAACTCAGGCCATATTTTCTAGTTTAGGTAAATGCTTGGTAAGATGTTCTATTTGTCCACAAAACAAACAAAAAATCTACTAAAAAAATTATTTGTTCTTTTAATGAGTGACATTAGTATCCTTGCCCATATCTCAAAATGCAACAGAATCCCTTAAAACACTCCTGAATCTAAACAATGATCTGGATCAACACCAGAATAAACTTTTTTTCACTTTGCATGACAAAATAAAAAAAAACATGATTCATTTTTATTAAAGCTCTCTTCACACATTTTTCACTCAATAAAACTTTTGGACAGCACCATAGTACTGAAATTTTACGAAGAGTTCCAGTCTTAGTTTTGAGCTATTGAAAACAACCATTAGACGGAGCAACATTAGTGTCCTCTGAGCAGCTCTCGATGTAACCTGCCTCACGTATCATCCTGAACCCAGCATGAATTAAAATTTAAAAGCCTCCAAGAGTTTGAATTGAAAGCATTTTGTTCAAATTCATGCATATGGTGAACCTTTTCCGATAAATTACCTGGAGTACAGGTGGCGATTTAGTTAGAGGTCACACATAGAGCATTATGCTCGAGTGAACAAGGATTTTTAAGGAAATACACATTTCTTTATTCCCTGTCTGCTTTTTTGACAATATATTGACGTGCCGTCTGCTGTTAGCGAAAGTGCAGAGTGCTGTCAGTTTGAGTGGCTTTAAAGTATGTTAAAATTCCTACTGGCCAGAAGGCGTCTTTAGTCAAGCTGGCACTGATCTGCCTATGTCACACTCTCCAGAGCATATTGCACAATGCAACAAAGATTCTGGCTGGGAATGCATAAGTCTGTCTGTAGCAGGATAATTACCACAAACACAGAGCTAAGAGTCTCTTACAGAAACAGTTTAGCATGTTTCCAAATGTGGCAACGTTCGCAGGTCCTTGCCTTCGTCACAGATTGTGTGTGGCTGTGAGCAGACGCTGGTACAGTAAGCATAAACTAGTGTTGGTGTGCTTTGTGGGCTGTAGTGATGACCAGGGTTTTACAGGGTTTCTGTGGGAGTGGATCTGTCACATGGCAAATCACTCTCTGAATCAGCCCTGCCAGAATTAAAAGAGCAGGTGGTCTGCCATTTTGAATGCTTACTTTAATTGTACCTGGACTGTGTTCACTGAATATTCAAAGCCTTCTGCTTCCCTCCTATTACTCAGAATGAAAGCACTTTTTTTTCATGTTGCCTTTATCATAAAAGTATTTTCTTGTCAATTTTCTGTTTATTGTACCTTTCAGAAAATATACAGTGCATTAAAAGTTAAAATGGCAAAGAATTCCTTTTATCTAGCATGTTTAATGGCATTACACAATAACACAACCTTGATTATTTGCCTTTACTCCTGAGGAGAACAAGTATTTTGCATTCACACATTATGCAACTTAACCTATACTTGTGGAGTGCGTTGGCCTCGGCTGCTGTTCTGCTTTCTCTGTGGTCCCTTAAGTAGCAAACCTTGTCGCCGTACCTAGGCATCAGCCCTATTGATGAACACATGTGTAGCAGGGGGCCGGTCTGTATACAAGGTTATAGGATGGCAGCCTCTCTCACAGTCATTTAAACACTGCATTTCACATAGAAAACCCCTGGAGGCACCTCAGCCCATTTGACTGCAGCAATGGCTTTTCTTTCTACCCTATTTCACCCACTCACATCTCCAAATGCAGCTGTTCTTTAAGCATGCCTCCTACAAGTACATCCTACCTAAACAATTCAGGGCATCTGTACTTTAAGCTAGCTGTTTAGGACAAGCATTGATTGGTCATTGTTTTGTAGGGGCCACAAAATAAAGTATTCTTGCTATATGCCATGAGAGTCTGACAGTTTAGTCATCCTGCCTCAGCATGTGGGGTAAAATGTGGTGGAGGCTGCTTCCAATATTTTTATTGGTTGTTATAAAGGAAATGAGTTTCACTTTAGGATAAATAAAGCAGTCAAAATGGTAAGCCAGAGGAACGGCGGCTGTTGAAAATAGGAACATTGAAATCAGTTTTGTCCCTATATTATGCTGAAAATTGTTCAGGTTAGACCTTATTGGTCATTTCAAGTACAATTGATGTTCAATAAACGTAAACTGCAAAATAATTTATACAGTAGATTCAGTAAACTGAGTGAAATATTCAGTACACAGTGTGAAATATTTCAAGTAGTTATTTATTTTAATTACAATAATTAGACTTAACTTTCACTTAATTTATAAAAAAAAATCACTGCATAAAATCCCTAATGATCTCATTGAACATATAAATGCATGACTCTGTGTGTACTGAATGTATAGTATATATGCATTTCTTGAAATCATTTCACTTTTCCACAATATTCTAATATATTGATGTGTGCTTATAGAAAAAAAAGGATTATAACAGATACACAGTAAAGTGGCTATAATCTTGTGGCGCTACAAAATGTAGTCCACTCGTTCATCTTCATCCATATTTGAGGTGACAGTGTGCAGCTATAGTGGGCGTGACACTCTGACACTGAGGCCTCACAGTTAAAAGGTTTCTGGTCTCTGTGGATCCGTGATTACTGCAGCTCTCCCTGCCTCCATACACTATTCACTCTGGCTGTTGTGTTGATCTAAGTGTGAATGGTTGTCTGTCCTGCATCACTCTTGTGATGAACTCATGACCTGTCAAGAGTATAGCCGTCTCTCACTCAAGACCCTTAGAGGATAACTACCACAGTAAGCTGACCTATGCAGTAAATGCCTTTACACAAGCTACACTTAAGGCACCACTACTAGATTGCACAGTCCTCTCCTTTTTGTTTTGTTTTTTTATCCCAAAAATTAAATAATACTTATATATGACTTAAGTGTTCTCTGTTATGCTGAATTTACTTTTTTTTTAGCTTTTAGCCATGTTATAATATTGTTTGCACCTCACAAAGATACCTGGAGTAGTATTTTCTTTCATTCACGCATGTTTAAGTAATCCTGTACGCTAAGCCGCTGCCCTTCTCAAGAGCTGAAAACGCTCGGTCTGCACCTGCACATTTCTAAAGCCTATACACCGTCACTGAACTGGTTCTGATCATTTCATCGCTTAAATTGCAGTCACAACGGGGCACTCAGCTCATTTATCTATCTAGCATCACGTTGCTAATAGCCATGCTAAATAGCCAGATAATGCTCTGTCCATTCCCCGCCATTGCCAGCAGGGAGTGTTAAGCACCTAATCTAAGTTCTCTGCAAAATCAAAGTAACTCTTATTTTAAGTTATAAAAACGTGAAATACTAATGCAAAATTATTTCAAAAAGTCTGAAAAAAAGTATAATATGTTTCCTTTAAATCTAGTCACATGGGGTCACGGGCTAGTGTACTTTTTGTGCTGGTTGCAGGTGGAGAGGCTTGAGTAAGGAAGGGCATGTGGTGTAAAAATCTATGCCATACTAAATATGCAAATCGCTGCATGCTGGGAGGCAGATGATTTGCTGTGGCAACCCCTAAAGGTAAAAGAGTTAGCTGTTGGACAACACTGGCAGCCATTAATTCAACAGCCAATGGGAACGTCCTTTGTTTAAGCGTGGCAGCATATTGAAATCATTAATAATAAAGCCTTAAGGCCAAATATTTACACAGATGATTGTTATAAAAACATGCTATCAGGACACTGAGCATTGTTATCCAAATCCAAGAACAGAAATTCTCTTAGCCATTTTACAAACAAGTACTTCCCATAAAAATATGTAGATATGCTGTAGAAATGAGCTTATTTGGCAAGCCATTTTCACACACTTTTACTCTCTATTGAGTATTGACAAAGCAGTGCATATGTTATATTGACTCAACATAAAGTACAGGGTCGGTGGTGTAAGTAATGAAGCCACGTGTCGCCCAGCGCACTCATCCAGCACAACTGTGTGATTTGTAATGTCCATGGCACAGGGCAATAAGCTGCTCCAGGCTTTGGCCACGCAGACAATGCCTCATAGTGTAATCACTTCTTCATTGGTTCGGATCTTCGTGCAACATTTATTGGAGGTAATTTTGCCCTGTCAGTAGGTGTGTGCAAGGTGCGAGCTGGTGTTAATAAAAGGCGCTGAAACATTTGTGCACTTTGAAGCTCATTATTCCGCCTTCCAGGTTTTCACTTTAGTTGTCACAGCGGAGAACTCTGCCACACTAAATTCACGACAACAAGCACAGAGCTCCTGCCGCCCGCACTGACAGCCCAGAAACAAAGTGTGACTGATGCGCAATTAAAAAGGTCCCACACCAAAAACAAAGGAGTACAGTTGGATCCAGGAGTCGGCCACAACTGTCTTTTTAAGAAATGCCCTGCTGCTCAGTCACCATCTTGCCTCATTATAAGAAGCCTTGCATGTAGATCTATCAGTGTTTTTTTTTTGTTTTTTTTTTGTCTGTAGATGAAATTTTCCGCAGAGGTTAGTAATGGGCCAAGGAAAAAAAAAAAATTGATTTTGGTGTGGATTCAGAACACTATCCGAATTAGTATTTTAAAGGATTTGGTAACACTTTAGAATAGCTCACACTATTAAGGATTAGGATTAATGGTTAGTACACAGTTAATTGATTATTTACAAAGCATTACTTTAACATTCAGAAACACCATTGAGTTATAAACGTTGTTAACTTTTTAAATCAATGCAAAATTATAAACATCGGTGTTAATTCAGTACACTGTAAAAAACTGCAAAAACTCAAGGCAACAGAATCCTTCAAGATTTTTTAGGTTTGGGGCCAACTCAAAATCTCAAGTTTTCGACAATGAATATTTTTTTGTTCACCTAATTTGATGTTTATACGTCTAATAACTTTAAATTTATAACTTTAAATTTTTAAAGTTTTTTGTTTAACTAACAATCCATCGTTCAGAAAAAGTATTATTATTGATAAAATTAAAAACTAAATATACTAAATTTAACAAAAGAATAATACTTTTTCTGAACAATGGATAGTAAGTGGGCTGTAAGATGAGTTAAAAAATAATAATAGTGAGTAAAACTTAAAATTGAAAGATTATATTAGACATATGACTGTCAAATTAAGTGAACAAAAATATTAGTTATTGAAAACTTGAGATTTTGAGTTGGCCCCAAAACTCAAAAATCTTGAGCAATTCTTTTGCCTTGAATTTTTGAGTTTTCACAAGATTTTTTTTACAATGTATCTATAAATGGTTTATTCATTAAATTATTGTTAATTACATATTTATTAATGCTTTATCACTGTTTAATAGTAGAGAGCTACTTTAAAGTGTTACCAAGGTTTTGTTGTTTATTATTAGTATTTTATTTTTAAGTGTATTCTTGGTTTTGTGGCACAATGGTTATAGCATTTACCCCTGAACTAGAAGACTCCAGGTCAGGAGTAATATACAGCATCCTAACTACTGGCCAAAATCTGCTCCCTCCTAGTGCTTCTACTCTATAAATGGCATTTTTATTTGCAAGTTTAAAATCTGCTAAATTCGCAAACAGATTTCTTTTTATGGATGACTCCCCAAAGAGCTAAATCACCCGAGATAATGTCATTCCGCTTCATTTTGCTATATCTACTGAGAACGATCCACTGACTGGCACATAAAACAGCAGAATTTTTCCGCATACAGTTTGAAATATCCATCTAAATAGGCAGATCTGGTTTGTACTGCAACACGGTCTTTTGCTTTGTTTTTGGTAGAATATGACAACAAGTGAATGAGCAAATAGAAAGATTAGTCGCTCGGCAAAAGTGACAGGTGACAGCTTACCTTCAGAGAGGCAGGAGCCAGTCAGCTTAAAGGCACGTCTCAGAACAGCTTGAAACAGGCCCGCTCTGAATGTTTAATGGGGCATTGGTTTCACGTCAGTAATATCTAGCTCTTGTCTGTTATTGGATTCTGTAATAGATGAGTTTGACTGACACATGTAGCCAGTCTGTTAAATAAAAGAGCAGTGAACATTGGGCAAGAGCTACAGCACTTTGATGGACTAGGTATTGAGGAATGTGGAAATAATGGTGCACCCAATAATTCATTGATCGGGCACTGATGGTCAAGCATTAACTACCATTCTTTCCCAAGCGTTTCGTAAAGCATGTCTGGAAAGTTGAAAAATATACATAGAATTAGGGCAATAGCTCTCTTCCCCTGCCAATGTAGTCTATAGAATCTTACTTAATGGGGTCTCGAGTGGCGTGTTTAATTGTTAACAGGCAACTAATGTTGCAGACCAAATCCAAGTCTGCCAGATTAAATGAAATTAGGTGTAAGCAAGGTATTCATAGGGTTGTAGCTATGTAAGGTTGTAGTCCCACACAACCTTTTATAAGCTTGACAAGTGTTAAATTAGTCATTGCTGTAAACGCATGAATAACAATGGTAGCAATATATATTGATGTAAGCTGATGGTAGGGTACATTAAAAATACAGGCTATAGATATCTTTTACTGTTTCTTTTTGAGTTTTCCACACATTATGCGTCACCAATGCAAACTACGTTGTATTTTTTACATAGGTGGTAAGTGTATACATCGTACAAGCAATGCACACTGAAATGTAATTAATCAATAACAGCTCCAAGAAAGAGCCAAGAAGACAACTCAAAAAGTAATGGTTGAATTTTGATTAAATTTACAGGAAACATCAGTGGGGCCGAGGAAAAAATGTTTAGCTTTTAATGTGCATCCAGAACACTCCAGGATTTCTTAAAGGATTGGATCCAAAGCATTGTCTAGTTTTAGTTTTTACCATTCCTGGTTCAAGTCCAAGTCGGTGCACTACTATATTTTTCAAATTATTCCAGACCAAGTCTAATTGGTGGGAAATGTTTATCAGAGTTAAAGAAGGCGATTGCTTATTCATAATTGGACTGTTGTTACTTATACAATTTTTGTCTTTTTTCGCCTTTCCCCTATTCCAGAGAGATGACATTTAGCTGTTTTCTTGAATAGCAGAAAACATTCAGAGATGGGTTTGCTACTGAATGTAAAGTAACCTTCTTGTGGTTGGTAATGAAGCTGTTTATATATGCAGCAGTGGTCGTGTATGAGGTGTGACTTGTGTTCTGACAGATCGTCATGTTCTGATCCCGCGTTGTCCTTATCTAACATCTCTACCACATGTCACATTGTCTTTCTCTAATATCCACTGGAAGAAGAGCTCTCACTTGTGTGGCGTGTGGTCTAAAATGTAAAATCACAACAACAAACCGCAGCGTAGCAGGTTTGATTTCCCGTCTGCCTGACCCTCCTTCCCCTTCACTGTCGCCGCCATTGACTTGTGTCTCGCATCATGGATATCAGACTGGGGAACAATAGAGTCAAAGAACAAATATTAAAAAATTGAAATGCTCCGAGATGTGCTGAGGTCAAGACAAGTTAAAGAAAGGCCAGGCTAAAGGTCAGGCATCAAAGCGCGCCGTATTTCCTTACCGTGTTCGAAGATAAATCCTGACTGGGGGAGACTGCTGCAGAGAACATAGGACTGAGAGATGGCTTCAATGCGCCTGAAAAAGCAATGCAGCATACTGTTTATTTACATCGAGAGGGAAGAAATGGACTATTAGTCAACAGTACTATAGGGAGCTAGTGTGTCATGTCTGCAACAAACCTGCCCGGGGCAATAATGTGCATGATCCATGCCTATGATATGCAGTTAGCTGTGATAGCATGGCACAATGGCAGTGTTGTCATAATATGCAGAAGAAAATAAATCTAAGTGTTTCATAAACTGTTTCTATTTGCATGTTGATGTATTTCATTGAAAATATAGTAATTATGGAAATAACAGAAGGCATTAAATGTCTTCACAAATCACAAAAAAAGGAGATTGTATGTTTTTTGGAAGTGGAATATATGAGGCATTAGGAACGACTCACAAGAAAGTTGTTTTTTGCAACATCATAAAATGTATCTTTATATGCATTGAAAATGTATCTACAACTTGCTTTCTGTGCTGGCACCTCCTCTTCCATCTCACAGTTTTATTGACGTCCACTTGCCCTCCTTTGACGACAGCCGTACCTGTAAAAGTGCATCTCATCTCAGCTTGGTCCCTTCCAATTATACTGTTGCTTAGAGAAAGACACTCGAAGCACTGTTAGAGTTGCTGTTTGTGACCATCATTTGTGGAGGGCACTTGTAGCCAATCGATACTGTTTCTCTTATCATAAGTGGCCCTTCTTGGGAGAAGTGCAGCAGAGATGGGCAGCCATGATGGCGCTAAGCCCTGGAGGGACCATATTCATATCAGAACTTGATGTTTAACTTGCTGTCCCCCTCGACTGGAGCCTACAGGACAAGGAAATGAGCTGCTGCGGCTTCCCCCATGCGGCACCACTGAGTGTCCTAGTTAGGGTCGTTTAATATTAATGGCTGGTAGAAAGGTGTTGCTACAAAATGATGCTCGGAGTGTTTAAGCAGCTGATGCAGTGTTCTTAACCTACTGGGAACCTAGTGAGCCATGGCTGACTCCTGGAAGGCTTCCAGACGCAATAATAAGAGCAAACGGTGTAAGAGCTGCAGGCCTGAAGAGGCTGTCCTCGTCCTCCCTGTTGCTCCATTTGCTGCACTGTATGATTTGGTTATTTGCTGGCAAAGTGGCACACAGACCTGCTGAACAGATAGCCAGGCTGTTTGTTTGAATGAGATATGCTCATTCATGTCTGATTGATCTGTTCTTTTCTCCTTTTGTGACATGCAGTGCAGTAACTCGCTTCACGTGAAACGAATGTGTTGACTCCCTGCGGTGTAACTCAACAGGCTTTTGAAAGTCTTACCTGCAGCAGCCCACCACTGAAAAGAAATGCAAAACAACACGCTCCTCTCTGGTGGAATAGTGTATAATTAGTGACCACGTTTTTTGGACTCCTACTGGTTTTGTTAGTTGCTGTTGCTTCTAGTTATTCTGCTCTAAACACGCACACAGCCACATCAGAGACCACAAGCCCTGTGACAGGCATTTTGGGGGAGAATTTACAAAAATGTTTTAGCCCAGCAGTGTTTGTTTGTACCAAGACACTGTATTAATTACATTAAAGAGAATTTCTTCCAAACACAACATGACATTTAGATTTTAAATAAATCAGTTTTTACATTTAAGTGACAACAGGTACAACAGATTTATTCAATAGTTTATTTATTTTCCCTATTTCTCATTTCTTCTCTAGAAGTGAAGGAATCCCACACTCAGTCAGCATAGACACTTGCTCAGTGCTCACTGGTTAGGGCTGGTTTAAAATAATCTCTGTGACAGTAGCCCCTTGTAAAGATAAAAAGAGGCATAGGCGAGGAAAGGTCAAGATGTCTGTCAGAGCAGGGCAAGTTTCTATAGCACATTTTTATTATCTTTGGGGGAAGTTTTTCTTTTTTATTGGCCAGAAGAAAGTTGAAAGACAGAAAAGGTTGTATAGCTTGCATACAAATAACAATTGCAGTTTAGGTTCTTAAAATATCTTTTAATGGTAGTGAAAATGATATTCAGGGCACCTTTTTGACTTACTTTGAACATATACCACACATCTATTTATAATTCAGCCAGAGAGGGTCACAAGTCAATGTGCTCTTTGTGCTGGTCCCAAGCCTGGATAAATGAAGAGTGCAGTGATGGGTTGGGACCAAACAGTAGACTGCAGGAAGGTTAAATATTTCATATTAACTTTAAATGAAGCCTAACTATTACTTACAGTAAATACTAATTAGATCAAAGTGTAACATATACAGTATGTATCTTAAAGGTCACAGGGAATAAGACAGAAAAATAACTTTGGTGCTGTAAGAAGAAGTGGGTCCTACTGTCAGACTAGTTGAGAAGCCCTGCACTAAATAAATAGCCTTTGTCCTGTGTATTTTGTTAAATAATACAAACATGTATTAGTATAGTGTTACTGCCTGTCAGCCAAAAAAAAAAAAAAGTCTCAAAGTCACAAATTTACCTATGCTTTATTTCTCCTCAGTGTCCGGATTCGGCCTGTAAGCAGGACCTGCTGGCTTATCTGCAGAGGATCGCCCTGTACTGCCACCAGCTCAACATCTGCAGCAAGGTGAAGGCAGAGGTGCAGAATCTGGGCGGAGAGCTCATTGTGTCAGGGGTAAGTCTGCTTTTACATAATCATAACATTGTTCTGTCCCTGAAGCCTTCTGCATGCTCTGTCATGTCAGTAACTATGTGTGCTCCACTCTGTGGGTGGCAGACCTATGGCTAGCCTAAGGTTATAATGAGCCTCGTACAGCCGACAAAAGGGCAGCACAGATTAAGGCCTCTGCAGTTTTTTCAGACTGATTAGCATCTAATAATACCAGGAAGATGTTCTGTGGGCTTTTTCTCATTGTGTTTTTCATGCCCGATGAAACACATTAAGTCTGCACACACCACACGCAGTCAGTTAGCTGTCATCTTATTCCATTTAACATTTAAACTTTCTCTTTAGTTTTCATTTTATGTGAAGACGATAAATGTTCATCATGGGCTTTAGTTTAGCCTTTTTATTGTTGTAGGTTTGCTGTTGTAGATAAAATTTGCTACAATCACTATAACTAATGTTGCATACATACTAGATTAAAGTGTAATAAAACATAATGTCCACATCCAGCGGTCAGCAGAGGCTTGTACTTGACAAAAAAAATTGGAGCAATACTTAAGATGTCTAGAGGTGGACTTAAACCAGGGATCTTCTGGTTAAATTATTTATCCATGGGGTCTTTTAGATAAATCTGTTAAGTGTGCTCTGACCACACACACTCAATAAGGTCACATTCCATTTGACACTTTCAGTGTTTCAACTTGAAATATAAAGTTACCCTAGCCTTTTTAGCGATATTGGTAACATGTACACTAAGTTTGCAAAAACAAATACAGTATATTAGGCAACTTTGGCATTCATGCTTAAGTATTGTAGCTAATGTTGAGATCATACTAGATGAAAGTCTATTAAGAAGTCATGTCTTCCTTCCATTACTTTTCAATACCCAGACCACACACAATTAGCTGTATTTCTTCTTTTTTTTTTCATTTGACATTTAAACTTTCCTTTCAGTTTACAGAAAAAGAAAGTGCTACCTTATAATGTTACTGTTTTTCTTCTACTAATAAGGAACAGTATATCTTGGCATTTCTCCATTCAAGCATGATCACTTTAATTAAAATTTTGATGAGTTTGACAACATTGACACACCTCATAATTTATAAACATGTCTGTAAGTTCAAATGGAACAATCTTATACCTGCAAAGACCTTATCTTATTAGACAAAGGACCGGAGTGAGCAAAGCCCTCTACATACATTATGATCTGTAAAAGGTAAAAATACTAAGCACGCTAAATTAAAATGCGGTGTGCTGCCGAACGCTAATTACATCCCTTTCAATGTAAGACGAGGCATGAAGCTCCTGTTGGCAAGGAAAGAATGAGAAAACAATTGGTAGCAGCCGTTGTCGTGCCGCACTTCCTCCTGTCCTGAACATGGGCTGGGTATAAATGAGGCGCCATTATGTTGTCATGGAATTGTTGCCCAGCGATGCCAAAACAAGCTGCCAACAAAAGCTTTAAAGCAAACCAAACTTGAAATTATGAGTAATTTTACTAGCTTATTTGTGTTTTAACACAGAATCTCATACATTTAGTTATTTTTGTATTTTATGTATGCATATGTATGGCTCTATGACATCTGTTACTGCTTGGCTTTTTAGCGGTGGATAGAATCATCTTATTAGGCTGTTTGGGTAGACCAAAACTTTGGAAATAGTTTGTCTGAAAAGCTATGTGCTGCTGGGCAGATAAACTTTTGTCCCTTTCATACTCTTTTATGTGATTTCTGTGAGACTTTTTCACATTTTGTCTTGGTCAGACTTGTGTGCCAATATTGGTCTTTAGGCAATATATATATATATATATATATATATATATATATATATATATATATATATATATAATATATATAATATAATAAATAAATAAATATATATATATATAAATATATAAATATATATATATATATATATATATATATATATATATATATATATATATATATATATATATATATATATATATAAATATATCGTCCATCCAAGCTCGGTCCTCTACCAGAGGCCTGGGAGCTTGAGGGTTCTGTGCAGTATCTTTGCTGGTCCTAGGACTGCACTCTTCTGGACTGAGATGTCTGATGTTTTTCCTGGGATCTGCTGTAGCCACTCTTCCAGTTTGGTGGTTACTGCCCCTGAGTGCTTCGATGACCACGGGCACCACTGTTGCCTTCACTTTCCAGGCTTTCTCAAGTTCTTCTTTGAGGCCTTGGTATTTCTCTAGTTTCTCGTGTTCCTTTTTCCTGATGTTGCTATCACTTGTTATTGCGATGTCATCGGCTTTCCTCTGCTGTTTGTCCATCACCACAATGTCCGGTTGGTTCGCCATTACCATTTTGTCTGTCTGGATCTGGAAGTCCCACAGGATCTTAGCTCGGTCGTTCTCTATCACCTTTGGAGGTGTTTCTCACCTTGACCTCGGGACTTCCAGACTGTACTCTGCACAGATGTTCCTGTACACTATACCAGCCACTTGGTTATGACGCTCCATGTATGCTTTCCCTGCCAGCATCTTACACCCTGCAGTTATGTGCTGGATTGTCTCAGAGGCCTCTTTGCACAGTCTGCACTTGTCTTGTTTGCACTTGTCTGCACGGTCTTGTCTTGTATGGTAGACCTTCATCTTTTGAGGCCATCTTCCAGATGTATTCAAGGATCTTGGATGTTTCATCCTGGACAGTGGTTCTGACACTCATCAGTCCTCTGCCTCCTTCCTTGAGCTTAGTGTACAGTCTCAGGGTACTGGACTTGGGGTGGAACCCTCCATGCATGGTCAGGAGCTTCCGTGTTTTCACATCTGTGGTCTGAATCTCTTCCTTTGGCCAACTTATTATTCCCGCAGGGTATCTGATGACCGGCAGGGCATAGCTGTTGATTGCCCTGACTTTGTTCTTGCCATTGAGCTAACTCCTTAGGACTTGCCTTACTCGTTGGAGGTATTTGGCTGTGGCTGCTTTTCTTGTGGCCTGTTCCAGGTTGCCATTTGCTTGTTGGATTCCAAGGTACTTGTAGCTGTCCTCAATGTCTGCTATTCTGCCGTCTGGGAGTGGGACCCCTACTGTATGGACAACCTTCCCTCTCTTTGTCACCATCCCCCCACACCTCTCAGGTCTGAATGACATTCCAATGTCATTGCTGTAGATCCTGGTTGTGTGGATCAGTGACTCAATGTCTGTCTTGCTCTTGGCATACAGCTTGATATCATCCATGTAGAGGAGGTGACTGATGGTGGCCCCGTTCCTGAGTCGGTACCCATAGCCAGTCTTGGTGATTATCTGGCTGAGGGGGTTCAGACCTATGCAGAACAGCAGCAGGGACAGAGCATCTCCTTGGTATATCCCACATTTGATGGACACTTGTGCAATTGGCTTGCAGTTGGCCTCAAGGGTGGTCTTCCACTGCCTCATCGAGTTTGCAATGAAGGCTCTTAGAGTCTTGTTGATGTTATACATCTCCAAGCATTCCATGATCCATGTGTGTGGCATTGAGTCATAGGCTTTCTTGTAATCAATCCAGGCGGTGCACAGATTACTGTGTCTGGCTTTGCAGTCCCAAGCAACTGTTTTATCTACCTGCAGGTGGTGTTTAGCTCCTCTGGTGTTTTTACCAATGCCCTTCTGTGCTGTGCTCATGTATTGATCCATGTGCCCACTTATCTTAGCCGCTATGATGCCTGACATGAGCTTCCATGTGGTGGGGAGACAGGTTATTGGCCGATAGTTGGATGGGACTGTTCCCTTCAGGGGATCCTTCTGGATCAGAATTGTCTGGCCTTCGGTTAGTCATTCAGGGTGGGTCCCATCCTTTAGCAGCTGGTTCATTTGTGCTGCCAGGCGCTCATGGAGTGAAGTTAGCTTTTTCAACCAGTAGGTGTGGATCATGTCAGGCCCTGGTGCTGTCTAGTTTTTCATACCTGAGACTCTTTCTTGGATGTCTGCCACTGTGATGGTTACTGGTTCTTGTTCAGGGAGGTTGCTGTGGTCTGCTCTTAGCCTTGGCTAAGTCTGCTCTGTCTGCTCTGTTGTTATTACCCTGCCACCGAGAGTACACTTTAGCTGGTTGAGTTGAGAACAGCCAGTTTATTCACCTTGCTTCGATTTCTTAACATGTACCTCTTTAGGCAGGTGGCCAAGGCTTGGAGTCTTTGTTTGGCAGTTTCCAATGCTTCAGGTATGGACATCTTGCTGTACCTCTTGGGTACTTGTTTTTTCATTGCACCTTTCTGGAGCTCTGACAGTTGGCTCACTTCTCTCCGAGTTGCCTGGATTTTAGCCTCCAACCTTCTTTTCCATGGTGGATATGGATCTTTATGGTTGCTCTTTGGTTGATAGCCAAGCTCCTCAAGGATCACTGCTGCTGAAGTGTAGATCAGCTCATCGGTTTCAGTGATGGTCATAGTACTTCACTCAGCCTCTGTAGCCTGGTGTTCATTTTAGCCATGATCTGATCTCTCAGGTCAGTTGCTGCCTCGCTCAGTGTGATAGTGTTTATTGGGGCTTCGTACCCAAACTCTGGATGGGGAGTTGCTGTTAACTCCCCTCCGACCTTGCGTCCTGGCTCTCCCTTGCCGTAGCATTTGTGTTGTATCTCGTCAATCTCAAGTTGTGAAAGCAGGTGTCATTTGTGGATGTTGAAGCGCTGAGCTACTAGTTATTTAGCAGTAAGTGTTGATTGTGGGTTTCGAAGTTGCCATATTTCCCACATTCTCTGCATGTAACCCCTCTGACCAGGGTTACTGGAGTAGTAGCATTCCAACAGAGCCTTGTTCTCACATCTTGTCCATTTCCGTCTTGTTCTCATCAGGCTGCTCTGGTTCCCCAACACCTGACGCAGACCTTGTGTGACTTCTGGCCGCAGTGTAGACTTCAGGATACTTTTAGTATCCAAACTTTTGTGGACTTCTGGCCACAATATTAGCAGTCCAATTGTGGGTCACGTCCTGGCCCGGGATGTGAACCCCTGCGTGAAAGTCGTCTGACTTACTCGCTGAGTATATATACATATTACATTTAAAGGTGTCTAAAACATATATGAATACTTTGCCATTCATCATTAAACAATAAACTCACTACTTAAAGATAATGTTGCAATCATACCATATAAATGTGTAATAAGAAGTAATGTCAAGAATGTAGTAGCCCAGGCATGGACTCATGAACCAGGCATCTTCTAGTCCAGGGGTAAATGCTCTCTCTAATATGCCCTTTAATGGTAACAAATGGACAAATGGTAACAAATGTACAAAAATAATCATTTGTTGCTTTACTGACTTCCAGTGACTAGAGAATCTTAGGCCCTATCTCGATTTTTTTTTAATTTTTTTTTTTTTAAATCCTTTTAAAATATCTTAGATCCAGAACTGGCTTCATATTTGCGCCAAGAAACCATTCATTAGCTTTCCTTCCATTACTTTTTGAGTACTAGAATGACATTTTTTTATTTTTTTTATTTTTTATATTATAAATCATATTGTTTTTCAGTCTGGTTGTAAATTTGGCTTGAAATGTTATAATGGCTGGGATTAACAATAATCATATCAGATAACTTTATCATCAAAGTAACGCATTGCTTCTGTCTGTCCTTGATTTGTCAGCTCTCCATCCTGATTATCGCCTGTCTCACATGAGATATGGAGGCCCTGCTGAGATGTTAACCTTTTCATGATGGCCAGCTGGAGTCCACACTCATTAAGCCTAAGCAGTTGACTTGTCTCGGTTTGCGGTAGTCGGAAGCCCACTGGCCGCTGACCCTTAAATGTCAGCCAAACAAAACAGACGGAGACAGAGGAACACCTGAACCCTGCCTCCGTTAATTAAGCACCCGTACAGTTAAGATGTCACAAAGCGATTGGCGTTTTCTATGCCGTTTAATTGCCGTTCATAGCATCCGCCACTTTAGACTCTTTCATGAGTGATCTAATTGAAGGAGTAGCATTTGTTTGTAAATTATTTATTTATTTTGACAACATTAATGAGACCTTTTTTCAGATGACAAAGATGATTAGCTGTTGTGGACATGACTGTCTACATTTTATTTCAAATAACAGCTCAGCACTTAACACAGTTAACTTATTCAAGTGTGGTTTGTTGTATAATCAGTTTATTAGAGCAAAGCATACATTGACAAACATTCAATAAACTAGTCAAGCATAACATAATAAATTCTTTAGCTCAATGTTTGAGCACCCTAGAGGTATGTGAGTACATTACAGGGGGTAGATGGAGTTATATGTAGTGCATTTACATACAGTATTTGGCTTTGAAAGACTAACATTAACCTAAATCAAGGGAATGCAACACTAAAGAAACACTAAACCAGGACAAAACTAGGAACAAACCAGGTCTAAACACAGTCTAAAAACAGGATTAAACAAGGTCTAAACCAGAACTAAAAAAGGACTAAGCCGTGCCCAAACCAGGACAAAACAAGGACTAACCCAGGACTACACCAAGTCTAAAACCGGGACTAACCCAGGACAAAACCAAGTCTAAAACCAGGAATAAACCAGGACAAAACTAGGAACAAACCATGTCTAAACCCAGTCTAAACCAGGACTAAACAAGGTCTAAACCAAGACTAAAAGAGGACTATGCTGGGCCCAAACCAGGACTAACCCATGTCTAAAACCTGAACTAAATCAGGTCCTAAAACCAGAACTCAATCAGGAAAAAAACTGGTCTAAAACTAGAACTAAACCAAGAATAAACCAGGACAAAACTAAGAACAGACCAGATCTAAACCAGGTCTAAACCCAGTCTAAACCAGGACTAAGCTGCATCCATAGCCGCATCCAAAGCTGGACTAAACCAGGATTAGGCCAGGTCCAAACCAGGGCTAAACCAGGTCCTAGGAGTACACAAGACCAAAAAGATTGGGGAAGGTTAGAAATAGACCTAAGGAGAAATTATTAGTTTTTGGTGTGGTTTCAGGAAACTGTTTTGACCCAGTCATTTTATACAGAATCTGTACCAATGCAAGATACAGTAGAGCCAAAGATACTAACTCCAACTACAAGGATTCAGTACAGGAACAAATTGTTAGTTTTAGTAGATTCTTTACTGTTGAGAAATATGATGGCTTTGTTGCTCAATGCCATCATAGCCTTTCCCCCTTAACTAGAGCATACCAGTTGCCTAAAACATCTTGTCGACTTCATAAATGTATTTTTAACACATGGCACTACATTGCTAGATATTCTGTATGAGTTAGTAATCCATCCTTATGTTTTTGCTCCTGTGCATTCACTGACTTTAATGTCTTTGTCTGTGTAGCTGGACAGTGCCACATCCCTGATCCAAGCAGCCAAGAACCTCATGAACGCTGTGGTGCTGACCGTCAAGGCATCCTACGTGGCTTCCACCAAATACCAGAAGGTGTACGGGACAGCCGCCGTCAATTCCCCCGTGGTGTCGTGGCGCATGAAGGCTCCAGAGAAGAAGCCGCTTGTGAAGAGGGAGAAGCCTGAGGAATGCCAAACCCGTGTGCGACGGGGTTCACAGAAGAAACACATCTCCCCCGTCCAGGCCCTCAGCGAATTCAAGGCCATGGACTCCTTCTAAAGAAAATATAACATCCGGGAATCCCAACATGGTGATGTGTTGGAGTCTTTTTACATTGTGTTAACCCACCTCTGTTTGCCCTGTGCTCGGTCAGTGAGGCCTCAGAAGGACTACTGTACATGTTCAACTGCCACTTATGGCTGCTGCCAGCACTTACATACACAAAACACTATTTATCTTATTGTAGCTTAATATGTGCGAGCCAAAATGTGACACAGTATGTCTGAAAAAGATTTAAAAAAAAAGATAAAAAAAAAAAAGAAAACATATCAACGGGAGGCGCAGAGAGTGGCATCCTAAAAATGTTCGTGGCAGTTGATAACTTTAGCTATGATTACTGTGCTACTGACTGGCTGCTTGTATACTGTACACATTTAAAGTGAATGGATACCCGAATGGTGCAGTAGTTGCTTTAATGGGAGTCAATGGTGGTATGCTCCCGTTTTGACTTTTCATTTGAATTTTTGAATGTTAACCTGTAGTACTAGGAATAACCTATCTTACCTGGAAGTGTTGAAAGTAGTATCCTCTTTCCCTATTATTATAAGAAATAATAAACAATCCATATAGTGTTTTTTTAAAGCACACTTATGGTCAAATGTATGGCATTTTTACAAACCAATTCCAAAACAATTGGGACAATGTGTACAATGTTAATAAAAGCAGAATGTTTGCAAATCTCATAAAACTATAGTTTATTCCCAATAGGCTTTAAACATCATATAAGGTGCTGAAAGTGAGATATTTTACCAATTTAAAAAATATGAACCACTTTTGAAAAAAGGTTTGAATGAGGTAACAAAAAATACTGAAGAAAAAAAATGCACCAAAAAACAGAAAGCACTGCTGGAGTGAGCATTTTGTAACTAATTAGGCTAAATGGCAAGATTTCAGTAAAATGTTATATTTGCATGATACAACTTTAAAGTTGTTTAAGTGTTTAAAGACAGTGACCTCTGGAAGGATTCCTGGCCAATGCAGTCATTTCCAGTACTGAAAAATATTTGTTAATAATGTTGTTTTAAGGCCTGAAGATCATGAGAATCCAATACATACAGTACAATATACAGTGCAATACCAAATGCCCCTTTTATACCACCAGGCATTTGCAACCATTAGTTGCAAAATGCCTACTTCAACTGTTTTTAGAAAATATGTTTTTTAGCTTCTTTTTTCTTTTTTGTTTTCTTTTTTTTTTGGCCTTGTCCCAACTTTTTGAGACACGTTGCTGATGTGTTCAAATTACAAGTGAGCCATAATTTTTTTTTAAATGGCAAAATATCTCAGTCTCAACGCCTGATAGATTGTTTATGTTCTATTGTGAATTATATATAGTTTCATGAGTTTTATGTGCAGATAATTGTATTCTCCTTTTTTTCTTTTTTTTACATTTTTACATATTGTCCCAACTTTTCGGAATCAGATTTGTAAATTGATTATTTAATGGTTCATCACTAACTATGATGACTGGAAGTTGTGTAGCGTACAAGTCTAGACGGAGAGATCTGACTAGTTGTGGTTTGCTCAGAGTATAGACCTCTTGCATACAGTTCCTTTTATTCACCCTACTCTAATAAAAGCCTCGACTTGACCCTCAAAGCTTGGCGTCTCTTTCATTCTTTCCTTGACACTGTACTTTATGAGTTTACACAAGGCTTACTTTATTATTCCATAGTGCCGTAAAACCGCCCATTGATCTAAAGGATCTGACAAAATCATTAGAGATTGTAATGAAAAAGCTGCAGATGAAAAGATTCCAGAGAAGAACAGAGAAAGTCTATTACAGCTAAGAGCTTACAAGTATAAGCATATTGATTAGGGTTTCAGGCGTACTCCTATTACTTCATCGTGACCCAAGGTAATTGGTCTGAGGTCAGCCCTGCTATCTCTACTTGATCTTCATCTTTCCACACAAAAAGTCAAGCACACTTAACAAAAGACACACACTAAATTCTACCACTGTCAGACTGTAACTGCACACTTAAAGTTTGATACACTTCTTCTTAAAAGTTTCCCTCCGAGTTCAGCCATGTCTAAGCCCTGTATTGACCGGTGAAGTCCTTGTCAATCTTTCTTAAGCCTTCTGAGTTGTAGAGGCCAAGGAAAAAAAAAGGGATAGCAACAGAGCGATGGCGCATTGGGACAAGAGCGAGACCTCAAACATCGATAGTCAGCAAGGTAAGAAAGAAGGCTCAGAGCTGTGAATGCTAAAAGAGTAAAGCGGATCGTACAAATGTGAAGTCTAAATCTGTCGGAGAATGGGGGAGTGAAGAGTTGTGGAGATCCTATTGATTTTATTCATTTTAGGCAGTTAAGTGTGTGGTTTTAGTTTTTAACAGCACCACAAAGACTTTTTGGCCAAATATCGATGAATGGGATGAATTTTGACTAGTAGAAATAAAAATGTGTCTGCTTAAAAGCAATTAGGTTTTTGTGCCTACATTTATACCTGTATTACCTAAAAATTGTACTCCATCTTTGCCCATCACTCCCCAATAACAACACAGTGACCTTACCTTCTTTTATTAACAAAGTAATCAAACTGAAATTTACAGCTTATGTTAAAATTTTTGCTGGAGTTTATTGTTAGATCAATACCATCCCACAATTATTCCCATTGTGTGAATGCATCGCCAATAGTTATCCACATTTGCTTTCTCTAATTATGTTTTTCTGTATGAGCAGACAGCGTATGATTGGACAAAGCTTCTGGTACACATTTATCTAATAATAATATGCATTGGCTTTACATAGCACCTTTCTGGACACTCAAAGCATTATTCATCCACTCCTCAGTCACACTCAGTGGTGCTGAGTTATTTCTCACAAATGGCTGCCATTCTGCGCTTATGGCGTCTGTGACCACCACCAATCACGCGCTCACACGAATACATTCATACATAAGTAAGGTAGGTGAAGTGTGAAGTATAAACTGGGGATTTGAACTGCCAACCTTCTGATTATAGGACGACTGCTCCACCTCCTGAGCCACTGTCTATAATAATCTTCAACAATATAAGACAACAATATAAGATCTTGTATCTTTTAAGTGATTGTGCAACATTCATTCATTCGTCTTCTTCCACTTATGCTTTTAGAAGTCGTGGGTGGCTGGAGTCTATCCCAACAACTAGGGGCCTTAGGCAGAGTATAACCCATAGAGACTCAGCCACTCTTACATTCATTCATTAGGGGCAATTTAGATTCACCAATTCTCCAAACACATTGATACCTTTGGACAACACTGTGGACTTTTTTTGTCTCTTAAGCACAAAGTTTATAATTTAGTAACTCAAACCTAATCATCTCCACTAAAAAGTAACAGCTATGTTGTCTTAGCCTGTAGTTTACTATAGGCAGTCATTGACAGTCAACCTATTTTGTCAATTTTCTTTCCATTATCAGTTATCAATACAAGGACAGTAATGTGGAAAAATGCCTGAGCTGGTCACAGTGCTCCGTATGTTCACAGCAAGGCAATTGGAGTGAATTAGCTCGTTTTAACAGACGGTTCAGTGGATTGCTTTTAGGGAGCTGCCTCATCATGAACCTCGGGGGCAACCAAGGCCCCATCCTGCCATTAAACTACACCCCAACCAATCAATTGATGGCTTTACTCAACCTTGATCTGTCATGAATCAAATCAGAAGCATCGACAAGCATAATTGTCCCGATAAGAGCCGCTCACGGGACACTAGTTTAGATAATGCGCCGGGTTTACTGCTCGGTAATGAATAAAGCTCGTTATTTAGCCACATTGTTCTGCTAATGGCCATTAAACACAACATGCATCAGCCGTTCGAGCGTCACCAAAGTAGCCTCTGTTTAGGAAAGGCAGCCCACGGGGGAGGAATTGTAATGGCGTCCAGTTAATGGAGGGATTAATTCCTGGCCGAGGCACTGTCTAACTAAAATAATCCCCGTGTGTATCCATCGGCACTATCCAAATAAAGCGTGACATGATGCCCGACAGGCTGATCCCCTTTGAAAATGAACAAGAATCATTAAAAAGAAATAATAGCAGTGGAGGGTGCACTGTGGAGCGCCGGTACTTTGATTTAAAAGATCAGATATGGTGTATTAAAAGTGGTTTCTAATCTTGTTAAACAAAGCTTCCCTGGAATGGCTACAAAAACAGAAATGAATTACAACCCCAATTCTAAAAATGTTGGGACACTGTAAACAAAAACAAAACTCAGTGGTTTGCAAATCTCATGCAAATGCATTATGAGCACAATTTAAGCAATGTTTCAGGTGTTAAAATCTTTTTTTTTTTTAAATCTTACTCCCTAGAATGGCGGTGAAAATATAGCACTAGTGAAATGTCCCGGAGCTAGAGTGGCGACTGGACAGGTCTGATGCAGATGTTGCAGTGTGTCTTCAGCGTCAGGTCTCTCTGGTGTGGCCTGCCTCCTGACACCAAGCGCTGCCCACACAGCCCTGTGCACAGATGGACACGGCTGCTGCAGAGGGAGAGCTGTTTTATAACCCCCACATCAAAATGAAATCAGCCAAAGTGGAGCTGAATCATTTTTATACGAGCGAGGAGTATGATCTGAACGTTTTAGGTTTCACCCATTTGCCAGGACAACCAGAGGTGATTTAATTTGTGTTCAAATAAAGGTAAGCCATCTTTGTTAAACCCATGGATAAAAACAACTAATCAATTAATCATCACAACCAACAGCCAGATTTACTTTTTAATATTGTTCTTTTATCTCCTGCTATACTTCTGTTTTTGTTCACAAGACATTTGAGAATCTGTAACAAATTGAGTCAATAGAAACAGTAATGCTTAGCCCAAAGGTGGAGTATCTCTCTGCAACTAATTATGGACACAGGACAGAGGCCAGTTAGTCACAAGATTAGATTAATTTCAGCAATTCACGGATGGTGGGAGGAAACCGGACGTCCTGAAGAGAATCCACAGTAACACAGGGAGGACATGCAGACTCCAATCAAACCCAAAATCTCTGAATCACCATGCATATGCAGTCTTCTTTTTATTTTTTCTGAGAATAGAAAAAGTACGAAAGACTGAAATAAAGCTTTTTTAAATAATTGTATTACTTCTAAACAAATACAAAACAAACACAACAAAGAAGTAGCACAGTTGTTACAAATCAAATCTACCTAAAAACATGATGCAGCCTCGCCGGATGAGCAGGCAATTGATCCAGGAAAGGCTGCCACACCTTTTCAAACACCCCACAATTTCCCTGTAAAATGGCCCCAATGTGTTCTGTAGGGACAAGTTAGAATATCTCTCTGCACTGCTGTGTGAGTGGGGAAAATAAGCTTTTGATTAAAGCTTGCATCCTGCAGTATAAGTATAGTTATAGGTAAAGAATCTGATTTTCCTCCTGTCATCCTGCGAGGTGTTATAACAAAATCTGTGACCCAGCATTTTCAACACTCAAAAGAATGACACAGCTACTCTTCCTTCCTGCTTTTATCTTAAGAAAAACTAAATCCAAGCACTAATATACATACACTGTACCTCTATCATGCTTCTATATGACGTCTTATGGTCTTGTTTTTCTTTACAGATTCCTATTGTAATATGCATTTAGATAATTCAACTTTTTTCCTAAGAGCCAATAAAAAACGGTCCTGTAGTCCAGCTTCCAGCCTAAATGAAGCCATTGTGCTACCCTCTCCACAGGGAAGTGGCAGATCCTATCCCGGAGTTATTCCAGGGGCAGGTCAGGAGCGGCTGTTGCTGTTAAACTCATTTTGTGGGTGAGCTGACAGCTTGGAGAGAGGAGACATCTCATGGACCTTCTGTATGTGGGCAACGCTCTCACATATGGCTCATTTTTAGAGCCGACTGCCAGTAATTCTTTTTGCATGCCTTCTTCAGCTCCAACTGCACTCCTTAAATGTGTCTGAGGGGGTCAAGTGGGCATGACATTTCTATCTGGCTGCCCAGAATCACACTCCTCTGCACCACTCAGACGAGGGCTCAAATCTGAAAATCCAGACTGGGAGAATGAAAATGGATTTTGGCCATACAGCCAGTGATTAAAGAGAAAATGTGATTCCGGCAGGGAGTCGATAATCCGACATTTCTAGTGACACAACGTCTCAATCTCTCCAACATGAATGGGAGCTGGTGCAGGACACAGAGGTCAGCCCTAGACAACTCTGCTCTACTCATTACACTGTTTTTAACAAATACATTTGGTTTATTTTTATGAGACTTGCAGCCCATTGCATCCTGTTTTTATTTACATTTTACACTGTGTTTCTGTTTTGTTTAAATAATTGGCACATGATTACTTGCTGTGAAAGAAAACAGCCAAACAACCCCAGCATGGAAGGAAATGTTTTCATCCAAACATATTTTTTAACTGAAATTTACACAATGTGGCATTGTATAAATGTTTCTAATACACTGTAATATTAAACATTTTCAAAAATAACTCTTATGCTATTTAGAACTATCTGGCTCTGGTTCCAAAAATGTTTACTACTATTTGAGAGCATCCAGGCCGGAGCAAACTTTCTATCATTAAAAGTGAGGCCGGCAGTATGGTGGAGAGTGAACACACTCCTACACAGCGCTTCCTCCATGCCCAGAACACTGTCTGACTCTGTGTAGGAGTGTCGACTGAATGGTCGCCATGGGTAAATGCCAGTTTTTTTACTGCAGCAATGACAGCCATAAATATAAGGCCTAGTTATAGAAAGACTCCAAATGGAAGAAAATGCCAACTTTGGGTAAAATGCAGCTACATCCTATAAAAAACAACTTGTTCTAATATTATACATTCACTTTTATCTGAATTTCTGACTCTGAAGTCTATTTGTATAATGCTTTTTTTAATATTCATTGTATAATTAAGTGTGCACTTGTTATGATTAAACCAAACAAAACCTTTTCTACTTAGTTTTGGGGTTCAGCGGCTATCATAATATTTTGTTATAAAAGGTCAAAGGTCAGATCATTCATGAAGTGTTTCTCCTTTTTTCTTGTCATGCTCTAAATGAGCCTGGCAGACTATTCACTTCATAGTCAGCGTCTGGTATCTGCTCCAGTGTTTTTCTCTTGGTACAACTCAGTCAGTCTAAGGCAATATCCACACAGAGACAAAAATGTTATTGTTTCAGAAATGGCTTCTGTAAACACACCACCATCTCAGAAAATATAATACATATGCCAGGCCTGTCGGTGGCGCTGTAATGCCACCACAGAGGTGAGGCTACAATGTCATCGGTTTAGAAAACATATGGGTAGTAAACCTGGAAACATGTAAATGGTGTTTTGAAATCTTTCCACTCTGGAGCCAGGTTTAACTGCCAGACAGGGTTGCCAGATCTCACTGACAATGTCCAGCCCAAATAAAACTGAAAACCCACCCAACACAATAAAAACCAGCCCAAACCACAACCACTCTAAATGTTAAAAATGTTATACATAAGAAAGAACACAACATTTAACAGCAGCACTGATAAAAGTAACACAAACAGGTTCAAAGAGCTCACTCAGACAACCAAAGCCTTCCCGGTCAGAGCGTCAGAGAAACCACAAAAATGTATGAAATGTGAGCAACCAAACACATGAAGCACTCATTTTAAAACAAATAATGGGTGGGGGGACACAGCAGTTTATCAAAATGTGTATTTCTACTTTGTTTATATTTTCTCCAGAATTTTTGCTAAAAACCTGCCAAATGTTGTGAAAAGCAGCACACATTTTATAAACCAGCCAAATGCTGTTTTTTCCAGCCCGAGGTGTTCAAAAGAAGCCAGCCCATCTGGCAACACTGCCACCAGATCCATGTGGATGAAACACCTATATGATAAAAAAAAACCTAAGCCCCTCTTTGTGTGGACTGCTATAATTGGTCAGATCTTATTTTAAGCTTTATTTTTTAATTTTTTTGTTTATGTTTTTTAAATTGCTTACTCTTATATATTACATAGAATAGGAAAAATAGTACTAGAAGCAGAGTGCAGACCTTCTCCGAGGCATTAGCCCTGTCTCGCAATCATATGGTGCCCAGACCTGGGAGCTTCAAGGGGTAAACTGGTCTATGCATTCAGCCAAAAAGCTCTTACATCTCACAATGGTAAAGAATCCTCTGTACCTACACTGACCCATAGCAATGATCCGTCTTTTTTTATTAAGTTGTGTTTATTAATAATTATATTTGATTATGTCTTTATCATTTACTAAAAAAACACATAAGTTCTGTGGGTATGGCATTATTTCCTGGGCTGTGGCAAATCAAAATCTACAAGACAGCAGTAAAAAAGTGAAGGTGAGTACAATGACAGAACAACTTGGAATGAATGATAACTTTTAAAAACTAGAACATAATTAGCTTTTTGTAAAATGATTATTTATTAGAATATATTTATTAATAAAAACTCTAAAATGTACATGTTTTTTTCTTTTTCATTTACATATACATGATTTTGACACTGTCCCACTTTACCAATAGTCTATTGTTTATCAGCCATTTAATTTAATGCAGTGTTTCTTTTGGTAGTTTCCTCAAATATGAGTACCTAAACTATATTTTTAAAATTAGAATTCAGTTAAATATCAAGTTTTTCTAGTGACTTTGAGTTTTGCAGAAAGTTTTTATGCTTGTCATCATAAGCTCAAGATTTCACTTTCTTTCCATCTGTATTGCGTAGTTGAGTACTTTTTTTTTTATCTTTCTTGCTGATGTACAAACAAACCAACACCTCTCTGTCTGTGCAGTTAAAGCGTGTGGTCCAGTCTGGTTGTCGTCATCTTTAACACCAGTTAAAGCACCACATACTGCCTTTTTCTATGCTCTGGACACTTTAGCTGCTGTCCATAGACACCTGGCTGCTGGGGCAGAACCTTCCCAATTACCTCTTCACCCGGATGGCAGTGATAGACAGCGAGGAGGGGAGAGGGCACTTGGCTCACCGCTGCCTCCAGGTGTAATGGATGGTGTGCCTGCTTGGACAAAGAGGCTGGAACAGAACCAGGTCCAAGTAATGTTTTGGTGACCTTTTCGGAGTGATGGACGTTTTGGAGATGGGGGTGTTATTTTGTCACTTTGAGTCTTGTCAGAATCTTGGAAAAAGGGAAAAAACTGGTTTGTGTGAATAAGGGGGAAGGCGCTTTTAACTGGCATCCCATTAACTGTGTGTGTATGTGGAGGTGGGTGGTGATACCTGGCCTGTGGTCAAAGCTCCTGTTAAAAAAAAAAAGAAAAAAGAAAAAAAAAAACACCATCGTACAAGTGTGTGCTTCTTACTGAGAAAAATAAACAGCTCGGTTTGACATTTCACTGCTTTTAGTCTTCAGTAAATTGGACTCTGGAGTAATAAGGCAGAGATTAAAGCCAGTGTGAGAATTAAGGGAGAGTGGGTCATTGTTTAAACGGATTAGAAGTAGGCTGGATGTTCATTATTCCAATTTTAAACATTATGAAGCGCACAGAGAGGGTGGAGGCAACTGTGAGGTGGGACATGTGGTTAAAAAAAAAAAAAGTATGAGCAAGAATGAAAGGAAAGGTTGAAAAGACAAGTGGTGAGACCAATGATGGGTCAGAGACAGGAGGCAGAACTGAAAGTGGACATGGAGTTGGTCGGTGTTTGTAGGAAGGATGCAGGGGAAAAGAATAAATGGAGCAGATGATTTGCTGTGGCGACTCCTGAAACAGAAGAGCCAAAAGAAAGATTAAAAGAAGATCTGAGGTACAAAGAACAAAAAGGCTGAGACACACACCACCACTGCTACACTGAAAAAAAAAGAGTTTCAGCTGTTGTAGATGTAGCAAATAATTTAGCAATAAATTTAACAGTAGAAATCTAATTTCTCAAATTAGAAACAAAATGACAAAAATGAAATAAAAAAATTCAATATATTTGATGTTTGAAATGATTTCCTCTACAAAAAAAATATCTGTTACTCCAGCTAATCTTCTGTAATACAGTTCCACTATTCACAAAACCTTTGTTAACCCTTATTTATTTTAGAAAATACACTTGCTAGTGAATACAGACCAATAAAAAGCAGCTGCTATTAAGTATGAACATGTTACTAGTAATGTTTTTATTTTGTGTGGCTTTGAGATAAAATTGAGAAAATTTGAGAGAAGAAACTACATGAAATATAAACTAATAAGGTTTATGGAAGCTGGATGTGTGATCAGTAAATTGTATAGTGTTAAATGAACACTGTCAGTGAACTTATGTTCATTGACAGCACAGTCAGCACTCTCGCCTCACAGCAAGAAGGTCCTGGGTTTGATTCCTGGACCATGTGGGGCCTTCCTGTGTTGAGTTTATATGTTCTCCCTGTGGCTGGGTGAGTTTCCCCTCAACCTCAAAACATACACAACAGACTAATCCTCCAGCTAGGTAGGTCCTGACCAGGATCTGGAGAGGGGTCCCTTGTATATTTGTTAATTATTGTTTCCAGGAATTAGAAAAATCTAATTCTAATAGCTGTAAGGAATGATCATAAAGCCATAATAGAAAAATCAAATGGATGTAACAAAATTTTATGAAGTCACAATTAGAAAAATTAAATATATGTTACAACAAAAATTAAAGCTATTCTAGTGGTACAAATCCAAATAAATATAACTGTGACAACTATAGTATATAATATGACAAAACACTATGCAAAAAATGACAAAATGCAATTTTTTTCAGTGTAGTTACACAATATAAAAAGGAATCAATGTGTGTTTCCTTTTATTCAGTTTAACACTAAATCAATTGACTTCAGATCCATACAATACTGGAAAACCAAGTTTATTTAGTGGCATGGGGCAAGATGGACCTTTGTGACAGTTTTGTTTTTTTTTTTTCGTAATTGCTTCAGCTTTTAGCCAGTGTGGTAGAACTTTACACACAAATTCCCAATCCCAAAGCATCTCAGAACATGTGCAAAACCAAAACACATGTAAAAAAAAAAAAAAAAAAAAAAAACATTCTTAAGACACACTTGTAAAAATGGTTGCAAAAATGACACTTTATTGTCCAAATATGACTCAGTCACCACACTGAAATCTAAAAGACTTTAGATATGTACTTCTGAGGTGATATATCTATAGGTCAAGTGTCAACAAACTGTCTCTGTTTTTTGCTGGAAATATGTAGAAAATGTACAGTATATAGTACAGATTTTTTATTTCTAAGCTGTTTTAGCCCAGAGCTGATCTGGACGTGGTACAGTATTTCTCTGAGTGTTTCCATCTTCAGATTTCTTTGTGTTATTTTTTGTCATGTGTCCAAGAACTGTGGATAGAGAGCGTGGTATGTTGGTAAACAGTGCTGACCTAACAAAGAATGTCTTTTCGTTTTGACTGCTGTTTCAAAAGCAGATAATTGTGTTTTAGATTTTGCACAACTCTGTGTGTAAGTGGTGTGATAAAATGAAAATGTGTGAAGAGCTGTGCCAATTTGAGCCTGAGCTTTTGCTCCCTGGTTGTCAAATTTGTGCATTTATTTTCACTTTAGAATCCAAGCAATAACAAAAAACTGTAAAGACTGACTAAATGTTTTCATATACAGTATATTTGGCATAACTTATTTAATCTGCAGCCCACCTTTCTTCTGTCAATCCAGATATGTGTTAATAAATTCATTCTGTTGAGTCAGTCGGACCTGGATAAATAGTAAAAATACATATACTATGTGGGTGTATTGTTCACTGTTATTTCAGCAAATGCAATGACAGACACCTTGCAAAAATTGTTATTTATGTGGAACACTGCAGGGTGCTGGGAAGAAAATTAAGCCAATAAAAGTAAGAATAATTTATAATAAGGGCAAGTATCTAGTCTATAATTGTGGCACATTTTATTTGTGCAGCATTATTAAAGTGTAATGAGTAAATAGAGACTTAAAACTTCCACAATTTTAGTCTGGTATTAGTACAATTTATTGCATTAATGTAAAAAATGATTGAAATACCAGCATGTTTATTGTGTACAGGTTATGAGTACTTCTTCCACCTTCTTATGAATGTTACAAGTAAAACATCTAACAGTAAAACTTCCACTTTTGTTGAAGTTATTGCTCTTTTTGAATATTACATTTTTTGCTGTATTCTCCTCAACTGCTGTTTCAGCTTCCTTTATATTCCAGGGACATCTCTCACGGTGCACATAAAAGTCTCTTATACTGTGTTCCGATTGGTGAAATAATAATTTAAGGCAGTCTATATCCTTTTACCCCTGAACATAGTTGAAAGCCAACATTTTTATGATACTGCTGAGGAACTATAAAGCCTGAGGAACTGGATGTATTGACGGTGGAGGGGAGTTTCATTGACAACATTAGTCTTTGCTGCTAAAACAATGTTAACAGATTCAGTCCACTGTTGGATGTAACAGATTATTCCACTCTGCTGGAGGCCGCTTCTCCATCAAGTACTTGTTCTTTAACTTTGCCTCTCTCCAGATGGTACCTTAATGATCTGAAGCTGTGTGTGTTTAAACTTCACAGATAAAGCAGGAGATGCTGAAGCAAAGAGGACCAAATCCCTTTAGTAAATGTCACAGAGGTCGTGAAAAAGTGGCTCGGTTGGATTTGTGTATATATCAATCAGGCATAACATTATGACCCAGTGGTGTAAGGTGGTACAAAAAGTGCAATGTACTTTTTTAATGTCGACTAATAGTTTCTTTAAAATATTAGAGTCATTAGAGTCATGCCTGCTGCATACTGTCCAGACTGAGCATAACCCACAAATATAGGACTCTCAGTGGGGCCCCCTCATGTCATGTTAGGACAAAATGAATCTATGTAGGTTTATATCTACACATCCAGGTTGACAAAATATACACACCAACAAAAAATTATTAAATCTGCTGGACAAAGATGTTTCAGGGTTCATCCGTGCACCATCATCAGTTTGAAATTTACAGGAATCAGGAAGTCACTGGCGTTACATACACAGCTGATCCATTCCTCCACTGTTAGCACCGCCCACAGAGGAAAGAGAGAAGGAGTTTCCTATGCACCTCTCTCCTCTGTGGGCGGGGCTTACAGCAGAGGAATCACCCTGTCTGTTCCTCAATCTGTGGACTTCTGTGGACTTGTGAAACATCATCTGCTGCGGCCCGAGTCCTGTTCCAATTCAAAGTCTGCTCTAAATCCCTGGATGTGTTCTTGCTCCGCCCGTTTTACCAGGGATGCATCAGAGGAGACTTGTGCATTCTCGAGCAGGTAGAAATCCCAGAATGCATTTCACATTGCACACGGATCGCCCCTTGGATCAGCGCCACCCGCCCTCTCCTTCTTCAGCACACACTGAAGCAGACAACAGCCGTGCACCAGAGCCTAGAGAATAGATACTACAGTATACAGGAGTATAAGTACAGATACTACAGTATACAGGAGTATAAGTACAGATACTACAGTATACAGGAGTATAAGTACAAATACTACAGTATACAGGAGTATAAGTACAAATACTACAGTATACAGGAGTATAAGTACAGATACTACAGTATACAGGAGTATAAGTACAAATACTACAGTATACAGGAGTATAAGTACAGATACTACAGTATACAGGAGTATAAGTACAGATACTACAGTATACAGGAGTATAAGTACAGATACTACAGTATACAAGAGTATAAGTACAGATACTACAGTATACAGGAGTATAAGTACAGATACTATAGTATACAGGAGTATAAGTACAAATACTACAGTATACAAGAGTATAAGTACAGATACTACAGTATACAGGAGTATAAGTACAAATACTACAGTATACAGGAGTATAAGTACAGATACTATAGTATACAAGAGTATAAGTACAGATACTACAGTATACAGGAGTATAAGTACAAATACTACAGTATACAGGAGTATAAGTACAGATACTATAGTATACAGGAGTATAAGTACAGATACTACAGTATACAGGAGTATAAGTACAGATACTACAGTATACAGGAGTATAAGTACAGATACTATAGTATACAGGAGTATAAGTACAGATACTATAGTATACAGGAGTATAAGTACAGATACTATAGTATACAGGAGTATAAGTACAGATATTACAGTATACAGGAGTATAAGTACAGATACTATAGTATACAGGAGTATAAGTACAGATACTACAGTATACAGGAGTATAAGTACAGATACTACAGTATACAGGAGTATAAGTACAGATACTACAGTATACAGGAGTATAAGTACAGATACTATAGTATACAGGAGTATAAGTACAGATACTATAGTATACAGGAGTATAAGTACAGATACTATAGTATACAGGAGTATAAGTACAGATATTACAGTATACAGGAGTATAAGTACAGATACTATAGTATACAGGAGTATAAGTACAGATACTACAGTATACAGGAGTATAAGTACAGATACTATAGTATACAGGAGTATAAGTACAAATACTACAGTATACATGAGTACTGTCTGATCCATAGGATTTATTTTCAATCTCTTCTTTCCAAAGTTGTACACTTTCAACAACTTTGTTTTCAAGCAGAGAAATGAAAACAAACTTTAACCCATCTCTCTTTATATGCTTTCATTTCCTTATGTTTTTTAGGCTATATTCATTTAAAAATCTAATAAGGACAAATGCAAGCAATTCGGCTGTTGTCTTTCTGTTTCATACATCAGAATTATGAATTAAGTATATGCTTCTGTTTCACTAGATTTTATTATTTATTAAATACAAAGCAACTAAAATAATAAGGACAGAGGTACTATTTTTTATTTATTAAAATGCATTCTTCAGATGTCCATTTTATTCATTTGTATCAAAAACAAAACAAAAGGAACTTTTTATTAATAAAAGAAGGGTATGGGGTCAGAGCCACAGGAGAGCCACTTCCTGTGATGTCACTGAGTTCACCTCGTCCCAAAATCTGACAAAAGCAAAGTTTGTCCTTGTGCTCTCCTCAGGTCCATTCTCTGAGTCTGCGCCCACAAAACTGTACCTCTGAGTACACAGGTCTGTACCTCCGAGTACACAAGTCTGTACCTCCGAGTACACAAGTCTGTACCTCCGAGTACACAAGTCTGTACCTCTGAGTACACAAGTCTGTACCTCCGAGTACACAAGTCTGTACCTCTGAGTACACAGGTCTGTACCTCCGAGTACACAAGTCTGTACCTCCGAGTACACAAGTCTGTACCTCCGAGTACACAAGTCTGTACCTCCGAGTACACAAGTCTGTACCTCTGAGTACACAAGTCTGTACCTCCGAGTACACAAGTCTGTACCTCCGAGTACACAAGTCTGTACCTCCGAGTACACAGGTCTGTACCTCCGAGTACACAAGTCTGTACCTCCGAGTACACAAGTATGTACCTCCGAGTACACAAGTCTGTACCTCCGAGTACACAAGTCTGTACCTCCGAGTACACAAGTCTGTACCTCCGAGTACACAAGTCTGTACCTCCGAGTACACAGGTCTGTACCTCCGAGTACACAAGTCTGTACCTCCGAGTACACAAGTATGTACCTCCGAGTACACAAGTCTGTACCTCTGAGTACACAAGTCTGTACCTCTGAGTACACAAGTCTGTAAACTCCATGGTTTAGGCATGTGGTTCATATTTGTCAGTGTTTAGCTTGTTACTACCACTACCACTGTTAACCAGAACTGATTATTCCACTCTGCTGGAGGCCTCCTTGTTCCTCAGCATTGCCTTTCTCCAGATGGTACCTTAATGATCTGAAGCTGTGCGTGTTTAAAAGTCACCAACAGAGCAGGAGATGCCTGGGCAAAGAGTCAAAAATCCCCTTTGTAAATTTGAACAAGGTCATGACAAAGTGGTCGTCCAAAATGGCCGCTCTGATTTATACCTGTCTTTTAATTGAATGAGGAACAAGTGACCTCCACTAAAGCTGAGCCTATCACAAAGAAATAGATGTGGAGAGTAATTTCCTCCATCGGCGTCCTCGCGATGATTAACCTATACTTTTACCATTAGCGCTGGAACAGGGAGGACGTGAGAGGACCTCATCTGTGAGAGTACATATTTACCCACCAGCGGGATGTGCTTTCACTGAGGTTAAAGAGCCCACCAGCGCTGTTTGACTGATGAAATTTTAAACATTTCGCAGCCTGGTCAGCAGCTTTTTATAGGCTGCTCATCTGTAATAGTAAAACACAGAAAACTACAGATAGGACAGTAAATCAGGTGCTAATATAAAAGCTCTTCTTCTAATGACTCATCAAATAAGGAAGATTTCAGTGCTCTGGCTAAAAAGCACCATTACAGAAGCAACTTAGTTTGTTGTCCCACTTGACACCCCAAAGTCAAGATTTTTTTTTTCTTTTTTTTTTAGGCACTTTTGACTTCATTTTTTTCTTTTCCACTAAACACAGTGCATTTGAATTTACCAAGTAACAAAAGACTTCTGAAAGCCATAATTTTCTGTCATACAATTAAAGTACATGACAGTAGGGCTTAAGCTTTGAATTTTAATGGCAAATCATGAATAAAAGTAACATTAATATCAATATGAGGAGCTACGTTTTTTTCTTTTTTTTTTTTTTTTGCCAGTTACCCTTCCAAATCCGTCCAAGCCTTTCATTTAATCAGGCTTGGGACCAGCACAAAAAGTAGTGACCTCTTGAAGCCGCAATAAAGGGTAAAATAGATTGTGTATTGTAATAATGTATTTTTGTTTTTACTGCTGTAATTACTTTGTGTGAGCTAGGAAAAAAATTTTTAAAAGCCCGTTTAAACAAAGTCCTTGCCTATTGACAATATTTTATATAAAGGTAACATATAATATTGTTGAAGTTATTATTTTAAAAGAAAATAGATTAGAGAAAGATTATAAAAATGACTGTTTAATGTGAGTTAAAGTGTCACACACTGTGTCACTGTCCATGGTGCTGAATCCCTTTAGCACAGCAGTGCCAGTTCTTTCTTTTTTTCTTTGATTGAAATTGTCATAAATTAATTGAACCTCTTGAAGGCTTGTCTCATTTTGGAGCAAAAGTTGACTAAGTCTAAATCTAAAGGCTAAGCATCTGAATAATTTAGAATAGGAAGATATCTATTTGTATTTTATGACTGTCAAATAGACTATCAGTACTTCCATTAAAGGCTGCAAAAGGCCCACCAGACAAATAGTTGTCAAAATATATGCCTGTGGTACTAGCTGGCAAAGTGAATGTCAAAGCTGCAGAATACTTCAAAGTAAGGCATACAGTGGAAATAAAAGCTGAAGAATGTAGTAATAAAAATGTATACACGAAGGTAAGGACATATTTTGTCTGACGCTGACATGTGAAGTAATTTTCTTTAACTGAGTAAACTTAATTGTTGTACTGTAGGTAAAATCATTGTCTAGCTTATAAGTTTTAATCAGACTTGTGAACACAGTACACTTACAAATGAATTGGTTCTTAACCTGTCTTGACTGCAATATTGGATTCTAATATGTTTTTAGTTGTTGTGTGCCTCCACTGTGAGAGGTTCACGCAGAAGTGACCCAAGGTGTGCCTCACTGCCTTGTGTTGGTTTTAGAGATGTCAGGGAGCTTGCCGTGAGTAATATTAAATATTCAGTTAAGTGACTATTGATACCAGAAGTGGACAAGAGGCCAAGTAGTAAGGGATTGCTGTTGAACTGAGGTCCAATGTTGCACATTGACCCAGATGAGCTGCCCATCAGTTGGAGCTCTGTGTTGCGTTCGTACATACAACAGAACAAAATGTATGCTGCTCTTAGCTTCAAGCTCTTCACACCTTCTGTTTTATTCTTCTGGTGTGTTCATTTCTTTTAACAAGCGACTGAATCCTCATCCCTTTACAGTGAGGTGAATCTGCTGTATCCTAGAATCTAATGCAGAGTCAGATCTCCCAGCATGCTACTGTCACATTAGCCTGTGGCTAATTCAGTCTAATTGAGTAATGACAACAGCACCACAATGTGGCACCTCCATCACAAGGTCAGTTCAGAGCACTGCCAGCTTCACACAGAGAAACTGAGTCTGTTCCACTCGTACCACAGAGCACGCAGCAGGAGCCAGACCCAAATCCAATAAATCTAGCGGCAGGTATCAAACACATGTACACTCTCACATACAGCTGCTCCAGCTCTGTAGTGTTAGTTTGTGATGTGGTGTGGCTCAGTGTGTGGTTGTAACAGTTCATTCATTTCACAATTAGTAAAGTTATTTCTGTATTGTTGATATTCTTTTACTCTGGTTTGTATATCTTTTGTAAAATGATATGTCAATTGTGTTCATTTGTTTGTTTTTAGACTCCTCATGGGCTTCTCACAGCAGTGCACAATAGAAACGCACATGCACTTATGCATGTACTTCCAGACATATATTAAAAGAAATATATATATATATTTTACATAATAGGTACTTTTTGTGATTCTTTGTTCTGGAGTGAAGAAATCCATGCATATGATAGAATTCCACTTGAACATTATAATCACTGGTGCTGTCATTTATGTGTCTCGGTAGTGGGGATTATGTTTTCTGAAGGAACAATTCACACTTTTTAATCTATAAGAGTGCATAATGACTCTATTTGAATGCCAATAACATGGTCAACCATTCATTAAATGCCTATAGCATTTCTATATTCAACATATGTCAGATATGTGCAGTATATAAGAAGGTCAAAAACCTGTTGTCAAGTAAAAGTCCTGTTAATAGTTTACTCTCTGTTGGTAACGTAGCTCAAAAGGGACACACATTTTGACACATCTCTGGAAATGCTCCCAGATCTACAAAAGCTGGATAAAGGTCCATAGATGTTCAAAGAAACATCACTCAATCTAATTTTAACTATACTCCAAAGGTTTCTGTTCTGAGCGATCCATAAAGACATGCAGCACATCGTAATTCATCTGATTTTATACAAACTAGTCCCATGGTTAGAAAACAAGTCCTGAAGTGTTACTGGAGCAACTCACAGGAACCAACTTTTCAGGAGTGGCTCACATGACTGGCCAGGGTGGCTTCCTATGAACACATGATTTTCAGTGCTCATGTTATGATTAGTGTTATGAAACAAATGGATGGACTACTTGGATTATGTCAAGGGTACTGGTGAAGGAGTAACTTTAGTACTGAGATGAACTGTGTCCTATTTATATCTGCTTTTCTTTGTTTGTTTTTTGCTGTTTTTTTTTTTTAATTAATGTTGGGCTTTACACAGCCTGAATTCCAGAAACGTTGTGATGTTTTTAAAACTTGAATAAAATAAAAACTAAAAGACTTTCAAATCACACAACTCAAGATTTTATTTGCAATGCCTGCTACAGGTCTCAAAATAGTTGGGACAGAGCCAACAAATGGCTGAAACAGCAAAAAAATGTAAAACAATTCAGCTGGGAGAAGATCTAGCAACTTAAGTAAATTGATATCAGGTCTGTAACATGGTTAGCTATAAAAAAGATGTCTTAGAGAGGCAGAGTCTCTCAGAAGTAAAGATGGGCAGAGGCTCACCAATCTGTGAAAGAGTGTAAAAAGATTGTGGAATACTTTAAAAACAATGTTCCTCAACATCAAATTGCAAAGGCTTAGCAAATCTCATCATCTACAGAGCATAACATCGTCAAATGAGTCAGAGAAACTGGAGAAATCTCTGTGTGTGAGGAACAAGGCTGAAGACCTTTATTGGAGCCTGTGGTCTTGGGGCCCTCAGATGACACTGCATCACTCATCAGCATGATTGTGTCAGTGACATTACCAAATGGGCCCAGGAATACTTCCAGAAACCACTGTGGGTAAACACAATCTGCTGTCCCATCTGCGGAGGCCAACAAAGCTCTATCAATACGCATTTGCCCAGCAACCGGAAAGTAGCCGGTTTGAATCTCATCCGAAGCACATACTGTCGTTGTGTCCCTGGGCAAGACACTTCACCCACATTGCCTACTCCGTGTGAATGTGTCAGTGTGGCTGTGTTTAATGGTAGTCTGAGGGGCTGTAGTCACAGATTGGCAGCCATGCTTCCGCCAGTCAGCCCCAGGGCAACTGTGGCTACAGAAGTAGCTCACTACCACTGAGTGTGACTGAAGAGTGAATGAATAATACAATGTAAAGCACTTTGGGTATCTACAAAGGCGCTATATAAATCCAATGCATTATTATTATTATTATTATTATTATTATTATTATTAATATTATCATCATCATCATCATCATCATCATGCAAAAAGGAAGCCACATGTGAACATGGTCCAGAAGTGTCGTTGTGTCCTGGGCCAAGGCTCATTTAAAATGGACTGTTTCAAAGTGGGAACATGTTCTACGGTCAGAACAGTACAAATTTGACATTCTTTATGGAAATCATGAAGGCTGTGTCCTCCGGGCTAAAGAAGAGCACTACATTAGATAAAATTACTTGAATTCAGAATATTAATCTTGATTTGAGGTCAGATTTATTTAGTTATTAGGCAAGGCAAGGCAAGGCAAAAAAAAAAAATGCATAAGTGGATACAGTATGGGCAGCTTGTGTGTTTTGGAAGGAACTATGAATTGCTGAAAGGTACATAAAGGTTTTAGAGCAACATATGCTCTAAAGCCCAGCTGCTCTTCAGCTGGAAACCTATATCAGGCAAGAATGGGACCAAATTTTAGCATCAAATCTCCAGAAACTCATAGCCTCAGACGTCTTCAAACTGTTTTGAAAAGAAGAGGAGATACTACATCATCGTAAACATGCCCCTGTCCCAACTACTTTGAGACCTGGAGCAGGCATCATATTTGAAATGAGCTCATTTGTGCATAAAAGTGTAAAGTTTCTCAGTGTAATCATTTATGTTATCTATGTTCTAGAAATCTGAATGATCATCCACACAATACTGTTAGTCTTTATTCTTTACACTATTAGTCTTTATTGATCACATGTGAAGACCCATTACCATAGTTGTCTTCTTGTGAACTCTGTGTTTATTGTATAATGCCTCTGTGGGTTTCTCCTCAGATAGATCATACTTGGGTTAGATCTACAAGATTTGTCTCTAAGGATTAAACCCCATGGGACATTATGTGATCAAAGAACTCTGAATGTGTGAAGCCCTTCTTATGAGAGTATGGCACAAAAATCAATGTAAACAGCCCTCTGCCTGTGAACCTGTACTTCTATAGATGCACCATTTTTCCACAAAAGTGTAAGAAAACTACACCTTTCACATGTGTATTCTGATATTCACTTTAGTACAGGTTATCCCTAAGATCCTAGAAGTATTAAAAACACATTTTTACTCACAGTGTTATCTTTTTAATGTTGAAGACTTTGCCATCACATTATTACTAAATGTTAACATTAATTCATGATATGCCATAAGTCACTGGTTCTCAACTGGTCTGGCTTCAGGACCCACTATCACCCTAAAATGTCAAGCCGTGACCCAAATAACAGAGATATTTCAACTGATCAAATGCATTCAACCTGAGACAGAATAATGTCAGAATTTCACAGTACACCAACAGAAAAAGAGCACATTTAACAACAAGTGGCGATGTTAGAAAGGGAGCTATTCACTTCTACATTCTATTAGATGCAGATTCATTTAAAACCAAAATACAAGAAATAAAAAAGTACAATTCAAAAGGATTCAGGTATACTAAATATATTTTTCTTCTGATGACCTTTTTAGTGGTAAATACTAAAAGACATTGTGCTTTGAGGAGAATTAAGCAGCACTCACTTCAACCCTAGGTGAATCAGTAACATAACTTTTTATTAATCTTTTTTTTTTTTTTTTTTTTTGACAAGGCCCATGACCTGCCAAAAATGGTTCCGTGACCCACCTCTGTATCCCGACTCACCAGTTGACAGGCAATTTGAAATAATAGTGAATATTTGTGTGAGTGGCATTCAGAAGGGCTATGAAAAGTCAGGAAACCCTAGAGTTACCCTAGAGTAGAATTCTTTTTGTATTCTTTTAGTAGATAGAGTTGATGGGGTGCATATGCCATGGCTCTCTTCTTCTTCTGCCTTTATTTGCACCTCATTTACTTGCTTATTCCTCAACTATTACCTGGCAAGTTTTCCATAAAGGTCTTTTTTCTCCAACTGATTACAAGTGATTTGTTTCAGCTACATTTTTCATTTGATCTCTTCCAATTGTGGCCCGAAACAGCCTGTTGCAAAAAGATAAGTGAAATCTATTTTGCACAGAGAGCCCTCCCTGTACCATCTTATTTTGATGCCATTGTTCTTGGTCCCAGATGTGAAAGTAATAGCTCTTCATCTCCACGACAAGCGCTTGGTAGGCATGAGGCTTTTAGTTTACAAATGACATAATGGGAAGCTAAAAGATGACTAGAATTAAGAACACAGCATCTACAGTGGAGTGTTTTTTTTTTCTTTTCATCAAACTATCCCCAGGTACAACCCCCACTGACACTATGCATGTAAATGAAAATCCCCGCTCTTTCATGGTCTCACCATAGTACTGTTACTCTTTACTCTTAGTCTGTCTGATCCACAAAGAAAATGGACCATAATGCGCCGGACAATGCCACGCTTCGAGATGTCTGCGGGTTGGAGAGCAGCCTTTTCATGTGATAACAGGCACCGGCTGGAGCTGAGGTTTTCACACGTGTCCGCCCGAGTGTTTCTGACAGCGGCAGGAATATAAGGCAAACCAGCACTAACCACATCAAAATGAAGCCTTTCATCTGGCCCGCAGTCACCCAGACATATCATTCAGGGCTCAAAGGCAGAGAGACATTGTGGAGCAAGCAGACCGCAGCAGGAGATGACAGTGTTTAAATCCAGGGCAGTGCTGCATCCTACATGTCTTTATTAATATTACACACACACAACAAGTCACGTTCATTCATATGCAAAAGGTGTAGTTGAAATCACTTCTAAACAAGTACATTTTCAGTATTAAATGCTATTTGCAAACAAAATGGGAAAACAAAATCCTTCTGGTTGCAGCATAACTTGGTCTGGGGAATTGGATAATAAGGCAATATGGTGCTCCCAAACATTCTTGATAGTATGTGCATATACAGTGCATATATTACTGTGTCTTTCATCTACGACAAATAAAGAACAGCCTCCCTGCTGAGTAGAAACACAACACTAAATGTTTTCTCTAAAGCTCTTTGGATTTCCAGTTTACAGTTAGAAATGTAGTTCTGGTAGGTGCCGGAGTTATGGAGAATATTTTGCTGAATTTAGTGTCGTTCAAAGTCAAATCTAGATGAATGAGCTGTGGTGTGTGAGTGTACTCTTATCAGTCCCATGGAGACCAATGTTTTACAGTCTTGCAGTGTTAGTCACATAATATTATGTATATAAAATATACAAAAGATTGATAATAATGTTACGACAACCTGCCCAATCTGCAGCCAGACAAGGCACTTAAAGGGGAAATCCAGAGGGTGGGTCATCACAATAATGATTACAAGTAGAGTACTTTCTGCTTTCAAACTAATCACTTACACTCATTCATTGTCTTCTGTTTATTCCCAGAAGGAGTTGCGAGAGGCTGGAGCCTATCCCGGTAACTACAGGCTGCCTGTCTGACAACCATTCACTCTTACATTCAATCACTATTAAGTGTCCTAATTCACCTTTATGTGTATGTCTTTGGATGGTGGGAGAAAGCAGAGCACCTGGGAGAACCCATGGAAAACCAAAGGATGTTCAGAATACAGAGTCGCAATTGTGTGTTGGCCAACCCAAGAATCAATAACCTTTTTGTTGATGGCTCATCTTTGATTTCACTTTTGTTAAATAATTAATTTCACGGTAAATTAAACACATGTACTTTTTGTATTGCATCTGAGGACAGTTAAGGAATAATTGATTGCAATATTTAGTTTTACTTGTCCATATCTGCATTTAAATAACAATCACTCCCAAAGGTTCTATACTTGGCTTGTAAACTTTAAAATAACAGTGGCTTAAAAGCTCTGTCTATTTTAGTAATTGCTATTTCTACTTACACCGGGACACAGATTCACAAACAGAGAGCGAGGCAAAAAGAAATGCAATGTTAAATGTGGCAAAGGTAACATGGAGGGTCACAATGTTATAATGCTGAACTTAGAGCTAGCAGCTTTAAATAAATGCTGCAGTAAGAATTTCACAATTAGTAAAAACAGTTTGCCGTCATCTTGAGTCATTGTATTACCACTAGCATTAGCGAGTTAGCAGCAGAAGAATCTGTATGGAACTAATGTGACACTTATTTGCAGCTCATTTAGTAACATTAGTGAAAGGTGTTCAAACACTGACTTGCTTTTAGGGATTCAAATATTTTATTGATGAAAAGTGACTTATTAATGAGATTGCATCATTAAACCACATAATGCCAGACAGAGCATCATGGTATATCTAAGGAATAGGGCCTGCACACTGGGGATTATAGTGATGCTGTGAACAGATAGTGACCTTAGCGTTGGCTGTGAGCAGCTTTAAGTGCTCATTGATCTGTGCTCATGGCAGCAAAGAGGCTTTCCTCACTGTTATCATGTGATTTTATTATCTTTACTCTCAGACTTCACCTGCATTTGGCTCCAAAGATTTTAGTTGCATCTAGCCAATCTCCATTATTATCGATGCCATGGAGGTTGGGTTTTTCACCAGCACTGGTTGTTTGTTTGTTAATATGTTACCAAAATACTGTAAGTTAAGAAGTTAGATTTTGTTGCAATTTTTAGGATCCCACCAAAAAGAAATGATTAAATCTAGCCACAAGGGATATGAAAGGAATATTGATCTGCTGTCTAAGTGCTTTTAGTTTTTTAGTAAAATGTGTGTAACAAACTTACTTACTGAATATGAATATTGACCAACTTAAGGCATTGATAAAAGGCATAAAGCAACATCAAAAGGCTGTGATGATGTAGTGCATGCATCACCTCTCAGATGTCAATAATCATAATCATAATGTATTTATTCATTGCACTGCCTGACCAAAAACAAAGTTTTATGTTTTAACAAAATCTGTCTGGTCTGTGCTGTTAAGCAATATGAATTTAATTGTACAAAGTCTTTGTTTTGTTTAATTTATTTATTTTTTATTTAACTTTTATTTAACCCAATCCCTCTGAAATGAACTCTTATCTCTTTTGTAGGACAGTCCTGGTCCCATGGAGGACCTAATGTACATATACAATATTTGATGGTAGGGGAAACTGAGCACCCAGAGGAAACCTACATAGGCACACAAACTTCACACAGAAAAGCCTCATCTGGTCTGGGAATCGAACCTGCGACCTTCTTGCTGTGAGGTAACTTTGCCACCGTGCTTCTAACTCGCTCATTCATTCAAGTTAATTTGACAATGTCCGATTCTTCTTGGGGAGGCAAGTTAACCTTGAGCCACAATGAATACAATTTAAATACAATGACTTTATCTTGGACCATGCCTGTGTCATCTGGCAAAAAAATATTCCAATGACAGCACAAAATAGTTATGATGCTTTCCTTATGCTTCCACAGGTTTTTAAAAGGACAAATAGCAATACATATATGGGTATATTTTTTTTTATTGTATTTTATTTTTTTGGTTAAGCAGTGCAGTTAATAAAGGGGCATAATAAAAAGGCCAGGATTGTACCATACTTACCATATTTCCTGTTCTTACTGAAACACTGGACTAAACTGTGTTGGGCCCATGTAGTCTACATAACATTGTCAAAGACATCTGTGGAATTTTTCCACTAAAAAATGAAACATTTATTGGAAGCTGCAAAAGTACCAAAGTATTGGTGACAGCTGCAAATGAATGAAACTGGACAAAGACTGGATTATATTTTCTGGATGGCTGCCTAATCCCTCAGTGGAGCTATGGCTTTAGTTATTGTTGCAGTTGCTGCAGTTTAAGTGAAAGGGAACCACAGCTTTTGGGATGCTACATCAAATGCCACACAGCATCTTCTCTGGATCTTCATGATCACTGGGCTAATTGTGAGAATGATTAAAGCTTGAATACACATCTCACAAATATATGCTCAAAGTACTTCTCAAGGTTAAAGCAGCAAGGCATTAAAAGGTTCTAGAGAATCCTTTGAAATTTGTCTTGTTTAATGTGTCTACTAGCATTGTTCGCTCGGCTCACTGCTGCAGCACACCCCCACGTTTCCTTCACTCCTCTAGCCTGGGGAGCACCATGTCTCTGGAGGCACCCACTTCAGAACAAAAACGGCATTAATGAACTCTTTAGCCTGCACAAATGCTTTCAGGAACAAAAAAAAAAAAATAAAATAAAAAATACCTCTAATACTTTGGGTTTTTTTTTCTTGATTTTGTAAAATGATCAGAGACCATTCTCATTCTCTAATTTCTGGCATTGATAGAAACATTTTGACTGCTCCATCTCCGCAGAGTTAGAGGAGGAGGGTAAGGAAGCGGGAGGCATAGACGGCAAGATGATTGTGCATTGAGTGTCAGGGAGAATGGCGGGACTTAAATAAGCTCGAGGGCCAGCACTCCGGATTCTCTTTATAGCTCTGCCATCCCATGCAAAAAGGAATTTTGAATGTAGTTCCTACATATTTAATAGCCAACTTGTTTCACAGATGTTTCTCCAGACATTTTCTGCCTCATAAAACAGGTTGTATGATTTTTTAATAAGCCAACATCTCCTGTTGTTATGAGCGTAGACTATGAAGCCCATCAGGGTTGCTTTGATGTAAACGTTGACAGATAGATGCATAAGCAGGGATGACAGCGCAAAGAGATGCAAACACGCTGCATACATGCAACTTTGTGAGTGTTGCTCATATTAGAGACGGTAAAAGAAAAGTTATGTAGACTCTGCTGGATATAATCAGGCCTGATTGGTTTGTTCAGCGGAAATGAAAATATGTTTGGAAAGGAACATCCTCTCACACTGCTTTTGGAAATCCATTTACTCTTCAGACGCAACATCAGGGCAGGAACAGTGTGTGTCCAACCAAAAAATCATCCCCTTAGAACTATAGGGTTCTATCTGTGTTCTGAGTGGTTTTGAGATATTTAGTTTTAAAGTTTTTACCATAAAAATATAGCAAAACTGATATGAGAAACACATTTCTTTAATACATGAGAATTAAAGGCTTAAAGAGATTGTAAATATATAATTTCAAAATCTTTGTAACTTTTGAAGTGGGACTATTAAGAACTGGTCATTCACAGATAGAGCCTTCGAATGCTGAGTACCCATAATTCTGTTGGAAAGTTCTATCTTACAAAACAAACAAAAATCATCCATCCATCCATCCATCTTCTTCCGCTTATCTGGAACCGGGTCGCGGAGGCAGCAGTCTAAGCAAAGATGCCCAGACTTCCCTATCCACAGACACTTCCTCCAGCTCTACCGGGGGGACCCCAAGGCGTTCCCAGGCCAGCCGAGAGACATAGTCCCTCCAGCGTGTCCTAGGTCTTCCCCGGGGCCTCCTCCCGGTGGGACATGCCCGGAACACCTCCCCAGGGAGGCGACCAGGAGGCATCCAGAACAGATTCCCGAGCCACCTCAACTGACTCCTCTCAATGTGGAGGAGCAGCGGCTCTACTCTGAGCTCCTCCCGTGTGACAGAGCTCCTCACCTTATCTCTAAGGGAGCGCCCAGCCACCCTGCGGAGGAAACTCATTTCGGCCGCTTGTATCCGGGATCTTGTCCTTTCGGTCATGACCAAAAGCTCATGACCATAGGTGAGAGTAGGAACGTAGATCAACTGATAAATCGAGAGCTTTGCCTTTCGGCTCAGCTCCTTCTTTACCACAACAGACCGATACAACGACCGCATTACTGCAGACGCCGCACCGATCCGCCTGTTGATCTCACGCTCCATCCTTCCCTCACTCGTGAACAAGACCCCAAGATACTTGAACTCCTCCACTTGAGGCAGGAACTCTCCTCCAACCTGGAGAGGGCAAGCCACCCTTTTCCGGTCGAGAACCATGGCCTCAGACTTGGAGGTGCTGATTCTCATCCCAGCCGCTTCACACTCGGCCGCAAACCGCCTCAGTGCACACTGAAGGTCCTGGTTTGATGAAGCCAACAGGACAACATCATCCACAAAAAGCAGAGTTGAAATCCTGTGGTTCCCAAACCTGACACTCTCCGGCCCCTGGCTGCTCCTAGAAATTCTGTCCATAAAAATAATGAACAGAACCGGTGACAAAGGGCAGCCCTGCCGGAGTCCAACATTCACTAGGAACAGGTCTGACTTACAACCGGCAATGCGGACCAAGCTCCTGCTCCGGTCATACAGGGACCGAACAGCCCTTAGCAAAGGACCCCGGACCCCATACTCCCAGAGCACCCCCCACAGGACGCTACGAGGGACACGGTCGAACGCCTTCTCCAAATCCACAAAACACATGTGGACTGGATGGGCGAACTCCCATGAACCCTCGAGCACCCGATAGAGGGTGTAGAGCTGGTCCACTGTTCCACGGCCAGGACGAAAACCGCATTGTTCCTCCTGAATCCGAGGTTCGACTATCGGCCGAATTCTCCTCTCCAGTACCCTGGAATAGACTTTCCCGGGGAGGCTGAGAAGTGTGATCCCCCTGTAGTTGGAACACACCCTCCGGTCCCCCTTCTTAAAAAGAGGGACCACCACCCCGGTCTGCCAGTCCAGAGGTACTGTCCCCGACCGCCACGCGATGTTGCAGAGACGTGTCAGCCACGACAGCCCCACAACATCCAGGGACTTGAGGTACTCAGGACGGATCTCATCCACCCCCGGTGCCTTGCCACTGAGGAGCTTTCCAAACACCTCACCTCAAACAAAAATCAATATGTTTTATTTCAGAAGTAGATTACTTTTTATATTTTAACTGTTTTTAAGACTACGTCACACATTTGAAAGAAAATGCAATACACTTTGACAAAAATAATAACGTAGAATTTGTGTACATGTAATAGGTCTATATTTTAATGTTTAACAAATTACACTTTGTTATACAATGTTTATACTTTTCCAATGTAAAAATAATATATAGATTACAGTTAACTTATACTCAACACTTTTTATATTTTCAGCTCTCATTCGCCAGAATAATAAAACCAGCTTGCCTTTTTTTTGGTGTCTGTTCTAAAGTTGCTTCTGAGCTCCAAATTAAGGTTTGACATTGCAGATAGAACTTTTTTATTTTCCCAAATAAAAAAGTAAGAAAATTGATAAAACTCTGAAAAACCCTTGCTATAGTGTAGATAAGGTATTCAGGAACAAGAATATTATGTATAACTCAATTCTGACAAAAATGTCAGATAGAAGCCTATAATTCTCAGTGGATGAAATGGCCCAACTAAATGTCTGACGTATATTTGCAGTACCAATGACCCTTTATTGTAACCAGTCCAAGTCACTGCTGCAGCAATCATATCTAAATGTCTATAATGTCGTTAGGCTTTCAGCTAGAAGGGTTTTCACTATTGAACACATTTGTGTATCCTACTTGGGTGATTTTTTTCTTTTTTTTCCTTTCATATGGTGAAAATGACTCACATTTTGTTGTTGCCAGTTTAATAAAACTCTCCCTGTTCTCACTTTCAGCTCTTAAGTTTTGTGTCACAGAGTACAATCCTGCTATCTTGTTACCCAAGGTAATGTTATTACCTTCCTAGCAGTAAAATAAAATGACACTCTTTCAAAATGTGCATCTTGTGTTTGAGTTGGGGATGACAACCACAGATAACTTTTAGATAAGACTTCTTAGATTATACCATTCATTGTGGTGTTCAGCAACATTTCTCAGAACTAAGACCAGACCAGAGAAAGTACCAGCTCAGTCCTTCTTCCACACATAACTGCTGCGTGTCCATATCTCCATTGTAATGGAAATTTACACATTATTGTCTCAGTAGGCCAAATTCATTTTCTCTATAAAACTAATCCATTTTCCGGTGCCACTGGGGCCGGCTGTTAAGAGCAGTGCCCAGGGAGCTTCTACAGGTCTGGAGTCAGTACTTTGCTCCTCAGTGAGGGGTGATACAAGAGACTCCCTACACAATATCTGTATTACAAAAGTACCACCACAAAGTTCCAAAAAACAGTGTAGAATGTGAAAATAAAAACAGAATACAACGATCAACAAATCTAATCAACCGTATTTTTTACACAATATGACATAAACGTAATCAGGAGTTGAGATATTTTACTATTTGGTGAAATAATGGTCTCAAATCTGAATAATTATAAAGGAAAAGAATCAATTATGATACAGGAAGGCCAGCACATAAAAGAGAGGGTTGGTTGGACGAGGATAAAATAACTTGTCAAAGGTGCAGTCATGGGTATGTGGCTCTCTCCTCTCACTGCTCTCATACGTACCCTGGTCTTGAATCCTATTATACTGCTTTAAAGGCTCAGTGCATGCGCTGAAAAGTCCCACAATATACTTTTCTGCTCCTGCACAGTGGGCAATTTTCTTAGGTGGCCCTTCTCTTTACCTTAGCTCACAGATGCCTTGGAGGAGCACCTTTGAACATGTGCGAAGTTTATTATAAGCCTTTTAGTGGAGTGGCTTCACGCTGAGCTTTGGAAGTGCTGAGGGAGAATGTTCACATATACGGCAGCATCCAGAGCTTCAGAGCACCTCTGATCACCACAGTCCTGGCACTGTGTGGAAGGAATCCAACGCTGTGGTCTGGTAATAGGAGGGTACAGATTGCAATCAGCCGTATAAATCTCCTAATAACACCTAATCCTCTTCTTCAGCCAGTGTTTGTGGCTGTAGATAAATGTTTGTAGAAGAAATCATGTCTCCAGATTAGCTCAGTTTGTTATATTATGCACTGTAGATGGTGGGATAATCAATCAAGAGGATCACAAGACAGTGAATTCTTCAAATCCCAGCTTGGGGCCAGTTGTTCCATGTTATTAACTCAGCTGAGGAGGTCATGTATATGAGGTGTTGGATTCTTGTTGTTAATTAGTCTACGTTAAGACTGCAAGCAAAACTGTCCAAAATCTGACATTTTTACCCATATGTACGGTGGCCCAGAAATACAAAACAAATTTACTTCTAAAACAAAACAAATTTACAAATGTCATAAAACAAATTTACAAGTGTCCAAACCTAATTTACAAATATCCAAAACAAGTTTACAAATGTCCAAAACATATTTACAAATTTAAAAAAAATGTACTAATGTCCAAAACATTTTTACATATGCCTGAAATAAATTTACAAATTAACATTTAGGATGGAAAGGGACTGTCCCAGTGCCCAGAAGTGAGGGGTAGATAAGATGTCAATTATCATTTGTAAATTTCTTTTGGACATTTGTAAATTTGCTTTATTTTCTTAATTTCTTTTGTTTCAGATGTAAATTTGTTTTGCACTTCTGGGCCACCGTACATATGTGAGCCATATCTGATTTTTTCATGCCATTGTGAAGAGCACATATCTGATTTTTTCAAATGCGACTAAGACCACTTCCATATGTGCTCCTGAATCAGATACGTATCTGATCTTTTATGATGTGACTGCAGTCTGAACAGCCAAGTTGCATTTCATCTGACTTTTATGTCACTGAAATGCAACAGACAGCACAATTCTGCGCTGGAAGAGGTGGGAACTGTCTTGATCAAATGATAACATACATAACAGGAGCTAGTCAATGAAAAAAGTGAGGTTTTAAACCTAATTAGTATTTAAGGTGATAATCCTGTTGAAGCTAAACTTAGTCATATCTGTGCTGAGGAGAAATGCGAAAAATGCGAAGAGAAATAAGATGATTATTATTAGGATTGAGGAGTGTTGTTGACAGATGACAAACATCTTTCATAAGATCCTGAACTTCAAGATAAACTCCCAGTGAAGCCTCTCACATCACAGTCCCACCACTCCATCAGGTCTTTTTTATTTTAGGGTCAGAGATAGTTCATACACAAAACTGATTTTAAACTGTAATGTGAACAACCACACAAAAAAAATCAGATTCCAGTAAAAAAAACTGAACTGAGCATGAAGACCTACAGTGTAAACGCAGCCAAAGAGAACTTCAGAAGTAATGGTCAGGTTTTCCTTCTAGTTGATGTTCCTTCCCTATAGTGTATATCTTTCTGCCTAATAAAGGCTGAAATAGATTTCTGACATGTCTCCCTAAAAGCCATTCAATAAATAAAGTGAGTCTAAAATCAGCAATGTGGAGTCAGAATTTTCTAGCAAGACTGTATTTATTTCCTATAGCTATGGATTTTTGAATTGTACTGTTAGCATTTGAATTTTACCTCAGCCAAGTGTGCTCTGTTGTTTTGTTGTCTGGATTTGGAATTGATACAAACCACTCATTTTGAAAGTACATTCACCAAATCTATTATTCTTTGAAACATTGCTATATAAAGATTTGCATGTTTTTTTTTTTTTTTTTGCCTGCTTTACCTTGTTTTAAATGGCACTGCATGCTCTAACATGTAAAAGCTTTCAGTAAAATATTGATGTTCACATTTTAGCTTTAGCAATGAAGACATAATCTGTGTTCATCTGGTATATTCTGTGAAAATGGAGCTTGGATAGTTGTAAAAGTAGGTCCTGGGTAGGTTCCAGGTGTTCTGACTATATGGCCCCAAGTTGAGAGCTAAGTGGGCAGTCCAGTAGCTTTTAGAGAACACATATTCTTCTAATAACAGTAGTCTATCAGACAAATCCTAATAGTAGATCCAGCACAAAATGTAAGGATTTACAGCTTTCCTCTTGAATATATTAACTGGATCAGTTATAAATGTGGAAGCTTCCTCTCACTAATAATTTCATTTATGGAAGAAGAGACAGGATTTGGATATAGTCACCAGTTTTAGTGGGATTCATTGGGACTGTCAGCTATAGCAGTTGTTCCCAACCTTTTTGGTTTTGTGTACCCCCAGGACCTGGACCTGGTTTGGACCCAGCTTAGTCCTGGTTTAGACAATGTTTAGTCTAAGCTTAGGCTTGGTTAATTCGTAGTTTAGTCCTGGTTTGACCTGCTTCATACTTGGTTTTAGACCTAATTTAGTTCTGCTTTGTTGTTGGTTTAATCCTGGTTTGGACCCTTCTTAGTCCTGGTTTAGTCCTGATTTAGTCTTTGTTTAGATCTGGTTTTAGGCATGGTTTATTCCTGGTTTAGCTCTGGTTTAGATCTGTTTTTTCCTGGTTGAGTTCTGATTTTAGTCCTGGTTTAAACTTGGTTTAGGCTTGGTTTAGAGCTAGTTTATTCTTTGTCTAGACCTGATTTAAATTTATTTTAGTCTTTCAAAGCCAAATATATAAAGGAGCTATAAATGATCAAATAACTCCATGTACCCCCTGCAATATGCTTGCGTACCCCTAGGGGTCCCCATACCCCTGGTTGGGAAACACTGAGCTATAGTACAATAAGAAAAGATTGGTTTACTGTGATTTATTATTATGATATGATCTAATGGTCCAACTGTAAGCTGACGCCGTAAAATACATCAATCTTTACTACAAGACATGTCAGGAAAAACATTCATTACAAAGACCTAAGCCGTAATCTAAATATTAGCCCTTTGACCTGCAGCCAACAGGGCAGAGAGAACTGTCAGTATATTGCTAACCTAACGTTTCACTTGAAATATGCAGTAATTAGTATTCTAAAAGAAGGTTCCCCCATACTAAGCGCAGCAACAGTAACCTCAAGGTCAAGGGGCCAACATGTGCACAGCCTGTTTGACCCAGCTGTGATCTCTGTATAAATATATGCAATAATAACTAGTGAATAAGTATTATGATGTCTGAAGCTTACTAGAAGCATGTTGTCCTGTCAGGAGCAGTAACAGCAGGGGCTCGTGATGCAGAGCAAGCATGGGGAGAGAGGTCCATTTAGGTTAGAAGACATGATGTTAGATGAAGGTCAGCCTCGTGTTTATTGCATTAATCACTGAGCAAAGACAATGAAGAAGCTATGCTAAGTATTCTATGAAAACAGCATATGTATTTGTGCATGTATGTTATCAAGTTTGCAGAACACGGTGTAGAGAAAACCCTGAATACAGACCCTAGAGGCAGTAAAAAATGCACACTGGCTAGTAAAATGATGTGTTTCATATGTACTGTCTGTAAATCTCTACTTAAAGTGGTCAAGGCACAATTTTGAAGACACAGAGAAACGTTTACATTTCAATGGCCGCCTGAGCACTGAGGCATGTGCCATGTTGTCTGTCCTCTTTCAGAGCAGCAGGCTGTGGCTGTGAGCTGGGGCCTGTCTCCCCAGAGAGCACCTGTGGCTAAGGAGCTTGTTATTGATCTAAGTAGAGGGAATGAGAGACGGGGGCAACAAGGGAAGCACCTCTGCCCTATCCTGCCTCAGTGTCCCATTGGACTGAGCTGCAGTCTTTATCTACTGCACTGAGTCTGCCTGAGTCAGCTCCGGAGCAGCAAGAACAAGGGGGATGTCCCGAGACAGGAAATGGAGGCAAATCCCCAATATTCAAGACCTTTACACATCTATTTATGTACAACTGCAGTTCCAAAAAAGTTAGGACCCTGTCAAATGTAAATAAAAACTGAATGCAATGACTAATTACATTAAATGGCAACCAAATCTCATTTATAATCAAAAAATTTAATTTGAAAATGACAAACTATATTGGCCCAGAGAGGACAGCATTGTTTCTGGATTGAATGGTTTCTTCTTGGCATAAAACAGCTATAACTTGGATTTGTGCTGTGTTCATAGACAATGAATGGTGTAGGTGCTCTGAGCTCAGTTTCCAACAGTTTTCCCACCCTTTTCTGTTAGTTATTGTTTTTCACAAAATGGCAAAATGTCCCAATACCTAATATGTTGTGTGATCTATTGTGAATAAAATATACAATTTGCATTATTGTTTTGATTTACATTTACAGTGTCCCAACTGTTTTTGGAATTTGGATTTTGACCAAAATGTACAACATATTTAATTTGGATTTCTTTCAAAATCCGGGCGAATGCTTTGTTTAAACAAATTAATATTTGTATATCACCAGTGAGACAATGCATCACAGCGGTACTCTGTGTTTATTCATCCTATAGCACTATTATAGAGCTCTATCTCTGAGGCTTAATTGTTTTGAATAACTATAATAGCAGGTGGTTAGCTTTTCCTACATGCCATAATGACGTTTAATTAAAGAATCTGCTGGGGATATATCCATGCAATAACAGTATACACCTATTAGATGTGAGGATGAGTGCCAGGAGAAGAATGGTATTAATCCCTTTGAGTGCACAATTAATGCAAGCCTTTTAACTATAAATGAGCAGAGTGAATGATTTGTGTTAGATTGTTGGGGAAATGTGAAATAAATTAATTGTGGTGGAGCTGGAACTAGATTACTTTTCTAGTTGGATAGGTTTAATAAGGCAGGTCTAAGAGTGGAGTAAATTCATCTGTGCACACGGGGGGGAGGCTTTTATTTGATGATATTGAGAGTGATGGCGCAATTAACAGCAATAACAACAACAATGTTCATGAAAATACTTTTTTTTGGGTGGTTCTGGAACACTAACTGGATCCAGGATTTACTAATGCGAGATCAATAGTTTTAGTGGATTCTTTACTACTGTCTGACACAAGTCACTTGTGGTCAGTAGATGGAGAATTTAGCCCTGAACTAGAAGATTGCTGGTTTGAGTCTACGTCTATGTACTATCTTTACTATTAATCATGGGCACAGCATACCTACAAGCAAGGCAAGACCAACTGAATCTAAAACAAACAGATGAGATTATGATTATTATATGATTTGGACTATAATAAAACTAACGATATACTATCTTTTCATAAAATCTAGTTTTGTTCTCCTCTTCCATGAAGAATCTGTGTATTAACTGCTTACTGTCACTGTGTACTTTTCTGGGTCCTACTGGCCACTCTAGGGTACTGTCAAGGTAAGCTTGTCTACCTGCCATTTATTTTTGTCATTTTCACAGGTGTGGAGACGGAGTCTTATTGTTGTCTGTGGCTTGTCAAGCAGTGCGTAAGCATTCAGTTCAGCTTTTTCAGGAGGTTCATGCCTGCGTGCTGTGGATAGTTTCGAGTGGATTGACAGAGATTGCTAGCTGCTAATAGCAAAAAATACTATTCATGTTTCTGATAAGTAGTCCTGTGCATAAATGATTAACTATGTGCCTATAAATTGATAGCTTGTATTTTACAACAGCATGTGGCAGATGTGAATAGGTCGGTATACTACATGTCCTGGTGCTGTTGGACCTGACAGCTGCCTTTGACCCTGTTGACCATGGGACTCTCCTCTCTGGGCTGGAACACTGGGAGGGCATTCATGGTTCATCTTTATAATGGTTTTTATCATATCAGCCCCTAAACTGTGGAACCAGCTGTCATTAGAGATTAGACAGGCCCAGTTAGTGTTATTAAATCATGTCTCAATACATATATTTTCTCATTGGCTTATAACGCAGTGTGAGATGTTGACATTTTCCTTCTGTTTTTTACTTATGTTTTAATTGCTTCTCTGGTTTTAACTTTAGTATATTATTGGATCTAGTTATGCTTTATGTAATTTGGAAATTTAAGTATTTTATGTTTTATTGGTTTAGTGTATTTTATTGTACAGCTCTTTGGCCAAGTGCAAAGTGCTTTATAAATAAAGGTGGTATATATAGTGGCTGGATCGGCAAAGAAGAACGAGTGAATATTATAAAACTGTGACTAAACTGGGCACTGGTTACTCTGGACAAACTCAGCTTCAGAGAAATACAAGATGTTTGTTTAAAAAAGACATAATATGTATTCAGTTTGCACCTTGAGTTGCATTACCAGAAGCCTACACTGTTGTTGTGATCTTGATGAATTGGCACAGACTGCACAACAGAGTGGGGTGCATAGCAATACAAAGCAGTAACGTTACTCATTAACCTATCCATCTACCTTTTAGTGCCTATCAATTATAGCGCTGGTAGATACAAAAAGTACTGTGTAAAGAAGAGCATTAGTTTGAAGAGTATAGATTAAATACAAATAAGGTACTACTGCAGTTTGTACAGGTGGAGTGTAAAATAGTTCCAAATACTACAGGTGTTACTATAAATATGGATTGGAAAGTTTTGATTTTCTACTTAAGTGGCTCTTAATTAAAGTGCGTTTGAATAATATCACCACTTTTTGGAGTAAAGGGGCTTCTTAGTAATTACCAAATACGTTTGTTAGAAGTCATTAAAAGTGGGTGAGTAATACTGGGCATATGTTAAAAAAGTAACATTTCCCATTTGAACTTTAAAGTTAAGTCAACTTCTGTTATTTATGTTAAAATAAGGGGTTAGGGTGAGGGGGCTGAACATTTCTGATTGTAACTGTAGCTCTAACATATATTTTATAGTTGGTAAAGTAACATAATGCTTCAATCAGAAACAACTGGGTCTTCTGCTTAAATGTGCAGCAGCTACAAAAGTTTACACATTATTATATATTTAACTAGAAGCACTTCTGCAAACTTCTGCCTTGGTCTTATCTCAGAATGGTTAAAATAAAAAGCTATCCATTGAGTCACAAAGTCCATTCACACTGTAAAGAATCTACACAACTACTGTTCTTTTAGGGGTACTGTATCTTTGGTCTATCTCGCAATAGAATAGAAAAAATCATGGATCCATACCTAAAACTAAGATTTTCTTTCTCGGCTCCCTTGTGAACCTTTCTTGAAAATGTCAAATATCCTTAAAATTGAGACCTTTTGATTAATCTTGTTAACAGACTAACAAACCAGCACCGGAGTAAACATAACCTCATTATAGCCAATATTTCAGTTCTTCTTTGCACTCATTCTTTCCCATAAATGAGGCGTGTACTGTGTTCAGTTAATGCAACAAGACTTAATCCATTTACTGAGGTCAGTCCCAAAATTAATTGCAATATTGACTTGTGCTGATATTGGCCAGTGCTAATATTAACAGAGGCTGCCTAGGTGTTGTAATGTGTTGCCCTGATTTATTTGAAGCTATCCATTTGAAGGTAATATCTATTTTAAGCCCTGACAGCCTAATTCCTCTGATGAAAAGCCCACTGGCTCCAGAGCAGGAACCGGATCAGATTCGGTGGAGAACAGTCAGCAAACTTTGATACCATACGGCTTTAGGATTTTCTCTGTAGACCTGGGATCTGAGCAGATTAGTATATCTAGCACAATTATCCACCGGTTAATCAAGCTTTGAGCCACAGAACTTTAGCACCTGTAAAGTTTATCTCCAAATGGCTGTAAAATCGGCCATGCAGCAAAGCCGTTTTTATATTCTACACCAGAGGATTTCATGTGGATAAATTAAATAGAATAAATGAATACAAGTGGTTTGCACAGTGTCAACCTAAAAGACCTAAAAGATAAGTCGTACCCTTGATCTGGCCTTTGTGAATAAATACAGATACAGTTTATCATGGCAAGTCAATGATTTTTTGGTGTATTTACAGATCAGTTTCAAGCCAATTCTGGCTTGGTGCCCCATCCTCACTTTCAAAACTGTTTTTTTTTTGCTTTGCTTTTATGGCAAAGATTATCCCTTTAAGCAAAGAGAGCTGCATGTTGGCCAAGTGGTTAGCTCTCAGTGTGTGAAGCTGCAGACACTCCGGCTCTCTCCCAACACCCAAAGACCTTAGTTGGTGAATCCAAATTGCCCATAGTGAATGGATGTTAGAGTGAATGGATGTGTGTATGGCCCTCCTACTGACTGGTTACTGTCCAGGGTGAACCACGCCTCAGGCTCATAGTTGCTGCCACTGGTGAACCCCTGCGTTCAGGTTCTAGAATTGGATGATGTCCAAACCTCAGATGGAGGGCAGGAGCCTGTATAAATGTAAAGGTGAGGTACTGTTTTTAAAAGAAATATCCAAACAGAAAATTCACAAATATTGAACCTGATCATTTTTTGTTTGTGATTGTGTCCAGAAACTCTTCAAAATAATCTTGTGGCTTAATGCTGAGTCTACTGACAGCAGTCACACCTGTGTGTTTGAATAATATCACCATTTTCTGACACTATGGTGGAGAAATAACTTCACTTTTGGTCATTCATACTGACAAAGAAGACTATGAGCTTTGTGCCAGTTTTTGTTCCATGTGGATAAGCCCAGTAATCACAGAGATATTAGCCATAAACCAAACCAAGACATCTGCCTTTTGACTCTTGACTGACTCCAGCTCAGTTTTAAACTATAGACCATTTAGAATCATTTGACATCACAAGAACACACCCTATCAAAGAAAACTGATGAATGAATGAGTTCTTTATTCTCAGTGTACAGGATTGAAACTTGAGTTTGCTTGAGAAGCACACATACCTATACTTATACTAGTGTGCAACAGAAAATTCACAAATACTCACAAATAGAGAGCCTAAAAGCCATTCTGTGTTCTTTGAGGAATGTTTCTTGGTATGGCTGAAAGATAAAATTCATGTGAGTGTGACCTATCTATGTTAGTGTGTGTGTTGCTTGGCAGTGTGAGATGTGATGAGTGCAAGAAACAAAGATCATTTTTTTGTTTTTTTGTATGTACTTTCTAAAAGCTCCAGCATGGTAATAACTGTCTTGGCCTTGGCTCCTGGTGTTGTTTTGTTTTTTTCTAACTAAAATACAATTTCAACCTTGACAGTTCCTTGACACAGCTGTGCTAAGTGCACAAGTGGGCTTACCATTTACAGTTGTTTTTGTGTTTGGATCAAACTTTACACTGAACAATTTCTGAAAAACTAAGGCACACAACCTGGATGTGATGCAGAGTTATGTTAAGTATAGTACAACCCCAGTTCCAAAAAGTCAAAACACTGTCACACATGTCATCATTTAAATATTTCTTTCAAAAGAGAACATAAACAACATATAAGACTGTGAAACTATTTACCATTTAATGCTAAAATAATTGGTAATTTTGAACTTTATATTAGAAACATCTCAAAAAAGTTAGTTTAGGACAACAACAGAGTGGAACTAGTGCTAAATAAACAGTTGGAGAAGCATGCTGCATTTAATCAGGTTAATTGGCAACAGGTAAAAAAGATGAATGGGTATGAAAGAAACATTTTAGAAATATTGTATGCTACTGACCTTCGGGCTCTCTAGCAGCACTGCAATAAAAAAACTTGGTTATTTTGTATTGGAAATCACTGCATGGCTCAGAAACACTTCCTAAAATCACAAACTATAAACACAGTCCGCACAATTGGAAGTTAAAGCTGTATTATTATACTGTATATAAAGAGGCACTACTCTGGGCCACAGTTACAATACTCTCAGTTAAAATAGACTGAGGCCAAAGGGGAAACTCCTGTTCTGTGGGAAAAAAAAATACAAACTTGCTGGACCTAAGTTTTATGGGATGTGTTGCTGATATCATTTTCTGGTATTTTGTCTGTTATTTTAATATCTAGGTTTCAATGCCTGATATGTTGCTTCTGTTTTATTTTGAATAAAATTTAGTTTTTTGACTGCAAATTATTCCATCTTTTTATTTACAAGGTCAAAACAGGGTCAGCCCTAAGTTCCCAAGTTTATCTTTTTTTTTTTTTTTTTTTAAATTAGGTCCTAAGTTTCTCACATTTCAAAATTATGCACTATGACCCCAGGGTATTGTTAGGATTATATGTGCACCATTTGCTTGAAAATAATCATAGAAAACATAGGAACATAGAGCTATCAGAACTCTGAGAGCAGTAGGATCATACATGTTCTTGTCAAAACTTGGGTTTGTCCACACCTGTAGAGCGTGGCCTCCTGGGGAAAATTATAACACTGTGTTAGCACTTGAAGTTTGTCTTTAAACATCTGATAATTAAGCAGTGTGTTCACAGTTCAGCTGTGATGACTGCAAGTGACAGCACTGACCTTCTGACCTCAGCACTCGTCACATGTCTGCTAATGTTCAGTTACCAAGACCTCATGTGGAGATGAAAATGGTTGTGCTCACAGTGTTTTAAATGTTGTTCTACTGCCCAATTAACTTCAACACACTTAAAGAGCAGGCTTGAACAAAGGCCTACATTACACATGCCTCTGTAATGGGATTGTCTTCAAGTGCCTTGTTTTTGTACTTGCTAATGCCTGGCTAATAACAAGCTATTACTAAAAGCATTTTGTCTGAGGCCTGCCATTTGATATAACCAGAACAATAAACAGGGGCTATTAGCCTGGCCTTTCCATGTCAATTTACAAGCTTTAAGACAAAACCACTTAAATGGCTGGCATTACCTCATTTCCTCTCATCAGAAAACAAAGAAATCAATCATTCAGAAGTGTAAAAATAATACTTACATTCAATATTATGTCACTCTTGATTGAGCCACCAGGGACTTTGCGGTGTGTTTTCTTACATTCAAAATAAACCTTTACTTTATGCACAAGAAACATTAAGCCTAAGTGATGTGGACATGGTCAGCAAAAAATCACTTAGACATTTAAATTCCTGCTATGTCACTATGTTGTCTATGCTACAATCTCATATCTGGACAGTAAACACATTTTTTACGTCTATGCAATTATGCAATTTTTCCCAAATGCTTGCCTCGCTCGAAACATAAAACTAAGTGAGCAGGTCAAACTGAGGATGCTGAAAATCTGAAGTCATTTATCCAGCTCTGCAGCATTCGAGCAGAAGCTTGGATCGTGTTGAACTGCAGTAAGTTACACAGCCCTAACACATCTGTCAGGTCGCACAGCAGCCTTTGAGGAAAAGTGCTCTGTTACAGGGAAACACAGCAACAAAAATAGAGAGAGTCTTGTCTTCTACACACAAGACGTTGCCCTTTCATGTGTTCTGTATCAAACTAACACAACTTGGCTTCATGACAGGGTTAAATGCACAGGGCTGCTGAACCAAAAGCAAACATTAAACACAAGGAAAGAAAAGAACATGCAAAGACAAAGAAAGCTACAAATTCCAAAGCATTTTATTAATTTGGCCTACAACATGACATTTCTGTGTGCTCTATTACTCAGCATGAGCTAATTAAATCTGATCTAATTTGAAGAAGGGCGATATTAGGCTGCTCTTTTTTATGATTGTTTACCAATGACTCACAAAAAGTCACTTTAATTAATGTTTCTAGCAGCTTTTACCTAATGGAGTTGGCCACTAAGCACCAGCAAAGATGTTGCACTTGTCTGTCAAGCGGCGAGTAAGATTCAGAGCTGTTAAACATCCTTTTAAAATGAAAAATTATAATAAAACGACTACCTTTGGGCAACAGTGGTGCAGTCGGTTTGAATCTCAGCCAAGGCGTATACAGTCGTTGTGTCCCTGGGCAAGACACTTCACCCAAATTGCCTCCTCCAGTCAATGATGAAGGGCATCCAGCGTAAAACTTTGCCAAATCACCGTGCAACTAGTTCAATGTGGCAACCCTGAGTAAAAAAGGAGGAATGAAAAAAGAATAATAATAAAATGGTTATCATAATTTTATTTTAAGTGAGGGTCGAAATTGAATAAAATTGATAATTTAAATTAAAGTTAAGGTAAAAATATTGTAGAATAATATTAGTTGACAGATGTGAATGAATGCAACTGAATATTTCACCGTCCCCTGGAACAACATGGCCTCAACAGAAAAAGGTCGCCACCTCAAGTACCACTGACCCCACCAACCACAGTTAGCCATGTGCTTTGATTTAACAGAGAGCTTTCTATATCTTTCGTTATGTGGTTATGTCGTGGGAGACTCACTAAACTCTTTGACATTTTGTGGTAAGCAAACAAAACAAAAGAAAGACACTATACTTCTTGTTTTTGTTGGCAAAGTACATATATTGTACAAAATGCAACATTTAATGCTATTACTGTGATTCCCAACTGGTGGGTTGGGGCCCAAATGTGGTCACAGGGTGGTTGAATAAACTTTCATTGTTGAGCTTGTTTGAAGATTAATTAAAAAGAGTGAATCAGATTTTAAAATGTGTCTAACATAAAGTTCATTGTAAAACTATAGTAGAAATAACTGATTCTATAAAAAGAGGGTCACAATAAAAATCAGGGCTAAAACTGTGTCTCATCAGACAGGATGAGAACTATACAAAATGACTTGCAGGTATGTTTTTTAGATAATATATGTAAAGGAATTGACATAATGTTTTCAGGTCTACAACACAGCCCTGCTTTAAAACATGACTAAGTATGGGACGACCCATCTATCAAGATTTGGACGTTAAATGTCTGGGGGATGATGACAGGGGAGGTCTGCATTGTCACACTTACACGCTTCCAACTTCAGCATTCTCGCTGTGCTTGTTTCTTGACTGTGATGACTACAAACATTACAGCGGCCGACTAGACAGATAAGAAACAATATCAAGACAAACGACAGGCTCACACCAAAAAAGAAAGTGTAGCACCAAGACGCAGCGACAGACAGCAAACACAAGCCAAACGAGGCAGAGACTAATGGCACAGTGCGCTGAGACAGCCGAAGCAGACCTCTTGAGAGACTGGAGTGAAGAGACTGGCATTAAAGCTCTCCACATGCTAGCACAAATTCTGCCCCCAGACAACCAGACATAAGTGACTCTAACCATAAATAAATGTGGCCTCCATCTTAAAGTGCGTCTGTATGCTGTTGTGTTGTGTGTCTGTGAATGGAAATCAACTCAATGCTTGCAAAGACATTTATGTGTTTGACTGCTGGAACATTTTCTCCTTGGCCGTAAAACAAAGCACAAAGAAGTCTCATAAAATAACAAGTGCAATGTTGGGGTATGTAAGAGGAGCCTACTGAAAGATCAATAGCTCAAGCAGATTTATGTGAAAGGCAAACTTTTCCTTCAATCTCTTCTCTTTCTCACGCTGTTGTTTAAATTGCAAGAGCAAAGAGGCAAATATGCTTCAAAAAGACTAAAGCTCTGGGCACCAGTGGCTTTTGGCATCCTTCAACAAACAAGGCAATTTGTTTTATCTGCAGTGCTCCTAGAAACATGCAAAATTATACCTTTTAATCTCAAATAAGGAGAGTTTTATGTTTATATTAGCACATATCTCCCTTGTTTAGGTTAATTACATCCAGTATCTCTTAAAAAGCCAAAATGGTATCAAAAACAATATTCTATCAAAGACAACATCTATCAGTACTGCCATTGTGTATGATGGCCAGACAAAACACAGGCATTTTGCAGAAGCCATGATTTGGGTCTGACATGCCCACTTTTTAAAACCTAAATCTTATTACAGTATGGTGCAATAACGTGTAATCATGTGTGTATGAAACTATTATACATCATTTATATTATTTTATTTAGTTTTATTTGATTTGAGCAGATATTATGTGAGGATTTCCCTTGACATAACAAATATTTTTTTTTAACAATATTCAAAATGTATATTTGACATGCCGCCAAAGTGAAATGTTGATAATGAAAATAAAATGTTGTTGACAGTGTGCAGAATGATGACTCACTTTTGTAATCTGTGGGGTCAGCTGAAGGTCTGCATGCAAACCCGATGACTGTGTGTGAAATAAATCATCCCATTGTCTGCTGGATGACTAGTAGCTGACAACAAAGCCTATTAGTCCTGCACCAAACCACAGTCCCCACGCTGCATGTGCTAACGTGTGTGTGCAAATGCCATAATGGGGAATAAAACACATATGGGGATAAATTAGAGACAACCTAAGTAAATGTATTGCTTGTGAATGTTCAGAAGGACTCCTTTTACAGATTGCTCTGGGATAGCTCTGCTCTAATTCACATTTTGCAGCCTCCACGCTGGTCTTTTAATTGTGTGGCACATCTCAGAAGATTTCATGGATAAATCTCTGTATCGAATTCACCCATGGTTCAGCTCTACTTCAACAGCCTTCAGCATAAATAATGGAGCTAAGGCTGTTTGACACCCCACAGCCCACAATACAGTGTAGTTTGAGTGGTTTTTAATGAAATTGACATGATATTGTGTGCCCCAGACAGGACTGGAGAGTGAGGTGTCAGTGCTGTTAATTGGATGCAGCAATGCCTCTAGAGCACACAAGCAAAGTTCTAGGTCATCTGCCCAGCACTTGGCCTTTTGCCTATCGGCATTTAACTAACAATATACCACATTCACTTTTGGCCAAGGTCTCACTTCTTAAATTGCCAGGGAACTAGCATTTTCAACACAGTTTTAGTTCTAGCTGACAGTTGAGCTCCACCCTCTTTTCAACATGACAGTACTTCTGCTGGTAGTCCACAATAACCAACTTCCAGGATATAAAAATATTGCTATGTTTTAAATAATAATGAATGTGGTAACAGAACCAGAGGCCTATTAGAATGACATATTAATGAATGAATGAAAAAACATTTTAATACCCTAACTATATCCATCCAGGGGCGCTCAGACTGCTGCCAAGAGACCAGACCTGGAGTCAAACCAGAGATCTTCTAGTTCAAGGATCTATGCTCTATGCATTAAACCACAAAGCCCTAATAGAGATTTTTTCTTCCCATTATTGATCTTTCCTGGAAATGTCACAAAACTCAGCTTACTCATTTCAGTGACATGGTAGAAATGTATTTTTATCTTAAAACTAATCCAAGTTTAACACCTTAAATTTACACCTTTGTATGCTACACTGAGTAAACTGTAAGTTGTAGTATAGTACTTGTGTAAAATATTTTTTATTTGGAGAACTATTTTTAGCCCAGCATCAGAAATGATATGACTTTCATGGATGTTGGTTACAGCATTTAGACATCTGCATTTGCATTTTTCCCAACACCAGATGACATTTTCCTCTTTCCACGTTGAGTCAGTAAAATCACACGTTCATTTGTTCACACGTCTTGAAGTACAATCACAGGCTCCACAGCTGCCAGGCATGTGAATAACCGCTCTTTTTGTAAGAGCACAAAACAGTTCCCAAAAATATAAAGGTGAGATACTTAAATGCCAATTTCAACTCTGCCTTCATGTCAGGTTAAAGGTGCATGGTGTATTTTTTCCTCTATCAGAATTTGCCTGCTGCTATGCTACCGTTGCCTAGAGATGTCCAATTTTGTATGCACTATTTACATATGCACTACTATATATAGATTATGCATGGCAAATTTAATTGGTTTAATTTATATATATATATATATATACACATACATACATATATATGTTTCAATAAATCATTATTGTGCAGCCTTACTGGCTAATACAAAAACCTGTCCTGTATTTGTCAATATTTAACACAGTAGCAACCTTCAGTCTACCCCAGTAGCTAATAACTTCACAGGAACACATGTTGTTAACAGTTTGGGCCACAAACTGCGGGTAGCAGTTTTATATATATATATATATATATATATATATATATATATATATATATATATATATATATATATATATATATATATATATGTACATATATATATATATTTTTTTTTTTTTTTTCATTTGCCACTGTTACTTTAGTATGATCATTCTTTTGGGTTTACTTTTATTGTTGAATCCACCCTAGCATACCTATTTGTGACATTAGCTGACAAACAAAAGCCAGGATCCAATTCTGACAAAGAGACTAATGAATAGGACAAAGCATTTCGGGGCTTAACCTTTAGCACACAGCATGTAAATAATAGGGACATTTGTCCTGCAGGTCTAAAATTACTAATGAAACACCTGATTATGGCATAACGAGGGCAGAGCTGCACTGCTCTGAGTGCAATTACCTGAATAATGTGCCAGTGTGGAACAGAACAGTAAGCTGCCTTCAGGCCTGCTACACCTGTGGGATAAAACATACTGCAGTATACTCATGATTTCCTATATATACTCATTCTTTCACCTCTGCATATGCAAGTTCAACGATTCTGTCCATATACATTTTTTCCTATAGATACTTTCCTCCTTGAAGTTGCTTACATATGAGTTACTAAGGGTGACATATGATAGATTATGCATGGCAAATTTAATTGGTTTAATTCTAATAGGTCATCCATGGAGCATGATTTTAATGTGGTGAAATGAGGAGTGGCAGGAGGAGTATCTAGGCAGCTGTGCCTGATGTATGAAGATTTTCTACAGACAATGTTTTATGCAAGGCGCTGGAAGATTTTTATATGCTGCAATGACTGAGTAAGCACATCTACAAAGTGAAACTTTAATGTGACTTTGCAGGCTGGGCCTGTGAGAAGTGGACTAAAAGTCTGTTTTTATAATCACATTTTGTGTAAATGACAAATAGCTGCTCAACAAGTTTAAGATCACTGCATATGCTGTGTGTTAAATTGGCAATAAAAGCTATAATGTCTGGAAATTATTAAAATTACCTCATGCACTTTTCATCAAGAGCCTCTCTCCTTGCTGTCTGCTGTTTTTGAGCAGCTATACCAGACTGAGCACTAATTAATATGGGTTGCATGTTCATTTTACTATCTTGCAAAATTATGCTTTTTTTTTTTTTTTTTTTTTTTTTTTGCACTCAGAACTGGGCTGCAGTCTGCCTCAAATAACCATAACTTCACCAGAAAAGCTTGTAACATGTTTGGATATATTTCTACAAGGCCTTAACTGTCACGCTTGTAGCACACCCACGGCACCCATTGCAAAGCGGCTAACAGTATTTTAACCTAAACCATAAAACAGTGCGACAGTGAAGTTGACATTTATAGTTTTCGACAAAAATGTAATCTGACAAAACAGAAAGACAGTAAGCCACTTTTACACAGCAATTGTGTTTCTGTAGAGTCTCTGTATTGAAGAAGACTGGTGGGATTCGACAGTTGTAGCCAAGGAGATCTTTCACTGGCGCTGGTCGTAGATTATAATGGCTTCAATGGTTCAATGGATAATGCATTTACCCTTGAACTAGAATATTCAAATTCAAGCCCACAGTCAAGACAGGGACAATGCTTAACATCAACCGACTTGTAAAGAAAGAAATGCTTTAGTGGATTCTTTACCATTGTGAAATATAAGGGATTTGTGGCTTCGTGGATAGATAGGATGGATAGACCCTTGAACTAAAAGATCCAATGTTTTAAGTAGGTATAATACAAAGATGATGGTGTTGTTTGACCACACATGAGTAATATTTTTGTTTTCATTCTAATCTAATAATCTCTTAATGTGTATCTCAAATTTGTTGTTTATATCTAAGGTGCTATGCTTCACTCGTCTGTGTAAGTTTAGTTTAAGTTTAAGTTTTAGTTTAAGTTTATTTCGGTCACATAAAAATATAATAGTTGTACTAATACACTTTGTAATACATATACAGATACAGTACATATATACAAAGAGAAAAACAATAACATTACAACCGAAAAGGTGTAGGCTGAAGCCACAGCTTATTACGCCTACACTATTTACTTTACTACATCTACCATGTGATATCTAGATAATTTTTTTTAAAGAAAAATATCTCTTCATTCTTTGACAGAAGATCAAACATACAAAAAAATAAATATAAAACAAACAACAAAGAAAACAAACAATACAATTTTATTTTCATATTTGTTTATAATGAATTTTTTGAATAGTTTTTTAAAGTAAATTAGTGAATTGCTCCTCTTAAGTTCATTTGTAATCCCAGAATTCCACAAATTTACCCCTTTAAAAGAAATGCAGTTTTTCTTTACATTAGTTCTAACTGCCTGTTTTTTAAGTTCTCGTCTCCTCTGTGATTTAACCCTGCCAGGCTGGAGCAAGGGGATGCCAGAGGAGCATTTGAATTCCAGAAAAGCATCTGTCAGTTGTATACGCATGAAGTAATTGGTTCAGAAATAAAGGACCGTGGCGCTGCTCGTCAGGTGTAGCGCTGCGGTTGTTGTTTCAGATTGAGTGCGTGCTAATAAAACAGTTTGATGTTACTGCATCAATGTCAAGTTCAGTGTTCTCTCCAGGCATTCAATGATGAGACCTTCCCACTTTCATTTATCTTTTAATATTTCCTCTAAGTCCTTGGCTGACTGCCACTTATAAAGTGGGGGAGCTCTGCAGGTTGTTTGACAAATTCACACTAACCCAACTGGGGAGGGGCGTTACGATCACACCTCTCCAGAATAATGGATGTGAAGAGGGAATTCTTCACATCTCCTGTCACTTTTGATCCATCTTAGCTTTGATTGAATGGTCTTTGTATCTCATCTAAATATATTTTAATGAACAAATTGTAGTTTTATTGCATATTCTTGTTTAGTTTCCATAGCTGGTCTGTTGCTAACTTCATCTATCCTCACACATATATCATTGTCTGACAGCCTAGCCAGGCGTGACATTCTTATTTTATGATTTGTTTACAGGTTAAAAGGCCAAAAAGCCAAATAAATGAATCAGTATGGCATCAGTCAGACAAAATAAAGCGTGACTGGAACATGCACTAACACGCAACCTCAAATGACTGTCCTGTTTCACATTTACATGACAGGGAAAACTGGAGTAGCCTCTCTGTATATGTTTCACTACACTGTAAGTGAAGTCAGTAACGGGAGCAGTATGGGACCCCGCAGATGACCTCTTATGAATCCATGGTATGCATTTTTAATACAGTAGACCTTGTTTGGCTTTTGCATGTCAAAAGAAATATGATTTTTTTTTTACTACTGCCAAAGAGGTTAGGTTTGTGCCATGGTTGGTTGCTTTGATTGTTTATTGCTTAGTCTGTTAGCAAGATAACTCAAATGATCTGTATACAATTTTCAGAAAAGGTCAGTAATGGGCCAAAGAAGAAAAAAAAGGTCTAGATCTGGAACTCTGCCTGAATCTGAGAAGTTTTAATGGATTCTGTAGCACTGCGAGATAGGGCCAGACATACAAACTCCAGCCACAAAGGGTCAGTAAAGAAACAAATGCTTAATTTCAGTGTATTCTTTACCTTAGCATTTTGAACTAGAATATCTTAGATCAGTGGTTCCCAACCTGGGGCCCAGGATCCCCTGGGGGTACACCTGAGATTGCATGGGATCCACAGAGCTCTGTCTGTTCAGAGATTGAAGTTATCAAAATTATATTTGTGCAAATTCAAATCTAAAAATTCCACACCCAATTGGAAAACAAATACAATAGGAACAAAAAACTCCTGCTACACCTGATTAATTTTAAAGATATATGTTTATTACAAATCACTTTATGCTTTTGATGCATTAGTGAGGGCCCGGGTTAGGACTGGGGGGGCTTGGCTTGACTTGGATACGCTTGGAACTTCAAGAAAAAAAGGTTAGGAACTACTGTCTTAGATTATATGCACTATATTTTTACCATTGTCAGATAGGGCCAAAGCCTTACTGGAGGTCTGTGCTGTCTGAGTTCTTATATTTTAGTAGATTATTTTCCTTTGTAGCATATAATTGTTTTATGGCTCAATAGATAGAGCATTTAACCTCAAACTAGAACATCCAAGAGTATACTGGGCAATACGGGCCAGATTTATCAAAGTTTTGCGTGCACACTAAATGAATAAGACACGCTAAAAGTGGAGCAAACCCAAATGGAGCTGAGATTTGCGTCTCACACAGAAGCAAAATCTGTGCGAGCTTATTTTGCTTTGAGTCAATGAATATGTAAAATGAGGCATTCTCACCAGAATGCGCAAAATTCAAGGTGTGGAAAATGCAAATGAATTCGCTTTGCGATCGCTGTTTGATTTATCAGAGTACGGAAGCTAAATCTGCTGTAAATTTAGCACAATGGATGAGCAGATGTAAAGGTTTTGCGGAGGAATGAGTGTAGCTTACAAAGCTACAACAGTAAAGTGTTGATTTGAAGTCAGAGAAAACAAAGAGATAGACTTTACCTGCAACACTTTTTCCTTGATTCTCGCTCATATTTCCCTGAGCTGTGGCCTTTTCAGCTCCTGTCTCTGGGCTTTCAGTCTGTTCCATGTCCTTTTAAATCCTTACGGTGACAGAATAGTCTTTAAACACTGCGCAAAGGCGACATGAAGCCTCACTTGTGTTAATCCCATTGGCTCACACTGCTCACTGCGGCGATTGATTGACAGGTGCTGTGGCTCAAGGCTGCGCTGCATGGATTTGGCTCTGGATCGAGCGCAGGACATTGAAAATATTTTTTAATTGGTATATTTATTTGATCACCATCAGCACTGCAGCGAGGCTACTTGATACATTTTGTATAATTGTTTGAAGAGTTACTGGCTCTGACAGAGAGTGGATAGGACTTTCCTCTCTCCACTTGTGTCACACAGAGGGGAAGTATGTCACGTGACTCTGGTCAGCACCAGAATCGCATGAGACATTTAACAAGGATGGACTACGCAAAGTTAATAGAAGAAAGTAAAATACAATGAAATGATTAACCCTCAGTGAGTCTGCTACAGTCAGAACTGTAATAAGGCTGGACTCTCAGATTGTGTTTTGCGTTGCATCACTGTACTGAAAGATGCAGTCAGAGCTGAGCAGCATTGCTCTCCCTGTCAGTGCATCGATGCTCACGCAGAATTCTCATTTACATATAAGTTTTGCAGCAGCAATTACTTGCGCAATCTCTCTTTGTAAATCACATGCATGCATGTCACACGCCCACAAATAGCAGCCGCTATTTTTTAAGCTGCACTCGCAATTTAGCACCTGTCTTAATAAATCTGGGCGTATATCTGCTATTGCGAGATAAGGTCAAACCTGGGCTTCTCTTGTTGTGTTTCTATCCTAGCTTCACATAGTATACTGCATCATTTTTGCCTGCATTCTCCCAAATGGATTTTGTATAAGCTTGCAAGGTTTTACCGTACAACCACGCAGGCTTTACTAATGATGACCTTTTCTTTATTTGTCAGGACAACATCTCTATTTGATATCTATTCCCCACTGTTTTCTATAAAGTTCACAGTTGTGTAGGTCACCGTAACTACATACTATGACACCTACTGAGGCCAAGCAGAACACTTCCAGTTCACATTTGGACACTGCTCTCTGCCGATGATTCTGGTGCCACAGTGAGACCTCATCTTCAGTGACCTTAATGACTTGTGAAGCCTGCCTTGCTCTCTTACCCCTCCCTCTGTGTCTATTATGATCTTTCTCTGTCTAGCACAGAATGTATTAGCCCAGTGCTATCTTTAACCTGCTGAGCTCATTCATTAATGAAACTAGAGAATAGGTGGGGCGTATTTAATAGAATCAGGCTGTGACCATGCCTTCTAAACCATGCCTACAGGTTAAAGAGCAATCAGAGTTTTACACTTATTCTGGGAAAGGTAAGAGGTGGAGGTGGTTGTGGTGCAATTAATTTCAGTGGCTTCAAAAAATACCTTGCTGTTGAGGTGCAATCAGTAAAATGTTAGCATCTAAAATAAGCTATGTTAGCCATGCAGTACTGTAGTGGTACTACACTGTTGCTACATTTAACATATACTACACTTCTGTCATATGTGCTGGTTCCAAGCCTGGATAAATGGAGAAGGGCATCCTGCTCAAAAATCATAAGGAATCATTCACTTTACACATTTGGATTGGATCATCTGTTTTAACATTCAAAATAAGGCCACCAATTGGTTTGGCAATGGTGAATTGATGGCTGCTGATAATATGGAGAAAGCTCTTCCAGCATTTTCTATATTTAATAATAATAATATTATTATGCATTAGTCTTAAAAAACCCTTTTCTAGACACTCAAAGATGCTTTACAATGTGTTGCATTATTCATTCACTCCTCAGCCACTCTCAGTAACAGAAGCGTGGCTGCCTTTGTGCGCACATGGCCCCTCCGACCTAGCCTGGTGAGCCAGCCTTTCTTACTTACTTTTCACAAGCAGGACAGTCTGCTTTACTGGCCTATCACAGCAGTTTATCTACACCAGCATCTTATAAAAGCAGAAGAGCTAACCAAGGTAGTGCTACCTACTGAGCCAATTTAATAACTTCTTTGACCTGACTGACAGCGTTTAGTGCTTTTCTTCATCACCTCTTGATTCTGCTGTAGTCCGTGTTTTTGTCCAGTCCTGTGGGGGTTTTTTTTCTTTGTCTTGTTGCCTTTGACATCTGACCCCCCCCCCCTCCCCAAAAAGACCCCCAGCAAGAATCCATGTTTGTTTGGGTCAGCGGTGCACCGCTTACCTCCCACCCTTCATTTCTCTGATTGGTTACTCCCCCTGTCATTGTTCTACCACAGAAACAAAATGTTACTGATGGGGTACCAGACTAACTTCTTTGTACAGAATAGGAAAAGACTACCTCTGACCACCACCAAACACGCAATCACACTGACACATTCACACAGGCAAGGTGGGTGAATTGTCTTGCCCAAGGAAACAACAACAGTATGCGATGCTGGCACCATATTAACTCCTGCTTTTCATGTGACAGTAGAAAAACAATAATTTGTTCCACTGTTCTTGCTACAATGGATTATGGAGACATTATCTACAACCACGCAGCTGGCAACACCCTCTAACACCTTGATTCCATTTATCACAGCACACTCCGTTTCATCACCTCTGACAATTACACTACTCACCACTGTGATTTATATGGAAAGGTTGGCTGGACTTCATTATACACCCGTTAGGCGAATACAACTTATATTTACAAAGCCATCCTTTTCAAACTCCCATCATATCTCACTTCTTTAATCCAATTCAGGCCTCACCTCTACTGCGCCAGGTCTCAAGAGATACGTTATCTGTTTTGGACATCAACATTGGGAAAGCTGGGAAAGACAGTTTTTTTGGTGTTATGTCCTTTTTCTATGGCGTATTCCCATAAAACAGTTACATTTAGACAGTGTCATTCCAAAAAATGTTAAAAACACTTGTGACTATACTTGTGTATTTTTTTTTGACTGCTGTAACTGTCATGTCTAAGTGTTGTTTATGTGCCTTTTGCATTAATTTGTTCTGTGTGGTGGGACAGGACTGTTAGACCAATGAGCATGTTTTCCTGTGCATGTGTATATAAGTATGCATGTTTTGTCTGGCTTTTACTTTGGACTCTCATGTAAACAAGAGCTCGATTTCAATGACACTTAATGCCCTAGCACCCGCCTACATGACCCACATGTATCCCAAGATATGAAGTAAAATCAGAAAAGGGGAAAGCCTGACAACCCACAGACCATTATTTTGATTTAGACTGCAGTACTGTTTTCAAACCAGTATGAACATATACTGCGTACAGTACCTTTAAACTCTAAACCCCAGTTTGATAACAACATTGCAGAGAGGATAAAATAAAGACAGGCTGTTTGTTATGCTGGAGGGGGTTAGAAAAGTATGCGTTTAGTAACAAGACAAATATGTTTTCACTAGGTCTAGATATGTTCCTATAGATGTCTACTCTAATATATCAATTATACTCCATAATAAAAATACAAGTCACCAGTCCATACATTAACCTTTAACTGACCAAATCCCACTTGTGTACCACACATAAAAAAACACACTGCCTCAGTCTGAGTGTACGGGAAAGGTCACTCCCAAAGTGTGACATGATTGGCGAGCGGTTATTTGCAGTCAGTCATCGCCGTGACGTAAAAATCCATAGAGAAGAAGAGTTGCTTCTCTCCCACTGGCTGGAAATGACCACCAATCGATGGGCCAGGAAATTGGTCGGAGGCACAGAGCTATGGCTTGTGCAGCAATTGGGGGGGCTGGAAGTATTTGGTAAAGCATTAGCTAAAGATTATTTATGATCATATATATATTTCCCTGACACGTCGGCAGATATGCTCGGGATTAGGCGTCTTTCATTGTCTGCCCCAAATGTGTCTGTTTTCGCACTCCAAATGACACGGCGAGATTGTATTTCGGTGCAAATGGCTACTCTGTGATTACAAGCTGGAGTCCAAATGAGGATCATTTACTCATCTACATTGTCCCCTCATTTGGGCTGAGGTCTGAATGCACCGCGCCTCTCTCACTGCACTCATTTCCTCCTCGTGTCCGCTATACCCTTTCTTTTTTTTTCTCATTTTCTCTTTTTCCCAGCACCACAGAGACTTGGAGATGAGCTTATCACTTTCTGCATCACAGGACCAAGCTGTCACGCTGGCAGAGAATAAGCCTGAGCCTGTGTGTATGTGTGTGTGGAAGTATAAAAATAAAATAAAAAAGTGAGCAAGGGTGTGCAAGGACCACCACCAAATCTGTACTCAAGTAAAAGTACTGTTACTTTAAACTAAAGATGACTACTGCCATCAAAATATGAACTAAAAACATGTCAGAAAGATGAAAATGAATAATGCAATAATATTGTCTTAATACAATAATATTGTCTTTTTTTTTTTTTTTTATGACTGGATTCTATCCCAGCAACTATGGGCTTTAGGCAGAACACACCCTGGGCCAGTTAGTTGCAGGGCTGACACAAAAGCATGCTCCAATAGATCATTCACTAGCAAAAAGGGTTAGTTAGAGTCACCCATTCAACTGTACATGGCTTGGAAGAAACTGGAGTATCCAGAGAGAACCCGAGGAGAACATGCAAATAGATAGGATAGAGGACACATCAGAATGAAAGAAATATATTACATAAGTAACTGAATAAAGTAATCCCATTATACGTACTTGTATCAGTACTCGGTATCGGCGAGTACTCAAATGGAAGTACTCATACTTGCATCAGTTTGAGTGATATCAGTGCATCCCTATTTGTAGGCCAAAGGAATTGGAATCATGTGCCTGCCTGTAACATTTTAAATCATGTTTTAATGAAGCACTGCTACACAAATATAATAACATTTTGCTGTTAAACTCTGGTGGTTTTGTTCTAACAACGGCACAATCATTCCATCTTCATTTTAAGTGGGGGAGGCTGGGAGTGGGATTATAAAGGCTTGTGATGATATTAAAAAGTGTATTTCCATAACAGACCTAAGTGACTTTGATGAAGTGTCCTCAGTGAAGTCTCGTCACCTGCACATCAGTGATCACTCTTCACAGTCTCCATGGAGAGTGAGTCGGAGAGTGGTTTCTTCATCTTAAAAGCACATTTCTAGACCAGCTGCTTGATTGTGCCTCTCCAGATTGCAAGATTAATTTTGAGTTTTTAAAATGTCTGGATTGTCTTTGCAAGCAATAGTGACAGATAGTTTGACATTTAAGGATATTGTATAAATCCATTAATATTTTTAATTAATTACTTCACAAACTTTCTAATACTGAAAGTAATATGTAAGGAACATGTAATGTTTTACTGAACTGTGGATCATATAAATAATTTCTTTATTTTTATTAAACAACAATGAGAGGTTGACACATCAGTTTGTCCATGTTCAAGGTTTTCTGGGAAAAAAAAAGTATTACCAGTGTTGCTAGATTGGACAGGTTTCTGCCCAGTTGGGCTTCTTTTGAACACCTGGGGCTGGAAAAAGTAACATTGGGCTGGTTTATAAAATTTGGGCTGTTTTTTACACAACATATGGTGGGTTTTTAGAAAATGCTCTGGAGAAAATACCAACAAAATAAATGTCATTTTTTTGGCAAACAAAGTAGAAATACACGTCATTAAACTGCTGTCCTCCCACTCATATCATCAGTTCATTCGTTTTTTAGATGAGTGATTAATGTTTGGTTGCTCACATTTCATGTTGGTATTTTATGTTTTTTTGTTGTTTCTATGATGCTCTGAACAGGAAGGCTTTGGTCGTCTGATAGCACTTTGCTGCTGTTAAGTTTCTGTTCTTCCTTACAGATAACAGTTTTAACATTTAGAGTGAGAATTGTGATTTTGGGCTTTTAATTGTGTTAAGTGGGTTTTAAGTTCTGTCTGAGTCAGTGAGATCTGGCAACACTGATTAGGACTCTGTTAGACTTATGTAAGCCTATAGTTCTATTATTAGACTTTTCAATTTCAGACTAAGATGGCTAACCTCCTTTTTGATTGTGTATGTATAAAATATAATAAATGTAGGTAAATAACATTTTCATCTAACTGCATTGTTCCAAATTTCAAAGGTTTTCAAATATATTTAGGGATCAAAATTTTTATAGAATTCTATCAGCTGTGGAGTTTGCATGTGTGAATTTGTTTCTCTAAATTGCCATGAAGAAAATGATCTGTCATTGTGCATCCCACCTCTGGCTCCTAGTTTCTGGGACAGGCTCTAGCCACCCAGAACCCCTAATCAGCCGTATAATGAATGGTTGAAAATATATTACTAAAATACTCTCTTTTTGTGGAGTTTGTATGTTCTCTGAATCCGTGTGTTCTTGCCAACTTCTTCCCAACATCCAAAAACATGCATGTTGGTAAATTTCTTAATCTATTTGATTTTGGTGAATGAGTGTGCCCTGGTGACTTGCCAAGACATTACACTTTGTAAAAATAATCCTGACAACCAAAAGCTTACCAATTGTTCTAGGACCTTTATTATGCTTATATTAGTTATTGCATTATTAGCATATTTAGTAGAAATACAAAAGCAGTTTTAATAAGTATTGTCGAGGTTCAGGCCTTGGTGACCCCATTATGCATCCACACAATAAACAAGATAATTGCAGTGAAGGCACTGGAGAGAAAATACTAAATAAGGACACAGCACCGGGCTTTAGCACAAAACTGCTGTCTGCTGATAGAGTTACGGATGCTAAATTAAAATGTCTTAGCAGAGCCAGATCTGTATACCAAGAGGCAGAGATAAAGCCAAATTATGAAACGCTCTGATCAGTATTTCATTTAATAGCCAATTTGTTTTGCTCCAGTTAATAAATTAATTTCTGAGGTGTGATTTTAATAATGCTGACTATTGAATGAGAGCATGACAGAATTACGGCAGATTCAGCTCAGCCCGTCTCCTGCTACATAGATTAGAATAGTGTACTGGGGAAGCTTGTGTGGAAAGTATATAACTATTCACAAAACAAAAAAATCACTTGCAATCAGAAAATTGCGTAGTAGTGGGAGTAATAGTATTTGTAGCTACTTGATTTATTATTTTGTAGTAACAATACTTTTCCTTCTTCCACCTCTACATTTTACACTGCCAAAATGTTTTTGTAATTATTCATTGTATTGTTTCAGAGACTTCCTTTCTCCTTTTTAGCAGACTTTTGACCCCCTAATGTCATTCTGTCTGCTAATGAGAAAATAAACAAACGGTGTCATGGCCAGCTCTCTTATTTTGGCTCCACTGCACTGTACCCAGAGGGATGTTGAGTCATAGTTGGGACTCAAGAGTATTTCCTAAATTATTGTGTGTGAATGACCATGTAGTGCTGCTTTGCAGACTGCTTATGTAACATTATCTTACTTTCTCGATCTTTTGTTTGAGGTGGACTAGGTATTCTGAGGTATTTGATATATTTTGCCCAGTTACTCATTTTGGCAGAAATTATCAGGCCATTTTATTTAAATATTGATTGTTAAATCACAATAAAAATGCTGGTTAACAAAACATTGAGTAATGGGCACAGCGTTCTACATTGCCAGACACTGAAATATATCAGTCCCGTGTGTTACTGTAGTTGTCCAGTTGCAGACAGAGTCCCTGAGTAGATCAAAATTACAAAAGGTTCTGTAGTGTAGCTTTAATTTAAAGTGCAAAAATGATGCCATGTTTCCATGATTTGTTTCACTGTGTTACCTTTGTTGTGCTTTGTTTGTTGATGGAATGGCTCAGCTCTATCTAACTAACAGGCTTAACAGGCTGGACAAATTATTCTGCTGTGTCTTTGATCCGCTCATGGCCTTCTGAGCCCACGGGGCTTCAAAGAGGACCACAGCAGAGAGCGAGGACACACTAACCTACAAGAGGCCCTCCACTGCCCTTGTCAACTTATCAAGCAGGACACTGGCACAAGACTTGGCCAAAACACACACCCTAGGCAATATTATTTTTGTTATTTCAATTATGATTGGGCAGACTCTACATCAATAGATGTAGATGAATAGTAACAAGAGACTGCGTCATATTTTCTACCTAATTTGGGGCTGATGCAGCTCTCACTATGACCTCGACACAGGCAGACGCCATTGTCTTCATCAAAAAACTAAATGCCATTACAATGGTCCCTTTTATGTTAAGTCCTGTGCAGTGTTTGCCTTCAGTGCTTTTTGGCCAACAACTTTATTACCTTCATTAATGGATGTGAGGACTAAAACTGTCCTGCCTCTTTTAGAAAATTGAATGTGCATCTCTATTACAGTTTGCCTCACAATTGACAATTGTGTCCATATCTCCAGGTTGTTTATAATATTCACACATCTCTAGAGCGATGTTTATGTCTGCCACACTGCTTCAGGACAAACTGTTTCAAACAGATGCTACTGTCCTCCAGGAAGGTGCAGATTAAACAGTCTTGTCGCTTGTTAGTCAGACTTAGTTTGGTTAAAAATCCTAACACTTTTCACATTTTATTTTATCCAGTTTAAGCTCCAAAACATCACTGAGACCGCAAATAAATTCTACATAGCGAGGGCTTGGAACCAGAGTGGCGTAAGTGGCATTTGACAAACTTTACAGGAAAGCCAAAACAAAATTTTGACCACACTTCAATCAGCTGTATTTATTAACCTTGATCCACAACATTGCAACCACATACATACTTACATGAGTTAGTACTTATGTAAAAATATTATGGCATATTAACACAATGAACATATTCTATAACCTTGTAAAATCTTAAAAATATGGCAAAAACATTAGATACGCCTTTTTGGCACCAAACATTTCCAATTCTTCTAAAGACAAATAGGGTGTATCTGCTGATCAGTGCAGAAATTATTGGTTAAAAACACTAACTTCATAAGTAACTCATTTTTCATATTATTTAAAATACTGTATACCATAGACACATTCTGCTTTGTTACTCTTTTCCACTTTAGCCTGGCCATTGCCTTCCTTTGCAATTTAATTTCAAACTGTTTAATTTCAATTCTCATTCACGAGTTCACATTCATGCATTTCATTTCAAATTGTTTAACAGTTTAACATTTAATTTCAAACAGTTTAATTTCAGTTCTCTTGTTTTTTACGCATTTCACTTTTCAGTTCAGTTAGGCTCTCTGTTCACTCTCTGCCTGCTGTCAGAGTGTTATAGAACTCTGCATAATAGTAAGGAATACTCCCATTTAGGGCTGCACAATATATTGCAAAATGATCCTTATCACAGTATCAGCAAACGCAATATCCGTATTGCAAATATCTAAATATATTGCAATAATGCTATGGTCTTCCATTTGACATAGATTTACACTGAATTTTCATTTTCCACCAGAGCCTTAAAAAAAACAAAAAGAAAGTGTTGTGACTAAATAAAAATGTTTAAAAAGTCCAGATTTAGTGGTAATTTAATTAATTTAGTCACGGCTTAGCTTTGTTTTATTCCTGGTTTAGTCTGTGTTAAGTTTTGATTTTGTTGCTGTTTTGACTTGTAAATACAGGAAGTTACATTTTTGTTAAATGTAGTGAACTTAACTATGGGATTTTACTATGTTCGAAGAGTAGGCTCTATTTTCAAATATCGCAATAACATCGTTATCGCAATTTTCAACATAGGTATCGAATATTGCAGGTTTTCTCCATATCATGCAGCCCTACACCCATTGGTGGACAGGGTGATTACCATATTTTCTGGACTATAAGTGGCTCCGGAGTATAAGTCACATTAGCCAAAAAATGCACAATGAAGAAGAAAAAAACATATATAAGTCGCACTGGACTATACGTTGCATTTTTTTGGGGAAATTTATTTTATGAAATCTGACACCAAAAACAGACATTTCATCTTGAAAGGCAAGTTATAGTAATAATAGAATAGAGAACAATAGGCTGAATAGGTGTGCGGTTTGCTAATGTAACACATTGATGGTTATTCAGCTACATGAAGCATAAACAACGAACTGAATAGGTGTCTCGTATGTTAACGTAATATATTAACAGTTATTCACATAACCTATAGCATAAAGAACATAATATAACAAGTTCACCAAACTCACCATCTCACTCCTAATCGCTAAATCCTTTAAATTCTTCATCCTCGGTGTCGCTTCTGAACAACTCTGCCAACAACATTTGCCACCGTCAGTTTTTGGAAGGTTGAGGTATGGCCACCTGCAGACCTTGCAAATTTCTCTGACACATCAAGGGTCTTCAAAGAAAATTCCTTGCATACCCTACACTGTCTTTCGTCTGAGGTTAAATAATACTCAAATGTATCATTTCTTCTTGAGATTTTTTTTTTTTTTTCTCTCTTTTGACAATGTGATCATAATGATTCATAATATTAATCAAAATCTTTTCTGCCTCAGACTGTTTAGGGGCACCACCTACACTTAAGCCCCTCTGGCTCTGAAAAATACTGTACACTCCTGTATTGTTCAGAGCCAGACGGGCGCCCCTCTGGCTCCAAACAATGCTCAAACTTTTGTGTTAGGTCTTTGTTGTTTTGATGCTTTATACAATGCAGGTTGATTTCTGATGCGTCTTTTTGACACGACTAGATAGATCTCATCAAGACCTTTAATTTGATATATAGAACTAATTTTCACCCAAAATGCCACTTACGCCCCTCTGGTTCCAAGCCCTCGATAGGCTAAAGTCTTTCACCTTCTGTGTTTCAGAAAGAATGGTTGAAACAATGCTAAGATTTTTTGGGAAAAACTGCATTTAATTAAAATCCAGATTGTTTTGGATTGCTCAGAAAGCAGCTGTACTCCTGTACCTCCTTTAGTGCTGCTTACGTACAGCATGTCATCTTTGATCATATTGAGTCAGACATCTTTATTTATTGCCTGTAGTGACAGAATTAAAATAAATATACCTTGGTCAAGGTTTTTAAATTAAGTTTTGTCTTCTTACCGCTGCACCCGGACAGTTAGATTTCCCTATGGGTTCTTTCTCCAAAGAGCTTTTCAAATCTGATATTATATGGGTCGCTTGAGTATGATAGATGAGGAGGAGCTTCACCAGGGGACATCAGAGGATCCTAGGAGGCAGTGGTAGTCCCTGAGCAACGTACGCCTTAGGATTAGCCCACGCTGGATCCCTAAGGATGTGTATGACTGATACAGCCTCTGAGTTTCAAAATAATGATTGTCTTAAGGTTGAGTTCATGCATACACTGTTGTTTTAGGTCAAGTAATCTCACACTAGACATGTGAGGACACAATTCTTCACCCACAAAACAGTACTAAAAAAAAAGGCCATCCATCCATCTTCCGGATGCTGCCTCGAGGCAGCAGTCTAAGCAAAGATGCCCAGACTTCCCTCTCCACAGACACTTCCTCTTGCTCTGCTGGGAGAATCCCAAGGCGTTTCCAGCCCAGCCGTGAGATAGTAGTCCCTCCAGCGTGTCCTAGGTCTTCCCCGGGGCCTCCTCCCATGGGACATGAACAAATTTGAAAATGAAATTTTGCCATTTTTTTAGACAATTGCCCATTGGCCAATTTTTGCACTTCTAGGCAGATTTTTGGTGAGGCACATGTGCAGATGACCGTGTCAGTAAAGGACCCCAACTGTGCAGCCACTAGCCTGCCCAGCCCCTGCAGCTGTGAGCATTAGCAGTGGTACAGCACTACAGAGAGAGTGAGAGAAGGCCACTCACATGAGGCTCCAGTTTTGATTATTTTCTTCAAAGGCTGCACATGTAAGGCTGTGGTTTAACTTTAAATGTCTGTTTGGAAGAAAATGTAAATACACGTATCGGCTTTGTTTGAACGCTTTGGCCTGCAGCATTAGCTCAAGCCTGTAGCATTAGCTTCAATCCACAAGAAGGAAGGTGCTGTTCCATAACTTCTGGGCCAATGACTGTGGTGAAATGTTATCTTCTGGAGCCTTATAGTAAACCAAGATGAAGCTGAGACGTCAGAATTATTACTACAGACATTATTTTTCTTATTATACTTTATTGACACGGAGCAGTCCTCTGCGTCAGTGGTAAAAAGACATGAATGTTTACGGTAAACAGTATGTTATTTGGAAGATTAGTCTTTTTTTTAGCACATGATTTGGGTAGAAATTAAATTATTACATAGTTAATTTTATGTTGTAAAGGTGTTAGACAGACGCTGTCCTCAGAGTTGGACATTAATCTGTACGTTTCTGTGTAGCGTTGAATGCTTTTGTTTTCATATCAGTTTGTTTATCTACTGCACGTAGCCTCGTTTTCCTGCAGTATATGGCTCTATAAGACAACATTTAACCACAGTCAGTGGAAGTGAAGTTACATTACATACATCTTTGTACTTGTGGACTGAATCTAAGGTATGCATTTGAATGTAATCTAAATATCAGTTTACTTATATTTCCTCCAAGAGAGAAAGAAAAATTTGAGATTTTGCTCATTACACTGGAACAAAGTGTGTGAGTGAGATGGACTTCATTGGTTTTCTCAAAAAAACTCATACCCCCTACATATCGGTACCAAAAAATCGGCAGTACTTATCGGCCATCAGCTGCTCCAAATTTTAAAAAGGCAAAAAACATGGTCCACTCAGACTCAATGTCCCCAACCTCCCTCAGGATCTGGTTGAAGCTCTCCTGGAGGTGGGAGCTGAAGACCCCTTTGGGCTCAGCCAGATGTTCCCAACAGACCCTCACAATACGTTTGGGTCTGCCGAGTCTGTCCAGCCTCTTCCTCTGCCAGTGGATCCAACTCATCACCAGGTGGTGATCAGTTGACAGCTCCACCTCTCTCCACCTGAGTGTCCAAGACACACAGCCGAAGGTTAGATAAAACAACAACAAAATCGATCATCGAGGTTTCGGGTCAAGGGTGTCCTGGTGCCACATGCATTGTACTTGAAAATGGTGTTCATTATGGATAAGGTGTTACTAGCACAGAAATCAGGGAGGCTGTTCCTCCCAATGATGCCCCTCCAGGTATCACTGCCATTGCCCACGTGGGCATTGAAGTCCCCTAGTAGAGCAATGGAGTACCCAGTCGGAGCACCTTCCAGTACCACTCCTAGGGACTCCAAGAAGGTTGGGTACTCTGCACTGCTGTTTGGCCTGTAAGCCAAAACCATAGTGAGAGACCTGTCCCCGACCCAAAGGCACAGGGACACGACCCTCTCGTTCATCGGGGTGAACTCCAACACATGGCAGCTGAGCTGGGGAGCTATAAGCAAGCTCACACCAGCCCGCCGCCTCTCACCGCAGGCAATGCCAGAGTGGTAGAGAATCCAGCCCTTGTTCGGTTTCAGAGGCCAGGCTGTGCGTGGAGGTGAGCCTGACTATGTCTAGCCGGTATCTCTCAACCTCCCACACAAGCTCAGCACCACACCCCAACCCCCCATCCCCCACAGCGAAGTCACATTCCATGTCCTGATGCCTAGATTCTGTGCCCGTGGATTGGCCATCGAGGCACACGCCTTCAACTGCCGCCCAGATCGCACAGCACCAGCTCCTTATTATCCTTACTGTGGGTGGTGGGCCTACAGGAACGTGATCCCACGTAGCCTTTTCGGTCTGGGCCCGGCTGGGTCCCGTCAGAGAAGACCCGGCCACGAGATGCTCGCCTGCAAGCCCCAAGCCCAGGCCTGGCTCCATGGTGAGGCCTCAGTGACGCCAATCTGGGCAACGTAAAGAACCTTGTTGTATTCATCATCATACGGGGCTTCAAAACCGGTGATGAGGTTACAAGCCAGATTAAGAGTGGTTCAGAAGCCCCTGAAAAAATGTTTCAAGTAAAAAAGTCAGGCCTTGTGTAACTGGTGTTCCTATAACCTCTGTTCTTTTGTCTTAGAGCTTTTATTTCTTCACCTTCATTTTACATTAAAATCAAACTAAACAGAGTAGTGTAATGATGCAGTCTTTTCTAACAACCCTTTGTTTGTTAGTGATACAAAAAACAACTTTATTAGCTTGTGCCTGAGATTTGACCCTGGTGCCAGAGAAGGAAAGCAAAGCCGCCTCCTACAACTATTGAGATAGCTGAAGGGGTCCTTTGAGGGCTACTGTATTTTGCAACTATTTTTTTTGGGGGCACTGGATGTGGTTGCCCAGAAAATAGCAACAAACAAGTGATACTTTCAGGGCTATTATGCCTATAGTTGTAATTTTATTTAGTTGTGGTCTTTTGTGATCAGAAAGGGTGGGGGACTCCTATCTGATCAAATCCATTTGCAATATAGACAATAAACATCTAACTTTTGATTCTCTCTTCTTTCTTAGACTTGTGATGTGTGATAGAAAATGTGCAGTATTTGATTTTCTTATCATAGAGCGCCTTGTTCCCACAGCCTGCCTGCAGCTTCCTGTCACAGGGAAGTGTAATATGTACACTGCTCCTATGGCTCATACATTAAATACTTTATCTTGATGTGTTGCTTAGTAACAAACCATGTGAATAAAAGAGTACACCATCATCTTTGCAAAAAGTGTATTTCTTTATACAACAGTAACAGCTGCAACAGCTGGAAGGTCATGAGCCCCCGGAAGAAGAATATCATTAGGGGCCCTTTACAGTTTTAGTAGAAAGTGTTAGTAATATTGATAAATTGACCAACACTAGGAAGACTGTTCTTTTGGAGCAGAAGAGCTCATTATTAAAAATGGCCCCATAAGATATTCTTCTTTCAGGAAAAGTGAATATTTTGCCTGAGGTTTATCTGTCAGCCATGTACAGGTAGTCTGTTTCTGTCCCAGCATGTATCTGCTTAGACTGTTTAATCAAAGCACACAAATTAAAGATCACTGCTACAACATGTGCCCAAAACATTTTGTAGCTATGACCATTTCTGCATTAAACATTCTATGTTCCATATTTGAAAAGCTGATTTTATTATCTGTCAAAATAAATATACAGGCAGCATAACTGCGAGGTGGCATCTTGCATCTAAACCAGTTATTGATCTTCTTTGCAGGCTGCTGCAAATTGATTAGCTTGATAAGTTGGGACGACTGTAGTCTGAAGATCGTGGTATATAAAGCACTCGAGAGTAGTGTTCTCATCATCCAGAACTAAAACACGCAGAGGCTTCAAATAGAGCAGACTCAAAGATTCCTGTGAGTGAATGAAAAATGAATATGAGAATGCTATTAGAGGTATATCACTGTGTGCAGAGCAATGCCTGGTTTTGTTAAATAACCCTATCTTTTTATTTGTATGTGTTTTATTGTATCAAGAACCATTATTACCCCCGCCAACTATTGGTATGGTGTTTAGTTACTCTGTTCGCAATAAGCAATTATGGTACATTGATAACATTGTACCATAATTGCACATTTTCAGAAATTTGAGTAATGTCTAAAGAAGAAATTAATAGTTTTTGTTAGATTTGCAACACCTTGTGGGTCTGAGGTTTTTTGAACAACACAAGGGGCAAGTAGAGATACAAAGTATTTGTTTTAGAGATTTCTTTAGCATTGTGGTTTTGTGGCTCAGTGGATCAATTGCTGTTACCCCTGAACTTTCAGATTCATCATTCAGTCCAGTCCAGTTTGGGGCGTTATGAGATATGGGTCAATGGAGTTCTGCGCTCTTCAAGTTCTAGTCTTAAGTGTTTTATCTTTATCTTTGTTCCAAAAGCTCAGATTATCAAAACATGCATGCAGACTTGCATGCAATGATGCAAAAGTAAAATTCCTCTCAGGCATTGTTGTATATTTGCATATTATATAGTAAATATTGTATCTACAAAAGTACATACGGAATAAAATGTCGCACAGCAAAAAGAGGTCTCATGGAATAGGTATGTTGCCCTTCATACACATATTTTTGCACAGAAAATGTGTCAATTTTTTCAAAAGGAAAGCAATTATTGTCACTATTTGAGCAACTCTCATTATTCTAAAAGAGTGAGACTATGCTTTCTCCTAACTAGCTGTTTAATGCACTGTTTAAAAAAGATATTAGGATAAGACTATAAAGCGTGTTTTCAAAATCCACACTGGCTTTGAAACAACATTCAGTTTTGTTATTATAAGACCAAATATTTTACTCTGTGTCCCTGGTTATAATAAATAGATTTATTTCACAATATGTCAAGAGCCCGGCAACGTTGCTATTTTGTGAAGACGTTCCAAGGACTTTAATTTCCAGTGCCTTCAGGAGATAAAAATGTCTGTCTTTTGTACAGCGAAGCATCCATGGGTATTATAGCTTCCATCTGCATCCCCGCTTTTCATCACAATCTTCCTATATTAAACGTTAATAGCATTTTAGCATCAAAGTATATGCAGTGGCAGGGCATTGGGGTAGATGTCTGTGTGTGCAAGAATTTCAATCGACTTCACAGGTAGAAGTGGATAGGTGGAGTGCTTAATATGTGTTACAATTTGCCAGTGGGAGATTGAGAGAGAAGTACCTCACACACGGACAATATGGTGTGAGCCGAGATGGTTTTAGACAATCCACCAGTCTGTCTGAGGGCTTATGCATGATTAAATTTTGCAAATTTATGCAGAAAACATTTGTAATTCAACCCATTGGTAATTCAACAGTCTATTGTTTCACCGGCCCCAGAGCTTCACAAATAGCTCTCTCTTATTGAAGTGGCCAGTATAAGGACATATATGGCAGTTGTTGCACAGGCGTCCACCTAGGCATTGTAATAGTTAATTACTGTATGTGCCCAGACCTGAACTTGAACCATAGATCTTCTAGTAAATTAGTACGCAAAGATAAAAATGCACTTTACATCAACTTAACCAGAAAACAAAACATCTGAAATAATAGTGTTTAAGATCTCTTGGTCTCATCTCGGTCTTCTTTCATGGGTGAGAGAGAGAAGTTGGGGCTGTGGATGGAGCTCTGAAACAAAGACTTTAGATCATACTTGAGGGTAAGTTATTGAATTATTATTTTACTACAACCTTTTTGGCAGATGTATTTTGTGATGGAGTAGCCTCGTTAGGTCTCGCAGGAAAAGCACCGCTGCTCCTCTAAGCACTCACCACTTACCTGTTTGTCCATTTGTTCTGTCTCGTGTCTGTTAGCTCCATTTTCCTGTTGTTTTACCGTCTGACAGCCATCGCAGTAGTCTTGGGTGCACACATGACAACTGTTAAACCATCTTTCATTCCATAGCTTGGTCCTCTCACAAACATTCACACAAGTTTCCTCTGTCAAATCGGGCGCCATGCTCACTTCCTCATTCTATTGCGTCATGCGCCGGACGCTTGCGTCTGACGTCATGGTGACATCACCGCAAAGTGCCATTTTTTGCACTCAATTTTATTATTTTCCCGAGATGTCTTAGAGATGTAATGTTGTTTATTTTTTGTATTTTGGTGGGAATCTGTGATCCTTTTAGTACAGTAACTGTGGTTTTTGGGGAGAAATTCACCATTTTTTGTGTTAATTAGGTGGGGGGAGGGGCCTCAGTGGTTAAAAGTGGGCCTTTCTCCACCACTGTGACAGTGTAGGCCAGAGCTTGATGGGAGACCCTAAAAACCTGGCATTTCACCCGGGTGGTTTAGCGGAAAGTTGCTGTGGAAACCCTGGTGCATGTACGCGACTCATGTAGCATTTATGCTAATTTTGACAATAAATGATGATTTTATTTGTGAAACTGGTTAAGGTTAGAGAAAAGGGCTATGGTTAAGGTTAGGGTTAGGATTAGGGTTAGTTTATTTTAAGTTATTAGTAAGTATGTGGCAGTAAAATATTTTTTGTCACATTTTTTCCCTCTTATTCTGTGCTTGCAACACAATAATAAACTAACCCTAGTCTTATCCCTCTTTTGTTACTAAATTAACTCCATAGTTATTGTTTATTACTGGTTTATCCAACAAAAGTTGACTTTAACGGTCACCAACCGAGTGTGTGACACAAGACGTTAAGCTCCAAAATGTCTGCTTTTTAGTTAGACCTAGAGCTTGATACAGGTTTTTTTTTTTTTTTTTTTTTTTTGTATGGAGAATTGGTTTTGACTATTGTTGTAAATAATGTAAAGGGCAAGCACAATAAACCACACGACATTATTTTATGACTACGCCATTTATTTTCATTTTTCACGGAAGAACCCCGTCACATATTTCAAAATCTTCACAGCATTTTATATAACTAAATATTTAGACTTCAAATGAGCTGAACTTTGAAAAGACATTTTGGGTCTAGCGGCTGTTAATCACTGCGCGAGGTTGTTCTGTATCAGCCTTTTAATGCAACTCAAAATCACCCACAATGTATAAGATAGATATCTCATTCTCATTAGGGGTCACAGATGGCCAGAGCCTGTCCCAGCAACTATAGACCAGAGATGGCATAAACTGACAACAATGGCCAGTTCATCACATACACTAACAGACAACCATTCACTCTCACATTCAGATCAATTTAACCCATGTGTGCCTTTTGGATGGTAACTGTATCTAGTCATTGATACTTGTAAGAAAGTGTTAAAATGAAAGTGGAAATATAAAAAAATGAACAACACACCAGGCAAAAATTTAACGAATGAAATGTTTTGCCACTGCTGTGCTTTGTGGGCCGTCTACATAATTCCTTAAGTTCTGCCTCTGTGGGAAATGCAAAATAGTAAATGTGGTAATCCTTGTTCCAGAATGATCCAGTATTATCCCTTATGCATTTCCTTTCATATTAAACAGATTCCTATCCCACTGAGAACATCGTTAATTCAGTCTCAATTATTCCTTTGATGTCTGTGACAAGGAGAGAAATATATTTGATGGGAAATCTTTCTCATATGGCCCCTCTGATTGATATTATGCACATCCATTTTGTATTTGTCCTTGATGACTCCAGTCTCACTAACAGTGCATTTGCTGTGAGAAATGTGGATAATGAATGCTTTTTAATGAGAAACCGTATGCTTTGGAAATGCAACGGAGAGTCATCTAATAAAACTGGTTTGTACTTCAAAACATTTTACTCTGGAACAATTACATTAGGGGTGCCATTATTCACATTCGGCAGCCTTTTTTCAATACATTTAAAACTAGAACTGTTTTTTTTGTGTGTGTGTGGAATAAATTAGCAGCATTCAGTAGTGTGTAATGCAGGAAAGATGACAAATTTGTATTACACACAGAGCGATGGCGCTAGCATTCGTCATGGTTAGTCTGGAAACTAACACAGCACTCAAGGCCGTGATGCCAGCAGTGATTAGCTTTGTTAGATAAAGCTTAGTGTGAAGCATGATGGTCACAAGCTGTCGTTAGCCAGTTATGCTAACAGTGTAATGGTTATGGCATGGTTTACACTGAGTGGCACAGTGTGGCTAGCCTTGGCACTGTTTCTTCTCTACTTTCTAATGGGAAGAAAAAATGTTGAAAGCTCCACAGTTTTTGTTTTTGTTTTTTTGTGTGTTTTTCATGTTAGGCTTGTACTGTGAGTGTTTTGTTGGCATTTATTTTGCTTGGGTTTGTTAAGAAAGTACAGCAATTTAGATTATTTTATTTTGTCCACTTACATGTCCAATTAAGAGTCTTTGGTAATTCTGTATTTTCCTTCTTTTTGCTGTATTTGCTGTATGAACAGAATGCAATGTTTTAAGTCACTTTTTAGTAATTGTATTCTTAGCCTAAGTACTTATTTTGGTATGTTTGGAACAATGTAGTAGCCTTGCCAGCCAGACCACGCATGCATAGGTCAGAAATGGGCCAAAGAAAAAAATGTTTAGTTTTGGGGGTTGATTTGAAACTGTCAGGCTCACAAAAAATGGCTCACAAAGCAGACCCAAAATAGGACAAGTTTTAATGAAGATACTGGCAAAAGTACAAAAACACAGCTCCAAGCTCGGGTATTCAAAAAAAACAAACAAAAAAACAGGCAAAAGTCAAAACATGAAGGAACCTTACAAAAACACTAGGAAAGGCTGGAATGCTCAAATGAGTAGAGACAATCTGGCAAGGGACACGGAACAAACAGACTATATAAGTAACAGGAACAGGAAACAGACAAAATGCTGATAATGAAAATATAAACTAAACCAACAGGGTAGGACATGACAAAAACATTGCTAGGATCAAATGAAATAAAGAGCATTTACCCTTGAACTAAAGAATTCCTCATTCAAAGTCAGGTCTAGGCACTATCTTTACCATTGCAGGCGAATGCCAAACACTTGACTGAGATCCCTGCTTCTACTTTTGATTCGATTTCTGCTTTCATGTTTGTTATATGTAATGCCATGACCAGGAGCATAAATGAAATATTATAGTGAGGAATTTCCATCCCTCTTTATCTTAAATGGGCTATATCTAACTGCTGAAACCTTTTTCACTTTTAAAGCCCATAAGCTTCATTCCACATACTGCAACCCTCTTGCTGCGCTCCTGTGTTGTCACTGCTGTAAAAAATGTTCCACTTACTGTACTCTAAAAGCACACTGTTGTATACTGTTTGTCAGTCTGTCGTGCATATACAACAGTACTTGACATCATAAAAATTATTTTGCACAGAGCTGCATGGGCATAGAAAAGCCTTCATTCAGACTGCATTGTGTGTGGTCCTGGAGAACAGAAGAATTCAGAAAAGGCAGAACCAGACTGCGGAGACCTCATTCATGGATGTGTCTGTCAGGAAAAAAAATGTTGCAGACGATTGCATTACCCCTGCCAAGCAGTTTGAGTAAAGATTTGAATTAGATTTACGCATAAAGGCCTTGAAACAGACGGCTTTTTCCTCCAATTTTTTTTTTTTTTTGAATGAATAATAAAGCTACATTGATGTAACAGCTTAGTCTCAGCTGTATGTTTGGTATTGGTTTTGGTCTAAAGAGCAAGAACAAAAAAGCTTGCAGAGGAAAGAAAAAGAAACACAGCAAGGATATGCGAGTGCTTCTTTTCGGCTCCTGTGTTTTGGAACTAAAGATGATTATCTGTTTATTTTTATACCACACGAGCTGCATGTCTATCTCGTATTACATTAAACATGAAGTTCTTTTTTAGGATGGTAAAAATGGTCTCAAAAAACAGAAATGTTATATCATTCTTATGTAACCAAGGCTGGCTTGCTAGTCATCAGTGGTGGAAGAAGTACTCAGTTATGTTATAGAGTCTGCATGTCCTCCTGTGTTACTGTGGGTTCTCTCTGGCTTCCTCCCATCCAAAGACATTAGGTGAATTGGTGACTCTGAAATTACGCCTAGTGGATGAATGTGAGAGTGAACGGTCTGTCTGTGTACGTTTATGTTTCTGTGTCAGCCCTGCGACAAGCTGGCCCCTGTCCAGGGTGTACCCCGCCTAAGGCCCAAAGTTACTGGGATAAGCTCCAGTACCCACGACCCCTAAAGGAAATAAGCAGAAGAAGATGAATGAAAGAGTATTAAAGTACTAACTTTCAAATATATTGTAAGTAAAAAAGTAAACATATTTGACATACAACTTGTATTAAATGTGAGGGATTATGATTAGGATGGTGCTGATTATAATAAAAGCAAAAAACTAAACAATCAAAGTTCAATCAAATATAAACTGTTGGCGTCATCTCGTGTCTGCAGTATTTTGATGTTTCTATGGAGTACTGCTTTATATTAAGGTATTGTGTACTTACTAAGACGGCACAGCATAAACGAATGGTTTCATAAATGCAGTGAGGTAAAAAGTATCCTTTGTAAATTCGACTTAACCCTTTTAACCCCCTCTAAGCTGATTTTTTGCAGTTCTTCATACCCTCATATCTCACCTTTAGAATTGAGAAACATATGAATATTATAAAGCCCTTATGAGTAGATATATATCAAGGACCGTGACGTCGCCCGGTATGGCGCAGCCGGGGCCCCACCCTGGAGCCAGGCCTGGGGTTGGGGCTCGAATGCGAGCGCCTGGTGGCCGGGCCTTTGCCCACGGGGCCCGGCCGGGTACAACCCGAATGAGCGACGTGGGCCCGACCTCCTGTGGGCTCACCACCCGCAGAGGTAGCCGTAGGGGACCGGTGCAATGTGGATCGGGCAGCAGTCGAAGGCGGGTGCCTCGGCGACCCGATCCCCGGACACAGCTTCTAGCTGTGGGGACATGGAATGTCACCTCACTGGGGGGGAAGGAGCCTGAGCTTGTGCGGGAGGTTGAGAGATACCGGCTAGATATAGTCGGGCTCACCTCCACGCATGGCTTGGGCTCTGAAACCCAGCTCCTCGAGAGAGGTTGGACTCTCCACCACTCTGGCGTTGCCCACGGTGAGAGGCGGCGGGCTGGTGTGGGCTTGCTCATAGCCCCCCAGCTCAGCCGCCATGTGTTGGAGTTTACCCCAGTAAACGAGAGGGTCGCGTCCCTACGCCTTCGGGTTGGGGACAGGTCTCTTACTGTGGTTTGTGCCTACGGGCCGAATAGCAGTATAGAGTACCCGGCCTTCTTGGAGTCCCTGGGAGGGGCACTGGAAGGTGCACCGACTGGGGACTCCATTGTTTTGCTGGGAGACTTCAATGCCCACGTGGGCAGCGACAGTGACACCTGGAGGGGCGTGATTGGGAGGAACGGCCTCCCTGATCTGAACCCGAGTGGTGTTCTGTTATTGGACTTCTGTGCTAGTCACAGTTTGTCCATAACAAACACCATGTTCGAGCACAAGGGTGTCCATCAGTGCACGTGGCACCAGGACACCCTAGGCCGGAGGTCGATGATCGACTTTGTAGTCGTGTCATCTGACCTTCGGCCGTGTGTCTTGGACACTCGGGTGAAGAGAGGGGCTGAGCTGTCAACCGATCACCACCTGGTGGTGAGTTGGATCCGCTGGCGGAGGAGGAGGCCGGACAGACTCGGCAGACCCAAACGTATTGTGAGGGTCTGTTGGGAACATCTGGCTGAGCCCTCTGTCAGAGGGGTCTTCAACTCCCACCTCCGGGAGAGCTTTGACCAGATCCCGAGGGAGGTTGGAGACATGGAGTCCGAGTGGACCATGTTCTCCGCCTCTATTGTCGATGCAGCCGTTCGGAGCTGTGGTCGCAAGGTCTCTGGTGCCTGTCGTGGCGGCAACCCCCGAACCCGGTGGTGGACACCGGAAGTAAGGGATGCTGTCAGGCTGAAGAAGGAGTCCTATCGAGCCTGGTTGGCTCGTGGGACTCCTGAGGCAGCCGACGGGTACCGGAGGGCCAAGCGTGCTGCAGCCCGGGCGGTTGTGGAGGCAAAAACTCGGGTCTGGGAGGAGTTCGGGGAGGCCATGGAGGAGGACTATCGGTTGGCCTCAAAGAAATTCTGGCAAACCGTCCGCCGCCTCAGGAGGGGGAAGCAGTGCTTCACCAACACTGTTTACAGTGGAGGTGGGGAGCTGTTGACCTCGACTGGGGATGTTGTCGGGCGGTGGAAGGAATACTTTGAGGATCTCCTCAATCCCACCGACACGCCTTCCGTTGAGGAAGCAGAGGCTGGGGACTCAGAGGTGGACTCATCCATCACTCAAGCTGAAGTCACTGAGGTGGTTGGAAAGCTCCTCAGTGGCAAGGCACCGGGGGTGGATGAGATCCGCCCTGAGTATCTCAAGTCCCTGGATGTTGTGGGGCTGTCGTGGCTGACACGTCTCTGCAACATCGCGTGGCGGTTGGGGACAGTGCCTCTGGACTGGCAGACCGGGGTGGTGGTCCCTCTCTTTAAGAAGGGGGACCGGAGGGTGTGTTCCAACTACAGGGGGATCACACTTCTCAGCCTCCCCGGGAAAGTCTATTCCAGGGTACTGGAGAGGAGAATTCGGCCGATAGTCGAACCTCGGATTCAGGAGGAACAATGCGGTTTTCGTCCTGGCCGTGGAACAGTGGACCAGCTCTACACCCTCTATCGAGTGCTCGAGGGTTCGTGGGAGTTCGCCCAACCAGTCCACATGTGTTTTGTGGATTTGGAGAAAGCGTTCGACCGTGTCCCTCGTAGCGTCCTGTGGGGGGTGCTCTGGGAGTATGGGGTCCGGGGCCCTTTGCTAAGGGCTGTCCGGTCCCTGTATGACCGGAGCAGGAGCTTGGTCCGCATTGCCGGTTGTAAGTCGGACCTGTTCCCAGTGCATGTTGGACTCCGGCAGGGCTGCCCTTTGTCACCGGTTCTGTTCATAATTTTTATGGACAGAATTTCTAGGCGCAGCCAAGGGCCGGAGGGTGTCAGGTTTGGGGACCACAGGATTTCATCTCTGCTTTTTGCGGATGATGTTGTTCTGTTGGCTTCCTCAAACCAGGACCTTCAGTGTGCACTGGGGCGGTTTGCAGCCGAGTGTGAAGCGGCTGGGATGAGAATCAGCACCTCCAAGTCCGAGGCCATGGTTCTCGACCGGAAAAGGGTGGTTTGCCCTCTCCAGGTTGGGGGGGAGTTTCTGCCTCAAGTGGAGGAGTTCAAGTATCTTGGGGTCTTGTTCACGAGTGAGGGAAGGATGGAGCGTGAGATCGACAGGCGGATCGGTGCGGCGTCTGCAGTAATGCGGTCGTTGTATCGGTCTGTTGTGGTGAAGAAGGAGCTGAGCCGAAAGGCGAAGCTCTCGATTTACCGGTCGATCTACGTTCCTACTCTCACCTATGGTCATGAGCTTTGGGTCATGACCGAAAGGACAAGATCCCGGATACAAGCGGCCGAAATGAGTTTCCTCCGCAGGGTGGCTGGGCGCACCCTTAGAGATAGGGTGAGGAGCTCTGTCACCCGGGAGGAGCTCGGAGTAGAGCCGCTGCTCCTCCACATCGAGAGGAGTCAGTTGAGGTGGCTCGGGCATCTGTTCCGGATGCCTCCTGGACGCCTCCCTGGGGAGGTGTTCCGGGCATGTCCCACCGGGAGGAGGCCCCGGGGAAGACCTAGGACACGCTGGAGGGACTATGTCTCTCGGCTGGCCTGGGAACGCCTTGGGGTCCCCCCGGTAGAGCTGGAGGAAGTGTCTGTGGAGAGGGAAGTCTGGGCATCTTTGCTTAGACTGCTGCCTCCGCGACCCGGTCCCGGATAAGCGGAAGAAGATGGATGGATGGATGGATGGATGAATATTATACATGATTTTGTTCAGGACAACTTTATTTATTTGAACAGATGTTTTTTTACTTTTGTTTGCAAACAACCCACAGCCTAGAATATACAAAAAACACAAAATCGGAAATAAAAATGTTGACATTTTTGACATGAGAAAATCAACCATGCTTCACAAATGTTTCTGAATGCTTCAAAAGTGAAAACATGTTCTTATTAACAACATATGAAAGAATCATTGATTTATAATAAAGCTAAATGCCTTTAGGAGCCATTTGAGCACAGGTGATAATGGTAAAAATAGACTGGACCTGGCCCAGTTCATTATTCACGGTATCAATAAAATGTGCACCGATGTGTACTGATACATAATTTTTTTTTTTTTACTCTGTTACATTCCACTAATATTAGCCTATACAGTTTTTTGGGACAAAGTTTGAAATGGCCCCAATGTGCCAATGCCCGCCAGTGTTATTAATATGCAGCAACATACATAAAACCTTATTAATAATGTAATCCTTATCTGTTTAGCAAAATGTTGTCAGTCAGATAGCAGCAGTATACATTATGCAGATTGGACATTGCCTTTGAAGCAGAACTAACGTGCCGCACTGCAAGTCGGCCACCGTGATATCTATACATGTTGACATTTTCATTTAGAGCAGAGAAAATGGTTGGTTTGGCACTTTGCACAACCATTCTAGTGGTGACAGGATGATTTCCTTTGGGCCATTTTTGTCTCAATTTCAATAATGCTTCAAATCATTCAGGAAAAGGTAAAGTCGCGTCTTCCAGAATATTCTTTTAAAAAGGGACTGGAAAATTCGTGAGACTTGTAGACACCTACTGGAGATGGCTTTGCACATTGTAAATTCAGAGGTCATTCTGAGTAGGTTAATATAATTTTTGAATTGCGATGTGCTATTAAAATTAATACTATTATTCACATTCAGAGAGGCGAGGTGACAAAATCGGTGGCCTTAGACACGGATATAAGGAAGGAGTTTCAGTGTTTCATCTGTTTAAATGAATAAATCTAAGAGGCTTCTCCAGAGACATGGCCAGATATAATTATACCTGCGCAGGTGATGTGGCAGAGAGGCTCACCGGTGACAGAGCAAATTATAGGCGCATGTTTAATTTGAACACACAATAATGTTAAATCACTTCAGGTTCATGTGATTAGATATCCCGCTCGTGGTCTGACTGATTGCTATGGGAGCGTATTAATAAAACTTTGCAGCAAAGGGTATTCCACAACACTTCAGTCAGCGGAGAGTGTAGCAGGAGCCAGGTTTAATACATTTGTGAGATAAGAGTCATGGGAAAGCCACAAGATTGGGGTAAATGTAGCCAGATTAATTTGCATGTTGTATACTTGTTCTGACAGGAAATTAACATTTTGGCAGAAAAAGTTCACCTTTTAAAAGACTAATTGCACAGTAACACACATTATGCACAGTTATTATTATAAATTAGATGTGTGAAATGATTAGCAATATTGGATATCCTTGTTAAGGCGAAGGCTGTATTAACCATAGAAAGTTCAGTTCATGGTCAAGCTATTTATTCATAGATTTATTTAGTAATAAGTTAGGACACTGAATTAGTCTTCAGTCTCTCAGTCTATTATGTGTCTATTAGAAAAAGAAAAAAGAAAAATTAGTTATTTGAAATTATGGATATTTGTTTATGCAGCTCTTAAAGTTTCCAACCGAAGCAGTTCAAAAAAGCACCCACTTTAGATAATCCTAGACTACAGGGTCAGGCCTTTTTCATGAACTTTTTTTATTAGCAAATTTGTACTTAAGCCCTTCTTAGGAGGATTTTTGGCATTCACCAATTTTTTTTTGTTTTTTGTTTTTACTGGAAAATGTTCTTCTGGAAGAAGAAATCCAAGAACAGGTCTGAGGACTCTTACACACAGAAATTCAGCAGTTTTGTAATTTGATCAGACCCCCAATGAAACAAAAAATATTAATTTCAGTCTTATTTTTTTTTTACAAGTTATTCCTTATTAAAATAATATTATTTAAAAGAAAACCAATGATCAGTGGTGGTGTAGACCAGGTATAAACCTAACACAGACTTTATTCTTGCTGCTACAGTGCAGTGTTGGGCAGCAACCAGCCACAGCCTCAGTCTCTGTCTCACCTGTGTACACTGCTGTATTACTCTGGCCTGAACTGTAGCCCCCCACCATGGCTCTATAACCCCCTGTCACCACCCATGACCAGGACACACTGGTCTTAGTGCGCACTGGTCATGGGTGGTGACAGGGGGGTGTTATAGAGTCAATCTGAGAGTCCAGCCTCATTACAGGACTGACTGTAGTAGACTCACTGTCTTTGAGGGATAATCATTTCATTTTACTTTACTTTCTTCTATTAACTTTGTGGAGTCCATCCTTGTTAAATGTCTCGTGCGATTCTGGCGCTGACCAGAGTCATGTGACCCAAGTGGAGAGACAGAGAGGAAAGTCCTGTCCACTGCCTGTCAGAGTCAGTAACCCTTCAAACAATTATACAAAATATATCAAGTAGCCTCTATGCAGTGCTGATTGTGATCAAATAAATATAACAATTAAAAAAAATGTATTTGATGTCCGCTGCTCGTACATCCAGAGCCAAATCCATGCAGTACAGCCTTGAGCCACAGCAGCTGTCAGTCAAGTGCCGCAGAGAGCAGTGTGACTGTCATCATGTAGCCATTGCGCAGTGTTTAAAGACTATTCACCGTAAGGATTTAAAAGTACGTGAAACTAACAGGGGACAGCAGCTGTAAAGGCGGCAGTTCAGGGAAATACGAGCAAGAATCAAGGAAAAAGTGTTGCAGGTAAAGTCTATCTCTTTGTTTCCTCCGACTTGTATCTTTGTAAATGAGCCTTTTTAAAGCATTATAACTTATTTTCAGTGCCCCATCTGTGCACTAAAATCTGCACTCATTCCGCCTTAAAACTTCTGCACCAGCTCCTCCAACATGCTAAATTTTAGCGCATCTTATTCGTTTAGCGTGCATGCAAACCTTTGATAAACCTGGCCCATAGTGTGTTTGGACATTTTCAATCACTGATGAAGCTGTAAAACTGCTGTAGATGGATTTGTCAGAGTGCCACTTCCCCGTGAGTCCCCTGTAGACAGACGTCACTAAACTCCTGTCTCATGACCATACGGACTTTAGAGGGTGTTTCTTAATACATAGTCATTTCTATGTAAATGCCATGTTAATGAGGAGCGCGGCGTTAGTGGAGTTCCTGGAGTTAAGTGCTCCACTGAGAAGAATCTGGGAGCTTGACGTGTCATAAATCCAGAGTTCTCTTAATTAGTTCTTAGATGAGGTACCTAGGAAACTTTTCTAAGAGAACATTCATGAATGAGGCCCAGTGACATCAAGAAATCAATGTCCCATGGCTGCAAAACAAGCCCGTGCACTCTGGGCATTGGGACTAAACAACTTGGTCCAGTCTGTCCACAGAAGAATCTTGGTGATACAGGCAATGCTTCAAAGACTTTTTGTATTTCTGCTGTCACTGACTTTAATAACATGCTCCATGCTTCTTGGGTATGCCATATTTTTGTGTTTGTCTAAGCATTGTACAATCTGACCTTTGCTTGAATTTCTGGGGAGAATGGCAACTGTCTTATATATACATTGCTTTTATGGTTGGACTGTAATTTGTCATTTAATTGTGTATGTTATGATATTCTTTTTGTTTCTTGTTTACATTAAATGCTATAGGATGCAAAGCAATGTTTTAAAATTTGAAATGTTACAAGAAGCAGGTCATGCAAGTTTGGGTAATCAGTGTGTCTTAATACTTGCAGCTTTCTATTTAATCTCTTTGGAATCAAAATTGTTCCATCAGAATTTTAAATGTCACTGATTTTTTGTGTCTGAAACTGAGGCTTTGAACTTTCACTGGAATTTTTTCTATGATAAAAATGAGCACTCCAAAATACATGCATCAGATTTTTAAAAGGCACATTTTTTTATTCTGAAATAGTTTGCATTGAAAAAATACAATGAAAATGAGACACTGAAATTTCAGGCACTTTTTTCATTGTTTAAAAAATATGTGGTTGAAATTCAATGCCATTTAAAATTCTGAATCTGATAGAACAATTTTGCTGCTGCTGGATGTCTGGTACAAACTCTAATGTTGTTTTATATTGTTTCTACGCATTTGTGATTTAAGTAAATGAGCCATAATCCATCCACAAGCCAGTGTACTCTTGTGCTGGTCCCAAGCCTGGATAAAGGAAGATGGTTGTGTCAGAAAGGGTATCGGAAAAAAAAAGCTACGCCAAATTAATATGTGAATAGCTGCATGCTTGAAGACAGATGATTTGCTGTGAGCAAAAATCTAAAAGAAAAGAAGTGAACTGAAATATATGAAATCTGCACTGCCCAGAGCTTGTACCAAACAATGCAGCTTATTTTCAGTTTTGTGTTTGGACTGCCCTCCTATATCTGAGCTAAGTGCACAACCAAACTAATGAAAGTGGACTCTCTAAAAGCCATTTCCAGAGTTTAAAGAAGACAAACCTCCACGAGCTACACTGATCCTTCTCAGAGCTGGGGTAATTGTCTCTGTGTAAAGAAATTACAAACATTAGCAGTGTGGGACCTGTCCCAGCAGGGGAGCGGAACCAACACCACAGTGCCTTCTATTTGTTTTAACTCTCTCTCGGTGCTTGTCTTAAATAGGTCAATACCATCAATATTTCATTATAGTTCATGAGAATTAAACATCTGAGAAAGTTCGTTTCCAATCATAAACCGGTCTGAGCTCTCTAAATTAATAATGGCATTTTTAATATACATCAATTTTAATTTATAGCGACAGGCAATTATGCACACAGTAATTAATGCATTCTTTTTCATCTTTGTTTAATGGGAAGTTTTGCTTTCATTGTGTTTGCTGCCATATGTCCACTGTGTAATAACAAGCCTAACATTTACCAACTTTAGTCAAATCTACATTCTAACATTCCCAAATGTACAGCGGTAAATAAGAGACTGATGTAAGAGCTATTTGTGTTTGCATAACTTAGAGGTAAAAACACAGATTTTTGGCCAATTGCTTTTTTCTGTTGCCTTGTGTGTTAGACTGAGCTAGAAGCATTCAGAGAGTTTTATTTGTGTGTGTGTTTTCATATTTGTTGGTGTGACTTGCTCTTCAGAGCCACCATACATTCGTCCTACTGTTTGTCACAATTTTAAGATATATTGACCCAACTTAGACTCAAGGGTTTTGAGATAATTTAAGTAGCTTTGTAATAAATATCACAAAGCTACTAAAAAGACCTGGATCTTGACTGTGATCTGGATCGCTACAAAAAAGTTGTTCCATTACTGACCCCTACTGGCTGGAGTTAGTATATTTGATGTAGCAGTACTGAATCTTTAAAAACTTTTAAAAAACCTGGATCAGCACTTTTTTGTACTTCATCAATTCACTCAAGTGGCTTTAAAAGGCAGATTCTTTACACACTTTTATCCACATTATACATTTGCTTGTATTTTTTTTTTTAACAATCTTGTATAACTTAAGAGGAGAATGACTTTGGCAGACACTGTCACTGTTCGACAGCAAAGCAACTTTATTTTCCTCTAATCTCCTCCTGTTCTCCCTCAGGGCATTATTTGTGCTCCTTTTCATCAACATTTCCTGGGAGATGAACACTTCCAGTTCCTCGAGTCCTATATACTGAACTCCCTTGGGTGCTGCTGCGCTCTCAGGGGAGCCAAGGGTGGTGCGGATGAGGCCTTTAGAATCAGATTTATACACCAGGCTCATTCATGCATAAAGCAGACAAAGTGACATTATAGGGCTGTGGAAATATTACTTTTTAAAAATATTTTGGCTATCTTTGCGTTGCAGCTGTCAGAACCGCAGCATTTTATAGATATGGAATAATGGTTATTACTAGTGTTATTACTGCCGATTAAATTATGCTGCTGTCGGATTGTTTGTTTATAAAGATAGCTCTATAACTAATGGGTAGGTTTTGATGAACTTTCCGGTAAAGAGCAGTTATTAACAAGAAGAATTCATCGTTTTATTTCAGTTGTGGATTCTGAACATGCTCTCAATCCAGGATTTTTTTAAAGTATACGGAAACATTGTGAGATAGGGATATCCCATCTGGCAGAAATATTCTACCTGGAATCACAAAGAAACATATTTTCACTTTTTGCTGTGGATCTGGCTCATTGGATTGGGTACCATTGCAAGATAGAGCCACACCTTAGTGGAGGTCTGTGCTTTCTGTGTGCTTTAAGTTATTTTCTTGTAAGATAAATTTTACCTTAAGGCTTGAGAATGTTATGCAAAACAGAACCTTTCTCTGTTTTAACTTAAGGGAAGTGGGTCTGGCAGGGGTGGTTCTAGACCACTTTTAACTGTTGGGCCACACTGGGGCCAGCCCGCCTTTGCCAGGGGGTACAATGAAACATTTTGATGTAAACTAACAGACATATTAAAAAAAAAAAAGTTAATAATAACCCTGATATAATCTATAATGCTAAAGTAACCCTTGAAACAAATTTACAATATAAGGTGTGAATTTCATGAGGCATTTAGGACACTTCAGAGGGGTGGCCACTACAGAGCGGGCACAGGCTCACAGTTACAGGGGCCCTAGCCACCCCTGGACACCCCCTGGAACCGCCCCTGGGGTCTGAAACCCATCCCATAAAAATGATTTCCATCAAAATGAGGGTTGCAAAGAATATTTCTGAAATATTTAAGGTAAATCTCCAGGATGTTGACACATTCATATTTTTTTGCCTAATGAAAATAAATTAAATCTAACAAAAGCCAAATATGTTTCTAAAGTGTTACCTAAAATATTTTCATAAGGACTCTGTGCCTGAGTTTAAGTAGAGGCGGGAGAGCACACCATCAGCTTCATGTCATCCACTTTTTTCTGCCTCTGCTTAACACAGTAGGTGTAATATTAATTGTCGTAATAACCTTATTTATGTTTTAGGCCCCATGCAGATATAGCAATAGTAGCAAAATATCTGCTTTGTTACCCTGACATAGACATAATATTGTTAGCTTTTTTGCGACATTTAGCTTTTCAGAAGGTCAAATCAGCTTTAGTACACTTTATGCTGTTTCTGGATGAATGCACAGCAAGATCTATGTCTGGCTGGAATGATTTGAATGATATCCACGTCCACAGAACAGCATAGATATCCAAGTGGATTTGCATTAAACCTAATTGTTATGCTAAAGTGTATTCTCCCCTTTTAAAGGACAGCCTTCAATTGAGTGCATTTCCTGTTTATTGTTATTTATTCACATATATTCTTGTTACTTCTCATGTAAAATTTCCAACTTTAAAAATGCAACGCTAATAAAAAGCTATTCTTCCTCATTTTCTAAAACATGGCTGCTCTATGCTTTGTTTCTCTAATTTGTTGTATATTTTTAATTGACAGGGACCACAATAGATAAACAATTACCATGCAGAAAGCCCTTAGAAACAGCTATGTTTTGGATGCTGGACTACAATGATAAAATCTTACATCATTTCACAGCTGCAACTTATAAAAACATGTCCAGCAATACAAAGCCCATTTTTTCTACACCCATTTGCACACACTTATTCTCGCAGTGTTGTGCAGTCTGTGACTTCAGCCTGACATCAGCTCAGAGGCCAACTTTCTTATGGCAGTGATTATTCTGAGTGCCATGAAAGTTTACTCACTTACGTTAAAGAACTCACAATGACTTCGTGCTCTTTTGCTATGAATGCCCAATCACCGGCTGTATTTTTGTCTATATTTCAGGAACCTAACTATCAGTTAGAGGTGGAAGTGAGAAAGTGTAGTGTGTGTGTGGGTGACGGGGAGAGAAAGCACAGTTACACGGCTGTTATTTTGTTCCATAACACTTGCTGAGGAATATGAACCACCTCCATTATTCTTTATTTAGTCAAACTGAACCTAAAGTGACAAAGAACAGCTGAAAGAGCAGAAAATGTTACTGATAGTGATAAAATGTTTCCAGTTTAGCATGTCATTGGGCTGACTACATGGCTACGAGGATACTTGGTATTCTGCCTTTGCTAGTGTTTAAACTAGCTTTCCAGAGAGCTAACATGGTGGCATAGTGGGTAATTAGTGGTTTGTTAGTGGTTTGCCTCACAGCAAGAAGGTCCCAGGTTCGATTCTCAGGCTGTGTGGATTCTGCATGTTCTCGGCATGTCTATGGAGGTTTTCTTCAGTTTCTATGGTTGTATATATATATATATTTATAAAAGAAAAGAAAACATGTTGCTCCATTAAACCATCAGAAAGGCTCTTGCTGTTTTGAACATAACTGACAGCGACTCCTGTAAAACAGTAATTTACAAAAGTAAAAATATTATACGCTTTTATACACACATAATATGCATTGCTATACTGAAAAACTTAGTTTTAACCTAGACTATAAAATAAGCATAGCCACAAACACAAACCTGTATTTACAAGTGATTTGGATAATGCTACTTCCTAGAGGTATTAGTAACTGATATTTTAGTGTTAATTTCAGACATAAAACAAGATCAAAGTTGTAATGGAAATACTTTTGCATGGAAAAACGTAAGTAACGTAACGCAAGTATCACATGAAAATGTCTGCTTAAAGGTGCGCATTATATTTTTTTAATACTTAATAAAAATGACCCACAAATCCCCAGATATGATGAATGAACAAATATTAGTTTTACAGATAACTATGCTACAGTTGATTTATTCACAAAATAAAATAAAATTAAATTAAATTAAATAAATATACATAATGGCGAAGTTGTTTATGTGAACATTTATTTGGTTTTAAAACCCATCGTCCAATCAGAAAAGTGGAAAGAGCTCCTTGCTCTGGTTTCCACACAGGCCAATCTGTACCTGCACCAGCTGTGGACAGCTAACAGCAGAGCCACAAAACCAGTTGGCAAAAGAGCTCACTGTGACTGGCAACCCACAAGATCAGTTTTGATTTAGACTGCAGTACGGTTTTTAAACCAGTACAAGAGCGTGCTGCGTTCAGTACCTTTAAAGATAAGTACTCACTTTCAAATGTATGTAAGGAAAAAATGACTTGACACCAACTCAACAACTACTTGTAGCGTGAGAGGGGTATTCACAATTGTGCTGATTATACGGACATTTTAGAATCAGTGCAATAGAGCATAACTGAACCTGTTGTGGCATCTGCTCTATGTAGTATTCTAATGTTTCTATACAGCTTCACAACATGCTTTATATTTAGGTACTGCAAAAACAGCCAAAACCAAGAAAGTAAAGATATATGCTTAAAAATGTAGTGAAATAAAAGTAAAAAGTACCCCTTGTGAAATCCGCATAAGCAAAGTACATTATGTGTGAAAATTGTACTTGGAATTGTTACATTTCACCAGTGGTATCTACAAATGTTTAAGATCTTGTCGAATTTAGCATTTACAGACAAATGTTGCATCAAGTGCTATAAATTAATGGATATAAGAACGCAATATGAGAAGTACGGCAAGTCAAAGGGGACAAAGCATACAAAACTCAAATGTCTTTCTTGTGCTGGCACATTACATTTAATGCAATTTGAATTATGTTGATAGTCCCATTCAGTCACAATGAGCTACAACTATATCATGTTTATAGTGCACCACCAAACTCAAAAGGGGACGTCCTGAATCTCTCATCCCAGACACTGATGAGTTTTCTGACATTTCTAATTACATTTTGATGCAATTTTATGACCGCCATTATCCTTGACATGTCACCCGCTCAAAGTATCAAAAGTTACTGATGCCCTGGTCATGGTGTCCCACAGCTATTTGCGCTCCCTCGGGGGCCAGTGGATGAGACCCTGAGCTGGAGAGCAGCCAAGCCACGGCAGGCACATTAGAGAGTTGTAAGCACAAAGTAAGGTCACACTCAAACTTAAGTGTTCAAGAGTGTGAACCTGTGCCCTGCTCGCTTGAAGAGGTTAATAGGGATTAACTACAAGGGCTCTCTGTGGACAAGACGCCGTGTTGTCTGTTTTTAAAGCCAGTTCACACTTGACATACACCAAGGCCGGCCAATCAACAGAGCAAGAGAAGGAAATAGTTTTTTCCTCTCGCAGTCATTCAGGGCACGGTGAGACAAACAAGTGTGTGGCAAATACACTGAGAGGGTTGCTGTGTGATTGATAAAACTGGCATATAGTGACGCGAACTCATGGCAGGTTGAGCTGGGTCAGTAATCTTAGCCTCAAGGCCAACTAATAGATCACTGCGGGGCTGCAACACACCAATAGGCCATCATTAAACCCAAGAGCTCAGTCAAAAAACACACGTTAGAGGAGCAGTGATTCTATAAGTTATGTATATAGCTGCTTATTGGGCTCTAATCCAGAAAACTGTAAAGTCAATAAAGGTAAACCACTATAAAACAAGCTGCATCTACATCCTCTTGTCAATTTAAGATAAAACTTTCTCCGTTTTGAAGTATATGCTATGGACAGAACTGTTAAACTGTTATAATAACCTCTTTTATCCTGAATGGTCCACGCAGTTGCACACATGGACTGATTAGAAGTGCCACACACGAGCACCAAGAAATATTTACAGGATGTTGCTCTAATTCTCTAGTGAGATAATTAGTGCAGTTTTTAACACAGTTCTTCTGTGTTCTTCAGTTTGCAATTATTAATGACCATTCATATTTCAGTTATAGGCTAGGTGACCTTTGTGCATTAAAGCTGGTTGCAGCGCTTTACACATTCAAATTTTGTATTTTTGAGAACAACTGGCTCTTTGGATCTTAAAGGCTGCAGATCCCTGCTCTAATCTAACATCGAGACCACTTTGCAATAGCATATTTTGTAAAAAAAATTACCACACATTTAAAGGTCCCCTATTATGCTAAATTGAGTTTGAAAGTGAGCTTTTAACCATGTTATAATGTTTCCACCTCAAAACATACCTAGAGTAGTACAACACAAATTCTGGAAATGTTGAGACATTTTAAGAATCTGAATAAAATGAAAACTAAAAAACTTTCAAATCACATGAGCCAATATTTTATCCACAATAGAACAAAGATAACATAACAAATGTTTACACTGAGAAATTTTACACTTGTATGCATAAAATAAGCTGATTTTAAATTTGATGCCTGCTACAGGTCTCAAAATAGTTGGGACAGGGCCAACAAATGGCAGAAAAAGCAAGAAATTTTAAAACTATTCAGCTGGAAGAAGATCTGGCAACTAATTAAGTAAATTGATTTCAGGTCTGTAACATGATTAGCTATAAAAAGGATGTCTTAGAGAGGCAGAGTCTCTCAGAAGTAAAGATGGGCAGAGGTTGCCTGGAAAATCCAGACTGATATGTCTCTGTGTTATTTTACAGAGAAATATCAGTCTGGTCACCACGCCGTCCGCAGTGGTTTACTCAAATCCCAAGCGTACCGTGCATTTTGATTGGTTTATTTAAGTCACGTGTTCTTCGCGAGCAGCGTCACTCGTACGCGTCTCCTCGCCGACAACAATAAAGATGGCGCACCGAGGAGCCGAGAGTTTGTTTCATTCAGCGATATGGTACGGTAATGTTGAAATAACTCCCTTGTTCCTCCCTCGTGACTTTACTACTCCGTTTGTTTACTTTCTTACTTTCTTGTCGCTTTGTTAACGTCACGTCCGCCATTTTCTGATTGGCTAATGACGCTGTCCGTTAATTCGGGTTTGCTCCGCCCTAGAAATCGAATTGATTGTAAGGCGACCAGACTCATCCGCTGGTACAGCAGTGAGTCTGAAATTTCCAGGCAAGGGCAGAGGGACAACTAAAGCTCTATCATGCAAAAAGGAAGCCATATGTGAACATGGGTCTGAAGCACCGTCGTGTCCTGGGTCAAGGCTTATTAGAAATGGACTGTTTCAAAGTGGGACAGTGTTCTATGGGCAGACCAGTCCCGATTTAACATCCGTTTTAGAAATCACAGACACCGTCTCCTCCGCGCTAAAGAGGAGGGAGATCTTCCAGCATGTTTTCAGCTTTCAATTCAAAAGCAGTATCTCTAAGTGCATATGGACAGCTTGTGTGTTTTAGAAGAACTATGAATGCTGAAAGGTACATAATGGGACCAAATTCCAACACCAAACCTCCAGAAACTCATAACCTCAATGCCCAGACGTCTTCAAACAGTTCTAAAATAGAAGAGGAGACACTACACCATGGTAAACATGCCCCTGTCCCAACTATTTTAAAAGGTGTTTGACAACTATTTTTGACAACTATTTCAAAAGCCTGAAAAAAGCACAATACAGGACCTTTAAATGCATATTGACATTGATCAGGGGTGCATGGTGGCAGAGTAATAACCCTGCCACTGAGCAAGAGGGTTGGTTAATATGGTTAAGTCCCATCAGGGAGCTGCTTTGTATTTTGAATGAGAAGCTCTGCATGTTTCTGAAAAAGTTAAAATTACCCTGAGTTCTCTGAGCACTGTGCTGTTTGTACAAAGAAGTATCCAAAAGTATGACAGAGGGTGAATGAAAATGATGTACTGAGCTAGAGTTTTAATGGAACTTTGTATTTTACACTATTAGCCAGAGTACAATGTGTCTGGTCGTAGGGGACATACGTTAATGTGCTGTTTTGTCAAGGGTGATTTTAAATCCCACAATGGAAAAAAAATGTGACTCAAATAATTATCCAGCCACATTTTTTCTTATATATTTTATATAAAGAAGAAAACTGTAGTTCTAGTAATATTCTGTAGAAGGTATGCAAGTGTTCGGTAAGACTATAGCTTGTACCTTTGTCAAAACTTGAAACAGTCTGGTCATTGTCTATTCGAGTTGGACTTTCAGGAGGAACAAATTAGTACAGGTTAAACTCTGAATTCACCTGGTTATACATGAGAACATCCAGACTCTAGACCAACACAGTTTGATAAACATGCAACCAATCACTGCAATGGAAAATAGGTTTGAATGCGAGGAGTTTCAGACCCATTTCACTTTGTTAAAATTAAATGCTAAAAGTTTAGACATGTTTACACTTTGTTTTATGTTTGTATTGCATTTTTTCCTCCTATTTTCTCACTGTCTTCACAGGCCCTTCCTCACTTACTTCATCTCTCCAGACCATCAGTGGCTCCTAAGTTCATCGCTCCATCTTGGTGCTGGTGCTGCTGCGAATTCTGTGACTAATCTGCTGGCAGGGCCTCCGAGGGCCCCTTGTGGTGGTTGCTTCCTAACTGCGGACTCTCTTGATTGATTGAACCTGGGGAAAACTTTGTCAGGCCGGCCATCACGGCTGGATCTCTCGCCCGATAATAAATTCCCTCCTCCCCAGAGTGCTGTGGGGAGACACCGATGTCACACGGCCCATCCATAACACACGGTACTCTGGACTATTACAGTTGGTCTAGTTTGCTTTGTTTTAGACATACAGCCCCTCCCACTCTGTACATTTTACATGCAGAGAGAGAAATTCAAATGGATTCTCTGACTATTTCTGCATGTATATACACTTCAGAGCGAATGAGGCCTGAGAGGTGTTCAGCAGCACACAGTAAACAAGTTTAACAACATGAAGTCCAGCGTTTCAGTGTCCAGTGTGTTAAACATTTTTTCCTCAACGTTGATGTTAAAAATGGGCAAGCGTAGGGATCTGAGTGAGTTTGACAAGGGCCAAATTGTAATGGTCCAGTAAAAGTGGTTCAGTGAATGTGCATGGGGCGAATTAGGCAGGTGGCCATAGTGTTATCCTTAATTGGTGTTTACTAACCCGTTCTGCCACTGGCTAGTTATTATTTGAAGAGAATGCTTCAGTCATTGCTGTAGGTTATGATATTTGTGTGCTTTTGGGAGGCACAGTTACCAAGTTAGTAATGCATTTTCTGACTTTGAGTGTCATTTTGTAGCCATCTTACCCTTAAAATTCAAAAATAAGCAATGATTGGCAAACCTTTAATAGCAAGTAAATACCCAGATCACTCAAATGCACCGTTACCCAAGCAGCAGTTGGGTTCGCTTTTTCTTGGGCATGTAAACAGTTTTCCACTCCTCCTTTGTCCCTGACCCTATAGTTGCAAACACATTATTTATTCACTGGGGGTGTTTAAACTAATGCAGGAAGCCTTGGCGTGAACAAGGATATGTCTAAAACAAAAACAAATGGTGTATTAGTTTGAACTGCGCAGGAGATAATTCCAGAAACAACCCTCTTCTCGGTGCTAAGCTCCGTATGCATATCAGATTATGGTCGGGAAGAATAAAAGAGGGAATTACTTTTATCGGAAAAGTGTCATGACAAATTGATTTTCTCACTTAGATCCCAGACTATGGACAGAACATTGCAGGTTGGCTGTTTCTCTCTCTAAATGGGCCATTTTCTTTTTCCTTCACAGATCAACGACGCCGGCTCATTAGGAATTGCTAGGTAGACCCCTGTGCCAAAAAGCGCGAGTGCCAGCATATCCCCTTTTTGTGTGGCACACATGTTCATTCATCAAGTCCCGCTCCTGATGGCTGCAGTGCGCCTGTCCATGTAAAAGCACTCTGAGGTAGGTCTGTCATTGGCCTCATTGATTCTTAATGAGGTGCATCACAGTCTGCACAGAACTGCTGCTAATCTATAGGATGTAATGATAATGCGATGTGTTATTATAATCAGAAATGTGGAGTGTTTAGCGACAAATCTATAAGTGCTGTGCCATTAAAAAAACTCAAAATTGTATTGTTTAGAATAAAAAAATATTTATTCTGTTCTGCCAAGGAGGGTGTGGCTGTTTTGTTTGTTGGTTAGCTGGTTAGCCTGTTTGCAAGAATACAACAACAAAAGATATACAGGTGCATTAAAAAATTTGAAATTTGTGGAAAAGCGAAATTATTTCAGTAGTTTAATTCAAGAAGTGGATTAAAAAGCTTGTCAGCAGAAGAATGAAATGCAACTTTAACTTGAATGCAATAAACTTGGATACAGCCAGCTTCTTTAGCAAGAGCTTTTTGTGGTTTAACCTCTTTGTGGAGAATTGTCAAGTCTGTAAAGTCATCCCCAGGACTGTGTAGCCTGTTGGACCAGATCAGACCAGAAACCCTTCGCAAGGGGTTCCAGTTAATTAGCTGATTAGACTGTGACACTACTGGTTACAAATATTTAACTTTTACAGAATAAATTGTATCAGATAATGAATGGGGCACGGTGGCAGAACAGTTAGTATTCTAGCCTCCCAGCATGGAGATTGTGAGTTTAATCATTGGACGACCAACACAAACTCTCTGGTTGTAGTCTGCATGTCCGCCCTGTGTTACTGTGGGTTCTCTCTGGCCTCCTCCCGTCGTCCAAAGACATGCATGTGTTGGGGGGAGGGGTGGGTGGTGGGGTGGGGTATCCCTGATTTGAGTCCAGATCTGGGCACTTTCTCATTATGGCCAATCCGAGAGCTGATTTTGAAATCTTTCTTGAAATGGTGACATTTAAATTTTACATTGCAGACTGGTCCCAGTGTAATTTGTAAAAAGTCAACTACAAAATGTCAAATAGTTTTCAATAATTTTAAACATAATGTGTAAAAAGCGCTTTTTGCCAAAGTGCCTATTAGCTGACAAATATAATTGACTTGATATATCTGATACTGACATGCTTCCTGTTTGCTTGGAAATTTGTGGCTTGGTCATTATTGGGTGCAGTGATCAAAATGACCTTTTATTGGTCCACAAATCTCACAATGGTGTGTAGGGTTAGACGGGAAACTGTACGGTCGTTTTGTGCTAGAAGAATTGTAGGACCTTTGTGAAAATTCTTTGCCAAGTTGTTAACATTCATAGCTAAAATAAAATGTTACCTGTAATGGCTTTTTTATTATTTGGAGCCACAGACATGGCTGAATAATGAGAAGATGCAGTATGAAATGAAAGTAGGCAGTGAGCTGTGGAGAAAGCTGATAGCTGCAAGGTACAGACTGGTGTCTTAGGCCAGATTGGATAACCTGAATGTCTTCTGATAACTGCTGCAACAAGGAAAGTACTAAAGTTAGCATTAATTCAGTTATTTTACTTTCTATAATTATTAGGATTGTCTTATTATTTAAATGGTATTAGTGGTAAATGTCTATGTACTTTTCACTTTGAATTACTCTCTGTATGAATTGTGCTCTACAAATAAACATGCCTGCCTTGCCTTGCCTAATTGATGGATTCAACTAGAGCATACATAGACCCACCACATTTCTTTAATTACTTTTTCAACATAGCAATAAATGTATTATTTAGCCTTTAGCTTACAGGCCAATTACTGTGTATATGCTAATTACACTTAAATAAAGCAGCTAATTGTTGATACGTTTATGATGTTATCTAACCAGACTCAGCCATTACACACGTTATCAGTTGCCTAAACCATTTTAATATTCACGATTTTGAATATTTGGTGGATATTTCCTTCAATAAAAATACACTGTGGTTGTAGCTTGTGACACAATGCGTATGATTCATTCATTTATTTTCTACCGCTTATTCCCGTTAGGGTGACTGGAGCCTATCCCAGTAACTTTGGGCCGTAGGCGGGGTACACCCTGGACAGAGGCCAGCTTGTCGCAGGGCTGACACAGAGACGAACACAGACAGACAACCATTCACTCTCACATTCATTCACTAGGGTCAATTTAGAGTCACCAATTCACCCTAACACATGCATGTCTTTGGACGGTGGGAGGAAGCCGGAGAACCCGGAGAGAACCCACAGTAACATGCAAACTCCACCCAGTATTGGTCGGCCCGGGGCTCGAACCCACGACTTCCTTGCTGGGAGGCAAGCACGCTAACCGCTCTGTCTAATTCTATTTGAAACCAGAATTTCTATATCAGTGGTACCGGAGTTGTCCTGGTTTAGCGCTGGTTTGGATCCGGCTTAAACAGGGTTTAGTCTTAGATTAGTCCTGGTTTAAATCTGGCTTAGTCATCTATTTCTGGTTTAATCCTGGTTTATTCCTAGTTTAGTCTCAGGTTAGTTCTGGTTTGACCTGATTTAGACCTAATTTATTTCTGGTTTAGACCCGGTTTAGTTCTGGTTTTAGATCTGGTTTTAGTTCTGGTTTAAGACCTGGTTTTTCTTAGTTTAGTTCTGATTTTAGACCTGTTTCTTCCTGGTTGAGATCTGGTTGTAGACCTGGTTTAATCCTGGTATAGTTCGGGTTAAGTCCCTGTTTTATCCTTCTTTATGCATTTTTCTGTTAATCTCTGTTTTATCCTTCCTGTCCTGGGTTAGTACAAAATTAGGTTCATTTCAGTCTTTGACGGCCAAATATCTACTCTACATACCCCCTGCAAAGTGCTCGCGTACCTCCTGGGGGTCTCCGTACCCCAGGTTGGCAACCACTGTTCTATATCATTCTGTTTGATACACCTTGATGTATTGTATGTCATAGAAAATATCAATACAAATATCGCAGACTCCATAATCCCTTAGATACAGCATTGTTTTTGCAGGAAGACTTACTATAGGCATCCACCTGGGAGAATAACATTACAGTTGATTTCAGGTCTTTTATAAGTCTGTGATTGTGACTGTGATAGTATCTCCTGGCTACACAACTAAAGCATTGTTGTTAGTATCTTTTTCCTCGTAATCCTGTCAAATTATCTGGATTCAGCAAAACTCACAATCATTTCCAAAACAGTTCTATAAGTGATTTTCTATATGCATTTAGTAAAAACTGCCTGAGAAAAAATATACTCCAAGCATTGTATAAAATGAACACCACCAGGTTACTGAGTCTTTTGCTATCAGGATTTTAAAGCGAGTCAATAACCAGTGCAGTACCTTGTTTTTCAGACAGATAGATGTCAGACCTGATGGCAGACATTTTATTCCTTACTTACACAAGTATTTGAAGCTGGCTGGCACTTGTGAAAGTGGGCTATAAAACACTAGGGGATGTTCCGGACTATTGAATGCACACGGGGCCCACAGGGGAAGCTCCTGCCTCTGACCGATCCACCCCAGCTCGAGTTGAATGATTTCCCTGGTGAAGCGCAATAGGCCCTGCTATACATATATAACGTGACAAGCAGCTGAAACAACTCATTTAAAACACTAATTAAATTCACCAACTCAACTGTGCTTGAGTGGTTGAGACCTGAATTCAAATATCCAGAGTTTAAGCAGGTTACGGCAGGTGAAGTCATGTGATGTGAGTGACCGAGCTGCAGCCACAACACAAATTCATCAGTAGCAACAGGGCAGACAACAATATTGAGTTACGTATGCATAGGAAATCTGTAATATATTCAAATGAGGTGGCTTAAGGTGAGGAGAGTAAATAGGAATATCTTGTTTCTTCTCACGGTTCTATGGATGTTTCTTGCATTGCCAATTCAAGCAATGTTTTCTTCAGCTAGGTTCGTGAACATGACAACTGTATTTATTTCAGTATGCAGCATGAAAGGCTGTGTGTTCTCTCAATTTGGTTTGTCTATTAACTTGATATATCAAAATGTAACTGTTTAGATTTTGTTGACATTTCCTGAATTGGTCAGGAAGAAATTATTTGTTTTTGGTAAAAGTGGTCAGGAACATGATTCATTTTGGAGGATTGTTTAATATTGGCAGATAACAGACTTTTGTGGCTCAATTGATAGAATATTCTTCTGTGTTATTCCTGGTTTGAGTCAAAATCTGGGCACTATATCTTTACCATTACAAGATGGGGTTATTGCCTTGGTCAAGGTCTGAACTCACAGTGGGCTTCTAGTTTTATTGATTTTGGCTTGTCTGTACAGTGTGAGCTACCAAGTATTTAGTGCTGCTTTATCTACTTAAAGGGCCCATATTATACTTCTTTCATTTGGACATATTTGCATCAATATTTCATGTTTTATAGTTTAAAATGTATTGAAAACATCTTTTGGGGCTTTGTAACTTTCACATTGCAGACGCTTGGGTTAGGTGCCTGTTGCTTTAAGGCCCTGTTGGCCTTGTTGGCCTAGAGATCAGACATGAGAGGAGAATCTCCAAGTGCTTGTGCTGAAAGGTGGGGCATGGACAGAGCATGATAAAATGGCTAATTAGCCCTTAGACACATGAAGCTAACAGATAGATAAATGAGCTGACTGGTGGCGGATTAAAGCAGAGAAATTACCAGATTGAGTCTGGGAATGGTGTATGTGCTTTTAAAAAAAGCGCCTCTCCTTGAATGTGGGGTTTCCTGTGTTTATGTAGCCAGCGTTTCAGTATACAAGATTACTCAAACATGCATGAATAAAACATAATACAATAAATTAAAATACAATTTTAGGTATGTTTTTGAGGTAGAAATAACATTATAATACATAGGGGACCTTTAAAGGTTTATTTTTTTTATGTCTGTGAAGACTCTCACTCGTCCAGGGTAAATGCATCGCAACAAAAGTTAAAAAGCAGTCATCTGGATTAGATTTTTCAAGTTGAAGACGTTTCACCTCTTATCCAAGAGGCTTTCTCAATTCTGAAATGAACTGGTAAGAGAGCTGGTTTATATTCTTCTAGGAAGGAGGAGTTTAGACCTGAAACTAAATTCTATTGGTCAATGTGACCATGAATGGCCTAGTGGTTTCGGGTCATTAGGAGTCCTTTGTCCTCAGCTGGGGTGAGAGTCGTTAACCCTCCCCAGCCTGGGCAGCTCCTTCAGATGTAAATGACCTGAGTGAAACTGGTTTGTTTTGTTTGGGTTTCAGGAGACTATTGTAGACAGAAGGAAGGTTGTATCTGAGACCACCATTTCTGTTTAAAGAAGGTTTATCTTTTTTGACAAAGATTGCTTCTTTCACTCCTCGCTCAAACCATCCTTTCTCTCTGGCTAAGATTCGGACCTCACTGTCCTCAAAGGAGTGGTTTGTGGCCTTCAGGTGGAGGTGTACTGCAGATTCTGGTCCACTGGAGTTGGCCCTGCGATGTTGGTATAACCGCTTGTGCAGAGGTTGTTTGGTTTCTCCAATGTACTGTTCCTTACAGTTCTCACTGCAGTGGATGGAGTACACAACATTGCTCTGTTTGTAACTGGGAATTTTGTCCTTGGGGTGAACCAGTTTTTGTTAATACTTTTATTCATTTTTTGGATTAGATTACTTAAATGTTTTGTCAAACTCTACTGACATGTGCAGAACATAGCCGCAAGTCAGTACATGTCTGGATAAAGCATTAAAAATACATCAAGAAATGTAACACTCTGTTTTCACTTGGGCAAACAGAACAAATGAATTGACTTTAGTGTCACACAGTCATATCAACAGAAATTTGATGCACTTGTGCGCCCCAGAGGAGCCCACCTGTTTGTTTGTGAGTGGACACTGTTGGCATGAGAATCACTAACAGCCTCAATTATTGTCTACTGCTTCTCTAGATAAATGTTTAAATATGCTAATAATAATGACACAAGGTGCACTGGAGAAGCAGTGGTCAGCCACAGAGCTGCTCCACTTGAGCAATCTGTTGCTACTGGCAACACATGCTGGGGCTGCTCCAAACTCGATACAATGGAACAGATACAGATGCTGTATGTAACAACCACCACCCAGAGGATGTGTCTAAGCTTTAGGGCTTCAGCACAAATTATTTTGACTTGGGAATTTAGCTGAATAATTAATAACCTTCTGTTTGGTGTAAAAGAGTACAGTCCGTATGGATTGCTTATATATATATAAATAAAACACAAGGTCATAATTATGTTAAAAGCTCTGTTGTCACTTAACAGCTGATTAAACCCAGCATTGGTTGGTTTATTTTTCAATATGAGGTGGATAACTCAAAAGCTTATGAGTGGATAAAATGTTCAAATGTCAGGAATGGGCCAAGGAAGAGTTTTTTGTGTGTGTGTGTGTGTGTGTGTGTGCATATGTATGTGCTTATTTTTATTATTTATTTATTTTTTATCTTTATAATGTCTTTTCTGGCTGCATCTTGTATGTACTACACTCTTCACTCACAGTGAGAGAGCTTTAGGATTACCGCCCTCTACAGGTCAGGCTCAGCCCTGCAGCTGGACAGCCAGTACTCACTGGAGCCCTCCTGGGCTTTAGTGTTTGATGACCATTCTGTAAAGCAAGGATCCCATATAAAGCTCTTCAGTTTATCTCCTGGACAGCACGTTCTGTGTTCACCCTGTCCTCCCAGGTGACCACACCATGACATGTGTCAGTGGTGCATGCTAGTCCAGGGAGTTGGCAGCAAGATGGGGCAGGGTTAGTCTGCCTTGTATCAGAAGTCAATGATTCACTGGGGTGAAAAGGACATGCTGTAACTCTGAATACTTCCTTTAGGCTACACTTGCCCTCTTCAGCTCACTCTATCTTTTAAAGGGGTAGGCTAGGATTTTATAAAAGAAGGTCAATGCGATTTTTCTAAGTATAATGAATTTCTGACATTGTTAGCACATCGCCAGTTTGGAGAAGGAGATAGGAGCAATGACGGACTTTGTGATTAATTTCTTATCTAACAAAAAGTAAAACAATATACAATAAATGCAAACATGTACCAGAAGCAAAAGACCTTCACCAAGGAATTGTATCTTGTATTGTTAACATCCAGACCTGTACTGAAACCACTTCCCCAGTGCAGGGTCTCGTACAGAATCTGTTTTTTTGTTTACTGACCCCTTACGGATGAAGTTGGTATCTATACTGCCAACGGTACAGTATCATTATTATTATTTTTTTTAATTTCTAAATTCAGATGGTGTCTTTCATCCACACCTAAAAGGTAATGACTTCAGGGCTCACGTGGTGGGGTGCATACAAAGCAGAGACCTAGATTGATATGTGTTTGATGGGACCTAGGTTTGAATCAAAGCTCAGGCATATTTCCAAATAAATACATCCAAATCAGAGCATTACATTTAGAGTTATCCAGAAACAGAATGCAAACAGACTAACAAACAAACCAACTAACAACCCAATGCAGGATAAACATATCCTTCTGAAGCATTTTTTCGACATCACATCAATTTAAGCCCATCACTCCCTGGTACAAGCAGCTCAATATTGGTGCAGTTTCAGTAAACTGTGAAAACATCCTCTATGGATCTCACATTTAACTGGAGGTTAAAATAGTAATTGTTTTAAATGTTAAGTCTTTAAAATTATGTCAAAGTTGCATTGTGCTGACAACAATGCACTGTGGGGAATAAATTAGCTATCCAAAAGCATCAACTAGCGCCACATTTACAAAATATTCAACTACCCCTTTAAAAATAGCCTATTATCTTAAGAAGCCAAGAAAAACAAGGATGCTAACTGCTAATTTCAGTAATCTGCAAATCAAAACATTGCTGCCACCACAAAACAGCTACTATTAGCAAAAAGATCATAACAAGCTCAAAGTAATAGAACAAGCATCATTTAGCTGCCTGTCCAAAGAAAGAAAAAGGAAGAAACCACCAGTGTTGTTAGAAAATTATTTGATGAGCCTTTTTAGTTTTATCAAGTAGAACATTTTCAGTGGGAAGTTATTAAAGTATCATTTTGACTTGAATCCTATTAAATAAATCCCTGTAATTTCAAAGCACTGCCCCTATCTCACAATGATAAATAAACTGTATATGGCCTTACCTTACCTTACCTTATATTTTACATTGCTAAATCACTTGTCCCTCTACTGACTCCTTGTGGTTGGAGTTGGTATCTTTGACCATAAAAGCAGCAGAAATTCATAGATGGCTTCAAATGTTTCATATCCACACCAAAAACAAATGCCTTTGGCCATAACTGATCTGCCCTGAAAAAGCAAAATACTACTATTCCCTTTAAGTTAACCAACTAATAAACCAACGAACGCCAGCAAAAATATAGGAGTAACCAGAATGCACCTATGTAGAATACAGAAAGCTAACCACTCTGCCACAGTGCACCCCACAGCAGCTGCCATACACACCATAGGCCACAGAGGTCCGGACCTCGATATTTCTCTATTACTAGACTACATCAGATCAAAACCAGGGATAAAACAGGACTTAACCAGGAAAAAAAAGGACAAAACCAGGTCTAAACCAGGTCTAAATAAGGACTAAACCAGGACTAAACCAGGTGTAAACCAGGTTTTAACCAGGTCTAAAGCAGGACTAAACCAGGATTAAACCAACACTGAACCAGGACTAAACCAGGTCTAAACTAGAATTAAACCAAGAATAAACCAGGACTAAACAAGGTCTAAACCAGGTCTAAATCAGGACTAAACCAAGACAAAGCCAAGACTAAACCAGGACTAAACAAGAACTAAACTGGCATTCAACACAATGGACCTCAGTATATTAAAATCCTGTGTATGGCCCTGCCCACCGCCTCTATCTACTGTATGTCTTCCTAACTGTATGCAGAGGTGACTGATAGTGTTTGTCTGTGACTGCTGGCTCATAAAAGACTCAATGTGCAGTGTAGTCAGCTAAAACGTTTGGTTAATCTTATGGAAAGATGTGCATCGCTGTGTCTCTGGGACGGGACCATTGGTGTGTTCACATGGGAGTGAATCCTAAACATTGTGCCAGTGCCGAGATGGAGATAAGGCATGTTGTTTATCATGGATGACATCATGGCTACAGCTCAGGGTTTGGTGCTTGCTCTGCACTGAACTGTGGGTTAGTGAACCTTTGATCTTATCCCAGTCGTGTGCCATTTTACACCGCTGAAAGCCACCATTACTTTTTGACACGTATTATGCACATGCTTTTGCACATCCTCGCAAATGTCGGGCTTCAGCAAAACAAATTCAAGCACTTGTCGGAGTTAACAAGTGCACTGTGTCAGATACGGATAATATACGGGGATTGAATTTAAAATTACAAAATTGTTTCTGTCTCTTTGCACAGGACTGTTGTCACTTTAGTCTGCTTCAAATAAAGGAATAAACAAATATATACAGCTCACCGTCAAATCATGCAGGCACAGGGAGAAAATAGCAGACTACAATATATTTAATCCAACTTCCTCAAGGGAAAATTAGGTTGTAGGCCACTTTAAATAAGTTATTGGGATCATCCATCCTGCATTGATTGCAGAGTTTCTCAGCGGGCTCTCTGGTTTTCAAAAACTGAAAGCAGGGTGTGGTCCAAGGTGCTGAATATAGTATCCTGGGCGATCGACACTAACATCCAGCTCTCCTGCCATTTCTAAACACACCATCACTGGACCTTGGAATATACATACTTATAATTCAGCGCCACTATAAAAGAGTCAGCTCATTTATATCTCTGTTAGCCTAATGTTGGTAATAGCTGTGCTCATCAGTTATCATGCCCTGCTCTGTCCACAACCCCAACATTCAGAAAAATTGCTCAAATCCCCCCAACTTCATTCATGTGTAAACTCCAAGGGAATGATCAGGAGGCAGCACTGTCTGGAGAGGGCTTTAGTCAGGGGAAGGCTTCATCAGTGCTGTGCTCCACTGCTAGTGCACTATTTTGAAACTACATCACTGGCTTGGGCTGACAGAGTGAAGTGGGCATCGCCAGCAGAAGGAGAGAAGCCTTAAAGGGACAGGCACCTAGTCCAAGCTTAATATAAATTGTCCTCTGGCCCTCCACGAGCGGTCTCATTCATCCAAGCTCTGGTCCTCTACCAGAGGCCTGGGAGCTTGCACAGCATCTTTGCTGTTCCTCGGACTGCACTCTTCTGGACTGAGATGTTTGGGGGTTACTGCCATGAGTGCTCCAATGACCACGAGCACAACTGTTGTCTTCACTTTCCAGGCTTTTTCCAAGTTCTTCTTGCTTTGGTATTTCTGTAGTTTCTCATGTTCCTTTTTCCCAATGTTGCAATCACTTGGTATTGCAATGTCAACCACGGCAGCTTTCCTCTGCTGGTTCGCCATTACCATTTTTTTCTGTCTGGCTTTGGAAGTCTCAGTCATTCTCCACTTCCAGAGTGTACTCTGCACAGATGTTCCTGTACACTATACTAGCCACTTGGTTATAACGCTCCATGTATGCTTTCCCTGCCAGCATCTTACACCCTGCAGTTATGTGCTGGATTGTCTCAGGGGCCTCTTTGCACAGTCTGCACCTGGGGTCTTGTCTTGTATGGTAGATCTGGGCCTCTATTGCTCTGGTGCTCAAGGCCTGCTCCTGTGCAGCCATGATCAATGTCTCTGTGCTGTCCTTCAGTCAAGCCCTTTCAAGCCAGTGGTAGGATTTCTGGATATCAGCCACTTCAGTTATCTGTCAGTGGTACATCCCCTGTAGGGGCTTTTCCTCCCATGATGGTTCCTCCAGCACCTCGTCCTCTGTTTTCAACTTCCTGAGACATTCACTGAGCACTTCATCCGTTGAGGCCATCTTCCTGATGTATTCAAGGATCTTGGATGTTTCATCCTGGTCTCTGACACTCACTAGTCCTCTGTCTTTCTGCTTAGTGTACAGTCTCAGGGTGCTGAATTTGGGGTGGAACCCTCCATGCATGGTCAGGAGCTTCCGTATTTTCACATCTGTGGTCTGAATTCCTTCCTTTGGTCAACTTATTATTCCATCAGGGTATCTGATGACCGGCAGGGCATTGCTGTTGAATGCCCGGACTTTGTTCTTGCCATTGAGCTGACTCCTTAGGACTTGCCTTACTCGTTGGAGGTATTTGGCCGTGGCTGCTTTTCTTGTGGCCTGTTCCAGGTTGCCATTTGCTTGTGGGATTCCAAGGTACTTGTAGCTGTCCTCAATGTCTGCTATTCTGCTGTCTGGGAGTGGGACTCCTACTGTATGGACTACTTCCCTCTCTTTGTCACCATTCGCCCACACCTCTCAGGTCTGAATGGCATTCCAATGTCATTGCTGTAGATCCTGGTTGTGTGGATCAGTGAGTCAAAGTCTCGCGCTCAGCTTGATATCATCCATGTAGAGGAGGTAGCATTAGGCAAGTTTTACAACAAGAAAAGTAACAATTTATAAATGTGTTGTATATGTACGTAAAAGTATTTACATTACAATACATATACATATGGTATCTAAAAGGGAACAAAACAGTAAATATGGAAACTATAAAAAAAGGAGAAACAACTATAGAAAACCTATATTTAATCAGCTCATAGCATACTAAAATACGAAAGATCTAATGGGGAAAAAAATGACATTAATACTCATCTATAGGCTTTGTTGTCAGCACTGAATTAATGGCAATACAAGGTCGTGATGTTATATGTTATAAATAGTCTGTAGTACTGCAGACGCTCATTATACAAAACAACAATCTATATCAATGTGCGTTAACAAAATCTTCACTTTATATGACTTTACAAACTATCTCTCCATTTTGCTCAAAACATGGTTGACAGTTTCAGATTTAGAATTATATTTACCCTTGGACATTTTGGACATTGGGGGTCATTATGGACGTGTGCCTGTCTGGGTGCGTGGGACAATAAGTGGCATGTATGTGTTTTCCCGAGTTAATGCGGCAGCCGTCATGTGACAAAGCTCTGTCTCCCCGAGGGGTGAAAGTGTCATAATCACCCCATGCTCATTCAGCCTTCGGCCTTGAGCATGTTAAAAATGAGTGCTCTTGGCGATGGAGGTGACATGAAACTTCTTTAAAAATGATGGGGAAACTTTGATAAGTCCTCAACAGGGACGTGGACTGTCAGGAAGACGGATACGTTGAGTGAAGCAGGGACCTTTCATTAATGTTACACAATCCCGCTGCCATCTGTTTGAGCTGACATCAAGAGGCTTGTCTGAAACATCCATGAGTCTAAGACTTCCGAACCAGCTCTGCCCCCCAGTACTATGTGGATAATTAATAAAGGGCTACAGAAATATGTAGGCATCGCCATATTACAGTAAGATCTCATGTGCATGAGGCCATGAAATATATTGTAGAGTCCTTCCGATAGATCCATTAAAATAAAAATGCCAGCCATGTTAAGAAACCAAACTGTACTTATTTAGCCTTGAAAGTTGTGTACACAGCTCAATGGAATCACTTGAATAAACATTTATATACAACTATTTCATTAATAAACTTTATTGCACATTATTTATTAGTTTGTTTGTTCCCTTTTTTGAGTTTTCTATCATGTTATAATGTTCCCTCACCAAAAACATACCTGGAGTTGTCTTTTGTTTCATTCGCGCATGTTTGAGTAATCCTGCAATCTCTGGCGCTGAGTTTTTGAGGCCTCAAAACGTTCGGTCCCATGAACCCCTGGTGCCTCTCCCACTCCAGGAAGCACTGACCAATCAACAAGCACTCTTCATCCAGTCTGCTCTCATTCATTTATCAAAACAAAACAAAACAGTATGATTCCTCACAGCAATTTTTCATTTTATGGTCAAATGCCACAATAAAAAAGTTGAAGGAAATAAACAGTTTTTATTTATGGTTATTGATTTATATTTCTTACTTTTTTTTTACTTTACATCTCTGCAGTCTGGTTTATTGGAAAGTTTATTTGCTGATTCATTCTTTATGGCTAGTCAAATATCTGGGGGCTCATTTATAAAACTATATAAATATGTCGAAAATAAGGGCTGAAACTGTACTCCACTGCACAAGTACAGGTATTTATAAGAATCAAACTGAAGCGCAGTGCCTCTTGTGCCGTGTAAAAGTCCAGCTGGAGCCTTGTAAACAGAAATTATCCCTTATAAATAACTTAATAAAATAATTGCTGGACAGAAGTATAACTAACTCTCAGAAAAGGTTCGCACAGTTTGGTTTTTCACAGAACTTCTGTCAAAATGTGACTCAACAGACTCCTCCCTCTATGGCCTTTACCCACACACAACAGAAACCTCTGCTGCCCCATCCCTTTGCACAAACATAATCAGACCTCTGCATGCACGCACGTACAATAAACACTACATTGATCTGTGTCAAGGTGAAGACATGTGAAAGAGCTTCTTGTGCTACAAGTCACACTAACTGCACAGGAAAATTATAAATTAATATCTTCCAGTAATCTAAATAAGGCAATATTTTGTTTTATATTTTTATTTTTAAATGTTGAAATGAGGGCAGAGTGTAAAAAATTTGGTCAGTTCACTTTGCAGTACAGAGCCACGTGTGTGCATAATTCTCTGTGGAGTGTCTCATGCCTCGCACTCACTTCAGTATTTTCCTCTTATTAGCAGCTCATCTTTAAGCAAAGCTCATTCATAGACCACTTTGCATTGTCCCTTGGTTGAATGGAGGTGTGGAGAGGGTGTAACCTGAGGTGGTTCAATGTGCGTGGGACTAACTAAAAACCAGCCATTTCACACGACGGTAGAGCTTAACGTCCTACATCACACACTCAGAGCATGTGCGTCTCGTTTCAGTTGGGGACCGTTGAGTCAGCTTAAGGTAAACACGTAATAAACAGTAAATATATTTATTTGGTAAATTAAGGGATCGGGCTTGGGTTGGTTTATTGTTGTGCTGTCAGCACAGTATAAGAGGAAAAATGTGACAAATGTTATTTCACTGCCATATAAAGTATTTATAATATATATTTAGCTGCAAAATTAGCATAAGTGGTACATGAGTTGTAGAGGAGTAGCAAAAACCCATAGTTGATCTTTTAGCATAACTAGATTTTAGAGTCAATCTGTCTAAAACAGTTGTCAGTGGCAGAGTGGTGAGCTTTCCTGCATGGTGTTACGCTGATCTTTTTCCCACTGTTCAGATACATGTATGTATTGGTGAATCTTAATTTAATAAGCAAAAAATGTGACATCTTGACAGGGCTGGACTGGGACAAAAAAACAGGTTGGGCATTTTTGGCTTAGACAGGCCACTCATAATTACACAACCGAGTACTAATTTATGCATGTCCTCCCTGGCTGCTTACCTGCTGTGCTACACTTCCCCGCTCACTCTGTCCCTCGGGTTCCCTTTCAAAAATCCCTGGCTGCTCCTCTCCCTGTCCACTGCTGCTGGCTTCACCTTCAACCTGTACTGTCACAGAGGACGTGGGGGCTACAGCAGCCCCTCCACTGAATAAGTCTGTGATTTTGGCACATTTTGCAGCGTCTTCTGTGAGATTCTTTAACTTCTTTTCTCGCAACCTCTCCGCACCACTTTTCGGCTTTGATTTCTCCATTTTTCCATGCTCAACACTATGGAAACTGGTTTTAGTCCGGAACGCCCCTAAACGCCCCTAAAGCATGGCATGGTTGCCTAATGTGAGTGCTCAGGACTTTGGCACGGTTGGAGGAGGTGGGCCACGGCACGGCGTGGTTGCTCATGCATGGATGTTATGTACACAACTGTTCTTATCTCAGTAAAAAGTGAATAAACTCCATTATCAACACTCGCAGCAACGCCACTGTCTTGCGCTCACCTTTAGGAAGAAGAGAACAGACAGCGGCAGAAGTTCTGAAGCCTCTCTCATCGTCTGCGGTGCCTTCGCTGCTCCTCGTATGTGGTTTATTCCAAAACATGAGACAGAAGACCGCGTCTCACGAACGAGACTCAAAGCAGAATCACAATAGCACAGATACTTCATGCTGCTGGTCTCACGTTTTCCACTACACCGGTTTTAAAAGTGTTAGCGGCTCGCTCGACTTGTAAACAAACCGCGCACTACGATGACGTAGCAGTCTGTAACTCTCAGAGCTGATGACGTAACCGGGCCGATCGTTTATGCAGGTGAGAGTGCGGGCCGGCGGGGGACTCAGACCCCTCCCCAATTGTACCTGGGCACAGCACAGTTTGAATGGCCCTAGTGTGAGTGCGCCCTAACTTAAAATAAGAAGAAAAAAAAAAGGTGGGCCACCGGGATTTTGCACGGTATGCCAGATTATCAGTCCACCCCTGCATCTTGAGCCTGAATGGTTGCCTATGGTAATTTCTTAGTAATTACTCAGAATGCACCACCTTTTAAGCAGTTGGAATATGCCCAGTACCCTGCAAACATGTTATATAAAAATGCAATAAAATATATTAAACACATAAATTAATGAATAATGTGATTTCCCAAAAGGTACATTCTAAGTAGTTAAGGGAACACATCTAATTCAACTTTCAAGTTTTATCAAACTTGCCTTATGTGAAATCCACTAACTTATTCTTGCTTTTTGGCTTGTACATTCTAAAGACGTCACAGCAATTTATCTACGTCCTAGTGCTCATATATTGATTTGGTTGTATGCCGGCTGCCCCACTTGACTCTCTCTGGCTTCGGAGCAGCACATTGTGTTCTCTGTGTCTTGATTATGTGAAAACCCAACTAACAATTCTTTTTATGCACCCCAGTATAGTTCAGTTGGTAGAGCATGCGGTGCATACAGAATGACTACAGCTTGTCTTGGTGTCGTGGGTCTCTGACAGCTCTCCCACATGACTTCCTGTCTCATCTCTAATGTTTTATCTAATAAACCCTTGAAAGGCCAAAAAAACTTCCTTGTACCAGTGAACATACAATATAAGAAAACCCAGGTGCATATGAAATACAGCACTAAACTCTATTGGTATTCCTGCTACAACTATCTGCACTATCGCCACGTCTTCAATTTATAAGCTTCCTCCCCTACAATTCTTTTTGTCCCACTACAAATAAAAATCTGTGGGTAGCCTGCTACTTGATCAAGATGGTGCCGTGCTTTGCTTCCCCAGTTCACTATCAGTATTCACAACACGGACCAAAGACGCATCCTCACAACAAAGCGAGCGCATGAGACAAAAGCTTCTCCACAGCCGGCTTCAGAGCTCACTGAAGGAGTCTTGAGGTGACGCTAATTTTTCATATTCAATGACAGTTGCATTGATGTCAGGGTTTAAGTAATCATTAAGCACAAGCTCCACTATCTTTTGAAGGTGCCTGACTGAGTGACAAGGGTCTAAGGTGAAGAAGGATGAAGTGGTAGAAGAGAGTGCACTAATGCGTGAGACAAGAAGTCTAGAAGAGAGTGACAAGAAGGCAAAATGCGGGCCATATAATGAGAGCCAGTAGACACTAATTAAAGCTGAGAGGCAGTGTGAAACTTTGTTCTACAGGCATGTCTGATAAAGCCTGTCTTCACTCCTGCACTCCTGTCACACTCTTTTATTCCACTGCGACCAAAGTCTATTTATCCGCTCTCTGACCCCATGTTCCAAACGCTGCCTGTCTTTGGCCCTGTGTCTTTTACCTGCCCCTCTCTCTGACCCATTTTCTGCCTATAATCCCCTCTCGGTCAGATGGCTTCTCTGTGTTTAGCAGCCCAGATACCGCTCTCTAACTTGCTCCACATTGCCTCAGCCTGTATGCGTTCACACTTCAAACTCCTTTACAATCCCACTGAATAAGCTGATCTTCTGAAGTCCGAGCTCAGTGTTAGACCAATGCCATTCCAAAATTATCTCAATCTTTTTAATCATTACATTAAAGTGTTTGCCAAAATGCTATGCTTTCTTTTTCTTTCTGTAAGCAGATGTAGCAAGTGCTGAAAAAGTCACTTTCCCAGTATAGCACTTACCAAATCATTTTCAACACTCTTGTTTACATGCAGGTTGAGATGTTTGAATTATCGCCTTAGTCTGAGAATAAGCAAAGTATTACACTGCATGTTAGCCTGGAACTTGGAATTGGCACTGACATTTGTCTTAATCACAGAAACCCAACTGAATAATGCGATTAATTGTCGGACTACTGCTGCATGTATACGCCTTACTGTTATTAAGCTAGAAGAGATGTTCAGTAGTACTTTAGTCTCGTGTTTAGACCAGTACTGACAAATTTTTAGACGATTCTTAGCTTCTCCTCTCTCTCTTCTTTTTTTTTTTTTTCTTTGGGTTGTTTTGGTCTCTTGTGCCGTAAACGCTTAAAAGTGAAAGCTTACTGCTGTAGTGTTATGTTTATGCACCTTCAGAAAGCAGTCACAGAGCAAGAAACACCTTTTTCTGACTTGTCAATTTGAGTGTTATACCAGTGATGTTTATTTGTTAAATTATGACTTCCAAGTAAAATAGCTAGGTTTTTAGCACTAAATACCTTTAGAGCTACAGGAAAATACCCAGTCCATGAAAATGCACCATCTGCGAAAAGAAGTGTAATGTTAAAAGAGACTTAAGCATGTGTTCTGCCAAAACCTGACACACTGATTCATTTTTAAAAAATTATTTAAAACATTAGTTTGTGGGGTGCACAGTGGTAGATGTGAGAATCCTATTTGACATCAGTTACAAAAGGTTATGCAATTGAATGTAAAGCAAACTCTGACTAAACAGTGTATTATTTTTGTCAAGAAATTGTTCTCTTCTTACCAACCTATATAGCTCTCTAATAGCTCTAGTTTATGTTGTACTTTTTTGTTATTTTTATCTATGCAGCTCTGAAGTGCACTCAGTTAATGACCAAAAGACTGGGTTCAAGTCGAATTGACCATGTAAAAAATCAGTGAGAGAAAAGAATACTATATGTTGACAGAAATGCAATGGAATTGTGATGCTGTCCTTAGTAATGTGTTTGTATGGAATTGATTTAAGAAGCAGTAAGGTATCAAGTAAGGATTGTATAGTTTTAGGTTGGAGATATTGAAAGTTAGACTTTTTTAGATAAATGGTCATATGCAGTAGAAATGACAGTATACTGTACCATTACATTGTGTGGACTAGATACTGAAGATGTCAACTACTTCAAAAGAAAAATGTGCTCTGGTATTATGCTATTAGCCTTGTTACCGCAGTTTGAGCTGACCCTGAAACCTTTAGCATGACCTATAAAAACTAAATTACTAGGGCTTTGATGCTATTGTCTAAGGTGGTCTGACATAATAATGCTAATACTCACTAAATTATCTTAAGAGGTGCTTATTATGTTAATGAATGCAATATAAATCAAGATAGGAATTTGCCAATTTTGTCATTAGGACAAATTATCAGACAATTCTGTGTCCATTAATGCAACCTAGAATTGCAAAGTAGCATTTAAAAAGCAACCAGACTAAAAAGGCTGCCGTCTCTCCCTCAGTCATACAGTGCATAAATATCAAGTACATAAGCAAATTTATTCTATAACAAAATCACTACTCTGTCCTGCAAATATTAGCTTAAGACAACAAAATCTGTAGAATATGGGGGTTTCTGGATTGTAATGGAAAAATAAACAAGCAGCTTAGAAGGAGTTGAGACACCCAGGCAGTTAAACCAGGCTCTACTGGGCGAGGTGAGTTACAGAGGTGCCCCCAAAACATGCAACTTAACTATACAGAGAAAAGTAAAGCACAAACAAATTGCACTCTGGCACAAGCCTTTACACTGACTAACATCTGACTGCACTAGGGCCGTCCAAGGATAATGTCCGGTGTGGGAATTAGGTGATGGTTGTGCTGCTGGTGGGTCGGTTGTATCCAAACAACCAAGTGCTCCTCAATATTTCAGAAGGTCCGGGTAATGCATGTTAAGGGCTAATGATTCTGTTGTGGATTGGCCATTTGGTCACATGTCTGTGATTTTACTTCAGGAAAATGGTCTCAAAGGTGTTTTTATTTTGTTCCTCACAGCGGCAGATGTTAAGCTACTCTGTGAAAACAATGATGAAACAGCCCCATCCTAATTAGCTATTAGCTGCTCTCTGCCCAGCGCGTTTGGGCCTGCAATCTCAAAATACTGTGATTTTATGCTCTACATTCATGTTTTGATCATTTTCACAATAAATCCTTACTGGTGCTTCAGAGCAGGTGAATCCCAAATATTTCAGTAAGGTTCACAGATCACTCTCTAAGACAAAACAGTCCATGAGAGCAGAATAATTGTTCTTATTTGATGATGTTAATTCATCACCAAACGCCACTTGAACTCATTGCGCGTGCATCTCAGATGATTTGTGATGTGACGCCTCGGCATATCCGCTGTACTTGTTACTGCTGAGAAACAGCTGCTTTTCTGCTGATCCAATCAAACACAATTAGTGCCTCCAACATAAACACTGTGCTTTTTTTCTTTTCATGTCTCTCCCACACTCTCACACAATGGTGCGATCTCCCCCTCCCTTTATTACTATCACATGCCTATAGGGAACTGGTGAAGTTAAGTGAGCTCTCCATCTGTTAAATTAGAGAGTGTCAAAACTTTTAGCTGCTGAGTGATCCAGAGACATAATCCCACATCTCCTTGGGTAATGAAGAGCACTCATGCTAATTAGGGCGCACATGGCCAGCAGTAGCAGCGAGAATGTCCTAATCAAATAAACTTATGCTTTTGTCATGTCAGTGGCTTCTCTTATCTTGGGGGCTGATTGTCTGACTTTTGACAAAACCAGTGCTACCCCAACAAACCTCCATGAAGGGCATTTCTTATACTGCAACATTAAACATCAGCTCAGAGAGAAAGCTGACATGAGACAAAAGTCCCCCGGCGGGCTGCAAGCTGAGTCGTTACATGGAGCATATTTTAAACTGATGGGACACTTTAAGACCAGCAGTCAGTGTTGGGGATGAAAAATATTTCGCTTCACAAGAGCTACATCAGCTGCAGACAATGACAGCAGGTGGTCAGAGTATTTTTTTATGGCCATCAGAATGTGATAAAGTCAACGGATGAAGTGAGTACATGTGAAAACATATACTAGTGTCTCCAGTGTATTTGAAGCCATAAATTAAAAGTGACATTATCTCCCTCAAAGTGGATATACTGTACTTTGGGTTGGTAGAAATGTTCGCCCACTAACCTGAAGGTTGACGGTTTGATCCCTGCTACATGCATTGCAATTTGTTGTTGTGTTCTTGGAGAAGACACTTCACCCACCTTACCTGTATGAAAGTGTCAGCGTGACTGTGCTCGGTGGTGGTTGGAGGGGCCGTAGGCACAGAGTGGCTGCCACACTTTCATCAGTCTGCCCTAGGGCATCTGTAGCTACAGAAGTAGCTTACCCCCACCAAGTGTGACTGAGGAATGAATAATGCACAAAAGTACTTTTTCTCCAAAATAACATACTGCTAATCCTATTGCAACAGCAAATACTACTACAAACCTGGGCTGTGTGTTCTATCCTCTTTGCAGCCAAGCTTAAAGATTACTTTTACTTAGATCAGAAAACAAAATTGTGTGAAAGTAACCTTTTTACTGTAGTATAAAAAAGTACCTAAATAAATTGTTGCAGTACAATAACACTTTATGATTTTTAGCCACGTTAAACAGAACAAAAGCAGTTTTGATCTATAAAGAAAGGACAATAAGACAGCAACTCAAAGACTTTATTTGCTCATTTGTTTTTCACTGGATCCTAATCACTGTAACCCATAGTAAGGGGTTCATATACAAACTCTTTAATGCCTAGAATTATAACATCAAAGCACAGTCAGCCAAAAACTTTTCTAATACTCTGACAAATGTGAGCTTTGAATAAGGACTAGTGACTGTGAGACAGAAGGAGAAAGTCCTGGAGGTTGTCTGTATTGCTAAACACCAACCATAATATAAGCCACGGATTAGATGCAGTCTTTACCACCCTGCACAGGCCCAGCTCTTTCCATCAGGGCTTTATCTGGCCTTTTATTTGCCTTTATCGAGCATGGCGGAGGCACCCCGTTCAGCGTTAACAATGTCAGGCTCAAGTCATTTCACACAACACTACTTGGTCATGTAAGCTGACAAGTTTTATATTCCCTTATGTCCTTGGCTCTGCTCCTGTCGTATGGGCTTATCAGGCATGGAGAGTGGAGCAACCGGTTGGGTTTTCAGCAACCACAGTGTGAGGTAAAACGTGCTAATTTCAAGCCTGGAGGAACCATTACTGGGGGCAGAGTGTAACTGGTTGTGGCAGACAAAAGTGAAAGTGTGGATCTGCACCACGCTGCACTGGGTTTAACGGTTCCATAGTTGTGTGTGTGCATCAAAGATTTCACATGCAATTTGTTCTATACACACACACACGCACACACACACACAGACATAATTTCTATATACTATTAGACGATTAGACAGAAAAAATAAATAAAAAAACTATCTATAACTATTTCCACTGTTTTAATTAACCTCATGGCCTGTTACTATCTGCGACGCTGACCTTACACCGATTTATGCCATAGTAAAAGTGCCAAGGTTATGGAAATCCAAGCTGAATCAGGAAGTGACAGAGGGCTCTGGACCGAGCTCTAACCGGCTGACACAGGCCATTATCCTTGATGTCGGCTGGAGAGGCGCGAGATGGAAGTGCCCCTTTGGTTTCATGCCACGCCGCCTGCTTAACAATACAAAATGAAAGATGAGCCAATACTGGCTGCTAGGGCTGAATAATTTTGAAAACAAAAGTATTGTTATTGTTTTTTTAAACAGTATTACAATTTTTTATGGGATAATTTTACATCTGTATAATTCCATAACCACAAGCAATAATATATGACCAACACAATATAAGATAACCCAGATAATTAAACATGTTTCTTGTAGGTCACGATTTATATGCAACATTAGATGTCTACCTATATTGAACCAGTACCAGAAAAATAAACAGTAAAATGAATAAATTTTAAAATAACTGCAAATTGCAGCCTCAGCATTTATGTTGGCCGCAGTCTAAGCAGAGTAAACCAGACTTCCCTCTCCCTGGACACTTCCTTCATCTCCTTCAGGGAAACACAGAGGGGTTCTCAGGCCAGCCGAGAGACCTAGGGCTGGATCTTACGCATCTTAGCGCAGGAGGTGGACCAGGTAGTGGTGCAGAAATGGGCCTTATCCCAATCCCTGCTCTTTAGAGTGGGCGCGAGGTTGAACATGGGCTGGGCTTGGGCCGAAGAGGCTGAACTTCAACTGGCACAAATCTAAGATGGATGACAGATGTGCATTAGGGAAAAGGTTGGATTTGAGTGTTTTTCAAGCAATTAAACAAAATTAAATCAGAGAGAAAGCGCTGCTTTTAAAGGTGCTCAGCCCCAGTCCTGCAACTGTTCCCAGCTCTCAGAGGAGGAAACGATGATCCAGGCAGAGCTGATGAAGCAAAGCTTCTGCAATGCACACGGCATAACTAACTCTGTGCCCAGCTGTGTTCAGGGCAGTGCCCACGTCGTCCTGGCCTGACCGTGGTGGTTCTCCGCGTGTACCAGGAGTACGCCCCCAGCTTTGGTTCCTCTTCTTACCGCTGCCTCTCGCCACTTGCTCAGGCTCTGTCAGGACACCAGGTGCAGCTGACTTACAAGCAAACAGTTTACAGTACAGTTTACATCTTTCAGAACCGCGGCAACAGAGGAGGAAGGAACACGTCAGGTCGGAAACACAAACGAATGTTGAAATCGTGACTCCAGATTGAGAACTAAATGAACCGAATGACCAGAGGTTCTGGCTGGGTCAGGCCCATAATTACATGCAATGGTTTGGGTCTGGGTAAGGCCAGGCCCAGGCTGCAACACTGAACTGTGCATTCTTAGGCAGGGAGTGTCCCGTTGCAGTTACAGGAGGACGAGTGCTCTTGTGAATAAAAGGGAAACATTTTAGGACTCAATTTAAAAGCCTAAATAATATACATTTTAATGTTATTATGACAAAAAGCTAACCAGGTTAATTTCAGCAGAGCATGTGAAGCAGCTGGAAATATCCCTTCCCCATCTCTCCCATGTTGTACTACTACTACTGCTACTACTGCTACTACTGCTACTACTGCTACTACTACTACTACTAATAATAATAATAATAATAATAATAATAATAAAATAATAACAACATTAACAACAATGTTATTATTATTACTTTATTTTCTCTGAAAGCACTTTGTTTAACTGCAATAGGCCTAATGTTTATTGCTGTATGAGTGCTTTGATGACACCTGCTCCATGCCAATCTGTGCCACACCAGGCCTGGCTTTTAGAGCAGTCCTCCCCTTTCACTTTGCAATCAAAAACAGAGCAGCATGGAGTTGTTGGGCCCCAAACACACTGGCTGCATTGGGCACTGCAGCAAGTGTACTGGCGTCACAGCTGCGTCGCGACGACGTGAGGCTGTACACACTGGCTGCGTGAGCACTTCGCTGCTGGCAGCTCCTCTACAGAAAAGCCATTCAGAAGTCAATATGAGAGTACAGCCCATATAACAGACCTATGGTGACTATATTTGACTAAAGAGGCGTATGCTTACTATCTCTGTAGACTGGGCATTCCAAACGCAAGACTTTTTTACAGTAAAAGTGAAAGTCCTAGTTCATGGTCCTTCAGAGCCAGAAATCCCCCAAATATTCAAAAGTGCATCAGGTATGGGTAGAGCTCATAGTAGTTGCCAAAGTATAACAATATATGCTAAATTTGTGTGTATTTTGGGTGAAAAGCGCGACCCAGTGCCAGCTGTGTGCATCAAAATTTGGCGAGGGTTTGATTTTCTAGGAAAGTCGCGTCACAGCCCCGTTTGACGTCCGTCGAGCCTCCCGTCTCACGCCGGCCGTGTGGCTGCTCTGATCTGCTAAGCTGGGCGCTGAAGTGAAAATGGTTGCCTGCCGGTGTCACCACACTGCAGTTAAGCATCTAGTGTGTTTGGGGCCTTATGCGGAGGTGCAGCGCGGGGGACGGAGGTGCGGTGCTGAAGACGGACGCACACATAAACAGAGCGGCATGGAGGAGCAGCGTGGAGCTATCGCCTGGAACTCTCACACGGAGGTCAAGCGCACATGAGGTTGCAGGTGCTCACCAGCAGCAGCACGTGTGGATGGAACTGAAGGAGGAGACCAACGGGTACTTTCTAGTTTTGTCTGGTGTCACTCTGAAAAGCTGTCTGTGTTGCCATGGTGATATAGTTGCCTAAAAAGTTGAATGGGCAGCGTGTTTAGAAAACAATGATGTTTGAGGTCAGCGTTCTTAATGTTGCAGGCCTGAAAACCTAGCACAGCAAACTTCCTCTGTTTTTAATGACAGGAATCACCAGAGAAGATCTGAGAGGAACAGAACCAGAATCAGCTGCAGGAGCCCCAAAAAACAGCCTAATAACATAGCAATATCATTTTAAAAAGTAGGTGCGCTCGGCCTGTTCAAATACAGGTATTTTTAATTAGATTAATTCCCACCTCACATATGTTTAAATACAGATTTTGTTAGTTTTTACCATTCTAGCTAATATTTTTAAGAAAAAACTAAAGTAACCTGTGAATTATAGACAAAAGAAATCGCAACTTTTAGCACAACCTTTAAGAAAACCCCCCGCAAAATCACAGGGCCTTCTCTTCTATTTGACTTCTGTCTGATTGCACTTTAACCTCAAGAGGAAATCAGAGCAATAAAGCTCAACTTTTTGTTTTGGACAATTTCTCTGTTGTCTTCAGTTTTATTTTAAGTGGGGAAAAAATCGTTTTTAAATCGTAAATCAATTTTTTTGTGAAAAAATCTGAGATTTTTTTTTTTTAGGCCATATCGCCCAGCTCTACTTACCTGCGTTTATTATCTTAAAAATGTTTTTTTATAATATCACACTTAAGCTGCAGATGCAATTAACTGTTAAGCCCCAGTGGACACTAAATAGATATTTTTTAGATAATAGATATTTGGGGGCCATTTTAGAAAAATCTGTAAAGATTCACAAGAAAAAGGGTCAGAGAGCATTGACACAAACCAGAATCGTAATGCTAAAATATGTGACATTCAATCTACCTGGTGAGTATTATGTGGCAAGCTGCTAAAACACTTTTTGTTGAATTAAAAATCACTTGACCCAAAATGCTTTGAGTCAAATGACAGAAGTCTAAAGAGAACTTAAAACATGATAATTGAGTTGAAACCAGATAAAATTCATGTCACGTTATCTTTTGTGACATACGTCTAGCCTTTTCTACAAACATTACTGATAAGTGCTCTTCTCCCTGTCCTCAATTTACCTCTTGGTATTTTTAAACTATCCAGAAATGCCATGACACACAGTGAAGAGTGACTTAATAGGGCTTCTGCAAAGTGGTGCCCATCATTAAAACAGTAAATACCAAGAGCTAAGACTAATTGACTCTAGCCTTGCACCTGACTGAGCAGATTTAGCACAGTATGGGGCTGGTGATGTTTGACTATTGTTTTTGTGCGACTAAATCAATGAATAAAGTGATATGGATTTTGAGCAGCACATAATTATCTTGTCATCCTAGTTAATTAGCATCCTATAATGACTTGCAGCCCACAAGGTAAGTGCCCATCAAACAGCGGGGCAGACGACTACATAATAAGATGAGTTGAGGGAGGTGCACTTGAGTCAGAAGCCAGGTCTGTCTCCCACTGGAGCTGTGCACAGCCAACCTCGGGTCGGTACAGGTTGAACTGTGCAGCTTACACATGAATATAATATCCTCCACTTTATGTAATTCTGCCTGGTTATGAGAGAATTCAGATTGCAGATTTTCTGACTCACGCCTAGGCTCCAACATACACACTGCAAAAAGTGAATACATGGCACAAAAAGCTGCTTCCAATGTGATTTTCAGTGTTAATATTCAATTTGCAATCTGGTGAATTCACTGACTCATGTTGCTCTTGCCAGCCACCGCATGATGCCCAGTGGAAACAAATACAATACAAATAGAGGCTTTGTTATGCATATGTTCCTTACAAGTGTCTTTGAAAATTTTGGAGGCATAACATTATGAAAAAAACCAAAAATACAACTGTTTTTCACCTGTTTAAACATGTGCATTTTCTATGTGCTGGAAGCAGCTGGTGAGGTGGAAAGGAGTAGAAACCTTGGAAATATTAATGCTGGATTAGAGTTTGCATATTTTAAAATGAATTAATGTAATGCTGAAGTGGAATGTTAATACCGTATGTCCAAACATCATATCGTACATGCAATACTGTGAAAAAGACAGGTTTTTATGAACAGAAAAAGTGTATTAACATACAAAATTACACCAAAATGCCACCCCCCCCCCCAAAAAAAAAACACAAAAAAAAAAAAAAAACTCAGACCGCAGTCCTCTGTCAGGACCTAGTCCTAACATGAAATGGTAACAATATTGTGTACATCCTCTAATTCAGGTGTAAATGCTCTTTCCATTGAGCCACAAAACCCTAAAACCTCATTGTAGTACTAAGTAAGTTTCAACTAAAACTAATGTGTTCATCTAGTGAAGTTAGTATCTCACTCGTTAATAGCAGTCAATATCTCAAACATGATACAGACACAGAATCCCATAAAACACTCCTGGATCTAAACTGATCTGGATCCACACCAAAATAAATCAATTTGTCCTTGGCCCATCACTACAACCACAAATGTTCTGTATACAACAATTTATACAACAATTATTTATTTATTATAACCCTCAGACCTTTCTGGCACCTTTTAGGGCTTTTCTGATTTTTTTTTTTTTTTTTTTTCACATTCTTCCTCTTAAAGCCCTTTTTGGTCCCATTGACCTACATTAAAATCACTTATCTTCACTCTGATGCCATTACAACACAGAAATGTTAAATCATGTTAATTCATCGCTAACTCTGTCAGTCAGAGGCAAAAAAAAAAAAAAAAAAAAATCACCACCAAATCCACCTTTTTCTTGTTGCACTGTGGGAAATAATTCCTTCGTTATTCCCATTAGATTAGTGACTGTAGCCCAGCCTCTTAGGGCTTTAAGAGGAAGAACATGAGTTTCAGTTTGTGTAATTTTCTGCTCGTTTTTTGTAATGGCACAAAAAGTAAAAATGTATCAAAATCTGTTTTAGGACTAATCAGTGACCTATCCGAGGCCAGTAATACCTGAACACACAAAACATTACTTTGCATCACTAAATATTAAACAATGCATGATTTATTTACAAATATGTTGGAATTATGTAAACAAAGTGGCATTTAGAGGGTTAAAAATATAAATAACATCATGCTATGTATGATACGGACAGGAATTAATAATAAAAAAAACTTCTTCTTCATGTTTTCTATTTTTAAATGTGACCTGACCTAAAAGGGCTTTAAGAGGAAAAATGTGATTTTTTTAACAGAGGGCCTGAGGGTTAAATAAAAAATACAATTCTGAATTAATCAAAGCACTCGTTAAAAGAATTTTTGCCTAAAATCTAAAACACTACTTCCTCCAAAGTGTCCATACTTTCCTTATTAATATTTCTGGAAACTTTAAATTTGTGAAATTGGGTTGACTCTGTATCACATGATCTTGCCGATTTGCATCTCTGCAGAAGCCTTTCCCTTCCCTGCAGTTTGTTTAGTGTGTGTGGGGGAAGTTTGTCCTGCTTTCAGAATAGCTTGTAGCAGTGTTCATTGATCTGCGGCACACTGTCTCTGGATGTTGTTTTGGAGATTGGGCCGGATAAAAGCGCTTATGTAAGCAACAGTTGAAGCCATCAGGGGAAGCACAGACTCAGAGTATCAGTGGTGGAGGAGAAGTAATGAGATATTACCAATATCAACACACTCACGCTGTGCACATAAGAACATCCATGTTGTTGAGAGCCCACCAGAACAAAGAGACACTGCTGCAGGACTAGGAATACCTATCAGAGCTCTGCAACATCTGTGCCTATGTGACCAGATGTTCAAATTATCTACAATCTTGTACTTTAATGCAAGCTCTGAATAAAAGTATGTGCAAGGCAAGCATGCATTAAAAAAAGGAATATACCCTGATTAGGCATCACGCCTCCTCAATGTGAGTAAATGTGAGTGTGTCTTTAAGTGTCAGTCCTGTGATTAACTCCCAATTGTCCAAGGTGTACTTCACCTCAAGCCCTAAGGCCAGTGAACCTCAGCTTTCTCACAGCCATGAATATGAGTAAGAGGTAAAATTCAACTGAAGAATGAATCTAGACAAACATAATTTAAAGATGACGTTAACTGCCTTTCATTATTTTACCGGCGACAGTGTTTCTTATATTGTAACTCTATCAGTGTCAAATGGGTGCATTTTTCAGATTAAGTGGCATTTAGTGAAGAATTGAAGGCTGTAGCTATGGCTGCTAAAGAGCTGAAAGCATGATACAATGTTACAAGAGGTATTTTTGACTTTGCTGGTGTTATTGTAGAAGCAAATCTATCACTGTAAAAGTAAATCCAACTCAAAGAAATTGGGGAAACAGAATGCCTAAAAGCAGTTTATTAACTACAATTTTTAAGGTTATATAATTATTTCAATAGAGTTTACAGGACTAAAATAAATTTGGATTAGGGTTACATGAATGCATTAAGTTAATTTTCTAATTCTGCTCATTTTTGATCATAAACAATTAAAATACAACAAAAATTCAAGATCTTAACTAACATTTTTTTAAAGTGTTACTCAAACATAAGGTTAATATATTTTTTTTCTTCTTAATTTCACATTACTCAATGTCATAGATTGGACAATATTATTTTCTGCTAATTATCACTATCGAAAAACTTAGCTTTTTCATCAAAACCATTCATTGAAATATTTAGATTTGAGTCTACATGGACAACAGCAGGGTAATGCACAGGGTTGTTTATTCCTTGTTGACCATTAAGTCCTTAAAAGTTTAGGTCCAATGTCAATATTATGTTCTACATGTATACCTGAGTGACGAAGCCTTTATAATGACTGCAGTCTAACGCCAGCAGACAAAGGTCACTGTGTGACAGCTGTTTGTGGAACATCACATCTGTTCAGAGCTAATTAGTGGCGCAGTTTGAAACTGTTCAGTTCAAAAAGTACAGATGCCACTTGGTGTTTGAAGTCATTTAACTCTCAGTCAGACAAACATTACCTAATAAAGCTACATTTAGCTTTAATGGGTCATGTTGAAAGTACATGACTTCCAACAGTGTTAATGTTTTATACAAGAGCATCAGAAGGACTGGCGAACATACCTTTTGATAATCCCCAACATATTATTTGTTAGCACAAAGAAAGTTATGTTGTCAGTGGTGTTTGTTTGTTTGTTACAGTTAGTGAAATAACTCAATGAATGAATTCTTAATGACATTTTTATTTTTTGGTTTGGATCTGGAACATCACATTGATCCAGGAATTAAAACAAAGTACCATAGTGAGATAGGGCCTGAGATCCTAGCTATAAGGGGTCAGTAAAGGAACAAATAATATGTTTTGGTGGATTCTTTGCCATTGGTAGTTATGGTATAAAGGTTATGGGGCTTACTGAATGGAGCATTTACCCTATAACTAGAACATCCCTGATTCAAGTCCAGGTCTGGGCACTATATCTTTATCAATATCTAAGAACTTCAAGTTGTAAATGTTATTTATAGTTCAAAATGATGGAAAAGGCTAAATGTGTCTGGAGAATGGATTTGCTAGAAGACCTCAATTACACAACCATTATACAAGAAAAAAGAAACATGTAGCCCAGCTGGCTGTTTTAAATGACCATTTGAAAGGGTCTCTTTGAAGAATCATGTCAGTAGAAAACCAATTCAGCACAGAATTTGTGAATGTTAATTAAAAAAGCCCAGGGATATTTTAATATGAGTGCCATAATGACAACACCTGTACTTAAGAAGTTGTTCTAATGGACAAATAGAAATGGGTTAAAGTTTTAAACAGGCAAATGGTTTTGGTGAAAACTATTTCCACAATGGGACCACATGAATAAAGTCTGCCCCACTACTATGACAGGAAAGAAATACAGAAATAAAATTATTCAACTCAATTTGGCAAAAAATGCTACTGTGGCTCAGCTGAGGTGGAAACTAACTAGATGTACTTTCGAAATCCATTTCTCAGTCAAATTTTAAAACGTACAAGGCTACAAGTCACTTCCACTCAAGTAAACTTTTAAACCTGACCTTGGGATAAGGCGTAAGGGTATTTACCTCACAGCCAGAAGTTCAGTAGTAGTATCAGTAGTCAGAGAGGAAAGAAGTACTCAGAATGTGTACCCAGTAAAATATTGTATTGCAAAAACACTTTTTTGCAAAAACACTTTTTTGCAATAGATGCAAAGATTGAGAGTAAAAGTATCTAGTATCTAGTACCTTACCTCATTGTCAGCAGTAGTAGTAATAGTAGTACTAGTTGCAGTAGAAACAGTAGCACTCACAGTCGTAGATTTTGTACCAACTTTCTAAGGTCATTTTTTTACTTACAGTATTTATTAGGATACAGTTAAGAACAAAGCTGTAAGTGTGTGTGAACATCTGATGAGCGGTTTCAGATTTTTGTAACAATGTCTATGGTAAAATCTCAACTACCACCCACAGCTTGCAACATACTTTCAATAAAATGCATAACAATAATACTCTTTTTAGCATGTGTGAATTCGAGCGAGATAGTATTTTGTATTGTCTTTTTAGTTTTCCACACTGTAAACTTTCTCTTGTCCCAGTAGTTCAGAAGATTTGCATTCAAAGGGATGCTCTCACCCAATGGGGCACACACACTGTTATAAACAATGACAAAGGCTTTCATGAATAATGCATTTGATGGGGATGCTCGGAGAATGCCAAACTTCTGTTTGTTTAATGAAATGCTTTAAGACATAATTCCATAAAGAAAGATGGTGAAGAAAAACAAGATATTACTGTAATGTATTTTAAATGATGCTCAAATTTTCCTGGCACAACAAACTACAGCAAAGACTTATGCTCTTTGTCTTTAATCATTCCCAGATGTAATGGCCTCATCAGTGAATTAGCTACAATTGTTTTCTTGTATTGTTTAGGGAACCAGTAGCAAAGAGAGAGAGAGAGTTAAATAATGGTATTGGCTATACAGAGGCAAGAAAAAGTATGTACCCCTCTCAGCATTTTTCCTTTATTGTTGCCTTACAACCTGGAATTGAAATGGATCATTAAGAGGTTCATGTCAGTCACTTTACACCATTTTTTGCATTTTCATAGCTGTTTGAGTTCAGGTCTAGGCACTTGGATGAAGGTCTGCATTTTCCAAGTGCTTTTTGTTGCCACTTTGACCTCTGGAGTTGTTGTCATGTATAGCCACAACAAAGCTATTGCATACAAAAGAACAAAGAGAAACAAAAAAACAGCAACCTTACTTATCCTTCTATGCCTCTACAGTGCTTTGCTGATAGCCCATTAAAAAAGCCTCAAGGCCGTGCTCACATGATAAGCCCACGCAGCCGTTCTGACCCTCTCCTCAAATATGGCTCTCTTAATTGCCATCTTCTGTGAACTGGAGACCTTAACAACAGGTTCTAAAGCACATTGCATAACTACAGCCCAGAACACACAGTACAGAGCCACTTTGTTCTGCCATTAAAGATTCTCTTCTCTTTTCAACTACTTTGCCAATGGAAACTTTCAAAATGTAGATATTTGTAAAACACATATAGTTCAAATGTGGTTTCAACAAGCACATCTCTTTCAAAATGTACCTGTAATTTTAATCAGTGACTGTGAATTAAATCAATAGGAGGAAAAAAAAAAAGATTTTAAAAGACAATTACCTCTTCAATCTCAAAGCAATCAAGAGGTCTGTTCATCATTCCAACATGTGCAATTTCTCTTTATGACCAGAAAATAAATAAACCAGAAAAGCAATCACACAGCAGTGCTTCAGGGAAATATTTCAATTTGTCATTTTTTCCTAGCTATGACTAATTAAAACGGTTAACTCTGCAAATTATCAAGTTGCTACACATCTCTCCCTCTTACTTCAAATGCAATGCAAAGTATCCCATCAGCGCAGGATTTCAGTGCATTCCGTGTTCATCTGTATTTGTGCTTAGTCCTGGACAGTTCAGCAGACCATGATATTTCCTTAAACTAAATGTCATGAAGGCATTCAAGCATGAAATGTCAGACTAATTCGGGGCACAGGCACAAATGTAAGCTCACACAAGATTTGCTCGCACCTCCACACGGCAATTCATCAAAGCCAAAAGGTGGTGGGCCAAAAAACACAAATGCTTTTACACACGCCTGTTCTGATTGACTTAGCTGCAAAAAAAATGGATTCTCAATTCAGAGATGGAGTAATGCAATCCTGGACTCAGGCTCATTGTTTATTTTTTGAGACTTGACCCGAGCATAAGCCTCAATGGCAGGACATGGCAGAGATTTTGAGAACGCAGACTGAAACTTGGATTCACAAACCTGAACTTGTGACAGAACTTGGACCTGTGAACCAATGACACTTCATTTAGTTTGGTTTTCAGCACCACACTCTATCTAAGTCTGATATGTCAGTGTTGGATCCTTATAAGAATACTAATTACAGTGACTCCACTCGGACTTGCCTTTAGTTCATTTGGAATTGGCCTGACTGGACTCAGACCTGACTCAACTTAACATTTTAAAAATTGGAGTTGAACACAGAGGACTTGAGGATGACTGAACATCAGCACCGCCTCAATGTCAGTACACACTGTTGATAACATCTGTATCTCATATAGCATCTTTGTCAGTTAATAAATGTGTGTCATAAAAACGGTTTGACCTTGAACAATATTACTTTTCTAAGAAGTATTTGACAACACAGCAACAATGAAACTGATTTATTTGTTGCCTCTAGTACCAACTACTTTGGAAGTGTCTGAAGTGTGCGCAGTAGCAGAGCTGTTCATGCTTTCCATCAAGGAGGAAGATGAACAAATGAATGAATAATAAAGGACATAAATAAGATCTGCAGGAAATGTTTACAACGATGATCTTTTGCATCAGGAAGAAACGCCTTTACTGGCCAGTTTAGCAGTACAGATGGCAGAGCAATCTCCGTACGGACAATGTTAATGCTGTTTACTTCTGCACCTCCTCTCAGTCGTAGTTCTGTTTATTTCTTTAGCGCTCTTTCCCAGCCCAGAGCACTGCAGTCCTGCTCAGGCTCCACTCTAACCTGCTGAGCTCAGCTACACATGCCCTCAGTGAAAAGCTCACCTCACATTACTTTAATGTGGGAATCATCTGCACTCAATCGCTGTCTGCAAGGCCTCCTAAGGACAGCTTTAAGAGTGGAAACATTAGTGAAAATTTAGACAGTTATTACTAAAATGTCCTCCCAGAGAAATTGGACAGGATTTTTAATGTTGCCTCAAGGATCTTAATTTACATACCCTTCTGTGTTATATCTAAGGTTGGTCAGTCAATGTGCTATTATTTTCTAAAGTGGGAAATAGTGGGAAACTAGCACAAAGTATTGGCTCTATCTTCTGATGGCTGTACTCAAGTCAGCGGTAAAGATACTTTCTCCCAAAGATGTTGATAACTACAAGGATGTAGTTAATGGTTAAATCCTTCTTAAATTCTTATAAATCCTTCCCTATCTCACAATGTTACAGAATCCTTAGAAATATCCAGGATCCAGACAATGCTCAGGACGCACATAAAAAACTAAACTGCTCACAAAAACAATTTCTTCATTGGCCCTTTACTGACCTTTTATGAAAATGTTAATGTAAATGTTAATTTTACACACAAACCAAGGCAGGCAAAAACCTAACCTCCTAAAAAATTAATGTGACAATAATTCTAATTCAATTTTGGGTATTGCAAATTCCCAAATCCTTACATGAAATACAGCTGAAAGTCTGTAGGAACAAGAGAAGGGCTGACTGTATCTGCCATTAAAGTGTCTGAGATGATCGGATCACAAGTGGCCAGTGATAATAGGTGTGAAGACACCCAGGACACATTCAGAGGTGACCAATGACAGTTGTGATGGTTTCATAGAAGAGTGCCAGCGCAGATGTGTCCTGACTTGCTCTGAAACTCCTCCACTATTGCACTCATGTGTTTCTCACTTGTGTCATGAGTCACACTAGATTGAGTGAAAATGTATTATTTATCATTGTGTGTATAATTATCTGGTCATAGTGACGGCTATAGTCTCTAGCAACAAGAAATGAAATGTCAGTGGTGTCATGCTGACGTGTTAACATTTAGAGCTGCACTTCAACTTCAAGGTTCTAGAGGCTGTGGCATGGTGAAATTCATGCTTTCTCTTTGTTCAGAGATTTCTGGTTACAAAGGTGAGTTTTAAAGCCAAACTTGTGCAACATATTATTTTTGTCCCATTTGAAAAGTTTAAAATTTGTATAATTGTGTACCTGATTCCCCTTTCAAAAGAATCAATTCTCCAGCAAAGGCTTTCTGAAAAAAAGGGGTAGTAGATAACAGACTTTGCTATGTTGGTAATATGCAATAAAAACAGGACTGTGAATAGATCACATAAAAGAGTTTAAGAATAAAAGTGCCTTTTTTTCAAGAGTTTGGAATTTATTTTGGACACCATTAGCATTTCATGTTTTTTAACTTAAAAGCTTCTTTTTTGGGAACTAATGCTTTCTCTCTGCTGATAAAGCTTAGATTGTGTGCATGTCCCTTTAAGGCCCTTTTCTTCCCTGGCTACGCCCACTTCAGTACGATGCCTTCTTAGTGCCGTTGTTAGGTTCCTGGAGCAGGCAGGGGCAACCCAAGCATTTTCAGCCCCTGAGAATGTCGACGCTTCAGTATACAGAATTACTCAAGCTTGAATGAAACAAAATACTACTTTAGGTATTTTTTTTTGATGAGGAGAAAACATTACACAACATGGTAGACTTCTGAAGACCTCTAATTAAAAAAAAAAAAAAAAAAAAAAAAAAAACAGTAGCAGCTTTAAATACAGTGTGCTCTACACCATCAGCTCCTGACTTTACTGTACTGTTCACTTTTTTTTATAAAAGCAACTTCTTATTTGATTACCTCAAAGTGAGCTACAGCTATGGCCTGGCCTTTTCATTCACTCAGACAAACATTTGATTAGCTGCGGTACTCACTACAACAGCTTTCAATGTCAAATTTAATCAATATGCGGCATAGAGACTTAAACAGCTAATGTTGCTAATACGGTGCTTGTTTATGAGCAGAGACCTCCCTATGTCACCTTACCACTTCTTCACCAGCTTTGTTATTGTTTGGTTTATCTTCAATCCTTCATTTTTCATAGTTATTATAGATCAAAGTCCACAGCACCTTGAATACAATCTAAAATTTGATGTATCTATGGTAAAAATGGTTTATGTCAATGGTTTATCCACAGTGGTAAAGATATTAGGCTCAGACCTGGACACAAACTGGAGATTTTCCAATTCAGGGGTAAATGCTCTATACATTAAGCACCAAAGCCCTATATCTCGCCATGATAAAAATTCAAAATAAACTAATCATTTGCATATCTAGCATATCTTGCAATAATACAGAAAAACTTTCAAGAATTCCTGGTTCCAGACAGTGTTCCAGATCTGCACCAAAATTATTTCCTTGGCCCATTACTGACATTTACTGAAACCAGAAAAAATCCAATGATTATTTTTCCTTGTCTCCTGCTTGCAGAGAAACAACAACAAACAAACCAAGCTGATCATTGACAAAACCTTCATTTTCAATGGTAAAAAGCTCACTGTAAAACAAATGCAACTAGACAGAATTAAGAATTAAGTGCACAGATGTCACAAAGACAACAATCACACACTTCTTAAAGCCATTTAACTAAACATTGTAAGTGAATTAAGAAACTATTAGATGGACTTAATGCTTTTTAATCATGCATTTTAATCAGTTATTGCTTTTCAAAGTTGCTGTACCTTAAATCTAGAGATGACACAATACATTTAAGGCTAGCAGAAATTAGGTTATGTCTAGTACACTCTGGGGTTTTAACTGTGGCATTTTGTACTGGCTTTAAATGACTTTGAATTTTTACTGAAACAATTGTCTACCATGGGGGAATGCTGCTCAGCTTAACCTTTCACACAAACTAACAAAGCTCTTTAACAATGGTGTGTAATTAGGTACTGAATATTTATCAGGCTAAACCCTGCATGCCTGAGGATTTGTAGAATGGCATCAAATATTCATACCTTTGTAATGAGCTGAGCAGTTTATAGAAGAGATGATGATGAGCAGTTATTATATGCTCTGATAAATTAGACAGACTCCATTACGACTGTGTGCATCAACAAATTCGCCAAACTGAGACAAACAGACTCAAGTCATCATCTTAAAATGGCTGACCATAATTATGCACTGCCACTGTGCTGATTTAACGTTGGTGGGTCAGAATGGCATGCTTTTGAAGTTATTTTCATTATCAAAAGGGACATGAAGCATCCCCAAAATTGCATTACGCCTCAAAAAAATCCTAAACACTACAAAGCCAGATTTACCAAGGTGAAGGTGTTAAATTGCAGGAGCAGATTTGTGCACTCAAAATCAGAACCTAACCTGAGGTGCGTTCTCTGATTTTTTGTATGTTGTTTTTTTTTGTCTCACACCACTATAAAGGAGTAACTCTTCTTCATTGGTATAGGTATAGGAATCAGTGAAATATGGAAACCAGTGAACGTCAACTGGAGGCCCCAGAATATTACTGAATTCAGGAATAGCCTAGTGAGGAGAAAAATATAGATGCCTATACACCTTTTTTCCTGAAAGTAGCTCAAGCCATAGCCTGTCTTTAATAAAAATTGACAATAAACTCACTCTAATTAAACATTCATTTCATTGTTTTACATGCTCATTTTATCTATAGTCATTTTTCACATAACTGTGGCAAGAAAAAGTATGTATCCCCTTAGCATTTTTCCTTTATTGTTGGAATTTAAATGGATCATTGAGAAGTTCATGTCAGTCACTTTACATCACATAACAACAACTATGACATATATATACATACACACATATATATATATATATATACACATACACACACACACATATACATATATATATATATATATATATATATATATATATATATATATAAAATGTGAATATAAAATGTGAAGCAAATTAGAAATATGACATAAAAACTGAAAAATTGAGCCTGCAAAAGTATGTACGCCCTTTTAAAGAGGCCCCTAAATGAGACACAGTGTTACCCTCAGAAGTCACAGAATTTGCCATTATGCCACAAAACACAATTTAATTCATCATTACAACATGTAACAGATAAGGAACCACACCAAACCTAAAACTCACAAACCGCAAGGAGTGCACTCATCAGAGAGGGAACAATAAGACCAAAGATGACCCTGAAAGAGCTGCAGAGCTCCACTCTGAACCATACACTCCACAGAGCTGGGCTGTGTGGAAGAGGGGCCGTTGCTTGAAGAAAATAATAACAAAACATGTTTTGTTTTTGTCAAAAGGCACGTGGAAGACTCCCCAAAGACGAGAAGGTCCTCTGTCCAGATACAATTAAAATGAGCCATCAATGAAAGATTCTATGTGTAGCACAAATCTAGCACCTGACTGTGCCCCTCTCTAAAGTGAAGCCTGATGATGGCAGTGTCCTGCTGTGGGGATATTTGTCATTGGTAGGGACTGGGAAACTGCTCAGAACTGAAGGACTGAAGGATGGAGCTAAACACAGGACAATTTTTGAAGAAAATGACTCAAACTGTGCTGTACAATGCATCCAACCTGAAGGAGCTTGAGCTGTTTTTAGATAAAGAATGAGCACAAATCCCAGTGATTTTATGAACCAAGCTCATAAACACTTATGCTAGAAACATTGGAGCAGAAGGTCCTTCAGAAGGTTTCTAATTTGCGTCACAATATTTTTTTTTTCATTTTTGTTTTTCATTTTCATAGCTGTTATGTGATGTAAAGTGACTGACATGAACCTCTCAATGATCCATTTAAATTCCAGGTTGTAAGGCAACAATAAAGGAAAAATGCTAAGGGGGTTAATACTTTTTCTTGCCACTGTATGTCCTTGCTTGGGCTTTTTCTCCACACATAAGTACAAGCTTTGCAAGTACATACAAATGCCAAGTAAATGTGACAGGCCTCAGTTTTTATAAATGTTTACATCAAATTAAGCAGGCCTGCGATTTAAAACATAAATACAATTGAAGTCAAACCTAAAAAAATCTTGGTCAAGACAAAAAAGCTCACTTTTGATTAATGGGAGAAATTACAGTTCCCTCATTATTTTTATTATATCAGGCTTAACAGCTGTCAGGCATATGTGCAAGCAGAATATTAATATATTAAATAATAATACATTTCTGTCTGGAAAAATTCTGGCCCTTGATGTAAACAATGCTAAAGTATGGGGGCCCATTTTTATTCAAATTTTGGTCGCAATTTATTTCGTGTTGAAATGCTTAATGGTGGGAAACTGAACACGGACCACTATGAAACTGTTGTGTATGTCTAAAAGCTATGTACTGTACATTTTAATGGTGGCATGCTTATGTAAAAACCCTTTGCTTTATTGTTTAGTCTTATATGTTAATGAATCACATGTTGCCCAATAAACTATTCCCATTTCACATAACTAGGTCTTGTTTTGCTTGAACATAACCATAAAAATCATATACTGTAACATAATATAGACCACTACAGCTCCCTCTACAGCTGAGATGGCCCATTGAGCAAAGATTGGTTTATTACCCCAATGAGAGCATTAGTCCTCTAAAACAATAAGTGAAGGAAAAAAAAAAACAAAAAAAACAAAAAAAAAAAAAAAACAATGAGTAACTGGAAGGAGTCCAAGCAATATTCCAGTACAGCCAGCAATCTATTTCCTGTAAGAGATGCATTATGTTTTAAACAGTGGTAAATGTAAAATATGTAAATGTGTAGAGCAGCAATTCTCAAACTTTCACAGTAAGAACTACCTTAGAAAATATTTGGCTTTCCAAGCAGCATCTTTAATGGATTAAAATAGAAAAAAATAAAAAATCTTGATGAATACTAAACCAAAGGATAAAACAGGATTTGCATCACTAAACAAGGTCAAAACAGGGAATATATGGTAAACTAGGCATACACCAGGACAAAAACAGGAATTAATCAGGACTAATACAGGACTAAACCAGAAAGAAATCAGACCTAAACCAGGGTGAATCCAGGAGTAAATTAGGAATTAATCAGGACTAAACCAGGACACATCCAGGAGTAAACATACAAATAATAGGACTAAATCAATCAGGACTAAACCAGCATTAAACCAAGAATTAATCAAGACTAAACTAGGTCTAAACCAGGACTAAACCAGGAATTAATCAGGACTAATCCAGGACTAAACCAGGAAGAAATCTGGACTAAACAAGGGCTAAACTGGGATTATACAGAATACCAGTCCAGGATAAAACAGGAATATAATGCATTACTAAATAAGGTCAAAACAGGGACTATACCAAGAACTAAACCAGGACTCCTCTAGGAGGACTAAACCAGGTTTAAATCTAAACTAAACTCTGCATAAACCAGGACTATGCAGTGGTCTAAAACTTTAAATTTAATTGAATAAATGTAAGCCCTAAACTGCAAAATTAAAACAGGAATAAGCACTAAATTAAACTAAATTAGGACTTGGGACTGCAAAAGACGTGTGCCATCACTCCCTGTCCATAATGTCCAGAGCCACATCTTTGTCACACTGATGTCGTCATTGATCACTGATATTTATGGGGAAAAATTGCTGAATCAGTCCTGGGGGTGGGGTATTTTACAGCTACAATTGACAGCAAAAATATCAATAGTGGGAGAGAGACGAGGCGGGCCGCAATGAGTGAAATGATCAAGAGAAGATGTAACGTGGTTTGATTAGGGAGTGGCTGATAACATCGGATGATTAATTCTTCACATGAGCAGCAAGAAAGCTGTCGCACAACCTGTCACAATAAACCATTCTAGGAGGCATAAATCAGCCTCACATGGCTACCAGGCAACAAAAAGGACAAATTGGTAGATACAACTTATTCAAAACATCACTTTCCCAGGCACTTTAGAAAATGTTTTTTTTTTTTTTTTTTCTAACTGGGCCATTTATGCCAGAACTTTTGTTGTTGTTGATAAGGCAAAAAGGGTCTTTAAATTCTTGAAACAAAAAGCTCCAGAAGTAGTGAGCATTGATTTTCAAACTTTTCACACAAAGTACAACCTCAGGAAATATTTGGCTTCCCCATATCATCAGCCAACACCTTGACTAACCCAGGTATAAACCAAGAGTCAGTCTCAAAATTTAGCTTAGATTTTTGAAAACTACAGTGTATTGTGAAGTACAGCAGAGTGGGTAGCACTCCTTTCTCCACCCATCTCTCTGAATGTGTGTGCATGACCTTGCTGTCTTATTGTTGCAACTCCAACTTAGCACCAGTTGACAAAAAAGCCAAAATTGTTCTTGTTAGATACAACTTATTCAAATTTTACCAGACACTCTAGGAAATGTGTGTGTGTGTGTTTTTTTTAAAGTAGGCCATTAATGACAGCACCTTTGTTGTTGTTGCCGATAAGACAGGTTAAAAAAAAAAAAGCATCTTTGAAGTATATGCTTAAATCCTTGAAACAAAAAGCTTCAGAAATCCGCTGTTATACATAATGTATGCTGTGTTTCGCTCACCTGTGGTTTTCTCCTCTTTAGTTCTGCTGGATAGACATGAAAAAGTCTGAGCTCACTTTTCCTGTTTGTAGTGGACACGCTGCTCTGACAATGGGCGATACAATGTCCGCTTTGATTTCCCTCGGGAGACAAGGCTATCGCATCACCCTCGCCGCACTTCCTTTCAACTCTTTCCCTCTACAATTTATATGGAACAAACATGGCTCAGGTCAACATGAGCCTCCTCCTTTGTACCATTAGCAAACAGTGGCTGCAAAGGTACAGTAAAGATGTGGGAGGAATCAAGGACCAACATCATACCTTCATCTCAGGACTACCACTAACACTAATGCACATATTCTGGAGAGTTCTTCTATCACTCAGGCGTCATTAGTATACAGTATTAAGGACGCTTCAGCCCTTGACAACAAGGGAAACAGAGCTCCTCCTAAAATTTCATGAAATAAATGGTTAAATATGCATTGTTGAATTTCATAAATGTAGTTTTTAAGTTAAAGTCCACTAGAATGCATTTCATTTCCCAACCTTTTTATGTGTTGCGTACCCCCTGGGCTTTTTGTCACACTGTGAGTACCCCCCCCCCCCCCCCATTAATTTATGGCTTAAGCTTTCAAAAAGTGGTCATAGAGTGGTCATCTGTGTTTATTAGTACAAAGACATTTTATACTTAGCCTATTTTATTGTAAAAGCAAATTTTCCTACATTTTTTGCTTTGAAAATTAAATTCAAGATACAACTAAAATCCCTTTAAAATAATGCATACAAAAATATTATAATACAAAAAAATAACATTATAAAAATTGAAACAATAAACTATAAAATTATATACAATTCTATTAAATTTACTTATTTTTCAAAAAAAAAAAATAAAACTCTAAATAAACTGACAAGAAAAAAAAAAAACATTTAAATAATTTATCCTTGAAACAAGCATTATACTAGGCCTATTCAAATAATATTTCTAGTAGTTTCATCTCATTATAATCAATCATTTTTACTCAATCATCAGTCAATGAGAAATTTGAGCTGGTCTTCCACAAGTTTCAATAGTTTAATGTGAAAAGATTGAACATATTTTTTTTTTATTATTACAAAATGATTCCAAGTACCCCCTGTAAAGTGTTGGCATACCCCTAGAGGTCCCCATACCCCTGGTTGGGAAACACTGCTCTATGGGACAGCTTGAGGCAGTTTTTTTTTCAATAGGAAGAAACAAGATGCTGATTGAATAAATGAGCCAAAATCAAAATCTTTCCCTGGATGCTGAGCGAGTCGATGGAGCAGTGTGCGGGCTGTGATGCTGGCTGACCATTGATGATTGGCAGAACTGACTGAGGCTTTTCACCAACAGCTGCCGTCACCAATTTCATAGTGTGTGATGCATTGGAGCAGGAGCTCAGAGCAGAGACCGTCGTGTTCCAAACAGGCAGAGTGGTTTATCTCATTTTCACCATTTGTACATGTTACATTCTGAATAAACAACAATCATAGCATTGTTGAGTCTGCATCTTGTTTAGGTTTGGTTGGTTCATTCGTTCATTCAATATCAACATTGTAGAGGAACTAGCCTGCGTGTTAGCCCAGGATTTAATGTTATGAGCTTCCGCTGTTTGAAAGATCAGCAACATTAACATCAGAGACATTATACAAAAGGTGCACATCATGGATATGTTATGTCCTCTCTCAAGGAGGTTATGGTTATGTATTGGTTCAAGTTATTTGGTCTGTTTGCAAGATGTCTCTTCTGACGCTGAGAAGAACCTCTCATACAGTTGCAAGAAAAAGTATGTGAACCCTTTGGAATTACTTGGTTTTCTGCATGATGTGGTCATAAAATGCGATCTGATCTTCATCTAAGTCACAACTATAGACAAACACAGTCTGCTTAAACTAATGCTGCAAAAAACAAAAAGTTTTCATATTTTTATTGAACATTTTTGTAAACATGCAAAATGTTCATGTTTACAAAAGCCCTTTTCAAATCAAGAAAAACTGCACCAACAAAAGTATAAGTATCTAAGGAAAATTACATTTTTTCAAGAAAAACATTTATTGTGGTTTCAGTTGAATAATTTGCATGAAAATAAAACTGCATAGAATGCAGGGGGTATAACCCATATTTCAATGATTTATTAATTGTTTAGTGACCCATTTTTCAATTATTTTAGATATAATAGGCAGTATGCTGATTGGGCTGTAATTTAATTCTTGAAGATAGAAATGCCTTTTGATTGCCAAGGATATGCACATTCATTTTAACCAGTAATTTTTAGTTGCAGGTTAATAGTTGCAAGTGATAATAAATGAAAAACAAAAAGAAATACATCCAGTCTTGTGCAAAAGTTTAAACAAGGTGTGAAAAATGCTGTTAATTAAGAGTGCTTTAATAAATAATACAATACAATAAATAATACCTTTTATTTATGTTATGAAAGTTTCAGGAAAGGTCAGTAATGGGCCAACTTAACTTAAGTAACTAAAAGAACTAAGCGAAGAATCAAGAACAAACTGCACATTACTGTACTCGCTAACATGCGTGCCATTTATATTTTCTGAAAAGCTTTCCAGATGAATAGACCAAACTTTCACTGTACAGCACAACACAGCAAAAATCTGTGAAAACATACAAACGTGTAACTGTGTGCCCTATTTTTGAGGGAAAATGCCACCCCAAATAAAACAATGCAATAAACTATACTTTCCCCAAATCTGCTGACCTTACTGAAGACCAAAAAGTCCCAGCTGAAGGCCAAGTAATTCATACTTGTGTCAGGAAAAGGGTGTCCACAGTCAGGAGGCTGCTTATTAAAACGGCCCCATATAAATCTATGGACACGTCTTTGTCTTATTACATAGCCCTTTAATAAAGCTGTCAGTTCTCCACATTACATTGTGACCTCTCTTTATGTAAGTATTTTATTGGTCTTCTGAGACCAGTTGGGTTTATGGAGTTGGAGCCAAATGGCCTCAATTAATCCAACACATAGTCTTCTATTGTGACATACAGTATTTTTAAATTACTCAAGAGTTGTTGTGTATATGTTGATTTGTTTGTGGCTCTAATTCCAGTCACAAGGGAAAAAGAACCAATACTTTTACTGTTACTAAGTACTAATTAACTTTCAATATGTTTTTTACCATTGTGAATATATACTGTATAAGGGTTATTAGCTCACTGAATAGAGCATTTACCCCTGAAGTAGAAAACTCAAAAATCTGGGCATCATCTTTGCTATTGCAAGATTGGGCCACTGTTTTAAATTTAAATCACTACATTGCGAGAAATAGGGCTTAACATACTATTTCCATTCATAAGGGGTCAGAACCAATATTACTGTTACTATATACTAAATTACTTTTAATATATTCATAACCATTGTGGATATATACTGTACAAGGGGTATAGGCTTATTGGATATAGCATTTACCCCTGAACTAAAAAAAAAAAAAAAACAGTTTTGGCCACTATCTCTACTATTGCGAGATTGGGTAACTATTTTAAATTTAAATGACTACATTGCGAGATAGGGTTAAAGGTACTAATTCCAGTCATAAGGGGTCAGAACCAATAATATTACTGTTACCATGCACTAAGTTACTGTTAATAAATTCTTCAGTGGTGGAATGTAACAAAGTGAAAGTACAATTTTCCCATGTCTGTACTTTACTTGAGTACATTCTACAAAGGGTACTTTTATTTTTACTTCACTACATTTATGAGTCAGTTTGAAGTTTATTGGTTTAAAATCATGTCTTTTTGCTTGGCCCTCATTGAAGGCACACAGTACTTAAATATAAAAGATGCAGTAAAGTATTTCTCCTTTAGAAACATTAGAATAATAAAGACAGAAGACACACGGTACTTAAATATAAAAGATGCAGTAGTAGTACTCATCAGAAACATCAAAATAATAACAGAAGTTTGTTAATTTGTAATCAGCACAATTTTTCGGCAAAATCCTTCACATCTAACACATTAATGAGTTGCCGCATCTGTGTGAAATACTTTTACTTTTTTACTTGCAAGTATATTTAAAAAGTAAGTACTTTTATACTTTTACTTAAGAAGAAATTTTAGGTGATATGTTTACTTTTACTTGAGTACTTCTTCCACCTCTGAAATTCTTTACCATTTTGAATATATACTGTACAAGGGGTATTGGCTTATTGGATAGAGCATTTACCCCTGAACTAGAAAACTCCAGGTCTGAGCACTATCTTTACTGTTGCAAGATTGGGTCAATGCCTTGGCAATGGTCTGAGCTTTCTGTGTGCTTTTAATCTAAACATGTTTATTATGCCACTTGTTTCATTTCCTGTGCGTTTTCCATATTAAATCCATATCTGAGTTTTATGTGGAGGTATTCCACTCTCTTCGGTGTGATTACAGAGCTACAACAAGCAGATAGTCCTCTAGAGTCTATCCCCATGTCTGTGTTATCTTACAAGCAGTGTCCAACAAGTCTAGCGTATTCAAATCAGCCCGGTCCTCATTGCAAGCGCAGAGAGCCAATAAATACATGGGCAGAACTGATGACATGAAACACCCTCACATATTACTTGTACAAGAGAGCAACTTCTCCCTCCCCACGGCGGCGGACATGTATGTGCAGTCAAGCACGCTAAAGGTTTGCCGCGCCTAATCCCATGCATGTGACAAATGATATAGTGAATTTATTGAGTTGCACAGTGGAGCCCCGGCTGGATGACTGCAGCAGTGAGCAGGATTCATCGGAGGGGAAGATAACAACAGCACAGGGGTGTTTTTAGTTTGAGCTAGACCTGTTTATGCTCTACATTAACATTTCTATACAACATTTCTATATAAGAACTTGATTTGTATTTTTTGTTTACATTATGCATGAGAGATTATGTATAAAACTGTAAAATAGCAGTCTCCCATTCATAACTTTAGGTGATTTGTCTGCTCTTTACTTAACCCCAATCAATAGTATTGACCACTGGAAAAATTGGAAAGGCAGAAGATATTTGAAAAGAGCTGAAGTGAAAATGTACCACTGTGGTATTATACTTGCTGCCTGATTTAAAACCAGAGTATATAAAGTACATTTTCTGGATGGCTAAAAAATATATCCGTCATGTCTTAAAATGAAAAAAAAAAAAAAAAAAAAAAAAAAAAAACAGCCATCAAAAAAGCTGGTCACAGTCAAAACAAGGCTATGTCTTCCACTTCCTGATGTATGCTTTATAAATGCTTTAATAAATACAGAATTTTAAATTTAACTTTTCTTATTAAAAAATGTGGTAATGGACCAAAAATGTGGTAAAGGACAAAACGAACACTGTTTAGCTCCAGAGGTGTTTCAAGGAATTCTGTACCATTATTCATTTGAACTAAAAGATCTATAGGGTTGAGTGCAGGTCCTGGCACTATATCTTTCACATTGCAAGATAGGACCGGTGCCTTGGCTGTGGTCTACGTTGTTTACAAGTGTTTCTGTTTTAGATTTTTCTTCTTTTTTCTGTATATGTTTGTACATTGATTTGTCTTTCTTTGTCCATAGCCTTTCTTAGACTTTTGCACAGTTCTTCACAGGTATTACAAAAAAAAAGTGCCTCTATATCAGACTGTATAGACTGCATTGACTGTAATGAGAGAAACTCATAGTTATTTTGTTAGAAAATGTATTTTAACTGGTGGCTCCAGAGTAATCCGTTACAGACATTTGTAATCTGGTTAATGTAATTTTTTACTGTAACTCCTTAATTTGCAACATTTTTCACTCAACACTCTCAGTACGGACAAAATACATACTCAGCCCCAACAGTCCCATTAGAGCCAGCAGTGCATTAGTGGGTGTAAATGTTAAAAGGTTCTGCCAAATCCAAGTGAAAGTTCAAGTACAGTCTCTGTTCTTTGATAGTTAATAGATACAGACACATTTCACAGTTGTATTTTTTATCATATCAAATGTTTTTTTTTTTTCCAAATGTGCCTTATTTTGAAAATGTCCATTGTGGCTAATATAATATATTGTTGCTGTGTTGGTTTGTTAGTCAGTTAGCAAGATAAATCAAAAAGAAATAGTCAGATTTTATTGAAATTAAAAAAAGTTAGTGATGACCAAAGGCTCTCTATTATTATCAGATGGGGATATCAAGGAACAAATGATTACTTTTTAGTATGGCATTTTTTATGGATTCTTCTGGATTCCATTGTGAGATAGAATAAGGACTGGTACAATAGATACAGCATTTATCCCTGAACTAGATTATCCTTGGTTAGAGGTTTGGGCACTAACCATTGCAAGATAGAGCCTTGGTGGAGTTCTGCGCTTTGCCATTTGCTTCTTATTATTCTCTGTGATCTTGTTAGTCTGCAAGAATGCTGATTTTATTGTCCAAAATTGTGACTTATAGTCAATTATCATATTTTATTTAGTGATGAATGAGTCACAAAAGGTAGCAAGGACACAGCAAAGCAAAGAAGGAAAGTTGGAAGTACAGAAGGAAAAAGAATCAAAGTAGGTGGATTTATTCAGACGCATAACTTGACTTTGGTTTTATGCAGCAGACCTTGGCCACGCTCATTTTTGTGACTTGTGCAAATAAGATATTTCTGTTGATATTTGTGTCTTGAATTAGAGAGCACAGATTATTATGGTAAGCCATGCTGTCACATCCTGTATTCTTACTAAATAAACTGCCTAATCTCTTCTTTTAAAGAGGCTGCATATCACTGTGGTGCATGGAAATTATCATAGATATTGTTATATATTTTAAAAGAAAAAATGTGCTTTTAGTCGAGTCATTATGGGTTGGCATGAACAACAAGTCCATAGTTTTACCGGCTTTTATGATAAAGCTTTCAGGGAGATGCTTCAGTGAAAGTGGTAGGAAATGGTTGGTCATTGTTGAGAGAGCTGGGCTGTGCCTAAAAAAGCACTAGGAAGGATTTTTATTTTTTTTTTTCAACAAGCCACCAATAAAGACAAGTTTGAATAGCATTTCATAAATGATAGTCGACCATTTTGCAGTTGTTTTTGGCTGGAACAAAAAGCTGTTGTGTGGCCCAGAGGAGGTTATGTATAAGTTTAGGCGGCCATTTGAAGATTTACGATAAATCCTGTAATGGACGAGGAAAAGCTGAAAATCTTCTAGTGCCGAGTTTTCTCAGACACTGAACACACTTTATTTATCTTTTCAGCATTTCAGTGTCTGGGAAAAGATATTTACCAAAGGCCTCACCAAGGTTATAAGTTAGTAGCGTAATGGGAATATGACTGTTTTAGTTTGCTGCACAAACACTGAACTTTTGTGTCTGTTTTGTTTTGCAAGGTGTTGTATCTGTGTGAGTGCTCCCTCTACATGGAGTCTGCATGCCCTCTTTAAGTTACTGTTGGTTCTCTGGGTACTCTAACTTCTTCCCACTTTCCACTGACATACATGAGTGAATTGGTGAATGCAGAAATTGGCTTAGTGAATGAATGTGTGAGTGATTGTCTCTGTGTCAGCCCAACAGCTAACTGTCCACTGTTCAGGGTGTACCCCGTCTAAAGCCCCTAGGGCCAGGATAGACTCCAACCCTCCATGACCTCTAACCAGAATAAGCAAAGAAGGAAAGGCTAATACATTTTTACAGTCTGCTATTGCTTTTTTTCAACAACAGTACAAATGTATTAGTTACTAGAAGCACTTGAAGAGCACACAGGCATCATAATCACTGACAGTGGTGGACAAAGTACTCAGCTTTATTACTGTCCACCTCTGATCATTGGTAAGTAAGCATTTGTCCCTTTTCTCGCTCATTGTGCCTCGAGTCTTTGTACCAGCTGCAATATGAACCCAGTTCCTTCTGAATTAAGTGCAGAAAAAAAAAAAAAAAAACAGAAAAAACCTGCCGGCAAAAACATAACCTCTAAGCACACCATTGTAGGTACAAAATCTAATCAGGTTGCAAAATCTGCTTGGGTAGCACTGCTTAATGCTGATGTTATGCGTTATGATTGGACGTGACTTTGAGCTAACAGTGTGATTGGCCGTTTGTCAACCCGAGCAGATCTAATCACCGAGGCCGAGCAGATTTAGGAGCTTTGATCAAACAGACCTCATAATGAATACTTAATAAAAAAATGCATACTCTTAGCTATTGATCATTCATATAAATATTTCTTAAAAGAATATTTATATTTTTGACTAGGAGATTGCCAGTTAAGGTTTTAGCTGCTGCTACAGATTATATAACTGCTTATGTGCAATAACAGCTGAAAAAAAAAGTACATTACTGTGCTTTTCTCATATTTATTGATGTTTTTTTTAAGAGACCTTGCTCTCTTTCATATATTAAATGACAAATACGAAGAGAGAGTATAGAAGTGAACAGCAGTCAATGAGCAAAACTCTTCGTAATAACCACAGAAGCTTATTGACACAGTGTTTTCTAACCAAATTAAAGTGTATTCAGTAAGTATGATTTTTAGGGGTCACGCGCTGCAATATCTTGTATTTATTTTATTGTATTTATATTTATAATTTAAGTATGCTTTTTGTTTAATTACTGATGGTTTGCCTACCTCATTTGTATTGCCAAAAGTATATATTTAATATCTGTAACCCTGCCCAAATATATATTATGGTTAAAATGCTAATGGCAAAGTGCATGCTAAAGGGTTTAAACTGCATTCTTTATATTTAAAACCATTGAAATTGACATTATTTACAAAGGTAAAATTGTAATATAAAATGCTATAATCTAGATAAAATGTAGGTAAAAAAAAATGCAGCTCAAAGAATAAATTAAAATATACTAAAAATACTAAAATCTTGTTTAATTTGAAAATGAAATGTTTTTTTGTTTGCTGGTCTAAATGTGTATTGGTAAAGCAAGGTGAATTTATTTATATATTTTTGATGGGTAAAAAATATGTTAAAATGTATTTACCTGGTACCTACATTGTGTAAATATAGAACTTTTTGTCTTTTGGTTTTGTGTTTTTAGCTTTTTTCACCTAATAACCCACTAATGCCCAATAAAAGCTAACACATACTCTTGAACTACTACAAATAAAATTCAAGTATTGAGTGAAATCCAGCCTGAGTTGAGAAGCTCCTTTGTGGGGAAGCTGCACAGAGAAAAAACACTTGACATTATTACTTCATTGTATTTGGTATTGTGCTACTTAAAACTAATGCATACTTTTCAAAAGACATTCCTGAATAATAAGAATAAAACACAAATAAACATGTACTTTTAAACAGAAAACCCAATTAAAATAGTTTGCTGATGTCATAAACATGCAACGTTACTAACCCAAGCAGATTTTGCAACCTGAGTAGACAACATAACCGCCAAAAAAATGTTATTTGCACATCTATTTGGCACAAGCTGTACCAAGGATAGTCTCACTTGCTGACAAATCCTAGTTTAAAAAAAAAAAAAAAGCTACTTCTGTTACATTTTAACTTGCTGAGTAGAGGTTTTATTTTGAGGAGGAGTGCTGGCTAAAGAGTTTAATTGTTCTGACATTGGCATAGTAAAATACTCCTGCTGAGCTTCAACTACCACTTTGTGCCCCAAGTACAGGAACCATCCCCAGTTGAGTTGAAACAGCTGTGGAAAGACATGGCTTTACCGACTGCTGTGTGCAGGTGTGCTCTGCAAGATAGTCCCCTCCATTTGTGCAACTGCTATATCTGGGCAAGCTGCAACAGAAAACCATGGTAAGAAAACTCAAAAACACTTATTCTGACTTCAAGTCCAGCACAACCTGAAAATACGTGATAGCTAAGACAACACTAGTGTGACGTGTAAGACAAGTTATTTGTGCTTTGTGCAGACTGACAATCCAACATCCTAATAAAGCTATAACAACAGCTGCTTCTTCAACGTGTCAGATTCACACCCAGCCATGTCCTGACATACACACACTGTCAGGAAGCCCTTGGGAACTATAGCTGGTACTAAAGTTATAGACCAGAACTACATGACATGACAGGAGAAAAGAGTAATTGGTGACATGAAAAATTGTCTTCATCTTAGCTTGTTAAACTTTTTGTAATTATATGATTTATTGGACCAACGCTGTTTAGTCTGAGAGTAAGGCTGCTTCTGATAGAAAGGTGTCAGATTACGCAGTGACCCCCAATAATATAAAGGTGGTCATAATGTTATGCCAGATCGGTGTATAGCTGGTGATACAATTCTAAAACTGCACTGTACAATCTATGGTCATTTCAGAAGAGACAAGAAATGCGACATGAAAAATGATTCTCTTCTCAGATTGATGAATCTTTTTGTAATTATATGATTTATTGGCCAGAAGGTAGAATACTTCTAAAAGACTGATTTAATGAAAAAAAAAAAAAAAATCACCTTTGTTTGACCTTAAGTCTCTGCCAAAAGAAGTTTTCAGTAACCAGACTGCTTTATCACTGTTGGTCGACCTTTTTTCACAGATTTCTGAGAAAATATCAGTTTTGTTAAGGAGTGGAGACCAAAAGGCAGCAACGTTCTCAGCACCACATGAACACGCAGGTCGCTCCACAACATTAAACTGCCAATTAGCAGGTTCTTAAGCTTTGAAGAAGTGCTAATTTGCACAGGTATGAAAAGTGAGAGAAGCTTTAAAAATGCCAAAATATCAGCCAGATATGAAAAAGTCTGAGAAACTTGAAGAAATATTTTATATAAAGAATGACCTTTACTGCAAACTATTGTGTATAGTTTATAGTTTAAGCTAGTAGGGGTTTGAGAAATATATTGTGTGCAATAATATCCAAATAGTTGTTTTATGCAAAATTACATTATTCACAGAACCGCATCATATTTAGCTTCATGTGTTGAGCAGAACTTTCAAGTCGAGCCCTGCTGACGCTAACTGCTGCTGCGAGATAAAAGCAAAAGAAAACAGCGAAGGTGCGTCTGCTCTACTCTTCGCTTACATGGACTATAAACTGAAAACATTTTAATCCTCTAATAGTGTATTAACAAAGGAATCATCTGTGAAAAAGCTAGACATTTAGACATCATATTTGTATTTATTATTACTGATTGGCCTGCCCACTTCAGTAGGGGAAAGGGGTGCTGTTGAGTTAGACAAGTGAAACAAAACAAAGTATGCAAAGTGAATTATATGACAAATATTGCTAGTGCAATACTTGATATCTCATAAGGTGGAGATAATTTCTAGTCTGCATCAGTCTAAAGCTAAACTAAAAACTAAAAGCTAGAAATTTAAGAGCTACAAACTTACATAGGATTGGTTCAGTGGTTGATTAAATGTCACCTTAAGTGCAGTTTGTCAGTTTGTGCTTTATCTAATATATATTTTTATCTTGTGGTAGCAGAGCTGTGATGTGCTAATGAATGTGTTTCTTTCCATCAAAAACTGACAACATTCTTTTGGATTAAAGGTTGTTGCAAATAAAAATAAAAAAATAGTAGCAATAAAAACTGCTGAATGAATGAATTTGCAAATACAAACTTTGCCAAACCCTAAAATGTTTCTATTTATATAACACTTTGAGCTCAGGGGTCTGCAAGTTCCACTGTAAAGGAAAGCCCATAACACTGTGATGGTGATCTGTAGGATAATGGGACTCCCATATAACATAATGGTTGGCATTTTCTGTAATAACATTTTAAAATGAACACCATGTTTTACAATGCAGTATTACATTGCAGTGGGTGAACTAGGCAGTCTAATAGTTTATCACAGAAACTGATACATATGCATGTTTACATTCTTCATTTATAAGAGCAATTACAGAAACATAAGCCATAGATAAAGGCACCATAAGTCATTCTGTCCTTATGCCATATGTTTATTTTGTTAGCAGCAGTTGACCACAGACATTAGTATAATAGTAGGTATAATATATGCAGTAGATTCTGCCCATATGTCCCCTGGTGCTGCTCTGCTCTGTCTATACACCTGTCACACAGCCAGTCTTTTCAGTGGCAACAGAAGCCATTTGGCCTCGATCTGACTGGCAGTTTTTATGTGGCTCCAACACACTTTATATACAATAATAAATGTATAAACATATTCTGTTTTATGTTCCAGGATTTTTATAAAGTATTGCCCAAGTTTGAAGCCAACTTTTTGAACTTCCACATCCACTGTCTGAGGAGACCTGAGGTGGTCCAGCAGTTTCGATGGCCCATGGTCTTCATTTTTATCCTGGGAGGATGCAGACGGTACATTTGGCCTGACCAGGTTTTGGATGAGGTGTGTGGAGTGAGGAGGTCAGTGAGGTAGGTGGGGGCGTCACTGTGCAGACAGTGATGGGGGTCATGTGCTCAAATATCCACACCTTCATCAGGACCCTGGCAGCGCTGTTTTGGACATTTTGTAGCTTTTGGAGGCTCTTGTTAGGAATACCAATGGAGAATGCAGTACAGTAATCCAGTAATACTTAGTTAAAAGAACCAGTTAAAGAAACAAGCCTTCAGCCAACCACAGGGTGTCCCAAACCCGGATAAATGGAGTGGGTTGGAGCATGCGTCCAGCGTAAAAGCTATACTCAATTAGACATGTGAATCACTAATATAGTCCATGTACAGAGAAAAGATAGACAGAAGGATGCTGAGGTTAGGGCACCCAGTTGGAGGCCCTAGAAGAAGACCAAAAAGGGGATTTATGGATGGACATGAATTTAGAGGGTGCAGAGGATACAACTACAGAAAAGGCTACACAAATGTCCACCAAAAGATATCATTATATGGCTAACTATATCACTTTATACTTTCACTTCATTGGACCCACACCATACTGGCAGCATCAACAATGGACTTTGCCAGCCATATTGCACAGCAGCAGAGATGCAGACTAAGCACCACTTCATCAACGCGACTACAGCCAAACTGTGTTAATAAAGATCATTTGATGGGCTTTTGTGCCTCAGAACTATTGGCAATATGTCCCTCCTGCCCAAATGTCCTCCTTATTAATTAATCACACTTTTTTTTTTTTACTTCAATTAATTAAGCTTTTTAGTTCTTTGTGTTACGTGTGTCTTTAAATCATATTTGAATATCAACCAGCTGAGACCATAAATTAATTAAAGTTCAAGTGTAACTCAACCCCACACATATTTGATTAATAAATGATTAACAGAAACCAGCGCTGTTTCAAATTGTCTTCAAAGAGCACTAATCAGCTTTTAAAACATTACTTCCTGCCGCAATCAGAACACTGGTTATATAATTGAATGGGAACTGCAGAATTGTTGCCCTGATTAACACCCACAAGGTTTTCAAGGTAAGTCTTAGCAAAACAACATATGGCACTTAATGTACAGCAGACAGAAATAATCATACGTTTGGAAATTGTAAAAGCTTTAACGTAATGGAAACAAGAAACGCTCCACTTAAGCATTGGCTATAGCTTGCAATGGTAAAGATACAATACACAGACGTGGACTTGAACCCAGATCATGCAATTCAAGGGGCCATTGAGCCACAAACACTTTAAATATAAATATAAATATGGATGTAAATATAAACAAAAGCAGGTGAATGTAATCCTTTGAAGACTCAGATTTGATAGCTTCTTTAGCGAGCGTAGACCTCCACCAAGGCATCAACTTGGTCTTGCAATGGTAAGGATACAGTGGAAAGACCTGGACTTGAACCAGAGATTTTAGTTCAGGGGTAAATGCTCCGTTTGTCTGATCAACTGTCGGGATCAGTGATCAGGATTCACACCCAAAAAATGTGGAACTATAATAATTGTAATGGTTTGTTTCTATGCTGCCCCTTGTGTCTGGAGTTAGTGTTTTTTGGGACATCCTTCACTCCCAATAGTACGCAATCCTTTTCATTTCTGGATAGACACCAAAAACTTCTCACTTTGCCCACATTACTGACCTTTTCTGAAAGTGTTATCAAAATCCAAATGTTCCCTTTTCCAATTATCTTGCCAACAAACCAAGGCCCTCAAAAACACAACCTCCTTGCACGAGAAGAGTGAAGAGTCAGTCTGCTAGTTAAGGATGATCCAAATTAAAGGAACACAAATGACAATAGCTGCAAAGCATCCATTGTCTTTGATATTGATTTGTGTGAGAACAAAGTGTGTGTGACACTAACGACTCTCACTCTGATGAAGCCCAAATAAAAGGTCCAATAGTCACAGTTAATTAACTCCATGCCTTAAGCACACTTTTTACAGTACAGTGCCTTTCTCTACTTTCTTGTCGGTGCATCTGAGGTAAAAGCCATTTAAGGTCACTGAGATGACAAAAAAATTATAATCATATACAGCCATTGTCAAGTTGAGCACTTAAATTCAATCACTCCTTTAAATACATGTCTTACATATTTCATGATTTGATAGATGTGTTATTTTTAAACAATTTCCATAAAAATGTAGGACCTTATGAGAGTTGGCCTGAATTTCCCATGCACAGTGTTGCATCCTTGAGCTTTAATGCCACTGTCCTTAAAACGGATCGAGGTTATGCATACATATTGCATGACTAATCTACCTCTCTATTATCCCTAATAGAAGAAACATCAATTACAGTAATTATAATTTTGAAGTAATTTGCATGTAATCCACTTGTGAGCTGTGACGGAAAATCACGGCTGCAGTTCGGCTGCGACAGATAATCAAAAGAGGCAGTGAGAACAATCAGACTTGAGAATACTTCTGTAATCAGGGGCCGCCTTTGTGTATACCCAATTATTTTGTTTGTCAATTAAGTAACATTTTTTTTGCTGTGGGGTACTTTTTTGTCCTGACTTGTGGAATCAAAATAGTGTTTTTCGAATTTCAATGTACCACTGATTATTTACTTGGACAAAACTCTGGATGTTATGCAATTCTTTCCTGTCTTCCAAACGTGAAGAATCTCAGAGCATGTTGTGACAAGGCTGTGTGTAATATTTTAACTTTTTTTTTCTTTTAAACATTTTTTCTCAAGCCTTGTGAAAGTCTATAGAGAAATCTTAATATTTATAGTTTAAAACTGCATGTAACGTCTTAGTCATTCAAATTTCTCTTAATCACACTGACACACCGGATAATGTTAAGTTATTAGAGTAATGTCAAGTGTAATACTACTATTGAGGTTCAGGAGCATTCAGCAGCAGACAGTAAAAATAATCCAGTGTTATATAGCAGAATTTTGGACCAGCATACACATTGGTCACTCTGCCGCTGGCTAGCCTGTTTTTTGGTTGTTTTGGTCTCTTGTGTTTTTTGTTTTTTAGGATATTTTTGTAGGCGTTTTTCAGCTTTATTAGAAAGTGCAGTTGAGAAGTGATAGGAAATCATGGGGTAGAGAGAACTCAGAGACATTCAGCAAAGTGTCAGAGTCTAGACTCGAACCCACAAGGAATGCAAATTTTTTTACTTTTTTATCTATATTGTTTTTGGGGTTCTTTTTTTCCTGTAAAGTTTTCATCTCAAAATGTTGGACTATTACCGTTTATATTGATAAATAAAATAATGGTTACCAAGTATATTTGCAGTATAGCAAACTAGGAGTTACTGACAAATGCTGAGACCACATGAATGCACCATTAGTGATAGCTGAAGACAATGCCTGAGGACACGGTAGTTTGCCACTATTTTCATATTTATTCCTGACTTTAAACAACTATTTTAGTGTTTTATTATTGAGAGATTATTATGATTGTGTTTTTTGCTTTTACTGTATAATGAGTATTTTTTATATGGTACAGCAACCAAATTAATTTCTTTTTAGAATCAATAAAGTATTCTGATTCTGATTCATGTTACCTCCAACCAGAACAAAGGAGTAAGTCCACTGAGAGTGTTAAATCACACTATGACCATATTTTGAGTGTCCCCTGCATGCAAACTTGTGAAAAGGTAAACCGCTCTAGTAGCCATCAAACTCTTGTGGCCAGACATACTGCTATCATTCTGGTGTTTTTTTTTTTTTTGTTTTTTTTTTATGTCCGCACAGCAAGTATTTCACAGCACCAGCCATTTGTTTTGTTTAGATGTCCATGTTGATGTAGCTAAAGGTTAGACTTGCTGTTTTTTTCTCTCTTTTTTGACTCAGAGCGTGGCAAGATCGATGATGCAGTGCTGAGTTATGGTGAAAATGATAGCAGAGTGCTTTGTCAAATAATCCCTATAATCCTGGATAGGATAGTTGTTGTTTGTTTTTTTTGTAGGGTTTTGTGTGAAGGTACTGACATACAGCACCAGGCATTAGCCTCAAACCAGCTAGAGATAACTGAGAGATAGACAAGTGCACGGGACACGTGCATCGTGATCATACATTTTAGGCAAAGAATAGAGCAATGTTATATAACATTTTTTGTTAGCAATACCCATTCAGATCGCAATGGCGAAAATGTCCTTATGAATCAATGACATCGTCTTTAGAATGAACAATAAGTTGTATAGTAATACACCAGAAATCGCTTAAAGGCATGATTTTAACAGCCTTGGTCTACTTATTTCAACAAAAGGACAAAAAAACACATGCTTTGAATTTGAATGGAATGAACTCAACTCATTGCCACAGCACAACATGAGAAACAACAGGTGGAAAAAAGTTACAAAGTCTAAAATCAGCAAAGACATAATAACCACTTCTAAGCATGACGTTAACCATAGCATTGGACACACCGCACAGTAATGAGTAGTTAACGCTCCAACCTTTTTTTCAGCAAGGAGGTCATGGGTTCAGTCCTCATGCTGACCAACTACAATTTCTCTCTGAGTGGAGTCCGCCTGTCTTTCCCTGACAGTGGGATCTCTCCCGGTAATCCGGCTTCCTCCCATATGCATGTATAAGGTGCTATGGTAAGAGTTAAGAATAAGAATAAGAAAACCTTTATTAGTCCCTCAGTGGGGAAATTGCATTTATTGCATTAATGGTTGTTTGTTAGTGTGTGCCTCTAAGTTATAACATTGTCTATGTAACCCGGAGGTACCTCGTCTAAGGCCCAGAGTTGGTGGGATAGGTGCTAGCCACCCATGGCCTCGAACAGTAATAAGTAGAAGAAGATATATGAAAAAAAAAATGCAGAATACTCATCTGGTATGCAGTATAAAATACATAGATTATTTATTTTTTATTTATTTTTTCATGCATGAATCACATGCTGCTTAGACACTAACAAATAGGACTATTTCTGCACATATGAACGCTGCTAACATATTTCCTTTGTTTGAAAAGCTTCATTAGGCAATTAGAATGTTTAGAGGCATCTATCTGTATCACTCTCACCAAGCAAATGGTTTCTCGGTGGGGGTGTTGTGGTGACGGCACACTTAGAACTGTCATTTAATATTTCCATCTGACTGCGAGCCTGCAACAATGTCACTTTAATTGATTTAACTGCTAACTCTTTAGAGAACTATGTGCACGAGGCGGTGCGGTTGAACAGAAATCAGATTTGAAGCCTTTGGCATCCCCTCATCTCAAGTGGAAGCCTGTTGTCAAAGTCCCTCTACGGGTTTTGCCTTTCCCTCTGCCTCAGTCTGGCTAAAAGGCTGCACTGACCTTTGCTGGTGTTGTCAGTCAGCCCCTTACAACTTCTGCTCATTTCAACACAAAATGGGCGCAAAGAGGAAAACACCAATAGCAAAAGAACCCCAGGACTACCCTTCTATAGTTATGCAGCATGTAAATGCAAATGAGGCAGAACCATGAATCATTATGCGTCATGTCACCCTTGGAGCCAGCAAACAATTTACCCAAAGGCCAACTTGATTCACTGTTAAATACATGCAGTGATATGGAAAAAGTCCTTGAGGTGGCCCAGTACTTTAGTGGGTAACAGTGCAGAGCGCAACTGCAACATCCTTAGTCCTGTTCTCATTGTCAAAGACTCTGTTACTTCACTTGTTTGTCATCTCTCTGGTATTAGAAATATGGCTTTCGCTACAGCAAATCATCTGCCTCCTATAGCATGCAGTACAGTGATTTGTAAATAAATTTGCCATAAACTGTATGCCAGATGTCCTTCCTGGCACAAACCTCTTTATCTGGGCTTGGGACTGGCACAAAGAACACTGGTTTGTGACCCCATGCTTGAATTGAGAATTCATAAAGACATTTAATTTATTATTATTAACTATCAATACAGATCTTTTATTACTGCCACCAAAATGTTTTCTACTGGGCAAAGCATGAACACCTGAACAACTGAAACCTGGTTCGAGTCCATTACTGGAGACTTTATTGCGAGATAGGGTCAATACTGTCTTGTCTGCTCTCTGCAAAAGCTTAAAGTTTAAATAGGTAGTCATTTTTTTTTATGAACTCTGTAGACTTTAGTACATTCATAATCAAAAATATAATCTGAAATTTTTAACTATTATTATTTTTAACTATTATTATTTTAACTAATTATTAACTATCAATACAGATCTTTTATTACTGCCACCAAAATGTTTTCTACTGGGCAAAGCATGAACACCTGAATAACTGAAACCTGGTTCGAGTCCATTACTGGAGACTTTATTGCGAGATAGGGTCAATACTGTCTTGTCTGCTCTCTGCAAAAGCTTAAAGTTTAAATAGGTAGTCTTTTTTTTTTATGAACTCTGTAGACTTTAGTACATTCATAATCAAAAATATAATCTGAAATTTAGGGCACGCAAAAAGTAAGAGAAAGAAAGAGAAAAAGTCATGTTTTGTGAAAGGCCATGACTATCTGACTGATTAAATCATTTTTAAAGTTCATCCAAAGGCAAATCAAAAATCTCTTTTTTAAACATCTATAGATTGCCTTAGTAACTGTCAATGAAAACTAACATTTGCTATGAGCGTCTTCCCAAAGCAACAATCAAATGCCAAATCAAATCTTTGAAAGGATCCAATCTTTAGTGTACATAGCAGATGTACTAAACCAAACCTGAGCATCTATGATCCATTAAGAGGCCTGCTTCAGTTCTATTTCTTGATGGAAATGTTCCAGTTCTTGATTTAGTTTGCATTTGTGGGTCTGTGTTGAAAGACATGCTTCACAATGTCACTTGTATTGTCATATTGTGGATGGTCATTTTAAAGGAGGCATGGCATTACTGTTCTCTAATTTAATCTAGATCCAGACAGTGAGCCTAAAACCTACCCCAAACCATGCACAAAAGGCTAATCCTCCAGCATAGTTAATCCTGACCAGGATCCTGGCTCAGATCTGGAGAGGGGTCCCTGGGTGCTGCACTCCAGTTGCCCACTGCTCCTGACAGTTTGCCCCTGTGTCATTGAAAGATGGGACAACTGCAGAGGACAAATTTCCCTACAGGTACAGTAAAGTCTACCTTATCTTACCTGATCCACATTTACAACAAAAACTAATTAAGGCTAATGTGTTTCTTTCTCCATTAATAACCTTTGCTGAAATAGTCATGACAATGAAGTAGCCATATCTTGCCTTGAGAAAGAGACACTTTCAGCCACTTCCACTCCCACATTGGTACATTTACTTCCTGATGCAACTCTCTCCATTTATGCCAGCTTGGGGTCAACACACATCTTGTGCATTGAAGTTTTGGTATGTCTTGCACTGATAAAAAAAAAAAAAAACTGTGTACAGTATCAAAACCAAAAACTAGGAATTTGTGTCTTGGCCCATAACTAACCTTTGTGGAAATAAAATTTAAAATCTATCTATTCAATCAAGTTATGCTGTGCACAGACAAGCTAACAAACCCAATGCATGCATAATATTCTTGATGCGGGAAATGACTAGACACACTAAAAAAGCAATATCTTCTCAACTATTTTGAGTTTGATCCCAGCATTCTTGTGGGACCTTGTACTGAAGTGTGGCTAGACTAATATATATATATATATATATATATATATATATATATACACTAATATTGTACTTTGACATCGCCTGAGAATCTAAAAGATGGTGAAACCTCTTCCTTGTGGATAAAGACAGTTATTATGAAAGTTTATTTATATTACGGGCCAAAAAGTGACTGAACTGATGATTAACCCTATAGGTCCCCAGGGTGCCAGCTTGTCCTATGCATCTCAATTAAAACTGTTATCTGTTAGAGGAGGTGATTAGGCTCCACTTGTTATATTATTAGCAAAAACTGGCCTGGAATAAAGCAATTAGACCCCATCATTCAGGGCATTGTACTTTTGTAGTTCTTTCATTGGCCTGGAGACAGGGACTTGGAGCATTGATTCATTCAGGATCTGCCTCAAATCATGACTTTGATGACAGCGATGCATTCATTTCGGTTGATTATATTGGGCCAGAGTCCAAAGCCTTTTACTGGGCCTGGCCTGTGGTGATGGTGGACAGCTCTTTTGTCAGTGTAAGCAGCATATAGTGGCAGTGGATGGGCACCGAAATGCATAGTATTTCTTTCAGATTGCATTGAGTACCCTTGAGCTGCTGTGATGGGAGGATCTGGATGGATGGAGGATGTAGTTAGTGTTGGCAGGAGCAACAGTGTTGAATGCTAATTGTTTTGAAGGGCAAAGGATTCATTGGTTGTTATGGTAACAGGAGACTGCACAGGATTACGCTGAATAAAGAAGGAAGGAATATGATTACACACTGAAAGCCAAAAAGAAAAGGAGACAGAAAAAGGGAAAATAGGGCTTAAGGTCCAATACTTATGGTTTTGCTAAGGATACTGTATTTATTTAGCAGCAGTGTGTCAAAAGCAAGTCAAGCATGGGAAACATGGGTTCTATGTAATTTACAGCAAATTTGAGAAACGTCGCAAAAAGAAACATGTGTTTTCACTAGCTGTTAAGATGCATACCAACCTTTCAGAAATTGTTGGTTTGTGCCTGTCTTTTGAGTGCCCTCCAGTGACATAGCCAAGTACATGAGCTGACTTTAAATAAAGCAAGCAAGTTTAGTTTATTTGCATAGAATGTAATGTATATCTAACTTGTCTCTTTTTACAGAAAAGAGGCAAGTTAAAAGTACATAGACAAGAATTAAATACAATTAAAACAGTAAAATTTTGAGCTAAATGTAATGAAAAATGAACTTGAAAATTGAATAAAAAGAGATAAGTGTAGATAAAACACTTTCAGTTGTCCAATGCACAGCAGTAACACTTTGCCAAATGTCTCTCCCCACTCTCTCCCCAGTGATTTTCTGTCATTTCTTGACTGCACTGGTAATAAAGTAAAACATAATTAAAGAATAAAAAATATGATGGAAACTTTTTTTTTTTTTTTTTGACTACTTAATGGGTTGGTCCTGTTTGCACGAACACAACAAGCTTAAACTAGGGATCTTTGATGAATGACTATAATGTTGAGTGGCTTCCACACTGTCTAAAGACATGCATGTTGGTGACACTAAAGTGCCTCTAGTGAATGAGTGTGAAAATGTCTGTGTGTGTTTCTGTCCCTGTCCAGAGTGCACCCCACCTAAGGTCCATAGTTGCTGGGCTTCAGTTACTAATGACTCCTAATGAGAGCAAGCAGAAGATGAATGGTGTTAACATGCCATCATAAAGAAAATATCTGACATAGCTTTTGTCCAAAACTGAGCTGAAGAAAATACTTAGCCCACACATTTTCTGCCAAGGCTAAAATGTTCAGCGTTATCTCAGAAGATAAGGGAATCACCTCTCACTGAGAAACTTGTATTCTCAAGAGTAAAGCCCTCAAAACGAATACTTTATAATGAGGGGCTTTAAAAGAGGAGCTTTATTGCTCTCCAAAGATTAAAGGTCAAAGCCAGTATAAGAACTGGGAGGATGTGATTCTTAAGAGCTAATTGGCAAAGTCTTCTTCCTCTTAACATGCTACCACCTCAGCACAAAGAAGCAGTACAGGCTAATCTGGACACAGAGCATTTACAGCATGACAGTGTGTCATGATTATCTATTTAAGTAGCACTTAGGTCACTTCAAATGTTAACATGGCTACATGGTTACATGTGGCTTGACATGGCATTGCTTGATTTGGAGCCATTACTCAGAAAATTGAAAAACTGCTTCTTGGCTTTTTACTAAGAACATTTTATGTAAAATTTGAAGTGTCGAAGTTTAATTAGCAGCATTAGAAAAAGAAATAATGAAAGAAAGCATATCGGAAGAACCAGCCAAAGTCTCAAGTACACGCAACAGCATGCGTAAAGGCAAAAAAATATCTTAAAAAGCATTCTTTGCTTTTCAGTTACCAGTGCCATGTCACACATTCACCGTTTGTCTTTCTTTGCTTGAAGAGTCACAAGCTGATCTTCAGCCCTTTTGACAATACTGTCATACACTCAATACTGCCTGAAAAACTGCAGTTAGTACTGAATCAGAAAACTTTTTTGATCTTCAATACATTAGTGTTGATTTGTCATAAAAATAATGCTGTTAAAGTTGGTTCATGGCCTGAGGGAAGTTTGAACTTACAAATTCTTACATCCAATGGGTCCTGCTGTTTCTACACTGCAACCTTGCAGAACTCTGTGTGGTATATTGTTTATGGCTCTGACTGTGCCCCTATGCACAAGGGAGTAACTCCAAAAAGATGATGAGTTTCATGACGATGAGCTTTTATGGAATGTAAAGTGCAGCCACCTGATGTGAGGTATAAAGATCTTTTTATATTGGGTCAAAATGAGTGAACGTAAATAAAACCTGACATAGTCAAAAGAGCAGAAGCATGGCATTTAAACATTAATTTTCTTCCTTTATTACTATAAGGGCTTGTGGCTGGTGGCTGGAGCCTATCACCCTTGAGCCTGAGGAAGGGTACAATGGCGAGTCAGTCACAGGATACTCAAAGGCCATTGATATAAACATGGCACAATATTGTAAATAAAATAACCCAGTCCATACGGCTACGCCTATATATGTGAAGGAAACTGTAGTGCGTGTGCCTTTTGTGCCTTTGTAACACTGAATATCTAAGTATGCACTTGTATATTGTCTCTCTGTGCCCTACTTAACAACCTTTTTTGTGGAATAAAAGTGTAACCATTAATGTATATCAGTTTATATGGCGGTAGTGTGAAAAAAGACAGACTGATAATTCATTTTTCGGGGCATCTGTAACAGACTTCACCTTGGTTATAAAAGAGACATCTCCTAGGCTATACATACAGTAAAGACCTTAGTTTGTGTGCAGGTTTGTGAACTGGCTCCTAATCTATTCCTCTCTCGTACAACACTTCAGCATTCTAACAAGCTGTTTATGTGTCACCGAAGGAAACATCGGGCTCTCTTCCCTTTAATCAGTGCTTTCTCTGTACACTCTTTCTCCATACAGGCCATGAGACTGTGCTGACTTATCTGTTTGTGAATGGAGAAGGGCCCACAGTGGCTCAAACACTCTGTCTCTTCAGATTCAGAGTGTTATCAATGCCCTGCCACCCAGTCTCTTTGAGGCTAGACCACTCACAGTAAAAAGCTAGCCTGGAGTTTCTAGTCAGCCAAACCAGATTTTCTTAAGGAAAGTGAAGTGGGTCTTGAACCTTTCCCATTGAAGTTGAGCTCTAATGTTCTTACTGACCAATCATAAAATGGGCAATGGTCATTTTATTCTTTTTTTTTTTTTTTTTTTTTTTTTGAATGGGACTGTTCCATATTCTTTTGATTCTATGCATGTTTTTACTGGGCTATATTATGAAAGATTGACTTTTCTGAGCTTTCTACAGTGTTATAACGTTCCCTCAGCAAAAACATACCCTGTTTGAGTAATCCTCTATTTTCTGGCAGGGTAAGGTCTCAAAACAGTCGATTCCACAAGCCTCTGCCTCTCCCACAAACTCCCGGCCACTCCAAGAAGCATTGACAGATCAACAAGCTCTCTACATCCAGTCTGTTCTGATTCCTTTATCAAAACTGTGTACTGTGTACAGCTCTGCTTCCACTAATTACTCAGCTATGTTTCTTTTTGTAGTCAAATGGCATCATGCAAGAGGTTTAAGGAAGTGAAACTCTCTTTTTCTTACATTGTGTTCAAACGGCTGTCACACTTACGCACTCTGCTGCCCTCTGCTGGTCTCTTCACTTCTTTCTTTATGGCCACAGCACATTAAAAACATTCTCTTTTAGCCAAATGTTGCTTATAAAGGTTGTAAAACATGCCCTGCTGTTTCACAGGCAACCAAGATATGGATAAAAGCAAGATACAGTGTAGCATGCATTTTCAAGGTGCCATCAAGCTCCTGTCCTCATATCAACTATACTGGTTATAGTAGGCCTTTTTCACAGTATGTCGTCACCTGCTAATGCTCTACATTTTACTGCAGAACTTGGTGAATGCACTTATCTTTCCAAAACGTTAGTTGTTGAAGATAAAGCAAAATCAATAAAAAAAAAGTATTTTAGAAGTGCCAAAACCTATCCAAAACCATTTCCTGAGCACTTTCCCTTTATTTCAGTGTGAAACATTGCAATTTCAAAAACAGATATTTCAACCTGGACTACTCTTAACATTTCTAAAAAGGAGGCAACCATTTTGATCCAAGTGATGCTGTTTTATACCTTTTAATAAATCATTACAGAGAATAAAACAGCAATAAAATGCAACCATTAGTTACAAAAGTGAAATGGAATATGCGTCACAGTGAGAATGCTCACCTTCCTGCTCCCATTTATCAACATGAATCCACATTAGTAGGCTATAGGATTACAACTGGACTAATAATGAATATAAAGTGCTCTGCAAATCCAATACAGAGCCATTCACTTTTTTCATTTGGATGTTTTTGTTGTATCATTAGAGCAAATTTACATAAATGGCTATTTGCTGAATAATAGCCATCCCATAGAAAACTGTTAGATTGTGAGTTTCTGTTATTAGCAGCACAGAACTACTGTCACATAATTAACCATTTGCCATTAAGAAATTAAAATGCAAAAACTAAACAGGTTTTTACCAGCACTGGGTTGTTTGTTTGTTTGTTGATTAGTAAGATAACTCAAATAGCAATGGTTGGATTCTGACACCTAGGAAATGTGTGGATCTGGAAACCTGTCTCCAGAAAACTCCAGCCAGGGTAAACAAAGGAACGAATGATTAATTCTGGTGAATTCTGTACTATTGTGAGATTTAAAAACTTTGTGGCTCAATGTAAGCAAAACATTTACTCCTGAACTTGCAGCTACCTTGGCAGAGGTCTGTGCTATCCAAGCGCTTATAGTTGTTTAATAACTTATGTGAACATATGTGAAGATTCAATCCAATTTAAATTTATATCACCCAATATCACAAGAGCAGTCGCCTTAAAGGGCTTTACAAACAATTAATCAAACATAAATACAATCAGAAACATAAACAATAACTAAACTAAACAGTCCCTGGACATCCCCCATCCTTCGACGGTCCTTCTCGGTAAGGAAAAAATCCTAAAAAACCCAGCTGAGGGGAATAAAAAGAAGAAACCTTATGGAGAACTACACTGAAGGAAAGATCCACTCCTAGGACAGACAGACTATAAATGTGTCTAGAACTGTTAAATAAACTCTATTAGCTCATCCATAGTATTATAGTTTAAGACTAAGGATGCAGCAGGTGGGGGAGAGCTTCATCCAGACAGGTGAGTGGGGGTGAGTTAGAGGGCCAGAAGTCCATAGGAGGTAAGGTATATTTGGAGTTGCAATAAGTTGTGGGATAGCATCTTCTCCTTTTCCTTTTTCTCTGTACTTAAGAAGTACAGAGTATCCTATGATAAAAGCACAGGGAAAGTGACAATAAAGCCCCATAAGTAATTAAATGATCAAAATCTTGAAGCTATAATGTTGCTCAGCTGGAACATTTTTTTAAAATAACATTTCTTTTCTTTTTTTGAAATCAAACTGTTTTTTTCTTTAGAGAATTTAAGCCATTCATGTCATTTGAGGTTTGGTATACACAAAGTCCTTTCAGTGCTGCTCTGCAAAACTAATTACGTCTCCAGTCCTCATTTTTATTAGGAGCAGTATAATGCAATCATTTATACAGTGTCACTATAAAAGGGTCAGAACCTTGTAGATATCAAAATAGTTTGTTTACAGAACAGTGTGTTATTGCTGAAAGAAACATCATTGCATCTCAGATTTTCTATTTAGTTACTTAGCCAAAAACAAGAAAAGACAAGATGTTCAGTACAAACAGCCTGTATGACAATTATTCAGCCATCAGATTTAAATTAAAAGTTTAGTGTTTAATCATCAAGTAGTGATGGTTATTGCTAAAAATAGTAGATACAATCAAGCTGTTCAGCTCAAGGTTTTTAGGATGCTCACACTCATTTCGCAATTGTAAGGATGTAGTGCCCAGACCTGGACTCAAACTAGGGGTAAATGCTCTGTCTACATTTGTTGCTATACTGTCTGAATGTTGCTTGTACAGAATCCTTTCAAAGTGGTGGTCTGGATCCACCCTCTAATCTAATCTTAATGTTCTCGGGGATAGTAACAGAAGAAGAAAATGTTCATATGCTTTTATTAAGGTAAAGGTAGAATTGGTAGATAAACAATAGACTGAAAAGAACAAACCGCATCTTTGACTTTCATTTATCAATTAGGTTCAGATGTTTTTACTCAGTGGTGTGTTTAGTCTGGCGAGAGCACTCCCTGTTGTTACCCAGTGTTGACAAGTACATAGAAAATCATTCACTGATGGCCACCTCTTGTTAGACAAAATGACACAATGTACAATAGAAGCATCCTCTCATTATGTCTTCTTTGTTCTTTAGGCCTCTCTCAGCCGCAGCAGACAGATATAGTGTCTGTCTGTGTTAGAGGCTTAGTCACTGCATCAGAACAGCAGTAAGCCAGTTTATCTCCCATGAGCGGTATTTTCTGTGGCATGATCAAAACAATCCTTATAGGTCTATCATTTGACTTTATTGCCAGGATTTACATTTAAAACAAAAAGAATGAGACTTTTTGCAATTGAGGTAAAATAATAATAACATATTGTCCTTATGACAGGATAATCAGCGCAGAAATTATTTATTTGTTATTTAGGCTTTATTATTAAGGATCTTAATATGCTTGCACTCTTGAATAAGGGATGCTCCTATTGGCTGTTGGTCACACAGAGACAGTGCTAATAGAGAAAACACTGAAATCTGAAACACTTTGAGACCTCTGCCAAGGCATTGACCCTATCTCACAATGATAAAGATATAGTGCCTTGACCCTGGGATTTTCTAGTTTGGGGGTAAATGCTCTATCCCAGTGATTACTTTTCACACCAAGTACCACCTCAGAAAATATGTGATGTTACAAGTGCCGTCTTTAATGATGGGCTAAAATTCACCTGAATAAGGCCTAACACAAGTATAGCAAGTAATAAAGTGATTAACACAACAATACATTACTAAAGTTCCTTTGTGGATTTGTGCCATTGTGGCAGGAGTTAGTATCTTTGACCCTTTCTTCTTCCTTTACCCTTTTTGGACCTTTACTGAAAATGTTATCAAAATCCAACTATCACTTGCTTAGTTACCTTGTTATATAAAACATATATAGGTAATACAAAGGAAAGCACACTAAAGAAGAATACATTTGCACAATCCATTTATGAGATGGATTAACAAGGGGGAGATTACCACAGAACTGCATCACTGTGATGCTAAACTTGGGAGTGTAGGGTGAGCTTTAAACCTATTGATCTTACTTTAATCCTATGGCACCAAAAACATTGTAGTGTGGCTATATATACATATAACAAGACTAAACAAAACCACAATCTAAACTTCTTAAATACAGTTTATTCTAATCAAGTGATTTGCTTGTGTTTGATGAGTAACTTTGCAAACACTCCCACTGTCTCTATTTGTGGCTCAGTAGCATTCCTGAGCGGTCCAGGAGGCTGTGCTGCTACACAGTATGTGCAGTGGGTGGTGAGTGGTGTGAATAAAGAGGTAATCAGGTTAAAGAAGAAAAAGATTTCAGAACTGTTACTTTTAGTTAAATGGAAGGAGTTTTACTTTTTTATAAAAAAAAAAGACATCAGTAATACAGGGAACAAAACGTGATCTATTTTTACAGTGCTCTCATTTGTTCTCCACTCATCTTCAGAGAAAACCGCTGGTCTCTGCTACATGCTATGACAATTTACCCTGTCGCATGTCATTCAAGAGGCCTGAACTGCATTCTACATTTCAGAAGAGCACTTTCACCAAAGAGCCATTTGGACTGCTTTTCTACATCAAACCACCTTACTGCTATCATATAAATAGACCACTGGCCCATACAAGATACACCAAGTTATGAGAAATGGTTTAGCTTGTGAATTTTATTGTGTGAAGCACTATGAGACCTTGCAAAACCACCCAGACTTTGGCCTGAGTGCCCACTCTTGGACTGACATTTTCTTGTTCATGGGAGTAACCATTGGAAACAACTACCATTTGATCCATTACTGATCAGTTGTGTTTGGATTTAGTTTTCTTTTTTAGCTCTATCTTCCAACTTCCAACTACACAGAATTGCTTTGGATTCACAGGATGTTTCAGATCCATATCAAAACCATTTTTATATTTGGCCCATCACTTACTGGCTTTTTTGTGAATATGTCATTAAAATACAACTACTTTTTGAGTTATCATGCTAACAAACCAATGTTAGTGAAGGAGATTTGGTCACTCAAGCAAAAGCACCAATGACAGCTATGCAGGTCCTTACTTTTGATAGAAATACTATTTATAATATACTGGTAAACAAACATTAAACGTTCCTTTAGTCAAAAAAAAAAACATATGTGGTTTAAACTTGTCTCTCTTTATAAGCCAAGCCTCTCAATCTGTTCTGAGGTGCTTCTGGCAAATAATCAGCTCCGCATTTATGAGACAGACCTGGCTAGTGTTACTGCTGGTTGGAAACTATAGGGATAGTGCATTGGCTTCTACTTAGGCAAAGTACTTCAGGATGTAAAGGTAATAATAAAAAAGAAAGTGTCGAAGATAATGACAACCAAATTTAATTAGATGAAAAGCACCCACAACTGTTTAAGTCTCCCTTTAACACCTGAGCTGTGAAGAACGCAGTGGAAAAATAACAAGCTTGAATGTGCCTTAACACTCTCCCAATGTGGGAAAATACAAAGGTCTTGTCTGTCATCACATCGCACTTCTTCTTTCTCTATTGTTTTTTAGTTCAAAGTGAGGAATGGATCAAAGCCGTTGCTAACATAGTTACATCAGTAGGAGACATGAACACCGAAATTATCATGATCAATTTCCTCAACATTTCACAGCTGACTTCCTCCAATATGCCACCGCCGAAGACTTGGATAGTAAAAACCCATATGGCAGCTCCACCAGACACCTTTACACCACAGAAAGACAAAATGTGAGGCAGACCGATAAAAAGTGTGCCCTGAAACACAGTTTACGGGCTTTGGGCAAGATCTAAAAAACATATGAGCGTTTGTGATCTTTAAACATGAATGCAAAAGGAGCGAGCTTATCTGTACAGACACTATTTTGAGATGGATTCTTTGCAACAGTAAGCAAAATGGGAAATGCGTTGTCTCTGGTTAAAATTGTTACTGCAAGATGCAATAAACACAGAATTGAATGCAATATTTTACAGTTATGGTGGTGAATAGTAATTCTATTTAGAACCATAGCATCAAACTGACATTCATTTGGTGTCTTTATTTACTCTATTTAGGGAGACAGGACCAATGACAAAAAGACAGAAGGCAGAGGTGTAGGTATGGCAGAGATTAAGATGTTAAGGTTCTCTTTTGAAGTGATGAGGACAGATAGGATTAGGAATGAGTACATCAGAAGGACAACTAGCTCGTGTTTTGGCAATAAAGTCAGAGAGGTCAGATGAAGATGGTTTGGACATTTACTGAGGAGAAATACATTGGAAGAGGGATGCTGAGGCAGACCAGTGAGGACATTAATGGATTTAGTGAAAGTTAGTTGGTGCAGGGAAGAGGATGCACAGGGCTGAATGGAAAAAGATGTTACGCTGTGTTGACTCCTAAAGGGAACAGCCCAAAAAGAGAAAAATGTTTATGAAAAAATACTTTTGGTTCTCTTTTGACCTGTGTTAAAGATGTACTATGTCATCTCATTCATCAGTTCCCAGTGCTTTACTAATGCTACCTTCATGTGGTATTGGTATGTAATAGCACCCAACCTTTGTAAAAAGAAAAAGAGAAAAGAAGACTTGTTTGTAGTTTCAAAGGGCCAATAAAGCTATTATTATTATTGTCTATATTGATCAGTTGGTTTATTAATTTTAACAATAATTCTCCAACTTTACAAGAACACCATATACATATACATGCAGCAATAGTACAAAAATGAATTGCATTAACATAATTACCGCCCCAATTGGACAACAGACATTGCATGAACTAAGGCAATTAAGAGTGCTCCGATCAGAATTTTTGAGGCCGATCACCGATCAGCCTTTGCTATGATCGGCCGATACCGATCATGGCTGATACCGATCACATGGTCTTCAATGTAGTAATGTAATGTATGCAGGATATTATTAGTTCCATTTGAAAAATACTGTAGTCTTTGTAAATATAAAAGTACAACAAAATTCTACTTATTTTTGCTTTAGAAGAGGTTTTGTTGCATTATTGGCCTTTAACGTGTGCCCAGTGTCTGTGTGGCTTTGTTTGAATTCTCCGCTAATATAAAAATCAGCTGTTCTTAATTGGTGCCTTTAGTGCGAGTCTGCGGGTGCTGCGCCTGTGTCTGCGTAATGTGCAGCCAAACCAAGTTGAAACACAGTGGATTAAAGAGCAGACAGCTCCTGCAGCCAGTTTTGACGTCTGAATGAAGAAAATGTGCACAAGAGAGCGGAGAAGACAACGATGAAAGGTGCTCTTCCCAGACACACGGACTGCCTTTTCACTTTCTCTTTCCATTAGCAGCCATTTGGTGCAGTTTAAGCCACAAAACGCACAGTTTTCTCCGCGTAACAAGACACAGGCAGGCTCTGAACTTTCTTAATACTTTTAATGTAAATATTAGTGGGTTAGCTGTAGCTCTATTTGCGTTGGCGTTTGCAAATACACGCACTGCTGTGCCTCAGTTCTGTCCCATGCGCTCCAAGAGCAGGTGGGGACAAAGCGGGGACATAAAGCAGCAGCTCCAGGGCAGGTTTGTGTTAGTTATAACCAGGGCTTAACTTAAAAACACTGCTATAATAACATTACTGCTGTTTAATCAAACCGGAGCTGCAGGACAGTAGATGTGAGAGCCTTGCGTGTTTGTTGTAATTTGATCGGCCCTTCTGATCGGCCCATTTTACCGATCACCGATCACTCTATTTTTAGCCATGATTGGCCGATCACGGAACACCTAATTTCTTTGCTTCCATTCACCTGACAGCTGCTATTTTTGTTGAAAACTACTTACTGTATATCTGAGCAGCAGTTGACCTCAGGTGACATTAAACTATAGAGATATGATGCTAGAAGTAGAAGATTGCTACTAATACAAGAAAATCAGCTCCGCTCCACTTGTACTCCCTGCCAGTAAAATATTGGGCACAATACCACAGAAGTCAGAAGGTTTCCTGAAGCCAACAGCGATGTCCAACCCTATACTTTGAATATTTACAGCCTGACCTCTGGACCCATATAAAATATAATCTCATATTAATTAAAATAGACTGAGTTAGGTTGAGTGCTTTATGGCTCAGGATGAAAGCTAATAAATGCAAGACCTACTCACTGTTTTGTAAGCGCAGACAGTCTCTACAACTTGAATCGTGAATCCCCGTACTGGTGTTGCATTAAGATTTATGGGAGAATAGATCAAGAATACAGATTTAATGGTCTGGACAGTATCGGGTAAGATGTCTTGTATATGATTATAGTACTTTTTAATACATAAAAAAATTGCATTGTTTTATTATGTTTCATGTTTTATAAGCAATAGCAAAAGCCCCCAGAGGCCTCTTTCTATCATCATGCATTAAGTTGGAATGAAAAGAGCTGCTCCTAGGAAGAATATTATTAACCTCTGACATTTCCATCATGGCTGATTTGTCGGAACATGCACCACATTGAGATTACATGTGCCGACGTTTTACTAAATACAGAAGTCTGGCTCCTGACATTTATGGAGTTTTGGCTTATTTTATGTCAACAGTATCCAAAGTTAAACAAGGTGATGTTAATACAGTATCTATGCTGACCATTGGCTGTTGGCATTCTGAGCATGTACGTATCCATGGTGATACTTGAGACATTGGGATAATTTCTGCGACTCATGGGACTTATGCTTTAGCCTCACTGACTCACCTTGGACATTCATTTTGCATTCCTTTGATGGTTCAAACTCAAGCTTGGATTCTTTTTCCCTCCCTAGACTTGTGACTCGAACTGAGGGTTATGTTGAATTGTTGGACTCTATTTGATTTGAACTGGACTTGAACAGACTTGCACGTAGCTCATGATAATTTACTTCAGACTCGACTTCTGGTGCTCAACTCGACTCTGACCAGTCTAAAGTAACACTGGGTATGGCCACAATCACAGTAGCCATGAATAGGGTTTGGCTCAGGACTAACTACAGATTTAATAGTGAGCTTGGGCTTTTCTCCATAAAATCATCTGCCCTTAGAAATCACTTCCCATTATTTAGTCTATAGTGCATCTGGGTGCCTTTGAATTTCTGTTAACTGCTAACTGGATGGGTTTGAACTGCTAAATGGATTAATTTTCTGGTGGCTATAGATAGTTTTTCAACATTTGACTGCTCCAACTGGTCCCATGAGAAGCTCTTTTCCAAAAGAATTTTCAGGTGGCTCCATAATCATCAGTGTGGATAAACCTATGAAAGCCCAAAGGTACTGTGGTCTCCTGCAGTGAGCCTGGCAGCTGTTTACTCACTACACTTCACATAGTATTCATAAGGCTCTCCAGCTCTGCTTTAGGGTTTGGACATGGTTTCCTACCAGTTCTGCTCCTGCTGTACCAGGCTGAGACTAACATGAGTGGCTCTAGGTGCACCTGGATTTTTGAACGGGCCTTACATGTATTTTTTTATTGTGAAGCAAATTAGAAATAAGACAGAAAAACAGAAAACTTGAGTGTGCAAAAGTATTCACCCCCTTTTAAAGAGGCCCCTAAGTGAGACCTGGTGTTACTCACCCTCAGAAGTTGACAGAAATAGTTAGATATGGTTGGCCTGACTACAATTCAACTGTGATAATGCCAAAAAAACATAAATAACATGAATTAATTCATCATTACAACATGTTAAAGATAAGGAACCACACCAAACCTGCCTAAAGAGGACCATCTAAAACTCACAAACCGGGCAAGGAATGCACTTATCAGAGAGGCAACAATAAGACCAAAGGTGACCCTGAAAGATCTGCAGAGCTCTACAGCAGAGACTGTTGTATCTGTCCACAGGACCACTCTGAACCATATACTCCACAGAGCAGGGCTGTGTGGAAGAATGGCCAGAAGATAGCAAAAACCTAGCACCTGACAGTGCCCCCTCTCTAAAGTGAAGTGTGATGATGGCAGTGTCCTGCTGTGGGGATATTTGTCATTGTTAAGGACTGGGAAACTGCTCAGAACTGAAGGACTGAAGGATGGAGCTAAACACTTGCCTGGAAATTCCAGACTCACCGCTGTACCAGCGGATGAGTCTGGTCGCCTTAGAATCAATTCGATTTCTAGGGCGGAGCAAACCCGAGTTAACGGACAGCGGAGTTAGCCAGAAAAAATCAGAAAATGGTGGAAGTGACGTTAACAAAGCGACAAGAAAGTGAGAAAGTAAACAAACGGAGTAGTGAAGCCACGAGGGAGGAACGAGGGAGTTATTTCAACATTACCGTACCATATCGCTGAATGAAACAAACTCTCAGCTCCTCGGTGCGCCATCTTGATTGTTGTTGACGAGGAGAAGCGCAGAGAACACATGACTTAAATAAACCAATCAAAATGCACGGTACGGTTTGGATTTGAGTAAACCACTGTGGACGGCGTGGTGACCAGATATTTCTCTGTAGAATAACACTTGAGACATAGTCTCATAGTCTGGATTTTCCAGGCAAGCTAAACACAGGACAATTTTTGAAGAAAACGACTCAAACTTGATGTTTTGTGAGCCATAACGCCTATTTAGGCTTATTATAGGTATAAATATAAATTATTATTATTATTATATAATAAATATAATTTATTTAAATGGAAATGGAAGACCAAGTGAAAGTACCTCATTTATAATTGTATTTCTTTCTTTCCTGTGACAATAGATAGTCTTTTGCTGCTTTACCGGTCTATCTGCCAGTAAGACTCCTCCCCTTCATCTCCTGCCATTGTGTATCACCTGTCTGTTTTAGCCTCCAGCAGTCTCCATTCAAAGCATCTTCTCTGCATCATCACCCAGCAGGCAGCTCGTGCTGCAACCCTCCACCACCACCCCCTCAGCAGTGGAACAACAATCCTCTGCCCCATCACCATCTCAGCAGTGGAACACCTCTATTCATCTTCAGCATTACTAGCTCCTACCACCTTATCACCACCACCTCAAAAAAAATATACTTCTCATATACTACTCATCTACCAAAATATATTGCCAATGGCCATATGACAACTTGCTGAGTGCCATGACTGGCCTCTGGGCTGGCCTTTGGACATGTCTGTTATATACAGTACAAATATGAAATGAGCAGTGCTCAGGAATAGACTACAACTGCACTTACCAGCTGCACAATAGAGTGAAAAAGTCAAGTCACACATTTTCTCTTTTGGAGCAAGACAATTTCGAACCAGTGACTTCTCGAAGGTCATCCTTAAGTAAAAGGCCATGTTCAGCTCAATTCTTATTACTGTTTGATGTGAACTACCACAAATAAGCATGTTCTGCGGAAATGCATTTTTATCCTCATACTGTGCTTTGCTTTTTCATATGTGACACTCTGACAAATGTTCCCAACATGGCAGCAAATGGGCAACTAATGAATGAAGACTAGTTTCAAAGAGGAAGTGGTGAGAAAAGAGATGTCAGAAAGGGTAAAAGAGAGGGACACAAAAGCAAAGGAACGGTAAAGGACAAGAAGAAAGCATTTGGAACAATTTAAGAAGAGGGAGAGAGATTTTTCTTTAATCCCTGAGAGGCAAAGCGACTTAATGGAAACTTCCCCTTATCGGCCGTGATGCAGAGACCTTCCTATTGCCTGTGCTTCACTTTGATGTCTGCGAGAGACCACTGAAAACTGTTTTAACACATGCACAACACAGGCGGCTCCCAATCCTTTAGTGGCCTATACGTTTTACTGCAAATAGATCTTTACACAGCTTGACTGAATTCCACTTCACACTTTACTTTGTGTATCAAGAAAAGGATTTAAATTTGAAAAGGAGTTGTTCTGCCTTTTGGGTGACTAATCCAGTTTTTCAGATCTCACTAATTACATACAGATCACAGATCACAGCACAAGAGACAAAAATGCAGAGTCAAGACATGATCGCCATCCTTACAACACAATGTGTGAAGCTCTTTGAATTATTAATACAGTAATAACACATCTTTGTACAACGCGTTAGTGGCAATGGGTTTCAGTGCTACAAGCAGGATTCTAATCACCATCGAGATGTACTTTAATCAAACAGAAGAATTTTCTACTGATATGAGCTGCTAACTAAAACTATTAGTGCTACAAGCACTTCTCTTCATGGGGAAGAATTACCAACATGGCTCCATACATCTAAAACTATTGCCTGATGTATGCAGTAGACTTTATGCTCTTTTAAGCACAAAGTGTAGATGTAACTGTCTGTTCACTCTACTGCTCTTTATTCACATCTACCCCTAAGTGGAAGTAAGTGGAATGTCAGATCCTGAAATAAATACGAAAAAAAAATCCTTTCCTCTGGTTTTACCGTGTTAATACACCTTTGTCACATCTTTATGTAAAATATGTTGCATCTGCCCCTTTTATGAGTTATATTGAAAACTACAAGCTCTTGGCAAGCACAGACCTTCACCAATGCTTTCACCCTGTCTCACAATTAAGGGCTGCCACAGCAAATCAATCTCTTTTTTTTTTTTTCTGGATGTTTTTTTCTGGATGCCCTGACTGTTACAAACAGCCACATAGTGAGACTGAGAGTATAATGTCTTGCCCAACAACAACTGTCTTACACAACAACAGTATGCAATGGGTCAGAGCAGGACTTGAACCGCCAGCCCTCTGGTTACTGGGCTTAAACTCCTGCAGTTCTAAAATAGAAACAACGTCATATTATTGCTTTACTATTATTTAATGAGAAAACTTCTTTGAAATGCCAAAATAATTTTTCATATTTTGTTCAGCCATTAAGTTACCAAGTGATTTTAAGATTGAAAGGAAATAGTTTGGGAAAAGCCATGGAAGATATCAGGGAACTGTATAAAGCATGGCTCTGTGTGTTGAGCTTTAAAGCACTTATTTTATTTCTTAGCCCATTATTAACCTTTTCAGAAATGTGTGTGTCAATACATCAATTATCAATATAAGTTATCTTGCTAAAAGACAAACAAACAAATAGTGGCAAAACATAACCTCCTTAGTATAGGTAATGACTAATCTCTGTATCATTACAGATACTTTGTATGACTAAATACCACAAACTGCTAACAGCTATAGTACCCATGAAATATTGGTCCATGTCAGAAGTAATTCCTAAAAAGGAGAGGTAAAAATAAGAAAGAATCAGTAACAGCAGCACACACAAAGCGGGCCATGTAGACATAGAAAAGCAGTGAAGACAGAGCAAGTCATTCATCACCAAGACCTTTTGTTGTTCCGAATGTGCACTATTTTAAGAGGACTGCGAACAATATCATGTACCAATAAAATGAATTACATGTCTTTTGTAGAACAGAACCACAAACTGTGTTTTTATGCTTTTGTGCTGCCAGGAGAACACTACTGTCCAAAGGGTTTAGGCAGCTTTGAAAAACTGCTATAAAGCAGGAATCTAAAAGAAGTTTTTAATTATTTTTATCAATTACCAAATGCAATGTCAGTGAATAGAAGAAAAACATACAAAGAAAAACGTAAATGCTACAACAAACACCAATGATTCTTCAAGATACAATTTTCAAAAGTTGTGACAAACATGTAAAAACTAACCACTGATCTGATTAAGGCTCCTCAGATGTTGTCTCTTCATATTTATTCTAGACAAACTCCATATTTCTCATAATATGGCTTTCAGGGGCCAGTGCATCACTTCCAGTATTTCTTGCTCTTCTTCACTCTGTAGATTGTTACCTCTGTCAAATAGGTCGTGTTATTGCAAGCACTGGTTTGCCAATTAGTTTATCTGTTAACCAAAGTCATTTTCTGATCTTAATTACATTTTCAAAAAGGTCAGTATAATGGGCCAAGTAACACATTTTTTGTTAAATCTGGAACTGCAGTTGCATCCAGGAGTTTGTAAAAAAAATATATATATTTATATTATATTATAAATATATATATTTTATTATCCTTGCGAGATAGGGCATATTGTGTTTTAGGCACAACTCTAAATGTCATTATAGTATTGCTCAGTCAGTCCTGTCCCGACCTGTGGGCCCTAAAACTCCTCCTATGGACTTCCTGGACCTCTACCTCACCCCCACTCCCGTCTGGATGAAGCCTGCCTGCTGCATCCTTACAGACCTGAACTATGATCCTATAGATGAGCTCATGGACTTTATTTAACAGTTCAAGACACATTTAGAGCCTGTCCGTCATGGAAGAGGATCTGTCCTTCAATATGGTTCTCTATAAGGTTTCTTCTTTTTTTCACCACAGCTTATGTGCTTGAGGTCAGCCACTTTGCAGTTTGCAGTAGTGGAAAGTAACTAGATACTTTTACTCAAGTAGTTTAAGTACATCTTTGGAAAAATGTACTCTGAGTACAATAATTTACAGATTTGTTTTTATTTGTTATGGTCACATTGCAATTAGAAAGTAGTGGGTTCAAGTCAAGGTTGGGGTACTACTACTTGTACTACTCCTACAAGTACTATTCTAGTAGAAGAAGTAGTAGTAGTAGAAGTAGCACTAGTAGTAGTAATAGAAAATAGATTTTACTGTGCAATAGCAAAAATAATACTTTCTAATGTACTTAAGGTTTACATTTAATACTTTATATTTTGCTACCCAAGTGATTTATTAATCAGTTATTTTTACTTCCACTTGAGGTATAATATTTTAAAATGGAAGTACTTGATTTTGAGTACCTCCACATCTGCATTTTATAAATTGTTACTAAATTAATCAAGTGTTGCTACTCACCAATCCAGCTATAACCCTTTTCTGCAATTAGAATGTCTCATCTTCAACAATGATAATTAGTCTTCTACTGTAATTTGTTCTGGTATTTCGACCTCACTTAAGCTAGAGCAATAATAACACAGATAATAGGCTATTACTAATTTGTATTATTATCTTTATAGTTAATCAATCTGATTTAACTTTTACACATTAATATGAGATAAATTAAAGCTGTTTTTCTCTACATCTTTTATCTTTTCATTAAGTCCTGAAACACAACTGTTAGAAAAACACTACACCTCTGAACTGGGAGCTTGTGTTTTTGTTGACGTCTGAAAGGCTGACTGGACTATCCTCTTGATTGTCTTTGTCCTTTACAATTTTCTTCGACTGCCCAGTGAACAAGGTCTGGATGCTTCTCAAATGCTTCTATTCCCCCGAGGGAAAAACTTCTTGTTTCTGAACTTCTTTGGCTTACGGCCACACTGAGTAATCACAGATCAGAAAAACTTTCCAAAGTAAAGCACAAATTGATAAAATATATAAAAATCAGAAAAATCTAAATTGTGATCTTGGCAAGGACCAAGTGAGTAATAATGAAATAAATGTGTAAAGTTTTTTTTTTTTTTTTTTTTTTTGGTAACACTTTAGAATAACTACACACATTAAGCATTAGTATTAGTTTATTATTACCTATTACTTATTATTAGCAGAGGTGTGGACTTGAAAGTCATGACTTGGACTCGAGTCGGACTCGAGTCACTAATTTGATGACTTTAGACTCGACTTGATGAAATGGACTAAGACTTGAGACTCGACTTGGACTTGAACACCAATGACTTGGGACTTGACTCGGACTTGAGCCCTGTGACTTGAGAAGACTTGATGCTTCTCAAAGAAATAAAAGTATGATTTTTTTAAGTGTGCGAGAAACAATTAGCCTAATTAAACTCCTCAGCGCAGTAATGCGCGCTTTCTTCCCCGCGCATGTTACTAGTGGGTGTTTTCTGATGCACATTTCAAAGTGTATTGAGCTGTAGCAGCACATGACATTTTGACATAACAGCAGAGGAGATTTTAAGATTTGTGTCAGTCTTTGTTTCATGTTGATAGACTCAGAAATCACAGAGATACGGAGCGTTAAAGTTTTACAACCATTAATGATCTCAAATACACGCGCGTCTAATTATAACGCTCTATCGTCTAGAACTCGCGGACTTTTCACACAGCTCCTCCGATGTTTTACTCCAAACACAATCATAAAAGAGTTATTTAATCACCAGAACTTAGTTTTAATGTCAGAGGGACGCGGACGGAGCTGCTGCCTCTGTGACCCTCCCTCTCCTCAGCTGAGAGCAGCTCACCCCAGACACAGACATGAGGCGTTCAGGTGCAGACATGAGGCGTTCAGGTGGAGATTACACTTAATAAAAACTAAAACAAAATCAACAAATAAAAAAAATCTAAAAGTAAAAAATAATCATTTGCAATAGAGGTCTAAAGGCGAATATGTGGAGTCTGAGAGAGACTTAGCCTCCGTGAATCACGTGACGCACACGCGGCTTTATGTGATTACACAGAGGAGATCTTTACCTGTGCAGGTGAGCTCAGACAGTAAACAGTGAAACATGAACACCAGCTGGAGCTTTCTGCAGTGTTGTCTCTGTGTTGGAGCTGGAGCTCATGGCTCTGACCATACATCATGAACCTGCAGTACCCCTTTTTCCCACAGGTGTCGCTATTCAGTAAACTGTATAGTGAGCAGTATTCACTTTGTAAATCTTCAAATGTGAGAGAATGACTCTTATTTGAAGCATGTGAACATCTGGCAAGGCCAGAAGAGTACCGTTTATTGGTACAGAGAATATACACTACTAAAAAAAAATAAATTAAAGTGTAAAAACACACTACAGGCTGATCCAACTTTGATGTAATGTCCTTAAAACAAGTCAAAATGAGGCTCAGTAGTGTGTGTGGCCTCCTCGTGCCTGTATGACCTCCCTACAATGCCTGGGCATGCTCCTGATGAGGTGGCGGATGGTCTCCTGAGGATCTCCTCCCAGACCTGGATTAAAGCATCCTCCAACTCCTGGACAGTCTGTGGTGCAACGTGGCGTTGGTGGATGGAGCGAGACATGATGTCCCAGATGTGCTCAGTTGGATTCAGGTCTGGGGAACGGGCGGCCACTCCATAGCATCAATGCCTTCGTCTTACAGGAACTGCTGACACACTCCAGCCACATGAGGTCGAGCATCGTCTTGCATTAGGAGGAACCCAGGGCCCCATACCACCCTCATGGAGTCTGTTTCTGACCGTTTGAGCAGACACATGCACATTTGTTGCCTGCTGGAGGTCATTTTGCAGGGCTCTGGCAGTGCTCCTCCTGTTCCTCCTTGCACAAAGGAGGAGGTAGCGATCCTGCTGCTGGGTTGTTGCCCTCCTACGGCCTCCTCCACATCTCCTGATGTACTGGCCTGTCTCCTGGTAGCGCCTCCATGCTCTGGACACTTACGCTGACAGACACAGCAAACCTTCTTGCCACAGCTCGCACTGATGTGTCATCCTGGATGAGCTGCACTACCTGAGCCACTTGTGTGGGTTGTAGACTCTGTCTCATGCTGCCACTAGAGTGAACGCACCGCCAGCATTCAAAAGTGACCAAAACATCAGCCAGAAAGCATAGGAACTGAGAAGTGGTCTGTGGTCACCTCCTGCAGAACCACTCCTTTATTGGAGGTGTCTTGCTAATTGCCTATGACTTCCAGCTGTTGTCTGTTCCATTTGCACAGCAGCAGTGAAACTGATGTCAATCAGTGTTGCTTCCTAAGTGGACAGTTTGATTTCACAGAAGTGTGACTGACTTGGAGTTACATTGTGTTGTTTAAGTGTTCCCTTTATTTTTTTGAGCAGTGTACAATGTACTGGTGAGGTATTTAGCTTTATTGTACATCACTGATACTAAAGAACTTGGCTTTACTTTTAAAGTATTCAGAAACCTGTTTTCTGTGTAGGCCTCTTCTAGTCTTAGGGCGTTACAATAAATTGTAAATAACTAAATAATAAATAAAAATTAAAATAATAAATGTAAATAGTACAGCAAACAATTTACCATCTGTTTATTGTATATTTGTTTTTCTAAGGTGGGACATGAGAGTAAATTCAACAATATAAAATGTGACAAACATTAAGTTTGGAGTCCTAAGGGTTAAAAAGACTTGAAAGGACTTGAAACAAAAAGTGTAGGACTTGTGACTCGACTTGGACTTGTGAGGCATTGACTTGGGACTTGACTCGGACTTGAGGCCAAAGACTTGAGACTTACTTGTGACTTGCAAAACAGTGACTTGGTCCCACCTCTGATTATTAGCAATTTAATTTATGAGTTAGAAAGCAGTACAACATTAAAAAACACAATTAGGTCATAGATATTGTTATAAATGTTTAATTATTGAGTAATAATTAAATTTAAAACAATGCAAAATTATAAACATTGGTGTTAATTCAGTAGTAACTGTTAGATTATTATTAATAATATGTATTCATGCTTTTTTACTGCACAAGAGTGGGGAGTTATTCTAAAGTGGTTTTGCTTTGTATTTTAATTCCAGCTTGTTTTTCAGTCTTGCTGCTACTTGAAATTTATGGCAGTTGCTGACTATGCCAGGTCATTTATTGAATTTGAAGTAAAAAAAATAAAAATGTTCTGTATTAAGTTTTGCAGTGTATGATTCAATGTTGTGTTTAGTTTGAGACTGGCATGGGTCTGGACTTGCTGTAACAGACAGGGTTCGGATGAAAATATTGTGAAGCAAAGCTGCTTGGCTGGAAATAACAACAGTCATCTTTTTGGGTAAGGTCTTTGCACAAACAAGGGAACAGCCTGAATATGTCATCATCAAATAGGTCAGCAAAAAGCCCACTCCAGAGCAATGGCAGCATTTGAATGCCACATCCAACTGTGCGATTGGGAAGAGAGCGTTTGATATTGCAGGCCATGTTATTGACTACCTGGGGTTAGCATCTGACTTCATGAATAAGCAATCAGGTTATGGCGCGCTCCACACAGAAGCAGATCCACATGCATCATGCATGATGTAAGGAACATGGAGGAAAGACGCTGAGCAGGAGAAGGCAGAAGACATGGCAGCCATGGCCTCACCACATGCCGCTCAGCTGGGCTTCATTTACAACAACACAAAGTAAAAGCTTTGGCTGTGCGTGAGACTATAAGACTACAGGATGTGAGTAATTGTACCTTCAGTACATCTAGAGTAAAAATAGCATACACTACATCTCTCTGCACATGCAACGCAGTTTTCTTCAACACATCATTAGTTAGCCCTAAAACTTGGCTGGGTGAAATGCAGCCCACAGTGTTTTTTGTTCTGTGACACGAGGGGCAATAAGTTGCAATATGGCATTTAGCAAAACACTGGTTCACCAAACGGAGCACTTGCCAAATGGTATTGTGTATATTCAGGCAGACATTTTGAAATGTGATGTTCCTACACTTTGTCCTAATGTCAAATTGAAGCCCTTTTGAGGCATTCACAAAGTCTGTTTTCCACTTTGCAAACTCAGCTGTGGTTCATTACATAAACATATTTAACAGAACAAATATAGTCATAGTGTTGATTTTCAATTTCTGCGTAACTCTTAAACCAGCCAAGCCGTTAATAGGTTTGGAAGCTTAAAGGTCCTGTAAGCAGTATGAGCTCTACTGGTTGGAAAACAGAACTGCAGTCTAAATCAAAACAATGGTCACTTTTCTGATTGGATGACTGGCAATGCAGTTTTAGAACCAAAACAAAAAATGTAAACAAAAACAACTTTGCCATTATGTAAAGCATATTTTTAATTGTAAATAAATCAACTGTATCATTGTTATCAGTAAAAGTAATATCTGATTTGAACATATCAAATCTTGACACACATGTGAATATTTTTTATGAAATATGAAAAAAATATATACTGCTCATAGCACCTTTAAGCAACTATACTTAAAATGTCAAAAATGTATGACATTCATTATTGCCACTCATTGTAAAAAGGCTTTGATACGTTATTCATATAGTATAGTATATAGTATACATATAGTAGTATAGTAATTTAAAAAAAATAATTTTTCAGGAATTCAGACAACCTTGTGACTACTAAGTACATTTACAATTTGTTGCCTGTTCTGAATAGAAATTGCAGAGAAAAGATCTCTTGCCATTTGGCCTGCCCTCTCTGACATAAACAAATCACTAATCTATCCAAATCACATTTGTAAAGGCCACTTTTACTGCACATTGCCTGAGTGATGCTTGTAGACGAATCGAATACCAGAGTCCCAATATACAGGTTAATTATATTTAAAAGCCTTTTTAAATTGCCTAACTTTTCCATATGGATCTTTATTAAGCTGAGGGCATCACTTCACACCAGATGCCCTTCAGACTGCCATAATAAAAACCTGATCCTTTGTGACTCATTTGAGGCAAAGGCAGTAGAAATCAATTAAGCGAGACAGACGGAGTGACCAGAGCAGTGATGTACAGGAGGAGGACAAGGACACTGGACAATGAGCAAATAAAAGGGCCGTCATGAAGGCAGCCAAGTGGAAAAGAACGGGGGCTGTCTCCACACTAATACAATGGGAGAAACCCGGACGTCAGGCGAGACAAATAAATCACTGAATAAAATGGAGATATAGACTTACTGTACCAGGGTTGTCAATTATTGATGTATTTATAGTGGCAACAATATCACCATGGACCACCACAAATTGATTTGAAATGGATAAATTATGGACCTGTAGAACTAGTGATGGGTCTTAGAACATGTGCTGGCCTTGTAATTTGTGTCAATATAGGCACATTTAAATTATAATTGTCTATGTAATTATTTAGAGAAGACAAAGAAAAAGTAAATGAATGCTTTGGAATTACTTGGATTTCTGCATGGTTTGGTCATAAAATGTGATCTGATCTTCATCTAAGTCACAACAATAGACAGTCTACTTAAACTGATGCTGCAAAAAAATGTGCTTATTGAATATTCATTTAAACATTCACAATGCAGGACTGAAATCGTATGTGAATCTTTGGATTTAATAACTGGTTGACCCTCCTTTGGCAGCAATAACATCAACCAAACGTTTTCTGTAGTGAAGATCAGACCTGCACAGCGCTCAGGAGGAATTTTAGACCATTCCTCTTTACAAAACAATATTTCTGGGATGTCTGGGGTGAATCAATCTTCTGAGGTCATGACACAGCATCTCAATTGGACTGAGGTCAGGAATCTGACTGGGCCACTCCAGAAGGTGTATTTCCTTCTGTTGAAGCCATTCTGTTGTTGATTTGCTTCTGTGTTTTGGGTCAGTGTCCTGTTGCATCACCCATCCTCTGTTGAGCTTCAGTTGGTGGACAGATGGTCTTAAGTATTCCTGCAAACCGTAAACTTGGGAATTAATTTTGCTGTTGATGATAGCAAGTCCCAAACCATGATGCCCCCTCCACCATACTTCACAGTGGGGACGAGGTTTTGATGTTGGTGTGCTGTGCCTTTTTTTCTCCACACATACCGTTGTGTGTTCCTTCCAAATAAGTCAACTTTGGTTTCATCTGTCCAAAATATTTTGCCAGTAATGCTATGGGCCATCCAGGAGCTCTTTTGCAAACTTTAAACGTGCAGTGATTTTTTTTTTTTTTTTTTTTTTTTGGACAGCTGTGGTGTTCTCCCATGAAATCCATTCTTATTTAATGTTTTACCAATTGTAGATTTGTCAACTAAGATGTTAGCTTGTGCCAGAGGTTCCTCTAAGTGTTTAGCTGACACTTCTTTACCTCATTGAGCATTCTACGCTGTGCTCTTGCAGTCATTTTTACATGATGGACACTCCTAGGGAGAAGAGCATCAGTGCTGAACTTTCTCCATTTACAGACAATCTGTCATACCCTGTACTTATGAACATCAATGCTTTTAGAGATACTTTTTGTATCTCTGTTTCCAGCTTTATGCAAGTCAACAATTCTTACTTGTAGGTTTTCTGAGAGCTCTTTAGTGCGAGGCATGGTTTACATCAAGCAATGCTTCTTCAGAATAGTAAACTCAAAACCCACTCCCCCAATCTTCTTTGCCTGGAAAATCCAGACTGATATGTCTCTGTGTTATTCTACAGAGAAATATCAGTCTGGTCACCACGCTGTCCGCAGTGGTTTACTCAAATCCCAACCATACCGTGCATTTTGATTGGTTTATTTAAGTCACGTGTTCTTTGCGAGCAGCGTCACTCGTACGCGTCTCCTCGCCGACAACAATGAAGATGGCGCACTGAGGAGCCGAGAGTTTGTTTCATTCAGGGGTATGGTACGGTAATGTTGAAATAACTCCCTTGTTCCTCCCTCGTGGCTTCACTACTCCGTTTGTTTACTTTCTCTCTTTCTTGTCGCTTTGGTAACGTCACGTCCGCCATTTTCTGATTGGCTAACTCCGCTGTCCGTTAACTCGGGTTTGCTCCGCCCTAGAAATCGAATTGACTCTAAGGCGACCAGACTCATCCGCTGGTACAGCGGTGAGTCTGGAATCTCCAGGCAACAATCTTCTTACATTGATCGGACCCCAGGTTGGCTGAGATCTGACTCCAATTAGCCAATTAGAGGTCACTAGCCTAGGGGTGTACTTACTTTTTCTCCATCTTGGGCTGTGAAGGTTTAAATGAATATTCAATAAACACATGAAAACATATATATATTTTTGGCAGCATTAGTTTAAGCAGACTGTGTTTGCCTATTGTTGTGACTTAGATGAAGATCAGATCACATTTTACGACCACATCATGCAGAAATCCAAGCAATTCCAAAGTGTTTACTTACTTTTTCTTTCAACTATAGTATGTCTATGCAGTAAACATCTAAATACCCTGTCATTCAGAACCATATGTGAAATGTCATTTTTTAGGGAGTGCATGATTGGTTTGGTCACATCTTTTTTCCTCCCTTTGCAAAAATTCGATTCCCAAAAAATGTGGACACTAAAGTGTACAGTGATTTGCAAATCTCATACAGTATAACCATAATTTAAATCACAATAGAACATAAACAGCTTATTAGGTGTTGAAAATTCAAAACATAATAGCCTTTTTTTTTTGCTATGGCAGCACCACAAGTCAAAAAAGTTGGGACTGAGCAACACAAGTAGGGATGCACCGATACCGATACCAGTATCGGGTATCGGTACCGATACCATGTCCAAGTACTCGTACTCGTATTCATAAAAGTGGGCCTATACCAACAACCGATACCACTTTACAGCGCTGTCACGTGACATTCCCCTCTCAGCTGAACAGTGATAACCAAGTGGAAGGATTTCAAAGTGAACTGTATGGAGATAAAAGCAAAGCTGACTCTACATTCTGCTTAACCAGACTTATCCCAAATCATATGTGAGTCCTGAAACTTAGGCAGTTGTCCTTTTGTTGTCCTAGTTGTCCCGAAAATGATATAAGCGCGGAGTGTGAAGCAGTTGTTGTCTGAGAAAACATAAGAAGTACCGTTGCTAATCGTGTTAGCTGCTGTGTTAGCTGCTGTATGTCTTGGCGAATCTCCGCTGGTTATGCGCAGATGCTCATTCTGTCTTTAAAATGACTTTAGCGACTGAATAGAGGAGAATCTAAGCTTTAAAATGAGGTATAACATGTCCATGTTGAGCAAATTTTAGCCATGGTTAGCTGTGTTCAAACCACTCTGTTGTAAAAATAACTTAGCATCGCAGAGCGGGGATAGACGGCAAAAAGACGACACGGTACGGGATGAATGAGATACAGCAGTGTGACTGTATAAACTATAAAGTAACCCCTATATAAGTACTCGTATCGGTACTCGGTATCGGCGAGTACTCAAATGGAAGTACTCGTACTCGTATCGGTTTGAAAAAAAGTGGTATCGGTGCATCCCTAAACACAAGGCTGTGGTACCATCAAGGAAAAAAATCAAGTGAACCACTCTGCAACTAATTTTGTTGACTGGCAACAGCTGAGTGACCTGAAGGGGTATAAGTGTTAAGTGAAGCATTTTCAGATGTAAAACTCAAAAGCTAGAAATATCTTTGGTTAGTATTAGAGGCCTGTGATCTCCAGGCTCTCAAGTGGCACTCCATTAAAAACAGAGATTATTATGTATTGGAAGTTACTGCCAGGAACAAGAACACTTACAGAGGTCATCTCAGAACACCATTTGGACAAATGCAAGTTAAAAGAACTATATTATTACTTTTTTCCACATTTTTAACAAATATTGGTCGCCTCTAGAACAGCATTACACATTTTACAACAATTAAAAAAAATTATGTGACTAAAACAAAATATTTTTCACAAGTACTGTATGGTGCCATAAAGAAACAGGTGAAGAGTCCAGCAGAGGGTAGCAGAGTGCATAGCTGGGTTTTGTAACATAAAGGTCTTTTGAACACAATCAAAGAAAAAAAACTTATTTCCATAAACTTCTGGTATGATGTCATTTTACTGCAAAATGAAAATCAGTTGTGAGGAATCAGTGAAAACAGAGCTGTACACCATTCTTTAGATAAATGAATGAGACCAGACTGAAGGAAGAGGGCTTGTTGATTGGCCAGTGCTTCCTGGAGTCGGCGGAGGTTCATGGGAAAGGCAGAACTCCAGAACGCCAGAACGGCCATGCCAGAGAATAGAGGATTACTCAAACAGGCGTGAATAAATCAAAACACAATTCCAGCTATATTTTAGACAAGGAAAGAACATTATAACATGGTAGAAAACTCAGAAAAGTTGATTTTGCATAATATAGTCCCTTTAAAGTTGTATGAAGACGAAACCATTTTTGAACTTGTACCTGAGACACCTCTGTCTTCTCTGCGGCAAAGCTCATTTAAAACAAACTAAGGCAAAGTAGTAAACTGTTAAATGTTAAGTTTTATGTATGTTAATTATGTGCATTTCTGGGTGTTCAATCATCCACTGCTGCAAAACTTTTCCCATTATCCTTTTTAGATTCCATTTATGGTTACATTTTGTGGTGATAATTATTTTACCTGCAAATGCACAATTTAAGAAAAAAAAAAACTGTGCTTAGAGTCAAGTGCACCTACTACTACTTGTGTATACACTGTGGTGCAATAGGTTGCAATACAGCCTTTAGCCAAACATTGGGGCACAAAACTGGACACTTGCCAAATATTATGTTTATAGGTAGAGGTCAGTGCATTAACATATTTGTGTGGAAACATGATGTAACTGTTGTGATTGCTATGACACTGCAACAATAAGGCATGAAGTAATTTAATGATGTTGTAAGGATTATTTGTTATCAGTGTAATAGTGCATTTATTAAAATTCTGATACTATTCAATTAGAGTAAGCCAGAGAATTGTCCTCCATATTATAGCACTTGGCATATGCCACCCTCCCTCAGAATGATATGATAGAATGCTGCACGCAACAAATAACAAACGTCATTATCTTTCCATACAATGGCCAGTGATACAAGCCATGGGCACTCACAACAACTGCTGGTGTGTGTAATACATCTGTCAGAGCCTCTGGTTAAGGAGCAGCTTTGGCACTGGCTCACTTCAGATGCTGTGGAGAACAATCCAGCACTGTTTCTTTGGCTGGACATCACCAACGCAATAAAAACGTCACTTCAGTATGTGCAATATGGACATTTTTACAAATATATTACACATTTTATTAGAAAGATATTTACACAATGAACTGATGGACTGATGGAAATGTGAGTCATTGTGTGTCAGAAATGTGGACAACTTGGCAGACAGGTCAATAAACTCAGGTGCATCCACTTCCTTTGTACTTCCTTAATGCTGTCTTGGGGATCCTGTTCTGTACAATATGTACAATCTGACTTTATGACTGTGCAAAAATGTGAAATAAACCAATGATTATTTACTCACTTAATAAAATGAGGAAAAACATTGCGGAATTTTGTTATTTTATAATATTTCTCTCATTGACTAGTTGAATTTTCTGATCATACACATCTAGCTGACATTTATGTATATACAATGTGTTGCAATTTGTTGCAATGCATCATTTAGCACAACCCTGGTTTACTAAACTGGGTGCTTGTCAAGAGGTGTTTTCTCTGTTTGGGCACAGGTCAGTGCATTAAATATATAACCAAATGTGTATTTACAAGTCATCATCATCACGTTATTAGAATATGTGCCTTACTTATTGCAAGTTACCCCGGATTTCCACTGCCGGCACTAACCCTGGCCCACTGGAAGCGTTTTGTATCAGTAGAGCAGCACCGCGGAGCTCTGAGCAGCTGGAGTGAAGCATGGGGGGAATGGGGAGATTGGGCGATAATAGCAGTCGATAAAGACTTGAACGAGAACAAAACAATCTTTAATCTCAAGAGGAAGAACAGAAAACAACAGTTTCACTTGAGATCACTTTGTTGTTGTTGTCACTGGCATCACTTTACAGACTTTTCTTTTTCAACGAGTGAGTTCATAGACTTTGAAAAAGTTTTATTTTTGCAGCGTCAAATTGCGTGTGAATATAAAACATTTTAATGAGAAATATACATGCCTAATGTATTTAAAGAAACTTAGCCTATTATTATGAAAATGTGATACTCCAAGTACAGTTTCTACTTTGAAAATCCAGATATTGCTCTCTGGTTTGGTGCGATCTGATCTGTGTAGTTTGACAAGAACTGGGAGCTCTGTCGCAGGAAAATAGAACTGTGGCTTCTCTCCAACGCAGTGCCTCACACTCTCGAGTCAGAACCACGGCACTGAAGGTGGAAGCGCTCTTATTCACCAGAAAGGAAGTGTATTTGAAACGCAGTGCATGGTGCTTACGCTTGCAGTGGAAATTGTGGGTTAGACTTCCACATATACAAGACGGTTTAATTTTAAATGATACATCTTTTTTTCCATTTGGCCGTTCACTTTCAGGGTTTTTACAGCCTCCATTCTTCTGCCTCCATTTAAGCCCTACACTTTGCACCTCCTCTTCTCTCACCAGCTGACTTCATGTTGTCTATATCGTTCTACCAATATATTCACTGTCCCTTTTGTATACATGCCCCAATCCTCTCAATATGGGCAATTTGACTTTATCTCCAAACCATATAAGCAATCATTCCTAATAATATTCACCTCAAGAAGAACCTCACCATCTTAAGCTCTTCAACCATCAGCTCTGCCTACTGCCTCTGCCTAAACCGTACAACATCACTGACCTCAACACTGTCCTTTCATTCTTGGTTAAACTATTTTATCATATGACACCTGTTTTTTTTCTCCACCTGTTTTAAACTTTTTTCACCTCTTTTAAACACTGGTAATTGCTCTGGACTGTTGACAGTATTCAACAATATCAAGTGTCTATTTCCTAGAGTACTACAGATTTTAGTGACAGTACTGTAACCTTGTTCTTACTTATTAAGTAGACACTGTTAGCCAAGTGAGATGACTGTAGTGAGGCATTAACACTTTTTAATTACTGTTAAAACATTAGAAAAAATATTTTTCCAAGTGCTAATTGAATGGGGCATGTGGGGATCTGCCAAATTACATTCAACACTAACACAAAGGTTGTATTCAATTAAAATGTGCCGGTTGTGGCACTGGCAGGACTGTAAATTTAAGTGTTATATATGTTACTATAGGCACTGGGCCAGATTATTCAATGGGCATTTTGTGTTCGGGATCAGGAGCTTGAGGCCTCGTCACAGGTCGGTAATGCAAGTGCCTGCCCATAACTCCACACCAAAAAACCATGCAAACCCTACATTTTGTTTTGTTTTTTTCCCCTATTTCTTAAAGAAGTGCATTAAAAAAAAAACAGAGGCATATATGGATATGTCACACTCCATGCCTGTTGTTGATGTGAAATATTATAGGTTGCTCTAAGTGTCAGTGCACTAAAAGATGCAGGGTTATGGAGATCTATTGAGCAAGGAACAGCACCAACATGTCCCGGACCTCCACCCAGTACCCCCCGACCATCATAAATAAAATAAAAAAAAATAAAATACTCATCACATTTTTTTATAAATATTACTGTATTATTGCCATTTCAATCATCACAATATGCTCATTATAATTGTATAAATAATTAACAGTAAACAGTATAAACAGTTACACCTGTAGATATAGGGATTTTATATTTTTATTCAGCCACATGCTACCGAGTGATTTTGTATTTGTGACAAAGCAATGGATCAGAGACACAAAGGATACAGGCTATGATTAGGATAGCTGCTATTTGTTATGAAGTTCGGGACAGAAACAAGCCACACATGCAATGTTTTCAGAATAAATTAGGGGTCAGTTTGACACAGCATAAGGAGTCTTTTTACTGTAATTGGATTATCTTTGTTATCAGATTTCTATTGAAATTTGTAACCTTTGTAATCTCTTTGTTATCCAGTTCATTTTGAAATGGATGACTTTTGAAATCAGATTACATTTATTATATTACTTTTGTACTACTTCAGTTACTGTCTTAATTACACTGTTGATTGATTACATTTTTATGAGTTACGTTTTTATTTAACTTCTCACTTAATTACTTTCTAAAACAGGTAGTCCATTTTTTTTCTTATGCAATTGCGTATGCTCTCAACTACCTGCAGTAGTTACTACTAAACACAGGTCTTACTCCATCCGGGAATTGGACCCACAACCTCCATGATGCCACTCAAACAGTTTGGGAGTTTAATCACTCAGTTACTTTCCCAATTATTGAGTGAAATGCAGTGAAATTATAAAGATGAGATTTCCACATTTGGGAAATTCACACAGATCAGAAAGCCAGAGCATGAATATATTTAGAACTTTTTCATAGCATCTTCTGAAAGCCTGTGGATGAAATCGTACTGATATATGTATGGCAGCCCTTTGCATCACCTCATCAGGAACAGGTTTACTCAGATTGACAGTCCCACAAAGGAGAGGCAGAAGGTCAACACCCCAGTCACTGGAGCGACGATGCATGGAGGCATTGAACCCACGCTGTACAAAGATCACAATCAAGCCCTGCGACAGGTTCACAAAATGTCCTTCTTTTGAGCCAATCTATGCATTTCTGTGTTGCCATTGAGCAGACAGATGTCATCTATGTGGGACATTCTGAATGGGCGGAAGAGCGCTATAACATAAAAAAAGCCACTGAAAGTCGCTAGTTCCAATATGAAACACCCTTCTTTTGATCATTCATCTTCTGTCAACAACATGTGCTTCCTCTGGAATGCTGCAGTAACTCAAGTCCAATTTCCAATTTGCCAAAAACTAGCTCTGATAGGTCCATAACACTGGTTGATGAAAATAAAAAATGAAAGTCTATGGGCTCTAAATCGCAACTCAGACAGCCATTGGTTAGAAGTGACAGGCGATCAGACACAGGCAAATAGAGGAGCAGGCTACAGCCATTAATTGAACGTGGAGCTGTGAGAATGTCAAGAGGGAAATAGTTGAGAACGAGGTGTCTTCAAAATGATTTACTTTATACAAGTTCTTCAAAAGTCCAGACAGTCATTCTTGTGGACTACCTTATGTAACAGCAGTATTAGTCACTATTTGACTCTATTAAAATGAATACATTGCAGATTGATTTGTTAAACATCTATCCAAGGTTAGTAAGCCTCTGCCTTTGACATAAGTGGATGTGAATATTGTGGAAAAGTTGACATTTCTCAGGAGTAAAAAATTTTTTTTTTTTTTTTTTTTTTTTTTACATAAATTAAATTTTCACTTTTTTTTTCTCCTGTCCTTTTGGCCTTTTATTTCCTGGTCACCACAACAAATCATCTTTACTAGCCTGGCGAGTCTGGTTCCCCTCTAGGAGTGGTGCATTTCTTCAGTTCAATTTGGAACTGCACAGTCACAGTCGTTTATCTGCAGCACATCTTACATAAGCGGAAGAGTTAACCACGGTACGCTAGCTATTGAGCTAATTTAATCTCTGACCTGATTAACAACGTTTAGTGCTTTTCTTCGCCACGTGACGGTTCTGCTGAAGTCATGTTATGGTCTAGTACTCTGCATATTTTTTTTCTTGTTGTCATTTTAACAATAGTTAAGTTCAGTTGACATGCAATGTAGCTAACAAACGTTTTAAGAAAAGTGACTTTTTCCACAAGTCTTTGTACAGCTGGCTTCTGCTGCTGTCCCCATTCAGAAATAAATACAGCGCTGCTCATAATGCTGTGTAATCTGGTGTTTTATGAAAAAGAAAAAAAAAATGTCAGGAATCCATGTTTGTTTGGATCGGAGGTGTGCTACTTATGTCCTGGCCTTCGTGTCTCTGATTGGTTACTCCGCCTGTACCAGACTAACTTCTTTGAATAGGAAAAGAGTTTGTCTGGCAGGCCAGGCTAGGTCTTTACATATTGGGTTGGGACCAGATGCCCTTCCTGATGCAGTCTCTCCTTTTATCCAGGCTTCGGCATGGCACCAGGAGTAGACTAGCTTGTGAACTATTGTAGCTGCTTTTTTTTTTTTTTTTACAAAATTGTGGCTATGGGGTAAATTGACCCAAAGGCTGTGGAGTACCTTGGTAAAAATAAATATGGAAAATAGTGGATATATTATATATATATATATATATATATATATATATATATATATATATATATATATATATATATATATATATATATATATATATATATATATATATATATATATATTTATTTATTTATTTATTTTTATTTTTTTAACCTATATTTTAATTTATTGACATGTGCATGTGTATAATGAATGGTATGAACCCATGTAAATCTAAAGCAAAATGCATTTAGGAGCATACAGGTAAGCAAGAGTTAGTTCATCTCCTTTGTAAATGTGATGTATAGAGTCTAGTAAAAGAATAATTTGTGTAAATTAACCTTCCACCTTCAATTGTGTTGGGCAATTGCCCTGTGGCCACAAATCGATTTCCCTTTATGTGTGCGTGCATGTTCATTTGACAGACACCATTAATCACACTTTGAAAATAATTTGTTTGGGATTCCATAGGATAAATTTGTAATTTCCCCGAGCTTAGCTACACTAAGTATGCCCAGAAACTCCATTTCACCAGCCATCCATGCATTCAATTAAGTAGAGACCTCTGCGAAGCCAGGTGGGCTTTTCAATCACTACACTCTTCTCCTAAAGCTATGCACAAAACCTTGTAATCTACACTTAATTAGCAACATGCTATCTATGTGCCAAGAGCATGCTCTAGGTACGTACATGATTTACATACAGTAGATGCATGTCTGGAAAAGCTGGAAAATATGCATTCTGGGGTTTAAAAAGATGTTTTGAAAGAGGGAATTTAGATAATACATTTTATTTTTACTATATGCTTTAGTTTGACTGCTTTCAGCAAGTTGTTGGGAAGGAACTGATCTTGTCATGCAATTTAACAACAAAGCATAACGCATCTAGTGTTTGTATTACTATGTGTTAATATAGCTTTTGATCACTTTTTTAGTCGCACTGAACTAAAAGATCTAGATACATGTTCAAATGTGAATGTTGAATCAAAATATTTAGACTGGATCCAGGGGACATTTATTAAAAAAAAAAAAATCTAAAAATCAATTATAATTACAGCCTCATATTTATAATACCCAATTTTGTATTAATAGCACTCCATTTACCTGAGCTTCGCCACTAAAACTCTGCTCTCTGGACAACAATTACAATTATTGAAATGCAAACTTGTTGTAATTTACAAGCACTGTACATTCATGTTTATGTCTGCCATAATAATACCTTTGCAGTGATTTCAATTATGTTAAGTGCTGATTAAAGAAATGGTCACTCAGGTGTTGTAAATACTCAGTATTAAACATACAGTATTTTGTTTTTATTGTGGGGTGGTTTTGTAAGCACAAAGAATATGGATTAAAATAACAGCATTGATATTTTTTAGAACAACCCAGTAACCGCTGAAAAAAATGTCAAAAACAAAGCACAGTTTATGCAAATTCTTCAGAAACTATAAAAAATTAAGAGCAATATCTTGACCGAAAAACCTCAGTGAGATGTGCCACTATTCTATACAAGTGTATATTCATTATGTGAGGTTCCTGCTGCAGTGGTACAACTTTGTTTGCACTTGTAATTTTTGCATCATTTTGGTTCAATTTGGCTTCTTTCTTCAATGAAATGTAGGTAACCCCGTTAGGCCCATAGCTGCTAAAATAGGCTCCAGTCACCTGCAACCACTAAGGGTAGGAATAAATGAATGAAGATAATGTACATACAGTACATTATGCCATTCTCACACTAACTTATGGTGTAAGAAAACACCATAAATATATATTACTGTGCTATACTGTGCTATATTGATATAAAATATAGCCATATCATTTTTTCTTATTGACAGAGGCAGATTTTAGGCTTAGAGATATCTGAAAAGACAATCTGTTTGTGAAATGTACTCACTGCACTGTTCTCATTATGAAATTAAAATGTATTTTATAAAATGTTATGCATGTAATGGTGTATACAGTGTTTACAAGTATATAAAGGTGAGGTTTTCTCAAAATAAAAACGTCTGAAAAGTTATCAAGCAGCCAGGTTCTTGCCAATACATTCTTCAAACTGTTGCTGTTGTAAATTGCATCCAGACTCAATACAAAGCCAATGTAGGCCAAGGGAAATGGCAAACTAAACAACAAAACTCACAATCCCGTTGAACAGAATCTTTAGCAGCAGAGCACACTTTAAAATCCATTTCAGTTTGGAGCATCTCATTTACATTTCAAGATGACAACTTTCCAGCCCTGTGATTATTATTTTTTTGCAACCACGGTGCACCTGAAAATATTAATGCACAGTTTCAGAGTTTGAACATGCTCGGTCTGTAGGGAAAACGTGTCATGTTTTATCACCACCGCGTTGGGAGATGAGTTTGCAAAATTCAAATTAAAAACAGTATTCTGCAGACCTGGAGAAATGCTCACTCCCCTCAAATTATGTATTTTTTATGTAAACAAACATTGGGTTTTTGATAACGTGCTTACCCCCTAGAGTGCCGTAATTTGTCAAGGTGAGGAGCCTTTCACCGGCTTGATGAAGAGCTCCATTAATTGCAGAGGTTTAGCTAAGGCAAGGAGTGCAGCTAAGGAATACAAGTGAAGTTTTCATTTCTTCAGGAGACAGGGCCATGGTGATGGGAGGCACAGAGGGGGGACAGGTGAAGAATTAATTTCAGAGAGGAAATTTTTCTGCGCTCTGAGCTGGAGAAGATGAGGTACAGTCAAGCTCAAAAATCAAGCATGATTCCACAAGGTTTTAGGGTCCTTAGTTGTCTAAAATTACTACATATGTAACAAGAACTGCCTCGCAAACAATGTTAAGGCCCAATCCCATTTCTCAATCTTACCTCTACCCCACACCCTTCCCCTTTGGCCTTAAAACAGAGTGATAAGAGGTAGGGCTAACAATACACCTCTAAGAAATGGGACATCCCTACACTGATATATTAGTCTATACATCATTGTAAGAGCTCAGTTTATAGTTTAAATAAATTATTATTTTAAACAAGCCAACATTAGCCTGAAGGAGGTGCATGTGAACAACAGGAGAGCTTCAGCTCAAACAAATCTAACACCAGAGAAAGCGGACAAACTGCTGTAAACTACAACTTTCATGGGATTCATTTTCACCATACTGCATGGGGCAGGAGGAGCTCACTGTGCACTGTAAAGATCACCTGAGTAAATACAGCCACATGTGAGTCACATGACTCGTGTGCTGTTGGTTCTCACTGCATCAAATTAGTGGCATTAAAATCAGATTACGGGAAAAACACTGAAAAACACAGCAGGTCCCGCTGATAAAACGCTAAATCCTCGTCTATGGCCTGTATTTGATAGCGATGTTCTCCACAAATTTTAACGATGGATATCTCTGTGATTACTGGGGCTATTGATGTAAAACAGACACTGGCATAAAGTTTAAGGTCCTCTCTGTCAGCGCAACATAGTCAGTTATTACAAAAATGCAAAAGAAACAGCAACAAATCAACAGATACATGGCGTAATGCATAGCCATTAGACAAGCTAGTTTTATGTAGCCTACATTACAATATAAACGAGTACAAGGTGAACAAACACAAAATAACTCTGTTGTAACTCTTAAATGGTTATAAATACAGAATATATGTCTTTTTTGTTGCCATGTTACCGATAAACATGGTAAACTCCTCCTACCCCTTGGTTTTAAGTGTGCATCTGGAAAAGCTCCGTTTGGAGGGGTATACAGCCCTTTGCCTTAGTCCTCTCTCTTACTGCAAAAGAGAATTGGAATAGCCCTTCATCTCTCGTGAACACGCAAAATAAAGGGCTAGGGCTAGGGCTAAGGCGGAAAAAAAAAAGGATACAACTACAAGTACCTGGAGAGTGTAGACCTCAACTGATATATTGTTTTTTATCTTGTAATGCTAAATTAAGAGTAGACAGACTTTGACTTGAACTGGGGATCTTCTAGTTCAGGGGTAAATGCTATCAATTGTGCCTCAAAGCCCATATCAAAAAATAAAAATCTAAAGGGTGAAAAAAGGTCCATACTTTGATTTGACTTTTTGTATGCTTTTTAGTCCTAAAAACTACATTTTCCGTACATACAGAGGGCAGAGTACTTACGCAACTGTTTCTTATCCATTACTTAAACATACATTTTTAATTATATTAGATTTTTTCATTGGCCCATTACTGACCTTTGCTGAGTATGTATCAAAGATCAAACCTTTACACTCTGAGTTATGCTGCCAACAGCCATCATGCTAGCAAAGGCAGAATCTCCTTAACTGAGGTAATTGGACTATATTATTTTACATTAGTAAAGCATAAAAACAAACCTACACTTAAATCTGAATTAATAATATCCCATGATAGTACAAGACAAAAAGAATATTAAATGAATCATATAAAAGTATTGTGTTCCTTCCAGCTCTTCCTTCCTTGTTATAATGGTATACATTTCAAACTGCTTTTACTAAAAAGATGAATTACCCCAAAGCTTGAAATTGTAACATAAGTGAACTAATTAATCAGTTATTCAAAAAGTCAACTGAAGTTTAGTGAAGAAAGTTTGTTTAAGATTTTTCAAACTCTATAGACTTTTTGTGGCTTTTAGTGCAGTGCAGGGCAATCTTTTTGGTTTTGTGTACCCCAGGACCTGATTTAGTCCTGATTTGGACCCGGCTTACTCCTGGTTTAGTTCTGGTTTTAGACCCAGCATAGTCTTAGTTTAGTTCTTGTTTAAGGCATGGTTTAGTCCTGTTTAATCAGTCCTGGTTTGACCTGGCTTAGTCCTGATTTAGTCTTCTCTAGTTCTGTTTTTAGGCATGGCAGTCCTAATTAGGGTTGCAAAATTCTGGGAATTTTCAAAGTTGGAAATTTTCCATGGGAATAAATGGGAATTTATGGGACTCAATTGGGAACTTACACAATTCAAAGCTGTCCCATGACAGGGCACTATACTAGCATAAAAAACACAAACACACTTCAATATGTGTGTTAATCCTCAGTCACATGTACATGTGGTACATGTAGTGACCTGCTTTGCATACACTTCTATGCACTCTGCATCCCCCTATCACATGCACAGCTGATCTCCACAACACTACCAAACTCAAGACTGCAGACTTCATATTTCTGGTTAGCTCAACTTTTACAGTTGTAAAAATGTGTTTTGTGGTATATTGTGAAATTTTGGGGGGCACAATACTAAGCATCATAATTCTGTATAGGTATCAATACACTGGTGACAACATCATGCATAATTAATGAGCTACATCTGTTCTGGTGGCAGGCCTATCAACACTAGTTTGGCTGCAGTTCCCAGGCTGACCACTGGGGGTGGTGCCGTTTTTTGAGCAGATTAATGTAATGTGGTGTTTTTCCACTGATTAAACTGTCTCAGCTCAGCACATGTTCTCTCTTTTGAACAATTTACATTCTGTTTGACTGTGCCTCTATAAAAACAGGTGTTTGCGGTGTACTGAGGACAACTCTGTTGTAGTTTGAATTGAAATATAATTGCAGAATTGTATTGACCTTTGTACCAAAAGTTTAATTTGCTTATTAGCAATATAGCTGCTACGATATGCTAAATGCTAATACCTAAAACCCAAGCTAAGACATTGGTGCATAAATCAACCTTACTTTAAAATTAAGTAGCAGAAAATATTGCAAAAGTTATAATAATAAAGTAATACTTTAAAATATAAAATAATATAATTAAATATAAAATTTTATGCTTCATCAGCCATTATGTTGTTATTTTGTTATGTATGTATGTCTTGATTTAGTAATAGTTTTGTTATGGTTTTGGGTATTGTTTAATCCTGGTTTGACCAGGTTTAGTCCTGGTTTTGTCCTGTTTTTTTTGTTTTTTTTGTTTTGTTTTGTTTCCCCTTTTTTAGTGTTGACTCCCTTGCTGTAGTCCTGAGTTAGTTGTGATTTAGATTTATTTTAGTCTTTGAAAACCAAATATACAAAGTTACTATAAATGATCATATAACTCCACGTACCTTCTACAGTGTGTTTGCCTACCCCTAGGGGTCCTCGTATCCCTGGTTGGGAAACATTAGCCTAGTGCACTATCCATTAGGCTCCAAAGACCTGATAAGTATCTCCACATAGTAATTTGTTCCATTACTGCCCCTCTGTGGTTAGAGCCAGTCAAATCCTAGCTCCAGACAGCGTTCCTGATGCACACCAATTATTTACTTTTTGGCCTTTAACTGACTTTTCATGAAAATGTCATCAAAATAGTAACTATTTTTTACCTTAAATAAACAGTTCCAGAGTCAGTGTGATGGTTAAATAAGTTGTTGTGGAGTAAATAAAGTGTCTGGAATCTCCCTCCTGCCATCTCTGGGTCAAAAACGACACTTGCAAGTATGAGAGTGTCACGGAAATCTCGAGTCTTGTGAGAAAGCAGCACATCATGGTTAGCCAACAACAAGCTGGCTTTCTATATTTATATTATGGCAGAGCAGTCAAATGGCTAAAAAAACTGAAGCTGAGCAAGGGATCATACAGGGATCAACATGGATTGTGAAAATTTAGGATAGTGCTTTACTCCCAAATGTAGGGGGAGCTTTAAAGAGGACAATGTGGCAAAAACAGCAACGAGATGAGAAAAATGACTGAGTTCCCCTTTTACCCAGTACTCATGGCCGTACGCACCATAGAGGTCACAGAAGTCCAGACGTCAGAATAGTTCCTAATACTAGACTAAACCAGATCTAAACCAGCCAAAAAAAAAAGACTAAACCTGGTCTAAATCACGCTTAAACCAGGAATAAACCAGGACTAAACAAGTGCTTAACAAAGAAAAAAGTCTAAACCAGGACTTAATTAGGAAAAAGACAGGACTAAACAAGGTCTAAGCAAGGACTAAACCATGTCTTAACAAGGACCAATCCAGGTCTAAAAAAGGACTAAACCAGGTCTAAACAAGGACCAAACCAGGACTAAACAAGGTCTAAACCAGGAAAAAAAACTGTCTAAAGCAGGGACTAAACTAGGTCTAAACAAGGACCAAACCAGGACTAAATCAGGACTAAACAAGGTCTAAACAACGAAAAAAAAAAAAAAAAAAAAAAACTGTCTAAACCAGGATTTACTTAGGAAAAAGACAGGACTAAACCAGGTCTAAGCAAGGACTAAAGCATGTCTAAACAAGGACTAAATCAGGACTAAATAAGGACTACCAGGTCCAAGCAAGGACTAAACCAGGTCTAAACAAGGACCAAACCAGGTCTAAATCAAGTCTGAACAAGAACAAAAACAGGACTAAACAAGGACTAAACCAGGTCTAAATAAGAACAGAACCAGGACTAAACCAAGTCTAAACAAGGACAAAACCAGGTCTAAACAAGGTCTAACCCAGATCTAAGCAAGGACTAAACCAGGTCTAAACAAAGACCAAACCAGGTCTAAACAAGGACCAAACCAGGTCTAAACAAGGACCAAACCAGGACTAAACAAGGTCTAAAGCAGGAAAAAAACAGTCTAAACCAGGACTTACTTAAGAAAAGGACAGGACTAAACCAGGTCTAAACAAGGACTAAACCAGGTCTAAACAAAGACTAAATCATTTCTAAACAAAGACTAAACCAGGTCTAAACAAGGACTAAACCAGGTCTAAACAAGGACTAAACCAGGTCTAAACAAGGACTAAACCAGGTCTAAACAAGGACTAAACCAGGTCTAAACAAGGACTAAACCAGGCCTAAACAAGGATTAAACCAGGCCTAAACAAAGACTAAATCAGGACTAAACAAGGACTAAATCAGTTCTAAACAAAGACTAAACCAGGTCTAAACAAGGACTAAACCAGGTCTAAACAAGGACTAAACCAGGTCTAAGCAAGGACTAAACCAGGTCTAAACAAGGACTAAACCAGGTCTAAACAAGGACTAAACCAGGTCTAAACAAGGACTAAACCAGGTCTAAACAAGGACTAAACCAGGTCTAAACAAGGGTTAAACCAGGCCTAAACAAAGACTAAATCAGGACTAAACAAGGACTAAATCAGTTCTAAACAAAGACTAAACTAGGTCTAAACAAGGACTAAACCAGGTCTAAACAAGGATTAAAACCAGGTCTAAACAAGGACTAAACCAGGTCTAAACAAGGACTAAACCAGGTCTAAACAAGGACTAAACCAGGTCTAAACAAGGATTAAACCAGGCCTAAACAAAGACTAAATCAGGACTAAACAAGGACTAAACCAGGTCTAAACAATGACTAAACTAGGTCTAAACAAGGACTAAACCAGGCCTAAACAAAGACTAAATCAGGACTAAACAAGGACTAAACCAAGTCTGAACCATTGACGTATAAGGGGTGGACCCAGTGAGCTAACTGTCCCCCATAGCGTTTGGCTCCATGAGTGGGAAGCCTATTCAGTCGCCATTTTTTGCCGTTTTGAACGGCGCCCTGTTGAATTTATGGAGCCAGAAGTACATATTTTTTACAGTAAAGCAGTGTTGAGTCCGCATTCTCATGGCAACGGCAGAGCCACTCAGGAGCGAGCTTGTTGAAGGTACACGCCCCCCACAGACGATCCCACGGTGACGTGACCGCGGCCTGAAGTGACTGTAGCCTGGGAGGCTGCTGTCCCAGGGTTAGCGCTGCTCTCTGGCTGCTGTTTAACGTCAGGTAAAAGTTGCACTCCTCTGTTTAAGTTTGGTTTTATCCACTTCATTCATAGGTTATCAGTGTTTGACGCAAAGAAAAAAAATAGCTCTCTATTACTGTTAATGCTAGAACTTGCTAAATGATATTAGCAATAGATTAGACCCTGTGAGATTTTAGTTTGGTATCAAGTTTAACAACTGACTAACTTGGACTAGCAATATTGCAGTTAGCAGGGTAATATAATTTTAAGAAAAAAGTACAGTGCAATGCAGAAAACTGTGATATTTATTGAGAAATGTTAAATTTAGTTAATAGAGAATGACTTTGCATTTTTTTGATTGTGCCGACTGTATTGTATTATGGTATTCTGTTAAGTCAGTGGTGCTTAAACAGTTTTTAAGATATATTTACTTTTTAAATAAGCGCTGTTTAGTTCATGTGTTTCATTGTTTTATTCAGCTTGCTTTCCTACCTGTGCTGCTATCACTTGGTTGACCAGAGCCTCCACAGAACACCAACACTGTGAGTTAAAGATTTTGTACATATTGTGAAGTGCAGCAGCGTAGTAACACTATTGCTAGATTTATGATATTTCCTTTGGTTAGTAATGTGTATAAGAGGGACAATTTAAGACATGTTTTCACTTTTACTACTGTCTCCTTCCACAGCCTCTGGCAAGACATTTTACAGTCACATACTGTATAAGAGACCTACGCTGACTGTAGCTGACTAAATAGTCACATGTTTAATGTCTTTGTAGGCTGGTCAAACCTGAGCCTTTGTTAAAATTGAAAGTTCACAAAATTAGAGAGACAGATGCAGAGCTGCCATCAGCAGTGCAGCTCACATTGTTGGCGTGCGCATAGAACTGCCCTGCTGTAGATGCCACGATAGTTTACACATGCAGATTGGGGCCTAAGAGATAAGATGGTGTAAATTTCATAAAGAAGGGATGACTTCTATATAAGAATAAATAGCTTACAGTCAAGATACAGTGCACAGTACATAATGTGTAAAAGAAGTTTCAAAGATTTAATGTTACTTTTGTACAATAATGGTGTCACCAAAGTTAATCTAAATCTTTCTTCCAAGTCCTATAACTTTGCTATCTGCTGGTGTCATAAGAACATGTTGTTATGTAGAAGCAATAAAGGAAAATGGAACTTTGTAATTGAAAATATGCTTCGGTTAAATTAACTATAAAACTTCACACCTTCTTATTGAATGCCTGAGAAAGCCTGTCTGAACTTTTTACTGATACTGTATGTATTTGTGTACAGAAGTTATAGTTTATGTGATTAACTCACAGCTTCTGATAAATCCTCTTCAGGACACAACCAAGAAGTGGATGGAGTCTCCAGCCTTTTTGCTCCCCTCAGCCACACAGCATCTCCTTTATGACATCTGAAGAAAGAGTATTTTAAAATTAAAAGCCTGTAGGAGTATAACAATAAACCTTTTTTAAAAAGGTGCAGTGGTGTACATTTATTGTCATACAAGATTGATTTTTGTATTATTATGATTATTATTATTATTATTATTATTATTATATTTGTATTGGGTTTTTTTTTCCTGGGCAACGCAAAAGCATTAAAAAAACAAAAAAAAAAAACAGGTTACATATTTTATAATATTTAATATGTTTATGTACTTAAGGAACTTGTGATAATATTTGTCCAATATTATCACATTAAACTATCATAACATTAACGTTAGTAGTGCACAGGGCTCTTTGAGTTAGCTTTAGCTTGCAAAAGGTAGATAGCAGACTTTACATATTATCATATCCTAGTAAATTAATAAATGTACAGTTTTACTTACCAAAAGCCCCAGAGTAGTTTCTTGAGTGCCAGCAGACGGTGAACAACTTTGATTAGGAGGTGAATTAAATCCAGTAAAAAGCTAAAAAACAAGTGCTAACAAACTGCACTGATGAACAGCAACAACTACTTCAGAGTGTCTGGGACGTGTTTAGTTCACCTTTTATGACTAAAGTGAGCTAAACTCAAACCTAAAGACTGTCAGCAACTAAAACTATTAAAAAGTTAAAATAGCAGGCGTTCTCTGGTCTCTAATTTTATCCTGAATATCTGTAAAATCTCCCAGCAGCAGCCAGGTCTTCTCCCGTGTTCTCCATGTCAGGGCACTGAGTAAACAACAACACGAGCAAGCTGTCAATCAAACCTATTGCTAGCTGTTAGCCCCAGGTGACATGGCTGAAAGACGGCTCCTGATTGGTCAGTTATTTTTGTCAATATCTCTGGTTATGTGGCAAATCTCAACATAAAAAATTAGGACCACGAAGAGTGTATAAAAACTGTGTCAAAGCCAGAATGATTAGCATGACAACAATAGTGACTTAAAAATGGGCGCCAATTTTACAATGGAAGTCAATAGGAGCTAGGATCGACGGAGCCTCCCACTACTTCCTATTTGGCACGCAGGGAGGTACAGCCTCGCTATGTCCCCTCCTTCTACAGTCATTGGTCTGAACAAGAACAAAACCAGGACTAAACAAGGTCTAAACAAGAACACAAAACCAGGAGAAAACAAGGTCTGACTCTACACCAGATCTAAACAAAGACTAAACCAGGTCTAACTGAGGACCAAACCAAGACTAAACAAGGTCTAAACCAGGACTAAACTGATTGTCAACATGATGGACCTCAGCATTCCTAAAATCCTGTGTATGGGCCTGCCAATACTATGTAGCATTTTATAAAAAAAAGTTTTAAAATATTTTAGTGGTAGATCAGCTGTTAATGGGACAAACTGCCCCTCTCCTGAACTGAGCGCTTCTTGTCAATCATCCTCTAACACTAAAAAGGTGTTGCTTTAAGTTATCTTGATAATGGACTAACAAACCAACCAACAAAACAATATTGGCAAAACCATAAACCTGTCAGTGGTAAGGCCTTATTAATAAGGCTATAGACATTTTGGACACATTTTCATCTGAAAGAAACTTGCTCTATCTGTCACTGTAGCTAATTGAAATGTCAAACTTTAAACGTCAATACCTCAAAACTTTTCAGAATTGAGAAAACTATGAAAAATAAATGCAATGCCAATCAATCAGTCTAGCAAGTTCACTTTAAACCCAGCAATGCCTCGACCAATCATCCACAACTATACAATTTGTGTTTATTATATATAGCTGTCATTGTTTTGTAGCTACTTGTCCAGCATAACATAAGAAATCAAAAGCACATCTATGCAGCCTTATGCTTAGTGCTAACTGTTGTATTAAATAAAAAAGCTAAATAATGAGACACTTAATAATGTTCTCTAACCAGTTATAAATGTTATGTAGTCACTCTTTTTACATTTCTAAAACCATTTTGTTCATTCATAATTTGCCTATGTTAATTGCCCTTGTCATTTTCTCACACTCTGCATAATTTATGGCGCCATAAAATTACCAAAAACTCTAAAATAATCTATTTCTGTATGATCCCTGCAATTAAAAGGTATTTGTCCAGGCTGTACCAACCCATGCAGCTCCTGTAAAGGTTAAGTGGTACAAAATAAATTAATGAATAAATGACAACTGTAAGGGAGTGAATTTTCAATTACCACCTCTGTATAAACAGGATGCTAAACTTCTCCTTCTGTGTCTATGAAGGTCAACATGGCCCATTGACCAAAGTGTGCATCCATACCCTGAGAATTAAAACATCTCTCTACACTGTGTTGCAATGTCTTTTACAGGCCAGACTCAAGGGCTGACGATGTGAAGGATAAATTTAATTAAACACTGCAACCATCATCCTCGTCTTCATTTTACCACCGTACTGCAGTTTCGTAGGACAAGTTCAGACACATCACCTCTGCAGATTGATGGCAGCTAGTCATGTGATGGGAATTGCTGTTCTCACCTCAGTAATAAAACAAGCCACCTCAGCACATAGTAATTGCTCTGAGCTCAAAGGTTCGTCAAAGAATTAAGTTATTTTCATGATTAAAGTTATTAGTCACGTAGAGGAAAGCCAAGTTGAGGGGGGATCCATTTTCATGGCAATGGTATGCAAACTACTACTCCAGGATTTAGCCATTACTAGTGTGATTATGGAGACCCGACTTACATCTTAACGCCATGTCAGGTATGGAGTACTTGGGTCCTAGACTCAAGTCAAGTGTGACCGGTGGACTTCTGCATTCTGTTTGACTTGCCTGTAGTGAATGAAGAACCCACGTGACACCACAGTTACATTTAGAGGCACGCTCAGGTTATTCACACCTAACAAACTGGAAACAAATTACACTTAGCATGTGCTTGTGCCTCTCCAGCTTAATACAATATATTTACAAAAGTATTCACTCACCCACCAAATAACTGAATTGGGATTATAGTGTGGGGTTGTTTTTAGGAGCTGGGCTTGGCCCCTTTGTTCCAGTGAAAGGAACTATGAATGCTTCAGCACCAAGAGATTTTGGACAATTCCATACTCCCAACTTTTTGGGGATGGCCACTTCCTGTTCCAACATGACTCTGCACCAGTGCACAAAGCACGGTCCATAAAGACATGGATGAGTGAGTTTGGTGTGGAAGAAGTTGACTGGGCTGCACAGAGTCCTGACTTCAACCTGACAGAACACCTTTGGGATGAATTAGAGCGAAGACTGTCACGACAACATCACTATCTGACGCCCAACAGGAATGTCAGCTAGCTAGATGATGGATGCAAAGGGTGGGCCGACATCATATTAAACCCTATGGATTAAGAATGGGAAATCACTTATGTTGATATGCGCGTAAAGGCAGGTGAGCTAATAATTTTGGAACTATAGTGTATATTTCCAGTGGGACAAATGTAAAGGGCCCATAACAATTTAACAACATACCTGACAAATGGGAAAAAAATTACACTCTATACAAGACATAATACATCATGTTAGCATATTATTGAGTGTTATTGTCGTAATAAAACTACGCAACTAACACCATCAAATGTCACAGTGGCGTTTAACAGATCAAGCAGTGGTGTAGTCTACATTTTTGTAGTGGATATACTGTGATGTTTTCCCAGCAGCGCCTCATATACACCTGCATTAGTGTTGCTGTTTTGATTTTTGGGGTTGTGATTTTTATTGTAGGCTATGAAAGACCTATACATTATTTAGCCAAACAGGAATAGTCTAGTTTTAAATTAAAAGCTCAACTGAGGAAAAACAAAAAACAAAGATCAACAAACTGCACTAAACCAAAACCCTGGGCAAGTAAGGGGTGGATAAAGGCTGATACTAAACTATTCAGCATTCAGAAGTGCTGGAGCAGCCAACTTGGCCTGCTTTGCCTATGGCACAATAAAATATATACTGTGGTTTATAGTTTTATAGTTAGTTGTGGTAATTATTATTGTACACAAATTTAATTATTTTTTTATTCAACTGGACAGGCACTGGACAGTGTTCTGGAACCACTAAGAGTCTCACAATAAAATGCTAAATGCATCTCTCAATGACATCAAGACCAGTCAAACAATCTTAATACATACAATAGGCTAAATTAACCCTCTTCAAATATCACAAAAAACACAATCATGTGTGCTGTACAACACCTACAAATGCAAATACTTTCGACACACACATTGTCACCAGCTGCTGTTATGTGATGGCCCCTTACAGAGCTTTAAGGAAATATGAGAAGCAGTGCTCAGTAAAAATGCCTACCTTGTCCTGAGTCAGATTTACAGATTGTCACTGTTGATATCAGCCTCCTTTAGCATCTTCTGCTGTGGCTGTATTTGTCTTTAATACTGTACATTCTTTACTTATACTCCCAGCCTTCTGCCTTAGTTTCCTCCTCTGTTACCTGACAAAATATTCAGTTTATTGAACAGAGTGAAAACGTTTGGTCAGTGACTTGTCTCAGTATTCTTAAGATGCTAATTTGATAAATTAGCCTACTTACATTTTAGCTCAGAGTGTCTCTAACTCCTCTGTGACCTCCTCTCCTGCTGTAGTCCTCATACTCCTCTGGTATCTGTGTCCAACGCCTGGTTTATTCTATTTTTATAAAGCACTACAGCTGTATTATTGTCTTCTGCTCATATAATTTGTTTACTGTCTGAACCTCGCGCTGCTGAAGCGCGTTCACAACACACGCGTTCATGAACGGGAGACAACCAATGAGAGCGCGGGGGAGGCGGGACAAGCGTCAGAGGAGCCAATGAGACATAAGTTAGGCTTCCACTGAGCTCCGATGAGAGAGGCTGTAAAGAGTTAGCGCTGGGCTCTGTAAACAGAAAGACAAAAAAGTACCGAAGAGTTAATGATTGTCACGCATTATTTGAAGTGGGCTCAAACCACTAACCTTGAAATTATAGCAGCATAGCTATAGGAACAAGTAACTATGCTAATTTTCAAGACTTGTGATTTGACTGACTTGGGCTTTTCTCTCAGACCATGGTCTCGTGACTCAACTCAGACTTGTGTATCTACCAGTTCAGACTTGCGAACTTGGGTTGCACTTGTATCTAGTCTGCACCAAAATATATTGAAGTATGAGCAAAAACAAACATTGTTTAATGTTCAGTTCATTTTAGCGACTCGGACTTGGACTTGATTAGGACTGAACACAGGCTTGTTTCTGACACTTTTGAAGTGACTTGGACTCGACTCACAACTCAACTGACTTGAACTGTTTTTGGTGACTTGGACTCGGACTCTTACTTTCAGTTCTAATGACTCAATTTGGGCTTGAAACAGTCTTTAGTGGCTAACTCTGGACTTGGACTTGAACACTGAGGACTGAAGCATGACATGACTACAACACTGGACCACTCATTTTTTTATTAGTGTTGTAAAATGTAAATAACTATCTGTAGTTAAAATGTTTTCAAAAAGACTTACAACATTTAATTTGGGATCAACCGGTCATTAAGGTGACCTTCTGTAATACAAGACATTTAATTCACTCAGAAATGACTGGACATTGGTTGTTTCTTGTCCACACATGCCAGTAGGATGTGAGGAAGAAGTAAATGCCCCCCTTGATTTCATAATTAGGTTGTTATGAATTGTTGATCTAGTTAGAACTATTATGTCTATTTTGAGACCCCAATAAAAAAAAAGTAGTACCTGGATGACTTTTACTAGCAGTAGTAGTGCAATTGGTTCCTAAAAATTACACTAACAATTAACAATGCATCTTAATTTCTTGCTGTCTTCAATAAAATTTCTTGTAATAATTACGTTGAGTCATTATGAGAGGATAAATGTCAGTATATCTACCTCCCAGCTTCCCAAGACACATAATGTAACTTTCCTTTGAATGGGAACGCCATGGGACATGACCAATGATATGATATATATATGATATATATACAGTCTTAAAAATGTTGCAGTTATTTTAAAAGTTTCAGATCATAATAATGGTCCTATAGATTTTATAACAGTGTGAAATACTAGGGCAGAAGTGTGTCTCTGTGTGACTCTGTTGCAGCAGTGGGCTGCTTCTATGAACATGGAGCTGAAAGCAAGGAAAGAAGGAAAACATAAAGAAAAGTGATATTTAAGCAGCTTCAAAATTATGGTGTAATTGCTGCGAAAATGGTTTGACAGGCACCTCCTACAACCCATTACATTAATGGCTTCCTAAAAGCATTGGCTTTGGTTACCTTGGATACTGACGCGGAATAGGCTTTGTCCTCAGAGGTGCAAGGACAGATTTTATTGTTATTGATGAGAATATTAATTAAAAGTCAAAAGGTTAATAAAGGCCAATAAATTAATTGATTTATCATTTGAGTTGGCTATTAGATGGAGAACTTTGTGTGTTAGACTCTGACATTGCTCTTTTCATTTCAAAACAAGCCACGCTGCTAAATTGATGGGTGATTAAAGTGGGGAAGATTGATGTGTCCCATCAGTAAAGCTGACTGTGATCATGTAAAGGAAAGTTTATGTGCATAGCAAGGCTTCAGTCATCATCCTTGTTTTGGATAATTTATCTGTAAGAGACATTTCCACCTCTTTGTCATCTTGGTTTCCTTTTAGGAATATTAAATGAACAGCCACAGAGAATAAGTGTTGACTTCACACAGTGTGTGGAAGCACAGCAGGTTGCACCCTGTACACAAACACAGGGAGTTAAATGAGCTCATTCTACTGCATACATTGTCACAGTAATACACTGTAGACACAAAATATTATAAAAGATGAAAATGAAATAGAAGTTACTCATTACAAACTTCTGAAGCCAAAGAAACAAAGACACAAAACAACAGTTTCTACAATGCACATTTATTATATAGTGGTCAGAAAATGACCACATCTGTCTGATGTTATATTTTGCAGAAAGCAGGAAGAGCAGAAAGACCTGATAACAAGTGCCAAACCATTATAATTCACCATTACTGTGCTGCTTACTTCTTCTGTCCTTATCAGTGCAGCATTAGTGCTTCCAACCAAGTACTTTGTCTAAACTTTCCAGTTGTTTTCTTTCTAGAGAAATATAACACGGGCAGTTCCTGGAGACGGTCTTTTAATTTTCATGAGCACGTCTCTGCTTGTCAACACCTCCCAGACAGGCACACCTTTGTTAATTAGCAGGGAAAATTCAAAACCGTACTGCAAAGATGATGGATCACGATATGCATCCTTCAAGCCAATTATTCCTTTGTAGCACATGTAATTAAGTAGAGAAATATAATGTAGTGAATTAATTATGATTAATGAAGCAAATTTTAATGGACAGATTAAGCACATTGGTTTAATACATTTTTTACCTTTTTTTATGAGGGTGTGAATTTACCCCTGTTGCACGGTGCACAATAGTATCTGGAGACTGAAAGGTAACAGAACCTTGCAAATGACAGTTTCACAATAACTCAATATTATATGCACACATTTCTGGGAATTATACCGACACTGTTCTCTATTGTCACTGATTTTTTCAGTCCCTCTCGTTCACACTCATGTACTCTGTCCTGCTGTAGCTAACCTTCATTCCTTTCCAGAGCACACCTCCACCACTCTACAGTTTTCTCCACCTGCTCTCTGCCTCACCGCTCTATATACTTATCTGCAACTCCAGACTTCCTCAAACAATAGCTTCTGTCTTGGCAACCCATGGTTCAAGGCCAGGTTTGGGCACTATGACTTTACCACTGCTATTGCCTTTCCAGAAGTCTGTGTTCTTAGAGTCCAGCTAGTTGGAAATGACTTCACACTACCAGGACTTTTGTAACTAGACTGTATTTGCCAAAAGGGTCCCTTTTTTTATCATTGAATAATATAGTAGAAGGGAACAGGAAAGGAAATTCTTCAGTATGATTTAATAGTTTGTTTCTTTAGCTGCAAATGTTGCTTTTTCTGCTTGTACTACTACATGAATTATAATGCTTGTGTATATTAGGTTTAATATTTCAGTTCCATCATAGATTATGTGAATAAAATCATGAGGTACAATGCCGATATCTTTATTTGTATGCAGCGATTTGAGTAAGGCCCGGGAGCAGTGAGACAAAGGTCAAACACAGTCTAGACAGAGAAGCCCTGAACTTTTCTCTATCTTTTGTGCACTTTCCACTTTTTCATTAAGTCTTTCACGATGTAACATTTCCAGTCTTTGTAGCAGCACATGTCCAGTATACTGGGACAGCACGCTGGATCCTGTCTGACAGGCCTCTTGTTAGTTTGCAAATGCCCCATCCTACAAGTGACAGGCAGACGCATGGGAGTGCGAATTAGAATTCACCTCTAATCACTCTCTAATTCACCTCCTGTCACTCCCAAGGCTCGCTCACAGCACTGGTTCTGCCACATAAGCGCTTTGTGGCTGAACGCTGATGTGAGCTGTTCGAGGCAGACCCCCACCCACATGTACACACTGAAGGTGCAGACTCATGTTCACTTAAAGAAAACACAAGGAAGACAGTAAAGTAATAATTATTGACCATACTCACTGACTTAATTTGCAGGCTCCACTGGTGGTTTGAATTATTGTTTTTTCTGTATCAATTTTGTTTACTGCTATTAATCCAGCCACAGATAGTCACAAGTGACTATCTGTGGCTAAGCAAAAAGGACAGAAGTTCAGACAGAAGGGCAGGAAGAATGTCTGGCCTACAAATACATTCAAACCTAAAAGTACTCAGAGCACAGACCTCCGCCAACTGGCCTTATCTAGCAATGATAAAGATACAGTGTCCACAGCAGGACTCAGTTGGCGAGTTTGTTGTCTAATCCAGTATAATAACATCATTGTCATTCAGCCAGCATTGGGTACTTTTGGCATATAGTGAGCAGGTGCCAAGTCCTGCTGGAAAATGAACTCACCATCTCCATAAAGACTGTTAGTAAAGGGGGCATGAAGTTCTCTAAAATTTCCTGATAAATGGCCGTAAGACTTTGGCCTTTAGGTAGGAGAGTAATGACATTACAGTTCAGTTCAGTTCATTTTTTTTTTTTTTTTCCCCCCCTTTGGTTTGGTACAAAAAAATGAATTAAATTACCTTTTTCGTATGTTTACACCCTGAGTCCTCAAGAACTGAATATGTTGAGGTCCACAGATATAAAAACATTTATGGCCTTTGTTATTGCTTTGGCTGCTTCAGACTGACTTGAGTAAATGCTGCTTGAATGCATTCCACTGCCTTTTTTTCCCCCTTGTAGCAGCAACATTTACAGTCGTGTGATGCTGTTTCAAGAGTTTTAACAAATTGGACATGTTGCCTGTAAAATACAAAATCTCTGTGGATCAATGTCGGCTCATGGCTGTTGACTTATCCGCTTGTCTTTGCCTGTAATTGTTATTGCCAGGGAAGCCAAAATGTTGTCCTTTACTGCCCTTGTGGCTGGAGTTAATATTTTGAGCCCTATCTTGCAATGAAACAGAATCTTTTCAAAGCATTTCTGGATCCACACCTAAACATTTCTTATTTGACTCATCACTGAACAATTCATAAAGATGTCAACAAAAAACAACTTTTGAGTTTTCTTGATAACAAACAAACAAACCCTGGTGAAGACATTGTTGTTTTTTTCACCTCCAAAGGCAATACAATGAGGAATTGCTTGCCATGTGGAGTTTATCGAATGATGTGTTTTTTTCAAAATGTCTTTATACATTCAAAAGAAAACCACATCTTTTGCTGCTTAGAGCATTTATGACATGTTTAGTTGTAATTCTCAGAAGCTCAGAAGCATTAATTGTTTCTTGGAGTTAAATAGCCAAACTCTGGCTGTGTGTCTGCATAAACAATGATTTTCTTAAAATGTTTTTCCCTTCTGATGCAGTGACATTTGCTGGACTCTAAGTGGTTTTACAGTTAAAAGTACTGCCTTTAACACTGCACCTCCTATTTATAGAGCAGTGTGAAACTCAGGGCTCAGGAAGAGTGCCCACTGTGCTAAAACTGCAAGTGCCCTGCATCGATTTGAATCAACAATGTGCATTAATGTGCTTCAAAAGCCATCCCCTCCCTCCAGTGTAAAGCACTATTACAAAGTTTACTCACACACACACTGTCTGACATGGTGCATGCTTTTACCATTAAACCTCAGGGTGTTGAAGCACATCAGATAGTTGGGAAAAGTTTTTAAAATGATTGTGTTAGAGCAGTTTATGACCGTTGACCAATTGTCCCATTAAAACATTCAGATGTTCAGATGTTCAGAAGTTAGATATTACTCACACAAGATCCTTCAACTCTCTGAATAACAAATTAACTGATAGCCGTGCTTTCTAAATCTGGATTTGGGCATGCAGAGATTTTTATGCTGTTAAAGGGGGATTTCCAGTCCATAGGATTTATTGAGAGAGAGTAAAGATTTCAAGATGTGCAAAAAGCTCAAGAAGTCTGTTTTAGGAGCAATACTTCCTACACCAGTGGAGAAACATATAGTCACTTGGCTGCCAGTGGCTTGTTTGTTGGTTGTTTTGGTTTCTGGTGTTGTAAACTTCTTAAAAAGAAGGCTTGACTGCTTCTGTTTATGACATGTTTATGTGCTTTCAATAAGTTCATATTTACAGTATAAATAAAACAATCATTACCAATTCATTGCTATTCACCAGTTGTCCCTCCGTCTGGAGGAGTGGGGACTGTTTCAGATGCCTGGCTGCTGGTAGATGCCCCAGTGATGACTGAATCTTATCTGACCCCATCTGTGCTCCTGTCCCGACCTGTGGGCCCTCAACCTCACCTCTAAGGATTTCCTGGATCTACCTCAACCCACTTACCTGTCTGGATTATTCCTTACAGAGCTGATCTATGATCTATAGATGAGCTAATGGACTAACAGTTCAACACACATGTTGCCTGTCCGTCCTGGGAGAGGAGCTCTCCTTCAATATGGGCTCCAAAAGGTTTCTTCTTTTTTTTTCCCAGCTGTTTTTTTTTTAAGGAGTTTTTCCTTACTGAGAAGGAGGGTCTAAGGACAGGAATGTCCTGGGTCTGTTTGGTTTAGTGTAGTTATTGTTTGTGTTGATTGTATGTTTATGTTTGATTAACAGTTTGTGAAGCCCTTGAGGTGACTTTTGTTGTGATACAGGGCTATACAAATAAAACTGAATTGAATTGAAAAATTTAATAATTCTGCCGTTGATTGGCATTTAGCGCTACCAACATTTAGCTCTACTGCTAAATATTCACACCACATGAATGCACAACAAAGGCTTGCGAGAGTAGTCGGGTTCGCTCTCATTCATGCATGAAAGGTTTATGCTGTGTGAAATGTAAACTAAAACAGAATGTAATGATCTGCAAATCTAATAAAACCGTATTTTATTAACACTAGAATATAAAGAACATAATGTTAGAAACATGGTGTTGAAACCAAAATATTTTACCATTGCATGGAAAGTAGTCTTTTTGAAAGACAGTCTATATTATTTATATTTGATGTCTTTACTGTATTATTTATTATCTGCAAGTCCTCATGCATCACTGAAAAAACAAATAAAAGCCATGTAGCATGTCTGTGAGCCATGCCACATGTTATAGCTTTATAATTGTGCAAGTAGAAGCCATATGTGAACATGATCCAGAAACACTACTGTCTTCTTTGGGCCAACAGGGATTTTTCAAATTTAGCCTTTTGTGCCCATGTGCCAACTTTTTTAAGATGTGTTGCTGCCACAAAATTCAAAATGAGCCAATATTTTGCATAAAATAGTCTCCCTTTCACCATTTGCTATAATGTCTATGTTATATTGTGAAAAATGCATGGGAACATGAGATTTGATAATCATACTGTATACTGTTTATTAGGAATAAAATAACATTTTAGTTGCAAATCATTGCAACTGTCATTTTTATTTTCACGTTACAAAACATCTCAATTTTTTTTTAGAAATGGGGTTGTATACTTGGTTAAAATGAGAAATGTTGCTGTGAAGGCTTATCTATGAACCTGGTCCAAGTATGCTGTAGATGCAATGGTACTTATAATAAACTGTAAGCTGAAGAACCTAGCTTAAACAGAATTTCTATGTGTAAGACTGTTCAATAAACAAGGAGGATTATAATATTTGGAGTTTTTTAGAGTATTTAAGACAAAGCCTCCCTCGGAAAGACACAGATGGCTGTAGGCAGGCGGAACTGTAAAATATTAGTCACCAAGGACCAAGGCTCAATCATTCTCACCTTGAAATGCTAAACAGTGAGGCGAACAGATCCACACTGTACTGTTACATTTTAGGTATCATCTGAAAGATTAAGGCTCATTACTGTCCTAGAATGACTCTATTATAATTACAAAACAAAATAACAAAGGAATACTTCTCTGAGGCCAGATCAAAGGCTTTATTTAAATGAGTCATTGTTAGAATCATATAAGCCCATCTTTTTACATAGAAGAAGCTCACTTTGCTGTTATTCCTAAAGAGCTTCTAATCAGAGGTGGGAGTAGTCTTCTCTTCTCTCTGTTGTGCCTGTCAAATCAAAATGAGTTAGTTTATATGCATGAAAAAGAATCACACAATATCACTAAATATAATAAAAAATACATAATAAAGACACAATAGACAGACTTTTCAGACAGAACTAGGATAGATAGAAATTTGTAACATTTTGTCATAATAGGGAGATCATAATCAACAAAATCCAAGGAGGGAGAAGTGCACAAAATTATATTATTCAGTTAGAAGTAAAAAACTTCTATTCAGCCTGGTTTGTGAACCAGGTTGAATTCAAGTAGAACTAGTATTACTCAACAAAATTATTACTTTAGTAAAAAATTACCCATTTTTATTTTATTGTTGCACATCAGAAACTACTACATTACTGTTATTATTACTAACAAACCTGGGCTTAAACCTAGGCCTTTGAGATTGCAAGGCGAGCATGCAACTAATCACAGCAGTAAGCTCAAAGAATACTTTTACCTCATTATAAACTTAAGCCTTCAAAAGTAGGTAGCTAGTACTTAACTTCTAGTAATGTGCTCACAATACAGTCTTGCCCTAGGACACAACAGTATGCAGTGCCAGTAGCAAGATTCGAACCACCAACCTCCAGGTTAGTGGGCAAACGTCTCTACCTGACCTACTGCTGCTCTGTGTAAAACTAGGGTCATTACAGCAGAAGCTTAGTTACCAGTAATTGTGGAGTGAAAAGTATATGGAGTATGTGGTCTGTGTACAGATGCTGCCACTGTCAGTCATTTCAGTCCTCACTTAAAAGCCTGGGAGAAGCCTGGCAAATGCAAGTTTTTACAAATGTTGAGGATCTCCCGCGCAGCTAGTGCATGAATTATCCTAATATATTTGCAGTATGCATTTGCCTGTGTAGTTGTACATTTGCATCTTTCCAGCAGCTGACAGAATAATCAAAAAGACTGCATGTGAAAAGGTCCTGTGGGCTAAAGGAATTATTTAAAGCAGAGTGAAAAGAATTTTTGAGTTTGTCTTCCTTACTCCAGTCAGCAGTTGGTTCAGATGGTGGCTTCAAAACCTTCTGATAAAGATACTGTGTGTGGGAGTCCATACAGATGACAGCTTCATTATACTTCAATGAGAAGCAGGATGAATGCCGGGTCTGGTGAACTGACTTAGGCAACTACTCTCATTTGTTGTAGGGTTAATTGATGATCATACTTTTGATATTAACAAAATTGTCGTCACTTAACATTATAAGCAGGAACTTAAGGAAGAAAAGTAAAAAGGCAAACTTTTAAATACACATTTTACATTGCTCTATTTGAAACACCAAAATATCAAAGTGTTTTCCTAAGGTTTTTTATATTTGAGGAAAAACTGTTTAATCGCCTGATAGGAATTGTGGAAACCTTAATGAATCAGGCTTTATTGCCCTATTGGTTGGTCTACAGCACTTGTCAACACTGAACCTATTGTTGAATATAATACAAACATTGATAGAAGAAATAACTATTTTAAAGCCGGCTTCAACATGAAAATGAAAATAGGATTAGATTGAAGAGAAACCAAATGAAATGCACATAATTATGATCGAAGCAGCCATTCGATGTTTGACTGTGCATTAGTAACAGTTGTGCAATAAGAGGCTGTTTAGTGGGCTCTGTCGGTCATTACTGAAATGAGCAGCTTGTGCCTGTGCTCATAAACCTGTGCCATGTTAAATCATTTGGAGAATCAGCCTCAGACTGTGCTGCTGCTGTTTTGGTGGTGTCGCCTCATGCTGTTTTTACTACTAAGTAAATATCCCCTAGATGTGTTGGTTTTTACTTGGTACATATTGACATGCAATCTGTGGTTGTATGTCACAGTTTGATAACATTTCAGTTTTGCTGTAAAATGTGCAGATGTAACTACTGAATATATAATTACTGCTACAAAGTTTTAGTTTGTTTGTTTGTTGGTCTCTAATTAACTCCAGCCACAAGCAGTCAGTAAAGGAACAAATGATAACAGGGTTTATACAGTCATGGAAAGCCTGGAAAAGTTATGGCATTTTAAAATGCTATTTTCAAGCTATGGAAAAGTTTTGGAATTTTTTTGTTTTGGTAGAAAGTTTTGGAAATTTAAACAGTGTGAGTAACATTCAGCCACCACTTGTTAAAAAACAAACAAACAAACAAACAAACAAACAAACAAAAATCTGACCGATATTTTTTTGTCAGAATATTTGAACTCAATACATTTTTGCTGGTAGATGATTACTTTATACATGCTTTTTAAAATATACATTCTGAACCAACTTACCAAACATAATTATGTTCAAATCAGTGGTGTGTAGACTATGTGTATAGACTTGTTTGTTTTTGTTTGTTTGTTTGTTTTGTTTTTTCAAGTGACTCATTTCCAATTTTAACAAATGAAATTACAACAAAAGTATGCTTCCAATGTCTCATTTGAATACTATTTATTAATATGAAAGCTATTTCAGGGTCGTGGAAAAGTAGCCATGGAAAATTATTGGTAAAAAAGTGTATGAACCCTGTGATTAGTTTTGGTGCAGACCACTGGAAGATAATGGGGCTTGTGGCTCAAACTATAGAGCATTTACCCCTGAACTAGAACATTCCCTGTTCAAGTCCAGGTTTAGGCACAATATCTTTTATTATACACTGATCAGCATAAAATTAGGACAACCTGCTGTTATATTGTTTTGTGTTATGACCATAATATGCAGCCCTCTAGTTGGTACACACTGTTTTTTTCTTGGACCACATTTGAGAGAATCTGACCACTGCAGACCGGGACCACCCCACAAGAAAGAGGTGCAGCTTTGGAGATGCTCTGATCCAGCCGTCTAGCCATCCAAATTGCCATAAATGCCTACATAAATAATTATTAACACAAATTTTTACTTGCCGCCTCATTACTGTTTTGCAGCTGACTTTCTGTTTTTGAATGTAACACTGCAGCCTGCATGAGTGAATGAAACGTTGTGTGGTAAACGATATTGTTAAACACATGACTGTCTTTATATGAAGAGTGAGATGGGCTAAATTACTCCCAGGGAAGCGAAGGACGCCGCAGAATGGAGAAAAGGAGGAAGTTAATTGGCTGTCTCCTGGCCAACTGGGACCTCCACTCACTTTAACATGCAAAAGAACTACTAATTACAGGACACAATGCGCCGCTGTCTCTGGGCTCACTGCATACTTCATGGGCCACACAATCAGATGCACCCTGTAAAATCAAAACACGGCTCTTCATGGAGGAGAGGCTTTAATTAGCCCTCCCCCAGTCACAGGGAAATGACTGTAAACATGCTGAAGGATGGATGATCAGGAGGACTTAAAGAAAGGAAAAGTGATCACATGATGCTCAATGTTTGTTGTCTAAATATATGGAATTATGCAACGCACTTTCTGACTTATTGCTAGTTAAAGACTGACAGCAACCTGTTAGATTTGTGTTAAATTTACAACTGTTCATGGTTATGTTGTATTGGAAGTTTGTTATCTTAGTCTTTTATTGCTTCAGTTATGTTTTCCTGCTGGCATTAGTTTGTTTGCTAGTTCGTTAGCACCATAAATTCATAGCAAGTAATGTTGGATTTATTTATGAGAGTTTAGTAAAGACCAGCAAAGGGCTAAGGGGATAATAATAATGATAATAATATTTTGGGTATTTTTCCAAGTTACCTGGTGAATCATCAGAGCGCGGACTCAAACTGACAATGCTGAGGCGAGCTGTAGTTACTGTCAGGATCTGTTCCTGGTTTTTGGATTGTTCCTGTTTTCTGTGTGTTACCTTACCTGGGCATGATGTGGGCGTGGCCTGACCATGTCTGGCAGATGGAACACCTGTCTACATTTCCACCTTCATCAGCTGCAGTTTAAGAAGCCTGGCTCTTCACTCACTCCTCGCCAGTTTGTTGTTGCTAGAAATGTTAAAGAAGTGGATCTCTGTTAGTAACAAACTCTTTAAATAACAAATTATTTTTGTTTATGTGTGATTGCGTTCAACATGATAGTAAGAACATTACATTTTCATATTCTGTCAAAGGATGCAGTGTTTTTTAAAACCACATTTTTTGTAATCACACTGGAGGGATATGATAACAAATACAGTAACAAAAACATGCACACAAACTCTAAAACACAAATTTCAAAGACTTTTGAACCTACAATCATGGGATCATGGGTCCTACCCTTTGCTTTAATCTCATTTGCTGTAGTGTTTTTGTTTTTGCTGTAGTGTTTCTGAACTTGTGTGCGTGTTTTCAAATTTGTGCAGGTGTTTCTGTATTTGTGTGTGTTTTCAAATTTGTGTGCCTCTTTCTATTTTTTTTTTGTGTGCATGTTTCTGAACTTGTGTGTGTCTGAATGTGTGTGCATGTTTCCAATGTTGTGTGTGTGTTTTAATATTAGTGCGTGTTTCAGTTTTTGTTTGCATGTTTTTGATTTTAGCTTGGTACCCATGTCGACCATGGAGACACCTCTATATTCATGCTGCACCACTCCATGCAGCTATCAATTACTGTCTGCACTTTAATTAGGAAAGGTTTTTGACTAAAAGTGCTTTGCTATTTTATGTGAGGCAAAGTGAAATGCCTGCTAGTGCATTGCTAATTCTTTTATACCTGTCAATTTGACAAGCTAGTCAAGACAAATAAACAAATATTGCTACTTAGTTTCTTCATGTTCATGAAACTATGCAGTGAAGAAAAGTAAGAATTCTTTTAGGAGTGTGTTGGGTCTATGTCAAAGAAAGCAAAACACTCCCAAGGACAGACAGGGCTCAGGCAGTGCAAAAAACTTTTTGTTTACTGCACTTGGTTTAGCAACAAATATAATATTTATGAAAAATGTTCAAGGATGTCCTGGTGGCTGTGGAGGGAGAGGCTAAATTACTCCCCAATTACGCATGCAAAACTAAAAGCATTAACCTTGCATTCATTAACTAATGTCTTTTTAAAATGTGTTTGGTGTACTCTTAGGTAACAAGAGGTTAGCCTTTCTTTCTCATGACTGCTTATAATAACAAACTTTCCAGTTATAATTTAAATGTATGATTGCACTCAGCATGATATAGTGCAACCATTTTGCTTTATTATTAGAAGTGAGACTCAATTTTAAAAAATCACATTAATTACAGGTTTTGTAATTAATTAATCACAATGAATCACATTTTTGGCATATAGCAATATTTATGTCAGAAATAAAATATAGAAGCTGAGTTGCATGCATATTTTAACTTGATTTGAAACTGTGTGCCTCTCTTTGTCTCCTCCTCTGTGCTCTGTGTGTGACCTCCATGCAGCCCTGTCCTTTCTCTCTCTGTCCATCGCATCTGAACCTAACGGACTGCTATCCCCTGTGTGCCTCAGTCAGCTGAGAACGATCAGAGATACAATGCGTGTGAAAGTGAAAGAAAAGAAGTGACGCCATGCTGATTCACAGGCTGGCCTTGGAGATGACCCTGCATTTACCTTCCCTTTTCAAAATCTTTAATTTGGCTAAATAATAACTTTTTATGGTTTGTGATGTCACTGCTCTAGCCCGCCTTTGCCCCCACTGGTCAGAGTCGATCACGTGGTACGCGGAGCAAGACCGTGCTTGCTCGAGGGCCGTAGTGTGCCTGCTCTATGGGTCGCACAACATGGAAGTAACATGGAAGTAAAAAACTTTTTGGCATCACGCACCAATGAAGATGGCTACTGAAAACAACAGCAGTCGTGACATCATTCATTATCCAGTTCTGGTTACTGTGCACCAGGAATTAGGTCACTGATAAATGTTCTGTGTCTTCAGACAAGGGTGATTAAATGCATACATTTTTTGATGTGTTAATTTCTTTGTAATTAATTAATCATGATTTAGCTTGTTAATGTCCCAGCCATATTTGTTATCAAACTTTTTTTTTTAAACTTTTCCTTTGCAATTACATTTTGTAACTCCTAGTTCAGTTTTGGTCCATTTTGTGTGAAGCTATTTACAGTAAGTTGCATTATGAAACAAATTTAAGATGGGAATGAGAATCAAAACTGATGCATAATTATGTATAATTTATTAACTCATATCATATTCACTTTGATACATCCAGTCAGTTTTGCAACCCAGTGCAAACCGTTAAGAACGTACTGCACTGACAAGTCATAGTGAAAAATGTTGAAAAAAGGGGAAAATGTGCTGGTCATGACCTGCTATGCAAAACTTTCAGCCTAATAATCTTTGTACTATTAAATCAAAGAATGAATAAGCTGGTGCAATTACTTTGATTATCATTAAGAATATTTTTTTTCTCCTTAAACATAAAATACTTAGGATTTTCATTAAATACAAAACCAGTGGTTTTACAGAGGACAGCTTTCAAATTAGACACCTATGGTTGTCTATAGCAGTGATATAGTAAGATTCTCCTAATTGATTGGGACCACTTTTTACATTTTTACACTTTAACTAACCAAAATCTGATCAAAGTCTGCATTCATATTTTTCCACTCCACAACCTTGCTAAGATCATGCACACATTGAGGTTAACCAAGCACATAACCTCAGCCTTTTTTTTTTTTTTTTTTTTACATATACAGTATTTCAAATTCCCAGATACAACGAGTTGTGCAAATATGGACTCTAACTCTAAAAACGCATGTAATGAAAGAGAAGCTTTTTTTTTATCAGTTGATTCTACTTGGCCCTTCATCTGTACCTTTGACCTCACACTGTATCCAGTCCAGTGTAAACGAGTGTTGACCTGAGCTCCTGTTGGCAACCTCAGTCTGAGTAAAATTACAGTCTTCAACCACCTGAGTCCACTTCAAATGTCAGCTATTCTCTGGTTCATAGAAAAAAGGGTAGGGGGTGCAGAGTTAAATGTCAAGTAATGCTTTTTAAACTAATTGCCTTCAGTGTCTTTGGAGAAGGGTCTGATTAGAAAAGGCATGCTGACCACCTGAGAGGCCCAAGGGTACTGTCACACACATGCTGCTGCATCTCAGAGCCAACAAATCTGATCATTTAGTTCTTGTTGTATGCTATAGTTTATTTTAGATATTAAACCAATCAGAAATCAGGGGGAAATAATCAACAAATCAACCGCCTCTGGACCGACACAATTTGAGAAACAGACAACCAATCAGGGAAAATAAAGCACTTCAAAAAGCCTTTTCCAGATTTGATTTAGTAAATTGTTTTGAATAAAAGGAATTCCAGACCCAGTTCACTTTGCTAAGAAGGGTAATAGGTCTTGCTTGACATGGTATTCAATTCAATACCACTAACAATAACAAAACAGTTGACAAGGTGAAGTCAAAATGTAGCATTCTGGAGGCATATTTGTTTCAATTTTTGTTGCTATAGATAAAAAAAAATCTATATTGTTCAGCTTATTGTTCCGTTAAATTAAACATTTCAGAAATCACATGACAGAGGTAATATTCACCATTCTTTTTTTTTTGTGTGTTTTTTTTTGTTTAATCTTTCACATCTTCAGTCACCATGAGCCTTCATACAAAATAAGAAACTTAAATTAACACAACATTCACATTAGCATTGGTAGGTTTATAAATCCAAACACATACGTATAAGACTCTCCAGGCTCATTGAATCGGAAACATCTTCAACTCTAAAAAACAATTCCAGATGATTTCTTTTGAACCTTTTTGTATTTGATCCAAGTACATATATATGAAGTGAAAAGAGAGGACATGCAGAATTGTGATACAGAGCAGTCCCTTCTATAGGTTTCTTCCACTACAGTTTATTGTAGTTGCAACAACTTGCTCTATGACTCCCATGATCATGTTCATCTGTTTGAGGTCATGTGTAGGATTGTTATCTGAGCCAAGGATGTAGTAATAATGGGAGGCTAATGGTAAATCATGGTGTAATGTACTGTATGCATGTATTCTGCATAAACAAGAATCAAATATTCAGTTTGTACATCTCAACTATTCCCCTGTGTCCTGTTCTTTCTGGAGCCAAACACCTTGCCTTGGGCACTAACTGGATGATAAAGATTCTGAGAAAGAGCCAACATCAGACAGAGGCTGAACAAAGTTGGCACACAGCTGCTGGACAGTGTGAGGCCCACGGAAACAGCAACTAGAGCTCAGCACACAGTAACACTCTGCTACTGCTGAGTACATTATATGGGCACATTTCTGATATAGATTGAGAAAATTTATGCAGCCTCTCTCACAATGTTGGAGATGTTTTCACTCCATGGACAGTATTTGCCATAGGTAATTCTATACTTCAGTTAAAATGATTCTAAAACTTCCAGAAACAAGGTCATGAGTTGAATCCTCAGGCCGGCTGACACACACAACCTTTTAGAAACACTGCTTCTGGATCTTCTCCTGACCTGTGCATACATACATCAGGATAAAGTTGGGCGGATTTGAGTACACACATGAGAAGAGCATGTCCATGTGCATCAGGTGGGTGAGCAGAGTGGTGTATGACGTTTAATTAGTGCGACTGCTAGCACCACAAAGCTACATATGAGCTGAAGCCTTCACAATGACAGCAGTTCAACCACTGATATTAAAACTACATTTACTCAATCTACTGTGCAATTTAAAGGAGCAATATTGTGCTTTTTTCCATGCAGGTGTTGATTTGGTGAACTGGTGACTCTGTGTGAGTGAATGGTTGTCTATCTGTGTATGTCACTGTGTCTGTCCTGTGTCTACCTGGCCACAGTCCAGGGTGTACCTCACCTAAGTTCCCAAAGTTACTGGGATAGGCTCCAGTACATGCGACCATGACCCCTAATCAATGAATGAATGAATGAATTAACAGCAGGGGTCTTCAACACTTTTCAGTCCAACGCCTCCAAACTGATTTATGTTAGTGTTTATATTTAAAAAACAAACAAACAAACAACAAAAAACAAAATATAAAAAATTGTCTAATCAACCAAGAAGACCTCTGCTATACCGTATTATTCTTTTCTTTCAGTATTTCCAACACATATTGATTTGACATGGTTTTTACACAAGATGCTCTTCCTGCTGCAACTCTCTCTTCTTATCCAGGCTTGGCACAAAAAATTCACAAAGAGTACCATGACTTGTGACCCTATGTAGCTGGATTATAGCATATTTTTCATGTTTTTTATTTATACCCTACCATGCTTTTACTAGATAACCCAGCCATTCCCAAAGTCAGGAGTGTCACGGCCCCCTTAAATTTACCAAAATCCCACACGGACCCCCAACAATACAACTTCCCTCGATCCCAAATTTTATTTTCATGTTTTTCTCCATATATTTCTATAAAAAAACATTACAAAAGACACTGACTATTGGCTAAAAAGTGTTTTAAAGTTATATTTTTAAATAAATACACTGTAAAAAAAAAAAAAATGAAATGCTTCAAAAACTCAATAACTCAAGGTAAAGGGTCCCTCAAGATTTTTGGGGCCAACTCAAAATCTCAAGTTTTCCACACTTTCACTTAGTTAGATGTTCATACATCTAAAAACTTTTGTAATTTTTAATTTTTTTCTCTCTATCAGTTATTTTTTTATTCATCTTACAGCCAACTTAGAGTGTTCAGAAAAAGGTATTCTTTTGTTAAATGTAGTATATTTAGTTATTGTTATCAATAATACTTTTTCTGAACAGTGGAGTTAGTTGGCTGTAAGATGAGTTGGAAAAAATAAAGATAGTGAGTAAAACGTAATATTTCTTCTAAGATTTTGGACATATGAACATGTTCAATTTGGCTGAGTAAAAAAATATTAGTTGTTGAAAACTTGAGATTTTGAGTTGATCACCAAAACTCAAAAATGAGTTGAGTTTTTGCAGTGTTGTTTTTTACAGTGCACATCAAACTCAATTTCTTTTTATGTACTTAATATAGACAGCCTCTGGGGGTCCCCTCTGCAGTATCTTCGCGGACCCCCAGGGGCCCGGGACCCCACTTTGGGAACCACTGAGATAACCATTATAACATATAGCCAGATTATAAATGTAGAAAATTAATAAGTAGAAGTCTGACTATAGAAGTAGCATTTATCAGTAAGTAAACTTGTATTTGAAGGAGCCGGATTCAGAGGACTGGAAATGAGTTGCTAATTAGGCAGTGACAAAAGTGCACAAGTGCAGACTGCTGGGTTTGTAACGACTGAAATGAATACCAGTTTACGGTCTTGCATGCAAATTCAAACTGCATTGAATTACAAGAGATTGCTTTTTCATCTGGCCATCTTCATCTCAATAGCGGCAATGATTTATTTTTGTGCAAATAAATTCATTCACTGAGAGCTTAATTAACCAGTGATTCATGATTTGGGTTAGGCCCAAGTCTCCCAAGCTTTCAGAAGAATCTCATTTTCTATGACAACATTGATTCTTTTTTGCTCTCAAAATAACCTTGCCTTCTCACTCTGCTGATTAGTTTAGTGCACGTCTGACTCATGACTTCCTTTCTGACTGCATACAGAAATCTTAAAAATCACAGGAAATAAAAAAAAAAACAAACACTCAACACAACCATCACAGGAGGTAAATAACACCTCTATGTTCCACAGCTTTGCACACGTCAGTAAAACAAGAAAACATTTAAAAGCTCATGGTGTAAAAATTGTAAGTTAACCCTAAGGAATCAAGAAGAAATCAAGGTTAGTTACTGGGTAATGTCATGTGAATATGAGGAAAACAACTAAAGGCTCTGATAAGATTATGAATCAATTGCAGTGATTTCCACAGCATGGTTCTTTTAAAACTCTACCACCTAACATTATTTTCTTGGAAGAAAACAGTTTAATCATCTAATAGGAGATTATAATAGGAATTATCTGTTATATTAACTATTTTAAAAGGCTGGGACACTCAAATAAAGTAAGCTGTTGAATCAGATAAAGAGAATGTATTCACTGTAAGGGAAAGCATGCAAGTAAAACATGCATAAATATTGCTAATGTTACGGAGCCTGGGAAGGGACATGGTCATGTGAGATCCCAAGAAAGTTTTTCAAGATTCCAAGAAACAAATGTGAGATTCTGAGAAAAGTTTAGCAAGACTTTAGTATCTCTGGATCTCGCAATAATTTGGCGGAATCTCGCAATAGTTTCTTGGAATGTTGCAATTTTTTTTTTTTTTTTTTTTTCTCATGTAGGACGGGACAATATTGGCAATATCATGATATTGTAATGTCAAAAGTCTCACAATAATGCCATGGACTTTAACAATATCAAATGGTAAGCTCTTGGGGCTTATATGCATTGCTTTGTTGCAGCAGAGTGGTAAAAAATCAGAGGGAACTACATAGACCATGATCCTTTGGTCCGTTTCAGTGCAGCCAACATGACAAAATTATTGTTTTTAAATACTCAATCATTTAAAAAATTGCAATCATTGATGCACTAAAGGATCAAAAGGGCATTTTTAGAGAATATGTTTGTTAGCATGAGTATTTCTACAATACCGTGAGTCTCCCCGCAATATCGCAATAATTATTGTAGGATGAGATTAATATTGTGATAACACTGTACAGTGAGATTTGAATATCAGTACATAGTTGTTTAACAAGGTAGGTAAAACTAAAATAATATAAGGTAAAGATAATTGCTGAGCTTAGATTAAATTTAGCTCTAAATGTTTATGGTAAGCTCCAAAACCTTTGAAGTTTGAAATCTGGTCCTGTTTTAGATAAAAAATAAAATAAAATCTCAGAAAGCTATGACCCGGGATGGAAAGAGCAAAATTGGGTTACGCTGCTCAAAACATGAGCCCCTTCATACTATACTTATTACAAAGACACAGACAGACAGAACCTTGTTTTTAGATACGTCCTATGACTAATAGGACACCAATCTTTGACCTCTGTGACCCCTGCTGCTCCTCCCCTGGTTGTACTCATGGGAACAGCGATGATTGAGGTCCACTTAGAACTTCACCATCTGGAAGAGCCCAACACTCTCCCAGCAGACACCGCCCCCTCCCCCTGCACTGCAGACCTTGCTCCACTTCCACCAGTCTTTGTTGGGTGTTAATACTCCCCCTGCACTCAAGGAACACCTGAAGACAACTCAGGGTCATGGCAGAAAGACAGCCCTCCCTTCTTCCTTAAAGACCTCAGGCACTTCCACGGCGAGCACTAACAACCTGGCACAGTGTCACAGACCTGCAACTATTATTCAGCAGCTGGTGAGTAGGAGCACTCTGAGGTTGTTAATCCTCCGCTGTTTACCTCCTCCTCACCTGCCACCGTCCAATCTGCTCCCACCGCCCGACGCACAAGCTGCTACACAAACGAACTTTTAGGATTCAACGCCATACAGCATCACATTCACCAGTAATGACCGATCAGAAATATGGAGAGGTACAGATATTAACAGATCTGTGCCATGAAGTGCTCAGTGCAAATGCCTAAGCGCTAGAAAAGTGCCGATATCCTTCAAGGCACTGGCCGTATCTTCCAATGGTATAGATTTCTGACCTATTCTGAAAATTTTATACATGACAGCAGACTCACAAACCAAGAAACCATTAGAAAAGTGCCTCATAAAAAGTCGTACGCAAAGCTGCCATAATTAATCTAACTGCACGACTGGTTAAGAATGTATTTGTGTCTAATTGGTACAGCTCATGAGGGTAATACGTTACTGTTTGCATTGCTCATTTTCTAAAATAATGAGTAAATACTGTGATTTCTCTATATGTCAACTTGGCTGTGCAGATGGTAGTGCATTCTGTCAGTGCTGCAGAGAAGTTAGGTCTAAACTGAGGGAAAGTTTTAGGCGCTGATGTTCTCCATTTGAACTCGAATGCCCTTTTAATCACTCTCCTTGGGCATGTGCTATAGCATCATTTCTTGTTCTGGATGAGAGTCGGTTAAAGTGGCATCCATGCCAAGGAAATCTCCATTTTGGAAAGCAATTGGAAAGAGCGTTGCAATCGTAGCACTATTTGGCTGCTGAGGACAAATTCTTCATAACAAATATAGTCATGTAGATCAATCACGTCAGAGTGCCATCCAAATATGTGCGATTAAAAAGTCAAGGTTTAAATGAAGCTGTGATTCATGGTGGATCTAGAATATTTTATCCTTATTTAGATGTACAATGTTTCATCATTTCGTCCATGTACTTACGTGACTAGACTTAGAGGTGGGGTAAAATGTGTAGGTACCGCAAGGTCAGCCAGAGTTCAGTTCAAGTTTAGTTTAACTACTGGGTAAGGAGATGAGGCCAACTAATATTAAGGAATAAAGAACAGAAATAAAATGCATCCGCACAGTATTATCTAATGGTTTATGATATTAGAAATTTTTATTCATGTAAAAAAAAAAAAACAATCTTCAAAGCAGCATTTCATGACTTTCCTTGCTGCTGATGCAAACTTCAGAGGCTGTATTATATAAAATAATCTTTTCCGAGCATTCTACTATATTATAATGTTCCCTCATTAAAAACATACCTGGAGTTGTGTTTTGCTTCATTCACACATGTTTAAGTAATTCTGTATTCTCTGGCATGGCTGTTCTAAGGCTTCAAAAATCTCTCTCCCACTCCAGGAAGCACTGACCAATCAACAAACCCTCTACATCCAGTCTGCTCTCTTCTCTTTAGCCAAAAAACAGTGTACAGCTCTGATTCCATTGATTCCTCACATCCTCATTTTGGAAGGAAGTGAAGTGTTCTTTTTCTTTGATTGTGTTTAAAATCACTCTGCTGCCCTCTCTCATCTTCTTTATGGCACCAGTAGGATACTTATATACGTTTTTTAAAGGTTGAAAAACACAGAATGCTGTTCTAGAGGTGACCAAGATTGGTGTAAAAATAAATAAAAGCATAACGTTGCCCTTTTAAACAAAAAAACCCCTATATCTCATACTGGAAAATATTTGCACACATTGGTTCCTATACCTCCTGTGTTCCTCTGGGTCTTACTAATTGCCCCAGAAGGATTAATATGAATGGCTGTCTGTGCACACTAACACTTGTATGGCAAAGATACAGTATTTTAAACATATATTTCACCATTTATTATAATCCAAACAATATTTAGGCTTCAAACAAGCTCATCATAATTTCAACCTCCCACTTTTGGGCCACAAGCCACCAGTTTAATGTTTTAATCCATTTTATTTTCAGCAACTGTATTATGATTCCTGTTGCTATGTTTTTATAAGAGGGGGGAATGCTTGTGCGCTGGCTGAGGCGGGACAAGGCCACACCAGTGTCCACCGCTGGGCTGATTGTTGGCCGGTGGATTAATTGAGTCCCTTCCGTAATTACTCAGACAGGACAGCAGGCAGACACAGATCCTCAGCAGCTCTGATTATGTGCTGTTTGTGCTGTGAAAGGCTCATTAGTCACTCTCTCCACGGCAGCTGGACCTTTTCCCAAAATACTCTGTGTGTGTGCTGGTGTGGGAATCAAAATGAGAACACTGAGTCTTAACCTACTCAAAGGTATGTGGAAAAAAAAAAAAAAAAAAAAAAAAAAAAGCAACTGGATACATGTCTACCCCAACACAAGAGGTGGGAAGTAACTAGATAGTTTTACTCCATTAATTTAGAGGTACTTAAAGCAACATTAGTATTTGGACCTTCACATAATGTTACAAAAAATGATTTTAGTGATAGAACTTTTAACAGGACAAACTGCCTCTACTGTCTCTCTAATTAAAACACTGTTGTTGTTGTTTTGCCATTACTTTAGTTCATTTTTGAAAACTAAAAGTAAAAATCACATTGCGCTGCTTTAATACACTCTTGGAAGATGTATTTTCTATGTATATTTTCTAAAAAATACTATTACTTGATTTTTTTTTGTTTGTTTTTTTTTTTGGGGGGGGGGGGCAAATGTTTAAAATCTCAACTCTTTTGTTTACTTGGGTGTTTTCTTCATTTTAATTCAACTGTTTTAGTTTTCCTCACAGATTTTTTAAGTTCTCATTTTTGTTACAATAAATACAGTAAAAGCAAGGATAACAATGTCAACACTGAAATTATTTACAGAATTACCAAAACCAACTTAAAGAAAATTTAGATAGTAATTCAAATAAAGTAGACTGTAATGAAGTATATTAGAGTGTATATTAGAGTTATTTATTTTTATTTTAGCTTGAGTTAAGAGACTTGATTATTTTTGTTACAATTTTTGAGTTTTGGATTTCACAGAGCAGTTTTTTTTTTTTACAGTGGCAAAGTGGGAAGTACGCATGTCTCAAAAGGTCACAGGCTTGATACAGGTTTGGGTTTTGTAGTACAAGTAGTACTTGTTGTCGTTGTAGTAGTAGTCGCGCACAAGAAATACATTTGTTGAGTTCTTTTTTTTTTTTCTCCTCCAGTGATATTATTTTGAAGTAAGATTTCTACAGACTTGGAGTACTTCTGCTACCTCTTTCCATTTCAAGAACACGCATTCCTGTTCTCTGGTATTTTCTGGTTAAGGACAGGGGCAAAACAAAACAAAAAATAAAAAAATAAAAAATAAAAAATACAGCTCTAGTCTGCTCTTATATTCGTCCACATTTAGTTGTTAGTATTCAGTGCACCACCTGAATTATTTCTCACCTCTCTCTAAAATAAACAGGAATGTTTATACTAAGCCATGTTTTCCATTGTTGTCATCTTTTATTTTTATTGCTACATCCCCAAAGCCCTGCCTGTGCCTGGTTTTGGCTCGCTGCCCTAAACCAACTTGGCATGGTCCTCTCCAATTTGGTGCTTTGCTAAGATAGATATGTTTGCTTTTCTTGCTGCTGACAGTGCCCCTCACCTCAAAATAAATGTAGAAAAGAGCTGAACTTTCTTTTTGCAACTTAGTAGAAGTTCCAAAGTTCAAGGCAGAGGACCAGTGGCTCTCTCCACAATGCTCCCAGCACTTCTAAAGTCAGCACTATACAAATCAGAGGGGCGCCATTTTGTCATTGCCAGCATTCGCCCACACAATTGGTTAACCTAGCAGTGGTGCGGATGCAAACATAATGCCAAGGCCACCATTTCTGTGTTAAAAATGTCTTATGTTGTTTTTTGCATCATATTGTAAATGAGATACTGTTGTTTTTCATTAACTGTAAGCCACAATTATCACAATAAAAAAAATCACTGTTTCGATTTTTACTTTTTTTTTTTTATTAAGGTGCAGCTTTTTCATTTTGCTTGTACTGTAGAAGTACTTGTATCAAACCAAAAGTGAACGAGGTCATGGATGGAGAAGACAGATCCAATAAAAAGACAACAGTTTGACCTTTTTGAGGATGTCTTAGGTTAAGGATGCAGAAAGGACAGAAAACTGCTAAAAGAGCATCCTCTTGACCTCTGTGACTCTAATTCTAGTAGCCACTTGTACTATCCAAACTAAAAGTTTTGTGCAAACCAACAGGGACTTACCCATCACCTACAATGCAAAAAAAAAAAAAAAAAGATAAAAAATATTGTCTAATATAACATTGGTTTGTTTGTTGTCTAATGTGGTTGTAAAGACTATGAAAAAATATAGATCTGTCAAAATTTTCTTACTTTCTCTTTATGACTTTTCCCTTCTGAGCATCTTGATTCGACATTTTACACCAGATGCCCTTTCTGACACAATTTATCCTGGCTTGCGACCGGCACAAACTATATGAATTTATCTGTAAAAAAATACTGTAGCTTTGTAAAATTAAGCAATGCAGCAAACCGTTATATAAAAGTAAAGTAAAGGTGGATCTGAGGACTAATTATGACATTATATTTATTCAGGGTTTACTTACAGTATTTCTGACAAATAAACTGTGCCACTGTGGAAAATTAAATCCAAAAATATTCCTGTTTGGTTGTGTTGTTTTGCTCTAAGAATCACTACACACCGAAAGAAAACAATAAGTATTCCACCTGACATGTTTGTTGCTGTACAAATTGCACCAGCCTTCCTGTTTTTACCACTGCCACTGTTCCCAAAGCAATACTTCAAAAATTAATTTCCAACTCTATGAATGTTTTAATATAAAACACACAGAGGGAAGACAAACTCCTGTCTGACAGTGCGCTGAAAGATTAATCTGCTAATCTCCATGTAGCATGCTAAGGAAGCCTGAACCCCTGTAATGTAAAACACACCCAGATACTGAGAAGCTAGGTACTGCGTCCACTTGGGCCGCTCAGGTGTATAGCTCATTGTTTCTCATGCTCACGCAGCAGCTTCAGAATGTACAATAGTCTAATGCATTATTCATATTGTTTGGAAAAGGGCGGACATCTCATACTAGTTTCTGTTCATCTGCTGACCCATGCAGGTCACATCCTGCCGAATAGGGGAATAAGAAATGATTTTTCTCTTGTTCTGTTAATATTTAATTGGGTAAACAGTAATGTAAACATATTGTGTTTGTCGGAGTAAATGGCTGGGGTCTCTCTTGACTTGGATTGTAATTGTACACGCTATAATGCAGTCGTTTCACAGGGAAGGAGGGTGAATATTGCTTTTGAAAGTGTGTGAAAGTGAGGGATTGTAGTAAAATTCACACAATCTCTGTTTGGTGTGGGTTCTTTGTGAGGATCCAGACAGACGGATGTGTTTGCTGAATTGGTGACTCTAAAACTTGCCCCCAGTGAGTGAATGTGAGAGTGAATTGTTGTCTGGTAGTCTATGTCAGTGTCAGGTCTGCAGATAACTGGCCAATATCCAAGGTGTACCGCACCTAAGGGATACAGTTGCTGGGCCAGTCACCCCCAGTCGAACCCCCAAACAGGAATAAGCCACAGAAGATGAATGAATATATATAGTAGATCCTTACACAGTAGAAGTGAGATATTTTAAGCTTCTATTTTATTTTGTGGTGATTATGTATGTATGTTATGTATGTATTTAACGTTAGAGCTTACGAGTGACCAGTGGCAGACTATTGACCTGGGGTAAACTACAATTTTAAGTTGGGACAGCGTTTTATTAACTGTGTTTTTAAAGATTGTAATGGTTTTAATGTGTGTCCTCCTTTTATTTCAGGGTTAGCCTGCTACCATTTTGTTATATATTGTTTTGTTAAAGTTACTGTTTGGTTTAAAGATAGTGTTTGGGTTAGTGGTTATTTTGTTTGGTTTAATAACATTGTTTACTTCTGTTTTAGTATTTCAAATTAAACACTCACTTTAGCTCTGTTTTTTTTTTTGTGTGTGTTTTTTGGATGTTGCTGTCCCTGGGATTTTTTGGGTTAGTCAGTAGCTTTAGTTTTCCCGGGTCGGACTTGAGAGGGGATTTCTTTTGGTCACCTTGGGTTTTTGTGAGTGTTGATGTGAGTGTGTGGGGAGCACTTAGTTTTGTTTTGGGTCAGGCTGACCCCCTCTCAAGTCTTCCTTGTTGGGTTATTTTTCAAACACTTTTCTCTTGTTTTTCTGAGTTCTCCTTTTTGTGTTTCTCCAAAGTTTTATCCTTTTTTTTTTAAGTTGTGTTTTTAATAAATTTTGCCATTTCACCTTGCTTAACTACCTGTTATTAAATAGGTTAATTTAATTTCAAATTTTGCTTGTTCTTGTTTTTAGATAAACATTCAGTACATTTTAACTATGCATTTTAAATCACTGTCTTGTTTTACAATCTTATCTGTATCCTTGGATTTTACCTGGTTTTATTGTTATACATGCTTTTTCTGATACCTCACATACGAAAGAGATGTTTCTGTGTGCACTAAATCTATAAACATTTCACTTTGAATTAAACTACTGTAATACACTCACTTTCACAATATTCTATTTTTTAAGAAGAAACATGTATAAAAAGCCTTTACTTACGCAGAGTACAAAGGTTGGCTACAGACACCTACACATTTTCCAAGTATACATTCTCACACTCGATCATTATAGCGCTCTGGGTGTCTCAAGCCTGTAGTATAATCGCAGTACATTTTAATCATCACACTGGCTACTGCTGCAGTGAGCACTAAGCTATTGCCCTATACACTGTCTGTCATCTGAGTCTGGCTACTTCTGCCTAACAACCCGAGGGGAGGAGACGCTGGCCATTCATCACAACCGCAATCTGGCCCAAGGATTTAAAGGAGCCCAAAGACATCATGCATGCTCCATTGACACGCACACACACACACACACACACGCACGCACGCACGCACGCACGCACGCACGCACGCACACACACACACACACACACACACACACACACACACACACACACAGACTGGGCTTGTCAGTGGTAAAACTTATCCCACAAGCCCCATACCGTTTTGTTAGTCTGCCACTGTTCATATTTATTCTGTAAGATGACGTAGTTCCATTAGGGGATATATATGCCATTCTATATTTTTCATATCTGGAGAATGAAGAATGACAAAAAGCAACATGCAACTGAGTATTATTTACTCCAAAAAGATGGGACGGATCAACAAAAGCTGAAAAATGGAATGAATAGAAAACAGCTGCTGGATAGTTTGCTAACTATTTAGTAACATGATGATAAAATGTAGTATTGTTCTATGCTTATATTAACCAAAATTTGAAAAATAAATCCAAATCTGCTTCATTTGTATAGCACATTTTACAAACAGGAGCGTTTCCAAAGTGCTGCACACAAACAATAAATAACAATAAATGACTCTATGTAGCTTTACTAGTCCCCATTAAAAATAAAAAGAACCAGTAAAACCAAACAGGAGCAATACAATAAAATAACAATAGATTAGTATAAAAACAACGACGTGAATAAAAACAAAACAGTAAAAAAGACACAGGATCACACAATTCACGCTGGAAAAGCCAGAGAATAAAAGTGGCCCAGAGAAGACAGGAGTGTTTCCAGATCATGTTGATGTTCCAGCCATAAAATTCAAAATAAACTATTATCTGTCCTGAAAGAGTAAAATATCTGATTTTCAACTCCGAATATATAGTTTGTATTTACATTCTACTGTATTTTTTTTTTTATATTTCAAATAGCTGGCTCAATTGGATTCATATGACGAGTTTGTGAACTCATACTGCCTGTGCAACTGTAGACTTTTCATTCAATCTGAAACATTTTAATTCGACTTTCAATTTTACACTGTGGTGCTTTTTACACATAGATGAAAATGGGCGCTGGAGGTGTGAATGCAGTTATAACTTTTGATAAGGGAGGGGTTTATATTTAGATGCAAGTGTGTGCCAATCAGACTCGATGGGGACAGAGCGCTACAGGCTAATAATGGAACAAAGCTCAATAAAGCACAAAATAGAAAAGGGTAGGAGTGGAAAGTATTTTGTGTCAGTGGAGTTAGTGCAAAGATTTGCATGGAGCAACGTGCAAACTGTGGATTCACGGACTTCAGAAGTTTCATAAGCTTAATATTTTTAGAAAATAACTTTAAACCCTCTGTCTGGAAAAGTAAAAATGATAAAAGAAAAATGAGATACAGGCCAACTGTTCAATTATTCTCTATGATGTCCTGCTGCATCTGCCCAACCAACTGTTTCCAAATTATCACTCATATTTCCATACTACTGTTTTTTTCTTCTTATTTGTTTTTATTTATTATGGTTACATATTGTCTCTTGCTGCTTGGTCACCTCAAGAACAAGATTTCATGTTTTACAACCAAAGATTATATGACTAAAATAATTTGATGTTTTTAATGAGTACTGTACTGTGCCATAAAGGAACAGGTGAAGAGACCAGCAGAGGGCAGCAGAGTGTTGCCGTTGACTGAACATATTCAAAGAAAAAAAAGCATTTCACTTCCTTAAACGTTTTGTACGATATCATTTTTACCACAAACTCTAACCCTAACCCAAATTGAGTTATTAAGGTTCAATATTGTTAATATGTACAACATTCAGAAAAAAGCCACCATTGGGTGTTTCCCAATTGCCAGGATCCTTCCTCACAAGGCTTCTTTGAAGCCTTTCTCTGTAGTCGACCCCTTCGAACCAAAGCAGTGTGTACTGCAAACACCGCACATCAGAGCTTTTGGAACATGCTCGGGAGCGTGCTGCTGCGTTGTATCACATAATCAATTCTTATGTGTTAAAAACATTGGATCTATAATAAAAACAACTTCTTTATAAGTGGAAAGTGGTCAAACAGAAGAACATGAACGTGTTTTAGTAGAGTGTCTACATTTTGTCCTGTTTTTTTTAAAAAAGGTCATGTTAAAAAATCACACATTATGTTTCATTAGCAGGTCTAATTTGTCCCTGTAACAAAATGTACATCAATATAATTATATCATTATAGCAAAATAAATTCAAATTAAATAATCAGACTTTTTTCGATCGGAAAAGCCTAAAATGTGCTTTTAAATGTGTCTCTTTATCCTATTATCTGCAGTAATGTGGGGCAAAGTAGTAATACATTTTATAACGACTTTTATATCGTATTTAAATTTATGCAGTTTTTTGTGTCTTTTAATCAGCATTGTATGTTTTGTTGGCCAGAAAACTCAATAGTTATTTATAAAACCTTATTTGAAGAAACTCATCATTTGACTGAGAGAAACAATCAGATTAGGTCTCTGTCACTTTAGGAGCCAAGCTGCTGTCACGCCCCTTCACATGTGCTGCTGCAACACTGCAGTCCACAGTGGGTTTGTTTGTTTGCTCCGGGGCAGGGTTGCCAAGTCCTGCCAAGTCTGTCTGAGAGAGAGGGGCGGGGGAGCGCGTCCATGTTACTGGAGGAGTGCTCCTTCTGCGCAGCGGCACTAATTACGATCGTGCGGTGTTTTCATTCACTGTTCCACAGGTTTGGATTGGAAGTTTGTTTTGGGCAGATTTTGACTTTCAGACCTGGCAACCCTGCTGCGGGGAGGTGTGACCTGAACAGGACTGGGCCATGAGGGGGGAGAGGCGTGGTCAGGTGGAAATGGCAGACATTGGTGAAACAAGACATTTCTGTCCAGTCAGTCAGTGTAAATAAATAGAGGATTACGCAAACATGAGTGAATGAAACAAAAACACAACTCCAATTTTGTATAATAGGGCCCCTTTAAGTTTATCTTAATTGTTAAATAAAGTTTCCACAGATGCATCCTTCATGAATTAGCCAAACAGAGGAGATGAGCTCTGGAGGACGTGGGGAATTGAACCATTTAGAACAGCAGAAAAAAGGAATAGTTAAAAGTCAACTAAACAGAACTATAAGTTCATTCAAGTTCAGCTCAAGTTCATATGGTTTTCCATGTATCGACTCTGCACAAAACTAAACCCACACATGGATACATCTTGTGCTCTAACACCCCAAGAGAACATTGAATTACTCCACAACTGTAGCACAAATTTACTGTGGAAATCTGATTGTTGTGGAACACCTCCCTTCAGTTTTATTCTTTCTTGTCAAAAAAAATTGATCGTCAGCTGAAATTCCAAAGGACTCTCCCTACTGGTGCCTGTCTGCCCCGTCACCAGCTCATCCAGGAAGCGTGCGCTGCTTGACGTCCTTTTGTGTGGCGCCACCTAAGCCACGTCTGAAACAGAGAAGATTCGGCTTTATTGTAGGTCAGCCTTGAAGATGATGTCATGTGTGAAGATCAGTGGAGTGAAAACACACAAGGAGGTAGATGGAAGTTGGCTGGCGCTGTCCCTGAGGAAGGAAGAAACAGGTTTTTCTTATTGCCACGTGTCAGATGCAGTACTCACCTGCAGAGTACACACCGCGAGCAGCAACCTGGGAAACCACTTGTGCCAGTTTTCTCATCTTCAAGGAGAAAGTGTGTTTTGGGTTAGAGGATTAACAATGGAAAATCCTTTCCTGTCCTGTCATATAGCGGTGGGGATACTCAAGTAAAAGTAAAAGTCGTCAACAAAATAATTATTTGACAAAGAGTAGAAAAGTACTGATTCAAATTTACTTAAGTATAAATCACGTTTTTTATGTTATCCACAGAATTATTAAACTATTGCTTCTACTACTTTTACAGTTGCCACTATTAGTATTACCACTACTTCTGCTACTACTTCTGCTATTACTACTACTGCTTCTACTGCTGCTAGTACTACCACTGATGTTGCTACTACTACTACTACTAGTACTGCAGCTAAAACTATTACTAATACTACTGCTAGTACTATTATTCCTGTAACTACTACCTCTATACCCACTGCTGCTGCTACTACTACTGTTGCTAGTAATACTTTTACTACATACTTTTGCTCATTGAGAAATTGAAAAAATAAATTTGAGTAAAACATTTTTTTCCTGCTTATGGTTTAGAAAGGTAAAAATTGCTTTTCCTTTGTAAACATTAACTTGTAGTAAATGTGGTAAATTATTTGTTATGTGTATAGTTACTTTCCATCTCTGACTCCATTTAGACTGACATGTAGCTAAATTACAAGCCTGATTAAATACATTATTCCCTTTCCAGAAATGATTGAACTAAGCTAAATGTAAAACTACATGGTCAACTCTGTAGACATTTTGGAGAGGCAAATTCTAGCCACAGGCAGACACTCTTCTTTGCATAATTAGACTCAGATTGCCCTAGAGCTTTAATGGTTGGTTTTACGCTCCTTGTTGCGTCCTGCTCTATGTGTGTGTAAAATCAGGAGAAAGTTTGAAGAGCCATTAGGGCTCTCACACCAGCGTGCCTGTCAGATTGGTGCGAATGTAAATTGTTGTTTGAGTGGTCAAATATCTACCAAACTGTGCTTCAATCAAATCAACTGCGTCTGACTATTTGACTGTGCAGGGTGCATGTTTGTGTAGGAATGGTGTAGGCAATAGAAAAAGGAATAATTTATAGTTAAATTCAAAAACCATTTTGTTCTACTGATCGTTATGGAGAAGCAGGCCACTTGTGTGTGTTTTGGGGCAATTAAGAAGTAAATTGAGTTTAGTTCATTCATCTTCTTCCGCTTATTCTTGTTAGAGGTCGTGGCTGGATGGAGCATAGCCAATCAACTTTGGACCTTAGGCGGGGAACACCTTAGACAGTGTCCAGTTAGTTGCAGGACTGACACAGAGACACACTCACAAATCATTCTCACATTCACTCTCTAAATAAGGGATACTTTACTGATCCACGGAAGGAAATTCATTCTCTGCATTTGATCCATCCTTAAATGCCGCTGGGGCAACCTGTCAGGAGCAGTGGGCTGCCACAGTGCAGCGCCCGGGGACCCTTCTCCAGATGTTGAGCCAGGATCCTGGTCAGGATTATCTAGCTGGAGGATTAGCCTATTGTGCATGTTTTGTGGAAACAGGAGCACCTTGAAGAAACCCACCCAGACACGGGGAGAACATGCCAACTCCACACAGAAAAAGGTCCCACGTGGTCCAGGAATTGAACCTGGGACTTTCTTGCTGTGAGGCGAGAGTGCCTCACTGTAAGCCATTGTGCCACTAAAAGCAATTTCGATTCACTAATTCACTCATCACTATGGCACATGGTAGCCATAGTACCCTTACACCAGATTTACACTGAATGTGTTGCATTTGCTGTGGTACAGTTTTCTGTCGGACTCCATTTCACACTGAGTGCGCTGCGTGTGTGGCACTTCTCTGACCAGAGCCAGAGCTGGGGAGACCATGAGTTCACAGGAAAGGAGCGAGTTTATGCTGGAAGTTATGAGTTCACGTGGTAACAACCATGTAAAGTATACAAAGAGCTGCATGTAAAGTGTAACGTTTGCGTCTGACCACAATCTCCAGTTCATTTGGAGATTATTTGGAGATTTAACCAAGGTTGAAGCACAAAAGTCACAGGATTATATACTTCAACCCTGGGTAAGGAGGCTATGAATATAAATATGTTCTTTTTACTTACGTTTAATGGTGTCCAATCTCATTTGTGACCCCATGTCCCCAGTTAAGACGTAATGTTTACAGTGAGAGGCTGCACAAGCGTTTTTATTTTGAAATTTACCAGATCCTCTTCACTTATCCTGGCCCGAGGACTGAACCCACAACCTCATTACTTAGAGGCAGGAGTGACAACTGCTGTGCCACGGTGCTCCTTAGTCCAGTTCATAATTGCCCTAAACTACTGTATAACAAACATTCCATAAAATGTCTTGCACTAGAAAGATGGCAGACATGTATCAGGTTTTATTGTGACAGTGAGAGGTCGTGGGGTTGTCATAAATGATGAGCGTAAATCACAAACCTGTCGTTAAGGCTGACATGGGATGCCACTGTGTGAAACCTTCCTCTTGTATGGTAGTGTACATGGCATGAGGTGCAGTGCGTGACAGGTCCCAGTCAGCAGTCTTCTTTGTGAAGCTACAGGGCGGCCATGACATCTCCCTTAACTGTGAATGAAATGGCTGTCAGCTATATTAACAATGTGTTGTAATAGCAGTACAGAGTGCAAGTCTCATATGAAAAACATGTGGGCAGCTTCAGCACATGTGGGAGGTACAGGCTCTGCAACAGGTGCACTGTAGGAACAAAACTGTCATGAGCACACTTACACATCTGTTTGTTCTTGAATATTATTTTTACTATGTTAAAATGGAGAGTTTAGGCTACTTGCACAGTGAAGTGAGTGAGTGAGTTATACTAGACCATCCCAGTATCAACACTTTTTTTTGTCTCCACCTTTATGTTTTCACTGGCATTAATTTGTTTGTTAGCATTTCAGAGCACCATATGGAGCATGTATTTTTATTTATGTTGCAAGAGTACACTAAGAAGGTGCATCATTTAAAAGAGACAATATTTAAATGTAATTATTTTTTCATTATCATTTTTATTACAGGGATTCTGCAGGGTCTAAAGTCTAAAAAAAGTCTTAAATTTAAAATATGAATTTAAGGCGTTAAAACATCTTAAAAATTTGCTGAAATGCTGTACCTACCTGTGTTCAAAGCTTATTCTAAAATGCCTGCTTTAATTCTCAGAGACGTATTACTATCGCAAGAGCTTAGATATTTTTTTTACCTAGAACAAAATGTTTTGCACCACTCACTGTCCTCACAGCTAAATGACACAGCCATGTTTATGACTCCGCTTTTTGTGCACTGCGAGCTTATGAAATAGGTCTTTTTTTAGGTATTTTCTTCAACAGTGTTCTTAAGGTCTAAAAAAGGTCTAAAAAAAGTAAATTCAGCTTGTTGAGCCATGCAGGAACATGGTATAACAGCTGCATTTATGTGTTCTAAGTAGAATTCTCTAATTGCCACCATCCCTGTTTCAATATTTGTTGTTCTGAAAAATGTGATTTTACTTTGCCAAAAATTAAACCTGTGCCTATTTGGTGATGTCCTTGGCAAAGAACAGCCAAAAAGAAAAAAAAAAAAACAGAATAAGCTGTGGACCTTGGGAGGCGGCATCAACTGGCAGCAGGTATGTGGCCTTGCTGAACTGATACCACCTTTTCTTCCTGTCCTTTCTGTACTTTGTGAAAATAACACAAACATGGCATCCTTTAGGACCACTGCAGTTACAGCCTATTCTCTTCATAATCACATCTGACCCTCTCTGAAGTCGGCACAGTGTTCTTGAGCCCAAAACCTAATGATGTTTCACTGACTTTTATGCTAGACAAGAAGAGGACAGACTGTCTAAATTAGAAGCCAAATATGAAAGTGGTAACCAATTACTCCTTCATTTGGCAGATAGATGAGATGCCCCAAAGCAGTTAAATGAATTTATGTGAAATGGAGCTGCTGATAATTTATGGCTTACACTTGTTGTCAAGATCTTGTCAAGGCACTGCAACAAACACAACAAATGTGTCATATTTTTAAAACATCTTTATGTTTGCAGCTGTATAAGTCAACTACAAGTACTGTTAGGCCTGACACTAAGAGACATACATTCACAGACAACCATACACTCACACGTTCATTAACTATGGGCAACTAAGATTTACCAATTCTCCAAACACATGCATGTTTTTGGATGGTAGGAGCTATACTTACCAGGACAGAACTCACAGTAACATGGGGAGGACATGCAGTTATGTTAGTCAGCTTGCGATTTGAACCCACAACCTCTCTCCATGTGGGTTCCCAAGGTTTAAATGACGCAGATTTTCTCCAGCTTTTTTCATAGTCTCTTTGCAAGAGAACTTGAAAAAGTAAAGTTAGGATTTTGTTTACATTTCCAGGAAAGGTCAGTAATAGGTCAAAGATTTTTGGTGTGGATATGGAACACTGTGTAGATCCTTGAAATGGTATGAGCTAGGGCCAAAAATATAGCCACATGGGTCAGTAAAGAACAAATAATTAGACCTTGATTTCTTGATTTGAAACCATCCCTTTTTGAAGGCTAAATCCTCTTTTACTTCTTATTATATGTCTAACTGCATCCTGTCTTACCTTACAAGGCGCACATCCTAGTTTAGTAATAATAAAAGTAATGATAATAATTCTAATAATAAACTTTATTTATAGAGCAGTTTATTTATAGAACAGTTACAAAGCGCAAGTGCAAAAAACAAGAACAAAATAAAACAAAGAGGCCAATAACAAAACAGCAAACAATGCACACAATATGGAGTTTAAGCAATAAAACAAGGAAAAAACATCAAATAAAAACGACCATTAAAATCAGCCAAATGCTTAGGTGAACAAAAACATTTCTAAAAGGGAGTTAAAAGTGCTGAGACAATAATTTGGTGAAGCTGGGTGGGTGGCTGGGGGGTTGCATAGGGAAAGAGCCCAAACTGAAAAATCCCAGGTCCCCTCTGGTGGCAAGCTTAGTTCTGGGTACTACCAGCTGGGCTTCCTCACTGGACCTAAGTGTTCAAGCATAAGGTGTTAGAAGATCACACAGATAGCCAGGAGCCAATCCATTCAAGGTTTTGAAAGTCAGCAGTAATAGTTTAAAATCAAGTCTTGTGGCTGCATTTTTGGATTAGGCTGCATTTTTGGATTAGCTGTAAGAGCTGTACTGAGGTTTTGTACAGACCAGACCATCATGCTGGTGTAGAAACAATTTGGTTTTCTAAATTAATTTAAAGTGATAAAAACTAGACTGCACCATGCTGTTTATCTTATCTCTAAAACTCAAATTAAAATCAAATAAAACACCAAGAATTCTAGCACTCTGTGTGACATGACTTGCTAGTCCCCCAAGCTCTGAAGCTAAATGATTCTTAAAATCTGGAGGTACAACAGAAATGACCTCTGTTTCAAGATCATTTTTTGCCATCAAATTCTTAACCATTAGATGTACCTTTAAAATATTTACGTTAAGGGCCCTTGTGCTCATACAAAAAGATCAAGCTATATATATAAAAAAACAGCTTATTCTTTTTTTTTAAACTTTTGTTATTTCCTTAAACCAGCATCTGTCCTTATCATACAAATCAAATATTAATGAAAGTTTAAATCTTTTATCCCTTAAATTGCCAAGTTTTTGTCATGATAACAATGTGGTCTTTCATATCGTCACTGTATATGCTTCATCATATAAATACTTCTGTAGTTCCCACTGCATATCTCCCTTGTTCTTACAATTACCTAATCAAAGACTCAAACTCTCTGCCACCTTTCCTAGACTCTTCCACAGCTCCACAGGGACCCACACACCCACACAAACCTGATGCCTCAAAGCACAGAGGGGAGGATAAAGTGTAACTCCCCGAATGGAAAAAGCTGGTATTTGCTCCATTTGCCATATAAGGTAAAAAATTACATCACCAGGAAGAAAATACTTCAGAGCACACATTGAAAGCCAGAGGTGTGATTAAGGGTTAATTTGATTAAAACAGTCATGGGGGTTGATAAAACGTGGTAAAAGGATCCCACTGAAAAACACAGTTGGGTGCCATCAGCTTTACAATAATAAGAAATATTAAAAGACTTAATTAGTTGGCCAAGTGGTAACAGGTAAACAGAGAAAAGACAAGGACCTAGGACTGATCTCTGTGGGACTTCATATTTCAGCTCCACTACTGATGAGGTACAATTGTTGAGGGAGACAGAGAATGTCCTTTGTAAACTATGAGACCTGAGTAATTCTAGCGCTGTACCCCTCATTCAGCCCAGGACTCAAGACACAGGAGGATGTCATACTCTATTGTGTCAAATGCCACGCTTGAGTCTAAAAGAATTAAAGAGACGTCAAAGCAACAGATCATTTGAGATTTTTACTAGGGCACAGTTTCAGTACTATGACATGCTTTGAAGCCAGACTGAAAATAATTAAAAGTAGGATTGGAATTTATAAAAGATAAAACCTGAGAAGCAGTGAAAAATATATATAATTTTGAGATAGTTTCAGTTTTTTTTTCCCCCAACACATTTTATTGAACATTTTACCTTTTACAAACAGTCATGAAGTTCAACAAGGAGGACAATGTGAACTCTATAACACCCCCATCCAACCCAACAAGCTGAGGCCACAATCACATTGTACAGTAAAGTATTAAATGTAGCAAGAAAACAGTATCATGACATCTCAACCAAGCAGGAAAAAGAACACACACAAAAAACAAACAAACAAAAACTTGAGAGATTGGTCCAGTTTAATGGCACTGGTACTTTGATGATGTGGACGACTTGGAATCTTTACAGAGATAGACCATGAGACAAAAAATATGCTCAGCCAGTTTCCCATTTTGTTCATTAACAGAATAATCCTTGTACATTTTCACACCAATTACAGCCATTACAGAAATCTATAAAGAACCTCAAACTGCAAATATTCAAATATGTACAAAGTATCTATTTGTTGGACATTTCTTTACATCTGATGCTGGTGTAAAGCAGAGGAGGTGAAGTTATTACCCACCTCTTTCTGAATTATTAACACATTAATCATACATGTACATTATGCACCAAGGCTGCATTTGTATGAAGGCTCTAAAATGTCAACTTTGAGTTCAGCAGCACTGTATAGACTGTGCTACTTCAAGGTTCAGTGAGTGAAATGCAATCTCTATCTTTTTTTCCAACTTCTTTACTCACATTGATATGTAGCTAACTGTAACCTTGACAACAGCATTTCACTAGAGCCACATTACATACAACCATATACTGAATTGATACTCGGTTGAATTGTCCATTTTACTGTATTAAAAAGCTATACGAGTCACTTTTTGTTATTGCGGTTTTACTTTAGTCGGCTTTACTTGGGCCCCTTGCTATTACTACTCCGTTTGAATAAATGGGCAAGTGTAAGGATTTGAGTGTGTTTGAAAGGAGCCACATTGTGATGGCTAGACAACTGGGTCAGAGCATCCCCAAAACCGCTACCCTTGTGGGGTGTTCCCAATCTGAAGTATGTAATCCTAGTAGGCTATCTATCAAAAGTAGTCCAAGGAAGGAACTGTGGTAAGACAAGTTAAGGGCGAAGGCTGACCCATGTGGTCCAATCCAACAGATGAGCTACTGTTGCTGAAGAATTTAATGTTGATTCTGGTAGAAAGGTGTGCAACACAGTTTGATGCAAATAGGGCTGCATATTAGGCAAGTAGTCATAACAAATAAAAGATGATTGGTGCATGTAAGGATGTAAATCATAATTGCTTTCAACTTGTAACTAGCAATTTAAGTAGTGGGTGGTACCTAGGAAAACTGGTCAAGCTATAATGTCAGAGATATCCTTAAATCTATGCTGAAGATGCCATTGAGAGTCTATATGCAAGGGCTGCATGTCAAAGCATTCAGTTATTAGCATCTAAGGAGTATGTGTTGTACTGTATGTTGTTAACCAGTGCTTGTGGTGGTATATATTGTGGTCTATATATATATATAGAGTAGAAAGGCATGAGTGAGTGAATGAGAGGAGACAATGGAAGACTGGTGAGAGTGTGACAGCTCCATCCAGTGGCTACTTAGGGTTATTTTTACAGGGATAAAAAGAGTGCATATGGCATGAGCAAGACCTTGCAGTCACACAAGCTGAATTTAGAATGTATTTGAATCATATTGGACACATTCATAGATAATCAGCAGATGACAAATTCCAGTTTTAATGTGCAGTTTTTATTTAGCTGCACATGAAAAACAACAGTTATTGTATGATTCAGATAATTTGGCTTAATTTAATAAGGTATTTGAAAACTAGAAATGCTCAGAGCATAGACCCCCACCAAGGCATCATCATTATTTTTAAATAATCATTTGTTCCTTTATTGACCCCCTCTGGCTGGAATTATTATCTTAGTGCCAGATGGGATTTGAACCCCCTACATTTGCATAAATTAGCTGTAATGTTCTATGTACTATACTGAGCTAACAATGAATTAGCAAATAGAAAAAAAATCTGAAGAAAAATGTTATCTTGCAATGGTACACAGTCATTTAAAAGATTACTTACTGTTCTGGAGCACATTCACTCAACAATAAAAAGACCTAATTGAGAAAAATTAACATCAGATATAACAACTGGGCTCATATAGCTGTAGATTCCATTAATAATAGATTCCACAGTTTAACCACTTTGATGACCTACTATGGCTCTGGAGCTATATCCCTGACCTACAGCTGACAGAGGTAGCCTTTGTTTCTGAATGAATCAGATTGGAATAATTAAGCAAGCAGCAAGTGTTCTTCCACTTGTTACACCACCAGCCCTTGCCTCTGCACAGGATATTAAATTAACGCTATTAACTGAACAAATGCGTCAGCAAAGGTATCAATTTTCCAACTCTAATGGAGGTTTTAGACATCTGTGCTGCTGACGTTTTTTCCTAACCTCAAAGCACTTCTCAGAATCATTATTATCAGTGCCAGAATCTCCAACTGTTACTGCAATGAAAACACTGGCTTCCATTATGGCAGATCAGCAGGTACTACTGAAAAAAACATGACTTGAGACAATAAAAATTTTTGAAATGTGAGCATTTTGGTTATGTTGGGCTGATTTGTTGGTTTATTTTTTGGTTGGTTTGTTAGTCTCCTTGCAGCCAGTCAAACTTGCTTAAATCCTTAACTTGTCCTTTGTTTCTGCTTCTAACATATCAACTTTCAGCAGAAAATGTCCTGGTCTGGGCTTTATGTCTTTACCATTGTGAGAGGTTTGCATTCTCCAAGTGCTTCACAAGCTGTGTAGTGAATCCCAAAGGTATTGGGGGACAACAACTTACATGCAAAGTAGTAGTGTTGTTAGTGTTGTTATTATTCTGTATGTAAATGATTTACTACTGTGGTACAAGTAATGGTATACATATTTAAAAATTCCAGGCGTGCATAAGCAAAATGTTTCATTAGTGGCAAATGACATTGCTGCATGGGGAGTGCAGACTTCCACCAAAGCATTGGCCCTGTCTTTTATTGCTAAACATAAGGTGCCCGGACCTGGACTCAAACTAAATTTCATCAAAAGTCAACCAACCTTGCCATCTGACTAACAAATGAACAAACTAAACATTGCAGGCCAACAGATACAATTCCTAAAGCTAGAAAATACAGCTTTCCAACCCCTGTTTTGCTCTACACTGTATCAGAGCAGGAGAGAGGCCTAATGTATATAAGTGAACATTATTTTCAGTTTAAAGCACTCCTCTCTGTGTATAACTAATGTATTTAGCAGCTCTGATCTCTGCTGTATTGGTCATCAGAGATATGAGCATGTGATCACAGATATAATTGGTGTATCATGGCTGTGGAAGCAGGCGAGTGCTTGTAATATGTTAATTATATTCTACACAAGTGCCTATTTAACGGCTTGTGCTTTGGAGGTTTAGGCCGGGTTATTAAAAAAATATGGTGCTCTAACAATATTAATTACTTATATAAGGTTATGTTTGGGCAAAAATTCAACTCCTAATGGTGATAAAAGAGAGTGGGACAACATGCTATGGTTAATAAATCATTTAAAACAAAGCATGCTTAGTTTTCAAGGTTAAAGCTTTACAAGAAAAAAGACTTAAATAAAGGAACATAATTACATGCTTGGCAATGAATAAGGTCTGATTCCCGTCTTTACTACTAATACAGCACTTGAATTATCGTGTCTATGGTGGTAATGGTGGCGATAATTGACTGCGCTCTTATCTATTTTACACTAAGATGTTCCAAATGCTATAGTCTAATTAGAACATCTTAATAATGTAACTGGACTAGAGGCATTTTGAGACCTGCACCAAAGCAATGGTAAAGATACAATGCCCAGACCTTGACTAAATTCTGGGATCTTGACGCCCCAAAAAATTATTTCTTCCTTTTTCCTTCCTCAGTTTCACAGCACCATTACTTTTTGATCTGTTTTGCTAACACATCAACAAACCAAACTATTATTTGTCACACACTTTATTTTTCTTGATATGTGAACTATTTGACAGTGGTACTATTATTTGGAAAAAGCAACCGGATTTCAGGGGCCAATTCACCTGCAGGGACAGTGAGTGTATTTTACTGCATTACATGTAACAGACCCACCGAAAGAGCACTGAGGTGTGACACTGACATTGTACGTTTGGGCACACTTTGCAAATATTGGATCCGACCATTTGAAATTGCCATAGCAGATGGCCACCGGTGCCGTTCACAATAAACAAGATTTTTCTCTTCCTTCCATTGTTGCTGCCTGCCAGGTGCTTGCTAAAGTGTGACGGCTTTTGAATAAAGTGTACAGTGGGGTCAAATACAAAGTTATCTCATCTAGAAGTTATTTTACCAGGCCAGTATTTATTTAACATAACAGCATAGCTCCTTTGCAGCCTTTATTTTTTTTCAAAATGAAAAAAATGAATCAATTTGCCAGTGCTAAAATTCTTTGCCAGTCATTAATTCAACCGCCGACTGGAGCTTACCTTCTCTGCGTGTGTGAGCATAGTAAAATTGTAATTAACAAAGCCTATATGCTGTGTTAAAGTCACTTTTTTTCTTCACAGATGATTCCACTTGCAATATAATCCAGCCAAAATGGGTCACAAGCCAGTGTACTCTTTGTGCTGGTCCCATCATAAATAAAAACAGAGATATGGAATAATGGAGAGGTTTGCGCCAGGAAGGGGATTCAGCAAAAACCCCCAAAAAAAAACCAAAAAAAAAAAAACAGACAAAAACAACAACAACAATGCCAAATACATATGAAAATCACTGACGACTAGGAGGCAAACGATTTGCTGACGCAACCCCAAAAGGGAGAAATAGAAGGAAGAGAAGATTGCCCTTGCAATCACGTTATGTTTGACTAAAATGTAAAATAAAAAGTCCAAATTTAAAATGTCCCTCTAAAATTCACCTGCTCCAAAAAGTAATCTGGACTAATGATATCCTACCACAGTGGTTCTGTAATTAGCATCCAATTTTATCATTTTATTTTACCCCAAATTTACTTTTTACTGAATTAAATTGGCAATAAAATTATGTTTAACTACAAGCTTTATAGCACATTGATTTGAAATATATACACTGTATTTCCAAAAGTATTAGTTGACCTGCCTTTACACACACATGAACTTAAGTGACATCCCATTCTTTAATCCATAGGGTTTAATATGACATCATCCCACCCTTTGCAGCTATCTAAATCAGACATCAAAGGCCTGGCTCACAGTCTTCGGGCTGATTCATCCCAAAGGTGTTCTGTCAGGTTGAGGTCAGGACTCTGTGCAGGCCAGTCAACTTCTTCCACACCAAACTCGCTCATCATAACTGTGCTTTGTGCACTGGTGCACAGTCATGTTGGAAAAGGAAGTGACTTGAAATGCAGCAGTTCTGCAGCATTTTCACATCTTGTTATTTGGAGCTTTAAAGCACATATTCATGTCTTTACACATGCAAGATATAAGTGTTTAAAGTTTGTCTCATTATAATCTCTAGTGCTGACAGAAAACATGATGGCACATAAGGATAAAAGGCAGCTGTTAGATTAAAGATAGTGAGCACTAGGGACAGCTTACCAAAGACTGCTGGCAACGCAACAGCTAACAACACTACAACTGGGTTAGTGCTGGAGTGAGGTAGATGATTAAAGCTGACACACTCAAAGAAAAATAAAGTATCCACACTTTCTTTACCTCCAAAAACACTTACTTTTATCATATTATATTATCTTATATATGTCTTACAAAAGTAGGTAATGGTAAGTAAACAGAAAGAGAAAGGTACAAGGAAAGTACAAGGCTTTCTGACTGTAGAATGAATGGACAGTTTGTTTGATCCTACAAAATACCAATTTGGCATCACAGAACAACCCCTCTCAGGATTATGTCATTTAAAGAAAATAAATAAATAAAAATGGGAAAATAATCAAATTTTCAAATAAACTGGGGCACTGTCTTTTCTGAGTCTATAAGCTAATATAAAATGAACTAGGTCAAACACCTGCATGAAGTTGGCCAACCCATATGATTGGAAATTAACAAAACTATGTCAGTTCGTTTGTGAAAAATGAACATTTGTGCACAATTACTTTTTTAGATAAACATTCTTTTTGCAGTACTTGTGTATTGTGAAGATAATTGAGACATTTCCATTCACTAATTATCAAATTTTACACAGTAAAACGCCTTAGCCGTATGTAGCCGTGTTTTATTGGCTACATACGTCTAAGGCTAACTCACGGCTACATACAGCTAAGGCGTTTTATTGTGTAAAAATTGATAATTAGGGAATGAAAACGTCTCAATTATCTTCACAATACAAGGGTATCAAGTTAGTAGAAAAGGCATTTAAAAGCGTCGCACAGCGGTGACGCCATGAGCACTGGAGCATGCGCATAAAAGGGGAAACATGGGGAACCAAATTTCCCAAAATATCGCAAGTAGGCTAACCCAACAAAAAGCACAACTAAGGTAATTAAACACCCTAATATCCACAAAGGCATGCTTAACACCTCGTTTATACATCCAGTTGACACGAAACGAGAGGATTTATACCAGTAAAGCCCACTTTTAAACTGTATATAGATAACTGTACAGGCTAGTTATGTGTGTTAGCAGAGATGTAGCTAAGTTAGCTGGTGAGTCTGACAATTATTAGTAACGCATGTGTGTTGGAGTCGGACACTTTCGGCTAAAATTCTATCACTTTTTTTTATCTTCAACAAGTCATAAAATCACTCATTTAATATCTTCATTAATGCAATTTGTATAAAATAAAAGTATATTTTCTTACATTTATAATGATATATTGGTTGGATAGTTTCTTTTACAAATATTTTATTGTGGCCATATGAAAGAGTGCTATCGCCCGAGGTTTAAGCTAGGCAGTGTTATGGCCCTGAGTCGGACACACGAAAGTTCGAATATTGGACACGCTCACCTTTCTGGCGTTTTTGGCCTTATTTGCTGGATTTTTTGCTTGTGATTGGCTCTAATTTAAAGCTGGGATATTTACGTTAACAAATTTTCACATCCGGTACCTTGTTTCCATCTTTCAATATAAGATTGTGAGCTAAGCTAACGTTAATCAGAAATCACAAGACGGACAAGATCATTGAAAGAACATTGCCCGAGTGTGACCTGAGCATTCCCTGCACATTTCTCTATCAAAATTATTTTCATATGATTATTTTAGACTTAGCATAAATACACAAAAATTACCACACAGGTAGAGCAATATGTGGAGTTTTTTGTTTATCTACCATTAGCCAGTTAATGTCTTTACGTATGTCTGTTAGAAGTCAGAAAAATAGCAAAAGGTGAGCGTGTCCAACTCAGGGCCATAGTGTCTGACTCAGGACACACATACGTTAATTCCAGACAACAGACAAATGATTGGAAAATGTACCCTGTTTGTCGACAACAAAAAAACTTTTTAACCCTGCCATGGATAGTCCACATTTATCTCTATTTATGCTAAATAGAGACCTTTATTTTTTAAACAGGTGCATGTAAAACATCTCCACTGATGTGGGAAACTTAAGTCTTACCGTGGTTACCGAGTACGCTGTTGGCTGCAGTCAGAAACAGTACTGAAACTGTACGGCTGGAGAGATAGAAAAAAGTTGAGCCCCAGAGCAGATTTACATAAAAGGGAAGAAGGCCAAGGCATTTTATTTTATCAGTCATCATTACAGCTGTGTGTGGTCACATGACCTGAGTCACTGGTCACTTTTGACCACAGGACTGCTGTTGAAGTGGCAGGTGGAATAAATAAAGGTGGACTGGACTATCTATTGCAGTTATCTATATACAGTTTAAGTGAGCTTTACTGGTATAAAGCCTCTCATTTGTCAACTGGATGTATAAACGAGGTGTTAAGCACGTCTTTGTGCATATTAAGGCGTTTAACTACCTTCTCATTAGGTGCGCATTTTGTTGGGTTAGCCTACTTGCGATATAGATTTGGCTACGTAAAAACATATAAATTATCTCAAAAATGGAATGGCCTGGAAAAAGAATGTTTATTATCTAAAAAAAAAAGCAGTTGTGCACAAATATTGATTTTGCGTGGATAAACATGCAAATGCTGCACAAATGAACTGAGATAGTTTTGTTAATTTACAATCATATGGGGGAGGGTGGGGGGCAACTTCATGCAGGTGAGGCCAGGGGCGGACTGGCCATCTGTGCATTCTGGAGGATCACAGAGCGGTCGGTCGCTGAGACAGCTGGTGGGCCGTTTTACATAGACTCCATAAACACATACACAACCAGGCCAGAGAGGGCGCAGCCGCGCTGATGCGCAACAGCAGAGTAGAAGAAGAAAGCAGAACAGCTGCAGCCACCATGGATACATCCATGCAGCCACTCAATGCAGCCAGGCACTCGAACAAACCTGCAAGAAGCGGCCGACAGGTGGCCGTGAAGACGGCGGTGGTGCGTGAGCAGAGGCTGCCGTGCGTTTGCGTCATGAATAAAAAACGGTTAATAAAATGAAAGGAGAAGGGCGGGGGGCTGGCCAGACTCCAGGGCTGTTTTCCAGTCCCAGTCCGCCCCTGGGTGAGGCAAACTGGAAATGTGTGGTGGTCAAATGAATCACAAGATGGAAAAACACAAAAACCCATGTGAAAACAGCAGTGTTTCTGGATCTACATGCAAGCTGTGTTCACTGACAATGACTCTGGAAGTGTTCCTGATCCATGTCTGGCGGGAGCGGTACAGAATAGTAGTAGTAGTTTAGCTTAGATCCAAACAAAGCCTCCCCAGGACTTTCGCCTGGAGAATCTAAATAAGTATAAGGCACACAGGTACATTTTACAAAAGGAGGCTGAAGACAAGGTGGGGGGTGGGGTTGCCCCCCCCCCCAATTTTGATTCCAGCACCCCAAACTGTTGTGGACGTCGTAACTGCAAAAGGTTTACAAAAATAAACTCTATTTTATTATACATTTTCAGATGAATTGTGTTCTCTTCATTAGTTATAAATCTTTACCGGCACTGGCTGTTTAAAGCCTTGTTGTTGTTGTTGAGTTATTGAAGCGTTTTAATGTTCTCCAGCTTCATCTCAAAATACAATGGGCCGGATCTTCTGCATCTTAGCACAGGAGGTGGACCAGACAGTGGCACAGAAAGGGGCCTTATCCCAGTCCCTGCTCTTTAGACTGGATGCAAAACTTAACGCTTATCTTAAGAGGTTAGACATGAGCTGGGCTTGGGCCAGCTGCCCGCCTCTCAAATGAGGAAACGATGAGGCTGAGCTGGTGAAGCAAAGCTTCTGCTCAGGAGTTCTGGTCCCATGTGGCAGAACGTGCGCAGAAGGATCATGTAGAATACACACCCCAGCTTAGCACAGCCTCTCACCGCTGGCTCAGGCTTATAGCAATAGCATGTCCCGTCTGAGAGTAGACAGGACAGTGGCCAGTGGAGCAGCGCACACCCCTCACCTGTCTGCAGCTGTGATACAGGGAGCACTCACTGTCCTTAAGAACAATGAGCACCAGGGCACACAGCAGATTTAATACAAATGAAAGATGATTTCTCTTACGCGCAGCCTTCACTAATGCAGAGGTAACACTGGCGCACTGTGCAGAGGAATCTGTGGGCTGTGATGCACCAAGTGCAACAACTGCATATCTACTACTTGTTCAGACAAACAAATCCAAAACTAGCCCATGTTAAAGGTTTGAGTGCAAAGTGTGCACCTGGCTAAATGCTTCTCAGTCTAAAAGGTAGACAGGACAGTAGCCAGTGGGGCAGATCGCTGAGGCCCACGCCCTGGCCCTCACCTGTCTGAGGCTGTGAGAGGAGCACACTGCCCAAGCACTGCCCTGAAACAGCCGCGCACAAAGCAAAAAAAAAAAAGTCTTCTGTTCAAGAAAAACTTGCTGCATTTCTCATGCAAACAGTACACATTGTGGTATAATACGTCCTTTATTTAGCAGGAAAATAATCTAAAAATGCTCTGAAAGGTTAATAAATTTTATGAAAAATTTCAATTACCCCCCATGTTGCACGCAGTCCAGCATGGCAGCACCCCCATGTGAAATTGACTTCCCGTGTCCATGATACAGGTACATTGGTACACAGAGTTTACAGACTGAAGCACATTAAATGGGTTGGTGCCATGCGCTTTAAGGAGTCAATACTGCGTGGCAACAAACACGGGGCTCAGCAGTTAAAGGTGAGCAATACAGTTCATGGGTCCATGCTCACAGAGGGTATTTGAATAAGGCAAGTTTAGAGTTTAAGCTTGTGAGTTAATTTAGTGGCCGAGATTTCTCCATGTATAGTCCAGCCGCAGAGAAACTCAGCGCGAACACACGGTCACTCCGGCGGCAAACCGCATCCCATGAACAGACGTCCCAGGTAGCACTGTGCAGGCAGAAACAGGAGGAAAACAAGCGGACAGCAGAGTGAACAAGAGGTCACTTTGAGGGTGGGCAAACCAGCAGCTTCTACATAATAAATTAAAAGGTGTTAGTAATTTGAATGATAGCTCATGCACTGGACTGGCATTCACACTTACCACTTTTGAGGTTAAATGCAGCTCCTATGAGGGAGAGGTTGAGCTAGTGAGCTACAACAGGTGCAGGTAGACGAAAATAAGCTGAGACCTTTACCGTTCATTTGTAGCAAGCAACATACTTGTTTGCGTGCGTATGAACAACAGTCTGTGGTAAAAATAGACACTAAAATTAGCAGACTTAAAGGATAATTTAGATACAAAGGCGAGGAGCTACGCTTACCTGCCGCAACGGCTCAACCCGGAAGGTGGGAAACGGGGAGGCGGAGCAAGAGCGCAAGGTAAGGGAGAGGGGCCAAATAGGGAGCACCTTTATAGGAAGCCGGCGCACATATAAGAGCAATGGGAAGAGGGCATTATGCAAGGTGTTCAGGGCTGCAGTGCATACTGTTACACATGCGGTGATTTACAGAGTCATGTCTGTTTTAATGCAGTGCCACTTGAGGGCTTGATAATCAGGGACAGCCAATACTTTAACTTAGAGTCTCACTTTCTAAAATCCTCCTTTTATACCCCTCATCTTACAGAAATGTTGCCAAATGATCTCATTACTTGCAAAATGCTCCCTGAGCTGTAAAAAAGGCCTGTCCCAACTTTTTGAGATGCGCTGCAGTCATCTAATTTAATGTTTGTTTGTTTTTTTTAGAAAATATAATATGTCTCAGTTTGAACACTTGATATGTTTTTATGTTCTATAATGAGTAAAATATGGTTCTATGAGATTTACAAAGCATTGAATTCTGTTTTTGTTTACGTTATACTGTATTAATATTGTGGTTGATATTGTTATTTGCAATAAAGTTACATATGTGTTATAAGGCCTACTATATTGATGATGTTGTATTCAGTGATTTCATTTCCAGCCCCAACACTCACCAACAGTATACTTATGTGATTTTTTTTATTCTTATTTCATAAACTTCCAGGTGCTCTGGTTTCCCCTTCCACCAAAGACTTGTACAATGGTTCCCCCATGGGGCCAGGACAATTTTAGCACTGAGTTCACTTTAGATCAATGCAAATCAGCAGTTATCCCCACCTTGTTAAACACTACGTCATTGTCAAATTACGTCGTCATTTTACTTTGCTTCCCCTTCCTCAAATATATATTTTTTCCTTTTTAGCAATGTTTCTCTGTGTAACAAGACGTAGTCATAGCTATAACAGAGGTGCTTACAAAGACAAAATTTGGTAGTTCTTATTTAAAGAAGCTTAAATATTTTGTCAATTAAGTTTGGTTCAGATGGTTCACGTTCAATTTTAAGTTTTATTATGGCACCTAAGCAGATACATTTAGTGGCAGTTTACTTCACCACCACACAGGACTGAGAGCGAAAGTTCCCTAATGGAATAAAAAGCTTTTTGAAATCCCCAAGCGTATGTGTTTTTGCTATTATTTTATGCAGTTGTTCTAATAAAGCATTTATATGGAAATCTTTTTCCTCATTTGTGTTAATTTTCCCCAGCCTTCATAATAAAGGAAGGAATAGTTATTTTTCTTTGTGCCTGCTGTGTGTTCACTCTGAACATGTGGGAGCCATGGGGAAAGATAAAACATGTTTTATTTCAGAAGAAAATTCTTGCAAAAGGGCCTCAAATTTTACTCATCAATTTCACAGATCAAAGAGCATAATACATTTTGATACTTTAGTGTGACCAGTGTCCAATTTGTGCACTTTTAAAAAGTAACCATGACCAAAATACACACACTTCATTTCAATTAAACTAAAAAGGTTGTTTTCACACCTAATAGTTTGTAGACTTGGTACCATTGGGGAGTAAAGCTGCAACAAAGTTCAGTTTTTTTTAGCTGATGTGGGTTGCTTTCACACTGCACTTTGAATGAACTTAACCTATTCAATGAGATATTTCCCCCCTCACCTGTGGTGGCACTGCATAAAGAATTACTGAAGGAAAATACAAGAAAAACAATTAAAAAGAAACTCCCCTCATCTACTGTTCAGTGAGGAAATGGAGCAACATCAGATTCTAGCAGTGTTAGGTATTCTCTTTTGGCTTTTACAAATGTGTCCAACCATACGTTCCAACAATGGGCTCAGCATGAGCGGCTAACGAGGCAAACCATGGAAAAAGTTGTTTTTCGTCCAGAGTTTGAATGAGATGGAGTGCACAGAGTAGAGACATAAACAGCATAGTTCTGTTGTTGTGGTTAAACAGATGCAAAGGAGCTGATGTTGGATTTCAGCAATTCAACATCACTGAGTCTTCTTTCCTGGATTTTTCATTTTATATTGCACCAAATGCTTTCTAATGGTAAAATGTGTCAACAGGCCAGTCCAGCACCTGGACACTGCCATGTTGTTGTGATGGATGCAGTATGTGGTTTTGCAATGACTTGCTTAAATAAGCAAAGCCTTCCCTGAAAGAGAAGTTGGCTGGATGGGAACTTATGTTGCTCTAAAACCTTTTAGCATTCACTGGTGCCTTTCCAGATGTGTCAACTGCACAAGCCATAATAATGAGTTGAATGATCGGTGTCCCTTAATCTAAACAACACAACATCCTGTACAAAAATGTCAAATTTTGATCACAAGCATTAAGCATTTAATACTGACTTTTGGCCCTAGTTTTACAGAAAGAGTAAAGTCTAATCTTTGCATTTGACCCATCTATTATATGCCGCTGGGGCAACTTGTCAGGAGTAGTGGGAGGCTGCTGTGCTTCTCCCGTGGACCCCACTCCAGATCTGAGCCAGGATCATGGTCAGGAATAGCTGGAGCATTAGTCTATATTGTCCATGCTTTGAAGTTGATGGGAGTCCCCAGAGTTCCCAGAACAATCTCACCTAAGCACAGGAAGAACATGCAAACTTGGCATGGCCCCCAGCTCCTCCATATCTGGCTTAATGGTGCCTTGATGTTTGACTTTCCATCCTGTTTCTCAAGGGAGACTCCACCAGACAACATAGCTCCTAGGTTCGTTCTGCCTCTACCATGAGCGGCAGTTTGAGAGCGACTGACTTTATCTCAGTATCACAGTAGTCAGGAAGCCACCAGTCCAGGTGTGTGCTGTCACTTACTCGTGACAAGTAGTGACAAACTAATTTTTAATGACAACAGCTGCATAAGACGTCTTGAAGCGTCTCCTGAATCCTTGCCTCTCATCTTAGATAAACTGTTTCTGTTCTAAATTGAGAACAGGTGCTTCAGCCAATGCAATTTGCCAAGCATTTGACATTTTTCTATAGGCTGTAATTATCAGAAGGAGAAACATGTGTTGCCATCTCTGTGGGGAAGAACAATTGCATTTTAATGAGGAAAGTGAAAATGAAAAATAAATGCAACAGTAATTGCGAAGTTTCATGCTTAACAATATCCATAGTGAGATCATAATAGAGACTGTCATGGTCTCAGATGTACATCACTGCTCATCATTGATTTAGCAGAAGCAATGTCTTCTAGAGAGCTACAATTTTATGGAACAGTTAGAGATTGATAATATTTTATTGTTTTATCCTATACAATTTTAATATTGTTTTAGTAAGTCTGCTTTTAGTATTTTAGAGTTTAAAAGGATCACCAACATCAACATCAAGTAAAGTAACCACACAATTTATACATAACATTCTATACAGTCAATAATAGATCTTCATAAACACTGGCATTATCAATGTAAATGCAAGGTTTATTATCAAAATTATGAAAACTATTATTTGTCGCATTTGAGCAGTGGTACAGTGTATACTCCTATATCTGCAGATGTGTAAACACAAGTCACCAGACCACATGACATGAGCTAATACACAGTGAACATGATCTATGGCCCACTGTCAGCCGGGCCCATGCCATGCTGTCAAATGGACTGATTTACTACTGCTATGTTCAGCTCACAAAATGGGAAGCTGGTTTATAGATTTTTTTTTTTAATATGAATTGGCAAAATAGCAGTTTTGACAGGTTTTTAGTCTGTAATGAGCGCTCAATTGAATGATGTGTGTGCTTTAACAACCCAATTACCAGCAATATGGATATCATCAGCAAGAGTTATGGGGAAAACAAGTAGATAGCTCTATGCAGATGTTCTCGTAAGCAACTTTTAAAGGTTAGGTTTGCGTTTCATGATTGGCAATGTTTCATAACTGCCAATGTAAAAACACAGTTATGATAAAAATGTTGTCAAGATAAAGTACACCTTTTCCCTAAGCTTATAATAATCAAATAAAAAGAACAGTGCATTTTGCCACTTAATCTTCTCAGCTGCTCAAAGTGTAATGTGTTTCACTAGAGTCAATGTTTCCAGCACTAAACCACCATTCCCATTTTACTGGTCAGATGTGAATTTTCAGCTAAGCTTAAGGTCAACCCCTTCTTGCTGAGCAAAGCCATTTACTCCTATATTTTGTTGATGTAGCAAAGTAGAAAGGAGCCTTATAAAACTGTAAAATGACTAAAAACTTTATGTATTCAGGCTATTCATCATAACCATAACTAAAGCTTTATATACATATTTTAAATGTAAAAACACAAATACACTTGGGCATGTACTATAAGGCTAAGTAAAAAAAAAAAAAAAAATCCATAATAATGGCAATATTTTTCACTTAAAGGTGCTATGAGCAGTATATATTTTAATCTCATTAATTTCCAAAGGTGTCCCTAGATATTAGTTAAACATGTTTAACTCAAATATTAGTTTTACTAATAACAATGGTGCAGCTCATTTATTCAAGTAAAAGCATACAAAGGAGCAAGTTTTTTATATTTACAACTTTGTTCTGTTTTTATAATCCACATCCACATTGCCAATTGTGCAAACAGAGAAGCAGAGAGAGCTCCATGTCTAAAATGCCACATATGTACGTGTGAGCTATAAGCTGTGGATATGGCTAACAGCACATTGTCTATGGGAAACTACAATAATATATAACAAAAACATATATACATCTCAAGAAATTATGTGGAGAAGCTAAACTTTCAAACGAGATCCATATTGACTAACGTTTAGCCATGGTTCAAATAAAAAATTGTGTACAAAATTGTAAATGGCGTAGAAAATCTTAGCTAGCTCAGCGTACTGTATTTCTTCTAACAGACTGTATTGTTAAGTGCATTCCAGTGAATAAAAGTTATGTCTCAAAATCTAAGCAGTTATCCAGTACTAACTAGTATGAGTGCATTTTGCTTCCAAGACCTTTTAAGTCTTTTTCAATCTTCTTAATCTTTAACTGGAAGCTCCTTCAGACTCAAGTCCAAGCCAAGGCTTGAGACTTTTGAAACAGACTTGAAAGAATCCTATTTTTCTAATAAAAAGAAATAGAACATTATGCTGTAAAAACTCACTGTTTTCCTGGTTTACAAAAGCAGACGCATGACACTTACCAAGTCTGTAAACAGTGATGTACTTTTCTTCTGCTTATTAGTGTCAGGGGTCACAGGTTACTGAAGCCCATCCCATCAACTATGGGCCTGCAGCGGGGCACACCCAGGACAGTGGCCAGTTAGTTGCGGGACTAACAACAACATTCATTTATGAGCAATGAGGGAGGACATGCAGACTCCACTGAAGAGATTGTTGGAAATCACCTTGCACACCTAAACAATAATCTAGATAGAACACTGTAAATAGCAACACTTTACTAGCCTGGCAAACCAGATGTGCAACCTGCTTGCGAAATTGCAAGCAGGAGGTTCTGAGTGTTCTCCTCTTTGGAGAAGGTGCTTCTCTCAGTACGAACTCTAAAGGGCCAATCACAGTCGTTTATGTACAGCATATCTTACAAAAGCAGAAGAGCTAACAAGGGTAGCGTTAGCTACCGAGCTAATTTAATAACTTCTCTGACCTGATTAACAGCATTTAGTGCTTTCCTTTGTCACCTGTTCTGCTGAAGTCCGTGTTATGGTCCAGTTCTCTGTCTGATTTTGTTTCTTCATCTTGTTTCCATTTTAACAACAGAAAAGTCCCGTTGACATCTGATGTAACAAACGCATAAAAAAAATTCCACAAGTCTTTGTACAACTAGCTTCTGCTGCTGTCCCAGTTCAAATAAGCACAGAGCTGCTCATAATGTGGCGTATTCTGTTTTTTTATGAAAAAAAAACAAAAAAAAACAACAACGCAGGAATCCATGTTTGTTTGGGTTAGAGGTGCGCTGTATGTCCTGCCCTTTATTGCTCTGATTGGTTACTCCACCTGTCATTGCTCTGCTACAGAATCGAAACTTATGTGATGGGGTACCAGACTAACTTCTTTGTATGGAATAGGAAAAGAATTTGTCTGGCAGGCCTGGCTAACACTATTATTGGATACCATTTAAGTGGCCTCTGACATGGGTTGCCCACCTCCTCCTTAATTCCTGGGGAATGTTTTATATTTATATTTCAGGTTTCTATCATCTAGTAGATTTTAACAGGAAAGGAAATCCAAGCTGTGAGTAAAATCCTGGTCTCTTTCATTATGTGGTGAGTACTACTAATACGACTACTGGTATTGCCAATACTATTACTACTACTGCTACTATTACTACTATGACTTACTACAACCTGAATTCCGGAAATGTTGGGACAGTTTTTTAATTTGAATAAAATGAAAACTAAAAAACTTTAAAATCACACAACCCAATATTTTATCCACATTAGAACATAGATAACATGACAAATGTTTACAGTGAGAAATGTTACACTTTTATGCACAAAATGAACTCATCTCAAATTTAATGTCTGCTACAGGTCTCAAAATAGTTGGGACAAGGCCAACAAATGGCTGAAAAAGCAAGAAATTTTAAAACAATTCAATTCAGAGAAGATCTAGTACCTTATTAAGTAAATTGATTTCAGGTCTGTAACATGGTTAGCTATAAAAAAGATGTCTTAGAGAGGCAGAGTCTCTCAGAAGTAAAGATGGGCAGAGGCTCTCCGATCTGTGAAAGAGTGCGTAAAAAGATTGTGGAATACTTTAAAAACAATGTTCCTCAACAAAGCCTCAAAGGCTTTGCAAATCTCAGCATCTACAGAGCATAACATTGTCAAAAGATTCAGAGAAACTGGAGAAATCTCTGTGTGTGTGGAACAAGGCTGAAGACCTTTATTGAAGCCTGTGGTCTTGGGGCCCTCAGATGACACTGCCTCACTCATCAGCATGATTGTGTCAGTGACATTACTAAATGGGCCCAGGAATACTTCCAGGAATCACTGTGGGTAAACACAATGTGCAGAGGCCAACTAAAGCTCTATCAAGCCACATGTGAAAATGTTCCTGAAGCACTGTCGTGTCCTGGGCCAAGGCTTATTAGAAATTCAAAGTGGGACAGTGTTCTATGGGCAGACCAGTCCAGATTTGACATTCTTTTTTGAAATCATGGATGCCTTGTCCTCCATTATTCAGTCCAAAAGCAACATCTCTGATGGTACGGGGGGCATATGCTATGGGCAGCTTGTGTGTTTTGGAAGGAGCTATGAATGCTGAAAGGTATATAAAGGTTTAAGAGCAACATATGCTCCCCTCCAGACAATGTTTATTTTATGAAAGCCCTTCAGCAGGACAATGTAAAACTATGTTACCGCTATTACAACAGCATGACTTTGTTATAAAAGTGTCCAGGTGCTGAATTGGCCTGCCTGCAGTCCAGATTTGTCATCTATGGAAAATGTCTGGCACATCATTAAACAAAAACTACATAAAAATGACCACAAACTCTTCAGCTAGAAACCTATATTAGTCAAGAATGGGGCCAAAAAAAAAAAAAACTAAAAAAAAACAAACAAAACAAACAAACAAACAAAAAAAACCCTCATAACCTTAATGCCTAGATGTCTTCAAACTGTTTTGAAAGGAAGAGGAGATGCTACCCCATGGTATACATGCCCCTATCCCAACTGTTTTGAGACCTGTAGCAGGCATCAAATTTGAGATGAGCTCCTTTTGTGTATAAATGTTTAACATTTCTCAGTGTTTGTTATCTTATATATGTTCTATTGCAAATAAAATATTGGGCTGTGTGAGTTGAAAGTTTTTTAGTTTTCATTTTATTCAAATTTAAACAACCAAATTTGTACAACCACTGCCACCAATGTCAAAATATGCTACTACATATTTTACTAAAGTGCCTTCAAAAATATACTCAAGTAATACAAAATTATGTACTCAGACAGTACATATTCTTCCAAAATGTAATACATAAGTTACTTAAGTGTCTAGTTTCTTTTCAACCTCTTAGAAGAGTGACAAATAGTGACCATTTTCTCTTGTGATAAAACCACATATTCATTCCAGTTGGAGGGCTTGTCATACAAATGCTAACTATGGTTATTGCAGCTTGTTGAATCCTGTCACAAATATGATAGGCTCACTAACCATGCCGACCTCACAACTCTACAAGTGAGGTTTGTGACATTCGTAACAGCGCCGACCTCACTGCAGCGATCATGCATGAATAAAACTGAAACACAAACAGAAGAATCAAATGTAGTCAGAATTAGAGGCTTTCTATTCCCTCAGTCTCCAACAGTGATCATTAGCTCAACAGAGCAACTGACAGCTCATCCCCAACCGCTGGCACTTCTCTGATACATCATTTCTGCTGCCACTGGTTTGTTTGCTTACTCAAGCAGAGGCCTGACATTCAGATAAGGAGCTGACAAAAAGCCCTCAGGGACGATGAAAAATAAAATGCCGACAGATATTTAGACCTTATCTTCAGAGCATGTAAAGAGCAGGAAGAAGGGGGGGCTCTGGTGGTCACACAGGGATACACCAGACAGACAGAAAATCCACGAAAAAGATCATTGATAGAGGGATAAAAATTTGGAATGCATTATGTGACTTGTGATAAACCAGCTAGGTCTTGTCTGTGTTAAAGAGTAACTCACCCCTAAAACAAATTATTTACAAATTAATTAGTAGAAGTCAAAGAAAGTCAACAATATAGCTTTATAGCTGTATATATATATATATACACACACACGCACACACACATACATACACAATTATTATTACTACCTCTGCTACTGACAACTTCTTCAGCTGCTAATAATATAACTGCTATTTTTATAGAACAATTATTACAACTTATTACAATACTTATAATAATGCAGCTATTACTACTACTATTGCTACTATTAGGGTAAAAAATTGTCTTTATTTATTTACAGGTTTAAAAAAAACAAATTTGTGAAAGTATGTGTTAGAAAATGTGCTGAATAAAAGTATTTAGTCCCCATTGCCATTATGGTGTGGTGTTGTTTCCACCTAACCACATGTTTGCTTCTACCCTGCTCTGGTGCTCTTGTCCCAATCCTCTCTTGTTGTCATGTGGAGGACATACTACTCTCACAGCTGTCAGTCACATGTCCAGGCCCCGCCCCTGCTCAGCCCCACCCATTGTTCTTACCCTTTAGTCTCTGCATGGTCTCTGCCAGCTTTTTAAAGTTTTACTTTTTTAGTTTTGTGTGTAGTCTACTACAAAAAAAAAAAAAAAAAAAAAAAAAAAGCTTAGGACAAAGGATCAGGGACTGAGGCTTGTAATGCTTGCTGTCAAATTCCAGAAATTAATCACAACAAACCTTTCCTAACTTTATTATTTATTATGAAAAATTCAGACAATGAAAAACATAACAGACCCCCACCATGACCCAGCTTTTGGAAAAAAGAATTCTCATTTATACACATGCTGACAGTCAAAATCCAAATCTGTAAAAGGACTCAGATAGCAGTGATTTTCTTATGAGTCATAGTGATTCAAGGCAGGAAAGAAAGCACCTCATTCAACCACAATGAAAAAGACTGGGCCTTATCTGATTCCCACTGCTAAATAATAAGCCTGCAAGCTAGCAGTGACGCAAAGCAGCAAACACAATTTGCTTGAACTTTTTTTTCTATTGCAGTTTGAGTTATTTTAATGCCACTGAGGCATTTGGGGTCTGTCCACCAATGCTGGAAAGTCAAATCAAATACACTGCATTCCTTCAGCAGTTATTAGAAACACTTCTTTATACATTGTTCCCACTGTGAATTGATATGGTTTCTCCAGCTTTGGTTTGTTGGTTGCTTGGTTGGATGAAAGGGTTCTGGGGCTAAAGACACAAGGACTCAGCAAAGAATGATAAAATATAAGGGCTTTGTTATAGATTGAACATTTCCCTCTGAACTAGAAGATCCCCTATTTGAGTTTTGTGTTTATATATAGAGATGGGAGTGCTTCTAGTTTCTATAGGCTTTAGATTATTGCAATATAAGACGGAGTTGCCTAAAGCATATTAAAATGTTGCAGAGTGCATAATGTGTTAGTTAGATAGCCTTCTGGCATTCTAATTATTTTTCAATTCTCAACAAAGAATAAGTCTAGAATTAAATGCTGTCCATTTTAGATAAACGATTAAAGCAGGAATGAAATGGCTCACCCAATTTAAATTTTGTGTAACATTTCAGCTATTTGTTTTGAAATGATTCATAATTGACAATGCATAAATATAGCATAACACCCACCATCCAAAAACATTTGTGTGTACAGTATAGGTTGAACTGATTGATGTTGAATGAAAACTGTCCATAACGAATGAACGAAATGGAGTAAATGAGGATTGTCTGTGTATATCTATAAGTGTGTGCCCTGCAGCTGGCCACTGTCCAGAGTGCGTGCCGCCTCAGGCCCATATTTCCAGCCATAGACTCCTGCACACTGCGACCACTAATAGGAATAATTGGTAGAAAACTTGCCTTGGTTCCTTTCCTAACATTGCTTATGTGTAAACTGTATGTGCAAAGTTAATCCTTGTGCAGATACAGAATGCAAATGTAATTCTATTTTTCAACAATCTACACTTCCAGTCTTATAGGAATAATGTTTAGTTGTTATTTCAGTAGAAAAAAGATGATGCTGCCTTTCACAGAAGGATGCTGAACTTTGAAGCTTGAAGATTTGCTCTCTATCCTTGTTAAAAATAGAAGTCTGGCACAGAGAGCCAGAGTTATTTCTCTTTTACCCATAAGTGGCCAGTTTCCTTCTGATTTGCGCTGTATAGTAAACAAAAGCCTCCTCCACAGTCTGTAGAAATGGATGACGGACATTTACAGTCGTCTACCAGTGTGCGACTATGACAGCAGAGTGAACTGGTGGACAGATCCAATCTCATTAGGCCCGGGACTGACAAACAGCGGCTGTCAAAATGTTAGTGCCTCATGTGGCAGAGATAGAGGCTGGATATGTCACACAGGCACGCAGGTTAAACGGTAGCCTGATGTGGCCTCACCGTCCAACATGGCACAGGACATTTATCTCTTTTATAACATACCTGAAACGCTGCCGCCGTCCTGCATGAGTCCAGCCTTATGCATGATACAGACAGACATTAGGCCCCATGTTGATAATTTATGATATACTCTCATGGTCTGTCAGATGTATTAGCACATACTGTTAAACTAATGACTACCTTGCCTTAAATGAACTGTATAGACACATCATATATTTAGGTAATAAAAGTTAAAATGACAATTGTGTATTGAGCCATGGTTGTGGTTTTCTGAGGATACTTTCTGAGGAGAAATAAAACCACAGGTGGAAGAAGTACTGCATTTAAAATCTGTCCTCGAATGGAAGGACTTCAAAAAAACATTATTAAAAGTACAAATCAATAAAATTATCACACACACACCCCATTACTACTAGTGTTATTACTATTGGTACTATTATTCAAGAAGATACAGCTAAAATACAAGACATAATTATCGCGGCTATCTGTTGTACATCAAAAAAGCAAACGTCCTGCTTTACGTTGCATTTCTGCAGACCTGTTTAAAACATTTGCACAGTATTGTCTATGATTTTCTGACTCATTTAATCCACATACAGTTCCCTTTTGTGTAGTGTGTATTTTCTTTTCTTATAAAAATATCAGTTCCAAAAATGTAAGTACTACTTTATAGAAATGGCTGTTAAAAAGTTTGAGTGGAGCTGAATTTCAGAGAGATGTAAGGCACAAGATGGGAACCTATACTCAATAAGATGTAGTTTATAAAAGCAAGTGAGAATGGCAGCTCCAAGAACGGCAAAGCAATCTAGCAGACTTCAGTTAAAAAAAGATTTGTGATGTCTCCTTGGTAAGTGTTTAGCAAAGGTGCTTGCCAATATCTGGGGAAGATAACACTGCCAAATTTTTATTCATAGGGATGTGTACAAATTTATATGACTGATGTATTTCACTTTAGATTAGCTGGATCGGCGAAGCAGAGACTTGGCATGGCTCTATATCAAAGCTCAAGCTTGCGTTTTTTAGTGGGATATTGTTTTTTGTCAGCCTTGCCATAGTTACACATAAACAAATAGGTTCTTTAAAGCTTTTATTGGCTAGTTCATCTTTCCTCATAGACAGTTAAGGACACACATAAATGTCTAAATAAACAACAAAATAAAGCAAACACATTTTGAACAGCTTGGTGTTCACTATTGTCAACTAGAGCTGACAAAAGTAAAAGTACTATATGTTAAAGGTCCCTAAATTGACTTTTTTGAGCTTCTAACCATGTCACAATGTTGTTTACACCTCAAAACCATATGAAGATGTATTTTGTTTCATTCCTGCATGTTGGTTTGTTTAATCTGGAGATGGCTCTTTAACGGGAGCTGAATCTTTGGCATTCTTTCATTTCAAAGAGCCGCTCAAAAGACTGGCTCATTTTTGGATTCATGTAATTTTAAGAAACCAGTCAGAAAATAAACTCATATAGTTTTACATAGAGTGAGACCATCATTTAGGATATAAATGTGCAAAATATAGCTACCTTGACATATGTTCAGGCAAAAAGAGTCAGTAAAAACTAAGCAGGCAATACATTTTCATGCAAAACAACTTTTAGTTCAAAATTGAATTCACCAGAAAATAACGTTAACAATATAAATAATAAATAGATAAATATGCAAATAAAAATATCAACACCAAAGACTGCAGTAGTTGTGTACTGCTAGTACTAAAATACCTTCTGACTAATGTGTGTCTGAGCATGAGCACAGTGTGTGTGCTCCTCTCCTCTCATCTCTTTCTGCTTCTGTAGGACTTTCTCGAGCTTATATTCTTCTTCTACTTTTTCTTATGATTTTTTTCCATGGTTGGCAAACAAAAAAGAGCTTCTTTATTTTGAGAAAAAAACAAAAAAAACAAAAAAAAAAACAAACAAACAGAACAACTCACGCACCATTCTGAATTGGTTCTCATTGTTCATGTTGAAAAGCCATACAAAAAATTCAGATTGTTCATGAATGTCTCATCTCTAGTTTAACCCAGTTTGCTCAGACCATCCTTTCCTGAAAAGCTGGAGAACGCTCGGTCTCATGGCGCTACACAGACACGTGAGACCAGAAAGTGTTCCCCTGTTTCAGGTTTCAGTGCAGATCTATGCCAAAGCCCCATCATGCCATAGTAAACACATAGTTCCATAGTTGAAGGGCAGCATTCTAGTTCAGGGGTTCATGCTTTACTCCATTGAGCCACAAAAGCCCGTATATCACAAACAGTCCAGACAGTGATCTGAATCCACATTAGACTTTGGATCCAGACAGAACACACCAAAAATGAATTATTCCTTGTCACATTGCATTTCCATTTTTATCAGACTCACAAACCTACCAACACAGGACAAAACATCACACCCACAGCTGAATATTGCAATACGCCCTTGCATACCTTACAACTTTTTAAAGTAGTGCCCAAGATGGATAGCAATGTCTCCTAAAACAAAAGCCCTTCAGGAAACGCATGTATCTTTTTTTTTTCCATATCTCATGAAGTACTCTTACGTTAATATGGAGATGACATCAAAGCAGTCCAAGAGCCATTCAAAAGAAAGGCAACAAGCTCCAGCCCCTGAGAGGAGAGAGCCCAGCTGACACTCAAACAAGAATACAGATTGCTTTTGCACCTTTTGCTTCATAGCTCCACACAATTTTGGATCACGGGTCTATATCAGTTCTCGTTGTCTGCACTTTTTGTTCTTGGCTTTGACCTTCCTAGATTATTATTAGATGGGCACAGCATTTGAGACAACTACTAATTTAGGATGAGGCAGGTTTCTGAGGCTGTGACTGCATAGAAAACAGATAAAAATGATGATTTAAGCTCCAGCCTGGTTTAATTGGTTCCCTATTCTGTGTCTGGTAATAATCAGCGTCGAAGTGGCCAGTGGTTGTAAGCTATGCTCCATATATCATCAGATCTGAGTCAGTGTTTGTAGCGATTAGCAACTACAGACCATTTCCATGCTTTTATCCTTTCTTTGCAAGATATTCTGTTACTTTTACACCTCACATCATTTGTTGCAGTGCCAGGGTAGAAGGTGTGAGGTCAAACCCATAACAGACATGTCAGTGTGAGACGGTGTGAGACGGCTACGGCATAAAATGGACAACTGAGTTTTCAAGTCAATCAATGGAGATTTGATTTTGTGCAAAAAGGTTAGTATGTGTCCAACATGCCACAGTGTTTTTTAAAGAAATCAGCCTTTTCATATTGCAACATCCTCCATTGCTCGTGTGAAGAGCTAGATTACAAAACTTAACAATTTCTGGATATCAGTTCACTACGTATACTTTATTGTTCCCTTGTACTGTTGCATACAGCAAAGAAAATGCTGGATTGTGTGGCGATGTGTTGGTGTGGTAAATCACACCATGAGGCTGAAATCGAGTGCTCTAACTGTCAAAAGTACATGCACTATGAATGTCTTGGGCTCTCTGTGATACAAATAAGTAGCCTGATAAACCAGGAACGGGGACTGTACGTATGCAAACTTTGCACCCAAAAGATGTCCAAAAAAGATGTCAACACCCTGAAGAGGCAACATCCAAACAACACATTTTGAATACGATCACGCCACTTATGACACTAGCTTTCCTCAACTCATGCAACAAGAACACAACTGAGTTTATTGAGAAGATTGACCAAAGAGTGTCTGCCTTAGAAACCAAGTTCCTATCTAGTGTTGTGGATATTTCAACTGATGTTCAAACTAAAATTAAGACATTTGCCGACACCAAGGGCAAGAGCAGAGCTGTAACCCTGTCTCAACAGTCAGCAGCAGCGCGCACAACTAACGCGCTGTACCAGGCAGATCCATTACATTCAATATTGGTTACTCGCATATCTGACCCTAAAAGATTTGCTGTACCAACTGAAATCAAGTGATTAATCAGTGAGAGCCGCCCTGACGCGGCCCCTTTGATTTCTTATGCCAGAATGTTAAATTCAGGGAAGCTACTTTTTGAATTAAAAGATGGGTCACACAGAGATACATTGCTTACAGGTTGGGATTCCCAGCTGTTTGGAGATAATGCAGTCCTATTTCCAATGAACGGTCGCCCTAACCAGCGCCAACAGAACTGGGTTGTCATATCGCGTCTCGCCCGAGGCAAAACAAGCTTAAGGTGGGATATCCCTCGGCAAATCAGCTGACTAAGTTTCCTCCACGAGAGCAAAGTCAATATGTCTCATTCAAGTTCAACTTAGCTGACCAAGGTGAATACTCCAGAGCTCTTCAGTACCGGTTCCACTATGATTTCTGTTTTCAGCGGGTTCAGCCTCTTGTGCCCTGTCCCACGCGTTGTTTCAACTGTCATCAATTTGATCATGTCACTACTGTCTGTCGGTCACAACGCCGCTGTATCAACTGTGGCTCTACTCACTCCAACCACACATACCCTTGTATAAGTGGCCCATAGTGCTGCAACTGTGGTGGGACTCATGTGGCTATGAGCTCCTCCTGTTCCATGCACTTTAAGCACTTTGTGGAAATTAAGCAATCATTAATTCATGGATAATGTAATATCCACCGATATCAGAGGCCTCCACTCTAATTATGAGCTGCCAGAGATCATGATTGGTCTGCTGTGTACTCTAGTGTTGATCAGAACATTTTTATGCCTCAGTCACCTCAATACTATCTTGTTTTGTTTCTAACCAACATCATCATGTTTCAAAACCAGAAAGACAGCATCTACCTTTTATTATACCAGAATTTACGCACCTAAAGTTGCTTAAACATACATGCTGGTCAAATTTTAAGACATCAAAGAGTGATCATGACTTAAATGTTTTGACCTCTTGCATTGGAAACATTTTTAAGAGTATAGTAAATAACAAACTAACTAACATTTTGGCTGGAAATTTTGTCTATATCCACACATTATCATTAGTTTTTTTTACCTAAACATTCAACATTGGACCAATTAGCACTGGATTATCATGATTGGTTTAAAAGCTGTAGAACAAAAGAAAACTTTGCGTCAGCATTTGTGGACCTAAGTGATGCATTTACATCAGTACTGCATGAGGCCATTTTCCAAAAACTCCCTGGTTTTGGTATCCCTGGATTTCGTATTGGCTTCGATACAAAATTATTTAAGCAATCAAACAAGAATTGGTCAGTCTTTTTCTTCATCTTTATTAAAGCAATCCGGGGTACCCCAAGGTAGCGTTATTGCCCCAGCCATGTTTATATTGTTTATAAATGACCTACTGACTGTGTTAGATTGTGTATCTGTGGTTTTACCCCAAAGTGTTATAGTTACTCTGGCAGCATACGCAGACGATACATTAATTACTGTCTCCTGTGCGTACCCAGCTTTAGCTATTACTGGCTTGAAATTTGCATTAGCCATTGCAAGTGACTGGGCTAATACCTGGGGCATGAGGTTTAATGCCTCATTTTGTGCTTTACAAAGCAGTCTGTCAGTTTATCTTTCAAGGTCATGCGATTTCTTTTTCAAATGAGGTAAAGCATCTGGCTGTGCTATTTACAAGTGACTTAAAACTTAAACGTCACATTGACGAAGTATGCAAAATGGCTCGAAAGGAAATCTTTGTTCTGAGATTGCGTAAAACAAAGCTGCCACCGAGAAACAATGAACTACTCCTACGCATATACAAGGCCTATATCAGATCTCGATTGAAGTACTGTTCAGTTTTGCTTTGTGGCACTGGAAAAACATTGGCAAATTGTCTAGAAAGCCTGCAAAGGCAGTGCATGCTCTTAATTCTCAATTTGCCATATCAATCAGAGATCACTTCTGACCATTACAGCATATTGGACCTAACAACATTACAAACAAGACGAAACTTTGCATTGTCATGTTTTGCATTTAAACTGTGCCGTGGGCATTCACCAACCGCTCTGGGACCTTACTGCCCTACACAAAAAATGTTTACCCTATAATGTGTGGAGAACTTTTTATGTGTTTCCTAATGGAGAATTGCCTGGTGCCGGCATGCTGCAGAGGTCATGCTTGACACAGGCCACAAGAGTCCTAAATGTGTAGGATGATGGCTGTGTTGTATGTAATCGAACTATGGGGGAGTTTAAGGAGTATTTAAAAACTAAATCTGGGGATTTTATTAAATATAGATATTTTATTTTATGCATTTTTCACATTCATATGGTTCATAATTTCTTTTCTTTTATTTTATTGTTGTTGCTGTTTGTTCCAGCGGCCAAAGGATCATGAAACTTCGGTGCATTTCATATTTTGTAATTAATAAATAAGTAAATAAATAAATAATTTTAAAACCGTACTTCAGCTGTTATCAATATTACAAAAAAGGGCAATGGGGTAATTCAATAGGTTGGATACACTGAGCATACAAACGTATTATTCTTGCAGTCAAATTCATCAAAACAAAATGATCTTGTTCAATATGCCACAGCACAAATCATGTACAGGGCAAACAATAATAATGTGCCAGCACATTTTCAAATATTATTTAGACGTAGAGATGGAGGGTATCAACTGAGGGCAGTAGGAAACATTAAAGTAAATGTTATAACCAGGAAAAATGTTCGTGTCTGTGTGTGGTGTCTCACTGTGGAACAGTCTGGGGAACAAACAAAAGTAATGTATGAGTATTCACACATTTGAGTCAATATATAAACAAATCATATTCTCACAGTACAGAGCTGAGGAAACACTATAAAGGTCACAAAAGACTATAATTAATATTAGTGTGTGTGTGTGTGTTTGGACATGTGTATGTGGTTTGTGGTTATGTTTTGTGTACATTGTTTAATATTGAACACTGTGAAATGTATTTAATGTATCTGAATGTATTTGATCTTGAATGCTCAGGAAGCAGTAATTACAACAGTAATTATAATATAATAATATAAAGGGTTGGGAACAAATACGTGTTACTTCATCCCACTTCTTTTCAAGCTACAGATATGTAAATGTAAATGACTATTTGTAAATATGTATTATAATTATGTATTATTATTGCTATTGATGTGTATATACGTATTACAAATTAATGTGCTTATAAATTGCCACAAAAATGTATATACATGTAAGTATGTCAATATTCTTTAGTGTCAAAAAAAAAAAAAAAAAAAAATTGATTATCATCATTATGTTAAACACACAAGATAATGTCTTGACTTCACTTGCTTTACATAAGTGGGACCAGACATAACACATGTACAGCAATTTCAAAATGTTATGGAGAGCAAAGCAAAATTGTAACACTCTATAAGCACAATAAAATTGCTGATAATATACCCAATTTACAGAAGCACAAATTCACAAATATCTTTTATTATAACATGCTCAAAATCACTGGTTTTGCATCCTAGTTCTATATAAGGAACGATTTGCATCAGGAACCAACATTATTCCTCCAAAGCTATTTTTCTAAATTATTGTACACTGACTGTACCAGTGATGGGATGGTCGTGAACAAGCCGGCTCTTCAAAGTCTTCCTCAATGCCAGGGAGAGGTTGTCAGTTGCCAAACCTGGGACAGAGATCCTCTTAAAGTGACCGAGACCTAATCTGAGCATTTCACTCAGATTAGGTCTCTGTCACTTTAAGAGCCCTCCCTTCCCACTGTCCCGCTGCTGTCATGCCCCTTCAGCACTTCTCACAAAACACTTGTTGGTGCAGAAGCAGTGTTTGAGTGGTGTCGGCTGCAGTTCTGGGGTGGGTTTGTTTGGTTGCTGCAGGGGAATGCTTTCTGAACAGAACAGGAAAAGACAGACACTGGTGAAACAAACCATTTTGGCCTCTCACAAACTCAATGTTAGAGAATATAGGATTACTCAAACATGCATGAATGATACAAAAACTCCAGGTATGTTTCTGATGAGGAAACAACATTATAACAAGGTAGAAATCTCAGAAAAGTAAATTTTGCATTTTGCATTTTGCAAGTGCAATGAATTTAACAAAAAATACATAGAATATTCTTAATTACAATTAAAAAATCCCAATCATATATTGTATATACTGTCAGGCTAAATGGTAGGAAAAATTCACCAATATTCAAAAGACTGCTGCTCTTGCACCTTTCTGTGATCTTTCTGTTATCTACAATAAATATACTATAAATTACAAGTTTTGCTGCCATAGAAAACCTACTCTCATTGGAATACTTTGAATGCGATTTTAGACATGAACTGCTCTTGCCCCTGTTCGGAGCTGAGAACATTTAAGAAAAGGCAGGAGGAGGAGAAGCCAAGTGGGAGTCTAGCGGTGGAGAAAAGGCGGAGGTGGGGAGCGGGGTGGGCGTCGGGGGGGCTGGTGCGAGGATGAAAATTGATTTATTGCGGCGCTGATGAGGAGCGGCATGCCAGGAGACAGTGGGTGCTCTCCAAGCCCTCGCTGCAGCAACATAAAATGAAACAGCGGCCCTCCCTCTTGGGTATAATTGCTGCGGAGATCTCAAGCCAAGGCTTCTGAGGTATTTGTGTTAAGATCTATGCGGCTCTGACAATAATATCTGATGCTATATGTACAAACACAGTTACAATACTTACATTTGTTGTGCAAATGTGAATCCTCATCTTGCAGCTGGTAAAGAATTAGTACTCAGACCATAACTCAAATTTCTAGTTTTCAATTGAGACAAAAAGGCCTTATATCGGAAAATAGTCAGTATCAAAAAGTGAGTTGATATAGTCCTTCAACCTGGACTCAAAGTGGGGATCTTCTAGTTCAGGGGAAAAGGCTCTATCTTTTAAACCTCAAAGCAAAGATGCACACAATGATCTGGGTGCACACCAAAAAGTAAACATTTGTTTCATTTACTGACCCCTTGTTGCATTGTTGCAATAAAACACAATACAGTTCAACAATGCCAATTACTTTTTAAATGTATAAAAAAATAAGCACCTGTCATTGTTTGATATTTCAGCAAACTGTGACTGAGGACTGACCCAAATGTAGAAATGTTAAGTCTACATCTTATACTGGCACATAATATTGTTTATACTGATCTTTTCAACTGTTACAAAATGGCCTTAAAAGAAGAAATGACCTTTTCACTGAACAATTTAGCTCTCCTATTGTGTGGCATTTAATCAGGAACAAAAAGAGTATTTGGCAGATTAGAAAATGTAATCAAATGTATGCCTGCATGTAGGGCAAACTCGGTGTCTACTTTTACAAAGAAAACAAAATGCTGTGAAGTGAGCTTTTACGCCACAAGCGCCATATAAACAATCCTCACTTTCACAATAGAAGTTTTTTTATGGGGTTGAAGCTTTGAACAGAGGTATTTACTTGAGCGCCCTGAAGAGCTCCAGCCTGCTGCAGTGGGTAAAGGCAGACACAGCATGGAGGCGGGGGCTGCAGAGAGGGGAGCTGGACCATACTGCTGACAAAGACACTGCTAAGCTTTTCTAAATGTGAGCACTGTCTGTGTGTTTTATATGGCATTTGTCCTTTTGGTACTGTATGCACATTTTTTTACATATTTAATTATTGTGTCATAGACATAAAAAGTGCATGGTACTGATATAACGATTGGTTAACCCTTAATGCCATTACATTTTTATTAGAATTTAAATGATTAAATCATTAAAATGTAGGTAAAATTAGTATAAATTTGAGCAGAGTTGTGTTGCACCATTTAAGTTTAAACTTTAAAACTTGTAAACATTTAGTAAAGCGTTTAGCTAAACTATACACTTTAATGGCTGCATATGTGATAGAGGCGATATTAAACTAATACATGATTATTTTAATAAATACACATTTTTATGCACCACAAAGGTAAGAACCGCTGTTCACATTTCTTTTATTGTTTTTAATAGTGAAACCAATCTTACCAGTTGATGCACTGTTGTTTAGAGGAGAGATTGCTAACATGTGACTAATAAACTAATAAACTATTGTTTTTAGCTTTTTGTCAGCATTCTCCCAACAGAATGTAATTTCTTTTATGATGACAACAAAAATAAACAGTTGGATTGTCAACAGTTTTGAGCATCAGCCTGCAGAAGATGTATGGACAGGTTACTATCACAGCAGTCACAATCGTAGCAGCAGTGTTTCTAGTGTCACTCTTTTGACACTTGATAGACCTACTGCTTTCATTACTGATATGATTCACTGCACCCAGTGTTGGTTTAGAGTTAAAGCTTGATCACAGTTTAATATGAAGTTTAGAATGATTGTGCAACAAGCCATGAAAAAAGTGAAACCATAATTTTAACCATTTTAAAAGTTAAAAGTTAAAGCTTGCTGGTCTAAAGAAATTAGAACCTAGCGTCAGTATTTATAGTTGAGCTGTCTGGCACAACCTCTGTCGCACCTCTGATTTGTGGGATTAAAGGTCTAATGACATGGTCCATGTTAGGTAAAGTCAGGTCAGATTTTTTAATTATTATTATTTTTTAATTATTATTTTTTATTATTGTTTTAAATATTACTAATTGAAAAAGATGCTAGCCTATCATCTCCTTTGTTTATATAGCCTATGTGTTTACAAAGTAAGGCAAAGTCACAACTAATAATTACCTAATAATTACTTGTCTTGTACATTGTGCATCCACTTTTCTTTGTTTCAAATGCCATGTCATGTAATCATACGTCATTTTGCATGACTCATTAAAAAGAAAGCTGAGTAACCACAGACTCCTGTTATACAACCCCAAACTAACAACAAGCGTCCAATTATGTTTACATAACTTCAAGATAAACTGACCTATGTAACAACGTGCACACCGTACTCTTTCAACTTTCAACAGTTCACCAAGAAAAGCAAAATGTATTTGGACTAAAATGGATGCACAGAAGGCATATTAGCCAAGCTCTGAACAGACTGAGATGGCATCAGACCCAGGAGTCCTGAAGCACTGCACACTAGGAGGAATATAAAATGAGATGAAGAGCCAGCTCAATGCGATGTTATCAAAAGCAAACAGCGGCTCTCGGAGGGACTGGTGGGTTTGAGGCTGGGGAAGATAGGCTGCATGTTTTATTAGGCCAGGTTTACCCTCCTCTTAACCTCTGTTGACAAAAGCCTGCGAACGCATGAGAGGCACCAAAACAGTTACATGGCTCCAGCAGCGAGCCATCGAACACAATCAAATTGCGACAGAGGTATTCGGTTTACAGCCAGCAAAGCAGCGATGGCTGGCAATTGGCTAAAAGTGGACCAAAACGGTGCCAGGCTTTAATGTGCTTGTCTGCGGTCGGTAAATAAGAACCCTGGGTAGACTGCTTCATTGAAAGACTCTCACAGGTTTGCCTGCCAGGTAGCTGAGCGTTAATATTGGCTCCGGTGAGAAGCTGTCAGGATTTATTAGTCAGTATCACTGGTACTCAGCCAGCAGGTGTCAGCTCTGGCAGAGAAGAGGTCCGGATACATTCAGAGATAGACTGAGAGAATGAGAGACAGTCAGAACCATGCTGGGAAAACACACCTTTCTCTAACCTTTTTACCAATAGCCTGCATAGAAGAGCAAGCAGGGAATTAGCTTTCATTATTATAATAGGTCTGATCCCTTCAACTTCTGTTGCTAGGTTCAAAAGACATGTTTTAAAACATTAACAAAGCGCATTCACATTTTTTTGATTATTTTCAAGGAACAGAAATATTTCCTTAACATTGCTCATATTCTGTTTAAACATCTATTTCAATTAAATAATACAACAACAGCCCAAATTCTTGTAGACGCACAGAAACCCACAGCAAGAGCAATATTCATTTCCACATGTGGTCTTTGCTCTAACATCCTGCGTGGCCTTCAGAAGTTAACTTAATTGTTTGTGGCTTGCTCTACTTTGACTACCTAAACATGCCAGACTCTGGAGAAGGGAGGGATTTTCCTCTGTTGCTAAGCAACAGGCACTGCCTAACTACCATGCCAAGGAATACACAGCTGAGCAGTTAATGAGGATACAAAAGACTGAACTTCAGCGTCTGACGTTATAAACACTAACTCTGCTTGTTACTGAATCTGAAGATGCTTGTAATTTTGAAAATGTATCTTCAGATAGACAACACAGTTGGATTGTAGCTTTCATTCACAGAGTTGTGTCTTTTAGATGAATGTCTCCATCTAGTGACAAGCCCCTGAGGCGAGGTCTACACTCACAATGTGAGAGATAACAGCCACAAGCATCAGGTGTCATATGCTCCACTGAACCCACTGTGGTTCAGATCAAAGACCCATGTACACATCTACACTTGAAAAAAGTAAAAAAAAAAAAAAAAAAAAAAACCTTTGAAATAAAGAGCACAACGTAAAGGTGTACGGAGAGTTAGGCAGACAGTGTCAAGGATGTGTCTCATTAGTGACGTCCTTGTGGTTAGTGTTTGTAATCAGCCTCCATATTAAAGGAAGTGCTTTATTGTTTATTGTGGTAAGAACATTATTCCTGAGGCAATATGAAATATTACAACATGCGTTCCACTGTGAAACTCTGAAGGTCCCTGTTTCTAATGAAATTTAAATAGTTGCATGCCCCTGGCATGCAACTTGTTTTTGTTTTGACCGGTAATGTTATAATGAAAAAAACTTGCTCCAAAGACTCTTAAATTCCTCAATATATCACTACAAAATTAAATCAAAAGAAAACAGACAATGTATTATGTCCAGCTAGGTTATGGTTATATTTTTAAATTTTACCATTTGCCTGGGTTTTATTTATTTATTTATTTTTATATCTGGATTCTAACATAGATGCATCAGTAGCCTTTGACTTTCAGCACTGTCCATCTATTGATCACTTCCCTGGTGCTACTATTACTTGTTTACAACCTGTGATTTGTCCATTGATTTTGAAAAGAAACTGTATGTTGGAAAATGTTTAAAGTAAAACTATGGAGCAGTCAAATCAAATAATGTATTGATTACATGCTATGTGCTTTATCTGTGTACATGAGCAACATAAAATAACACCAATATGTCATAGTTCAATAGGGAAATGTTGAACTCTCTGCAGAAGATGTTGCTTCAACACAGCCATGAACTGATGGAAGACAAATGTGTTGTACAAAGGTTTTAACATCATATACTAGCATAAAACTGGCAAAAAGATGTTGTGAGGCATTGGTCCGCGCTGTAAAGGGCTGGGGTGCATTTCAAATATCTGGCCTATTATTATCACTGTGCACCTGTGGGGTATAATTAAAGAAATAATGGTTGCACTTTGATTAGAAGAGGTCAGCACATGTTTCTGCTCCACTTGCGCAGACACTGAGGAGCCTAATGAGTCTGTCTAACAGGTAAAAAAGAGGGGAATAGTGAAACCAGCTGTCTTTTGTAAGAGAGGTGAAAAGGTTTTAGAAAACAGTGATTATTTCTGTAGTTAAATCTTATTTTGCAGGGGCCAGCCTTATGTTCCCTTGTATGTTCCCCAGAAAACATATTCCTGTCATAAAAAGAAACAGAAATGTTAGTGATTTGGCTTTGTTGCCGTTGAATCTCTTCATGAGTTAAAACCAAATTTGTATTAGCTATGTCTATGGTTAAAAAGGCCTTACAATTATTGCATATTGCATGTTTGTACACATACATATATATATAATGCATTTAATATATGTAAAAAAAATGGTGTTGTAGTCCAAAACTCAACACACTTTCTTTCTGAATGTCTTTATTGTGTTCTTTTGATGTATTTCTGCATGGCTGTAAAATGTAAATAGGTGAGCCTCCTTTGTCCATTCTGACTGTGTTGCAGCACAAGCAGAGGGCAAATGATCTGCAAGAGGTGGAGGTTGAGCCAAGACTAGAACATTCAAGCAATGTCTTTCTGTATACAGCTGAGGAACAGAAAACAGTAGCTGCAAAAGAAATACAGTCAGACATGTACTGTGTATCAGTTCACAGGCAACACCAGAGCTGCAGCTGTAGGTCTAGGTCAGTGGCCTGGTTATATGAACTGGAGTGAGAGTTTTGCCCTGACAATATCCACCAGGTTAAAAAAGTGGATAATTACCATGGCAACAATCACAACACAGAAAATGTGCTGTCAAAAGATGAATCAAGTACGTAAAGCTTTGCTTATATTTTCCCATATGTGGAAGTCAGAAAAATGATTTCTGCATGCTCTGCTGAGTTCACAATCCCTGCTTGTCAACTTGCATAATGTTGGCATCTGAACTTACAAAAAACCTAACGCCTTTCAAAAAGTAACAATGCAAGGTCACAATTCTGGATGACAAAGCATTTTTGCCATTAGGCCTACTAGTGTTGCAGCATGAGGGCAGTTTTTGGAAACTCAATAAATAAATAAATAAATAAATAAAGTAAAAGTAAAATTATTACCAATTATTTACTTATTATTTAATTATTACCAAATAGGAAAAAAGCTAAAACAACTATATTACATCTAAACAAAAATGGTTTTGTAGGCACTGGCAACATATTCAGGAAGCTTCAGGTTTACAACCACACTGTGACGTAATGTTAGCACAGTGAGTAGTCAAATAATGAAAGGCCAAAGACAAAACTCATAAACCTCCAGGACCCAGCGTCCTCACCACACAAACACACATCACCTCAAAGTGGAAGTGATCCTGACAATTAGGGCTGCACAGTCTGTGTAGACATCCTCGTCACGCTCCAGATAATAAATCTAGAAGCATAATGAGGAACCTGGCATTGGCATCTGTGAAGAAGCAGTCTTCAGTTGTCTACAGGCCACCACAAAGAGTGCTATGTTAGCTTAACAAGCTAGCACACAACAAGAAGTCAAATACAGGCCATAAACTACAGACAGGTGTAACAAAGGCACATGTCTCACCACTGTGAGTGCACATGAGGTCAGCTCATAGGTGCACATAATATCACTGCACTAACTCTTCATTTTTATGTTAAAGTCAAATCATTTTACAGTTGTAATTCACTCTAGGTCAAATAATCTTTAATCATCAAAGACACGGTTTCTCATTTTTTAACACCAAATACCATCTCAGAAATTATCATTATTTATTTTTATTAAAATTAACCAAAATCTGAAAAATAGTTATTAACCTTTAAAGCAATCCAAGGACTAAATCAGAGACTGAACCTGGACCAACACTGTAAATGAGAACTAAACTCAAGTTCAAAACTGTCCTGACCATTACACTAACACTAACCCACTACTGATTCAGTACTGGCTAGGCCTAAGCAGTCAACAGTTCAAATAAGGATAAACCTGGAGTAAATTAGAACAAAATGTGAACTGAACCATTTTGTAAGAAAGATGCAAAACTAGGAAGACCTGACACACCACCAGTGGCACCATTTAGGAAACACTGATCTAGTTCAGGTGTTCAATTATGCGACTATCCACTGTCACCCAAAATAGGCTCTGGTCTGAAAACTTGTTTGCATGCTATAATTTCACAAATCTTAGAAGTGTGAGCAAAAAGTCTAAGTGCCTCAGTGTTGCTGTAATCATGCGGTGAACCTCAAAATATATCCACCATGAGTCAGTTTATGTTTATGTACCTTTTGACTGATAAACCTTTGAAGATAAACTGATGAAATGAAGTGTTTACCCAGATGGTCAACAGCATTCACTCGCACATTCTTCATTGATAACAACAGGCTACTTTTTTTTTTTGTGTGCTTTTTTGTGATGACCCCAATTTACCTGCGTGACCTCTCGTCCCTGCTGACTCAAACAAGGCTAAAACAGAAGCCGGGGTTTTCAGCTTCTCATTTTGTCCATCAGCACTATTGCATTGCTCCAGGGGAGGGGTGTGTGTGTGTATGTATGTGTGGGGGTGGGGGCTGGGGGGGTCCCGTCCCGTTTACCACTACCTCTTCCATCTTGATGTTCTCTAGCACAGTGCATTTGGCAGCACTATAGTAAGCACATTAGCACAGGCTGGTGAAGAAAACTGCCATGTTATCTCCTCTCAAGAATATGTGCAGGCCTGATTTTTACTGGACACCTATCCTCAGCAACCAGCTTTTTGTTACAATAAAAAAAAAAGAAAAAAAAGTACAACCCATTGCACTATCTCGGGGTTGTAAAAATTTAACAGCAGTCATTCCTCCAACAAAGAATACTGCAATAGGAGAGACCGGCCTGGAGATGGCTATAGTGTAGTTATACCTGCCCTTTTGACAAGTCGGTACTGCAAGCACTATCCATTTTCAACAGTGTGGGTTTGCAGGAGTGTAGAGTTTCTTTGTTTTTAGAGTTACATAGAGGAAGGGAGTTACAAACAAAAGCATATAAATCAGAAAAATGCCTCTTGTTGGGTCGATAAGAATTCAGGACACGGCCTAAGTCTGGAGTTGTTTGTTGTGCCACTTCTGCCTATCACATTTTAATTATTTGAGTTATCCATAGACATATTGCATTGACAAATTATTCCCACCACTTATCATCAAGTGAAAAATAACCACTTTACATACAGCTATTTTGCATATCTCTAAAAACCAAAAGCAATAAGTGCAGTAACACAATATGTACTGTAATGACTGCCTGTCAACTCAAAAAGTTATCATTACTGTCACTTTAAAACATCATAAACCTTCTCAACCGCTACCAATTTTTTTTATTTTTTTTATTTTTTTATAATCAGTCTTTTTCAGTTCTGTTCCTCCATTAAGCAGTTGTGTTTTCATGGACGTCTATGCCATTGCTGCAGAAAACAAAGTATGCCCTTCGTGGACTCAGAATGGGGCAGCTGTCTCTTGGCCCTGGACTGTTTTCAATTTGCAGCCTTTTGAGTCACTACCATTGACAAACAATAGTGAATTATTGTTGCCAAGTTTATTTTTCATAAGTAAGGTTAAATATTTATGAAAGAATTTTTAATCAGTTCTAAAAGACTAGTGATTGTACAACAGTAACATAAAATGTATTATTTGGTAAAAAATAAATAAATAAAAAAAAAGACACGTAATTTATTATTCATGTTTCATAATAGATTAAATAATATCTCAAATTTCTTACTCATCAACTTCAGACCAAACATAAGCTGCAAATCACAGCAAACCAAAATAAATTCATATTGGTTTGTTAGTTGATCTTTTAGCAAATTAATAAAAACAAAAAAAAAACAAAAAACGAATGACTGGATGAATAGAGCATTATCCCCTGAACTAGAAGATCACCAGTTTGTGTGCAGGTATGGGTACTATGGTTGAATAGTACAGGAAATGTTTAGGAAGTTTCCTTATCATTGACCCAGAAGTACATCATCGTCAGCCATGATAAGGACTACCCAAATTTGTCTGTTTAAGGAAGGAGTTACCTCCTAACAGCTCCTTTATGAGCAGTTAGGAGGCATCTAGGAGGTATCTCGCAATCCACTGCACCATCCCCCGAGTGTTTTCTACTGCGGCCGATTAAGACCGATCTCTGTGTAAAGAGTTTGGAATGAGTTAGATGTTTTTCTGCCTCAGACATTATTCCATAAAATGACCTGCATAAAATCCATATTAAAGTGAAAACTGTTGAGCCACCAGTGCCTAATGTCGGGCTCTTGATAACTGATTATTGCACGATGCTTTGAAATAAGCTGCTTTGCATATTTTGTTTACATTTTAAAGAAAAGCCACATAGCTAATTTGCATGAACATTCAGTGGCATTCAATGAAAGAACTCGTGTGCCATTAATGCTGCTAATAAACAAACAAACAAAAACAACATGTGGAGTTGGTGAAATATTTGTCCAGAGCATTTTTGGACAGAGGCACTGGAGATGTGCTGCTGGTGTTGAGTGTGGTTCATGTTCAGACCTCTGTTTATGTGAGTCAGGGATGAAGCAGTAGTGTAGTTTAACTTATGTGGAGTCATTCAGTGTATTTCACCTTGAGAATAAGGTGCGTTTGTTGTAGTTCACTTTATGGGTGTTGTAGTTTTTATTCAACAGCTGTAGGTTGGCCTAACTTCTCCAGTGGCTTCCGACGGTCAGGTTAGGGTCAGGGTGGTCGTATTGTCCAAACACAGATGAAGCTCCTTCTCCCTACTGCATGAGGAACCTCAGGACGTAGGTCTCAAAGGTCAAGGAACAGGAGGCAGGAGCAGGAAGGAGGTATTTTTTAAACAATTCAGATTCAGTCTTTGTCTTTATCATTGCAAGATGGGGCAGTTTGATTCAGATGATTTTTAGAAAATTACAACAATAGAATTGATTAGATTGACATTATTCTAGAACATTGTTAGGATTTATGACTTTTTAAGGATTCTGGATCATTGATAATAATAATGGATTGGATGTATATTGTGCTTTACAAGCGCCTTACAATTTGGTCCATTATTCAGTCACACTCATTGGTGGCGGGCTATTTCTGTAACCACACCTGCAGACTGACAGAAGTAGCTACCATTTTGCGCCTACAGCCCCAACAAACATAGTCACACTGACACATTTATACATAGGCAAGGTGGGTGAATGTGGTCTTGCCCAAGAACACAACGATAGTATGCAATGCAGGGCTTGAACCGCCAACCTTCGGGTTAGTGGGCAAGCATCTCCATCAGCTGAGCTACTGCCGCCCATTAGAAGAGAGATATCAAAAAAGACACTCCAAACACAAGTGTTCAATAATTGCACATATTGTTATTTTTTGTGTATTTTATGTCATTGTGGGCTATATCTTTACCAGAGTAAGCTATAAAGGGAATTTTGTCTCAGCACATAGACCATTTACCCCTGAACTAGAAGCTCCCCAGTTAAATCTAGGTCTGGCCATAACACAGCAAGCCTTGGTGGAGATCTGCACACTCCAATAGGATACTTCAGTTCTTAGTTTTTCTTTATTATCCTGAATTAATTCTTGTGGCAAATTTGCATGCAGAGCAACAGAGAAAACAAAACAAAGTGTCAGAAAAAGAACAGGGAGTGTGCACCTGAAATGTGCACTGTTTTATTTATGAAGGCTCTGCCAGGCACGATGGAGACAAATTACCTTTTAACAATGTGAAATAGAATTTTGTTTACAAGGCTACGCATCTCCGTGCTTTTCAAATGAGATTTTTCACAGCCTCCTCATTTGTATCTCACAACATTATCGTCTCAATCTTTCAAAACCAATCAGTCTCAAGAAGAGAACAGAAAAATAAAAAATGAACCATGGTTGTTCATAAAGCAAGCCATTAGGTGTATTTATGAATGCACAATGCATCAGCCATCAGCTCCAGACGACCTCCTTATACCCCTGTGTCCTCCTCCATCCAAAACACGATCAGCTCAGTCATTTTAGTGACATACCCTCCACATATTTATTCAAATCACAGACTAACAGCTAAAATGGAGACAATGATGCAACAAAAAGGAAAGCACTAAGCCAAAACAACCCTATAACTATATCATAAAGCGAACAACCACTTGCCCAGAATCAGAGATGATCAGCATTTGATAGTGGGGTTAACCAAGCAGAGTCTATAGTCTGGCAGGCCAAATCACCAACTGTTAAATCCTAAATGTGGCTTCACTTTATTAAACAACGTTTATGTGTACCGCTGTATGAAATGACAGAGGCTTATTTAGTTACTGGTGCAGGAGGAGTAAATGGTTAGCATTACTGCCTCTCAGCAATTGCCTCAAATCCACACTCCCCATGGCACAGTTAGAGCCCTCCTACCATTGTAAGAAGTTATAGTGGTGCAGGTGAATAAATGTTTTTACCTCCTTTGTAGGGTTGTTGAAAAGGTTTAAGTCCTAATATATAATAATAGAATGGTCAGTTCATTTTTGCACATCTGTGAAGCCCTTTGCTGTTGTTGAAATATTAGACTATATAAAACAAATGACTTGTCTACATTTGTGTTTTTAAAGGTCTCTTATTATGCTAAGTCAGCATACATGAGTTGTAATGCATATTATAATGTTGTTTGCACCTCACACACCTACAGTGGTATTATGTTTCATCTTGAGTAACCCAGCCTCTTTCTCGAGGGTAAGGGCAATTCAATTATATTTTCCTTTAGGCCAAATTGTCAGAATGTTATTGACTTGTAGTCTGGACATTAGCCCTGTTCTAGATCTTATGGCTCTACATAGACACATACAGCCTGTACATCATAACCAGACTTGTTCTGATCATTTCAGCACTTAAATTTCCATTACAACAAAGCAGTCGGCTCATTTATCTAGCTGTTAGCGTCATGTTGCTAATAGCATGCTAAATAGCCATTTTATGGTCTGCCCGTTCCCCACCATTGCCAACAGAGGGCAACAGACACCTAATCCGAGCATCCAAGTTAAAAAACAGGAAATACTAATCCAAATGTGTCCAAAAAAGTTTAAAAATAGTGTCCAAATATGTCCCCTTTAAAAATAAAATGTGTGAAATAATTCCACAGTTTACTGGCATTATAGTATGCAAAAGGAAAACAGTAAAAAATATATTTCTTTTTTAATCTTAACTCATCAATATCAAATACACAGATATCAATGCTGCTTTATTATAATTTGTCTCTTTCAAGTTCATAATCCAGTTGAGTTCAAAATGTTATTACAGAACAATGAAATACTGTTTTATCCGATGCTTCTGTTTTTAAAGGATTCTTTGCCATCAGCAGACACAAAATGCTTTCTATATTGATCCCTCTTTCTTTTTTATTAGAAACAGCCTAGAAGTGATTCTTCACAAACTTTGGAGAAACTCTGAACACACATTAATACTTGTAGCCCTTGAGTAAAGTCTCAGATGAGAATGTTCCAAGAAAAGTTGATTCTGAAACCAGCCATACTCAGCCATACTTGAAGAGGCAGCTGCTCTTCTACAAGTGTTATTGCTTTGATGTTGCAAGCTTTTGAGGTTGAGCAAGTGCATGTAGCAATTCTTTTATCGAGTAGATTACAATTCGGCAATAGTCTCGTGTCACACCGGATTCAAAGACCACCCCTCAAAACAAAAGCAGTACTCCAGCCAAGAGTACAGGAGTCATTACAAATGCTGTAGATTATTCATGCACACACACACAGCATCTGCCCAAATACCTTTTTTTTTTTTTTTTTCCTTTTCAGTATGTGTGTGTGTGTACAGTGTCTGGCCACTAGACGCTTGGCACCATGCCTGATTTAAAATAGCATTGAGAGTTAATTTAACAATCACAGTGGGACTCTCAGCACCGTCCTGGAACACTTACTGTAGGATTAGATTAACATATGAGGCTCGGTACGCACATTCACTTAACAGGGTTTACCAAGATGATGACGCTGAGCATAAATGACAAAAGATGTTTCTGTTTGTTAAGACTGAACTTTCAGTAAACTCTGAGAACATAAATGTGCATGAAACATAGCTAAGTGGACTTGGTTTGTGTTTGACTTAACCAAAGAGGTTATGCTTTTGTTGGTATTTAGGAATTTTTTCAATGAATACACACAAAGATTGGTGGTTCAAGTCCAAATCTAGACTAATCTGACAAAATTATCTTCTCTAAAGAGTCACAGAACCATTTGGAAACAATGAGTTTGGAAAAGGGAAACACTTTCAAAAGAATACTTTATGGTGATTGGCTGAAACACCAGCTGACTGCCTTTCATGATTTGTTGCAGCCAGTCATAGCCACATGACCACAACAAACTGACGATGTTTTTGTAAATGTATAGCAGCACCTACACTAAAAGCCTTCAGCATCACTATTAAACCCTAAGATGGCCATGCACGACACTCCTGGAACACTATTGGTCAACCATCAGTGATACAGGCCTGAAAGGATGAGTTTGAGCCTGATTTCAACCTCATATCTGAACACTATATTGCGAAATAGGACAATGCCTTGGAGGAGGTCTGTGCCCCCTGAGTGCTTCTACATCCATTTTGTTTATATATGCTGATAATTCTGTGGTAAAGTACATTTTGAAAACAGAGGTGTTGCTACAAAGAATCCAGTCACTACTGAAGTTTTCTCAAGTCAGTGCAGAGTAAATAATTTGGGAAGGCACATTTTAATCAGAGGCATATGTTCAGTTGGATAGACGAGCTGCAAGATTCTAGACAAATATAGAACTAGGCCTTTCCAAAGTAAAATCCAGTCTAATCCAAACACAGAGTTATATTAAACCGAGAGCATATGAAAACCTTGGGCTTTAAAAAGCAGTATTAAAATTCCATGCACAAGTCTTTTTCTTCTATCTTCTGTAGCCTCTGCAGATACTGGTTACCTGCGCCTCAGGCAAGGTGCTGTTTTGACGCAACCGATCAGGATGACTGACATAGTCACGAGATGCTCTGAGCTTAAGTGGACAGAATACAAGAAGTGGTAGGAAAAAATAACACATGTTGTACAGCTTTGAATGAGTTTAAAATGAGACAAAAATATGGAAAAGACATATTATCAAAAGCTGCTACCATAATGCATTTGTTTTTTACTGTTTCCACATGTTGTAGACTTCAAGCTAACAGTGGACATTGAGTGATTGTGTATTCTGTATATGAGGTGTGCTACCAATGTGGTAAGTTCAGCTTTAGATAGTAACTGAGTCACCCATGAATTACCCTTTGAAAACAACTTTTAGAAGCAAACAAGAAAACGTCTCTACTGCAGGAATATGGGAAGAAAGCACCACAATGCAGGCAGAATAATTATATAAATATATATACGTACAAGGCTGTGTGCGGATAGAAAATCCTCTCAAGGCTGCTGTTATAATGGCTGTGGTGAACCTTACCTGCACCTTTGGGCAGTTATCAGTGGGGTCACGTGTCTTCACTGCAGTCTTTCTGTTCTCATTCACGCTCAGACCACTGCTCCTATTCCGCTTTACTCTCCTCGTTTGAATAAATTGGAAAATGTGACTTATGCTGCTGTTATTGTAATATGTTACATTTTTCTCCACTATTAAAACAGAAATACAGTCTGAGGCTAAATGAATGGGCTTCACACAGAGAATGGTTAAATAAATTCATAATCTCATTACATTTTGCACTAATGTAAGAACATGTGAAGATTGGTGATAATGGCATTAGCTGGAGTTGCAGCCCAAAGGCAACTTATTTAAACCAGGACAAAGAGTTTTTGGGAAATGGGCAAAGCTCTAAAAATCTGCAGACACACAGAGGTCGCAGTGGGTCTTTATATGAGAAAAGGCATGTTTCTATTGGTAAGGACCAGTTTAGGACAGGTTACCTTTAAGGGTGCCCCGATCAGGATTTTTGAGGCCAATCACTGATCAGCCTTTGCTGTGATCGGCCGATACCGATCACATGGTCTTCAATGTAGTAATGTAATGTATGCAGGCTATTATTTTTTCCACTAGAAAAATACTGTAGTCTTTGTAAATATAAAAGTTCAACAAAATTCTACTTATTTTTGTTTTAGAAGAGGTTTTGTTGCATTATTAGCCTTTAATGTGTGCCCACAAGTGTCTGTGTGGCTTTGTTTGAATGCTCCGCTGATGTAAAAATCAGCTGTTCTTAATTGGTGCCTTTAGTGCGAGTCCGCGGGTGCAGCGGCTGCGTCCGCATAATGCGCAACCAAACCAGGTTGAAACACAGTGGACTAAAGAGCAGACAGCTCCTGCAGCCAGTTTTGACAACGTCTGAACAAAGAAAATGTGCACAAGAAAGCAGAGAAGACAATGAAAGGTGTTCCTCTCATTAGGTTTGTGTTAGTTACAAGGCTTAACTTAAAAACACTGCTAGAATAACGCTGCTGCTGTTTAATCAAACCGGAGTTGCAGGACAGTAAATGTGAGAGCCGAGTGTTTGTTGTAATTCGATCAGCCCTTCTGATCGGTCCATTTACTGATCACTCTATTTTTAGCTATGCTCACCGATCACGGCCGATTGATCGGAGCACCCTTACTTACCTTGTTTCAGTTGTAGATGGATATGTACACAGTGGATGTGTGCAATTTAGTGTGTGTATCTGAAAAAGTGAGAGGGGGTAGCACACAGGTTTCTAAAAATCTGTGAGTTGGTTTTGTTATAGTTAAACAGTATTATTTTAATCTACTTTATACAAGCTCACATTGATTTTGTATAAAAAAGCCAATGATTTTTAACTTTAAATGACCTCTTGTGGATTCAGTGGAACAGTAGGGGCTTCTTTTGTTCTGCATGGCATCTAAAGGCAGATTTGAAGAAATGTTGTAAGAATTAGTATCAGCTGATCTTGGTATAGTAGTTTGGTATAGGCTGCTCCAGTCATTGGAGACCTAACCAGAGACCTTGCATTTTGTAAAAATGATTTTGTATAACTTTTTTGTTTAATCTTTTTGATAGTATTCTTACAATAAGACTGTTATCAATTTCAAATTTTCAAAAGTTAACAAAATTGTGTCCTGTATGTTGTGGTGCAAAGGGCCAATGCTGCAGTAGAAATAAATTGGGCACTGCTTTTAAAACTCCAAAGATGCTAATCCAAAATGTTAACAACTCCCTGCTATAATACACTTTGTTTTTGGTTTGAGAATAACATTTTGAATTCTTTTTCGTAAATGACTGTTTACAAGAACAAGGCAATCTTCATTTCAGAAAACTAGCATTTTACATTTATCCACTTTTCTTCTCAATTTAAGAGGAATGGGTATTGTAACATTTCCAATCAACAAACTGCTGTGTGTAGTGTCACATTTTATCATAGTATCAGAGTGATTTTGAGCAGTGTGCCATGCCAACCCAACCTGTACCAACACATCCAAAGTTTTCCTATTACTACTGTTTGCTCTCCATGTGAGAAGGTACCCAAACAAAAAGCACTGAATTGCTCATTCCACAAGGCTATTATTTTTTAGACATAAATCTATTTTTTTTTAAGTTTGTATATTTTGTTTTGTTAGGTCAAGAGTGAGTACAAGTCATGTGTAAAATACAGTATGTAGCATTCGTTCTAAATGTACACTGCAGTTTTGTGCTCCATTAGAGATGAATGTAATGTTGTTTGTTTGTCTTCTGCACACATCCATCTATGTTTCAAATCCCATGTGGTTAACCTTGCTGATCAAGTGATCCCCCCTCAGGCAGCGGGCCCTGCTTGATGTCTTATGTATTTTTGAAGCAAAACTGCCTGTGACACGCTTTTCCCTATTCCATGCCTTCGATTCAAACCTTATGGCCAATTAAAATCAAGTTTGCTGCTATTCCTAACACAAGAAAATAACTCAAAATACAACTGGCAAAATCAGGCTGAAGGCTCACTTGTTTATTTATCTCTACATTTAATTTCAACTTTAGATTAATGTAAGAAATTATTTTTACCTAACAATCTCTAGATTAGTACAGTTGTCTTTTAATTCAAAATATTCCACTTTTTTCCACTTTCTATTGAGATAACTTTCAATCCATAATCTGTTTATTTATTACTGGTTCAAAACTGCCATTGATGCTTTTTTCTGTTCCATGCCTATGATTTGAACTCATTGGCCAAATAAAATTGCTGTTGAATTTTCCGCCATTCATAAGACCACACCCAATGACTCAAAATAAAACTGGTAAAATATTATAACTCAAGATCAAAGTAGAAAACCAACCTTTAGACCAGTTCACTTAGAGTTGCACACTTGTCATTTTATTAATTGCAAAGTATTATGCTTTTATCCCACTTTACGTTGAGTTTTGAACAATTTATTCATTTCTCATTCTGTTTATTTATGATTAATGATTATTATTTATTATTAGTGACACATAGACCTTAGCTAGCCCCATCTGTGCTCCTGTCCCGACCTGTGGGCCCTCAACCTCACCTCCTATAGATTTCCAGGACCTCTACCTCACCCCCACTCACCTGTGAGCGACTGCTGTTGTGATGTTGGGATTTATAAATAAAACAGAACATTTTCCCCTGTTACATGCCTCCTATCTGAACCCTTTGGCCAATTAAAACTGCAGAAAGTCAAGTTTAAACCCTGTACATATAGAGGAGTGGGGAAAAAAAACAAGACTTGATTTTTTTTTAAAGCTAGCGGGGTGCGTTTGCTAGTTTCACAGTCTCAACATGTGGTTCTAATCTCCGAGCAGGCAGTGGAAGAAAGTGTAAGCCCTCTTTTTGTGCGATTTGCATTCACCCCTGTATGTGGTGGTTGCACCTGTAAGATGTCAATCACGTAAATATTGTGCATGAAGATTATATCTCACCAGACATCAATCACAGGGAAGCGGCTACAGTATTTTCTGCAGGATTAGGCTTGCTTTTTTAAATTGGCTGCATTGCAGAAGAGGAAAAGTATAAGCCCGAAGATGGAGGGAAGGAGAGGGAGGAGAGAGCAGGGGATAATGAGCTTTGTTAGACAGAAAGAAACTCTGACGCCGTGTTTAACTTTGAGAATTACTGTATATTGTTCTGTGGAATGGGCAAAAACTCTCGGAAATTTTCACAGAGCTGTAATTAAATTTGCTATGAAACTTTAAATCGGCTAAATAAATTGCTTTTCTCAATTAGCTTCCCTTGATTCCTCTTTAGGGTAGATCTTGGGATCATATTATGCGTTTGTTTTGCTTAAATAGGATGTTTAAGAGCAGTTTTCTCATGCCTGAAGACACCTTTGTTGTAGAAAATGTATAATTTGTCTCTAATAATTGGGCACACTTATAATATTTGGATTGGCTATGTAGTCAATCTAATTAATTTTCTGCCCTTATTATGCTTAATTGGCTACACTTATGCAATAATCTTAAACATGACATAATTACAATAATTAGAATAAAACTTTCAAATCAACGATAAACTGATTTGCAACTTTTGTTAATGAGTTTAGACTACACCTACAAATACTAAATCATCTTGTAACACTGATTAAAGGTGAATAGAGGTGAATATCTTTTTTTCTGGTTGAAAGTTACATTTCTTAACCTGATGTGTTTCTAACTGCACTTCAGTGAGCACAGACCTCCACTAAGGCATGTGCCCTGCAGTATCTTGCAATGGTAAAGATATTGTGCCAAGAGCTCTTTTATTTCAGGGGTAAAATCTTTATCCATTAAGCCTCAAAGGCCTGTATAGCTTGTGATCCCCTTTAATCATTTGTTCCTTTACTCTCTGTTCAGAGTTCAGTTCAGTAAACTTTATTGGTCCCTCAAAGGGCAATTCTTTGCAGCAACCTTGGTCAGATACAGACACACTAACACAACTAGTAACAGACACACAGAAATGCCAGCACAGTTAACACAACCTGCAGTAGAGCTAGAAGATGTGTATATGCAATATTTGCAAAGTGTATATTTTAAAAAAACAAACATAATAAACATAATGAATTAAGTCAATAGAATAAGACATTCAAAAAGAAAAAGACAAGAGTTTAGTCTGATTACAGATGGAATGAAGGACTAACAATTCTTTTTTGTCAGAGGCATATGATAATGCCAGCCTGAAGGCATTAAGGCCGGGACACACCAAGACAATCATCGGCTGTTGGGTGCGGTCCGATGGTTTGACGCGGTCGGTGACGTGAGTCTGTTTGGTGTGTTCCGCACCACTGGACGTAGTAGGAGACAGTTGGGCATATTTTTGGCCGATTACACATGTTGAATCGGCATTGGGCCAGCGTGCTCAATGAGCGCTCTGATTGGCTGTGTGTCCCATTCACAATTTGTCAAACAGCTCGAGTTTAACATCAAAATATAAGGAACTTTCTTTTCTACAACTACTTCATTATGTTCCCACATCTGTGACACACGTGCTGCAGTTAGCTTACCTTAGCTTGTAGCCTCGTGCAGATAAAAATATAATCCTCCCTCTGAGGCAAACGGCTGCAATAATCCAGTCCAGGGCAGAGGAGCGAGCAGCATTTAACGAGCCACAGGAGCAGAGAGTGAAGGATTCTCTGACAGGACATTTAACTTTTCACAAAAAATGGACAAAGAGTAGTCGGCGAGAGCAGGAGCTTTTTAAACAGGTGGGACTGTCTGTAAACGCTCTACACTTTGTTAAGCTAATGTGGCAGTAATAAAAACAGGCTCTAAACGCACAGCATTGTAAGAACATCTCCTTTACAAACCCCTACTCCAAAAAGAAGCTACAGACAGCAGCAGTTTAAAAAAAGCATGTGTCAGTAAAGCCAAGTTATCAGGCTGAAAAGTTGTGTAAGTTCATTCACGGTCGCTCATTCCTCGTCACTACTTGTGCTCTAATGCACTCATTAACAACACACAGCGAGCTAAAGCTGCACAGGAAGAGGTATAAACCTGCTCCATACTGTGTCCTGCAGATGACACAGAGGTGGACAGTGGTTCGCTCTGTAAAAGTACAGTAGCCCTGTGTTTGTATGTAGTTGCTGACTCCTCTGCAGAATTAAAGTTGTGCTAGGATGATATTTATTCACATAAGAGGCTTGGCATGTACCTTAATATTAATCTGTTGGTAGTGCCCACAGTTACAGTAAAACAGAGTGGACCTGGTGAAAACACCTGCCTTATATGAGGAGTTAGGTAAATAATAATTCATAAATAAATAATTGGTTAGTGTTGTTGAGTTCTAAGTTCTGATTTAATACCAAGCCCCTTAAAACCACAAATCTACATTTGTAGTTCTGTGGGGATGTATTATTCTATATTAAAAGGCCTATTGTATCCTAACTGAGAACAAAAGGCTGGCTTTATTATTTAAACAATACTCTTAATCGGCCCACAACCAAGACTGGTTTTCTAATTTTGGCCCCAGCTCTGATCTACTGGATCTAGATGATGTTTTTTAACCACATCAAAAGTTAATACATTTGCTTGTGGCCGCTTTACTTTCCTTTATTTTCCTTTTGCTAATCAACTAACTAACAAACCAACCATTAGGCAAACCAATGCTGCTGAAAGCATCCATGCAGCTGTCTCACATTTGCACTGCATGTGCTTCTGCTCCACACGACAGTGCAGACCCCCGCCTACTGGATGCGTCTCCACTTCACCAGGCTGCAGAGCCCTGAGCAGTTCAGGATGAGCATGTGTAAGAAGTACGCATTCATGCGATAAAAGTTGTTAATAAAGACCAAAACAACTATTTATTTAAAAGTAAAAGGACAGAAAACAACAGTTTATTATGTGATTGCTTTGGAGTTCACGTTACTTTCACTTCACAGCATCTTCCTCTCCATTGGGGAAGTAGCTGAGCACAAAAAAGCTTTACAATTGTTTATAGAGCTATATAGTTGTATTCAGACCCTCCACTCATCAACTCCTAAACACTGTCTTTTCTTACCTCTACAACAATAAAAGTCGTCTTCTCACTAAGTTATTGTTATCAACACTTCTGTTTATACCTCAGGGTAAAGTGTTCATCTCCAACTCTACAAATAATCTAATACAAGCGCCCCAGTATCAAATGTCATATTTATTTATCCATGCTTGTCCTGTTATCATTGTGTCTCTTTGTAACCCTCTCATTAGGCAGAACCTGTGCTCACACCTGTTCACTCTGCCCTGAGCTACTTGTAATTGGACACTGTGACAAAACCCTACTATGGCACTGATACAGGTTTTTGAGTGACAGTGTGCAAGAGCCCATGTTAACTGCTCATTTAAATAAAACTAGCAATTTCAATAATACTTGATCATAATACAGTGTTATTATGCTACTGCTGAAATGTTTTGACAAAAATTGAAAAAAGCACTTTTTTATAACCATATAGTTTTGTGGTTATTGACGAAAGTGACATTAGAAGTAAGTGGCCACCTCCACCAATTACTCCACCAACATGCAAGCCCAAACACAATACACACCTCATGCACTTGCACAGCACTAACTTAGTAGGTGTAGTAAGACAGACACTAGGCCTTTTTGATTTGTGCTAATGGACTTTCAAAGACATTCCTCTGTCAGTGCTGGAGAAAGAAGTTGATGACTTCGGGACTCCAGGACCATAAACTAACGTGTTTTTCTGATTCAGTACACTTCGTGACGCTCCATTCCTGGATTTTATGCAATATAAATGACATGGCTACTTGTAATCAGCTCGCCAGGTCTTGATTCTTTGCAGGCAAAACTCTTTTCCCACAAGAAAATTCCACAAGGATTAGATATGTGCAGTAATACTACCACCTAGGGGCCATGGCACAGTGGCCAAATTAAAAATCACTGCTATGAATTAAAAATATAGCCTCAAATACTTTACCGCTTTCTCTATCTACACAAGAAACCAGGTGAATTCATATACATGTCGTTTTGCAGGACCATGTCATATGTGACCTAAACTGTGTACAATCATCATGTTCATTAACAACTGGATATGTGTTTTGTTCACTATTATTCATGAGTATTACAGGTGTTATGCTTACTACGGATGGTTACTTAGCACTAGCGTGACATGCCTTAAAAAATAATAATTTTGGAACTGGAACTTACTGTAAGTGGAGTATCAAGCACATCAAACACATCAAATACATGGCTTAGTAAAAGTAATCTGATCCAGCCAACCTCCCTGCAGAGCTGACCACATGAACGCCCCTAAGGTCTGTGCGTATTGTTATTGCTCTCTTGTTACTCTCTCTTTTCCTTGTACGTTCTCTCCATTATCGTCGTCCTCTAGTGTCATGTGGGACACCCAGTTTAAACTTTATTTTTCACGTATTATTTTTATATTTTTATGAAGTGTCATTAAACATTTGTTCCAACTCTCGACTTAGTATTTTAATAAGTCTTTGCAAGCCCCAGCAAAAGTATTTGACTGAACCTTCAATTTTGCGTTTACAAGGTACTATTGCCTGCCCTACACTCCTGGACTTTGACGCTTGCTTAGGCTAAAATCGCTAAACCTCACAGAACGCAAACATGTTTTGATCACCCACTGGCAACTGACATTCGTTGAGCTTTTTCTGTGGAGGATGTAAATCCAAAGGAACTGTGGCCATGGAGAACCATCTCTGGAAAATCTCCACCAGCGACAAAAATTACCTAGGCGACGTACTCTCTGCCGAGCAACAGAGAATACTTTGCTGATGGACTGTCCTCCCACCTCCTGCTCCGACACAGTAACCCCCAATTTACACCAAAAGCAGAAGCAGCGCAGAACACAACGGCAGGGACGTCACTTTTTGTTTATTAAGTCTGCCAATTCACATCAACAGCGGCACACGGGGTCCCAGGAATGACTCGCCGCTCTTCTTTGCTACAGATAGGTTTGAGTTCTATTTTCTTGCAGCTCTATGGCGATCGGTTGAGCTACATTCGGGGAAACACAGGAAACAAGCACCAAGATCAAAATAAACTTCCGCTTTTACTCTCAGAATAAAGGCTCACTAAACATTGGTTATGTAAACACAGCACATCGAGAAGTTAATTCTTGAGGGAGAGAAATGTAGCATAATTTGCAACACAAAGCAGTAATTTTGCAGGACAACATGCAGATGTTTAATGCCTGACCACAGTTTTGTGTTCAGAGGTGAGTAGTCTGTAAAACAGAGGGGAGACCAGCAACAGCAGCGGAGCAGTAACAGCTCTGTCACCCTCGGTGTAAACTGACGCTTTTAAACAGACGTGTGCAAATCGATCTTCTTCTGTGACGCCCTCGGTGTAATTTCGGGTAAGCCAGTGTGCATGACAATTCAGATTTTGGCGTCAAAAGTCTTAGGAGTCCATATCTACCTTATTCCTTTAAAAGCTCCCATAAGTAAGCCATCCTATACTCCACTTATAATAATCTTTTCTGCAACATAACAGTTCTGTTTATGAATACAAATAGTTACAGGTGCCTTTCAACATACTGTTTTGTCAAAAAAAATAAATTTTAAAAGTACACTGGGGCACAAAGGTTAAACAGATCACAGAGATCTGTCTCTGTCTTTAAGCAGCTCTACTCGCTCACATTGTGCCGTGCACATGCAGCCAGTCACAGAGAGTGCTTTTGTCTGCAGTGCGTCTCCCAGATGTGCCATTCACTAATTAAGAACAGATGACTCCTACAACTTCACCTTGTCTTGTTTAATGTATGGTTGTCTTCAGTTTTGAGAAGTAAATCAATATCCACAACAAAATTATGGCATAGTATGTGACAGTATTTTACATGTAAAAGATGAATGAATGAATTTACTAGTATTTAAAGCACTTATCTGAGAGAAGCCGGCCAGGTCTCTCAAAAGTACTGTATAATATCCATATTATATAGTACAGTATAATATCTATAGTATATAGTACCTCAAATAGGAAAATGACATTTTCAGCAGAACTGCTTTTGAGTTGAATCCTCCATTCCCACAGCTGCTCTTTTGAGATTGTGCATCTTTCCTTTTCTTTTGGAGTATTGTTATTTTTGGCTAGAACTAAAAGACAGACAGATCACCCTCCAGTAAATGGGAGTATCAAGTTACCCCACCATTGTGCTGGAGATGTAGCAGCATGTGCTTTATTGTTTTCATTGCTTGGTTCATAATTATTTTACAGGGAACCAGTGACTTCAAAGGCTTATTGTGAGCAGACGTTGCCTCTGCCTCTGACTGTTGTGTCTCCAGTCTCCTGCCCGAACACATCTCTAACACAAATGTTATCAGAATAATTGGTGAAGAGAGTGGCAGCTGGCAGGAAAGAGCTCAGGCAACAACCCACTCCCATTAATATGGAACACTTCATTTACTCCAGAGAATTTGTTAATGTACAGCAAAGCAATGTTTAAGTACTTCAAATAGGAAAATATATAACACTGCAAAATTTGCTAAATGGTATATTACAATGAATAGAATCTAGTATAAGACCCTATACATCTCACAACTGACCACACCAAAAAGCAAACATTTGTCCCTGTATCTCACAATAGTACAGAATAAAACATCCATGGTTTTCCAGATCAACAACAAACTTTTATTTCTTCAGCAAAATCTGACCGTAACATCTTGCTAACAGCGTCTATTAGTAGTTTGCTCCGCTTCAAGTGAACTCCAGTGCATTTTCTGAAAACGTCAGGTTCTTTTGTGGAAGTGTGAATGCACAATCAACCCCTGGTGCAGACCAAGAAAGTGAACTCTGGTCCACCTGAAATCAGAGGTGTGAGTGTGGTGCACTTTGAGCCCTGGTGTGGTCCTGGTGTGGTCCTGGTCAAGTGTAAAGTGCCATACCTCCTTGTGGATGCCCGATCCCGTCAGACCTCGGAAGCTAAGCAGGGTACGGCCTGGTCAGTACCTGGATGGGAGACCGCTGGGGAATGTCAGGAAGCCGGTGTGAATGTGAGTGAGTGGGGACTTAGCTCTGAGCTATAATCCGGTGTATTTACGGCACTAGCTGCTGTTCATTAATACACGCTGTCCCATATAAAAAAATAAACACATATGGAAACCCAACTACTGACTACTGGTAGGGAGTAGACTACACTTGTTTTCTGAAATCGCTGCTCTAAACTAAACACTTTATTAAATATTCATAAAAGAAGGTGTTTAGGGATGTCAGGGTTAACTGATTTTACTATCATTGGTGCTTATAGAATTGTAGAAGCTACGGTATCTCAAAGAATAGAGCTCAGGATTGTGACGTCACATCAGTGGTCACACAAGCTATTATCAACAGTAAAACAATGGCGCGATTTAGGAACTACTCGAGTTAGCATTCACAAAAAAATATTCTGATACTTTAGTGTGTGATAAATAGTCACAAAGAGTGATAAAGCAGCTAAAAATATTGTTTAAAGGTTTGTTTATTTACATTTTTATTCTGCTGTGACCAATGCTACCCTATGGTATTTTGCTGTGTGTGACCACTCACGAGGCAGATTCACCACACAACGGTCGTTTCATGACGTAGGTTCCCATTCTTTATATGATGGGAACCTACATCATGAAACATTGATACTGGGCTGTCAGTGAAATTGATCTCACCGACAACACAGTATCACAGTTAACCTGTAAGAAGCAATGCATCAATATTTAATTAAGAGAAACTAAGGAGAAACTTAGGAAAAATAAATCCTGCCTATCCATTGGTCACAAATCCACCTCTTCAGCTGCGTTCATCCCAATACAGCAGCCTTTTATAAAGATGTATTGAATTATTAGGTTCAGAAGAGTGATATCAACCATATTGTGGATATTTTCCACTGATGAGCATGCACTCTGATCCAGTCACTTGCAACCCCAAATGGGAACAAGCAGAATTAGAAGAATTAATTAATTAATTAATTAACAAGAAGAATTAATGAATGCTGTTACCATAAGGCACAGCTGAAAAAATTTGACCAAGTCAATTTTCTGCCCAAATTCTTTTCTTTCCATAATACTAGTGTCTGCCATTGTACACATCTGTCTATTAGATGCTTCCAACAATCATTACTATTAGAGCCATCAGTTGAGGTCAGATGATTATTTGCCTCTATGATGTACTGCATTATTAATAACATTTACACTATTTCCATTGAACTCAGCATTAATGCACCAAACACCAAAGTGCACACACAGATCTTTCAACACAGAGAAGAACTCCTCTCCCTGTGCCTGACTAGAATTTAATGAGCAGTGAGTGTCTTATAACGTACGGCGCCGCTCTGTTGGCACCCAGAACAAAATGATGGCCAGGCATATGAGAAAGGAAAAATAAATAAGTGCCTGAACTGTGAAGATATAAGAAAGATATTAAACTTTGAGTCATATTGTGATGGCATCATATCACCTATACACCGGATAAATGTTCATGAAACACTGAATTCTATAAGTTTGTTTCTTTCACTTAGTTGCTATAATGACAGCTTTGCACACCATTAATTCTGTAAAACCTCAGATTCATTATATGTGCTTAATATTTGTTGACTGAAAGTGTCATTAAAGTTTTATTGATTTACCTGTCCATTATTTGGGGTTTGGAATCATGACTAGCCATTCACAGTGTGTTTCTGATTACTAACAAAGTGTATCCTATACAATATAGAAGCATGAAATGACCAGCGTGGTACTATTTTTGTGCTGCTACTTCAAAATATGATTACACAAGTAGAAGTCATACACGCAGGGCTTGACATTAACTTTTTCTCTCACTGGCCACTGTGGCTAGTGGTTTTCAACAGGTGCTAGCCACAGCTCTTTTTCACTAGCCACAACTGCCATATTTTTTTCTGTTACATAATAAAAATAAGCCCATATTACTATGAAAATTCAAATGACAAAGCTGCATTCAGCGTATTCTGGTGTTTTATGGAAAAACCAACAAGAATCGACCATTTTTGTTTTGCTTACAGGTCACTGGTGCCCTGCTGATTGGTTACTCCACCTGTCATTGTTCCATTTGTGCAAAGGAATATCAGACTAACTTCTTTGTATAGAATAGGAAAAGAGTTTGTCTGGCCGGTTACTTTGAGCTGTTCCCATGCATAGCTACATGGAGGGGGTTGCATCAGGAAGGACATCCAACATAAAAACCTATGCCAAATCAATACATATATACAGTATAGAAGGCAGATTGCTATTTTTCTATTGAAACCGAGGAAGGCTGAAAAGTAGGTGTTTAACGATACAGTAAATCAATGTCTTGATTTTTTATTCCTACGATACAATTATATCGATACACATCACCTTCTATCAAATCATATTGTTTTTTAGAAAGTGTATATCAATAAACATGGGGAAAAAATATATAATATTGGAAATATCAAAATTAGAAATTTGCAATTTTAAATAAAACTGGACATAATCAACCCTGGCCACAATGCTACATTTGAGAGTAAACTTTTATGATTTTTGGCAAAAAGGTGCTATATCGATTATTGATATGAAGGTGTTGAATTGTATCGAATCGTATTGTTCCAAATGAGCCAATATTGTTCTTGAATTGTATCAAAACAATTCTAATTGATACATATCGTATCATTGCCAAAACGTATTGTTACACCGCTACCAAAAAGGAAAGAAGATTTACTTTGTGTTCACTGATGAACTAAAATACAAAAGTCTTTTTTCACAGGATTCATCAGAGCAGATATGCTAAAAACAAATACTTTATTATTTTTTATTTTATTTATCTTGCTAACAAACCAACACCAACCAAAACAGAGCATCCTTGTTGGAGGTACTGTATTCTATATAGTTGATGTTTATTTGCTCTTACTTATGTACTGGCTAGAACCATGTACACTGGGCTGTGAGGGAGTATTTTCAGTTGTTAAGTCATGTGGCATGTTAACAGAGCTATTTTGTGTCTGAGATTGTAACAGATTAAATACATTGTTATTTGATTTTTTCCCCCCTCAGACATTATTTTTAAAAATTGTTACCGGGCTGCCAGGCTTATGGTATGCAGTACTAGCTTACACAACACAGCTGTATGTGCTTTGATACTTAAGAACTGCAAATCTTAGCTCCTCCCCAGAGACAGTAGGCAGTATACAGTATACAGTATACAGTACATGGTATACAGTATAGAGTATACAGTATACAGTACATGGTATACAGTATAGAGTATACAGTATACAGTACATGGTATACAGTATACATGCCCTTGGAGAACAAACAGAATAAACCTTTCATCGGCAGATCACTCTGATGATTGGCCATCATCAGATTGTCAATGTACAGTTGACAAAGTGGTCTGGGTGGAAGAAACTACAGTTGTATAGTGATGTTGTAAATCTATGGATCCCTAGATCCATAGATCCTAGAGTTTGATAGTGTAGATTTTGGTCTGTAATTTCTGAAATAAGTTGTTTTTACAACTTTGCAATTCACAGTAGTCATTGGTTGATTAATCCTACTGTATTTTTCAGGGTTAAACACAACTCACAAGTGATAATGTTAATTTTCTTTGCAATTAAAAGCTTAAGGTTAGTAATTCCTGAAAGGCTTTGGCTAATGAACATGACAGTTAGAGGTTAGACCATGTGTTAACATTTCTAATGAGCCAGCATGCTTATCTTAGCAACAATTTTAAGTAATGCCACATTTAAAAGAACTGCAATACAGAAATTAAACAACTTTGATCATATGTCAGTGATGCATTTGACATTTGATTTGAGTTTTTAAACTTGAGAAGTTCCTCGGTTTCCAAGGACCACAGGAGTTTATGTTGTTATTGTGCATATTTAAATTACAGATTGCTGCAGCATGATATTATACATTTTTTTACTCTTCACTCTTTTTGTGGATATTTCCAATTGATAATACATGTTGTCCATAAAGTCTCTTTACAATTAATATATATTAATATATTACAAAGGCAATTGATGAGATATATTAATTAGATTTGTTCTATGTACTCAGTGGTTATGAAAGTTTTTAATCACATACATACTGCTGCCAGACAGTTACAGCTCCCACGTTCAACAGTACACAAGGTCCTACTCCAGAACTGGCAATTGTACGCTTACAAAGTGTAACTCTTACAGCCTGCACTCGAGCTCAATGATAAACCAAGACCAAAAGAGTTTGCAGGTAACAAACTGGAACCAATTTCTGAGGATGAAACTTTCCTCACCCAAGTTTGTTTTAGTGATGAGGTAACCTTTCATGTTTCACATAATGTGAGAATCTGGGGTCAGAACAGCCCCATGTGACTCAGGAACTTCACTGGCATCATCCAAAGGTGAATGTGTGCTGTGGGATCACCAGTGATGAGGCTCTGTTACAGCGAACATGGCAAGAAATCCAGTACCGTCTTGATGTGCTTCGTGTAACTAATGGTGCCTATAGAGGTGTATTAAATGAGGCAAAAACTTCAATATCTATTCCTCATTTTGTAATAATTTCCACATATTTGTCTGTTCATTTGCTTTTGTAAAAAAAAAAAAAAAAATCCTATTAAACCCATAACTGCACATGTCCATGATACTGGCTTGTAGTTTATTGTCAATTCAGTAGTGTGGTGTACTTCTGAGAGTTTTTGTTGTTTTGTTGTCCGGATGGTGATATTTCAGACAAATGCTTATGGGAAAATAGCCTTTTTATAAAAACATCTTTCTACACGCAGACTTGGCCTTAGATCAAGGACAACAAAACTAATCCCTAAAACGTGGTTTAAAAATGTAAAGACAGCAAAAAGAAAAACAAAATGGCTCTCACATGTAATTCTACTTTGAAGAAGCGGGAACAGTTTGAAGCAAGAAAAGTAAAGTACAAACATTCTGTCGCTGACAAGACAACAGATGCATCCTTCAAACACTTTGCCTCCTTTGGCTATAACTTAATTATAGCTGCAGTCCCATATACATCACTCTCTTCAGTGGCTCATGTCTTTTACCAAAATGAAGAAAACCTCGCGGCCCTAAAATAGAAGAGTGGTCCTTCACCCTTCTGCTTCAATCACAGCTCCTCAACCCGACGGCGCGAGAGGAAAACTTTTGAAGTCTTTTAGGGAGAGTATGCCAGCACAGGACTGACCACAGAACACCTGTCATCAGCCAGGTATCACATACTGAGGCAGATGAAGTTTACCTTTCTGTCTCCCCTGTGGATGCTGCAGTCTGATCCAGTTAGTGCAGCACAAGGTAACATCCACCACTCTGATCCCACAAGGTGTGTTCTATGGATGACATCCCAGAGTGCCCCTGGTGTATGATGCCAGGACATCAGTGTGATTGGACAGGAAATCAATGACTCACGGTGAATGGATCTAAGAAGAAGCAAACTAAAACTTTAGACACGCAATTACAATGTCTATAGGTGCATTTCCACTAGGACAATACAAGAGGCATTGGGTTAGTACTGTTTTGTTTTTGTTTTTTTTCTTAAACCAACACTTTGTAGTATTTGGACCTAAAATAATGTTTCAAAGATCGTTTAAATGGTGGCTGTAGATATTTCTGAACAGGGAAAGCAACAAAGCCACTTGTACGAAGACTTGAGGAAAAAGTCAGTTTGTTTGAATGTGATGTGATTTGTTTTTCTTTGTTGACATCACTCAACAAAGAAAAAAAAATCACAACACAATAAATTGTTTTATCTCAAATATATTAACACAACTTTTGCTTACACTTGTGTGATGTCAGTGTTTACGCAGCAGATGCCGGCCTCCTGGACTTCTTCTTTGCTGTTGAACCAAATTGCCCCTGACTGCAGTAAGCTGTGCCACTCCAATGGCAGCTTTAATGGATCGATACACTAACACTACTGAGATGGAAAGTGTTTCAACTCAACCAGGTGCAATTGAAGTGCACTTAAAGATAGTTCAGTATCAACAGCGAGGTGTGATGGTGGATGTGCGGAAAATGTGCCCTTATTTTACGTGACAAAAACATTTCTTGTTTCAAATTTGGTGTACAAGTTACACTTTAAAGAACTCCGGCACACACCTGAACATCATTCCTCTGTTTGGACCTTTACATTGGCCCTTTAAGCTGCTGAGTTTACTGAGATTGCTCTCGAGCTTCATAAAGCACTGAATGACCTGGCTCCACCATCCTTTTCTCTCTTGTTCACTCTTTATCAGCCTGCTAACGGAATTTTGCTTGTTCCCAGAATGGAATCAAAATCTGGCGGATGCTGCTTTTAGTCAGTGTGCCCTGAAACGGTAGAACAGGCTGCCAGATGACCTGAGATGCGCTCCTAATCTTATCACTTTAAAGAATAGGCTCAAAACATTCCTCCACAGCCAGCCATTTTATTAGTTTTATCCAAAGCCCTTGTGTAAAAGTGTGTGTGTGTGTATAAGTGTTGTTGGGAGAGTTTGTTTGTGTCTTCCAGAGAGAGGGAAGAGGCCGGCTTAATCTCGTGTCATGCTTTTTGGCTCAGCGTTTCGCCTCGGCACTGTTGTTTCTCATGCGAAGCTCAGTGAATATACTGTTTGGTGAATACATTAGTGGTGTACAGAGTTGGAAAGTAAGAAGTAAAGGTACTGGTGCTTCAAAACAATATTACTCATGTAGATGTAAAAATACAACAAATATAATTACTCCAGTAAAAGTCATCAGGCTTTGAATGTAAAATTGACTTTTACTGTTATTTTGTTATTAAAAGACTTCATCTACTGCAACTACTACTATTAAACTACTATTCAGTACCCTAACCAGGTATCAAACCTATGACCTTCTGGTTATCATATCACTAATATCACTATCATATACTCCTGCTCATTTAAAAATGTTAAAAACTTAACTAAAACTTTTTTTTCAACAAAACAAAACGTTTTTTTGTGTGAAAATGTCCTCCAAATCCCCTTCCTGATGCAATCCTCCTAACAGACTTTACCTGCAACATTTTTCCTTGAGTTCCGCTCATACTGCATTCAATTGCACCCTTTCAAACTGTCAAACTGGCCTCTCACAAGTGTTGACCACATCCTAAAAAGTCCTTACAGAGTTTGAGCAGTCTTTAAATACAGAAAAATGTAATGAGTGTCACTGAGTTCAGTCCACTTTTATTTATTTGAGACAATGCATCCCGATACTTGCTCTGGTCTACTTAAACTCAGTGCTGTCCCTTAAACTCTGTCGCATGACGTCAGTAGAAAACAGAAGATGTTGTCTTGCTGATACAGCTCCAGTTTGTCCCATCAACCTAAAACATACACAAGAGGCTAATCCTCCAGCTCCTGACCAGGATCCTGGCTCAAGATCTGGAGAAGGGTCCCAGGCGCTGCACCACAGTCAGCCCGCTGCTCCTGACAGGTTTCCCCAGTGGCACTGAAGGATGGGTCCAGTGAAGAGAACAAATTTCCCTACAGGGACAATAAAGTCCAAAAGTGTAGCCTGTTTAGTTCTCAAACAGGCGCAGATGATTATCTGGCTGGACTGGGCCGAGGCACTGCACTCACAATCTCACCCACTCTAAATTCCCATTAACATACCAGATTTGCATATGATGCTGATTTTAAAACAGCACACACAATTTAACACCTTTTCTTAGGCCCGGGGAGTATAATGTCGTTAATGAATCGCCTGACAAAGAGCAAAAGCAATTAAATTGTTTGGTATAAATATTTCTTTTGCAATTGTCAAGTATGTTTTGAAAGAACTTCCAGTGCATCTGGACATGTAGTAGCAACATGTACTGTATATTCACCTCCCTATAATTGGACACAGAAAGCAGCTGCAAAACCCAGAGCAACTAATAAAGCCAAGCCAAGAATGTTTTCATACTTACCAAAGGAACACCCAGGAAGTGAAAAATATTTTTTTTTACAATTTCATTTGAAATTTAAACAGCCATGTCTGTGCTTTGAATTATTTATAATCAAATTTGTAAATCACATGTAGTCTGTTGGACTTTTTAATAACAAGAAATATGTGCATAATTATTCTACTAAAGCTCAACAACATAAGATCTTTCCTGTCTCAGTGCCATTATTTAAGTAGGTCATGTATTTGCAAGGTGATTTTTCCCATGTACTGTATTTTGTGTGCTTTTTGTTCTAAATCACTATGATCTAGTTTTTTCAATGAACATTCATTTTACAAAAATACAATCGCAGTCTCACGCAGTGCACTTGGTAGTGTCTGCATAAAACTTAAAAGCGAAAATACACGATGAGCCAGTTGGTGCAGTGAATCTTTGTCATATTTTGCCTTGTTACAGAACTTCTCCCTCCTGTTGCTGAGGGGCTTTAGTCTGGGGCTTAAGAAGACAGTGGGTGTTCAGATAAGTGTTGACTCAGCTCTATGACCTCTCTGGCGATGGTCGTTACTTGCTGTTTGGTGTGTTGGATTGCATTATTCAGCAAAGTGTCCCTGGTATTTTATCGGTCTTGTGTTTCTGCACTGACTGTGGCACGGGTCTCAAACAACAAGTTATCTTTCAACACTTTTTGGAGCTTTGGGCACACTTTGGCTTAAAGTATATTGGTGACTTTATGCAGGACTGTGCAAAATCAATACAAAAAAAAAAAAAAAAAAACATTAGGTTGGTTTGTTTATTTTATGCTGTTAGCAAGATCACTCGAAACATAATAGACACATTTCAGTTACTATTTGTCCTGTGTAACATTGAAATTAAGAAATGTAAATTTTGTTTTGTTCGGCTTATACGCCAATTATAGACGCTAATTGCAACATTTCATTAGACAGCTAAACGTTCACACATTTGCCAATATTATCAAACCAGGCTCTGATAATACTCACTTGTGATCAAGTGGTTGTCAGTTGCCAAACTTGTCTTGATTATTCTTAATTTGCGATGTTTGGTGGCTAGCGCTAATTGCTCCAGTAAAAATGTATCATTGTCTTTTTAACTTCCACTACCAGTCTTTGGAACACAAACTCTCTATTTTCTTACACCCCTAGAAGTCTCTGTGGCTCAATAGAAAGAACATTTACGCCTGAACTAAAGGTCCATGTCTGGTCCCTATATCTTTAACACTGCAAGATCTGCACTCTCATAGTGCTCAGTCATTCTGGAGTCTTTGTCATTATTCCTTATATTTATGTTCTTTTATCTGACTTTGGCGAGCTGATGGTAGTAAGGACCTGGGTGAAGATAAACACTTCTGGAAACATCTGGTGGATTGTGATTGATTCCTTGGATCAGCATAACCATAATGAGATCCCTTCAATCTCCTGTGTGATTGATTTTCAACAACACTGTCAAGCGCCTCTTTCAGAGCCAGTGCTAATTTAAAACAGATGGCTTCACCTTTTTTTTTGGCAGCCACCTTAGAACGCGCAGTGCCATTAAAAATAAAGCTACTGTTTGTATACATTACAGTGGTCCACCGGGAGTGTCTTTGTCCTCGCAACGACCCATTGATTACTTGTCAAATGCCAACAGAGAATGTACTGCACAAGTCTGGAGGTCATCTCATCTTAGAGGCCTCATCAGATGAAGCTCTAAGTTATTACACTTGGATATACACAGTGTTCAAACAGCGTGTGTGGTATCTTCATATTTGGGCTAATTGGCAGGTATATCAATATCAAAGAGGCGCTACAGTACAAGAATGAAAGACTAGCTGCTAATGACGGCGCTAAAATATGCCAAAAGGTTCAAATACAAAGGAGTTTCACAGAACTGGAATCCATTTTTGTGAAGTCTTCAGTCACGGCAAACCCTAAAAGAATAACTGAAGAATCAGGACAAGTTTGAAAACATTCACTTCTGTGGCGTAATTATCGCTAATTAAGTCATGGGGGAAAAAAACACTTTGAACATTATCTCTTTTTTAACATAAAAGTCTGTGCAAGCTCGCCGCCATTAGGAAACACACAGATAAAGGCACTTGAGCAGTCAGCAAGACGCCTCACAGCTCCGCCAGGCTCTCCCTCTGGGTGCTAGATATCTTGTACTGTTGCAGCCCAAACTGTGTGATTGAGAAGAGCGGCTCAGTGAATACAGATATATTTACTTAGAGACTTGCTCTGTCCAATAGGCATTGTGTCTCCAAAGTTGAGCTAGCGTTGATCCACAAAACGTGCTAAATGATTAAAGAGCAAGCATTTCCCCCACAACATGTCGACACTCCAAGCCAAAGGGCGAACCCTGAACAGGAGAGACAGGCTGTGTGTGTTTGTGAAGGAATCGAGGACACATTCTACCAGCTGCGCAAAACAGAAAAAAATCTGCTCCAAAACCAGCCTTAAAAATAATAAATAATGCACCATGTATTAGTAGTACCTTATGTAAGTACTTGCGATAATCTAGTTTGACCGCCAGTCAAAATCTTTATTAGCTTAACATAATAAAAATATTTCTTGTAGGATGTTCTAGCCAGAAATAGAGGCGGCTTCAGGCTCCTGCACCAGCCTGAGCATTATCCATGAGCAAAGGATGAGAAATCATTATTAAGTACACAAAATTCCATAAAAGTTTGCTTATAATGTAAATAAAAACAAACAACAATGATTTTATTAGATTATATTTTATTCACAAGAGGGCAGTGAATAAATGGCGAGATGATGTTAATATTGATGAAAATCTTAATACCCTCTCCTTATTTTGAGTTTTATTATTACTATTGCTATTATTTTAATGATTGTTGTTGTTGTTATTTTGCTGTTATTCAGTTGTTTTTCTTTATTATACTCAATATCCAAAATCACACGACTAAATTTTGCCACCTTCTACTTTTTCTAGATACCCTGCTTGCTCCATACCATTATTGATTCATTTACCCATTAATAAAATACAATACTTACATGACATAAAATTATTATCTTATTGTATTGCCTTGCATAGTTGTGTACTGTTTTGTTTATCAAGCATTTGTCTTCATTACTTATTAAAAAAAACTATTTATATAATATAGGATAATACTGAAATTAAGGTGATATAAAGCATTTTATAACATGATGATTTAATAATCAGAATATGAAGAAAGTTGTCTTTCCTGTTTTGATATAATATAAATATATTGTTAGTTTGGGGATTAATTGAAATGCAAAAGTAAGTCATAAAATATGATATATATAAAATACTTATGATATATTTTTTATATCAGTATATTATAGCCTAATAAAAATGGCCTTATTTGTCTTACACTCCTAAAAACAATATACTATCAGGTGTGGAAGCAGATATTTTACCATTTCATAAGAATTTTCATTTTGAATGCAATGGCAGCAACACATAAAACAAATAGAGATAAGGTCAAAAAAAGGCGGGAAACATAGTTGTATGCAATTTACAGTAGAAACCACTGCTTGCTGTTTTTATATACATTTAATATATTTCCCCAAATTTCTTAGAATTTGGTAGCTGGACCCACATCAGAATCTTTATTAACTTAACATGACACAAATATTTTTTGCAGGAGCCAGAAATAAAGGCGGTTTTAGGCTCAAAGACTGAAAACATCAGTCTGAGCTATACCCAGTGAATGGAAAATCAATATGAAGTACATGCTAAATGTTAGACCGAACTTTTAGGGGGGGCGTGAACCCTCTTTACATGATTAGCTTCTATATTAAAGTGCCCCTGAAAGGACACAGGGCTCATGGTCTTTTCTTGCTCGAGTTAGAAGGATACATTTGTTCCTGGTTGCAGGTGGCTGCCTGTCGATGTCTGGCAGGTATTCTAAGTCCAAGTGACTTAAATTATCCCAGCAGGAAACATGTGCTGCCTGTGCCGTGGCCTCAGCTGACACTTAGGTGACATTTTAGTGCTGAGCTGTGAGGTCTATAGCGCTACATTAATAATTTAAAATAGTGTAGGAAAGTTTATTTTAGCAGCCAGATTATGGCTTACAGTAAAACAAAATTCAGTATCTCATAAGATTAAAATCTTCTTTCCTTTTGGCTTTTCTTTTCTGGGTTTGCCACACAAAATCATCTGCCTCCTAGTGTGCACTGATTTGCATTTTTCCAGGCTTGGGACAGCGCACTGACCACCTGTGGCTGGATTACATAGTATCGCATTATATAGTCATCTGGTCACATTTAACATTTTCATATATCCAGGTTAACACTGTAAATAAGAATTTGTTCTTAATGTTCTACCTGGTAAAATAAAGGTTAAATAAATAAAATAAAAATATTACTAAATCTTCAATGAATTTTAATATTGTGGAAAATTAATATTATTTCATTAGTCCCATTCAAAAAGTGAAACACAGATTCAAGTATTTATTTTATATTTATGGCTATGATTTAATTATTATCATCATCTTTGTCATTACAATTAAAATAAATAAATGCTTAAAATATATTACCCATACCATAAGATCCTTTCCACTTTGTAAAAACAATGACAACACTAATAGTACTAGTGATTGATTGGGAACAATTTGCCTCACAAACCATAGAAATTGTACAAAAAAAACAACTGTAAACATCTACAGTCATATCATGTAAAAGTCTGGGCACCCCTCTGAGGTTACATAATAACTTACCCTATCTTCAGGGGGTAGGCAAAAGCTCATTTAGACAAGGCTCAAGATTAATTTTGGAATAACATGGTGTGGACTGGCAGACCTCAACTGACTCTGTTTGTGGCGTGGCATCACTCTCACATACAGCTGTTCTTTGTGCAAAGTGCGCTGAATGTTTGACCCATGTACAGAAACCCCATCTGCACCAGGATGCTCTTGTAGGTGTTTGGAGGTGATCTGTGGGTTGTCTTTAACCATTCTCACCATTCCTTGCCTATGTTTCTGGTATTTTTCTTGGCCTGCCACATCTGGCCTTAACATCAGCTTTGCCTGTGTCCTTCCATTTCCTGAATACCACCTTAAACACATTCTCTCATTATTGAATGTACCTGTCTTTGAAGTTCAAGGCTTAGCTAACTAATCTAACAGGTTTTGTGTTGCAAGTAATCCATTTTGAGAAGTTACATGCATTCAAATCAGCAAACTGTGCCCAAACTTTTGCACACCCTTTTTTTTCATATTTCATTTATTTTCATACACCTAAACACTGCTACACTAAAAACTGTTGTTCAGAAAACACCTATCTTTTTTTGTGAAGACAGAGTAAATTATTATGCAACCTCAGAGGGTTGCCCAAACTTTTACATATGACTGTATGTTCTTCACTTTGTAAATTGAACTACAAAAAGAATTTCACTTCAACACAATATTCTAATTTGTTGATGTGCATTTATGGAAAGATTTATCTCATGTTTTTGTCAAAAAACAAAAGGCAAACACTAGCCAGCATCATAAATGTTGTGCCAGATAGACGGCACATTTTGATGTCCTTTCTTTTATATCTCATTTTCTCTTTCTGCTTTCTCAAAGGCTCCTGCTCTTTCATTACAAGATAAACAGCCGTTAATAACCTTGCCACAAGGTCCACTTAGTCACGCTGGTGTTGTGAAGTAGGCTGCGGTCCAGCTTCAAAGGACTCTGCCTTTCTTTTGCAGTTAATGCCCAACAATAGTTTGCAACATAGCCTCACAGACTCCAGCTGAGAAATACCATATTGCAGCACTGATTGTTCTTTGATTATTTTGCATCTAAAGAGCCTCTATGTGTTATGAGATATCAACAGAAGTGCTTCTCATATCACTCTGTACCTCTAGATCCTTTGACTTTCACAAAAAACTATACTACAACTAATACTATTTGTGATTTAACCCAAAACCTCCCTCATGTGTCCTACAGAAATGGTACCAACAACAAATTTAATCTTATTCCATTGTTAATTATGAAGCCTTTGGGCAGTACATTTAATTAGTTTCCTCCTCCTTTGACCTATTACAGTATTAATAACCAAGTTGGATTAGCTTCTGCCACAGTATGAAGTAAAATATTCAAGACGCATGAAGAATTATCCTTTTACACCAATTTGCTTGCTTTATTTGTTAAAACATATTTCATTAACACAACACCTCAAACATTGTACGTACAAAGTTAGGCCCCTCATACTCTCATCATGTTTTGGGGTACTTTCTCTACTCAATTTAGCCTGTCCAGCCAGACCCATTCCCTTTTTTTTTAAATGGGTCCAGAACCTTTCCAATCATGCCATTTTCAGTGGAAAACTATCCTACCAACCAATCTTAATTTAAAATATGGTTGCTTTGTGCACAGCTTTACTTGGCTGTATATTGTGTTTATTTTTTGCCACTTGGTTTGTTTGTTTGCAAGAAAATCTAAAAAAAGAATAATAGTTTTCTTTCTGGTCAGTAATAAATAGGATTCTTTTGGATTCTTTTCTGTAGTGAAGTATTCTTATTCTTATTCTTATTATAAAAACATAGCCCGATGAATAGCACATTTATCCCTGAACTAGAATCACACAAGTTCAAGTCCAGTCTTCTTTAATATTTCCATTTCGCAGTAAAAGTAACAATGTCTGGCTCTTAACAGATGATTTGTTGCATGATTAAGTGTCTGTTAAGTGATACTCAAACACTATCTCCCTCTGAAAACAGGAAATCTACTCAGTCTAGAGATCATTAGCATTAGCCTCTGTAAAGCTGAAAAAGAAAGGACATAAAGGATTTCAAATGCTCCTCTATCTTTAGACCATTTGAATCATACCAACACTGATTAATTTATGAATAACCTTAATGTATCAAGCACAACTGTACACAGACATCTTGTAATGCGAGCAAGTCGACAAGATGTCTTCGCCGCATCCCTTTCAGTTTTTCACTTCTCCACTCAAGTTGTTATGCAAGCGCTCATCTCAGACACTTGCTCATTCACAATTCATGCTCATCACTCGTACACCCACTCGCCCAAACCCCTCCACTGTATATGCTGTTTTTTTTTTTTTTTATCCACCACTCCAAATTGTAATTTTGAGTCCCACAACACAAAATACGTCATCCCATTTCACACTTTGCTAATGGTTTGTGCCTCCTAGTACGTGAGAAACTCTGTATCACTTCTGAGGCAGCCTGTCATTTATTTAGCAGATATTTTGTATGCTCTTTAGAACATTCTTTTTTTTTTTTTTTTTTGCATTTTCTCTCCCCAAAAAGGGAACCAGAAATGTTGCTTTTTTTAAAAATACACAGCCGCACATTTGGCTGAAAGCATCTGTTGCAGCTTTACATTTTTAACTAAAGATAATATATAGGTGTATGTTGAAAACTCTCTAGCATATGCTCTAGGTTTGCCTGCATAATTTTTGAAGTATTACTCAGGCTCGGAGGACTATATATGAAATAAAAATCCATAACTTTCCTACCAGGATTCTGAGCATGCATCCAACACTGAAGCTTCTTTTGACTGTACTTGTTTTACGTGCTTATACTAAATATATTTTTTTCATCAGTTCAGCAGTAATACACAGCATAGGGTGACCTAAAAGAGGAAAATACAACATGAGTTTTTTGTCTGTCCCAGTTCCACACCCGCCATAACTACACAATAACAGCATAGCTACCTTTGCAGTATCTCAATAAGAAGGAAGTATGGTAGACTTTAGGCTGTGTTCCAGTTGTCAGGTCGGAACTACTAATGATAGCGACGAAAAATACAAATAAAACTACTGTGATGATAAAAACAAGTCAAGAAAAATGTGACCTATGAACTTAATTAATGCACTCGGGCAGCACTGTTACATTTACGACGTGTAGAGAGCGAATTTAGCTGTTTTTAGCTTTAACTCAGGGCACTGCCATGTTGGATTTTCTAACTCGCGGTTGACGATTGTTACCCAAGTTTCCGAGTAGGAATTCCGAGATTAGAGGGTGTTCCAATTGAAATTTACAACTCGGAACTCGTAAATTTCGACTTCTGATGACAGAAGTACCTAGCTGGAGTTTTAGCCAATTGTGCATGTTTTAGATTCATAGGGGAAACCGGAGCACCTGGAGGAAACCCACCTGAGCACAGGGAGAACATACAAACTCCAAACAGAATGATACCACCCGCCTGGTTCGGGAATCAATCCCAGGAACTTCTTGCAGATCTAACCACTTCGGCACAGTTATGTTTTCACTGACAGTGGTTTGTTGGTGAGCAAGATAACTATAAAAGAATGACTGGATGAGTAACAAAGCCATCTAGATCCAGGATATTTTGAAGGATTCTTTACACTAACACCTACCACAAGAGAAATAATTTGACAGAGTGGAACTGTAAAGACTTGGCAGAGGTCAGTGGAGGTGTCCGTGTGCTTGAGCTTACCTTAAACTTGTAGCAAAGTGTAGCTATAAACCATGTCATGTCAAAAGTATCTCACAATTATCTTGTTAGGCTTGCTGCTTTCAGATGCTGCACTATGTTGTGATTGAGAGCTTAGGCGCCAGGGAGGAGACTCGGACAGAGCCATAGCTGTCCAGTGAAGCAAAACGAAGTGTTTATCCTATAGCCTGATAATCCCAGTGCATTAAGGAACACTGACTAGACATCTGCAAGGTGAAATAAGGAGAAGATGACATACTGAGGAAATAAAAACCTGTATAAATGTTATTTCCATGTTTCTTGGTTCATTTTCTGATATCTGGCCTCAGATTTCCATAGAAGAGCAGTGTGTTGTATCTGCACAACATACATGCTATAATGTACTCGTAGGTGTCAAAGGCAGCAGGTGTGATTTCCTTATTAATGATAATCTTGTGACAGCAGCACCATAGCCTGTTCCCACACATTGGCATCCCACAAACTGTGAAGCGAAAACACAGCCTTCACACTGCAAGAAGCAAATTAAAACCCCATATGAGCATAAGCCAACCTTTCATCTAATTTTGTTTAACATGCTCAAAAATGATGCTTTTTTTCCTTTTGTCGTGCAGCGCTACAGAAGGAGAATATTCTGAACCTGTGAAACCCTGAGGTCAGATCCGTTGTTACACAGGAGAGAAGTTTGTTGTCTCTTAGGTAACAGCTCAAAAACACACAGACAAAAGAGAAAACTGGAGAGACCAAGACACACACTTCGGGGGAATAGCAGTCATCTTTTCATGTTCCTGTTAAGAGCTGTGCAGATAATAATCCACTTTGGGATTAAGGAGCAGCTAAACATTATCTCCAGCATCATTATGAGAGTATAAATACCAGGTGATGGCCAGAGCACAAGGCAGGGAAAACACTGTAAAGATGTGCTTCATAGAGGGGGCTTTATTACAGACTCAGAGTTGTATAAAAGCGTTGCATAAAAAGAGGTCAGAGTTTAGAGTTTGTTTAAATAAGGAGAAAGAAAAAGAAACATAATTGGTAAATGTAGGAGAGTGCGGTCAAACACTAACTACTGAAACTAATTAAAACAAGGTTATTCATTTGTATGTATCTAAATGAGAATATTTTCATAATTATAAAGAATAGTGTAATTATTTTCATTTATTGCATGTGTTTGCTGTGGAATCACTATAGTTTCAATACATGCACAAAGGAAACATTCATTCTGTGTATTTACATTTGCTAGTTGACTGTAAACAATTGTAAAACCAAACTTTTCGCTTGTTATAAATTCTAATATTCACTGTGGCCAGTGAATGAAAAAGCCTTGTCTATCTTATATACAAAATATTTAGTGCCTTCACTTCAGAGGTTATGTATTGGCCTGTGTTGGTTAGTTTACTCAAAATCCATTTGGAGGACATTTTCAAGAAAGGTCAGTAAAGGGCCATGGAAGAAATAATTTGTTAATTTATCTAAAAAAAATGTCTGATTCTGTACCATTGCAAGATAAGGTCAAATATACTGTAGCAAAAGTCCAGTAAAGAAATGCCTTTTGATAGTATCAGGGCCAGAAGAAATGTTTAATTTTAACTTTCCGTCCCTGCTGGTGTAACACAAAAGTATTCTAGCTACTGTCATAATTCTGTCTTGTTCTGTGTCCATGTCTTGTTTCCCCTGTGTTTTATTTTGATGTCTAGTCAGTCCTTGTTTTTCTCTGTTGTACTCCCTGCCTCCTGTGTTTCGTGCCTATTTGCTTGCCTGCCCCACCCCAACGTGTTTCACCTGTGTACTCCTAGTTTATTTAGTCCCTGTGTTTTCCCCAGTTCTGTCGTGTCTGTGTCAGTGTCATGTCTTGTCCATGTCCCAGTCCCGCATGTGCCCTGTTCCCAGGTATTTGTTCTCTTTAGTATTTTTGTATTTTTGCTTTTTGTATTAGTGGCTAGTTCTTTAGTTTGTTCTTTTTCTTTTGTTTTTTTTTTTGGTTGGATTTTTGAATATTGGACATTGTTTTTCTTCTTCTGGACTTTGGTTTCTTTTGACCCTTTTGTTATTAATGTTTCCATTATTTTACAGTCCTTCCCTGTGTTCTGACATTATGACAGCTACTTTTACTGCTTTTTTTTTTATCTAATACTGAACCAATTTTCTACCATAAAATACTAATATAACAGCTTACCTTTACCTTTTATTTAACCAGGAAAGTCCCACTGAGATTCAGAATCTCTTTTACAGAGGAGTCCTGGCCCCATTGGGGACCTATTTTTAGTATTAGGGGAAACCGGAGCATCCGGAAAAAACCTACGCAGACACAGGGAGAACATGCAAACCTTCAACTTTAGGTGTTTAGTTTCAAACCAGTGAGACCCAGCAATAATCTTCCTCAGAAGACCAAAAACCAACCAAAAACATTCTGGGCCATATTTACTAAGATGGGTGCTAAACTGTGAGTGCAGTGAGAAAATATGCGGCCGCTATTAATGGGCGTGTTGCGCGTGAATTACTAAGACAAACTGTGTGGCCGGTGACAGGTGCAAACAGATGGGGCAGAACTATTTAAACAGCATCATTATGTGTATTGTTTTGCTTCATGGAAGGTGCGGAGCGGTGGAACACAAATGGAAGCAAAAATTTAACTAAGAATAGCTGAAAGTGCTGATGAATAATTTTTTCATTCGTCATGGCAAATAGATCTGCACGCGTGGCAAACACTCTAACCCTACGTATTTCTTAATTTCTTCTCCTTCGTCTCACACGAACCACAGCAGCCATATCTGTGCAAAAGATTAGCACGTCCTTCTCCAACGTGCTAAATTTGTACGCTATTTTCACACGCAAAGTCATGGTGAGCCTTGATAAATCATATTGGGGGCGGTAAATGAATGAATTTGCATTTTCTCCGCCTTCCATTTTGCGCACTCTGGGAAGAACGCCTCAGTTTACAGATTCATTAGGTCATAGGAGCAAAATCTGCATTGCGTTTGCTCTGCTCCTGTAAGACACGCAAATCTCAACTGCGTCTGCTCCAATTTTAGCACATATTATTCAGTTAGCGTGCACGCAAACCTTTGATAAATCTGGCCCTCTGTCACGTTTTTTTTTTTTTTCAAGAGCGCCGCTCACTGGAGTAAGCCAGTATATTAAAACCATCAATAATAAAGCCTATAAGAAGTCTTAAGTTCTTGATTTTTTTCACTGATTTTAGCACTCTGTTAGTTTGGAAGAAAACTGTTTAATCCTCTAAAGAAAAAAAAGGTGGGTATAGTTTAAACAAAACAAACAAAAACACAAACAAACATAGAAATGTATCGAAAGTGATCCAGTTGCATTCTTACTTATACATGCTTGCATTGACTGAACATATGCAACATTCACACAGATCAATACACTGTGTCTTGTACGCATCCAGAAACTTAAAGACAGATCTCCAGGGACGTAATCTTCTAATCACAGCATGGACATGGGTGAAGAGTGTTTTCCTTCTACGTCAAAAGTCATTAAACACTCCCACCATGTGGCTATGACCACCCAGCCCTGTTAGTGCATCATGCTTTTACAGTTACAGGAGGTGAACTGTTGTGTGCATCATTAACATACCGTGCAGGGCAGTTTTCCATCTCACTTCATTTTCCATTTTTGCACACTTCACACTTTTCCATCTTTACATTTTCATTAAATTTGTCCAGAGATGTCCCAGGGTGACTGTGGCCTTATTGACTGATCCCCGGGCGGTGACCTTTACGTCAGGCCTGAAGCACTAATTAATCTGAGCAGAGTGATAGATTTAGAGGAGCTGGGAAATCTGGCCGCCCAGTGGTGTTAAAGAACTTGAATTATTTTTATTATTATTAGAAGAAAACAATGTACTTTCGGAATACAACATATTTTTACTTGAGTACATTTTTGAAAAAACTTTTACAGCAGTAGTAGCAGTAGGAGAGGTAAAAAAGTAGTAGCACCTAAGTAGCAACAGTAGTAAGTAGAAATAGTAGCAGCAGCACTTGTAGTATTACATTTTGTTGAGTATTTCTACTTGAATGTTATTATCTTATCATGATATTGTACGTGAGCAGAGATTTAGAGAACTTTTGCTCTGATGTGTACATTTCACACAGAGGGAAGAACCTTATGTACAAAGTGCAAACATCTGAATTCAGAACACTGCTTGAGCCAAGAGCTTTGAAGAGGTTGAACTGATAATAAAGATTTAAATGAAAGCCACGGAGAATGCAGTCTCCGGGGGATATAATATATTTGGGAAGAGTTGGTGGAGAAATTCATGAGACAAATATTTGCACCAAAAGATAAAAGTTAAGAAGCAGGGATTTGAGTGGTACACCTCAGTGAGCACTGCTGGGCTGGTATTCATTTCCCCAGCTGGATGAAAGCAGAATTTAGTGGACACATAGATTATTCATCTGTGACTGCAGCACAAGCACTTACAGCCCTATATCTCAACAACACAGAGGAATGGAAACGCAGCTTGGTTTGAGATTTTTATGTTACAAATAACTTAATGACAGAGATGGGAAGTAACTAGATAACTTTTACTCAAGTCATTCGAAGTAATTTATTGATAAAATTGTACTTTTGTAGAACTTACTTATAGTTGTAGAATATCAGCGACACTAGTATTAGGGGCCGCAACAGTCATGCTGATGCCACTTCACGTAAATGGATATGCTCAGGTGTGAACAAAACTTTAGTAGATAGAAAAAATTCGCAGTAAGCATGTTAAACCAGCAGGGACACTGCATCCCACTGACAAAGTTATTAAACACCAGAAGAAGTCATAGGGCCCCATGGGACCAGGACTCCCCTGCAAAAGAGATTCTGAATCTCAGTGGGGCTTTCCTGGTTAAATAAAGGCCAAATAGCTCCAGGGTGAAACTTTCACTACAACTTTTAGATTCTGTAGTTTTCTAAGGCAGTGCTGATAAACTTTAAAGCACCAATACTGTAAAAAAAAAAAAAAGATAACAGTGAAATATCAAAACATATACAACACTGAATCAATGTATTTTGCAATTGTTTGCTCAGTCATGGGCAGCGAATAGTTGTTCAGGGACAGAGCTGTCATCACTTGACATCACTTGCATATCACTGGCCCTGGCAGCATATGCAACAAAATAAATGGTCCCTTAGTTGTAGTAGTTACATTCTACACTTTCTATTACTTTTACTTATAATATTATGTTGAAGTACTTTTACCTGAGTACAGATTTCTCCCATCTCTGTTTAACAAACATAAACATGGAAGCATTCTTGGGCAGTCAAATTTGTCACTACTATTTTTGAGTATATGACTCTCAGAAACTCTCAGACAAAGAATATTCTTTCTTATGAACACTGTCTTCAAACCCCCATCTTTACCAACATGACATATTTACAGTTTTTCTACTTAAGACCCAGCAGAAAAACACATGAAAGGATTGATCTTTCCTCTGTGATAGGGTAGAGTTATGAGCCCAAGTAACACTGTGTTACCATTACGTTACATTTGGCAGAATAAGTGTTTTATCCATAGGTTTTGTCTCTAGATTGTAAAACCAGACATACAGAGTCGCAGATGAGTGACATGCAGTTGGACGATGTTATCTATGTGAGACATATGGACCTGAGCGCTCAGCGCTACACAATACAAGTGCAACATGGAGGGAAGAGAGTACGGTTTCTGTAGCTGGAAAACAAATATTTTGAGTTTATTTAGTTTTCATTCAAGGCAAGAACAGTGTTGTCTGTTAATTATATAGGGGGAAGGAAATGTTTTTAACCACAGAAAACTCCACATCTAATTTGCTATAAAAAAAAAAATGCAAGAGAGTCTAGTGTACTGACTTGTATATAGAAAAAGTTAGCAATTAGAGGCAAACTTTCAAATAGTTATTTAATGAACTATACAGAAACTACATTCTTAGCAAGTCAGAAGACACTGAGTTTGTTTATTTCTAAGTTCAGAAAAGCAAGTGACAATATTTGGAAACAGAGTAAAATGTCCAGAAGCTTAATTTGTTTGTTGCAAGATTAGTTAAGTTAATTCCTGAGCTAGATTCTTGTTTTAATTTCCCCAAATCTCCCAATATTCCACTTTCTATAAATTTTCATTCTTATAACTGTTTTTTTTTTTTTTTTATCAATTTATAATCTCATTCTGTTTATTTATTATTGAGTCATTTGCATATTTAATATTCCAACGCCCTCTGTCTATAGATTTTTGGTCAATACAGTCTCCATTAACCACAGTATGTTTGGCAAGATGTGATGACTATATCTCCAGAAATGATTCAATGAACTCACCCAGTACTAGACTACAAAAGAACATTAAAGGATTGATAAAAAAAAAAAAAAGTTTTTACACATACTACAAATATAATTTTTTTGTTATTATAAGTATTGGTAGTATTAGTAGTTTCTTTTTCATGATATTCTTACTGTACATGAGTGAAGGGCTTAAGAGCATGTAGAAATAACTGATGGATTAGAAAGAGATGAAATGAAAAGCCGGGAGTGCTTCATGCTCACCCCCTCCCGCTCACGCTTGTTGTTGCTCCCTGCTCTGAATACTGCAAAGCAACGAGTTACCATAGCAATGATTATTGCGGTTGCAGTTCTGAAAAATTTGACTGAAAACCTCAGGGACAGAGCAGACATGGCAGACGTACACAGCCAAGGAGGAAGATAAGTAGAAAAGAGTCGGTTCAAAGAGACTACTTTTGGAGGTTATATCGGGTCAACAGCAGCTACAAGAGAGGCTGAAAAGAACTCACACTGATCAGGCATAACATTGGTGGTCATAATATTCATTTTTCCTGCTTTTAACACATCAAATTTGAGGTGAAAATGTCCAATTGCTGCTTAATAAATCCCATCCTCTAACAGGTGCCATGACAAAGAGAATGTGTTATTCATGTTAGTGGTCATAATGTTATGCCTGATTGGTGTATAGACAATATTTTTTGGTTTGAACTAGTGTTGATGAAGATTCATTTGTAAATTGTTGATAAAGCATGTGTATCTAGGCTGAGAGCATGTCCATTCGCCCTTGAGTGAGACATTTAACCTCAGACGCTTCACTGCGGCTGATCTGTGGTCAGCAGCAAACACTACAGATGTACTCAGCTGCTTCCAGGCGTGAACGAGTGTGACTGTACCATGAATGTTAAACAGCGAGGACCGGCGAAAGAGAAACACACTTTACCGAGATAAATAAAAGTCAAGAATGTTAAGGTTAGGGATTATGGTGAGCCAGGGAGATGTATTTTATTAGCATTTTGTATAGTACTCTATAGTATATAGTATGTAGTATAGTACTTTAGGGTAGATAAAAGGAGCAATTTTATTTTCATTTTAAATGTCCTGAAGAACAATATAAATTAATTATAAACAATGTTTTTTTCATATGGCCCTTGAATGCTCATCTTTTTAAGATGAGATTTTTTTTCGGACTTGCTTATGTCCATGTGATTTCATCTCAGCAAGGCAGAATAATGACATCACTACATACACTGTAGACCAGTGGTTCCCAAGCTTTTTCCAAGTGACCCCCTTTTTATTAGTTGACATGTTGACACTGCTGTAGACTAAGAAAGTTAGACCAGTACTTATGCTTGTTTATAGCAGTGATCCTCATTATTTTTTCACAAGAGCCACATTGGCAGAGCAAAGTGAAGGGGAGAGCCACTTCTACTGCACAACACCAAGCCACCCACAGATGGGTTTTTTACAATTAACTGGTCATCCTGCAAAAAAACAACACAGACAATCCATTTTCAAATAAGAGAGTATTTACCATAATGGGATGAGCTAGGCTGGCATGCATGACTTTTTCCCTATCTCTGAATCTGAGAAAGATTTTTTTTCCCCCCTGCACCAAAATCCATGCAATCTCAAAAGATGCCTCTGTTAAATGCTCAGCAATAAAGGTTGTCCTGTGGATTTTGCTGCTCATGAAGCAAAGCAGTGAGCTGTGCAGTTTTACACACTGCAGTGTTTTTGTGTGAACAGAAGGTTCATGCCATGAAGAACAAATAAGAATTCATCTGTCCATTTCTCCTAAATTACCTGTGCTCATTTTGTAAGCCTCGTACCTTTTGATTATTACTTGGTACATCTGCAGCCTGCTCTCTTTGTGTTGATATTCGTGAGCTGCTTCATCTGACTCTTTTTATTGAAAAAGTATCAATTTTGGTTAATGTACCATTATATCACTAGCAGCACTATTGTAAACTGGAACGCAGTACATGTCAGTCAGTCATCAAGTGTGACGGTGTAGTAAACAACACTGTAAGAGTGCTGTGTTGCTAGTTTGGTTTGCCAGTTAGCCCTCCTTGGAAACAACATTTATTGAAGTGAAAGGAGAAATCTTGTAACACAAATGGCTGTGTTATTAGCCTCTTTAAGCTATCATGCAAGCCACCAATTAAGCCATGAGAAAGATTGGTCTATAGTGACATCAATAAACGTCAGTAATGTTATTAATTTTAGTTTAAAACATTAAAATCAGATTTAATGCATTCTCACCAATGAATACCTGAACATTAATAAAATTAACAAATATAGGCCTAGCTTAAGGTAAAAAAAAAACTGCAATGTTAAGTCAAAAGAGTTGATGTGTAAATGAATGGAACAAATATGGAATATGACATCAAGTCGACATCGTGCAACAAGTTTTCAGAAAAACTCTTTTTGTTTTTAGTGTCTGAAGAGCACTTAGGAGGTTATGTTTTAGTGTGTGTGTTGGTTTGTTAGTTGTTAGCAAAGGTAATGTTCAATTTTGTTAAACTTTTACAGGAAATTCAGTAATAGGCCAAGAAACAAATGAATATTTGCAACACTGCCTGTGTTGTTTCATTCAGGAAATTTTAAATGATTCTGTTTGAGTTAGGGACTGTGTTCATCCACAAGGGGTCAGTGAAGAAACCAAAAACTAATTTAAGTGAGTTGTTTACTATTATGAGATTTAAGGGCTTTGTGGCTCAATGGATAAAGCCGCAGAATTGTTTATTGTGCTTTATGTCAATGATACAAATAACTTTTTAGGTTTGACACTCAAATAAGAATATAAATCCCCATCAGCGATAAAACTTAGAACTAAGAAGTCAAAACTTTTTCAACAGCAGGACAAAATCCCTCCACTCAAGGGAAACAGGTCCTTCCTGGTTTGACGAGTATGAAGATGTAAATCTTATGCTACGGCCTTCACACTCACCAGATCTTGCCCAGTTGAACAGATTTCAGGCCAATGTGCCAGACAGCCTTGAAGGCCTTCTCCAATTACCACAACACCACAAAGAGCAAAGTTATGGATATTGATTTCAGAAGGCAATCGGCCTGCCCAATGCCTTAGACCTTCACCAAGGCACTGGCATTGGAGATGTTGCACATAAATACTGTGGAACCAGTCAGTGAGAAAATACATGAATTGTGATGTAATTTTGGATGCAGACAGTAAAGGACAGCTGCAAATTGGAACTTGGAACTGAAAAGTAATATTTAACAACAACTTATTGGGTTAACCTTTGGAAGCATTAAGTTTAACAGAGGTGTTACAAACAGGATTTTTTTATTTCCTCTGCAAATCACACATTTTGAGTGTAGCTCCAGGTTTTGTTTTGCCAAATTTAAGACCTTTTTGGAACTTTTTAAAGCCACTTAGAGAGAAATTTAATGCCAGCACAATCAGCAACAGAACAATACTCTGAATGAATTGTACACCAAGGAATTATCTGTACTACTCTCTGAAACTCAAAGGTTTAATTTTAAAAGCCTAATACAGATGAAAGAACTCCAGAGCGACATTAAAAAAAATCATGAAAATCGAATAATGCATTTCAATAATAACATTTCTTCAATAAAAGTACTGTACCCTGCCATTGTAGACATCAACATTACACAATGACAGTGTTGCTTGTCGTGAGTCTGTATATGATCATGTACTGTGTTCCATCATATATCCTGATACAATTTATCTCCATTTATTCTGTTTACTTTTACCCAGGTAATAATATGATCTACCGATTAATGTCTTCATTATTCAGAATAAGCTATGTAAAATAACAACGTTGCAAGGTGTAAACTCTGTGGGGATTACCTTTGGTCACAGTGCTGTATGAAGCATGAGCCCATATAAGCCAATTACAAGCTAATAACGAGCTAAAACAGTAGGCCATTACATGTATGCTTCTACACCGGTCAGACTAATGAAGCACAGTGAACATTAGGCCTATGATTAATAATTGAGCCAACTGTGTACCTGTGCCGCCACACCTCACAATAATGTAGGCTAATATCCAACACCCGCAACCTCGCAGTGAAAAAGTGTTTCCCTAAACGCTGCAGATTGGGTACTAAAGCAGCAAATTTAATCCCATAAGTGAAATGATTTTGTAGCTCAGTGGAGCAGCTCGGGGGATAGCCCTAAACAAATGAGTTGCCCCTGCAGGTTTTCTGAGACCCCTGGGGATCGCTTCCACTGGCTCTACTGCTAATTCAGGCCAGCTTATAATAAAATACAGTCCAAAAGTGCTCTGTCTGAGCACAGAATACATGGGTGTCAATAAGAAAGACCCAACTGGAGTGGTCAGGGACTAACAATCTAGAGCAATGGAAGAGTGGCACAGAGGCGAAGAGGAGTGTGCAAGCAGGATGGAATTAGTGAAGAAAAGTGTCAGGTGTGTTGTGTGATAAAACTATTTCAGCAGGAACAAAAGGAATGGTGTACAAAATAGTGGTGAGACCAGCTATGGTGTTTGGTAAGGCAGGAGGCAGAGCTGAGGTAGAGCTGAAGATGTTGAGGTTCCCTCTAGGAGTGACAAAGATGAATAGGATTAGGAATGAGTACATCAGAGGGACAGCTCATGTTAGATGCTTCAGAGACGTCAGTTTGCTGCAGGGCAGCTGAGTATCCTACCACTGAGTGAATGAATAATGGACAAATGTAAAATGGTTTGCGAAGCTTAGGTTTGGAAAGTGCAATATAAATTAAATCCATTATTATTATTATTATTATTATTATTATTATTATTTAGACTCTGACTTTTGAAACAACTCCTCACTTAGCTCTGACTTGGACTCTGCTTGGGCTCTTACAAGTAAAACTTGTGTCTAGTTTATGTTTTACACTAAGATGAGACACCACTGCACTATGTATTTATGTCTGAGCAAAAACATAACATAACATAACATAAGTTCTGTTATTTAACAGGTATATACAAAACTAAAATATTCCAATTGTAAATTCACCAATTTTGGTGGCTTGGACTCAACACAAATTAATTTGGACTTGACGTGGACTGATTTCAACTTGACTCCTACTAAACTTTTTGGGTGTCTAGGGCTTTATCCACACTGAGATAAAAGCGTTATTGTTTCAAAAATGTTTTCCATAATCTTGAGGTTGATTCTTGCCCTTTAATGCCAATTTTTGGTCAGGCACAACAATGTCCGGGCAACCATGTGATTGAAGGACACTAGCTTCCCTTCCCATCTGGTAGCAGTTTGGACTCTTACTCTGCAGTTCATATTAAACATCCAAAAATGCTTTATCTCAGTCTGAAAATCTCAAAATGGCAATAAAAAGATTTTGCTAATTTCTCTGGCATAGAACCTAAAATTAAAAAGCATTTTGTAGCTCTCTCCAAGCTCTACTCACACAGCAAGTTTGATTGAGATAGCCTTATTGGTTTTCTCAAAAAACTCATCTTTAACTGTTCTCACTGTCTTGGCCTTTACCATAAAACACAGGATACACTTAAGCCTGTGTCCATGTGGACAAGGTCTTGGACTTGGATCTGCACTTCTGGTGCTCATGACTCGAACACTGACGACTCAACTGCTGCAAACTCTCCCACTGCAAAGAGGATATGGTTAGATGGAAGCAGGCAATTCCCTGAACAGAAGAAGATAAAAGAGCTCAGATTATACCTGCTTTAGATTTAAAATTTGGGAAGGGCTAAATGCTATTTTTTTCAGGGGGCATAAATAGGTACAAGTAAATCACATTTTGTTGGACTGCTGTGTCAGTTTTTACCAAGGTATCCCTCAACAAGTTCTCTTTGCTCTTATCAGCCTCCCAGAAGGCTTCATGGCCAATGAAAGCACCACCATTTTGTTCCTTTTCCAGGCATCAAACCGTTGACCTTTAAATCACTAGAGAGTCTGTCTGAGACTTTTTCACGGTGCTGTTATACGAGAGCTGTTTCCTCCGTAGCTTTTTGTCTACCTATTAAGTGCCTACAGAGACTGCTGGCCATTCTAACAGTGGCGCTAAATTTAATAAAGACACAACATGGAGAAAAGCTCCAATTGCATTAGGCAGTAACATTACTAGATTTGGTGTGTTCACTCGGGGCATGATGGAGAGGCTGGAGAGAAGAGGTTTAGTTGTTGAATTGCTGGACAGGATGAGTCGCCGCAGCCTTTTATGTGGCAAATTGTAATATTCCTCAATCTCTCCCTTGTCGAAAGCAGAGGTAAACTAACTCCGCAATAAGTAACTCTGTGGCTGTGATCAATACATCAATCAAGAGCCGTTCTGGACTGGAGTCAGCGCTTATAAGTAATCATCCACTTGAGTTATCCTTGTGGTCAGATAGAAGGTACAATATCAGTACCATCAGTTCTGTCTGAGAAGGCCCAGAGCGTCCCCAAAGAGGACTTGAGGTGAATCTAAACCCACCACAAGTGTTAGATCAATATAAGCTGGTTGTAGTTGCAAAGGGCTTTGACACATATGTTCCAGTGGTACTTTTACAGGTCAGGTTATTTCGTTTATCGCTATAAGTTGACAGATTAATGCGTTTTATTTTCTGTCTCATGCTGTACAACTGGATCCTTTCGTCCTTAGGCATCGCCCGCAGCTGCTAATCATAGCACCTAAAGAGATACATCCCTTCTCTGGCAGCTCACAAATAAACTGTGTGAAATGAAATGGAATTAAACAGCACAGCCTCAGGAGGACGGGCACAGTAATGGTTGTGTTGTGCTACTTTGTAAGACATACTTAAGGAGAAATGTGTCTGTGTATAAGGCAGCACCATCTTTAGCATGACAGTCAAAACTGTAAAATTGAAAGGCTGATGCATGTTAAAACAGTACATCTGAACTGGCAGTTACACGTAATTTTGTGTAAAAATTTAAAGTAGAAAACAGCAAGAAGTGGTTTAATTTTGGGACTATAAAGATATTGGGACATTATAAATACATTACAGTGCATACATCTTGCTACTGTGAAATGTAAAAACAGTCCAGCCAAATATACAGCAGTGATTTTTGAAGGCATTACAGAAATTTTTTTCATAGTTTTTTTAAAGCACAATACTGAGGATAAATGCATTTGTTACTGTACAAATACAAACACAATTTCAATGTATTAAAATGTACAAACTTGACAGTATGGCAATTTTCTTGTAGCTTTACCACAGCAGTAAGTTTTAAATGACGGTTTGTGTTGCATGGTTTTTTTGGTCCCTCATTGGCGAAGTGGTGTGTACTCCAGCCTGTCAAGGCAGAGACCAGGGTTTATATCCCCAAGGGCCACAAGGTCACCTCTGCGCCGGTCGTATGACCAGATAAATGGATGATTGCATCAGCAAGTACGTTTGGCATAAAACCTGCCAGACTTAATGTGAGCCATGTTTCACCTTGGCAATCACTAAAGAAAGCAGCAGGAAGACACATTAAGTGCTTTCTAAATTGTGTTTAGGTAGAAAAGTTGCTAAATGTTGTCTAATGCAGTGGGTCTCAAACTGTGGTACAAATACCAGTGGTGGCACTCAGGAGTCAGTTTAATTTTTATTTTAGTCATTCTCTGGTTGGGGATTAAATTTGAAGAGTAAACCACTGCTTAGTCCTGGTTTAGGCCTAGTCTTGGCCTAGTATAGTCCTAGAGTATAGTTCTGGTTTAGACCTGTGTTTAGTCCAGGTTTAGGCCTGAAAAGTTTGAGAATCACATGCTTAATATATTTACTACAGCAATATAAAGGTTTTGATTTTACATGTTTGTACTTTTTTTTAACACTATAGACTTTTGTAACATTGTAACTCATGACATATTTGAAATTGAATCAAAAGCTTGAAACGTAAGCAAACTTTTAATGTCTGCACATGTAAACTAAAATGTTAGCGATCATATTGCTAAATGTCATAGTTGGTAATCTGACCAACCAATACAAGTCAAAATAGCCACATTTTATCTAAAAATGAGCGGTGATACTTTCTGTTTAAAGCAAGCATATAAAAATTATTTACTTTTGCTTGTAAAGACAAATTCACAGATGACATGACATTACTTAAAATAAGCCTTGTTATTACCTGAAAAAGCTTCAGGGAAACAGTGGTAACTGCAACTCCTTATCTCAGAAGTATATATTTGTGTTTTTGTTCAAAGTGTAATAAATGTCCCTTTTATAGAGGACAGCTGAGCACAAGGTCATATTCAGGCTATATTCTTCATAAACAGATAGTGAAACGCATGAGGGGGATCCAAATAGATGAATTTAGCATTTTGGGATAACATATTATTGTCAGTGGTGTTGCTTTTCTTGGAGCCGCTCACTGAACTATAGACAGGGGTGTGTTGGTATCATAAAATATACCTCGGCACATCAAACCGCATCTCTGGTGGGGATTAGCTTACTGTGCCTCCATTCCCACTGGGAGGCATCCTGATGAGGCGCCAGAGCAGCGACTGGTGGGACATGATAACCCAGCATGGAAGTCATTATACGGCCACCAATAGAGAGACACACATCTTCACAACACTTTTATTTGACTAACAAAAGAAGAGGGCCGGAACTTCCTTAACAAGACAGCCATTATATCTGGATTATAATGGTAATGAACAGCTTAAAAGCTACAGCATGTAGCATTTGTAGAACATGGACTCTAAATAGACAAGCCGTGGTGTTTGTAAGTATCTGTAAATCAGTCATATTCCCTGAGTATGCAAGCAGAATAGTACAAAGGATTCTCTCAGATTCATCTTTGTCAAAACAATAAATAGAAGAGTTTGTGTTACAAAGTAAGTCACACTATTGTTTTACCCAAATGCCACAGGAATTATTTATTTTGTTGGCGTGACACTGATGTTGTATTTGTCCTCATGTAATGTTGATATCTTCCATTAGAGTTCATTCTGCTGCATTTATACTGGATTTATTGGGTCTGATTTAGACACAAAAATATTGGTGTTTCGGCTCATGGTTTATTTTTTACAATCAAATATATTTGGTTTATTGGAAAAAAAAAACATTGTTTAAACTGTAAAGGTTTTATCAGGAGTGCATGGTAGCAGAGTGTTAAAGTTCCTGCTTTTTAGCAAGGAGGTTGTGGGTTCAATCTTTGGGTCAACTCCAATTTTTCTTACTGGAGAGATCTGAATGTGTTAGAATTGTGGAGTCTAGATTGCCCCTAGTGAGTGAACATGAATGTTTGAGTGAATGAATGTTGAACAGTTGTTTGTCAGTGTGTGTCTTTTTTTAGGTGTTGGCCCAATAACTTACTGGCCATTATCTAGGATATACCCTGCCTATGGCCCATAGTTGCTTGTATAGGCTTCAGCCAACCACCAAAGGTAATGGTCAGATTAGGATTTCAGAATTGTCAGTAATGGGCCAAAGAAGAAATTATTAGTTTTTGGTGTGGATCCATTCTGTACCATTTCAAGATCAAGTCAAATATACTATCTCCAGCCACAAGGGGTCTGTAAAAGATTAAAGGATTAGTTTTAATGAATTCTTTGCCACTGTTGGATATAAGTGCTTTGTGGCTCAGTAGGTAGAGTATTTACCCCTGAACTAACACAATATGCTTTTAGGTGATTAAACAGGTTTTCACAAATGCAAGAAGAATGCCTACTTTCCCCAGACATCTCTATACATAATGCCCCAAAAGTACTCAAAAATTAGCTTGACAACTCTAAATAAGTTGCTATTTGGCCTGCTAGACTCTCACTTATTCCTTTGGGGTAACAGCCAATCAGGAGGGCAATCATCCCAGGCTCGCTGCAGGCTTTAAAAGCTGACTGTCTCAGCTGAGAAAACCTCCAGCTTCATTTGTTATTTTAGTTGGCTATCCACTACACAGTCATACATCTGAACGTGTTTTGCTATATTGCCATTTTTAGCGCTGAGGCATTAGTATTGGTAGAAATATGGGACACACTGCTATCCCCAATGTTGCCATAAACTACTGTTTGCGTTTACGCCTGGCTTGATGGATTATAACCGACCTATAAAGCATTAGTAATTGTTTCTTTCCTTCCATAAATGTTGCTCTGTTTACAACAAAACCACAGAACATAAGGTCATTTTGTTCACTATCCCCAAAGAGCGCACTTTATTAATGAATTTATTGAACCGTAAAATACAAGAAAGTCGCAAATGAGTCCTTCTGAACATAGTCTTTTGTCTTTCTAACATCATAAGCCAGAAAAATAGAGGAAACTAATCCACGACTCACTTGATAAAAAGGGGCTCTGTGCTAAGATCCCTCCACATCCGCCGTTCTGTCCCCATTCTTGCCCTCAATTCCCAAAGCAATCTCAAGCCAGTGATTCTATTAAAACAATACTGCCTCATGCAAATTGTGGCTGTCAGGCCCCCTAGTTTTATTTCTTGTCCTGTGCGGCGCTGTGGGGTGTTTTAATGGAGACTGTGCCAACTAGGGCTCGCAGCATCAGCCTGGATCAATGGTATCAATAAACCAATCTAGCCATGATTGCCAGCACCTCGCAGCTAAAAGAGGCCAGCCTATTTGTGACATTTAATGGAAGAGTGTTTCATTGAGGATTGGTGCAAAAAAAATCTGGTTCATACAAATGGCAACAGCAAAATTTTAAGGTATCAACATCGAAGACGTGCCCTGTCAAGCAAAGGAGAAAGTGGTGATGGGGCAGAGGAGAGGGAGATGGTCTTGTTGGTGAAGGAGGACAAGCTGAATGGCAAATGTCCAAAAGGTTGTGGAAGAATTATTCTGAAAATTATATTACATATATATTGAGAGAAAGTACAGTGGCAAAACAGTTGAAAAAAAGTCTTCATGGTGATAGAAAAGTTTAGATTTTATATGTTTAAGTGTAGCTTCAAGGATCTACAGATGCTTAAAGAGTAGCTCCAGAGACCTTTTTAAGACTTTTTAATGCCACTTAGGATAAATTTAATGCCAAGATTGCCGACAAAAGAACAATAATCTGTATAAATTTTACATTAATAAAATATCAGTATCACTCTCAAACTCATTGGTTTATTTTAAAAGTCTAACACAGATGAAATAACTCCAGTTCTGCATTAAAAATCTCAAAACAGAATAATTAACTTCAGTGGTAATGACGTTTACTGTATTATGGGGGTGTTTTAGCCACAAATATGCCTGCAACATTACGCAGCCGATATAAACATCTGAGTGGATGACTTTAAGATATTCATAAAAAACACTTTTGATAAAAAAAAAGCCTAACTTCTCCGTTATGATTTAATTACTACTATTAATCTAAAATATTTGGACAAGCACAACTCTGAAACACTTGACTTAGATGTCGTAATTTTACAATTTGCCTATAGAATGTAATACTTTTAAGGCCTTGACTTTGGCAACACCAAAATTAATACCTTTTTATATTTTTAAGACCTTGGGGCTACCTTGGCTTAAGGTGGTCAAAATGGCCAGACCAATTGCTTATGGGCAGTATTTTTTGTTCATACATGTATATGTGTAAAAACATTACAGTTGGGGCAAACATGGAGAGTAACATGCTTTTAATAATTACATGTCAGTCATATTTGTAAAGTCATAATTAAATCAATCAGATGTCACATGTTAATATTTTGCAGTGGCAAGCGGTTGTTGTGGATGTTGGTCTGGTTTATGGTTAAATGATGTATAAATCAGTTATTAGACACAGGATCAGTATTCATTCACTCATTATTTATGTATAAGATGTTACATGGTGTAGCAGGCCACACTGGCAGAGCTGAGTTCATTAGTACTGCTGTCTGAACTGTGGAAAACTCTTCTTCTACTCACACAAGTGACTCTGCTCAAGTCTGCCCTCCTGGTAATGAGGCCTCCGCAGCAGTCTGTGGGTGGTCAGCCAGTCCCCACTTTATGAATAAGCCGAACTTCCACTAGTACAAAAAGAACTGATCATAACAGTCAGCTCAAGGTCCACAACTTATTTAGCCTACAAGAGGAAGGCTGCATTCATCAGCTGTCTTTGTGAAGGCAGGCGGAAGCAAGATGAATCATGTCTAAAAAGAAACTTTAATTTATGATTTATTGTGAATCAGTGAATAAAAAGGTAATCTTTAACCTCTCAAAGTTCAAGGTGACAAAATTTGAAAAGCCTTTGATTGAATCTTGACATTTGAAATAGTTTTTAATCCATATTCTACATCACTGCTGCCCATGTTTCTTACATTGACGTATGCATTGATGGATCTTAATCATTTGGATCTACTTCCATATAGCTGCTGCAAATAAAGTTACAAAAATATTCAATAATAATTCAACATAGGATGCATCATCTTTACTGATATATCTTTTCCGCTTTATACACATATTCATACATTTGTAAAAATGTGTGTTTCTTGGCTCATGCAGTAGTTTCCCAGTACATAATCCTGCCTGTTTATAATGCAGTGAAGGCACAAAGATTATATGCATCCTACTAATAAGAGGGACTTTTTAAAATACTGTTAAAATGTTACCAATTAAACAAATCGCATTAATACAGGAAAGGTTTTTCTATTCTTTTCCTGTCTTTTGTTGTCCACGTCCCAACTTTTAAGATGGGTCGCTGCTGTGAATTCTAAATTATTCTTTTTACTATTTTTTATTAAATTAAAAACATTCTTAGTTTCAACACTTGATATGTTATAATCTATTGGAATTAAAATATGATTTTATGAGCATTATCTTTATTTACATTTACACATGGTGTCCCAACTTTTATGAAATGGGTTGTGTAGGCTTCTGTTTGTGGATACACACATTTTAATCATCACTTATTGCTCAAAATGGTGGTTGCAAATAAGGACCTTTTCTTTATTTACCCTATGCCTAATAATGTTTATAATCATAATGTTGTTGCATTTAAGTCTTTAACTTTATTATTCCCATTATAGGGATTTATTCCACAAGAGCAAAGGTCTCTGTAGTTAATTACACTATTATTTTGTAAAGCTGTGCTGAAAACATTTTTCAAACAGCACATTACCAGCAGCAGGCCCACTTCTGCCTGCTCCACATCTTAGGAACGGGTTCCACCAAAAGCTTATTGCCAGCTTTGCAACTTCAATACAAGAACAAACTTCTGAGCTTCTAAATAAATAAGCTTTCTATTGCACTGTCAGTCATTATGTTAATTCACTAATACAGATTAAAAAGTAATTGTTAACAATGTGTACACAAAATAATCGGCCTTGGCTGACTGCTGCAGAGCAGATAAGACTAGGCTGTAGAGATGTCCAGTCTAGTGCATTATATGCTTCATTACACTCTTTTGTTGCTGGTGAAGTAATTTAAAAAAAGACTTGTAACCTTATCTTTCCCTTTCATATTTTGCAGCTTGCTCCAGTTCCACCTTGTATACAGTGATGGCCTGTTCATTTAACCCACTGCTTTATATGGAAGTCTGGTTCGTCTATAGAAGAACTGCTCTGTATTTTTACAGTTTGTCTGATTACAACCCAAGATGGCAGCCATATGTTTCCACTTAGAAAGCCATTTACTACTTAAGTCTACTAGATCGGGAATTGTTCTGTACATTATCTCTAAAGGTACAACTGCAGTAAAACAAAATGATGCTGATTACTTTCATTACCAATTAGACTTTAGCTTGTGGATATTTTCACTATCCCATTTAGAGCTACCCAATAAATCACAAAATTGAATGGGATATTAACAAACACAATTTTTGTATTGCAATAATGTTTCATATACAATTTAGAGAGAGAGCGAGAGCGAGATTTATATAGAAAATAATGTTTTCTTCCATCTTGCATAAATGTGCTGTCAACATAAGTGTCAGTATCCTTAATTTAAATGTTATGGGCAAACAAGATTTAATCATAGTTCAGTCCTAAATTTAGATTTGGTTTAGTCTTTTGTAAGTTTTGATTAAGCCCTTGTATTGGCAAGCAAGTCCAGGGTCTTGTATCTGGACAATCTGATTTCTCTGTGTTCCTGATGTTCCAGGACTATCCACAAAAAGAGCCAGTCATTTTATTATAATGTATTATGAAGTCTGCGCCCCAGGGTTAGCAATGAACGAGAAGTGTGTGACTGATTTATACATCAAAGCACGTTGGAAGAATAGTTTTTTTGTTGCTTGTATAGGGCGGTATTCTACAAGATTCAAATTAAAAACAGTAACTCTACTAAGAAGGTCCTTTTTAAGGTAGGTACATATTGCATTTATCGAAATGTGCAGCCCTAATCCTATGTAGAACTTCTTTGATTGAATAAGTTGTTTTGCTTTTGGATAATAGGGAAAAACACAAGAACAATGAATTAAATGAAAGATATGCCTATTTATACACATCTTTGACACATGCAGTAATAAACACTTTCTTGCTACCATGTGGTGCTTTTCATTTAACAAACTGTTTACTTGCATACAGTATGTGGAAATGTTTGCCTCAAAAATAGTATAGAAAGCGCCTATAATGAGAACACATCTGTTTGTCAGGCACAATGTGTGACAAGTGCGGGCAAAACACAGCAGGAAAAATTATATGAGAGATTTTTCTTATTCAGGTGGACAGCCAGTAAAATGAGCAGCGGAATACATTTTACAGCAGGACGACAAAAAAAATGAAACAGATCACCTAGGTTACCTTGGCATCTTTTCCTTAAACCGTCAATGTTGTATGGAGAAACACACACGGACAAAAAACAACAACTTGTGAATACTGAACAAGGAGTTATACATGGGATTCCATTAAGACACCATTTTTATTATTCATTCTTTGTGTGCAAGGTACAAGATCATGGCAGAAATTACAATATAAACATTGCAAGAGTGTGTTGCAGTTGAAATATTTTGGGTGGTTGTACACACTGTAGGACTATTCCGCCTCTAGAATCGGGCTGCTCATCTCGATTTCAGGGCAGAGGTAAAAGGTCAGGGGTGCCATCACGCGCAATTTAGCACAACAGCTTCCTCTTCTCGAACTCCTACAGAGACAGACAACAGAGGAGACGAAAGGAAGAAATAAAGTGAAATAGACACAAGATGATTTATTCATGCAGAATTCACACCGCTCAGTTTTGATCCGGCATATCAGATGTGCTGTTGAGGGGGGGAACAGAGGCAGAGGCAGTCTTCAAGAGCCCGCTGTTTTTCCTAGAGTGCAAATGTAGCGTCTGTCGCAAACTTTCACTTGTCAAAATTAAAATGGCTTACTTCTCTATGATTGATGGCTACTTTGCAATTACAACATCTGATTTATGCGTCTTCACAGCCTCTGTCTTTATCAGCACAGTCCAATCATGTGACTATAAATGAGAAAGCATTATGTTTGCCATTAAAAAGGTTGTAGCTATTTATATATTCAATTTAGAAAACACCAGACAAACCCTAGGATGATAGAATGCATCGTTCTGAGAATTTTCCATTGCACAGGGGAAAGTAACTTAATGCAAATGTCATTTATCAGGTCTGCAGAACACTCAAGTGCTGGTGAGCATGGTGACCCACTGCATTGGACTAGGCATACCTGAAGATATACTGCCACCTAGAGGAGACTTTAGCTCAGGGTCCACCTTGGCTGCTCTAACCTCGATTTGAGAGAAACTAAATGAATGAGGAGACATTTAAGCAGGTTGGAAGGTTAGCCAGGGGAGGTATCTTGCAGGCTAACCTTTGTCCCCATAGATTTCAGCACAGATAAGTTGGGCAACAAGGTGGAGAGGGACTAGGTTTTAGTGAACAGGGACACGCTGCGGTGAAATAACCTTTTAAGTAGGGAGAAAAAACAAGTGACAAGGGAGGAAGGTAAGAGTGACATAGACGCAGATGTGTAGTGAGGTAAGTCCAGGGCGCAGGCAGGGGAAAGGCAGAGTGGAGGTAGGATGAGTGCCTTGTGACAAGGAGAACTTTTTGTGTGAAAGTGATGCTTGTCAAGACGAGTCAAGAGGAAGCACAGGTTGCCATTTGAAAGGAGGACAAGAGAAAAATACATCTGGATAGGAACTGAAAGAACAGGGATATGTGAGGTGAACGTCAATAGTTCAACATAGGTTATCAGGCATCAACACTGGAGGGTATCATTAACTAGTTTGTAATGAACCAGGGAAATTTTAAAATAAAAGGATAACTGAAACCCTTAACAGGCATTGGTAGTTTAGTTTCAGCACCTATTCCCAGCCAATAGGAACCTATTTAAATGTTATACTATGGAGAATCTAAATTGCCCCTCGTGAATGAACAAGAGAGTGAATAGTCCTTCTGTGTACGTCTCCAAATGTTAGCCCTGCGATTAACTGGCTATTGTCCAGTGTGGCCCTTGCCTCAGTCCCAAAGTAGCCCAATTCAAAAAGTTAAACGCTTTCATAGATTCTGTACGTACAGGGTAAAATAGTACAAGCAAATACTTATTTTAATTGTATTGATTAGAATAATTATATAATATTGTGTAATATTCTAATTTTATGATATACTGAATATGTATTTTTGTGTGTACTGAATCTATGACATTTCACTTCGAATTAAACTACTTAAATAAATTAAATTGCACAATATTATAAGTCATTGACATGTGCCTGTATAATTTGTATTTTAACATTGTCATCAATAAACTGCTTAAATGACATGACTAAAAAGTTAACAAAATCTAAATTAACCTAATAACTGTAATACTAACAGAACACCAATTCTACAATGTCAGAATTGTAGAAACCATTGTGCAAGTCTTAGAGCATTTCCAACATTTCATGGAGGAAATCCATAAAAATCCTGGAGGCTACCTTTTTTTTTTTTTTACTTTCCAGGCGCCTTGGAGTGCCACAGGCTATCAGAGTTGGCAGCACTCATTTCTAATTTCCCCTTGCCACTGGTTAGTTTTTACCAATTAAACTAAGGATTCCTGAATCACACTGACAGAAAGCTTGAATAACCAGAGGCAATGAGTTGACAAATGAGAAAAACACGGATCATAATTTGTAGTTTGCCGATTGGCCTTGGTGCATCAAGAGTGTCCTTCTGGTTAAAACGTTGGGTGTCATTCGCTAAGCTTGGATGGTACTACTGCAAATTTTATAATGAGTTAAAAGCTCATTTTATAGTAGTCTAGTAATTACAGGGGTAGGCACTTGACATGACACCATATTCTGTGTGACCAAATAAAAATAATTTTAACATTTCACCTCTAAAATATAATTACAGCAATACATAACAAGAGTTATATTACTGTTGCTGTTACTGTTTTAGACAGAAGATATGGGTTGTTTTGTTAGTAATCTAAATTAACCTGCAGTGCTCACTTGCGTGATTTTAAAGGTTAAAAACTATTTATATTCAGTTAGCACAACCAACATGTTGAGTAATTTGTGGCAAAGGTTCATAATGAGTAAACTGGAGTAAATCTGTGTGACAGTACCTTACAAAAGAGTTAATACTTAAGTTATGCTTTATCATTATTTTTAAGAATTAAATTGTTCATTTAAACCTTTTGCACAAATCATTCATATTTGACAAAAAATGAGTACCGTTTGTCTTTTACTGTAATGTCATACCACAGGACAAAAAATTGCAGTTACATCTCCATTTGTCAAGTTTCCAGTTGCATTAAGTTTGGAGCAAACAGTTGAATGATTCCTAACTTAAAAGATTAATGTTGTTTTAAATATAGTCAAATCTCTGCATACATGGGTGGCCAGTTTAATTTCAGTTGTCTCCACCTAAAAGCATTTTAGCCTCTGCAGTTTTTACAAGCTATCCACTCATTTTAACCTTTCAGAATGGCAATAGGCAGTATTTTTTAGTGTCAAACCACAACACTAAACTAATAATAATTTTTACTAAGCACCAGCAGCAGTTATTCCTACTTGTAGTTGTGTTTACAGTACAAGTGAATTAGCAGTGCATATCTGTAATGATTACTTGTGATGAATAGTGTGCAAGGATGTAATTCTGTAACCTTGAGCATAAATGTGTGCTTTAATTTTGATAATTTACCACTTGAAAGTGGGAGCATTATTCCTGCCTGACACAATGTGTTTCATTTCACTGATGATTCATCACCATGTAACACATGCTTAGTTGGTGATGCATTAACCAGATCTTTTATTAATTTAATATTAATGACAAATAAATCAAATGACTACTCAGGAGGCAACAGTATAACGGGATGTTGATTAGGACATTATCATCCTATATGCATAATTCATTGTCCTGTGATTAAAGATGTCTATACTCTACTTGGGTGCATACACAAATTGAGGATTTTTTAACAATACAAACAGGAAGTTTAAATAGCCAGAGCCAATGACTTGTCAAATGAGGAAAACTTGGTTCATAATTTGTAGTTTTCTGGTTGGCCTTGGCGCTTTAAGTGTGTCCTTCTGGTTTTAATGTTTGGCATCATTTTATATGCACAAATTTTAATAACACTGCAGCTATTTTAAAAGTGAGGCCAAAAGTTGTTTGTGGTTTTAGACAGGAATTGTGCATTATTTCAGGACAAGATGAGTCATTTTGGTGTGGATCCAGGTCACTGTTTAGAGAAGGGTTTCTGTACAATTTTGAGATATGGACCAAAGATACTGACTTTTTAAAAGTTTCATTTTAGTGGATTCTGTTCCATTGTGAGATACAGTATAAGTGTTTTATGGCGCAATGGAAAGAGCAAAGCATTTACCCATGAACTAGAAGAGCTGTAAGTGTGAGTCGAGGTCTAGGAGTTATATCATCATTGTCAGATAGAATCAGTGCCTTAGCAGATGCCTATGCTCTCTGCCTCATGTTTTTTGATTTTTCTTTTTTTTCTTCCATTTTTTCTTTTTTTGTACATTGATAGGTTTTTAAGAATGCTATGAACAAAGAACAGTCTAAGACTTTTGCAGTGTACTGTATATTTACTTTACAAAACTTGATTTCTACGATAATTAAAATAAATAGAAACTATTGTTTTTTAATAACAAAATAATCCAATCAGTGGAGAATTTCAGTGTGTTTCATTTCACTGATAATTCATCACTATACAACACATGCTTACTTGGTGATGCATTAACTAGTTCTTTTATGATTTTAATATTAATGACAAATAACACAAACGACTACTCAAGAGGTGACAGTATAATGGGATGTTGATTGGGATTTTATTATCCTATATGCATAATTCATTGTTCTGTGATTATAGATGTCACTATACTGTACATGAGTACGTATGGGGCTCTGAGTTCTCACGGCAGCAGTGACCTAGGTCGTGGTTGGAGGTTTCCCCAGCCCTAGCTTCTCCTACATGTTATTACTTCCATTAGAACTGGTCAATGAGATTAACAGAGATGTATGAACACAATGTGCGGCGAAATGAGCAAGCGCAGAGCACGTTTTTCATCATTACACACAATGATTATGAATTAAACTTGGGGGGGAGAAAAAAAACGTGTGTAAATCCATATCTGCGTGCAGTAGTTGCCAGTAGTGGTAATGAAAGTATAAGATGATGAATGGTTGTAATACACGCTTTCACTTTTTATACATCTTGTTAACAGCGTTTCCTTAGAGATAAATTGAAATAAAAAACGCAGTGCTGCCGAATCAGCTGCTGTCAACACACGTTTATTAATTTCTGCCCTTTTCTGCCTCTTGATATGGCGTATTAAAAGTTCAATCATAACTTCTACTCTTACAAAAAATATTTTCACAGTAAACTTGATTAGTAATGGAATGTGCACCATCAAGATATTTAGCAAGAATGTACTACGAGTCTGCAGTCTCCTAGTATGACAGGTTGAATGTCAGCTACTTTTAGCTTGCTTCGTCGAGTGTATAATAAAAATATGACCTTTCAGTTTGTTTTGTTTATCTGCATATGATTTCCAAAGATAAGGCAAATCAATTCTCTATGCACAATTCATATTCAGATTTTAAATAAAAAGCAATGACCCCAGTCACTCATTTGCTATTCAGTGTTCACTTGCAAACTGATGAGAATAATAATGAGAGGTAAGAATTGCAAACAATAGGGGGTATTTGCATTTATATTTCTGATTGTGTTTCATAGAAAATGCCTTGATTGAAAAATACCGGGAGTGTACTTGCATGAATAAAAGTGAGGTTTTAGTGTTTGGACACAGTAAATAAAATAACTTGTTGGACATAGAAAACAGAATTGTGTGGTCTCCAGCCATCTGTTCTATTTAAGCTTTACAATCTTCCTCAACTAAAAAGGCTTCTTTAGACAAATACTTCTTTTCCATGTGCAACATTTCACATTATGCAATTGTAGCAGCACACTATATGATTATAATAAGTTGGAATTTGTAACAATGGAAAAAAGCAGAATTAAATAGCAAACCAGACAATTTGAGGCATGGCATCATCCTAACATTTCTTCCAATCCTAAAATAGATGCACTGTTGTTAAGTTGCCTGCAGGGTATTCCAGGTAGAATTTAAGAGCTTTTAATGCAACTGATGATAGAATTTATTGCCAATTTCCCATCCAACCTGCTACTATTAGTTACAACACATTCCTAAAATAGTGTTTGTTTTTCTTTTTAAATTGAGATCTTTTTTTTTACCTAAATAAAATGTGTTATGGACATGAGTTACGCCACAGCTGATTAGCCTCCATTAAGTCTTTAAACTCTTTTTGGAAACGTTAATGGAGAAAATAACAGTAATAGCTGGATGACTTGAATGACATAAATGGCCAAAATTGCAGCAAATATTTACTAATTCACCTGCAACACCAAAATGACAAGACCAAGAATATGTTGCAAATTAAAGTTAAGACCGAGATGAACAAAATTTAATACTTAATATTTTCTAAAGGCTGTGATTTTGACACAAGAATATTTAATACCTTTTTTAACACTTCCTTGGGAATAACCCAGGTTATGGTCATTGTTTTTACATCAGTCAATGTTACAACCAATGTTACCTTGATTTTTGTAATGAAAAAGCACTTTTTAATAATCTGAACCTAGATTAGAACATAGATTCTGCATGCCATGTCATTAGGCAACTAAATGTCATGTATTTGTGTCTTTAAGTTAAAGAGTGATTTTAATTATTAACACAAGTATTTCTAAATTAACTTGTTGTGTATCTGCTAAGGAGAAGGTCTCACCTTGTACATAGTGCTGCCCAGCTGGGCAGGGGACATGCTGACAACTACTCCAGCAGACTGCAGGGCTGATATCTTCTCTTTGGCCCCGCCTTTTCCACCAGCGATGATGGCGCCGGCGTGGCCCATCCTACGGCCAGGAGGAGCAGTTAGCCCTGCGATGAAGGACACCACCGGCTTGGCATTAGCACCCTGGACACAGCAAGGGAACAGGAAGACAAAACAAAACATGAGTGGAAAATGAGGTGAAAGAGGACAGATACTGAAAATAAGCTCTAGGGAGATTCATGAAGATGCGAGTGCAATTAGAAAGGCAACTAAATGGATGGAAAAACACAGGGCAGGAAGGACAGCATCACACCGGAGGAGGTGGCTGTACAGAGGCAGAATTAGTTTCTGCACCTGCATTTGATTCATTCATTAGAAACTGAACACCGCATGTCCTCCCATTACAGGCCCCCATGATAACAGGCTTGTCTAAGCAGCCATCTCTGTCTCAGTCTACATTATTAAAACAAAGGGTCAATCAAGCCATTTAATTGCATGGCTTGCTGTATGACCAGATAGGGGCCCCGGCTCCTGCCATTTCCTATCATCTCATTTCTGAGATGGTAATTAGTCATGCAGGCACTGATTAGCCCAGTGCCTGTCTATGCTGCTTGCTCTGTGATGGATGTTTCGTTCAACAGTTAAGATCATTTCCAAGGTGAAGTGAGCTAATATTTCATCTTCAGCAATAACATCCTAACCAGCGTGAGAGGATCTGGGTGTGAACTGTGTGTGTGTGTGTGGGGGGGGCTAATATTTCATACTTAAGAATAACAACATAATTGAAGAGGATGGCTTTGGAAGCACATACACACATAGATTCTCCTGCCTTTTCAACACAAGCCGGGGCTCATCTGGCACACTCCTTTCAGAGAGTGAATGTGGCGTGTTCAACAGCCAAAGTAATACAGTGAGGTCCTTGAAAAGACGCCCACTCCTGCTGCCATTTCAGCCTAAAATTTAAACTCGCGAGAACAAGATGGCAGACACCAACATAAACCAAAGATGGCTTTTAATAATTAAGCATATTAGGATGTGTATCTGCCAGGGAAATGTTGAAGACCTTGGCTAAAGATGTGCCGCTAATGAGACATTAGTGCTCTAAATATGTTTCAAGCATCTGTTTTGTGTGTAGAAAAATGTAGGCACAAAAAAAAAATGGTGCTAAATCCCACTTAGTATTGAGAAGTCAAATCACGTTGTAGATAAACACACCAGCCTCATGCGAATCAGGTCTTAAATCTACCTTAAACGAAACAGCTTTAATTGCTTTATTAATCCCTGCCTCCCTGGACTGCTAACAATGCATACAGGCGAAGGGAGTCAAACTGCCATTCACTTTACGTATTTTCCACTGCTAGCACTTCAGATATATTAGCCTAATTATGAGGCCAATATGTTCGCTCCGCAACTTTTGTGAGCCAATAAAAAAAAGCTGTGTTCTGTAAACACAAAACAGCCTGATCCTCTGCTCACAAGATTAAAAAGCCAAGACCAGACAATTAACCACTTCTATACACTTGGCGAGCAGAATATAAAGCGTACCACACAGAGCAAGAGTGCATTGTGTGCCCATAGGTATTACAAGGGTTTAGCTCTTCTTAGTGGAAGATGCGCTAAAGTCAAAAGACTCTAAAAGTAAAAAAAAAAAAAAAAAGTAAACTTCAACTGTAGGTGCCAGATACTCTGACCTACTTAATATGCATGAAGCAAATTGTAATATGGTTATTTTGTGTAAAAGCTATCCCTGACTTCAGAAAGCCTGTGAAACTCTAGCAATGATAGGCAGACCTTTGATGCAGGTGACTTTTAACAGCATATTACGTTGGCAAGTATGGCAGGTGTTGATGAGAACTGAACCTTCAAATGTGCCCTGGAACATGACATCTGACAGCAAACCCGGTGGCAAGAGTTTTTTTTTCTCTCTCTCTCTTCTCAATGTTACAGAATGAAAACATCTGTAGATAAACCATGTCCGTTACACTGAGGATAGGTAATTCAATATTTTAACCTTGTGGTCTAGTGTGTCTCGCATAGAGGAGTTCAATATAAGTAATCATGCATGATGCGCATCAACCGTGTCACTAGACCCTTTAATTTGCTGAGGATTTAATACACTGCAGTATCCAGCACTATCTATGAGGTTAATGTGAAATATGGCCATTGGAAGACCAACTATTGTTTTAATACCACAATTATTACTTAAACAACATATAATTCCTACATAATTCAGTTACTCAAATCATTTCAATTAATTTGGAAACTGAAGATACACACAAGAATTAATATGCTTTTGGGTAAAGTGGTTGGAGCTCACAGCTCGTCTTTACAGCCGCTGCATGTTTCATATTAATACAAAACACTGGAGCTGCTCTAGGTTACTGTTTTGGTGTTTTGAATTCAAATGTGGACATATCAGAAAAAATTCACCCAAGGAGAAACAAAGAGCACAAAAACGCTACCTTTCTTTCTACTACTGAAACTGTGGAGCAAGTACAAATTTCACAGAACTTAATTTTATACAGTTCTTTAAAAATGTGGAGCTATGTTTGTAGCTGGGCTTTTTCACGCCTGTCTTTCATTTGAACTGTCCCTCACTGTCAGCACACTGGGTTATTGGTCTGGATGTGTGAGGGAGGCTGTTTGTACTTTATTTTGTTGAGGGAGAAAAGTTATTCTTCTGAGACGCTAGCGGGAGATTTGCATGCATTAGAGGAGCTGAGGGCAAATCAAATCCATTTTTCAGCTCAAGAGCACCATTGTCACGTGCATGCTCACACTGAAATAAACACGTATAGACTTGGAAATGCACAGAAGAAAAGTCATCTGCGAGTTAAAAGTCGCAAAATGTCAATTACAAGTTCGGAGCGGCACAGCTGTGCAGGTCAATCATCACCCTGCCGCTCTTTATGACAAGTGGGAATCACAAAAGGTTCCGAGCTTGTGAACACCACAGGTTTCTCAAACAAGGTCTGTGAAATCATACCTTCCCCCATCTGCCGCCCTTTTGTCTTAACCATACAGACCCATCGAGCCACGAGAGAAAGCCTCAGGCAGGGATCAAAAGCAAAAGGACACTTTTAAAGTTCCCCTTGTTCTGGATGTACGACGCTTTCCACACTTCACTCAAACTGATATATTCAAAAGGGCATGACTAAGAGCTAATTCAGAGATGGATAAATATTTCATAGAAGCTGATTTATGTGTGAAGGTGAAGTGGAAGAAAGAGAGAGTATAAAGTATAATATAATACAAGCAGAGTGAGGTGTTATAATGGGTGTCCATGTGGTACTTCCATACCGAGTTGTGCTCTTTGAGGTACTCTGCTGCGTTCTCCTCTGCATTGCCTCCGATCTCTCCAATAAGAATGATGCCCTCTGTCTTTGGGTCCTGCAGGAACACTTCCAGACAGTCTATGAAGTTTGTTCCGTTGAATGGGTCCCCGCCAATACCTTGTAAAAGGCAGAGCAAACACTTGTAGTACACTTAAGACTCCCAGAAGTATCATTTGAGTGAATATTTAGAGATTATGAGGCTTTTTAGCCTGAGGGTGGAAGAAAAAGAGGGTGAAAGGTTTGCTCAAGCCTTTCTTTCAACAGACAGCATCCCAACAATGTTTCAAGTGTTTGCACTCAACAAAAACAGATTTAAAAAAAGTTCTTCTCTGTGAAGAGAGTTTATTTTGTCTGGTAAAGGGACTAACTTTATTCATGTTGAACTAAACTGAGCTGAAAGTGTGGTATTTAGAATAAAGACAGAAAACAAAACAAATACAGTCCTATGTCAATGTAGAATATGGCAGAAAAGTACATTTATTTTAGTAGTTCCATTCCAAAAGTAAGTATATCAATATAGTACAGAGGGAGTTATTATATTGCAAATATATAATAATTAATTGTGATGATCATGTGATATATTTATTTATTATATTATACCTTATTTTGTTAACTGTTAACTAATTATCACAATTGAACTGAATTTTTTGATGTAGGACTGTACATCATAGTATTTGGTTCCACATAATATCTTTACATTTGTGTTCTGTACAACTGCCAAATTTTCCGGACTCTAAGTCGCTCTTTTTTTCATAGTCTGGCTAGGGGCGAGACGTATACTCAGGTGCGACTTATATATTACAATATTTCACATGTTCGTTAGAGGGCACTCTAGGATTGTGTACCAGCATCTGGTGCTCCTGTACCACTGACAATTTAAAATGTAAACATTACCGGTAACAACTTAGGCTATAAAGACAACTGAGAAAGAGCGGAATAATTGGAAATAGAAGTGATGCTGAGTCTGACGACAGCCACGCAGAAGAGGAAGAGGCGCTTCAGTCTACCTCCGGAGTTGGTGGAGCCATTCAGAAGCGACAACAAGGATGAAGATTTTAAAGGATTTAGCGATTAGGAGTGAGCTTGTGAGTTTGGTGAACTTGTTATATTATTATATTCTTTATGCTATGGTTATGTAAATAACTGTCAATATATTACGTTAACATATGAGACACCTATTCAGTTTGTTGTTTATGCTTCATGTAGCTGAATAACCATCAATGTGCTACATTAGCATACCGCACAGCGATTCAGCCTATTGTTCTCTGTTCTATTATTACTATAACATGCCTTTCAAGATGAAATGTCTGTTCTTGGTGTTGGATTTTGTAAAATAAATTTCTCCCCAAAAATGCAACTTATAGTCCAGTGCGACTTATATACATTTTTTTCTTCTTCATTTTGCATTTTTTGGCTACTTATACTCTGGAGCGACTTATAGTCCAGAAAATACGGTACATCTACAGAGAGGTCATTTTCTGTTAAAGGTTAATTTATATTTTAAAAGTATGAATAAATGTGTTTAGAATGTCACTGATTTTCATGTTTGGCTGTGTGAGTGAAGCTTTTGACTTACACAGTAGCAGGAGTGTCAGGTGCGGTTTATTGTTTGTGTGATTAATTAAATTTTGGAAATGAGGGTAGATTATACTATAGCCCTGACGGCTTTAGTTCCAAAAACTACTGCTACAATTACCTGTACAATTTTTTCCCTCAAAAAAGTGTTCACTACAGAGTTCAATATTTAATTATGTCATGCTGACAAATCACTAAAGGACCCATTAAAACACAAGAAAATGTATAAAATAGTGTTACACAAATTTTAAGTTCCTGTACTGTAATTACAAAACCCTGAACACTGACAAAAATCACTTGCATAATAATTACAGCTAAGGTGAGCCACATTGCCAGCAACAAAGACGGCATTGATATTAAATACTGTAGTAAGTGCAATTTGCAGGGGCCCCTAGGTCATACTCAGATTTAAGAAGTCTCTTACAGAAGCTACCAATAAACCCTTTTAATGAACTCTCCGATATTTAATACAGTTGCAGCATTGGCTTTATGAAGTCTGGCTAGAGGACAGTCTATAATTAAAATGTCTAAATAATAATGAAGCCAACTTGTTTTTTAGTGCATGTGGGTGTCCGAGCTGCTCTTTGACATACAGTAAAATGTCTAGCAGGAGATATACTATTGTATATATAGTATATAAATGTTTTCGTAAGATAGATATATTCTAATATTTGCTCTAGTCATAGTCATTGATCTAGTCATTACTAATAATTTATTAAATTACAACAATAAAAACAAATTAAGAATAGTAAAGTCAATTACATGGCTTAGACTTTATTGCTGCTAATACTTGCTGATTACTTCCTGCTAATACTTCTCAGGATTTCTGAAGAGGATGTTGCATTTGCTTCAAAAAAAAAAACAAAAAACTAATGCTTTCTTATTTGTGCTTCATAATATCAAACCCAAGATGTACTTTTGAAAATGTAATTATTGCTCATAGTAAAGAGCTTTTAGAGAGTTACGTTCAATTTGAGATGAAAAGGTAATTAACTAAAGAAATGCACAGCTAGAAGGTTGAAAATGAATGTTTTTCTGTTTGTCAAAAGAAACAAAGAAGCTCTTCAGGTTAATGAAAACATATTGGCAAGGTTGTTAGTTTTAAAAAAATTAATAGTGTAACAACATGTTAATATAATAGTGATTTCAAAAATACAATCCCTTTCCATACACTTGCTCTGTTATTCAAAGCAGTATTTAGATCTAATGGCTGTTTAACATGCCATCTGTCACTAATGCACTTGTTCTTACACATAATACATGCTATACATAGGGCTGCACAATATGAGAAAAACATGCAATATTGTGATAAACATTGGCAATATTTTGATCCTCCCCCACATTTAGTTTTTTGCAATACAAATATTGCATTTGCCCATCATGTGATAATTTTCAATATATGGCAGACTTAACTAAACATTCCACTTTGAGAAATGGATTTAAATTCTACACAGGTTGCTTCAGGATTTTAGGCTGCCTCTTTCCTGGGGAACAAAGTGTAGAAGACTTCAAAACCTTGACCTTTTAAGAGCTGCGACAGAGTGTGCTAAATTTAAAATTCACATGCCAGAGGTTAGTGGAAGCTTACCGACGCAGAGTGACTGGCCCAGGCCGACTTGTGTGGTTTGGTGCACGGCTTCGTATGTCAAGGTACCTGATCGTGACACAATGCCTAAAAGCAGAGATTAGTGTTAAAAACTTCTTGTATTTAGCTTTGATACAATTTTCTAAAAACAGCACGTAAAAGAAGACATATTCTCATTATAGCTCGGCACTGCAACAGCTGTTCTGTCTAAGCTGCAGGAATGATGGCAGTCAATTTACTTTCAGACTCAGACTTCTTGCAAAGGTTGACTGGCCAGCTACAGAGTACACTGTGCTTATGAAGCCGTCAACATCCACAGCTCTATACTGGATTTAAGTCTGTAACAATGTACAGCAGAGGAAGGTCTAACTTAATGTACACATTTTCAGTCTATACTCTGTCAATTTACTGTCACTCAAAACAAAAACATTTATATGAAAGTATCTTCATAAAAGTCTGCAATTTCTTTATTTGTAATGTTTGATCTTCCACATTAAACAATGGTAGCAATATTCCTTACCAATGCTTCCTTTCTTGTGAATGTGGCCTGGCATAATCCCTATCTTGCATTCACCAGGCTGAAAAACACAGTAAAGCATACATTATACACTGCGCAATACAAATAAAGGTACTATGAGTAGTATATGTTTTTATATTTCATAAACATTCCCAACATGTGTCCCCAGATCTGACGTAAACATGTTTCAATCAAATATTAGTTTTATGGATAACAATGGTACAGCTGAGTTATTAACAATTAAAAATATGTTTTACATAATAGCCAAGATGTTTTTGTTCACATTTTTTTGTTTTGGTTCTAAAACTGCATCGCCGATCGTCAGAAAAGAGACTATTGTATTGATTTAGACTGCAGTACAATTTTCCGACGAGCCCATACTGCTTACAGTACCTTTAAATACTGTACCATACATTATCCATGGCAAAGTCCTCATTATTGCAATATCGATATGTACAATATATGTTTCACAAAAACTAAGAAATGCCATTTATCTTGTAGTCTTCCATTTATCAGGCGTTCATGAAAAAATAAAAAATAAAATCAGAAGTCACACTGAAATGAATAAGTTATCTGAAATATGACAAGTAATTTAGTTCCAACAATACCGAGACTTTTATTATTGCAGGCTTTGTACATACAGTACTCTGTTAGTGGACTTTTTCTAGATCAATACAAGCTCTTTTCTAACAAGATTCATTTTTAAAAATGTTTTATTTATTACCTCAGCCAAGCAGTTATGTTATTTGACTGTTAGCAAGATACTGAAAATGCAATGGTCAGATTTTGATGGAATTCTCAAGAAATTACAGCAATGGGTCAAGAAAGAAATCAATAGTTTTTGGTTTGATCCAGAACACTGAGTTCAGGAGAGATTATGTGCCATTGCAAGATAGGTCCAAAGACAGACTGTAGCCACAAGGGATCAGTAAGAAAACAAATATTGTATGTATGATAAGGTTTTAATTGAGCCTAATTGTGAGATATTAAAGTGTTGTAAAATACAGGACATTTTAAATCACTTCAGTATGTCTGTAAAAATAATTGTCATTGTAACTTTTTCTAAAACACATACAAATTTCAACACCTCTTAAAGCTATAGAAATATTGCCTTTATGCCTGCCTTTTAAATGCTTAACAGACAACAACAATTGTCGGGATTTCATTATACAAGGAAAATTGCTGCTCTGTACAAAGAAGGGGTTGTATGAGCCAAAGATATGTGTGTGTGCTTACATTAATGACTCCTGGGCAGTTGGGGCCTATGAGGCGCGTGGTGCCCTGGCGCAGCAGCTTATGTTTGACTCGCACCATGTCCTGCTGGGGGATGCCCTCAGTGATGCACACCACCAGGGGCACCTCTGCGTCAATGGCCTCAATGATGGCTGCCGCGGCAAACGGTGGGGGGACATAAATCACAGTGGCATTTGCCCCCGTGCCCTCTTTCGCCTGAGGAGTGGAAACAAAGGTATTGGGGCCAGCATGCCAGCTAATAATTCTACAGTTATGAAACAGTGCCACCTAATGTTGACAGAATAATCTGTACTCCCTGGCCACAAAATACATTTTTTTTTTCTTTATTAAAATATTCCGTCACCACAAGGCTAATGTTAGTACTAAAACTTCCCTAGTTTCGCTTATTTGCAACAAACAAATTAACCAGTATTTCATAGTACCTTACCCAATCAAAGTAACAAACCACAGGGTATTTCCAGCTAAAACTGGATGACATGAATGACTTGAGAATTAATGGCCACATAGCCATCTTATAGAGTATTTGCTAATTTATAAAAATACAAAAATCAAAAGGCTAGATTGAGATTATGCTGCAATTTGAATATTTGAGAGTTGCGTTGATAAAAACCTGGCCATCAAAAAATTAAAACTTCTGAGGGCATGATTTTGACATCGATACATTATGCATCATCCTCATGATGCATTGTCCTAAATGTTGCAGTACATTAAACCGTTGAATACATCAGTCACAGTATGTTTTTAATTTTGGATAACTGCCTCAAAATAACATTGTGTCTTGGAAAATGTTCATATTTTATTTTATATTTTAGGTGAGGAATTGCAATCAGCCCTTTTGCCACCAAAGCTTCACATTTAGATGGTAACAATAAACTTTATGTAGATTATGTTTCTTGTTCTTCAAAAAACTGACTTTATTTTTTTCTTTTAAAACATTTAAAATTTAGTAAATGTTAAAAAAAAAAAAGGTACAAAGTTAGATAAGAGGGCTTACCTCCTTGACTGAGTTGAAGACTGGCAGGCCAAGATGTGTCTTCCCTCCCTTACCTGGGGAGACACCCCCCACTAACCGAGTGCCATAATCAAGAGCCTGCTGACTGTGAAAAGTTCCCTAAAAGGAAAAAGAAATCAGCATGGGCATGAGTGTGTAATGAAGTGAGGTACAGCCACTTGTGTAGCATCAACTCTGACATATCACACCAGACAGAGAGGCAGCCGTGCAGGATAAATTGCCTGTGCTGAGTAAGAAGAAGACATGGAAGAGAGTTTGGGTTCTGGGGATGTAGGTAGTAGTAAATGTATTCAATATTTTCAATAGAAAGCAATAGACATATTCTTGACACATGAATAATGATGTAAGCCTAGTTTAATCTGCTTTCAGAACAGACGCAAAACAAATCAAATGCCACTTTGGATATTCTCCAGAGCTGACTGTAAAATACATTTTACAGAAACATCACCCATACTGACGCTCTTCATGTTGGCTGTGGGGAACCAGTCACTTTCACAGCAGGAGCAGCTTAGTGATTTTATTTCATAAAACTATTACTAAATCATTCCGTTAAAGCTAAACATTATTCTTGGACTTGAGGAAAACTGCTGGGTCGTCTAATAGCATGTTATAGTAGGAATCATCTGTGGAGAAAATGGATCAACATGTCATACAGGCTTTATTTTAAATTATTTGAATATGCTGGGAGAGTTCAGTAAGAGGCACTGTTGAGTCAGAAAAAGAAAGGAAAAGTAGGTAAGTGTGTCACTGCATACTTCTGTTTACACAGGAAAAAAGAAGATGCTTGATTTTTAATAATTTTAAAGCTTTTTATTCATATTTTGCTTTTTTTTCCATTAGGTATTATTATAATATTGGTGACAAGTTATTCAAAATATTTCAAAAGTGATAAAAAACAAAAAACAAATACAGAATACATTATAGCGTCTAGAAACATGTCCCTGGATCTGGAACCATAAAACAGACCAAGAAACTTACTTTATTTATTTATTTTTTTTTTTTTATATTTTAAGGTCATTCATACTAGTTATAAAAGAAGAGCATCAGTAATGGATAATTTGTATTTATGGGGAAAAGGTATAGATCAGTTTTGGACTATGTTGGGCTGCTGTAATCTTCTGAATTAATGGGAAACACTGCTTGGCCACATATTTTGGGATTATATCAGGCAGGTAATGTCTCTTTAACATAGCTACAGTTACAATATGTTTAAATACCCATATTTAGTGTAAAACAGAGTATGCCTACACACTCCTGGAGGTGAAAAAAAACAACACTTAAATTTTTTACATGAAAATTAAGAGCATCAAAGCGGCCTCAAATTGATTCTCAAATGAGCAAAGACCATTTTCATGTAGTGGGTTAATTATTAGCGAAGACGCTGAAACAATGTAGATAAAGTTGCCCAGTGAGACACGTGGAAATAAATGTCCTTAATGTAAAAATCTATTAGGGACATTTGAAGCAATGAGTCAGCGTTTTTCACTTGTACCTTCATCTCACAACTCCTTCACCCTGCTAACTTTGCTGTTTTTTGCCTTTGGTTATTAGTGCAAATGTTGGGACAATAAATTTGAGAAATGACTTGCTTATCAAGGCAGAAAGACAAGACAATGTGCACTCAATAGCACTTGCTTCATTTCTCATCCTTTTCTAATTACCCGGAGTGTTCACTGGGACTATATTTAACAACCCTTTATTATGTTGAAGAGAAAATGGGAGATGAAAAATGAAATGTTACAGAGGACAGAGGAGGGATATAAATCTGTACAAAAAAAGCACACCGTTTTTGGCTTGTTGAACACACTTGCCAAGATTTTCATTCTCCTTGACTGGACATGGTTCAAAATGAAAAATATAGCCTTTTTGATAGTTTGGCCTAAAAGACAGATTGGATACTTGCCAGAAAGTGGTAGGAAAAAGAATGACCAAGGGAAGCCAGGAGAAAAAAAATACAACTATTACAAATAAAAATGTTATAAAATAAAGAGCCTCCCCAAAAATGTCTTATGTGCAAACTAGGGCTGAACGATTTTGAAAAAATATCTATTTTTCTGACGGATATTGCAGTTGCGATTAGATTTGCGATATATTTTTTAAATTAACATTTACATTTTAAGCATGTAATAGAGCATTGACACTTGAGAGAAGACTGAAATATTCACTGCTCAACTAACACAAGGAACCACATGCCTTTGAGGACATGTTGGTAGAGGTCTAAACTACACTGTGCAAACAGCAAACAGCCGTGCATGTACTATTGTGTATAAAAGGTGAAGGACTGTATTGTAGTTTTAGGCTGAATTTTACAGTCCATTTTCATTTTATTTCAACAGTTTTGTCTCAGGGACCTGGGCCCTGTTTCACAAAGGAGGTTGAAGTAACTCTGAGTTTAATTATCATACTCAGACCAGGCTGACTCAGAGTTTTCTGTTTCAGAAAACAGATTTGGAGTTTACCTAGACAACTCTGAGTTTACTCACCTTGAGTTTAGCTGAAGGGGAGAAGCCATTATCAATGACACCAAGAAAAGAAGATTCACTATGGCAACAGTAAAACAGAGGCAGCTGGGAACCTACCTCTTTGTTTGAAATATTCATGATTTATGAACTGTAACCCTCTTTGATTTTTTTATGATGTTACCTCATAATTTTGTAATGTCTTTATTTTTATTTATGTATTATTACATAGATGAAATAAATTATTGTCTGTCAATCATAAAAATTAAAAAATAAAATTAAAAAAGACAGAAAAGGCAGCCATTTAACAGGAAAAGGAAGTCATGTGACTGTGGAAAGGTTATATTCAGGTTTAGGTGATGTTATAGATTAATTAATAATTAGTTGGATACAAATAAAAGACATACTATTTATATTTTACTTGCAGTACAGTATATAGAAACATGAAAATTACTATCTCTATTTTATTTTTCATTTTCATTTCAAGAATATTGCATAATGTATTTTTGTAGCCTGGCCTGCCAGACAAACTCTTTTCCTATTCTATACAAAAGAAGTTAGTCTGGTATCTCTTCGCTTTATTTCTATGGCGGAATAATGACAAGTGGAGTAACCAATCAGAGAAACAAAGTTTGTGACAGTTGTTAAAATGGCAACAAGACGAAGAAAAAAATTACTCAGAGGACTGAACAACAATGAGGACTTCAGCAAAACAAAGAGACGACAAAAAAAAATCTATAAGCGGCGTTAATCAGGTCAGAGAAGTTATTAAATTAGCTCGGTAGCTAGTGCTACCTTGGTTAGCTCTTCTGCTTTTGTAAGACGTGCTGCAGATAAATGATTGTGATAGGCCAGTTCCAAATTGAACTGAAGAAATGCACCGCTCTGAGACTAGTCTGGCTCACTAGCATTTTTGGCTAATCTCAATAAACTTAATATTTCAGTTAGTGAAGTGCATTTGTGTGAATTTTTTTTTTTTAAACCTGACATTGGCCATTTTAATAAAGGCTACAATTAATAAATATCTCTATTTGCATGACATCAACATTTTAGTTAATAAAAGATGATTGATAAATAATTTTATCATGTGCATCTAAATGTAAAATAAAAGTGTAAATGTTATAAAAGTATAAGTATAACAGTTAAATCATTAGCTTTTAAACTCTTATCAATCTTTAAGTGTTCACAGAATTGAAAGTGAAAGAGGAAATGAGTTCAGAGCACTCCTTCAGGCATGAAGGATACTCTGGGTTAAACTCAAGGTTAGAGGAAGAAAACCTGCCCCACACCAGGTTAGGTTCACAGGGTGAGTTACCATGGTAAGTGAATCAGAGTTCAGGTTATCTCTCTCTGTGAAACTTTGGGTTTTCCTCTTTCCAGGGTTAACATACTCTGAGTTTGGACTAAACCTGCTTCTTGAAACAGGGCCCTGGTCTGTAAATTAGCTGTTAGCTATGGACATGGCATCAGTTGCATTTGAAACTAGAACAATGCTTTTGTCCTGCTCCTTTCAAATAAATGTATGAATAAAATAATTTTTAAAATTCCTATAATTGTTGTAATTCAATATATGCTTTATGTGTGCTTATTTGTAAAGAAATACTATCACAATTCAGTCTCTAAAAGATACAAGGCTCATCAGCCAGTTCTTTATTGTAACATTATTCATACACAGCATTACAGTTATTAACTATTTTAAACCTCTTCCAATGAGGGAGACATAATTGAAGGGTTACACCTTCCTATGCTTCTAAGATTTTGAAGTTTATAATAAGCTATAAACTATGTTTTGCTGCAGTCTAATAGGTCTAAAGGTATTGTTTAATATGGGATTCCATGTTTGTTTATAATTTTAAAAAAGTGGCAAATTAATCTATTGAACGTTTAAAGAAATGAAAAATGAAATCTATTCATTGCAATAATATATCCATTTGGAATAGAGACCTTTACTGATGTTAGTGCTAACTGTAAAGGCTAATAGCAGCTAATTAAAGCAACAGATCATTATTCCTGGCCATTACTAGTTTAATAATTAATGAAAAGAATTACCAATACAAACCTGCTTCCCTGTGAACCCTTGGCAGATGACTTTGGTGTCCTTATTGATGTACAGGTTTTTCCTTGTGCCCGTATAACAGTGCCTCACTCCTCTCTGCTGCACTGAACACAGAAAGAGAAAAGATTGTAGTAGGGCATTCAGTCCACGTTAAATTGTCTTATTTTTCTAAAATAGTCTTAACATATCCCATCATTCAGCTATGGCCAAACATTAACATTAGTAAATATTGTGTAGAGCCATTGCAGAGATGTACTGTTTTATGTGACAACATTATTTGTAGTGGATTAACTATTTAGGTCAAAGTTTTAGTTTGGTAGACTGATCCAGGCCATGACCTTCAAAGTGCTGTTAAATGATCTCACTACTTGATACTTCTAGGCAGGAGGTACCTGGGGACCCCGAACAATGCTGGATTTGGGCTTTTTAATAATGAATCTGCCTTGAGTCTTCCTACATCCAAACTTTTCAATCTCATTTCTTTTAGCATGACGTTTGTAGAAAACTACAATAACCATAATTCTACAAACTTCATTCTAAAGTGATTAATCTGATTGCATGACTGTGTTTTGGAAGTTACAGTGAGGCGTCATTGAGCAAACAAATACTAGTGTTGAGGTGATCTTTGACCTCATCATTGTCTGTGTTATGACTTATCAAAGACCAGGTGCAAAGTCCACTCTAGAAAATACCAATCTAGTGGTTATTACACGGTGATATATTTACTTTTGGACCATACAGCAGGATAATGATGCATCAAACTAATCTGTAGGGAATACAAACTTAACCCGGTGAATAAAGATTTTATTTACTTTTCAGTTCACTTTGGTTTCACATTGGGATTTCATTGCTAAAGTGGCCGTAGTAAAGAGACACTCGGGACTTAAAATACAAGGTCACAGCAGGTGAACAGCCCGATGGTGAAGTAGATTTTAGCTGCATGACAGTTTCATGGTTGCTAGTTAGCTGCCTGTCTTGCTAACTGTCAGTGCAGAAAGCAGTAGTTGGGCTAATCCTGCTAGCAAGTGACAGCCAGCAGTTACAGAGGGTTGGTCTGCTGAGTGGGCCGACAAACTTTGCTTATTTGAATCGAGGCCAACACACATGCACATACATGTATACTAAGTATACTGTTAAACATTTTAGTGAGCAAAAAGTGTAAAATGAGTTAAATACTTACAAAGCAGCCTGGCAAATAACCTGGTGTGAGACATCTTCGGTCACTTACCAATGACACCGGAGCCCGGGGACCTCACAGATGGATTTTAGCTGGCCTCAAATATCGGCGTCAAAAAACAAAGACTGTAAATAAAATTTACTTTGTGCATCAATAAGTGTATTAATTTATATTTTGTGCACTAATGTTGAGCTCTGGTTATTGCTGCGCATAGCGTCAAACTATAATGTGTTATTTTTCCGATTTTTTTTTTTCAGGTAAATGAAGTGGGCAGACCTTGGGTCACAAAGAACTATGGGTAATGAAGTCCTGTTAAGACTGAAATCTGCGCAACTTGTACATTAGAGGACGCCAAAGCTACGTGCTATAACCTTCAAGCATTACCCTTACATTCTGATAACTTATAATGTTCATGGGGGAGGAAATATCTGTAATATATTTAGACTAATGTGTGCAGCACATTCGTTATGGAGACCAGTGTTTTATATACACACTGACTGTCAATAACACGTTCAAGATCACGGAGGTCCCATACTAGAAATATGGAACTTGTCTGACATTAATACTCAAATAGCAGCTCAAAATGTGTCAATGGCACTTTGCTCACTGAGTGTCAAAATTATAAATAAGAACGTAAAAGTAGGAAGAACGTCTCCCACCCTTAATTCAGTTCATCCAATCCAAAGTCTCCAACTCCTTTTACGCCGATTGGCTGAAAACGCCCGTCACACGATGTCGTGACGTGTATTCACGGAAGTCTTTACGCATTATTTGGTTCCTCCGCAATGTTTTCTACAGATCTCACTGTTTAAGTTTACGCACCGAAGTGAAATAGAGCTACGAAAGTAGCGCAATGACATAAACGTACATCAGGAACTATCCATGTCAAACACAAGACCTGTCCATTGAGAATTTCAGGATGGTTTTAGAAACGATTTCCAGGATAATAAAAGTCCAACTTCCAGCCTATCTCAAACGGCTTCCGCTTCCAGAGACTATCGGTGGATTTGCAAGGTTAACAGGTAAATATTTCTGACTGTCCTATGTAAGTTTCTCTAGTGCATCAACGTGAAGAGTTTGCCTCTTTCAAAAATCCTGTATTCAATCCTTTTGACGATTGGCTGTGCTGAAAGTTTGCTTAAATTATCTGCTGTAGCATGCTAACTAACTAATGAAGCTGCTAGGTTGGAAAGCATGACTGTACACACCCAGAGAAGAAAGTGTTGCTGACACAAAAGCTTTGGATGACTGCCTTAGTGAGTTACTTTAGTCTGCAACAGCTATCACTGTCAAAACAAGTCTACGCAACTAAGGCTGCTAATTATCACATGCATGCATTGTGTATTTAGATTTGTTAACAAATATTTTATTAATATAACAGGCTTCAGTACAAAAAGCAGGTGTTGGTGCAAAGTTGTTTGACGAATTACATTTAAGTTTCCAACATAAAGTCTGAATTAATCTCAGATAAAATTGTAGTTGTTTTGTACTTTATGAAGCATCCTAATCATTGTAACTATTGAATAAAAACGGATTCAACTGGTTTAAGCAGGTCCCATTCATCAAGAGGATTAACCCACTGTTAACATGTTTTGCATGTGATGTTGCAGTTTCAGAGTGGCTTCGGTTGCTGCCTCTTCTGGGCATTCTGGCTTTGTTGGGTTATCTCACCATTCGACCGTTTCTTCCAAAGAAGAAGAAACAAAAGGACAGTCTTATCAACCTCAAAATCCAGAAAGAGAATCCCAAAGTGGTCAACGAGATAGACATCGAGGACCTCAATAGTGCAAATGTGTGTTACTGTCGCTGCTGGCGGTCCAAAACGGTGAGTATGTATAATGTGGCTATTCTCCATACATGGAACTAATGCTTATTTTTGTATGTAGTTGTTATTCTGCTATAAAGTGGCAAGCTAACGAAAAGTTGTTACCTTTTTTCAGTTTCCTGTTTGTGATAAGTCACACTTAAAGCACAATGAGCTGACCGGAGACAACGTGGGACCACTAATACTCAAAAAGAAGATTCTATAACTGTCTGCTGATGTGAGTTTCCTTCTTTTGTCTCTACATGAATAATAATTGATTTCCATTGCCTTTATGGAATTGTCATTTCTTGTTCATAAATAGGTACATGTCTTTAAGAAGTTCTTACCTCTAATACGGATGTATCGTGCTATTGTATGTTATGTTCTTGTCATTTTTGTTGACACTTTTCTTTGTTACTGTCTTCTGTTAACCACCGAAAGCCTTCCACATGATTATGGGATGTCACTCTTGGAATACTGTCAGTGGGACCACATTGAGGGATGAAAGTTTTCACTTAAACAATTGCTTTTGTCATTTATCAATGTATACTTAGTTACCTGCGTGTCATCATCCATTTTTTTTCTGTTGTCCTCTAAGGTACAATATGTAGGCTTTACCTGTGAATGTTAGCAAACAAACTCCAGGCCTTCATGCTTATAATGATCTAGTCACCAGTCATATAGTTTTGCTGCTTTTCTTTTTGGAGCTGCGATAGGTTACAAGCTACTCAAGAAAAAATGTCCTTTTCTAAAAGATATTGTATGATGCCGATGCATTCACAGAAGATTCTTAAGCACCATTAATCTGTAATATAAGGGATTCCCACGATGTGATATTAAAACCCTGCATATTAAATACCATTACTTGAATGTTATGGATGACTGAGAATTCTCACAGAAATATGTTTTAGTTATTGTGTTTTGAACAATTGTATAGGTAACTTCATGCTGGATTTCTTCCACAAATGATATATATATGGTTTATAATGTCATATATAGATTTAAGAATTTTATTGTGAAAAATCATAATAACATTTGTGAGTGGTTTAAACATGTCATGTAACCGAAGACAAAATACTGTATTAATGGATACCACAGAAACTCAGTCCAAACATAGCTTTTTAAATTTACTTTCTAAATGAATTTACATAAGGTCTTGTTTTCTTCATTTATCAACAATTATGAGTTTACAAGGGATATTCTGGTTTAAGTTGCACCAATAAAACACAGGTGTAAAGTTTTCAGATATTTTCTTTTTTAATATACTGTACTGTATTTATAACAATCAAGCCATCAGAAGATTATTAGTATTGGGAAGTTTTTTTGTAAATAAAGTCTTTAAAAAAACAAAAAACAAAGTTTGATTTTGTAGTTTAGTTGCATTTATTGTGTTGCTGGTAAAAAACTATAATTAGTATGAAATAGTTAGCTACAAAAACATTGATAACAAATTCAAAATCTCAAATTACACTGCATACCGTTGTAGAAAAAATAAATAAAAAACACAATTTAAGTCTATTGATGATACTTAATGTTCGTAAACTCTAAACAATAACAATCATTGCTGAGCAGTGGCGCCAAATGGTACAACAACTGAAATGTGATTCTAGCAGCATTGTATATGAACCATTTGTTCATCTCCTGAGTTTAAGTTTTGCATTTCTAGAGTCACACCTAATCCATAATCTTCTCAGAAATTTTATAAACACATTGTGCAGTAAGCTAAAAATTAAATGTCAACTGTATTGTCTAGTGTCAATAAAAAAGTTAGGTAAGAAACTGCTTATTGCAGTCAGAAGCTCTACATTATGTATGATGCTAATAGCTGGTTCAGTGAGGTACAAAATGTAAACCATTATGTTGCCCCAGCCAGAATCTGAATATAACTTTACCTGATACATAAAAAACCTCTTGTATGCTGATCATGTAGTAAAGATACAATGACAGACATTTGTTTGCAGCCTGTGGCCCGGAAAACACCAAGGCCTATAAATAAACACTGATGGGCAGCAAATACACATATAGGGCCGCTGTGTGGCAGGAAGAAAGCGCAAGTGTTCATGTTGTACAAATACACTGCAAGTCTTTCTGTTGCTGTATGATGTTAATTTATGTCACAGCGTGCTTTCATATGTAACTGGAGTCTCCTCTTCATCATCACCTCCCGCTGCTGTACCTAGAAATAGAAAGAAGAAGTTAGGCACATTTCGTTTTGTGTGTGATAAATGCACAATATGTACAAGTGTAGAGGTACTGTTGTATAAAAGGGCACACACAGCTCTGCTAAAACTATGCAAAACTATGCAATACAAATACACACAACATGTGTAAAGCAAGCAACATTGTTCTTCATCTATAATATGGGATGTTGAGCTATATTGTTGAATGTTTGTAATATTTACCTAGAAAAAAGGCTGATAAATTGGATTTGACTCGCTCACCACAGGCAGAGTTCTTAGGTTTCTGTAGAAGGCGAGGTCCAGACAGTCCAATAATAAGAGCTCCTACAGGAGCTGTGAAAAGTATGGCCAGTACAGCCACAGTCAGTACATCCATACCATACTTCTGCAATTCCATATCCTTCTTTGTCCTGGCCATATCTAAAGCTGTAGAGCCAATGGCTGCCTGTTAAAAACAACAGTCTTCAAGTTTTAAACCAACCCTTACAAAAAAAATAAAAAATTATCCATGTTGTGCCATACCTGCACTGTGGCTTTGGGCATCCATGCTAGGGCAATAAAAAGTTTTTCTTTCAAGTTAAAGCCAGCACACAGCACACACACAAAAGTGAACAGAACTCGAACCAGCAAGGCAATAAACAGAGATGCTATACCCAGACCTAAAACACACACAAAAGAATGTATGGTGTTACATTTATGTACAATGACTTTATCCAGGTGAATATTTTGTCTGCACAGATGTAAAGTAAATAGATGCATTGAGATTCTTGTTTGATCATGCAAATACACTTATTTACATCCACTGTGACATCTGAACGTTTCTCTTTGTTAAGAGCGGTCCACCTGCATCTTTACATACTGTCACATACCTATGCTTATTGTATACTCACCTACTGAGTGTCCCTCCAACTCTGAGATCCGTATTTCTGCTCCTATCAGTCCAAACAGTAGAGGCTGAAAGACATCCCATGCCCAACTGACAACTTCCTCCACACGAGCCTGATTACACATGCACACATTGTTAGTTGCTAGTGGCAGAATCTACTGCAACATTAAATGTACTTCACAGGTCTTTATGTTTACACTGTTGTAATGTCACTGTATCTTTTCAGTATTTACTGCAGATAGTGCATACATCACCTTCCCTGCCCCCCAGCCAATGCCTGCAAGGAATGCTAACACAAGTGTGCAGAGACCTCCAGAGCCCGGAAAACCAGCCACAGCACTGCCGAACACAGTGAAAATAGACAGTCCCAGCACCAGAAATGACCTCTTCATCACCAAGTGTTTCTAGGCAACACAGAAATGAACAAAAGTAGACACACATATAACAAACAAAAGTAAATTACAAATTTACATTTCTAAATATATTTGAATATTTGAATAGAAATACTGTGCCAGGGGTGTGCTACTTAGTCAAACATGGTGATATTTCAACAGTGTTTGTAGTTGATATGGTTAGTCAACAATAGTCAAACAGGTTCTTATCAGCAAAGCTCAAGGGCTTACTTACCTGATCAACACTAGGGAAATACTGGATGAGGAACCCAAGAAGAATACCAGCAACTGTACCACCAGCCACCTCCAATACGCCTCTCAACAGGTTGTACCAAGTGGAGCCTAGAGGAAATAGCAGCACAAACACAACTGTCCAAGTGAGTTCAAAAGAGTATACATTTTTGTAAGCTGACAAAACCCTCTTCACAGTGACCATCAGAAAATACAGTTTACAGATATATTCTGGCACAATCACTGCATCAGTAAGTACCAAGAACAAATGAAGACACTCCCCTGCAGAAGGTTCACTATGAACACTGTGAATCAGTGTTCACTTGTGGCATTTATCCATAGACCTGATGAACACAGTTTACCTGTGGCAAAAGCCATGCCCAAGCATGTTGTGAAGCCGGTGATGGCAAGAATGTCATCAAAACTGCCAGCGGCCATTAGCAATGTGGGAATGCCCTGTTCCACACCATAGCCTTCCTTCTGCAGCAGCAGCATGGAGGGGACCACCACAGCAGGAGACACAGCACCCAGCACAAAGCTACAAAGTGAGGTAGAACTTTGAGTTTGTAACTCTTTCAAAATATTATTCTATTTAACATCACTACATCCACCACAATAGACACCACAAAGAAATTAGGTGTGTTTAACTTACCCAAGGATGAAACCCCAAACCCAGGGCAGACCCATGAGGAAGTGAGAAACCAGAGCTATGGTGCAAGCCTCAATCGTGCAGGGACCAACTGACACTCTTAGACAAACAGACTTTAATTTCTTTAACGCCTTTGAGAAACCAAAATAATACAAAAAGTTAAAGGCTAGTGAATGACAACTTGAATACAACATAAATTCCATAATTGTATATTTCTTTGTACTCCATAATTCTATAACATTCCTTAAAGTTATTTACCGATGGATCTAGTCCAAGACCAGCTCTGGCCAGAATCACAGCTAGGGCAATGTTCCTGAGGGCAGCAGACCATTTGTAGTCAACATACACTCCTTTTGTTACAACTGGAATGTTTCTTAGCAAGAAGCCCATCAGCAACATACCTGCAACACAGTAAACGGGGTGGGAGAAGAAATGTGTTCCTTTTTACTGAGATACTCGATATTCTAGAGGTTCGCCTTTCACAGGGGCCCACATGAGTTGTTTGTTTTATTTGCCTATAAAGCAGCAGAGGTGTCTCAGTAAGACATATTAGATGCCAACCCTCAGTATGGGACTGAGAACTGAAGAGAAGATGGAGCTAGTGCAGCTGTTCATATCACCTAAACCGTTCAATCTCTCTATATATAATATCTATCTCTCTATATCTCTATATCCATCTATATATATCTCTATCTATATATCTATGCATACAGATATAAATAAAATAAACTGAATAACTAGGAGGTTAAACTTTAAAAGAACCTTTGATGAATATTCTTGAAATTAGGAGTGGTTTACTTCCTGGAGTTTTATCTTTATAGGTATACAGTCATGACTTGTCTTTTCTAAAACAACATTGTAAAAGCAGCCTTCATTTGCTAAGTATAGCGACACAAGGTATTTGTCCCACTGTGCTATTTCCCTTTTGAAAAATCACTTAAGATTACATAATATAATAATTTTATTAGCATTTTTTTTCTTTCTCATTCTTACCAAGTAGTGGTGGGAATGGTGGGAGACCTGGCAGGCGTATAAGTTCAACTAATTTGCCACCAATTAGCGCACAGAGGAAGATGATAGTAATCCCAAACAGGTTTCCTCCTGGAAGACATTCTTCCTCGGTGATAGACCAGACGACTCCAAAGAGAACAGCTGCCAAAAGTACTACAAAGAACAAACAAAACTGACCTTACTGACATTATACTTTTGCTGAGAATATTCTGAGAATATCACTGATGACATTAAATAATGTACACATATTATTCAAGTAAATATGCAGAAAGTTAACCTTTGGTAACAAGCGATGCCCAGAGGCCACTTGGTGGACAGGGGCAAAATCTGTGAAGCAGGGGGCAGCAGACCACTGGTGGGTCTGTGTTTGTACCAGCATCAACCACTGGGTTACGGGGAATAAAATATGTGGTCTCCTCTGTGACATTTGGACTTGAGGAGCGTCGTACCACCACCTGGATCTGATTCACATTCAAATGCTGCAAAGAATAATCAAGACTAAATCAATGAATGAATGAATGACACTTGGCAGTGAGGTAGTATAATGTTCAGGTTACAGCAATATTTAGATAACATATAAACTATATACAGTACCTCCACATGGTTGGCTGCAGAAGCAAGTTTCTCCAGCAGAGGGCTGGGTGCAGGACTGGGAGCCGGACTACGAGCTGGACTGGGTGGTGCAGGCTCTGGGCTAGGGGGTTTAGCCTGGGACTCCTCCATGGCAATTAGCTACAATATTTCTGATCCACTCACTTTTCTAGCACGGTACATGAAGCCAGTGGGTGGGGTTGGCCATGGATGGGCTGTTACTTCAGTTTTATGTCCTGTGTTGACCTTAGGCTTCCATTTGTACAGCGGACCTTATCAGTGGAAAGATATTGTTTACTTTACAGTGAATACTATTGGTTCAGATATGGAAATAGAAATAGATATATCTATTTTAGACCGTAAAATACAGAGAAAGGTAACAGTTTAACATAGCAACTACATACAAACTACTAATTGTAAGGATTTTTTTCATGCTTTTATTTTTCTTTAATTCCTCTACCTTAAATACACTTATTGCTACAAACCAGCGAAACAACACCAAGCGTTACTACAATGTTTTGACAGTGGCTTATGGCAACAGCCGTTGGTTAATCCAATTGTGAACAGACCACACTAATCAATGCTGACAGCTCAGCCATATGGCACGTCTTGCTAACGTTAGCTCACGTAAGTGAGTTAAAATAGATGTTAATGACAAGTAAGGCTAAATTTCCGCATTTGATGAATGAACATATTCTGCAAGTCGCTAGAACCACACAGACTCAAATAATGGGACTGAGTTGCCATCAGTAACCATCATTTCAGTGTAGCAGGTGTAGCATAATAAACAGTAGCTCGTTAGTAGCACTAGTTAGCCGCTTTAAAGGAAGTCCATGCCTGGAATTACTAACCCAGACTAAGACCAACTAAAAGGAGCACATAGTAATAAAAGGTAACGATAATTGTATTGTATTGTATTGTAATAATTATATTGTATTTTAGACTGTTTTTAAACATGAACGCCCATTTTCACGCCAAAACTATGTGTCAACATTGACTACTGTCAAAGCAATGCAGCGTTATTAACAATTAGCTAAGAAACAAGAGCACATTTCATTAACTAACGTTACTTAACCCTAGGCTTAATATCGATGGTCACTGCGATTTTAAGCCCTAGCTGCCTTCTACCATCAGATCAGTAATTCTCACTTCTTTGAAAAGCCGGTATATTAGCTTTGTGCTAGCATTTTGAGAGCACCCGTTTTTGTCAAACAAAAATAACTTCAGAAAGCTCACCTCATACCTTGAACATTGCCGCAAGCTAGCGTCAGATTGTCGGTCGCAACTTCCCCATCTGAGTAGTGGCAGATAACCTTCACCAGCTGGGCAATGGGAATAAGACGGATTAGTGATGGCCAAGCATACAACGCCAACAAGTGTTTGTTTGTATGGGGGGGCAGCATGTGTTTACTTACTCAGACATTTTTGACAAGTATATAAAGTATAATGAATGATGTAAATAAATAATAGTTTATAATCATTTGTCGTTAATGTAGTTGTACAATGGCACAATAAAAAATACAATAACTTTTCAAAATGTGTTTTTTATTTCAGTATCCTCAAATGGACAGACAAAACAACGGGGATTTCCTAAAGTCTCCATCCTCCATCGATGATTTGTTCAGTTCCCGTCACATAGGCAGACTGTAACATAGCCATGACAAATGAGTTTTAATAAAGTTTGCATGTAGGTTATTTATAAAACACCTAAGCTTACAATCTTAGTATTTATCTGTTTGGACTTAGTACCCTATAGTAGTCTGTACAAGATCATTTAAGGCCAGGGTGTTTTTTTTTTCAGTTGTTTAGTGCAATAGTATTATGTTGTTTCTGCTTATGTTCTGTCTTACTATGCTTGTTAAAAATATCTGGTATCAAATTAAGAAAAAGAATATAACATCATAAGTGACAATTAGTTGCTGATGATACATACCTACTAAAAGCAATAATGTATCATCTCACCTCATCTGAAGCCAGGTAGACACACAAGTATGCAACCTCTTCAGCTGTGCACATTCTGCCAGTTTTTTGCCTAGCCATAAAGTCTTTGAAAGCCTACAAATAAATAAGTATTAGATACTTATTAATATAATTTCAATTACAGATTGATTAAGTGGTACTTAAAGACATATTTTACACATTATAGGCCATCAGTACCTGTTCAGGGTCAGGTTGAGCCTGGATCCTTTCCCTCAGTGATGGAGTGTCAACAGTACCTAAGCAATGATTAGAAATGTAGTCTTCACATTGTTGTTATCTGAAATGCGTATGTTCTATACAAATTTCAAGAATGGTTCATAAAAAAAAGTTTTGTAGTGGTATGTTTTACACCTACCAGGACACACACAATTGCAGCGTATGCCTTGCTCAATAAAGTCTGCAGCTATAGACTTGGTAAGACCAATAACTGCCGCCTTGGAGGTACTATAGACACACCGGTTAACAACACCTGTGCGGAGGAAACATATGTCAGTCACACATAGACACACAGTGCAGTTATCTGAGATAAGAGGATTACAATGGGCATGCTCATACTTTAACGACTTAATGTTGCTTAACCTGGACATATAATTTGCTAAATAATTAGAGTGGAAAACTTCACTTTACAAAAAGCGAGTGACCTTTTATGCTTGATGCTACAGATGCCATGTTAATGATGTTTCCCGACTTCCTTTCCAACATCTATAAAAAAGCAAAAATTGTGAATTATAAATCCTGAGTAAAACATAATTTCATCCAAAATGCATTATTGTAGACTGATTTACACCGATCAGTTTAACAATGATTTTCTCTTAATCATGTTTGTGGGTTGGAATATAGTAGGTAGTGAACATTTTGGCCTCAAAAGTTGATATGTTATAGGCTGGAAAAATGACCAAGCATAAGGATTTGACAAGACTTTGACAAGGGCCCTGGTCTGCAGTTACCTATTAAAAGTGGTCTAAGGAAGAAACAGCAGGAAAACGGAGGCGATGCACAAGGGGAGTGAAGGCTGACACCTGTGATTCGATTTAACAGATGAGCTAATGTAGCCAAATTGGTAAAGAAGATATTAATGATTCTGATAGTCAAAATATTATGCTGGGTCTGTGTGATTTTCCACTGTGCAAATTTTGTTAGTTTAAAGCTAAAGCTGGATTAGTATCTGGACAGTCACCAGCCATCATGTCAAAGACTCAAACTAAAACAGCTAATCCCAGGCAGACAAAGGATGGGGACAAAATAAAAGCATATGTCACTCACAAGGAGTGGTTCATCCTACTTTAGGCATTATGTAAAGTAGTAGGCCTACCTTGGGTAGAAAAGCTTTGCACATGAGATACATGCTCCTCACATTCACATTCATGGTGAAGTCCCAGTCAGATTCTTCACATTGCAAAATGGAGCCGTGGAGCACAAATCTGAAACCATAAATCACATGAAACACCAATTACAACAATGATCTTCTTAGGTATATCCGTATCTGAGTTAAAAAAATAAATAAATACATTTGTCCTTCACATTAGAAATCCTAAACTATGTAGTTGTCGTTTTGTTTTTCTATATATTTTTTATATAATGATGGTAATTATGAAACAAAGTACCCAGCAACATTGAATAATACATCTACATGGTCATGTTCCTTCGCAAGGGCTTCGACTTGGTCCTTCTTTGTCACATCAACTACCTTGGTCCGTATCCCTGTTGAGAAAATGTTTAGTGTGTAATACAAATAATAGTTGATAATTCATAATAATTCATTCATGTATTTAATTTTCTTCCTCTTATCGTTTACTGGTTATGGGGACTGAAGCTTTTGCAAGTTGCCATAGGCCTGAGAGAAGGTATACGCTGGACAATTACCAAGCAAATTTTTTTTTGTACGTTATAATTCAGGTCCACACAAGCCTCCTTTGTGATGACAGCCTTCACTACTCTTATACAATATAAATTTTATAAACTGGTCCTTTGTAAATGGTTGAAGATTGTAATAGTAGGCTGTTGGCATGGACAAAAATATGTTAAACTGAAAGAAAACAAAAACAGCCAAAACCGAAATTGAATACACATAGTGTACTTTGGTTGTCCAGCAGATGGCAACCTTATACCACCATAAATCACAGTACCTGGTATCCCATCCAGCTCTCTCAGTTTCTCTCCATTGATGTCTGTTGCTGTGACTTGAGCTCCCTCTTTAGCAAAAGCCTATGAGAAAACATTAGTTGATTGTTAAGTGTAATAGATTAACTGCAATGACTTTAAATGTTGACTACAGCTACTTTAAAATCTGTAATATTAACTGGTAAAGCTCACATACTGTGCAGACTTTAATATTGTTTTAATGGAACCAAATGACCTGTGTTATTATGAATTAATCAGTTTGTACTCCTGCACTTGGCATACAATAAACATTCTCTGCAGATATGCATGAATGCACTCACAATGAAATCTCTTGGAGAGATTGGTGCTGGTGATGGCCCTATCTTGACAAGGATATGTGTATGACTGAAGTGTTTTTGTTTTTCTTGGAATAAATAGCACCAGTGGACTGAGCCCCTCTTGAACCTTTTTAGATCAGGTACAAGCAAAAAAAGCAGAACAACTAAATGTGCTGCAATAAGCTCTATCATATTATAAGTACAGTTTACAGGTATTGGGTGTATGAACACAATTCTTGCTGCTGTTTGCAGAATCCTACTTTAGGAGCTTATTTATTTTATTAAAAAATATGATTACTATTGCAGAAGCACGTCCAATCCCCTGTGCAGCAGCTGACAACACAATCACTTTCCCATCCAGACGGCCCATGGTGCACCTTTCTCTGCTGTGAAGAAACTAACAAACAGAACACTTAACAGCAGCTTTATGGTGATTGCATACATGACCAAATTATAACAATGAAGGTGCTTTACAGTTTTACTTAAACTAAAGCCATGACTGACACATTAAGTGTGGGCGCACTTGAGCTACGGGTAATGAAAAGTGCGTGATTTAACTATTTGGTTAGTTAATATTAAATCAAATAGTACATTAAATCTAACATAAGTGTAGTAGTGTAGTGTAAACTGTGCACATTTACCGCCCCGTTGTAAAAGTAGCTCAACAGCAATTTACACCATTGCCATTTACATTTTCTTTCATTGTAACTACAAGTAAGTTATTAAAAAAGTTTTTATAGGATTTTGCAAATGCTAGCTTTCCCGCACAAGAGAATATAAATGTTACTGGCGTTATTTCCAGCAAACGTCTTTTGAACCGACTAAAAAGAATACACTTCTCTTTAAAAGTAGGAAAAAGTGACTTTGGAAACTCACCCTGTGTCACCAGCTACAGCAGCAGCAGCAGGCCAACACCAAAACGCGTGTCCGAACACGTGATTTTTTTGTCACGCTGTGATTGGTTAGCTACCAGGAAGTGCTTAACAAGAACATAAGGTCGTGCGTAAACCATGGCGTAAGCCCAAAGTTAACTTTCATACACGCAGAGATGCGTTTAAATATTATATTAGTTCATTGCTAATGCATTTGCATGATTTTAGTGAGTGTGCTGCTAATTCTTTTAATGTATATAAGGAAATTATACGAACGGTAGACACTTTTTTTTTGGACAAAAAATAGCTTTTAAAGTAGCTGTCATATAATTAATAATTAGCCTACTTGAACTTTGTTCTTTGAGGTCTGGTCAAAGGTATGCATCCGTACACTTTTATTTTTGGATATTAACGTAATCCTGTAGTGTTCAACATCAGTCTTCAGTCTTCTGAAGTAGCCTTTTTGGTGACAGTAATGTAATAATATGAGTTTGCACACGTCACTTGCTGAATGTATTATAGAATATAGGTAACCCACCTTTCACTGGGATGGAGACTTTGTATTTCCTCCTTTTCTTGAAATAATGGTAAATAAATAAATACATCACAGTGTTCTTTCACATCTTATTATCTAATAATGCAAGTTAGAACTGTCTTAGTCTGAGTGAGAAAATCTGGCATGGTGCATACTACCTTTTACCAGTCACTGAAAATGTACTCTATATGACGATAAATCAAAATGAAATGGCATGATTTCAAGTTTGCACAGAAGCCAAATATCACAGAATTACTTACATGTTCCTGTAGTTTGTTTTTACTGAAGCGAAAAAATTTAATTTGAGCTTCTTTTGTAATAAAACAACAAAGCATTTCCAAGGACTGGTAGGTCACCACATTTTTAGAATGTTTTCTGCTTTTATGACACTAACAGAGCAAAGAAAATAGAAGAAGCTATTTAGAAAAATCCTGTTGTACCATATACTGCTGAAAGGCAGCCTCATTCCCATTAGGCCAAGGACTAAGTGCACAGCCGAGAAGAAAAGATAAATTAAAGTAGTGATAATATGGTGGTATTTCTTACTAAAACCAATCTTTACTTTCTTCCTAAAATGTAAATTTCACTGCTTTGTAAATGTATTAACAATGCTTCTTAGCAATAAATCTCATACCATTTGTGCCACATTTGTAAGGAACATGCATCTGTGGGACAAGCAGCTGAGTGTGTGGGTTATCCCTCTGCATTGAAATGACAAGCTCTGAAGGAGATGCCACCCCACACCATCACATTTCCTTAGGCACCTGATTGTCAGCACCTGGGGTACCAGCTCAAAACAATAGCCAAGCAACAGTTGAAGCTGTGTATGTTGGTACAGAACATTTGGCATATTTTTCAATGTGCAGCTCACATACTGTGCTCTCTACTGCTCATCCCACAAATGCATGTTCATTATAAACGTGGCACCATTAAAAAGGAAAATAAACAGGCTTTCCAAAGGTATAATTACTTTTTGTGTTGTTAATATATATAGGAGGTCTAGCATTTTTTACAAAAGTGGACAATAATCTCTTATCAAAATTAACCACAATGGTGCCAGGCTATCAATAACCTCTCTCACCCGATTAACAGCATGTGTGATTTTTTTCTTTACATTGTTGCCATTTTAACAACAGTAAAGTCACAATTAGATCCCACATAACAACCACATTCAAACAAATCCACTTCTTCTGCTGTTGTCCCTGTTCAGAAATCAAGTATAGATTGCTAATAATTTGGCATATTCTGGTATTTTATGGCAAAACCAGCAACAATTGGCCACGTTCCACCCTTCTTTTCTTTAATTGGTTACTCTGCTTGAAATTGTTCTGTCAATAGAAATTCAAAGGGATACTAGATTAACTTCTTTGTATAGAATAGAAAAAAAAAAAAAATTAGCCAGCCTGACAACAGAAATAAGTAAATAATGATTGACTGTAGTTCTCATTTTGCTCTGGAGTTGCCACCTGCTATTGTCCATTTTGAATGTGAGAGATTTAATATCGTGTTTTCTGGCCTGACAAGCTGAACACTGATTTCTCTGGCACTTTTTCCCTTTCTCACCTTTGTCCAAAAGTAATTTGTAACCTATTTCATTCACTAAGATTTGAAGAAAATGTTTTAAAGTCAAACCACATTGAAGGGTGTCAGCGCTCCAGCAAACACTGACAAAATGGAAAACAATGAGCAAAGTGTAATTGGTTTCATTTCCCATATATATTACGCAGTTTGTCATTTATCTACAACCATGTTTAATTTTTGTGTCTTGTTGTTTGTCAACCGTGGTAATGAAAGTCTGAACAAAAGAACTGCGATAATAGGAAAAATGGGAGTATAAAGAAGTGGTCAAACAAATGTGATCCTTTCACTCATTGGTTTTGATGCCATTGTCAGTTTCTAGAGGCCACACTAAAATAAGTTTAGGGTTAGATTCTACAGTAAAATTATGACCTATAGCAAATAAAGACAAGCAACAACACAGTAGGCAAACCAATTATTTATTTTTTTATCTCATAATGTCAGTAAATGTATTAAAATATAATTTCCTTCCTCATAGGCTGAAGTTTATTTTGTATCCCATCACAGAATTTGGATTAATGGATAAATAAAGCGCTACATAAATCTTAAATTGTTTAATGCATATTCACAAAGTGATCAATAGTGTGTTTATAAACTTTCAGACAGAGAGAGTTACTTATACTTAAATGTATGACTTTTCGTTTGTTTCTTTGTTTTAGTGAATCATTAATAAAACAAGAAAGTTGAATTCATGGGGTACTGGGGTAGTCTATAATAATCACTAAACTCCTGTCAGTTCTGCCAGTACCAAGAATGGTTCATCAAGAAAGCTATGCCTTTAGCCCATAACTGTAACTGTGTATTAATAAGCCACTAAATAAAACTGGTCTCAAAATGTATGGTTATGGAGAAGTAAATTTCCCATTAATTTTCTCCCCTGACATAAAAAAAAAAAAAAAAACTATGTTAAGAGTTTAAATGCTTCTTGGAGGAAAATAAGCTATGGGGTAACTCATGACCATAAAAAATGTTATTACTATAACTTTAAACTTGAAAATGGGCTAAATAAGTTTATACCTTTCCTTTTTTATGAAAACAGTTACGGTTGAGCTCCTTTTCTCTAAACAATTGAATTCATAAACCAACCAATCAATGACACTGAAAACGGCAATAATAAATAATCCACCTGTATGTAAAAGAACTGACTTTCAGCAATGAAATAAAAGATTAAGGCAGAGGTCTAACAGCCAAAAAATGAATGAATGAAATGGCAAAAAATGTTCCATCAGTGGTATTTGACTCCAGAATCAGAATTCCTCAAAAAGATAAATTTATATAGAAATTTTACTGCTGGTGACCCTACATTTGACCAAACCACCCATGACAGGTTTTTACTGCTCAAAGGCAAGTGTCCAGTGGAAAAGTGTGGAATTGTCAAAGCGCCTTCGGAGACTGATTAGACTAGAGCAAGATTTATGTTTTTGAAAAGTGGAAGTGGCAGCAGAGTCTACATTTGACTTAATGCAGCTGGTGATGATGTGGTCTGGCTCCACACCTGTCTCCCTCCACACAAAGAGGTGCAGTCAAGGAGAACCATGGCTTTGTGTGGTCCACTTGGCCCAACACTCAATGCCCCTGGACAGAAGTAATGGAAAGTGGCTGTATTGTTGTAAATACCCACACTGAAAAGCGGTAATGCCATGTGGAAGGGGGAATTTTCTCAAAGAAAGCTTTTAAATGGTTTAGAGGTGGAAGTCTTGAACTGGGCCAGCTCCTGGCATAAACACTCTATGCAGTTGTTTAGGGCCACAACCACTAGGGGGCACATAAACAGAAAGGTTCTGAATGCACCACATGTTCGAGATGAGCTAGATGAGCGCAGTGCACGCCGGTTAGATTTGTCTCCGACTTGTTCCCGACTTGCTCTGATGTCATGAGTGCGACTGTCACCAAAAGCTCATGAGATCCAAACGAGACCAGCGCCTGAGCCGCCGCAGTTCATCAGGAGCAACTGCGGAGGCTGCTTGGCTCAGTGCATGATGGGAAAACGCCCACCTGTCAGCGGTGAACGGACAGGTGATTGGATCCGAGTTTAGTGCTGATCAGAAACGTAACACACGACACTTCACTGCCATTCCCTTCCTTTAAAAAAAATAAAAATAAAAATACAGACTAAAGTTACAGTTTTGACATGGATAAACTTTGTGCCCTGCTGCTCAGTGTGAAGTAGAATATTATTAAAAAGATTGTGCACAATAGCTGCTGTTATAAAATGCTGTTTAACATTTATAACGTGTAACCTAGACATAAAAGCTAAGAACCACTGCTGAATGTGCCTGATGTTGTGTGCTCCAAAAGAGCACCTCATTAATAAACAGACTGTGGTCAAGCACGTGACAGAAAAGTTCTTGCAAATCAGTTTAATGCATTTATTTTCAAAATCATATCCAACACACGCTGAGAAGTGGATTTCAGGCGTGATGGGGCGTGATCTGAGCCACAAACTGTCCGACTTCAGTACAGGTGTATTTCCCTCCTCCTGTTGCGGCCTTGCGCTCTCGTTCACAATCCAGGCGAGGCGCAGTTCATCTCGAACGAGCCTTATGGCGTTTTCCCGTCATGCACTGAGCCAAGCAGCCTCCGCAGTTGCTCCTGATGAACTGCGGCTCAGACGGCTCATCTCGCTTAGATCTCACGAGCTTTTGGTGACCGTCGCACTCATGACATCAGAGCAAGTCGGGAAGAAGTCGGACACAAATCTAACCGACGTGCACTGCGCACAGACCGACACTGATCGAAACTGCGCAGGTCAAGCTCATCTCGAACAAGCCTATTATTAAACCCAAGTAATGCTAAAGACTTAAATGGGCCCTAACAGAAAATTTAGAGTGGAAAAAAAGAAAATTGGAGAACAAAAAAACAGTGCAGGATAAAGGTAACATTTTTGTTTTTGTTTGTGATTTAGTCATTATTTTTGCATTCCTTTATTTATTCCTATTTATTCTTCAAAATTAATTATTTATTGGTTCATTTGCTACAATAAACCATGTTCAAATAAAGTCAGAGATTTGTGATTAATTAATTTCTTATCTTATAAGCTGTCTATATATGGTGTCATTTGGTGGGCCATAAACTAAATCTTGTTTAGGGCCACAAAAAGCCTAGAGCTGGCCTTGGTCTTGAAGCTTACAGTTTCCACAATTATTTAAACAAGAGGAAAGATGAAAAAATATTTTTAATGATCTATTTATTTTAACACTATACACTTTCTTGATCTCCTTGTTCATATGGTCCAAGGTAGTTTGTCATATAAAGCAATGTTTACCTGGCAATCAAACCCGACATCAAAGATTTAGACGTATGCAAATAAATTCATATAGGCCTGTAACTGTCATTTCTTTATACTTGGCAGCATTAGATATGAATGCTCATGATCTTCAGGCCCTCAAGGCGTGGCTGTGTAGTGAAAATCACTGCATGTGCTCAGGAACACAATGCAAATGCAAACTAAAGCTGTATCATGCAAGGAAGAAGCCACACAGTCTATGCACATGATCCGGAAACACTGTTGTCTTCTGTAGGCCAAAGCTAATTCAAAATGCACTGAGGTAACATGGAAATCTGTTTTACGGTCAAAAGTAGGCCTAATTCACACAAAATTACCCAGAATGCATTGTGCAAAGAACTGGTTAACAATGTTACTAGACAGTCAAAATAGACCAGAATGCTTTACAAGTTGTCAGAGGGAAATGAGTTAGAGTGATACAGTTATGTTGCGTTGTAATCATGAGTAAATTGTAGCTGTTACAGTGTAAAATACAGTTTCTCTCGTAAGGCAACAAAGAGCTGCAATAATCCAGTCTGTATTATTAAATAATGCAATGACACACATATTATTATTCTCTATAAATGCTAATAAATCAGTTAAGTCTGTAGTAATGTAGTAATTGAGGGGTTAGGGACTTTAGGGTCATTAGGCTATTCAAACTGAAGATTGCCCAGCAGCATTTCCCCTATTTTGCTAAATCAACTTTTTTGAGCTTTTAACCATGTTATATTATTAGCGCCTCAAAAACATACCTAGTGTAGCATTTTGTTTCATTCATGCATGTTTGAGTAAGTTTGTTGAGCTACTGCCCTTCTCAAACACTCAGATCTCACAGCTCTACATAGATATGTGAAACCAGGAAGTGCTTCTGCGCATTTCTAAAGTCCATAAATCGTCACCAGACTCATTCTGATCATTTCTGCCACTACAAAATCAGACAGATCATTTGCGCTATCTACGTATCTGCTTGCATCATGTTGCTAATAGCTGTGCTAAACAGCCATTTCATGTTCTGTCCAGTCTCCACCATTGCCAGCAGGGGGTGTCAGACACCTAATCCAAGTGTTCTCTTCAAAGTCAAAGTCAAAGCTCCTCATAAGAAGAGGTTTCCATGCATATACATTATTTTAAGTTATAAAACCTGAAATACTAATACAAAAGTGTCCAGAATTAAAGCCTGAAAAAAGCAAAATAAGGTACCTTTAAAGACAGTGCAAGTGCATTGCAACCATAACTTTAGTGTTAGTTCAGAATAAAATATTTGTCTTCTCCACTTCCAGGTATCTGTCTCACTAAATTAATATGAATAAGGTGTCATACTTCAGACAACAGACCACAGGAATCTTCCCTCAAACACAAGAAAGCTGGACACAAAGGACCTATTTATTTCTGCCCAGAATATATTGAATGGAACAACATCAGTGAGTGAATGATGAAAATTAAAATTCGAAGCAGATGTGTCTGAGACTCCACACAGTACACTGACACTTTTAGATGAGAGCTCATATCTCAGTGGAGCCACTGTCTGTGTGAGGTGAAGCTGCAGCATTATAACACTGATTAGGTAAATACAGAAACTGATGTAAATACTTGGGACATTTCGTGTTATAAAATAAAACCAGATCCTCTAAATAATTTGAACATCCGAATGTCTTTCCTGATGCAACCTTCTCCATTTATCCTGACACAAAGCGTACATTTCTTTCTTACAACAGATAAAGGAAGACAACAAGGGAACAGTATTTGTCTCAAATAAAAACACATTTTGTAGCATTTTCCAACATTTTCCATAAAGCACACTAGAGTGGACAATAGATGAAAAGCGCAAAAAATGAGCACCACAAATTGTACACCCTCTTATCAGCCATGTCTGTTTGTAAACTCCCATTTTGATCTGATAAAAAAATCTAACTGGCATTAGGTATTCTGCCTGTAGATATGGCTCTCCTTTGAGATAGTATGAAAGCAACAATCCTGCCAACACTTGTATTATTCATGCTACTGGCAGCAGCACATTATCTCAACTCTGACTTGCTAATGAATGAAGTTGACTATCACACTTTTAAGGCGGCTCCCAGAGGAATAGTTGTCCATATTGGAGTCTGTCCTGCATAGTGATGTCCAACTGACAGACTGAGAGTCGCTCCCAATTACTGCTCTGTAAGTCCAACACAAGGCCACCAGCGCAATTAAAGAGTCTCATACAAATGCATGAGTCATTATTCGTGGACATTGTTTTCAGCTGTTCAAAAACAATCTCATCATTGTTAATTAGGGCCAAGCCTGATCCGGTGTCAGTGCTTCCTTAAACTGTTGTCACATGTCAAGTAAGTCACTTCTTGGGTCATGACAAAAGATAACCTTGCTATAACCTAACTAGCTGTAGGGGGGTAGCTGTAAATGTCCTTTTAACAAGTGTTTGGGTTAGCAATGTTATCCACCCATCACTGTCTGAAAGATGAGTTATTACTTCATAACGTTGTTCACCTGCTACCATTGACATCGAACATGTATTCTATTATCTTATGGCAAAATGACCCCTTTCAAACACAGCCATGTTGTTTACAAACAGTAAAAGGTCCTATAGGACATTTTTTTATATGCATGTTCACATTCAGCAGTAACAGATCAAACGATGGCTAAGTGCACCATGTTAGAAGGACTTGTCAGTGCCCAAAGCCAGCCAAAGATCATGTGTGTAAATGTAAGTGCATCGTGTCATTCATGTGCAGCTCAGTGGTCAGTCGAAGGGCCATTAAGTGACAAATATAGGCACGACTTCTGCTTCCATGTCAGCAGAGGTAATTATTCCCACAAGGATTAAACTGCAACTGTGAGCAGGGCCAGAGCCTCAGCAACCTGTGAGTGTGTGTCTAAGGCCTCCGACCACTTCAGCATCTACGGTTTATAAACTGTTTACTGCTGTGTTCTTATGTATCTTTCCTGGACCCACATGTTTAGCACAAAGGTTACAAACAACAGCTAGAGTGGTGGAGTATTACACTTAAGATGTATTAGCATGTGCATGTACTGCCCAGTATAAAAGCTCTGCAAGGTTCCTTTTCAGCTTGCTTTGTGGTTTTAAAGGTGAAAATTGAGAGTCGAGGCACAGAAGTGTTGACAAATTAAAGCACTCAAGCAAAATGTAATTTAAACACATTTCCTTGGTCCCTGGCAGTGAGTACCGAGACTTTTGTTGCTTTAAAAATGTTCAGAAATGTAATATGCTTTTAAATCTAAAGATTCAACAATCAAGTTTTTTTTATGACACTAATGTGTTCTTCAAATTCTTTTAGTTGAAGGCTGCCACTCACTAAATGTTTATTTAATTTTGTTTTATTTCTATTTGTATAATTCCAATATGGTAGGCATGAGTTGGAATAAACTAGATTTACACCACTCCAATCTATTTTAGAATTGGACTGTTAATGTTTTTTTTGGCCTTGCCCTTATCTCGCAATGATAAAGATAAAGTTCCCAAACTGGAGATCTTTTAGTTCGGGGGTAAATGCTCCACACCAAAGTCAAATAATTTCTTTCTTAATGAATTACTGACTTCAGACTTATATTGTGCACATTGAAGGCACCAATGTGCATGCATTGTTATACTAATTACAACTAATTATTGTTTCCTACACTTTTACCCACACAATTTATTCTATTTTTCTCATTTGTTACTGGCAACACATTTTCAGCATTACTGAAGTATTTTTGCTTTAACGCTTTAACACTTTTTTTTTGTTAAAAGTAAATTTAGATAAACATTATAAGAACAACCAGTAAAAGGTTTTGTGTCTGTGTGTGGTGTCTCACTGTGGAACAGTCTGGGGAACAAACACAAGCAACGTACGAGTATTCACACATTTGAGTCAATATATAAACAAATCATATTCTCACAGTACAGAGCTGAGGAAACACTATAAAGGTCACAAAAGACTATATTAATAGAAGTGTGGTTATGTTTTATGTGCATTGTTTAATATTGAACACTGTGAAATGTATTTGATGTACCTGAATGTATTTGATCTTGAAGCAGTAATTACAGCAGTAATTATAATATAATAATAATATAAAGGAATGGGAGCAAATAAGTGTTACTTCATCCCACTCCTTTTCAAGCTACAGATATGTAAATGTAAATGACTATTTCTAAATGTGTATTATTATAATTTTGTATAATCACTGTTATTGATGTGTATATATGTATTAATACAAGTTAATGTGCTTAGAAATTGCCACACAGATGTATGTACATAGCAATGTATATATGGCAATATTCTTTAGCGCTTGAAATAAAAAAGATGCCTGCCCCCACCGCTATTAAATACTACAGGCCTATAGAATGTTGTGTTGTCATCTGAAACCCAGCAGCATTACCTCTCTGCTGAGTCTTTGTGAAATTAATCACCTGTCTTTGTCTCCCTCTGAGCAGCTTGTCCATCAACTCCACACCCTGTCTCTTCATCTTCCCTTTGGTCCTGCTTTGACCACCAGCTCTCTGACCTTCACTGACCACACCAAGTGCATTGTGCACCAACTGCCCTGCTAATCACTGAAGACGACAGACCGAGAGAACAAATTTCTACAGCTCCGGCATGCGAGACGCCCAGGGTCAGCGAGGGCACCAGGAAGTTACACTCATGCTGTTAACTTTGTGTCTGGGGAACTCATAACTTTGCCCTCAAATGGACACTTGGAGACTGATTGGAGAGCAACTCAAGGAGCGTTTCTGGATATCTGTGTTAAAAAGTAAGCCCATAAGAGAGGAGCAGCAGCAGTTTTAAAGCATTTATTTAGAGATACTATCGCAATTGACTTGTAACTTTTATTTGGACTAATTCAGTGGTTCTCAACAAGTTGGGACCCAAAAATGGGTCACAGAACTGTTTTCAGTGGGTCGCGGGCCTTTGCCATGGTAAGAAAATAAAGTCTAATTTTAAAAAATAAATCATCATTTTACACTCTTTAACAGCAGGTGGCAGTGTGGGACATATAGAACAGAATAATATAAAAGAAACTCAACCACAGCCAAAAAAATCCAGTTTTATAACATTACTGTAATACCTAAGGATGTAAGTACTGCTTAATTTTCCTCAATATCTTCTAGTTTTCCTGAAATATCTCTTAATTTTCTTCATTATCTTCTACTTTTTCTGAAATATCTCTTAATTTTCCTCAATATCTTCTAATTTTTCTGAAATATTTCTTATTTTTTCTCATTATCCTGTAATTTTTCTAAAATATCTCTTAATTTTTCTCAATATCTTATTTTTCTTAAAATATCTCTTAATTTTCCTCATTATCTTCTAATTTTCCTGAAATAACTCTTAATTTTTCTCAATATTTTCTAATTTTCCTGAAATATCTATTAATTTTCCTCAATATCTTCTATTTTTCTGGAAATATCTCTTAATTTTCTTCATCATTTTCTAATTTTCCTGAAATATCTCTTAATTTTCCTCAATATCTTCTAATTTTCCTGAAATATCTCTTAATTTTCTTAATTATTTTCTAATTTTCCTGAAATATCTCTTAATTTTTCTCAATATCTTTTAATTTTTCTGAAATATCTCTTAATTGTACTCAATATCATCTAATTTTCCTGAAATATCTCTTAATTTTCCTTATTATCTTCTACGTTTTCTGAAATATTTTTTAATTTTCCTTATTATTTTCTACTTTTTCTGAAATATCTATTAGTTTTCCTCACTATCTTCTAATTTTCCTAAAATATCTCTTAATTTTCCTCAATATCTTCTAATTTTCCTGAAATATTTCTTAAGTTATCAATGCTCTCACTTTTTCCAGACTCGACCACTGCAACTCTCTCCTCTCAGGTCTTGACATTAAATCCCTCTCTCGCCTCCAACTTGTTCAAAAAGCAGCAGCTAGGCTTCTCTCTGGTTTCAACAGACACCAACACATTACCCCTGTTTTAGCCTCGCTGCACTGGCTCCCTGTGCATTTTAGAATTGATTTTAAAATTTTACTGATTACTTTTAAAGCTCATTTAGGTCTGGCGCCCAGCTACATTACAGCATTACTAACACCCTACGAGCCTCCTCGCAGCCTCAGATCCTCGGGCAGGTCCCTTTTAGCTGTTCCAGGGTCGAGACTCAAGACAAGAAGTGACTGAGCTTTTTCGGTCCGAGCCCCTCGACTCTGGAACAACCTGCCTGAGAAGATAAGGCTGGCACCATCGGTGTCATCTTTTAAATCACTTTTTAAAATGCACTTTAATCGACTGACCTTTTTATAAACTATTTATTTATTTATTCATTCATTTATTTTACTATGACTTATTTATTGTCATTCTTCTGTCTGTCTGTCTAAAAGTACTCATGCATGTGTCTTTTCTTTGTTGATTTTATTGCTTTACCTTGCTGTGTGCTGTTCAGCATTTTGTAAACCTTGTTTTTTAAAAGTGCTATACAAATAAAGATTTATTATTATTATTATTTATGAATTTTTCTCAATATATTCAAATTTTCCTGAAATATCTCTTAATTCCCCTTTTTATTTGGGTTGTGGCTTGTCATTATAGAGTGATGATCAGGGGTGAAAGTAAGCCGGTACGGCCTGGTACTATGTACCGGCATAAGATTTAGACGGGGTACGCAGTACCGGGTAGAAAGAGATCAGCTGTCCGGCCGGTCTTTGCAGCTTTTACACACATTAGAAAGCAGCCGCAGACCGTGGACGCTTTTATGAGGAAAAAAAAAATCTCTGACGCTAAAGCATGTGAACCAGGCAGTGCTTTATCCCATCATATATGTGTTTGTGTGTTTTTTAGTGGCTTATGCTCGCGCCGTGATGTGATTTAATGCACAAAATGTCCCTCTCCCCTCTCATCATTCACTGATTGTCTCGCTTCCTTAAACAAACGCATTGAGCATGCGTGTCTTAAGCTTAAAGCACACTTGGAGTGCCGCCTCAAATTACACCAAACACTTGAGAAGGCTTTAATCAGGGGTCCTCAACCCGTCGATCGCGATCTACCAGTCGATCGTAAAAGCAGTGCGGGTAGATCGCAAAGCCATGTCTTTCCAAATAAAGTCATTTGACTATGGCATTTGAATGACACGCAAATCGATCAGTCTGAGATTCTTTCTAAAACACGAGACACCGCGGAAGCGCAAGGAAATCGCACGAGCTACGAGCTAAACCGAATACACGCAACTTAATAACAATCAGAGTTCTGGCCGCTTTCACTTCAGTTCTGTTGTGGAGACTGCGGGCGGCTCGCGCTCCGCGGCCACTCTGAACACTGCCATGGGGCTGACGCACACACACACACGCACACACACACACACACACAGGAAGAGAGGCAGCGGTGTCAGGGAGGAGACAGGTGAGGAAGGTGTCAGAGCCTGATGTATGTCACCTGTTTGCTTTGTTTTTGTCCTTCAGTAGTTTGTTGTTGCCGTGCGTGAGGAAAGCTGACTTTGTTGAAGTCTCACAAGCTCCTCCCCTGAGCGTTACCATGGAGCTCCTGTCATTGATCAATGTTACTAAAATAATGCTGAGCTTTGATGATAAGCTGCATTGATACTGCAGTTTAATTCAGGCATAATTATAAATATAGTAGGCTTATTATAATCCATAATAATCAGCAGTTTTAGGAAATGATGGAATGTTGTAAATATCACTGACAAAAATGCTACATTTATTAGATTCATTATAGATTAGTTATTCCTGTCCTGAGTTGATAATTAATGTTTATCATTTTAGTTTAATAAAATGTGACTTTATTAAAGTGGTTATTTCTATTTTTATTTTCATGTTTAACCACTGCAATAATAATCACCCTGATAAATGCCCACCATGTGTAATAGAAATAAGGGGAAAAAAAAAAAAAAAAAAAAGGTAGATCTCCTGGCCTTGATGACTTTAAAAGTAGATCGCAAGCTGAAAAAGGTTGGGCACCACTGGTCTAGATAGAACTGTTGCTAATACTAATAATACTAATGGTAATTTATATTTTGCTTATTGATTTTAGGCTATTGTTTTGGTGTATATTGTTGCATCAGAATTTCATTGCCCCCTCTTTATTTAATATGGACCCCCCCATTGCCCCCTCAGTGATATTTGTCTGGAGCCGGCCCTGTCTATAGCAGGTTATTAGCGAGTTAGCGACAGAAAGGAGTTTCCCCATGCTCTGACTGCAGCAGGAGTCGGGAGCTGCTGCCTGTGTCCCCCCGAGCAGCAGCTACTGTTCCTCAGTGTTTACAGCTGTGTGTCTGTGTCACATGGAGCAGAGAATCATCTTTGTTACTGCAGAAGTATACGGGGGACCATGTGTTTTCAGCCACCGCCGTGCGCCTCATAGAAAACAATAGGGGCATATTTTTTGACGTGCGTCTGGTGTGTGTTGGCCTTTATAGGGTGCGTTTGATTTGTTTTCAAACCCTGTTAAACCCTGTATAAGCCATGTCTATATTTTTCATTTATAGTCAAGATTCATTCTCGTATATCTGCTTTTTCTGCTATTAAAAATATATATGTAGGCATAATTTGTTATAGTACCGGCATAAGCAAAAATCTACTTTCACCCCTGGTGATGATGAGTCCAGAAGCCAGATCAGTTGAGAACCATTGGATTAAATTATTATTTCATTTTTATAATACATTTATTTATTATTCATGAAAACTTTAACAACTACAACAACCTGTAAAACCTAGGCTGTATGGCCACAAAAAAAAAATAAAAATAAAATAAAAATATCCAGAGACGAAATTGGCACCAACGTTGCCATAAACACACCGCCCAACAGAAAACTGCAGAGTCATAGCTTTTGTGTAGCACACATTGTGTACAGCGAGGAAGACAAACTTGGCTTGCACATCAAAAGGCAACAGCAGCATCTGTCTCACAAAAACAAACATAATGCCAAAAGAAACAAGCAATAGTTAGGGCAGCAGCATATAACACCGACAAAACAAAACTTTTGCCGCAGCTCAGGCAACAGAAAAGCTTAATGTCAGAGGTGAACAGGTCGGCCTGGGGTGAAAGGACCCTCTTTTATATGGTTTCATTAATGGCTTTGATACAAATACTGTATGTAACATTCCAGCAATACTTGCAGTCCATGTTTTCTCTGAATGCTTAAATAAATAAAATTAGCAGCTTGCCATAATAAGGAAAACAAGGTTTTCATCTGAATGTGAAATTACTATAGGGTGTACTGTGAAATGTTGTATATAGCTGTCACATGGATACAGAAATTGCTGAAACAGAAAAAATCCAATTTTCTCAAACCAGTGCACCTGCACATTTGGGAGAGATTACTGTCATGGCATTTAAAGGCTGTGACATTTAGACACATTCAGAGATTCCTCATCCACTGCTCCAATGACAGGAGGCTCCACAAAAGAACTGGCCAGCACTATGTAATACAGGTGGGGCAAGCAATATTTATTTCTTTGAGTATGGGTCATTTCATTACAATCAGGAAGTAGCTGAATAAAATGGAAGCAGAATGTTTCTCCACTTTGTAGATTTTCTGGAAAAGGAAGCTAATGAAAGGTGCACAGGGAAAACTGATGTCAGAAGCTGAAGCGCCTGCAAAAACATAAGGGGCATAAAAATAGTGGAAGTGTTTAATGGTGACATAATATGATAATAGGATAATTCCAACTATTTGTATTATGATTATAAAAAAAATTTGTCCTCTCGCCCTCCGCGGGCGGTTTCATCCATCCAAGCTCGGGTCCTCTACCAGAGGCCTGGGAGCTTGAGGGTTCTGCGCAGTATCTTTGCTGTTCCTAGGACTGCGCCCTTCTGGACTGAGATCTCTGATGTTTTTCCTGGGATCTGCTGTAGCCACTCTTCCAGTTTGGGGGTTACTGCCCCGCGTGCTCCAATAACCACGGGCACCACTGTTGCCTTCACTTTCCAGGCCTTCTCAACTTCATCTTTGAGGCCTTGGTATTTCTCTAGTTTCTCATGTTCCTTTTTCCTGGTGTTGCAATCACTTGGTATTGCGATGTCAACTACAACGGCTTTCCTCTTCTGTTTGTCCATCACCACAGTGTCCGGTTGGTTCGCCATTACCATTTTGTCTGTCTGGATCTGGAAGTCCCACAGGATCTTAGCTCGGTTGTTCTCTATCACCTTTGGAGGTGTTTCTCACCTTGACCTCGGGACTTCCAGACTGTACTCTGCACAGATGTTCCTGTACACTATACCAGCCACTTGGTTATGACGCTCCATGTATGCTTTCCCTGCCAGCATCTTACAGCCTGCAGTTATGTGCTGGATTGTCTTGTATGGTAGATCTGGGCCTCTATTGCTCTGGTGCTCAAGGCCTGCTCCTGTGCAGCCATGATCAGTGCTTCTGTGCTGTCCTTAAGTCCAGCCCTGTCTAGCCATAGGTAGGATTTCTGGATATCAGCCACTTCAGTTATCTGTCGGTGGTACATCCCATGTAGGAGCTTTTCCTCCCATGATGGTTCCTCCAGCACCTCGTCCTCTGTTTTCCACTTCCTGAGACATTCACTGAGCACTTCATCCGTTGAAGCCATCTTCCTGATGTATTCAATAGGGATGTAATGATTGTTTATAAATCAGTTAAAAATCGATGCATAAGAGAGACATTTTGAATCGGTGTGGAAAAAAATTAATTGCGATGTCCCTTTAAACAGCGTGCAGGACACGAAAGTATGTAATCAATGCTTGCATATTTGGCGCTAGACATCATTACCTGACCATTTTACAGAAAAGAAACCTTAATTTATATATATTTTTATTTTACAGAACTTGTAAAATCATTAACCCGATGTGCATGAAACGTGAAAAGACTGTACACGAGCTTAATTACTCGGAGCGGCTCAGAAGAGCACTCCCTAACCTCTTGCACAGATGGAGGAGCGCACACACAGCGCACAGGGAAAAACAACAATAAGCCCAGGGTGAACAGCATCTTATCTTAGCTGCCATGATGCCTGACATGAGCTTCCATGTGGTGGGGAGACAGGTTATTGGCCGATAGTTGGATGGGACTGTTCCCTTCAGGGGATCCTTCTGGATCAGGATTGTCCAGCCTTCAGTTAGCCATTCAGGGTGGGTCCCATCCTTTAGCAGCTGGTTCATTTGTGCTGCCAGGCGCTCATGGAGTGAAGTTAGCTTTTTCAACCAGTAGGTGTGGATCATGTCAGGCCCTGGTGCTGTCTAGTTTTTCATACCTGAGACTCTTTCTTGGATGTCTGCCACTGTGATGGTTACTGGTTCTTGTTCAGGGAGGTTGCTGTGGTCTGCTCTTAGATCTAGCAGCCACTGTGCACTGTTGTTGTGTGATGCCTCCTTCTCCCATATGCCTTTCCAGTTTTGTTCAGTCTGTTGTTATTACCCTGCCACTGAGAGTACACTTTAGCTGGTTGAGTTGAGAACAGCCGGTTTATTTGCCTTGCTTCAATTTCTCTCGTGTACCTCTTTAGGCAGGTGGCCAAGGCTTGGAGTCTTTGCTTGGCAGTTTCCAATGCTTCAGGTATGGACATCTTGCTGTACCACTTGGGTACTTGTTTTTTCATTGCACGTTTCTGGAGCTCTGACAGTTGGCTCACTTCTCTCCGAGTTGCCTTGATTTTAGCCTCCAACCTTCTTTTCCATGGTGGATATGGATCTTTATGGTTGCTCTTTGGTTGATAGCCAAGCTCCTCAAGGATCACTGCTGCTGAAGTGTAGATCAGCTCATTGGTTTCAGTGATGGTCATAGTAGGTGTTGTTCCCAAAGCTGCATTCAAGTCTTCCAGGAGACTTTCTGAAGGTACTTCACTCAGCCTCTGTAACTGGTGTCGGGGTTGCCTGGTGTTCATTTTAGCCTTGATCTTATCTCTCATGTCAGTTGCTGCCTCGCTCAGTGTGATAGTGTTTATTGGGGCTTCGTACCCAAACTCTGGATGGGGAGTTGCTGTTAACTCCCCTCTGACCTTGCGTCCTGGCTCCCCCTTGCCGTAGCATTTGTGTTGTATCTCATCAATCTCATGTTGTGAAAGCAGGTGCTGCTTGTGGATGTTGGAACGCTGAGCTCCTGGTTGTTTAGCAGTGAGTGTTGATTGTGGGTTTCAAAGTTGCCATATTTCCCACATCCTCTGCATGTAACCCATGTACTCACAATAAATTGTATTTTATTTCACAAAAAATATTAATTTATTTTATCAACAGCCACTGTCTCTCCAACAAAGAAGAGCTTTATTAAATCATAAACAGGGTGGCAGGCAGAGTGCTTCAGAATGGGATGTCTTTTGTAGCTGGCACCATTTATTGGCAGCCCAACACACTACACTACTAATATGGTAAAAAAAATACATTACACCTCCTACAGCTACACAAATAGAAGCAGTAGGACAACAGCTTCCGATGAAGATTGCAGGAAGTGAGCTCTTCTGGTCTGAACTTGTCTCAAAGACTTTTAGCACGACCAGGAGACCAAAAGGTTGCTTTCTAAATGATTTACACTGCAAAACATTTTGAGCAAAAGGCTGATTAAAGCTACACTTTTGGAAATATGCCATAAAGATATTGTTTAGCTTAGGAAAGTAGAGAGATGTTCCATGCAGATAAGACCCATAATCTTCCCATAAAACCCATAAATTATAACATCTGTGCTCAGGAAGGCTTATTCACACATTGTTTTACACATAACTTGGGCAATCAATTAGATGTTGGAACTGGGAGCTGTAGAATAGATTATACAATGTGAGATATCAGAAGTTGTAGAAGCTGTTCTTGATTTCTAACACTGAGACTGCTTTTAAATATGTGATATAAAACTAATAGCCAAGAGACAGAAAATCTCAATATAGGAAGAGCTAGGGGGAATCTCTAAAGATATCACTGCAGACAAGTCACACATGTTTAATGTTGTAGTGACCTATATAAATGACAGATACATAAAAATACATTTTAGTCATTAACTTTCTGATTTATTTCATGTATTGTCATTTTGTTGATCCCTCTGGATTGGACTACCATTACAGTTAATTGGCAGCCTACGTTGGCGTCCTGACCCCCACTGATTTAAGATCAGTAATTTTGTGCCACTTTATACTCCTCCTGTTGAATTGGTTTCCCTACGCACTGGTGCTGTTGGGTTCCACACAAATCTTATTATGGGTAGTTTTTTTTTGGTCCAATTATTCTGTGCTTCTTATCCAATCACAATCTGCTGCAGACAGTCAATTCAACATATGGTTGTTTTTAGTTTTCAGCCTAAAGACATATGTACTGTCAAATATAATGACGCACTTTTTCAATAGAGCTCCTGTGTCTTGGCAGATGTACATGTACATATGATCTTTTCTGAGCAGAATTGCATAGTTGTCACAGATATGATGACTAATTATATGAAGATGCAAGACTGTTTATGTCTGAGTTTTACTGAAATGTACTAACCTGAGTGGTATTATTTCCACCTCTGTTTGACAGATCTAAACCTCTGCCTCTGCTGAGACAAGTGTGGTATGTCCAGACATGTCATCTTTAGCTGGGAACACTGTCGACAGGCTTTATAAAACTGTTCTGCTCACAGCATTTTCTTCTTCTGACATGTTTTCAAGTACTTCACATGTCATTTTCTTCTTCCATTATTTTTCTTAACATGTGCTTCTCATTGCGTCATATTAGTTTTGTGCTCATAAATGTTTACGCTGCTGTGATATTCAGGAAGTGACATGACAGGAAATATATCATTTTACTTTTAACAGATCATTAACAAACATATATTAATAAACAATTTTAGTAGAGTAGTGCAACAGAATACATCAATACAGTCTAACAAGAACTATGGTGATTTTAGGGTTTGGTTCTAGCAAACTGAAGCTACATGTATAAAGTAGTGCATAGTGTGTTAATAAGCAGACAATGTAAAAAAAAATAGTTTGAAGAGGTTGAACTAGTAAATAAAAGGCCTCTGCCATTACATTGTTCCAAAATTGTCAAAGAAAAGATTCAATACCCAAGACTAAAACCTAGAATCCCCCAGTTCAGAGGTAAATTATTCAATGAGCCACAGAGCCCTTATGTCTCACAATGGGCTAAAAATCAATCATTTGTTGACAATGGTAGGTTACAGCATGCTTTGAACATTTTCCTGAATTCACACAGTGTTCCTGATCCACAACAAAAACTATTTTTTCCTTGGCCCTTTTCCAATCTTTTCTAAAAATGTCCACCACTGTTTTTTAGTTTAGTAGTCGAGAATAATAAACGCTTGTTAGTGGATCACTCTTAACTTACAAGTGTGACTTTTATGAACAAAATATTATTATAGTATTTTAAAACTCGCTTTTGACTTTTACCTGTGCCCAGCCTTTCCTTTCACAAACATCTTATTGCCAAGTGTGGTAAATTGTCAGAGCAAATGATTAATTTTCTAGTTAAACATCAGCCTTTCGCTATATACTGTGTTTGCCAGTATCAAAAATGATTAAACAATTCTGTGCTGCAACTAAGAAACTAACTCCAGCCACATGAGGTCAGTCTCTTCTGTCTTTCCTATCGGCTCTTCCTGTCCTGGGGTCGCCACAGCAAATCTTTTCCCTCCAAGCTTGCAGTTATTTAAAAATATTCATTTGGCTTCTGTTTCAATGCAGAATAGGTCCTTCTCAACTCAGCCCTTTTTATTTATCCAGGCTTGGGAATGGCACACCCCTTGTGACTGGATCAGTAAAGAGACAGTGATTTGTTCTAATCACTGTCAGTGGATAACAAAAAGCTGTGAGACAGAGCCAGCGTCTTAAAACGTACTCTTAAAACAAGGTTGCATGACTCTTGTGCATACAGAAGAGCACAGCAGAGGATATCTGCAGCACCTCATGAATGTTTCCTTTTTTTTTTTTTTTTTTTTTTTTTTTTATAATCCACACAGCTTCTCTTTCCCAGATCAAAGGCGTACTTTCCGTCAGGTACAAAGACACATTGTTGGACAAACTGAGCAGATAGAGTATAGAAATGTGAAGTAGTTTGAAGAATATAATTATTTATTTTATTTGATTGTGTTTTATTTTTTTTTAAATAAACCATATCTACACATTAAAAGGATGTGAATGGTTTTACAAGTTATTTCAGCACCTATTCATTTTTTGACCCTGTTGAGTTCATTATCATCCCACAGGAGATGGAATAGGTTTGAGCAATTTGTTGTTGGTAATGTGCACTTTTCAATGGAAAAATCACCATGTCAGCCACAGTCCCTTTCAGACTTTTATTTTCTATTTGTTGTTTTTTGCCACAGCACTCCTTGGCAAATTGGCAGAATGAAGCCATTATGTTTGTCTCCCCTATTGCGCAGTGTAAAGTAGCAGTTAAATGACCAACCTGCCAAGTGTCTGAGACGGTCCACGCTGCAGGCAGGACACCTCATCCAAAGTGCTTGACATGAACTGCCTTTTATAGCTGTCTGGATTGGTAAATGACTGGACTATCACAGAAAAATATCTCTGAAAACATATTTGAGCCCATCTGTTGTAATGGTAAAAATTATTTTCACAAAACTTTATACAGCCTTAAAACTGTTTAGAACTTTGACACAAATCTGACCTATCCTCAGCTGGTGGAAAGTACTGGACTGTATTTACACAGGTAATTAGCTTAAGTACATTTTAGAGGTAAAATAAAATAAAATAAAATAAAAAATACATAGACTCAAATGTTTAAAATCTTTCAGTGAGTATGAGTACTTTTTAACCTCAAAGACAAAATAGGTATAGAAGTGGAAATAGAAGTGGTAGCTGCAAGAGTAATAATAATAGTACTTGTAGAATCAGTGATAGTAGTTGTAGTATCAGTGGTAGTAGTAGTAATGCCAATATACTTTGTATTTTACAACACTTTGCACTGTACAATTTAATAACATTTTTGTTGCCTACTTTTTCATCTACTTTAGTAATGCTATTTTGGTGTAACAGTACTTTTACTTTGAGTACTTCTTCCACCTCTGCTTATCCAGGGCAGGTGTTATATGAAGATTATTTTGTGTCATTATTGCAAAAGCTTTTTTAAAGACTGAATTTATGCCACATATTTTTTATTTTATTTTTTATTTTATTTTTTATTTTTTTGGCATTTGAATTTTTAAAACTTTATTATTTTACATTGGCTTTTGATCAAAAATACATTGAAAAAATTCAGTTTCTAAAATTCATTGTCTTAAAATTCAGTGCATAAAAATTTGCTACTCTGAAAATTTTGTGTCTCAATTTCAATGTTACAAGATACAGTATCTTAAAATCTGGAAGTGTGGCTTTATAAAATCCACACATTTATTACATCTAGTATGTCAAGAATGAAAATCAAGATAAAGAACATACTAAATCGATAACTTAAAAGTTTGACTTGGTTATTTTGCTGCCAAACTAACATTTCCTTCCTTGCTGTAGTCAGACATCAGAAGTAAAAAAAATGTTTTACTGAATTTTGTATTCAAAGCCTTTTTCAATCAAAAGTCAGTCTCTAAAAAACTTTTGTAATAAAGACAAAAAATAACCTTCACTGTGTTAAGTGGATGATCTAACATCCCACACATTACCATAAACTTACTCTTCAGTCTTAGAAGCTCAAGTTTAAGTGTTAGTGAGAGTGTCTACTGTCTCTGAAACATTTAACAATGTTTAAGAGATTAAAATGTAACGGTGGATGAGTCAGACAAATAGAGTCTGAGAATAAGAAGTCACACAGTGCTGGTTTCAGTACAATCACTACTTTACATGCAGAACATTCTTCACCTTCACATGCCCTCTCAAGATTTCCACCTTTTATTTTTCAGGATTTACAGCAAGAATCAGAACAAAACTCTCTCCACAGCCCTGATGGTGCAGTCATATGGCTATTTTGAGTAGTGCTAATAATCCTGTCTAGTCTGTGTACCACATACTGAGGGAGCCAGTTCTATTCACAGCTTAGGCAAGTTTGCTCTCTGTCATTGCCGTGTATTATTCCCCCATTTCTTAGTCTACTGACATCAAATCAAATAATATCATCATCAAATAAAAGCAAAAAGACAAAAAGCTAATCTAAAAAAGTGTATAATCATTTTTTTTTATAACCATTAACTGTAACACTTTGACACACAACAAAATCAGAACATGCATAGCTATTATAATAATGTTGTTTTACTTGTTTACACTACTGAATGTCTCTCAGACCTTAATTACAAATTGTAGACAAACAATAAGTGTTTTTTGTTTATTTTTTTAATGAATTCTGGCAGGTTTCTATATAAATACATTAGTTCGGAGAAAGCCACATTACTTTACTGCTTTAAAAGGGCAGATAACTATCAGACATACAATATTTACTCACAAATGCTAAACCATATGAGTTCTAGTCAGCCAGTTATTGCCCTCACAGAAGGGAATATAGCGTTTATTTGAACTGAGAGCAGCCAAAACTGGCCCACGTCTGAACCTAATATCCCCAACTCAATAAGCTCTCAGCAGCCTTTTGTCCCTTAATGCTTTCTGTTCCTCTCCACTTACCATTAAAGCAGTTCCACTTTCTGGCCTTAGTGAATTCAACACAAATCCCAATGTGAGGGGACAATAAAGTCATGGGAATGGTCCACACTTTTGGGAAGAGTTTGTTCACCTCACTACTATAATGCTGGACATCAAATAACAAAATGTGCAAAATGTAAATATGCAGTCTGGCTCAGAGTAGGATTTTGTAGGAGTTTATTAGCTTTTAGTAGAATAACAGACAACAACAAATATCAATTTTGATGAAGGTTGACATTGATTTAATGTGATAATCTGCAACATGTGTGCTAATCTCTGTTTGGTTGCTCAGCTGTCATAATAGGGTCTAAATCCCCAAGAATCGGATAAATCGTTTTCGTGAGAGCTGAAATCCAACAGAATGTCAGCAAGAGATTATAATTAGATAAAAGTATGCTGTCAGATAAAACATTTTGGGTGGAAAGTAACTAAAAACTCATTCATAGTTTACTTTTAGCATATTATGTAGAAAATATAGGAAAATTACTTCTTTTTCTTCTACCTTTGTAAGCACATATGTAGTATTAGTAATAACAGTAGTAACAGTAAATGTATTGTTGTTAGTAGTTAGTGTAGTAGTAGTGGTGATGGCAGTAATTTCTACTTAAGTAAACTTTAAATTCATTCTTTTTCTTTCTATCAAGTTATAATTTCCTTGTGTACTTTTACTTCTATGAGAGTAATATTACTTTGAAGCATGAGTTTTCCTTGGCTACAGATTTTGAAGACGTCTAAAACGTCTGAGAATTGCTACATGTTTTTAAACACAGTCAAGCTCATGTTGCAGAATATGACATTATTAATAAATATTTTTAGATAAATGCCACAGAGAAAAATATTGCTGTTGCTTTTTTTCTTCATATATACTGTATTTTGTCAAAAGCACTCAGTGTTTAGAGCAGTGTAGTAACTTTACAACAAGCAAATGCATACAGAACTAATGCAGAACCAAACACAATCAGAAGTATTCTATTTAAAAAGAACTTAAAAATGTATGTTTTTGAATGCAAAAATAATCACTGTGTCACAATTATTTAGTTATATAGTTCTTTTAAATCACTGAGCAGTATTTTCAATAAAGGCAGAGGCACAAAATGTTGCTGCAAAGTCATGACAAAAAGACAACTAAACTAGTCCTAGCCACAAAAAGCTTGTTCTTGTCCTTTTAAAACACAACCCAGAGGCACACATTGTACTTTACATTCAAACAAATCACCATGTAACTATAACAATACCGAGAAACAATACAGAAATAACTTCATTAACGCGTACAATACTGACCCTGCAACATGTGGCAGCTTTTAGCAAATCACTGGACAGCAAAACACATTTTTAATCACATTCTACCAAGTGTACTTTCATGAAGTCTTCTAACATTCAGAACTGCTTGTCTACTGGCAAGATCTTTTTTTCCATTACAAAATAAGCTGTTTGTTTGGCAGTCTAATGCTGTTTATAAATAGCACACAACACAGTACAAACTTGTAGCTCTTGTCTGGACCGTCCTCAGTGGTGTTCGTGTATCTCACTGTATGTACAGAACACAGAGAGCATACTCTCCCTATGTTTTGTTTAAACATATCTGCCTCTGTTTGTCACATTGTACACCACACGCAGCACAGGCTGCACTGGTTCATGGTACAGTCCTGATGCTCACACACAAAGTGTAAGCGAAATGAACTTGCAGTGGCCTGGGACAAACTGCAGACACAGTATAATTACACAGCAGTCAGAAAAATGTAAACAAATCTGTAAACTCCCCTGTGCTTTACACAGAGCAACATCTTTTCACAAAATATATCAAATGAAGTAAATATCTCACCTACTACAATGCTGGCTCACATTAAATCTGCAGCAGCATCATTATTGATGTGCTACAAATGTACCATAGATTTACCCAGTGGCTTGCTGACTGCTAACATGGTCTTTACAACTGTCACACAGCCTGAAGGCAAACTCATGTTCAATACTTTCAGAGCTAAAGAGAGGTCAGTCAGCAGCTTTTCCATTGGCAAACACACTCTACTCATTCTTCCACAAAGTGCATCCTGTGAGGGGCTTCATGTTCATGCAAATACTCACAAATAAATTACAACCTTTTATGCACAAATACTTATAATTACAATCAGTATTATGATTATAAAGATGAATGAATTCCATACCCTGTATATAATTATGTATGTCTGTTTTTTATTGAATTTGAACAGGGACTGCTTGGACTCACTAAAGCGGAGTGCTTTAACACATACAACCTATCACACATGGCAAGTCATTTATATCTCTTAAAGCTGCTGTAGCATGTGATATAGTTATGAATAAAATTCAGTCTCTCTATACTTCATTTACAGCACATGTAGATGACCATTTCACCTTCACTATGTTTATATACATTAGACATGCGTGTCAAACATGCATGTGTCTTCTGTTTACAGCTCTAAAGCAGTGTGCTTCATGAGAACGTCTCAGACTGTGTGTTTGACATTCCTCCATTCAGGGTCTTCACATTGCCACCATTGCAGCTAATGGCCTCTGGCTGTCGAGACATGACGTAGCTCTTCTTTCTGGATGACAGCGAGACCGTCCTGCCCCCTCCAGCGCTGCCCTCAGCCTCATTTGGGTCACACACCATGACCGTGGTGGTGTCCATGCGAGACAGTGTGTACATGCTGCTCTGGCGGGTTGGGCGGAGCCGTGTGGAGCGCAGTTCCAGCTCGTCGTAGCTGGACACCTTGATAAAGGGGCACCAGCGGAACGCTCGCTTGAAGCCTGCTCGAAACCTAGGCCCGCAGCCAGAGATAAGGAGGAAATGGGTAAAGAGGTTAGAGAGATGAATTATGTGGAAATAATGTCCAGTCGGGCGTGTGCTTATGAAATCAGATTTATAATTCTGGTAATTTCTGCTTCAACTGAAAGAATCTAATTTGGACAGATAAAAGGCATATTCTGTTTTCTCTGCTTCATAATATGAGGAGGTAATTGGGAAGTTGTTCAAAGACTCCAGTAAATATGATGTAACTATATTTTCATCTTAAGACAAAACACATTATTCCAGTCATGCATTGCATAGTTGGATTCACACTGTTTTCTGATTTTGTGTCTACATGCACAAGAATAATGCAATATTATAATCCAAATAAGGCCTTGTCATGTAAATATTGTTTTCCAGTTACCTTTGCCAGATCATGGTCATATCCAACATTATTGCAGCAGGTAAACCCCATAATTACAACATTTTCTGCATTTTTACCTCAGTTGCCAGAGGACCGTTGACAATGCATCCCCCGGGGTCAAAGTTAATAAGCCTCATAGGACTATTGAGCATTTTCTTGAGCTGCCCCATGACAGCTGCTACCACTACACTGTAAAATGTTACTGTAATCAGAATATGCTTGTTTAAATATTCTTGTCACTGCAGCACATGTATACCACCTTATTCTGAGTATTAGCTTAGCCTGAGTATGGACCTTACTCGAAACATAAAGTGCTATGCAAACACAGTCAGTGTTAAGGATGTGCAGGTGCTGGCTGTACCTGCTGTTGAGGCAGCAGTAGATGATGGGGTTGTACATAGTGGAGCTCATGGCCAGCCACAGCACAGTCAGGTAAACCTGCTGGATGTACTTCCACTTGCTCAGAGCCTTGCTGAGACCAGTCACAATGAAGTAGACATGGTAGGGCAGCCAGCAGAGGGCAAAGGTCACCACCACAATGATCATCATCTTCACCACCTGTGAGAGCGGAAACAATGGCGGAAACTGGTATTGATAAATTAGCAGTGTGCATACAGTAAATGTACTTTTAAACAGAAAATGTATTTGTGTGGACAAAGCCTAAAACTAAAGTTAAACACATAATTGTCCACTGGTAGAGCTGGAGGAAGTGTCTGTGGAGAGGGAAGTCTGCGCATCTTTGCTTAGACTGCTGCCTCGGATAAGTGGAAAAAGATGGATGGATGGACATAATTGTACAAACAGGTTTAGTCGACAATGATTCACAATATACTTTTTTCATCAGTTTCCAGTCTTTGCAGTCCCTTAGTGACGTCAATAAACTACTGGTATAAATATATATTTCAGAGAATACTACAACCATTACAGTTTCTCCAAACCATTTTAAGGTTAAGAACGCTACAAGAGACAAAGCAGACCACCTGAGCCCTTTCTGAAATCTAAACAGTAATCCTGGCACCCTCGTGTCTCAGTGGAAGTCTATGTCACTATGTAGATCATGTTGTAAACCAGACTGGACTGTTAAACACCACATTTTAAACATTAAATCTCTACAGCAGTCCAGTCTGCAGCAGTGTTGGTCCTGTATATTTGGGGGCCCTGAGCAGGATAAGTCTGGGGGCCCCAGCCTCTCAGTCATTTTATACATCATGTACAAACACTGACTTCTTTTCTTATCATGAATGCTTTGGAGTTGTGATATATAACAAAGTAACAGTACTTTGTTACTGTACTTAATTATGATTTGTGTGTACAGTTTCTGTACTGTACACTTAGACGAGTAGATCTTACAAAGGGTACTTTTACATTGCTGTACTTATCACTCCACTGCATTTTTTATTTGGTTTGTGTTACCTTGATTTCTTTGTTTGAAATTAGTTGTTTTCTTTTGTGGGATTTTTTTCCCCTGTACATTCAGTGCAAACTCATAATTATAAAAGCATGCCACAGAGCAGAACACTATAAAAAATATTAAAATAATAACAAGTTATCTTCTGTTGAACTGTTTTTTTTTTTTTATTTCATTAGCAATCAGCTTTATTCTTAATCATAAGTTTTCACACTAAACACATTCATTAGTGTAATACTTTTCTTAAGTCGACATTTTTATGTGATACTTTCAGTGATGCTTTTGACTCAGGGAGATTGGCCCCAGGTAAACAGACAATAAAAAACATTTGTCTCCGCCAGATGATCATTATGAATAAGTTAAATATATTACAGGCTATTAAAAAACGTTGAGAACTGCAGAATCAGTCAAATCAAAAACGATGTTTTGCGGCCTTCTAAAGCTGAAGGGACCCTATGCAGCAATTTATTTTTATATTGCCTGAAGGGCCGGCCCCGGTGATGTCAATGTTTGATGGAAGACCCACACCTTTAAATTACCAGAATCTGAACAAACAGTTCCCAACACTGATTATAAAGCTTAGATTTAATCCTGACCAAATCAGGTTTACTAAGCACTGGGACTTCTGTTTAAAATCTTCAAATTGGAGCTTATAGTGGCTTTTTCTGAAGTAAACTGAAGACAGACAAAAGAAGTGGATCTTAATAATGATCTGAAAATATCCAGCTATGATTTATGTGTTTTTAACACATAGAGCTAGGGGGTGATCCAGATTCACCCCAAAAAGTAATCACGTGTTTATTTACTGACCCTTTGTGACAGGTGTTTATATATTTGACATTTGGGCTATCCTTATCTCACACTGGTGCATCATCCTTAAAAATAATAATAATAACTTCTGCCTTGGCCCATTGCTGACCTTTCCTGAAAATGTGAACCAAATGTAACCAAAGTCTAATCTACTTTCTGAGTTATCATGCTAACAAGCCAACAAGCCAACGAAAACAAAATCTTCTTGATGGAGCTAAATCATTACAAGTATAGTTCTCTGTTGAGGGCATATACTGGTGAATGATGAGCCATGTTTTAATTGGTGTTTTCAAGCACACTTTTTCAGAAAATGACAAATTGCTCTGGTCTAAATGGATGGGCACAGTCAGATGCACAGCTCTGAATATGCAGAAGAAATTAGCTGTTTCAGATCAGTGCCATCAATTACAATGATTAATATTTAGCCAATTTTATTTTATATTTTATGCATGTCTCATCATGACAACTGAGTACCCTTGTAATACTGGAAACATGATAATAAAATATAATAAATCTGTTTCATTTGTGAGACACAGAAGCAAATATACTAGATGTAAACCATGGACAGTAGGGTTTAATTAAAGGAACCAACAGCGCTTACTTGTGTTTCATCCTCCCTCGTCTCCATCTCATCATCATCGTCTTCTTTTATCTCTCAGCAGGTAGCACTTGATATTTAGGGACTATTATGTCCCACCCACTATGCCCACATTTGTTATTTAGATGTAAGTTTTAATTAGAAAACAGCATAGAATAACATGTGCAATTCTAGTATATGCAGTTATATAGTGAAGGGGGAAAATGTTACTACAAAATGTATTTTCTGAGTTCCTTTTCTTCCACATTTTGCACATTTTGAAGGGAATTGTTTTACTTCTTACTGTTTCATATTTAAAGGTTTTTAAATGTGTCCTTGTTTCAAAAAGACTGTAGGTTTGGTATTAGTAGTAGTTGCTGTGGTAGTAGCAGTAGTAGTAGCAGCACAAGCATCAGCAGTATTAATAGTAGATGCAAAAAAAAAAAAAAAAAATCCTTATTTAAACTGAATGTAATATACAGTAGTAGTAGAGTACTTTTAACTTTTACTCAGATAATACATATGTTGAGTACTACCTTTGGCTTTGGCAACGTGCGCAATTTCATATTTCTTATTTTCCTGATGCCTTTCATCTCAAATTTTTGCCCCATTTTAGCAATTCTTCCATTGTGTAACACTGAGTACACTTCCAGATGTTAACAGATCCCATTTTGCAGCACAGCCATTGCTTTTCCCCAAGCACTTTGGCCAGCTCAGTAACACACTTCTCCAGGTACAAGTGGTTACTTCAGTGACATTGTAATATTGTGTTAAGGTGGTTTTGTCTTGTTTCCTTTCTGCACAGTTTGCCCATCTGGTACCAACGTGTTCTGTCAGTCTGCTTATGTATTACAATAAAATCTCAAACTAGGAAGTACATCAATGAATCTGAACCTGGTACGAAAAATAAAATATAAGTGAAGCCTGTAGCCTGTACCACAAAGGGAGGTTGTCTTATGTTGCTTTGATGTTAATTAATTCTATACTACAAAGAGAGAGAGAGAAAAAAAAGACAAAGAAATAATTCATGTGTAGACCTCTGAAAAGGCATTTGTCCAATCTTGCAATGGTCAAGATATGCTTCACAAACCTGGATCTTCTACCTATCTTGCAATGGTAAATAATCCTTAAAAAATCTAGACATGTTATGGATCCCAAAGAATTCTTGGCCTTTCTTGAAGATTTTATCATTACTTTTTGAGTTATCTTGTGAACAGACTAACAAACACAGGTAAAATATCACATACTCCAGCCACAAGAGGTCAGTAAAGGAACAAAGTTTGTTTTAATAGATTCTTTACCATTGTGAGATAAACATGCTGTGGATCATCTGATAGAGCAGCCATTCCCAAAGTCAAGAGTGTCACAGCCCCCTTAAAAATCAGAAAATCCCGTGCGGATCCCCAACAATAAAATGTCACTCTATTCAAATAAATGTATTATGTTTTTCCTCATAGATTTCTATTAAAAAACTTGACAGTAACACTTTAGAATAACTCACATTATTAAGCATTATTTATGTATTAGCTTAGACTTAGTAACCAGTGAAGTGATTATTTACAAAACATAAACATTACGTCAACATTTATAAGCAACATTGAGTTTTAGAGATTATTAATGCTTAATTTTTTAGGAATCAGCTCATGTAAATCATTGCACAAACAACATTAAAAACATCAGTAGTAATTCAGGATCTAAAAACTATTCTAAAAACTAAAATTTATTGCCTTTATTATTAATTACATGTTTATTAATGCTTTATTACTGCTTAATAGTTGTGAGTTATTCTAAAGTGTTAAAAAAAATGGGCTATTGGATAAAATTGCTTCAAAGTAGTATTTTAAACAACTATATAACTGTACTTAATTATAATTTGTTTACAAACTCAATTTCTTTTTATGTACTTAATGGGTCAACCTCTGGGGGGGTCACTTACAGCACCTTCGCGGCTCACCATGGGGCCCCAAACCCCAATTTGGGAGCCACTGTGATAGAGCATTTATCCCTGAACTAGAAAATAATCAGTTTAGGTGTTCATCTTGGCACTATACCTTTACAATTGCAAGATATATGATCAGTGCCTTGGTGGAGGATTTATCCCAGTGCTTTTACGAATTGCATCTTACAGTGTACGCATTGATTGAAGATTAAAATTTAAATAACAAATGATCCTAATGCCTTCAGAAAGCGGCATTAAACTGTTTCTGAAATGTTGACTTCCCTGGCTTATCAATAACAAGGTGTATTGAGGAGACATAGAAACAACACAATGCATTTTTATCTCGCTTTATTTATTCAGGCGTTGCTATGCACATCTGACAGCATAAATCATATTTGCACTTGAAAAAGCACACAATTGGCCCCGTTGTGACTTCCCACATATTTTTGAATCCATGCATCATCCCAGCATAATGGAACGAGCTAAATAACTTTTGTTGGGGGTCACTACAAAGAATATCACTTTGGCCTTGCAGTAAAAACAAAACAAAAAACAAGATTTTGGCTCAGTTGGACGAATGTAGAATGCAAGGAGTGTAGCTAAATACTTACTCTGTCTGAGGCTGGCTTAATGAACCTTCATTGAGTTAATTATCAGCCAGACCTATTAATTCATAATGATGGCTTTCATAATAATATTTTCTAATAAGAGGAAGCCTGCAGCAGAGTGTGGAGAGATGTAAGGCTGAATATATAAATCTATCTGAGCTTTTCATACAGCTACAGCAACACAGACTGTTTGAACCCAAGAGCTGCAGTTTACTATTACTTTGTGCCCTACAATCAGGTCTGAGAGGTGCCTCAAGTGTTTGTATTCACCCCACTTTGAGAATACAAAGGGTCAACACTAAATGTTTGACCATACAAAATGATAGATATGTTACACAAACACAGACTTGAGCAATAAAGTTGCAAAGTCAGGACAAAAAGAAGATGGCATTTTCTCAGAAAATGTCAGCGTACCAGGAAGACAGCAAGGGTCTGTTCATGGTAAAAAGCAAAAAGCTTTGACATACAGGAGCAGCTTGAAGCTTTTGTAGTGACAAAAACAGACTTTAAGCAAGGTAAAACAGGTTCATATGAGGCTTTTTGATCCATTAAAATACAACATTTAATATCAGCCACGGGAGTTGTGTTTTCACTTGCATTGGTTTGTTGGTTTGTCAGTCAAAATATCTCAAAAACATATAGTAGGTTGGATTTTTCAGGTATTGTCAGTAACACGGCAAAGCAGAAATTATTGATCCCCAGTTCAGATCCAGGGCTGGCCATAAAACTGCAGCTTTGCAAGACAGGGCCATAGATTCTATGTTTAACTACACAAGGTCATGATTAGTTTTAGTCAGTGGTGGACAAAGTACTCAACTTCATTACTTGAGTAAAAGTATAAATCCTCCAGATCAAATATTGGTCCAATACAAGTCAAATTTTTACTTGAGTTAAAGTACTGAAGTATGTGCTTTCAAAAATACTTAAGTATTCAAAGTACTCAAACCATAATAGATAAGATTGTTCTACAGCAAAAACAACCCATACATATTATAAATAAGGCTGGGTGTAACAATCATGCTAATCCATTATTTTTAAATTAGTTTATTACAGAATTATCCTAAAAAATGGTCAAAGCAAAAGCTAAATCACTTCCAGATTGTGTCCAGGGCTTCTTTTTAGTTCCTGAGAGCAAATATGAGTTTAGATATATATGTAAATCTACTTTACAAAATTACTTAAACTATAAATTACAATTTTATTTTTTTTTAAATGTAGTGGAGTAAAAAGTATTATATTTATCATTTAGATGTAGAGGAGTAAAAGTTTTAAGTTTTCCCTAAAAATACTGCTCAAGTAAAGTACAGATTCTCAAAAACTATACTTAAGTACAGGACTCAAGTAAATTTACTTTGTTATTGTCCGCCTCTGGTTTTAGTAAATTTGTGCAAAAACCTTTACCCCAGGGCTGGAGATTATATCTTTATCAATGCAAGTTAAAGCCCACATTTACAGAATTCCTCTGGTTATTTTCTATTTGCATAAGGACTCCTCATGGCCATACCTCTGAAAAATATTGATATACTGAGCGAACGCTTATAAAAAATAATAAGAAGTATGCTTTTCTTATATAAAGGACAATCTCTGGTAATTGGGGAGGATGGGGGCTGAGAGAATGGCAGGAACGGGCAGTTGTTGGAGCCTCTCACACCTTTGTATGCACTAGGAGCTGTTCACTAACAACGGCGCAGGTCCAATTTTCATCTTAAGACCTCTTGTTGGCAGAAAGAGAGGGTTAACGTCTGCGGCTAGTCTACAAGAGTCAAATCATCTGACACCTACTGTACAGTGTGGTTTGTAGGTAATCCTTCACAGCCGATTGACTGACATTTCCATTGCAGAAACATGCCCATGCCCTTGACTTGCACACTTTCAGCCATGTTCCACGCCACGACACCCTCATGTAGTGTGGATTAACGCTCCCATTACTGCCTGAGGTGAGACAAGCCGACATGATACACTGCAGCTTAACACCATCAGACTCCCTCCCCCTATTCTGATCTTGTCGAGGTAATCCATCAGAATCCTCCCTTTCACACACAGTGGCAATGTAATCTTCAGTAGACTGGAGGAGGTGAGCAGTGTTGTTGTTACAATGGCTGGACACAGATTGTAAACTCAAAGGGCCTTCTGTAAGGCCAACTTAACACAGGTGATTATGGTGAACTTCTGTGTGACATTTCAAAAATACATTTAGCTATCCGGTCTTTTGTCGCATTGACGTTAATGTACTTTATACAAAGAATTGAAAAATCACCATTGAAGTAATAATTATGTCCCCTATAGAGGTCTGCAATATGAGTGCTGATACATGAAATATACAGCATACTGGCATTAGCCCCAATGGAAAAAAATCAAGCCAGATGGTGTTCTGGATCCACAAAAAAAAAAAAAAAAAAAAAAAAAAAGGCATAACATGACTACTGACAGGTAAAGTGAACAATCTCTTCATAGTGGCACGTGTTAGTCAGTGTAATATTTGAACACAAGTGAACATACTGTCCTCAATATTTATGTGTTGGTAGCAGGAAAAATGGGCAACTGCAAGCATTTGAGCGACAAGGGCAAAATTGTGATGGCTTTTTGACTGGGTCAGAGCATCTCCAAAAATGCAGCTCTGGTGGGGGTTTTCCCTTTGCTAGAGGGTACTGGACTTAATTTCCTTCAAATCTGATCTTGCCGAGGTAATCCTGCAGATTCCTCTCATTCACACACAGAACACACAGAGGGAAATAATCTTCAGCAGAATGGAGGAGGAGGTGATTAATGCTTGTTACAATGGCTATGCACAGGTTGTAGACTCAAAGGGCGTCTGTAAGGCCAACTTATCACAGGTTATTATTGTGCACTTCTGTGTGACATTTCCAAAATACATTTAGCTCGGGGCATGAGTCTAAAATAGAGCACCTGGCTTAGGTTCTGTCACCGAGTGGATTAAGGCCAAACAATAGAAAGGTGAATCTTTGTTTTAATGAAGATGACAAGAGATGATGAAGTGGAAGTGCTTTTTATTGCTTCCTGTCTCGTAAAAGCTGTCATGATGCACAGCGGATATTTGTCACTCAGAGATTGGAAAAAACAGCTCAAAATGATTACTCTCTTTTTTTGTGAAATGGTACAACATTCATTACTTTGGTTCATACCTCAGGAAGTAGTCTGTTATAGTTGTAATGCCACAGGTGCCACAAAAAGTAATTTCAGTCTCATCACTAAATTATGTCTGTATGATTTAAAAGATAATTATTTTGTCATTATTTTATACATTTTCTTGTACAAGTTGCTACACTGTGTATGTGTCCGCTCTGTCCACTCAGACATTCTCCTCTCAAGTCTAAACTCAAATCCTCCTCCGTCTCAACTTCGTTTACACATGAACTTAATTCTTTGGCAGCAATGTCTGTAAAGCTCTTGTTGTGTAGACATAATCCACACACCTTACTAGCTCAACTGCCCTAAGACGTAAGAAAAAAAAATCAAAATACCTGCATCACCAGCACTTTTTTTTAAACACCTCATGAGACGCACTAAATAAATACAATAAAAACTGATTTTGTCTGTGCTTACTTCATTTTGCCAGGAGCCACAAATACATTGGTTTTTAAGAAAATCCTAATCTTCAGAGTGAGCTAGCTTTGTGATTCCAGACTGCAGTGCCCCTGGACCATTACCTGTTGTGTTTCTCTAACCTTTTCTGACCATGACTGAGTGGCATGCTCACCGCCCCGGCAAAGAGAGACTCCAGACCCTGCATCTATGATAAGGAATGTGCAGGGTAAGGAAGTAAACATTTTTATCTTTAAACTTGTGATATTAAAACTTCGGAATAATGAAAGACAGAGGGATCCAGAGTGGCAAGTCTCCTGCATACAAATCAGAACCAAGGCGTTCTCTGTGAGACGTGTTACTGCTGTTCAGTTATTGATCTGCACAGTTCCTCACAAGAGTTCCCTACAGACCTATCGAGCCCAGAGGCTTCAGAAATAATAACTGCTGCAGAGAGGCCTGTATCGAACAAGATAAAAACCTCTCAAGACAAGGACACAAACTCTTGCCCTGTCAGTCTGGACTGCTCCTTTCTGCTCCCCTGCAGAAAAAGTTGTTGACCAAAATGATTCAGTAAAGAACAATTTGTAATTTTCTAAGATTAAATTGAAAAAGAAAAAAAGAAAAGGTACATGAGTCATTCCATGAAATAGGTGATCTTGAAAATGGTGAAGTGTTATCTCTATTAGTTCTATTAGCTCTATTAGAAGTGTTATTTATTATTATTTTTTTTTTATTTTGAATTTTTTGTCAACCCTCTTACTGACATAAGTGTAGCTACATGTGTTTTTGTCTCTCTTTTTAGTGGAAGAACATCCTAATTTTAGAAAGTCATCACACACCAATTAAGAAAATCCCACTTTATCAGATGAGAGGTATCACAATAAGGACATTGTTAGAAAAATAATTAAGTGTATGATACAGTGGTAAAATCTGCAAGGCCATATAAAATGTCATTTTTTTCCCCCAATAAATGAGAGTAACAGGGTTGACGTCACAGTTCTGCAGCGTCTCTCACTGCATTTTTTTTTCTTATTTGTTTTTTCCTGGTCTCTGTCTCTCCTCCATTTGTCTTTCTCCCAGTCAAGGTATTTTTCCTTTTTTAAGAAACTGCATCTTGGAAAGCACAGTAACACCTTATACATTTTTTAGTAAAAAAAAAAAAAAAAAAAATCTGTAAAAGTGAACTGTGAACAGTGCAAATATAATTCAATCAACAGTTGTATGTTATAAGAAATATAACATAGAAGCTTTAAAATGTTTTTATAGAGATAAAACTATAAAACTAAACATTATTCAATCTGAAACCTAATCTATGTCAGTCCTGTTACTCTCATGCCAAGACGTTTTACATTGATATGGCAACAGTGCTCACAATAACAACATTGCTTGTAGATATTGTTTATATTTGGATGAATACATAAATCAAAAATTCAAATTGTAAAAGTGATAACACGGGTGACATTGTATGAAAATTCCTCCCCGGTCAAGCCTCATAAAACAAAAAAAAACAAAAAATCATATAAAGAATATAAAGAGAGAAAGAAAAACTTTGATGCAATGTTCTTTAAATAAGGTAATTCTATTTTCCATTATTTTATTGGGGTATTTTGGTGAAGGTAATAGTGTTTACATGAAATCAGACAGAAAAGAATGACTGACCAGGCAAGATGATTACTAGACATACGTCTCAAATCGTAATGACACCTATTCTAAAAAAGCAAAAAGCTGGAAAGAGCGACAGTATGCAGACAGAATTATAATGCACAGACACTAGCCATCACTTTCACATGAAATAATAGGTCCACTCATGATCCTGTGTCCAATTTTATCTGTGGTGTAGGCATAAGGTTCTTACAGCCTTCTTGAGGAAATTGGTTTACAGTGAGTACATCATATACGAGACAAGCTCTACACATTTCACTGGAAGTAGTCTGTTCACACTACAGTGATTGAATAGGCTCATATACAGTTTGGATCCACATTGTGTTTTTATGTGAAAACGTTCACATTTATAAATAAATACATGTGTTTAGTAAATTGTAGCTGGTCAGACATTCAGGGACTCTTTGCAAATCAGAAGCCAACTACAGGCACAAAAGAGTTTGTTGTTTGTAAAGGCTGTTGATGTTTATTTGCTGTTTTACCTTTGACCTATGCTACAAATGTGATTCATTTTCCTCATTCCTCATGTTGTCAATGAGCACATGCTCACTAAAAAAAAGCACACTTTTTAAATTAGCTTACAAACCCTGCATCCCAAAGGCCTTGACTTATTGAAAAGTGCTGAAAAGCCCATATTGCCTGGAGACACTGTTGGTTTTTAAACTTGTGTTTGGGTGTGTTCACATGCCAGGACAAATAATTGATTGAGGATAAGTGACAAGCACAAAGGTTGTGTTGGATGCACTAAAATGTTTCCTTCCCAATAACAGAGCTGGCACTAACACACACAATTTAGGCTTATATGCTCTAGTTTCATCAAAGTGCGGGCTGATAAGTGGCAAACTGGGAGAAGAGATCTCCCGCTGTTAACTGCTGAGCTCCACTATCAGAAGGCCTGGCGGAACATTTTAACTCACAGTGATACGTGTAATTTTCTGCCATATTGGACCAAGGATGTTAATGTGTTTTTATTCTCATTTGAGCACCAGCATTCAAACACCAATTTAAATAAATAAATGGCTGAAATGGGGCGGCAGTAGCTCATTTGGTAGAGCCGCTTGTCCAATAACCAGAAAGTTGGCAGTTCAAACCTCATTCCCACCATTGCATACTGTTGTTGTGTCCTTGGGCAAGACACTTAACCCACCTTGCCTCCAGTGTCTGCACACACTGGTGTATGAATGTGTGTATGAATTTGAATGGTTCCTTGATATAAAGCGCTCCGAGTACCCATGGAGGTAGAAAAGCGCTATATAAATATGACCATTTACCATTTTATTTTAACTGATTAACAGAAAGCAAAACGCAGACAGCAGAGATTCTAATTAAATAAAGCCTCAAGTGTCATTTTTTAAAAAGCTTCTAAAAAAAAACTTGTCAAAAAAATAAACTTGTCTAAAAATAAAAAAGCATGCCCACAATATGAAAAAATAAAAAAAACATTCTTCTATTTAAAAATAAGACTTTCAACTATTTAAATAATGTTAATCTAAAAATAAAAACACACAGCCCCAAATTGAAAGAGGGTGCTGTTTTCCCAAAATGTCTCCCCCTTTTAAATTAAGGCTGCTGCAAAAACAAAACCCTTTCACAAATTTAAAAGGGTTCAGCTAATGTGGGTTTATTTTTAAAAAAAGATTAATGGACAAAAACACCTCAGGGCCACTGTAGTTTTACAAACCATCTAGGATCCTTGAAAGCATTTGCAAAGGGGAGCCACTTAAGTAGAATATTTGGAGGTGACTGGATAAAGTAACAGCTTGCGACCATCTACCATAATTTGTTTTACCCATTCAAAGTGATGACTCATATGACAGAGCCAAACCTCTTTAATAGCAAAGCAATATAGCAAAAATGCAATCAGTTATACTGTTTTTGTAAATGTATAGCAGCATCTAGGCTAACCTCTTTTCTTGTTGCCTTGTTGTTAGGAAGTATTGCTTGTGCTTGTTGTTGTTGGCAAGCCTAAACCTGCTCACTCAACTCAACAACACAAAAAACAAAAAACCTGGAAAAAACATAACTTCTTTGATGGGCGTAACAAAATTGAGTTTGGGTGTTCTGGGATTTCTTGTACTAGAATATAATATAAATGTTAACACGCTCAGGAAATAAATGAGGAACATTCTTTCAAGTGGATACATATTTGTAGATGTTGTTAATAAAGAGGTGGCAAAAACAGTGATTGGTTAATTGGGAGCATCTCTGTCTTCAGTCCCCATCTTGTTCATGTTTACTGAATGTAACCTTAGTTCAACAGACTGAGTAACAGACATCTGATAATAACCTGGAGGTACAAAGTGATGTGTGGTGCAGAGCTGCTTTCTTCATCATTATCTCCACATCTGGTAATTGGACTGCCCCTGGTAATTTGTGAATTTTTTGAACAAATGCCAACTATCCCCCTCCTCACCCGCAAGCAAACATACCTTCCTTTTAGCCTGGAGCTGTCCATGGTAGTTGTCAGATGAGTCTCCAGGAATCTCACCCCCCCACAGTGTCACACCCACAATGGTATAAGTGATGCCCATGACCACTAATGGCAGCGCGTACACAAGAACGGTCACGATGATATGGTACCTGTATGGAAATAGAAACAGATGTCAGAGGTAATATCCTTTCTCATTAACAATGTAGCATGTGCGACAAGTGGCAAATCTACTGTATATTGCAGCAGCTGTCGTGGGGGTGGTCTGTTGGGAAATGGTTTGTGGTTGAAGGAAATTAGTGTAATTGATGTACCATAGAGTAAATAATTAATCATTAGCAATGCTGCATATATTTAAAGGACACTAAAGGCCAAAACATCAGCTTTTGTGTGTTAATAACATCTTTATTTGGCCTAGAAATTGATACTTCTTTATTTAAAAATAATAATTAAAATTCCACACAGATGGTTACCTAAAAATGTAAGGTTTTGTGGGCCACTTTTGAACACATTGATCAAAGCTAAGGTTAAAAATTATTCTCAAATGGTCTTATTGTGGGATCAATTTAGTAATGGTCCAGTTTTATAATATATTCAGTAAAGGTCAATAAAGGGCCAAAGAGCACCATCTAGATCAATGATACTAACTTACCAGCCACAAGGGGTCAATAAAGGAATAAATCATTAATTTTAGTGAATTCATCATTGTAAGAGGTAAGGGCTTTGTGGCTCAATGGATGGAGCATTTTTCTCTGAACTAAAAAATACAACATAATACATGAATGAAACATGCAATGTAAAAAAAAAAACTACAATGTAAAAGCAGAATATCTATACTATATTGTATATTCAACCTCCCTTTGGTCGTACAAGCTTTTTGAAGTGCAGTGTATTGAGGATGAGACATGAAGAAAAAATAGTTTGCCAGCTATATAATTGTATTGGTCTTAGTAAAAAGGTGCATTCTCACATGAAAGTGTCTTCAGCTATGTGGGGCCAGGCCACATAGCACAGGGTCCGTTTGGGCAGGACTTTGATGGTGGAGTAGTAGCACAGAGGGAAAGCCAGGGCCACAGCCAGGCACCAGATGATCAGTATGATCCCAGTGGTAACTTTAGCTGAGAGGCGAGGTTTCAGGGGGTGGATGATAGCCATGTACCTGCAAAGAAAAGATTACATTTTATTAAAAGGGCTAGCACAAATGTGACAGAGTGGTATTTTAGCCTGTGTTTTTGTCGTTGTAAATAAAGGAGCTCTGTACGTGTTGGCACTGAAAGCATCGCCAGCGCTACAACAATAATTAGCAGAAGTATAAACAGGTGCCAGGTTCACTTAAGTGATTGGCTGCGTGTTAGCCTGACTCAGGCGTTGCTGGTCTGCTTGAGCTGTGAGATGGCCAGCATAGGCGACCATGCAAGGAGTGTAGAGAGCCCCGTCAAGTTGCTGCTGGTCCACTCAGGCTGTATGCTGTGAGCTACTCTGGTACAACTGTGAAGGAGCATAGAGAACCCCGCTGAGTAGAAAAAACAGATAGCCAAGGTAACAGATCTGAGTCTCGTACTGGGTGTTTGCAAAAAAATAGTAAATGCATAGAGTAATAGTTTGTCTTCTTTTTATAGCCAGTTATTACTGCCTTGTTTTGCTTTCTTTGAGTTTGACGTGTTTCATATTAGTTGGTTGTTGCAGGTAGCATAAACCTACCTGTGAATTAGCTCGTGCTGCTATGCTTTAGCACAGGTTGCATATGAAAAATTAAACTAGAATTTAAATTAGGTGTAGAATGTAGAATTAAAAATGCCTCTATTTTCCTACTTCTGCTTCTGTAATTATTTGCCAGACTTACTTGTGTTTAAAGCAAAACCCTCTGTAATTGATAAAGGTTGCTAAGCTCAAGGTTAACATCTTAGCTGTGTTTCTGTGGGTGAAAGTCACAAAGTGACGTTGTAGGTTATAAGTCCAAAATAAAATCTTTATGCAATGTGGGCATTGGGTGCATGAACTGGGGTCATAGGCAGCCTTGTATGCCAGTGTGCCACCTCCGCACACCACACATAGCAACATACACTGACAGAGAAGCATTCACTCTCACATTAATTACCTTCCTGTTCAACCTTTTTTACAGTATAAGTTGTGTCATAAAGTATTTTGTGTTAGTAGTCTGCACTTAATATATCAAGCATATCAGAGCACTTTATTAAGGGTATGGCAGCAGATCATGCCTGTGGTCTAAAGCAGTCACGTAAAACATGAGGCTTGATATGCCCCCAAATTGATTTCCATTGATCTCCTATAACCTGAAGGATAGCAAGCCCACACACGCAGCACTCTGAATGCAAACTGGCCCGTGGTATCAAAGCCAAGCCTGCCAGCATAATGTTTCCCTATGATCCATCATTCTGAGTGGATCTGAGCACTGGGTAGTTCTAACCCAGTCTTGTTTATACGTCTTGGATTGCTTACTTGAAACTTTTAGCGATGAGGAAAAGAAAAAGTAAGGGTGATAAATTCAGGAATAGGCTATCTTAATTTCACGGCACAGTCTCCAATTGAATTCCTCCAAAAGGTTTATTGGATTTTTTAGTGCCTTCCAGAGATTTACTCTGGTTCGAAGCGATGCACTGCAGTAATGGAAAGTTTAGTAAGAAAATCTCCACAAATCAAAGACAGCCTCGCTTATAAAGATAACTACCTAACTAAATTCCTAACCGCAAGCACAGTTACTGCAGCAGCTTTCTGTATACAGCAGTGTGAAGGGCTGCAGTGCTGTTTGAAGTAATACAACCAAACTTATGATGAAGAGAGTTTGGCATGTCCATTAAAAGCCTGTCTGACAGCCTTGGCGCTGGATTAAACATCTTTTTAACGTGTCTTGCTTTGAAAAATGTGTAAACAATAGAACATTCTGTATTGTCACAACAGTAAAACAATGCAGGTGACAGATAATTATTGTATTGCCTTTTGCAGACGCCATGTTGAAATGCTAGCAAATTGTATCTATTATATCCACACATGACTTCTTTTTGCATGACACAACTCGTATTTGTGGAAATTCTATTCATTAGACAGTAATTTCTGAGGTGTTCCTGAGCTCATGTAGTGATTTAAGAGTTAAGGTAGACTTTTTGTCCCTAGGGAAATTTGTTGATAGTGACTGCTTCCAATCACGCTGGGGCAACTTGTCAAGAGCAGTAAGTGACCGCTGCACCGCCCCAGGGACCCAGATCTTGAGCCTGGTCAGCAGGAGCTAGCTGGGGGATTTGTATGAGTGCTGCTTGAGGGCTCAATGATCACGACCATCTAATAGATTCAATACTATTAATTGAGACTGAACAAAATGCACCCCTCGTATTTTCCCACCCTTTTTGCCCTATTCTAACCTTTTTTAAAGATGTGTTGCTGCCATCAAATTCAAAATCATAAATGACTCTTCACAAAATTTCAATTTACAGTCCTTTTGAAATGCCCGAAACTGATGAATTCATATGCTGAAACCTTGTCTGCGCTGGCTCCCTATTGAATATGAGTCTCTGTGGATGTCCCTTCTGTTCACCATTAATTGTGTGGCATTTATCCACAGTGTCTCATCGGTCCTTGCAAATGCAGGCTGTGAATAGTTTGTCTGATACTCAATCATGTGTGTGGCAGGGCAGTGTGTGATCCATCAGGGCTTACACAAAAAGGTAGACAAACAGTAGACCTGAACAATAAAAGTCCAGTAAAGATTGATTAAGCTAAACAAAAGAAAACATACGGATACTTTCCATTAAGCATCCACACACTCAAAGCATAGAGGTGTCTAAACCTCGTCTCTGTTTACCTAATTTTAAACAGCACACAATTACCTTGGGAGAGACTATTTTTTTATTAAGTCCATGAAAACATAATTATTACTCTTAAGTTCTTCATTAAAGGTTTAACATCCTAATTTGTGAATAACTAAATGTAACAACAGGAAAAACTACATTAATAGAAGCTCTTGGAGAGCACAGTCCACCACAGCAGCATTGGCCCTATCTCAAAATGGTAAAGAAATAATGCCCAGACCTGGACAAGAATCTTCTAGTTCAGGAGTAAATGCTCACAATAGTATATCCAATAAAAATGTGCTTCTTTACTGGCCGCTTGTGGCCAGAGTTTGCATTTTTAACCAAATCTTGCAACAATAAAACATGCTTTTTTTGTTTGTTTTGTTTTTGTTTTGTTTTTGTTTTTTGGAGCCAGATGTTCCAGATCCAAAAAACAAATGTATTCTCTGGTCATCCAAGTTGTCACCATCAAAACAAGGTTTAAAAGAAGCCATCTGGATGTGTATTGTTCAAGACATTCCAGTCTTGAAACGTCTACAACCTTGTTTTGGTTTTGACAAGAAACTGATCATTTCTTCCTTGGCCTATTACTGGCCTTTTCTAATAAATCCTTCAAAATCTGACCATTACTTTATCTTGCTAACAGACTAACAAGCCAACCACCAAACCAAAGGGGTGAAACATAAACATTACATCCTTGACGTGGATAACTAACATTTAACGATTTAAATCTCACACGAGATCAATAATATTCTTCAATTTAGCCCTTGCTAATGAATCATTTTATTTCCTGTAGGTGTAAGGTGAGGTATACCCTAGACAATTGACCAGATAATTACAAGGATGACGCTTCAAGACACTGACAGATGACTAACCCTAACCTCAAGTCAACCTCAAGTCACACACATTTATTCCCAATGGGCAAGTTAGACATACCACTCCCCCCGACACATGCCGGAATATATGTACCCCTACCATTTTCCGTGTTACACAGTGCACCACCTTAATTTATTGCTGTTTCTGGTACAATCTGGAGGATTCATGACAAAAAACAGTTTCCTGCTGTAGTGTGTACAATTTGACATAGGCTTAAGTGTATACACTATTTGAAACTGCTATATATAAATCTTAACAGACTGTTAGGATCAAAGTAACACCTGAAAAAGGCAAAGGGACAGCAACTTGAAAATGGCACTTAAAGATTATGCCAGACATTCTTGAGTCAATAAATTCCTTTCAATCTTGTGCTTTTATACACCGGTACTGCCGCACAAACTATAGCTGTAAAACAGTAATAAAGTCTTGTCATGATGTCTAAACACACTTCATCACCTTCTGTTTAACCATAACACATTATGGGATGCTGGGATGGGACCTGCAACCACAAGAGGCCCAGCAGTGCACAGCCTAATGTCAAGAGCTGGCTCCAGTGTCTCCAATGAAATACAAATAATAAAACAAGTAGATTGATCTAGAACACAAACCAATTTAGTTTAGATTTAGAGATTTATTCCTCCACCATCACATAAAGGTGGAAAGTAACTACATATGTTTACTCATGTAATTTACTTAAGTACATTGTTTGAAGAATATGTTGCTCAGGGTTGCCATACATTTTCTCAAGCATACATTCACGTAAGTAACTTTTAGAGGAAAAACATTTACTCAAATGCATTTTTTAAAAATTGGTAGCAATTATATTAATAGTAAAAGTAGCAGTACAGCCCTCTTGCAGAAGTTGAAGCAGTTGTAGTATTTGTAGCTGTAGTAGCAGTAAGTACTTTACACTTAAGGATGATTACACAATACATTTTTACTTTTACTTAACACACTAAACATATTTTGAAGCAACAGTACTTTGACTTGAATTTGGGGTCATTCTTATGCATCAGGAAACCAAGGACATCAAACTGCTTTTGCACAAAGATAGGATCATACATTTGTTTTGATGTATCTTGTAATAATATCTAAAAAGAGGCTCGGACTTTCCACTGCCTAGACACTTCCCCCAGCTCCTACGGGGGAATCCCAAGTTTTCAGGCCAGCCAAGAGACACAGAGCCTCCAGTGTGTCCTAGGTCTCCCCAGGCAGTCATTCAGGATGAAACACATGCCCAGGCTCTACTCAGGCGGCCATTCTCATCACCCTATTTCTAAGAGAGTGCCCAGCTACCCTGCTGAGGAAACTTCTTGTATCCAGGATCTTGTCCTTTCAGTCATGGCCTAAAGCTCATGACCATAGGTGAGAGTAGGAACGTAGATTAATAGATGGACTGGTAAATTGAGAGCTTCAGCTTTTGGTTTCTCCACAACAGACTGATCCGCCTGTCAATCTCACGCTCCATCCTTTCCTCACTCGTGAAGAAGACCCCAAGATACTTAAACTCCTGAAGCTCTCCACCAACCTGGGGAGGGCAAGCCATGGTCTTGGACTTGGAAGTGTTGATTTTCATCCCAGCCGCTTCACACTCTGCGTCAAACCGCCTCAGTGCAACCTATTTATTTATGCAAAACCTACATAACACATTAACCAATGACAAATCGATAAATATATACATAGACATACAGGATAATAGTGAATAAACACTATTGAATGTCAATGACACTGCTCTATTCTTTTAGAAGTTAGTTTACAGCTTTAACTGATGCAAATAAACACACACTTAGAGAGCCTCAGAGGGGACATGGCAAAAAAAACAAACAAAAAAACAATTATACATAGTCAAAAAAAAAAAAAAAAAAAAGTTAAATCCTGAGAAACTATTACAAGATCCCGAGATAGTTTTGTGAGATCTTGAGAAAGGGGGCTTGTTGGGGATGAACATGAAATGCACTTCTCGCATGTGCGTTAAAATGTCATTTTGGAAATAAATGCTTTTAAATGATTTATAACCCCTTTATACTTACTTGCAAAAGTATTGCAAGATCTCGCTATACTTTCTCAAGATCTTGCAAATCTACCTATCTCACAAAAAGTTTCTTAGAATCTTAAAAAACTTTCTCTGGATTTTTTCTCTTATCTCCTGGGCTCTGTACACTTACTATTCTGTAACAAAGTCGGATATCCTAAACCATGAGCATGAAATGAAAAAACTTTGCAAGAGTGTATCCTTTTTAAATAACTATTACTATTCTCAATGCTGTTTGGTTTTAAACCTAAGTCAGCTCTACAGTGACTGGCTATAACAAATCTGGAAATCAAAGCTAGATAGAATAAGCATGAGCTAAATTCAGCATAAATGTATTACAATGTTCACAGATGGATAATCTTTGGTGCCACGTTATGTGCATCTGTTTTCAATGGCTGTAGTGGAACATGTCTGTCCACACTGCTGTCCTTATTTTCACCAGAGGCTATGAGATGTGCTACATGTGGTAAAGTGCACAGTTGTGTAACACTCTACAACTATAATAAGCTGCATACAACATGCTTCGTACTGTGCAAAATGACTAGTACACGGAGTGGAAAAGAGCAATTATGAACATATGGCATCCAACTGATACATCGAGAAATATTTGAATTATTTTCTACAAGTGCAAGTTGCTTATTATTGTCTTGCAGAACTCACATTTAACATTTAACCAACATTCACAACATTTAACCAATTTTTTTCTAACAGTATACAATAGTTTACCTGACCAGGCTACACAAATTAAGTGACGTATTCAGATAACTTAAGCTGTGACTGCAGTTTGGAGATTAAAGTAGCAATCTTTCCCATTCTTTTTACGAGAGATCAAAAACAAAACAGTTTTAAATGAGTGCACTTAGGGGATTTGTGAATAATGGATTAATCTGAGCACACACAGTAAATTATTGTGGTTGGCCACATTTCTGTAACTACTTGTCCAGCATAAGAAACAAAACTAGAAACCTATAATATTTAGCATTTAACTTATATGCTAATTAATTATGCTAAATGTTACATATACTAAAATGGCTGGACGTTGATACCCTCGGTGTTTTCTTCTTCTTTGTTTTGGCATTTCCTACATGTATTCAGTTAGCTGTTAAAACTTGCCAAAACCATATCAATTGACTGATATTTATAATTTGCCATATTTGGGGGCTAATGCTAATTCCTCCATTAGAAATGTATTGTGGTCCGCTCTTGGTGCAGATCATGGCATTTTTTAGAATGCAGTCAGATTGTTTACAAACAAAAAGTCGATTAGTAACATGAGTAATGATTAAATATTTTATACTATTTATGTATAGTCACATATTGTGAGTCTCAAAAATCAGACACAGTGGTAAAGAGGATCTAATGTCCTGACTGTATCGTGTGCCCTCCCATGTCAAACTGCTTTTGCAGTTACCTCTCTCACGACATCCGCGTCTGCTGCAATGCCTAATGAAACACACTAGACTGCACTTAAGGCAGTAGAGAGGACAAATTCACAGACGATGGCGAACTGTGGCCTCATGCCATTTCAAGACATCAGAGCAGAGACAGCCTCATACTGGGGTTAGGAGAAGCATGACCGGCGGTTACATCTGCATCATGTGGGTCACGCCGCTGCTCCCTTTCTCAGTACACTGTTGACGGAATCGAACAGACACTGCCAACTGAAAATGCAAACACGGTGAAGTAGGAGTATACAGGAGCCAAAATGAACTTGGCCTGGGGAAAGTGTCAGGGACTGAAGCTGTACACACCTCACACAAGCCCTGTGAGCCGTGAGACCAGAGCCAAAACAGACAACAGTGTTTTCATCTGGAGCGGCTCTCATCACAGTAATCCCTTTAGCGGAACATTGTGACGTCTGGCAGCCTACTGATCAAGAGCATCAGATAGTGACTGCACATTAGACCAGTAATAGACCAGCGATTTCACAGCATAGGAAAGAAATTACTGCATTTTTTGTGTACACGAATTAAGTGAGTTGGTGAATCTAAATTGTGTAAGCAAACTCTAGTTCATTTCCTGGAATAGTCTGGTTCATTTGAGGAGGTCTGAATGCGCAAGCAAACTCTGATGCTGACTAAACAAGTAAACTTTGGCCCCCTGAAATCAGAGGTCTTGGTGCAGTTCATTTTGAGCCCAAGTGCACCAAAGGCAGGAAGTGAAGAAGGCAAGTCCATGAAAACACAAAACAAACATGCATCTAATAGACTAATGAAAGATGTGGGGTGGAGGTTAAAAAATATGTTTAAACAGCACAAACAGCAACTGTAAACAGTGCCAAAAATCAAAAAACAAAAACAAAAAACAACACAAAAAAAAACAACAAAAAAAAACAACTGATTTCAGACAAATGTCCACTATTGTATTTGGCCAATATTACTCCTCTAAAATGTTTAAAGAAATGTTTAAGAAAATCTGCTGTATAATAATCAAAGGATATATGCAGCTGAAAAGGAGGACTTTTAGATAGGCAGAATTTCCTCTTTATAAGTTACACCTCAGTAAATATTGATGCATTGCCCTCCACTGGCAGAGGGTCGTACTGTGTCATCAGTGAGTTCAGTTTAGTTCGCAAAGCCTCAATCTGAACAGCGATTGGTTGTCTGTCTGACGGCAACATGTCAGCTGACCTGAACTATGAAGCTTTTATGCCTCATACGTTCATATTTCGTTAAGTAACTGTCAGTAATATAGGTATAAATACTGACTTTTACTTAAGACTTTATTGGCATGGCTCCAGAAAACCACAAGATGTAATTTTCTTCACACCTCGGCGTATTTGTGCAAATGTGAATCAAAGCCAGCATAACTGTTATGTTTTCTGGGCCATTGTTGTCGTGTAAATGTAAATGATAGACCTAAAAACGGACATTGTTTATATGTGCAAAAAATATACTAACTATTGGATACGCTAATAGACAACAAGGCTTTTGATAGGCCTAATAAAACGCAGGATCCCTGAAGCAACAGAAGAAAAGATATGATTTCAGCTTTATAGCCTTATGTTTTGCGTTTTTTCTTAGTTTTATGATTGTTATATTTTAAATTCTGCTTAGTACACTGTTAAAACAACCAGGACAGAAGCAAAAACAAGTGAATGTGTGTGAGGGAGGAATGGAAATAAATAATGAGTGCATCTGGCAGAGCGTAAAGTGTGAAAAGAAGGGCGACTTTTTCTAGGTGCGAGCCAACAGCTCTGGCCTATGACTAATCTACACTACGTATATATGGAACTCCTTTTATATAAAGAGCAATGCAGTATATATTTGTGGGAGGGACTTGAAGGCAATGAGACGAGAGCTACCCCGCTGAGAAACGGCACTGGTACTATGTAGATCACAAACAAAGTAATTATCCACAGTTTGAAGTGATAGGCAGTGGCTCAGCAGGGAGTGATCCCTCCGGGCCAATCATTTAAAGACAGAAAATTAGCCACATTATCTCTTATCAGGACAATTTGAAGAAGACAAAGTAAGAAATGTATAAAGAGGTTACAGGACCAGAGTGCAGAGTGTCAAGCGGGACCAGTAATAGGCAGTAGGTTAAGGATTTGGATAGTGCTGGGCTGCCCCCAGCTCATCTACCCATAAATAATAAATCAATCATTTAATAGCCACTAAACTGTACGTATGGCAATTTCCGACACTTTGTGGCACTAAAGCCAGCAGTACAGGGACCAGCCCACACACCAATAACCGTCCAACAATTTGGCTCATAGGAAAATATAGCTGAATAGCCCTGGTGTACAGCAGTGTGTGGGCAAGGGAAAAAATATGTTATTTGTAAAGCCACACTGAAACCTATGAAACATTACAAGCATAAATAATAATAATACACTTTTTTAACTCAAGTATTCTATTAATATTCAGTCTCCCAACCAACCAACCAACCAACATTATGACCACCTGCCCAATACTGCACACAGCCCTTAAGCAACGAACTGTGATACACTGTGTTTTGTGACACCTTTCTATCAGAACCCAAACTTCCTCTGCATGTTGAGCTGCAATTGCTCATCTGTTAGATCAGATTTGCACTGCCCATGTACATCATCTGTCAGCAGTTCATTCCTTGGACTACTATTGGCAGATACTGACCACAGCAGACCTGGACCACCCCACAAGAGCTGCAGTTTTGGAAATGCTCTGACACAGATGACCAAACATCTTCAAGCTTATATTCCATATTTTCACACAGCTAAAAAGTTGGGCAAGTCCTCTTTTAGGGGAAGCTGGCACCCTGTCATGTCAGAAGGGCAGCCCCTGCTATATAAGAGCTACTACAACAAAGAACTGGAATGGCCTTGGTGCATCATTTCCTAATGGGCTGCACATCAAACAACATATAAGAATGATTCATACATTTTTCTTCAAGCAAAAGAATTACTGGATTTTCCGCCACTCCTGGTGGAAGCAGCGTGCCCAAGTGGAATGATAACAAAGTAGATGCACACAAAATCATGCGTGAAGCACTTCAGATGAAAGCGTTTGAATCACAGGGGCATTTTACATGCACTACGGCTTCGCATCCAGAGTCCAGCGGATGTCTCACTGCCTCTTTGATCATTGTAACCTACTCCCGGATTGAAAACATTCTATCTATTCTACCAAATTGTTATATATGCAGAGACAAAGGGGGAAAAATCTAATTCAAATTCTAAAAAATAAAAATATTTTAATTGGATGATATGGGCCCAGATAATTAATCACCTATGAACCTGCTACTATCCAAACGCATTCCACCTGTCATTTATCACTGAGTTATTAAACAAACGCTCACCTGTCCACTGCGATCGCCGTCATGGAGTAGATGCTCGCGAAGACAGATGTTACGGGAAAGAAGTTGTGGAATTTACAGTAGGCTTCCCCAAAGTACCACTCCCCGTGCGCGGCGTAGATAAAGTTTATGAGAGTGTTGAACGCGGCCATTGACGCGTCAGAAAAAGCCAAATTGAGAAGAAAATAGTTGGTAACCGTCCTCATGCGTTTGTGCGCGAGGATTATCCAGATGACGATGAGGTTCCCAAACACGGCCACAGCCAGAACGGAGCTGTACGCAACCGACCACAGCGCCACGCGCCACTGGGGTTGCACGAACGGGTTAGTGTAGTTCCACGTTGTGTTCGATTCGTTTTGTGAAGCTGCCATTCTCCTTTTCCTTTCCCGGGATACACTTTTTAAGTCTGCACTACAAATCAATCTTTTTCCGCGGGGAGAAAAGCTGCCTCTAAGGAATCATAGCGCGTAATGTGACGCCACCCCAGAAAATAACATCTTCTCACAATTCACTTTACCCTACTGTCCCACTCTCCTCACTCTTAAGTAAAGTAAAGTATTACAAGCGCAGTAGATTACAGCTCGAGTGTCCTCGGGCGCCTGTTGAACGCGGTGGAAAGCGTGCCGTCTCTCTGTAGCAGTGGCAGCAGCTCCAAGCAGCGCACCGTGCGCACTCAGTGACGCACAAAGTGTGGCACAAATGGTGAAAGAGATTGATTGATACGTGTGGCTGCTGTTTAAACTTGAATGAATAACAGATGGACCCCGCTGTGTTCAGTGTGGTTTATACGTTGGCCATGAGCATTGTGTGCTTTTATCTCATTTTAAATGATCTAGCGTTAGCAGTATTTTAAAACCAGACTCAAACAGGATATTGAAACACTGTGGACAATGAAAGGCTTATTTAACCATTAGATACAGCATCTGTTGACTTTGTCCTCACAGAGTAGGTTGTTTTCCATCGAATAAAGCTATCAAACATAACTGTCATATGCAAAAAGAATAGATTTATTAATACAATTTTAAAACAAAATCATTTTGGACACAAAGTTAAATATCTAAAGATGTGTAGTCTACTGTTTTACATATTATTCTCTGCTCTTTTAAACTATATCTTGATATATTTTAATTCTACAGATTGTTGTATTTCAGGCTGCACTGTCCAAAGAATCTTCAAAGTTCTATTCATTCACATCTGCCATAGTTTTGTTCCATTATTCCTTTTGTATACACTACAGTGATCGATACATTGGTATTATTTCAATTCTGTGCCATACATTTCAACACAAATGAAGTCATCTTGTTATTTTTTATACTTTTTTTTAAGTGTTAACAGTACAGTTATATTTTTCAGCACAGTCTCATCACCATCATCTTCTCCTGTCACATTATCAGTGACCTTTGATATGATGTGCCACTGTCCTAATGCATCTCTTATCACAGTCTTAGATCATCCTCACACTGCACCTTGGAGAATACCATTGTACTCTGCTGGATTACCAAGCTGGCGGTAAACTGGCTGCAACTCCTTCTTTCCTTTAATGTCATACCAAAAACACTCAAAACCAACTGGCACAAGTCCCCTCCAAACGTCCAACTGTTCACTGGTCAACTGGTCTCCTTCATGAGCACGCAAATCCCTCAGTGCTCTGGGATTCTAGTGTTCGTCTGTGGCCAAACAAAAGCTTTTAACTTAGATCTTCACTGATTATGCTTAGAGCCAGCTGTCATTAAAAACGCGTTTACACAGAGGAACAAATGATCCAATGACCAAAATAGCCACATGCAGCTCTGAAGGGAAAAAAGAGACCACTGCAAAATGATCAGTTTCACGAGTTTTATATTTCATAGGTGCACACAACCTGAACACTGCATTATATTGTTGGTAACTGCTGACAATATTTCTTCTAATTTCCAAATAAAACATTGTTCTTTAATAACTTTAAAATAAATTACAACACACCAGCAGTGTTTACAGAACGTTTACAGAACGTGCATTCAAACATTGAATTTTAAACAAAATGGTAGCCCTCCACCAGGTTTTCACATTACTATTGGGTAACTTTATACCACTCTCTCACTTTGCTTGTCAGTCTGTGAGCCCATACAGCAGAGTGAGGTCTGTGAAGGAATTTAACAGACACTGGCCTGGAAAGTTGTCAGACTCAGACAGAGGATGAATTAAGAATATATGCAGTGGTCTCTTATTTTTGGCAGAGCTGCATTTCTCAAATCTCTGGTTAAATTAATGATGGCATTAATGCAAAAAAAATGTTTATACAATTTTAAGACATGCATTGTACTGTGTTGAAAGCAAGACACCTCAAGTAAAAAGGGTAACATTTTGAACTAACAGATGTTATTGTATGATGCGTGCAGTAGATTACTGTACAGGTTTAAAATTCTTAGTTCATTTTGCTGACATAGATTAACATTTTATTTTACACAGGGGATAACAGAAAGCTTATATCATGTTTCAGTAAATTAGAGAGAACAGCCAATAGTGCGTTGCCATGTTTTTATAAGTAAAATGCCTAGGACTAGGAATCATATATCAACAAATGCCTCTGTAAAAGTATAAGACTGAAAAAAAATGGGCTTCTAGGTGTTGCTGAACTGGAGATATCTGACTAAAGTGTTTTTTTTGTTTTTTTTTATGCAATTTCCAGATGCTGATAGCATGGATTTTTTTTTGTCAAATGAATCTTTTAGGCCCTAGATAATAGTGTGCTTTAATGACACTGCAGTAATGTCCTCATGATAAAGACCAAAATGAGTTACATCAGTACAGAGGAAAAATACATTTCATTAAACATACCATATCTTCTTTGTCATCGTGTGTAATTTGAAATTCACATCAGACTTCATCACATATGTAGTTTTGCCCTGAAGGATACAAAAAGTGACATAATTATAGGATGGGTTTAATAAGAAACACTGAGAACAGAATAGAGAGAGGGTACATGCCTGATTGAAAATTCAAACGCGGTCACATTAACATGTGCTTAATAATACTTTACATGTGCTAGGTATGTTTTTAAGTGATTGATGCGGTTAGCTTGCAGTAGCAATCATCTGCAGTTTAAAAGATATGATGTCCTCAGCTTTGTAAATGATTGAACATTGAGTCTACAGCAAATCATGATTTTGAAACGGCAGTATAATTTTGCATGATAAATATATCATGTGTGTCTTATTTAAAGCCTAACTGTTGCTTTCTTTTTTTATTACTTTCCTTTTGGCTTTTCCCTTCTGAGGTCACCACAGCAAGTCATCTGCCTCCTGGAGTTTTTTTGATGTTTAATTGGGTGTAGGTGTTACACCTGAGGCCTTTCCTGATGCATACCTTGTCAATTTATTTGTGCTTGAAACCAACATAAAAAATAATGGCTTAGTAAAACCTGAATATTGTTGGAATTTTTTAAAATGATAAGGCAGATTTTAAAATACATTTTCTGCAAAATTTCAGTGTACTGTATAAAGTGGGTCACAAAAAGTGATGAGTGATGAGGGATAAAATTGGGTCCTATAATCGGACCAGTTGGCAGAAGCTGCGCATCGTCTACACAAAACCCTGTTATGCTAATACAAAGAAACACAAATCAGCCTGGCCTGGTAACAAAACTGATGACTAATACTTAAGAAAACAATAAAAAGTAAGAAATAATAAAAGTCACAGATTGTATAATTTTACAGTTGTATCTAGAATATTGCGAAAAATGGAATGTATGTATGTCACATCAAAAAGAAACTTAATAGATTTAGAACAGACAAAGAATTTTTGTTACCAAAACAGAAGATTCAATCAAGTTTGATGTACAGATGGACACACCCCAGCTGCTGCTCTCCTCTCTGCAAACGCACACACCCTTCCCCGGTCCTGTGTCTCTCCCGCCTGCTTGGGTTTCCCCCACAACTGGGCGAGACCATGTTCCTTTTCAGGTCTTGGTTGTTTGAACTCCTACACATTATTATTAATTTTGCACTGTATTTCGCTCTGTATTGTTGTACTTCAACGTAATGTGTACTTCTCATGGGGCGTGCCTTGAGGGGCAAGCAAGGCAAGCAGTGCTTGGCAAATCAAATCTAAAAAACAGACGGATTAAAACTATAGCGAAATTAAATCGCTATCTCTCCAAACATTTCATTTTGCTGTTCACTTCCATAGAGAATCAGTCTATTACCTGCTTTCAGTCACTGTGTACTTTTCTGCACCCCGCTGGCCACTCCAGGTACTGTCAAGGCAAGCTAGTTTGCCTCTCTGTCATTCATTTCTATCATTTTCACCTCCGTGGAGGCGGAGTCATGATGTACTGTTTCTGCCTGGGGCTTGTCAAGCAGAGGGCCAGCAGCTTGTTTTGGAGGCTCACGCATGCTGTGGTCAGTCTCAGGCTCAGTGACAGAGATCTCTGGCTGATAGCAGCGGGCGATAAGCAGCGCACTGTGCAGCTTACGGCCCCATACATTACAGTGTGCTTGAGCCGTGTTAGCCAACAAAACTTTCCACAAGTAGCCGCAGCTAGCCAAAGTGTCTAAGAGCATTTTTACAGATAAGTCATAGTTTGTAGCTTAAACCCTGTTCATGTTTCTCATGAGTACATGCTGCTGCATAAAACTGCATGCCATGTAAATGGATAGCCTCACGTACATCGTTAAGATCTATGATCCTATAGATGAGCTAATGAACTAACAGTCCTAGACACATTGCCTGTCCGTCCTGAGAGAGGATCTCTCCTTCAGTTGGGCTCCATAAGGTTTCTTTTTTTTCCCCACAGCTGGGTTTTTTTTAGGAGTTTTTCATTACAGAGAAGGAGGGTCTAAGGACAGGAGTGTCCTGGGTCTGTTTAGTGTAGTTATTGTTTGTGTTGATTGTGTGTTAAGTCTGAATGTGTGTTTATGTTTGATCAATTGTTGTGAAGCCCTTTGAGGCGACTTTTGTTGTGATACTGGGCTATACAAATAAAACTGAATTGAACTGAATTGAATAAAGTGTCAGACATGTTCGTAAGAAGTGGAGCTGGAGGAGTGGAGAGGAGCCAGCGGCCCGTGCCGGGGACTGGATGTGAATATTACAGAAGTGTGAATGAACTGGGCTCTGGTTATTGTGGACAAACTCAGCTGTAGGAAATACAGGACGTTTCTTCAAAAAAGTAACATGGACTGGATTTGTAGCTTGAGTAGAAAGGTGAGTGTCAGCGAGGCAGCGTTTTTAAATGGAGGTTTGTGGTGTGATGTGTAAGGCTTCTTTTGAGGTTTTATTATAGTGAAGCAGCATTAAAAGTGCACTAGTCTAGTGTCGAACTCAGTGTGTGCTGAACAGCCTCCCTCATCTGTAAGGCTGTAACCTCACTCATCCATCTATCCATCCTCATTTTAGTGCTTATGAATTCAAGTTAAAACAAAAACTGAGGGTACATTCTTTAATAAGGTGACAGAAGGCCAGCTTTGTGGGAAAAAAAATGTTGTAACAACATTGTTTTATATACAAACAGCTGTTACTAATAGGAATTATATAGGAAGAGTGTGAGATAGTTTGAAACAGCCCTACTACACAAATAATGATGGTATTGCAGTTGCCCAAATGATTTTTTATTAAATTCAAATTAAATCAAAATGTTGTCATACAAAACTTAATGAAGTCAAGGTGTCTGCTTGCCCGCTTGAAAAAGTCACCACACACTACTGGTATTTCTGTTTGTTCGAGGGAGGCCTGTATGGTGGACACTATAGACACTGATCTCACACATGAATGTACACTTTTATTTTGAAAGTATTGGGCAAGGGAAGTGAGTGAGAAGGGGGCAGCAAGTGTCTTATACCCAAAGCTGTTCTGTACCGCAAAAATGTTTCTAAGCACCTCTTGTTGGAAGTTTTGACGCAAAATAAAGTAGAGACTCAAATACCACTTCTCATCTCATTTGTGAACTACCACATTGCTGACCCCGACAAGGGGGCTCCACAATACAGTATTTACATCCAGTGTGGCCAATCAAAAGCTTTTAACTTAAAGCTTCCCTGATGCTTGGAGCCAGTGATAATTAAAAACAGCACATTTTCACAGAGGAAATACTGATCCAATTACTGAAATAGGCACATCTCAGGAAAAAAGAGTCTACTGCCAAATGATCCATTTCTGACGTCACTTTTCCTAGGGACACGCCCCCTCCATTCAACTGAGTGGCAAAACAAGCGGCAGTGTACATTATTGAGAGTGTGAGAGTGGAAGTAAAACTGATAAGCATTTACTTAAATAAGTCAGTTGGACTCGACAGTGATTCACAAAACCTTCCCAAGAACCAATGATCCAAAGACATGTGGCCAAGATTTCACCTTTTAAACATTTTTACATAACTAAGACAGCTAAGGACATCATGATTTATATTATTTTTATATTAACATTATTTAACCTTGAGAGAAATACCAAGCAGTGGTAGTAACAACACCAGATTAGGCTGTAGCACAAAGTCATTTCTACTTTAGTTAATCTTTTTAATCAAGTAACAATTTCTCTTGAATACTTAGAGATGAAGCAAACAAACTAAGCAAAAATTCACAGGAAGCTTCAGACCTAAATGTGGCTTTATCCTGCAGCTAACATGGTCCAGGGACACGAAGCTCATTGACATAGGCTGTGTCCGAACGTCACCCCTAGGCCCTAACCCCTCAATCACTATATAGTCCAGCACTATATAGCGGACTATATAGTGCACTCATTTTGTGAATGATTCGGACACTCGCACACTATTTTTCCCTCACCGGTGATCACGTGAATCTGACGTCTGTGTAAAAAAAGTTCGGCGAAACTCCACTGATAATGTTCTTCTGTGATAAAGCCCGACCACACTTGATGTTTTAGTATTTATAGATAAATAATAGTCATACGCGTGATATTTAACATGAATTATCGCTATAATGAATAAAACAGACTGGATTATTGCAGCTCTGTGCTTTACGTGGGGAGGCTGAATGCTGGGTAAGCTAACGTTAGCAATTTTACACTGTAACGGTTTATTTAAGAGCTTTTTATTTCTGATTACGACGTGACAGAAGTAAAAAAGGTGTTTCTAACTGGTTTCATTCAGACGTGTTGTGTACAGTTTAAAGACCTGTCGTGGTCCCGCTGTTCTCCTCCGAAACTCGCAAAGCATTCTGGACCGTCTAGTGACAATCGCTGTCCACTACTTTTCAAAATGCATTATGGGAAGTTTTGAGTGCACTATTTTTTATCCATTAGACATTCGGACGCCACTACAAAATGGCGTGACCACTATTTAGTGCACTATATAGGGATTAGGGAGGATGTTCGGACACAGCCATATTGTTGTGTAGCTGTCAATAGCTGTGTCCCAATTCAACGGCTGCAGCCTTTGTCGGCTACATTTGAAGGCTGATTATGTCACAGTCGGCGCGACAGGGTGTCCCAATTCGAAGGCTACTTCAAATGCAGCCCACGAATGTGGCCTTCCTTTCCCGCTGAACGAAGGTTGCATCGGGTGCATCCTTCGCGGCCCAACATATCCCATGATTCACATGATTCGAAGATGGCAGAGGCGGAGAGAGCTGCTCAAACTCCTCCAGGAGTAAATTAAACAAAATAAAAAATTTAATAAGTGTAATTTCTGGCTCCATTTCTGCTCATGTGACCAATGAATAAAGTGAATTAGCGAGCAGCTGCGGTCCTGGTTGCTAGGCGACAGCGGCGGAAACGTGAGAGGAGGAGCAGCTGTTGACGTACGCTCCGTGGACCGGACCGTCCCATTTCGGATCGGCCTTTGCGGTCCACGAAGGCCACAAGAAGGAGTAGCCTCCGTGGACCGCGACCTTCGAAGGCTGCAGCCGTTGAATTGGGACACAGCTCACATATTTAAAGCGGAACTCAGTAACTCTGCTTGTTTCTTCACTCTTTTTGCCTTTCTTTCCTCTGTAAAGCTCCCCCTACAGTTCGGAGTAAATCACTATCATAAATACTCACAAGCCCAGTTGACTCCTGTGTGATCCGTCGCTTGTCTTTACTTTCGTTTTCCCCTCTGCATATCTGTACAAAGTTTTTTCTTCCATTTGGCCGCTCTGGCACAAAGAAAATCAAGAAATAAAGCGGTTGCTAGCTTGTTGTTTTGCCAACCGGGATGTGCCGCTTTCTCGCGAGACTCGAGACTTCTGTGACTCCGGGTCGACGGCGCTCACTGTTGCAAGTGTCAATTTCAACCCAGAGAAACCAGAGAGAGATGCCGCATGCTTCATTTACCCCACAACAACTCGTGTAACCATCACATGGACGATAAAAAAGTTAAGGAGTTCTGCTTTAATAGAAAATGTTTAAAAGCAGATCTCAGTCACCTGTCTCATTTCTTCAATGTTTTTCCTTCCTTTTCCTCTACAGAGCTCTCCCTACATTTCGGAGTAAAGCACTATTGTAACATTACTCACAACAAGTCCAGGTGACTCCTACATGGTCTCTCTCTTTGTTTTCCCAAAGCTTTTTTTGCTGTTTGGCCGCTCTGTCCTGATGAAAACCAAGAAATAAATGCATTGCTAGCTTGTTGTTATGCTAGCAATGCCCCCTCACTGACTCCAGACTTCAGCGCTCACTGCTGCAGTTGTAGTTTTAGGTAGAGACAGCAGGGGGAGATGCAGGACACTATTCATCCCACAACAACTCATTTAACCATCACATGGACTCTCATACAGATTATTTAAGGTAAAGTGATATCCAAAAGTCCGTGGAAAACTACAGATTGACTTTTGGTCAGCAGGGTTGTTTATTGGAAATGCCGTGGTCCGTGGTTACTTCTCTTCTTTTTAGATTTCAGTTGTCTATCAAAATATATCTCAGATTAGTTGTTGAATATCTTTGTATCAGTCAGTTTTACAGCAAATCTTTCCCATTTTAGTTGACTTTTTGAGTATTTGTGTTAAGAGGTATTATTACTCGACAGAGCTATTACAGCAACTTTGCCACTCACTGAAGTTACTTCTTGCATGCAGTGACATCATCTGCATGCCCTCCAGGAACGTGGTGCTTTAAAAAGTTGCGCACGCAGCCTGGTACCAATATTAACGTTCTGTCCCATTCATTTCTTCGAGGGAGCAAAATAAAAATATTAATTTGGATGTTTCTGGACTGCATGAACAAATGGTTGTTGTTTATCTATTTATTAAAAAATTGCTCTAAATTAATATAATCCAGATCTGAGTGTCAGTACCAGTTGCTAAAGTTAACTTATAAAAGTAGGATTTATGATGATTGATGAATTCAATCTGAGCATACAGTGTCAAAGTATTGTGGTAAATAGTAAATATAATTATTTGTCCAGCATACCATTGAAATTAAGAAATGTAAATTACATAGCCTTTAGCTATTATGCTAATTATAGATGCTAATAACAGCGTTACGTTACGCATTAAACAGCTAAACGTTGACACATTCGCTAATGTTAATAAACTAGGCTCTGCTATTACTCACTTGTTGTTGAGTGGTTGTCAGTTGCCAAACTTGTCTTGATTATTTATTATTTGAGATGTTTGGTGGCTAGCGCTAATTCCTTCATAAAAAATGCATTATCGTCTCTTTTAACTTCCAGTACCAGTTTTTGGAATACAGACATTCTGTTTACAAACACAAGAAGGGTCAATTGGTGCAAAATGATTAACTGAATACTGCCTTATTTCTGTGGCCTGCTGAAAACATTTCTCCTAATTTCCAATTAAGGGCCTGTTTACATGACAACACTGGCCAGGAAAACACAAGAGTAATGCCGCCCACTATTTGCATTTACACAAAAAGACTGAACTGTGAAGAAAACTAAAGTAAACTGTAGTACTCATGTTTGTCCAGCAAATGGCACTGTGGGCCCCACAAATGCTCTACACCACACAGTGTGTAGTCTACAATTTCCCTACTTTAAGATCTTATGGGTTTCTGGAGCCATTCTCATAAAGTCTCTCATAAAAGTAAGTACTTGTACAGATATTTCTCATAGTTACTGGACTAAATATGAACTTATGAGACATAAAAGCCTTGTATTTTGCGCTTGAGGGTCAGCTGACATACCCCTGGCAGATAGCTAATCACTGTTTAGAACGGGGCTGTTGTGTCATCGTTTTCAGTGAGTATGGTGTTTTCACAGTATACACAAGAGCGGCGCAGCTCCCCGCTGTGAGACCAAAACATCTTCTCCAGCATTTTCAAAAGATTGCGGATTCAGAAAATGGAAACCTCGTCCTCATGTAAACAAAAGGCCAAACTGCCTTTATAGATTGTTCTTTAGAGCATAACATTACATGCTCTAAAGAAGAGCATTTAAAGGTATGGGGTGGCAGTACCTCAGTTGGTAGAGACGTTCGCCCACTAACCCAAAGGTTGCCGGTTCTGTCCCCACTGCCGGCATTGCATGTTGTTGTTGTATTCTTGGGCAAGACACTTTACCCACCTTGCCTGTGATGTGTCTGGCATTGGCTGGAGGAGCTGTAGGCGCAAAATGGCAGCCACACTTCTGTCACCTAGTGTGACTGAGGAGTGAATGAATAATGCACTAAATTGTAAAGCAACTTTGAGTGTCTAGAAAAGCACTATATAAGACTAATGCATTATTACAATACATAAATATACAGTACATAAAAATAAGAGAAATGATGTAGTGTTTGCAGAACTTGAATTCAAAGATTTACTTTATAAGAAAATGGTAATAATGTTTTGACTCAGGCACATTCAGGAGTCAGTATTAGGTGGCATAACCCTGATTTGTAATCATAGAAAATTTCAATATTATGTATTATTGCATAATTGTATATACTGTTGTGGGTATATGTGTTGGTATAGGTTCGACTACTGTAAAAACCTGCTTTTTGCACAGGCACCATATGGTCATCATTGATGACTATCAGCCATCCAAGCAACACAGACAATAGAACTGGGTATAAAAAGCTATAATTTGCATGTGAAACATAATTCTTCACTGGCCAGTCTTGACCCTTGTGTACTCTCAGATCTCACTGAAGCCGCTGTGTAATGAGGTGCTGTCTAGTTTTGTTATATTCCCAACACAGAATTGATTGTTGTAGTGGAATTGTTATAATGCTATTTTGAACATACTGCAAGGTTATTTTGAACATACTGCAATGTAATGTGAACTTCTTCATGATGATGTTTATGCTTACTGCTACTGTCACTTTTTTTTACCTTTTCCATGCAGTTCTTTATAGCAGTGGTTCCCAACCTTACCCCCTGGGAATTTTCAATAAATGAAAAATTAAAACCATATGAATAAAGCTATACCTAAAATACTGTCTATACAAAATCAAATAATATTATGTAGTGGTTCTACTTCCTTTTTGTCAGTCAGTGAGACACTTGAGCAGGTCTTTCATATGTTGCAATTGTTCAATATGAAAAGAGTGCAAATATTTTCTTATAAATAATTTCTTAACTACATGTACCCTCTTAAAAGAATTACTTGCCCCTAGGGAAATCTGTACCTCTGGTTGGGAAACGCTTCTTTATAGTATTCTTGTCATTATTGTTGTCTAATAGTGTATAATTATGTACTGCTGTGATTCTAAGCAACTTGAATTGGGGGGGTGTTCTCTCTGATCAATTTGACCACAGACTGCAATTTACTTCTTAATGAAAGAGCACTGCACCTCAATTATTTCCTAATTAGGCTTCATTCCAGACATTACCGTGCAGACCTGGATTTCCTTCCAGGAGTATGGTGCATCAACTTTCATTGTCAACTTCTTCTTGAGTGACAATGAGCGCGTCACCATGGGCCAAACAGCATGCTCATACACAAATCAATTATTGGGTTATCAGGGGGCATCTGCAGCTAAAACCACACACACAGTCTCTCATGAACTCCTGCCTGAGCCTAATGATCCAAACAACGCAGCACACACTCCTCCATACAGCGGCTCTGGGAAACTCAACATTCAGGTACCAGTGTTGTTCCTAAATCAATGCCGCTCCATTAGATGAGGAACAGGGGAGCTTTTAACTATCTGTTTTTGATCAGGGTGTTCATGACCAGAATATTAATGTGCTCTCCGATCTCTTAATCACTATGGTCATCAATGAATTAGAATATGGTTGTAAATAGGGCTGAGTGTTGGCAAGAACCTGGCGATATGATACAGATGACAATGTGTTATAAAGTATTGTATTCATTTTGTGTAGGCTCTTAAGAATTCAACAGTCATTTCCTCTGCCAGGAAAGTCTATTTGAAAATCTGCATCCAGCTTTTCTCCAAACTACACTGTGAATGAGCCAAATGAACAAAACTGCTGTCTTTATTAACGAGGTGTCGAGCCCCTTCTGCCTTTGGGGCCATGGTGTTCAGCACTTTAAAATATTTATAGTTTAATGGGATATTTCCTTTGACTTTCTAAATGTTTACACATTTATTATTTTGTATTTTGCTTGGTTTTTTTCTATCCCGTACAAAATAATTATAATGAATTTATTTTTTTATATTTTGGTTTTATTTTACATTGATTTTTCTTTCCTTTAAAAATAGATTTAAAATGAGATAAGAGCTGTCTTAGGAATGTTAATAACTTGGTGAGATTTATTAAGTGTGCTGAACAAGAACCAATTCTTTAAAAAAAAAAAAAAAAAAAAAACGCAGTGTTGCACGATACAGTGAGGTTCCTCAGGCATGGAATCCCTCAGAGAAATGCCTCCTTTGGGAAATCAGCCTTATAGGAAACAATCTCCCAGCACTAAATGACATGCGCTCCATCACTTCTCACTGCTTTTTCTACCAACATATTTCTACTGACTGCAGCTCAGTCTATTGAGAGAGTGTGACATTAACTGTAATATACATCACAACTCAGCCAAGACCCTTCTTATAAGATTCTACTTTTAATACTTACGGCATCATAAAAAGGTGACTGGTTCTTTGCAGGGATGGTCCTAGTACAACACAGGGAAATCGGATCGTTCTGGGGTCACAGTCTGCCTCCTTTTGTGCAGTGATTTGCATTCTGATTTGGCCCAGGTTTTACACAGGATGTCTTCTTTTATGCAACCGTCACCATTTAGCCACATTTGAGACTATGTGCCATATATAGACGATCTTAGCGGAGGCAGTGGCGTAGGGGGCGTGTCCAGATCGATTTTTGTCCCTACTTAAACGGCGTAGACTTTGTTCTGAAGAGGCTGAACGTGGGCTGGAAAAAAGTTCAAAGAGACCACGCTTAAGTGTAAGAGGCGTGTCTGCTCTGAACCAATCAGAGCTCTCTCACAGTACCACTCAACAGCACATGAAGAGAGGATCAGTCAAATAGAATGAAAACATTTATGTAGCATTTTATAGACTTCGTGAGGTATTTGATAATAATAATAATAATAATAATAATAATAATAATAATAATAATAATAATAATAATAATAATAATAATAATAATAATAATAAAGATAAGTCACGTTATAGTTAATAAACATTACTTAAGCCCCATAAATGTAGCTATCTGTTTTCCTTTTTGTATTGAATTACCTGAATACAAAAATAAAAAACTCATTTAATGGCCAGAATTATTTAGGGACTTAATAAGAAGAAATATGACACAGCAAAAAACAAAAGAAGAAGCTGGAGCTGAACAAGTGAACAACGATATTGGTGAGAAAGCTAACGTTAAAATCGCTGCTGTAAGATGAACTCTGCCTGCGCAAAGCAGTAGCTACTGAACTCCAGTGTCCAGACTCAGAGCGACATAAACAGACAGCAATCCGTGGTGAGGAGGAGACGCAGGAGAGGACAGAGGGAGACAGGTGAGAGGAGAGGACAGAGGGAGACAGGTGAGAGGAGAGGACAGAGGGAGACAGGTGAGAGGAGAGGACAGAGGGAGACAGGTGAGAGGAGAGGACAGAGGGAGACAGGTGAGAGGAGAGGACAGAGGGAGACAGGTGAGAGGAAAGGACAGAGGGAGACAGGTGAGAGGAAAGGACAGAGGGAGACAGGTGAGAGGAGAGGACAGAGGGAGACAGGTGAGAGGAGAGCACAGAGGGAGACAGGTGAGAGGAGAGGACAGAGGGAGACAGGTGAGAGGAAAGGACAGAGGGAGACAGGTGAGAGGAGAGGACAGAGGGGGACAGGTGAGAGGAGAGGACAGAGGGAGACAGGTGAGAGGAAAGGACAGAGGGAGACAGGTGAGAGGAGAGGACAGAGGGAGACAGGTGAGAGGAAAGGACAGAGGGAGACAGGTGAGAGGAGAGGACAGAGGGAGACAGGTGAGAGGAGAGGACAGAGGGAGACAGGTGAACAACTTTACAGTAAAAAAAAAAAAAAAAAAAAAAACGATCAACGATCAAAGCCAATCAAACAAAAAAAATATAGGCTGGTCTAGAGGAAAAATAATCTCTTAGCAGTAGCCTATAAAAAAGAGAAAATAAGGCACTAATCAAAGGACAATAATAATACGAAATAATAAATGAATAAGCATAAAAAGCTTTTACAGTGAGGCATCATGAAATAAGCCATGCTTTACATCCAAGCAAGCGAACTGTGCCATTTTACACAAAATAGATGCATTTGTCTCTGTCGCTCATCCATGGAGCGCGTGATCAATTACTGCGTCTTAACGAAAGTGAACTGTCGCCTCTGAGCGCGCAGGTTAGAACAGTGCAGCGGGACTTTGCTCAACACAATTTTTCAGTTGGATTTACGCTATAGCTGTGAACTTGGCCAGAGGGGAAAAGTGAAAGGGGAAAGCTGTGCTGGAAACCTCAGGTCGACGCCCTGCTGCTGCTGCTAAAAGAAATGCGTGCTGGAGAGGCTTTTACACACAGAAAAGATCAGCCGCTGAGGCACATGCCATAATAACTCCTTTCAACTGTTATATATTGAAAATGAATATGTTCATGAGGCCATGCACAGCAATTTGTATCTTCGATTTGCGTAGATTTTATGGGTATCTTTCATATATGGTGCGTTGTATTGTCACGTGGTCCGCTCCACACGCCAGATAAATGTATAAAGACAGTGGAATCGATATGACATTTCTCTCCAAGTGCACAATAGTAGTTAGGCCTAAATTATATATTTTTTAAATATTCTAATTTTTATTTTTTTGACTTTATATTGTGAGTATATCTGCACATGCAGTGCTTCGCGGAAATCACCTGCTTCAGATACAAACCACTGCTTTAGTGACAGCAGTTCCCTCCCCCACACCACACCCTGGTGTTAGACCAGGTCACCTCTTGCTCAGACCGACACACCTCTTGGTCTTGGCGGAGACATAGATGTAGACGGGCTGCACAAAATAGCAAATTTCAGCTGTCTCCGCTACGCCAGCGCCAAGCGAAAAATAGGGCCCTATAGCTCAAGGAGAACATTGGCTTGTGACCCTCTGTAATTGGTTTAGTTTCCATAATTATACATGTCTTATACACTACATTGTTGGAAAGTCATTAAGTTAGCCTGAAAGCATATTGTGGCTGCGAAACCAAGATAGCTTTAGCACAGGTGCCAACTGCAGGGTATTTCTGCCTGACGCACTTCTGCCAGAGCCGATGGGCTGGCCACAGGGCCACAGAGCCACCATTCAAAGATGTTTCACCCCTTTGATCTCAGAACATCTCTAGGTGGTGGGGCCAGCATTTAGGGTCGTCTCCCAAATGCTCCCTGTGGCCAGCCCTGAGACCCTTGATTTCCTCACTTCACCTCCCAGATGATTGCTTGATTTACCCACAAACTCTCTACATCCGACTTCAACAGGGTACATATAGGCCTTCCAGCCAGTGTCCCTACACTCTGCTACAAGGTTGCTGTACTTTTTCTTTTTCCTCCAGAAAGCAACTTCCATGGTTTCTTCCCATGGCACAGTGAGTTCTGCTATTATTACAACTTTGGCAGAACTGGACCACATGACAATATCTGACCTTAGAGAAGTTGTTGTTATCTCAAGAAGAAACTTAAGCTGCTGGTCAAGGTCTACTTTCATCTGTAGCCAGGTCTCAAAATTGACCGCTCTCTCTGTTGAACTGACTGTGCCTCGGCTCCTGGTTTGACAAAATAAATCTGGGTTCTGGCGTGGGATAGGACAATGTTGTTGACCTTAATCCTTTCTTCCTACAGCACCTTGGCCAGTTTTCGAAGCAGTTGGTCGTGGCACTGTATCTGCCTTGTGTGAGTGCCAATTTGCAGACGGTTAGAATATGCTGTAAATTTGGGTTTAGTGGTTCACATAGGCTGCATTTTGTTTCTGAGCCATACCACAGGCGTATATTATGGGGTGTTGGAAGGGTGTCATATATAGCCCTAATGAGGAATCCGAATCTGCAGAGTGTTGTGCTCCATGCACGAAATCTTTGAGACATCCAACCGCTTATGTTTGTTCTTTGTGGCTTTAGACCACATCTTGGGGGGTGACCTGTACACTAAACTCTCTGTGCCTTGCTCCATCCAACCAACCACCTCCTGATGTTGCAGGCTACTGCTCGTCAGTGCAACTGCCTGCCTGTCCTGTTTTGAAGATAATTACAATATTAAGCTACATGTTGTATAATAGTGTAGTAGTACAACTGAAATACAATTTAAAAGGTTACATTACTATAATGTATATATTGTACTGGTTTCATTTGACTTCTACTGTTCATTATATTATACTAGTCATTATGACAATGTAAATGGGTTTTCATTAAGTAACACAAAAGCTGCCCTGAACATCAAAGCCTATAGTGTTTCCAGTAACGCAGACATAGATACAGTGTTCCCAATCACCAGGGCTGCTTTTGTTCTTTTATTCTTGGCTGTCTTGATGTGCTGCTTAATATGGCTGCCCTTTCCAACAAAAGGCGAGCAGACTGTTTATTCCAGCTAATGTCTTTATGTTGTTTCTCGACACGTTAGCTCTAGTGTTCAAATAAGATTTTCATTCACATATAAACAGAAAGTAAAAACTACTTCTAATGGCTTTTCAGTTCAGTTACTATTTGCTCTCCTCTGCTACTTGTAGGAAATAGGGCAATCTCACTAAGATGACTAGTGTAGTAGTTTGTTTTTGTTAAAGCGCAGCAATTTGCCAGGCATTGTTGTTCAGTGCAATTGAAGGAGGAAATTGCCATTGATGGTAAGGAATTGCTTTTGTTTTGAGGGTTAAAGGACACATATTTTAATACCAAAGTGCAACATAACAAAGAGAAAAGGTTATTTGTTATTTTTGTCTGATGTTTTTGGTTTCTCCTCTTGGAAGTTGTAATTATTCAAAAGAAAACCTTTCTCCCAGATATAAATGTACAAAGAAATAATTCTTTATCCCATAGTACATCTTTAATTTATTTATATTTTTTTATTTTTTTATTTATTAATTTATTTATTTATTTTTTGCTTTTTCATAATGAGAGTGCTTCAGTCCTACAACCTTCCCAGCAGTGTGCCTGTTCTGCAAATTGGAGCATTACAGCATGTGATTACCTGTAAATTCAGGCTTTTTACTGTCCCCCGGTGGAAGACTGCATGTACTGCAGCTGTCTTCTACAAGTGGTAATATGTGTCAGCACACCAATTTCATGGCATCATTACAGTCATTTTAGCAGTTGTTGTCAGAGGTGAAAGAAGCGCTCCAACTCTGCACTCAAGTAAAAAAAACTGTTATTGCTCAAGTAGGAATAAAGTACTCACCAAAATTGTTATCTGTGTATAAAACAAAAAAGTATTAAATGTAAATTTGACTTAAATAGAAAGTACTTAACAGGCACTACTAGCTACTACTACTTCTGCAGCAACAACTCTCTACATACTTAAACTACCCCTCTTAATTTTCTTTAATATTCTTTCCTCTACTCAAGTAAAAGTGAAGTATGTTAAAGGAAAATTCCAAAAATACACTTAAGTAGATTACTTAATTAAAAGTATATACTTTCCACCTCTGGTTATTGTACTGTTATCTGTGAATGTGTGTAATTTTTCATTAAGCAAGTCCAGAATAAAGCAAAGAGATCCAGCCAGCAACCACCAACCACAACTTACATGTGCACCAAATATAAATAGCAGGCAGACACAGGTTAAACCACACAGAAGCTAAACATTAGCCACGTGTTTATTAATGTCATCCTTTTCATGTACAGAAACAGTATTTTTAACTTATTTTTGTCAGTGTCCCTAAATATATACTGGCTGCAGCCATGATTAAGACCGACTGTTATTTGAACAACAATATTTTTTCAGTTATTTTGGAACCTATCTAAACCATATACTATACATATTGCCACAGCCATACAGTATATAATAACAAACTATATAAATATATTTCAAACATTTGTTTTGTGGTATTTTGTCTGTGACTGTGGAGTCCGTCTTTATTTTTTCTCTTCATCATCTTTCTTTTCCTCTTCTTTCTCCTCTGCATCTCTTCCTTCCTCTGCCTTCCTCTCTTCTTTCTTCTCCTCAGCCTCTTTCGTTTTATCAGCTTTGATCTCTCCGTCCTCATCTTCCTCATCCTCGACCTCTTCTCCCGTCAGTCGCTCCAGGTCTGAAAGCTGTTTTTTCAGAGCCGTCTCCGTGTTCTCATAGTTCACCAGTATCTTCTTCAGCTTGGTCTGCATCAGATCCATGGTACTGTACAGCTTGTTGACCTTTTCCTGCAGCTCTTTCACTTCGGGCTTGATATTGGCAGGGTCCAAATCGATGAGGCCATCTTTCATGAGAATTTGTCGTCCTTTCTCTTCCAGCATACCTTTGGCGTCCGGGTACTCTGTTAAGGACTCCATCAAGTCATCTTTGGACAAGCAGAAGAGGTCAGAATACCCAATACTTCGAATGTTAGCAGTCCGCCTATTCCCCGCTTTGCTTCCTTTAATATTGAGAATACTAATTTCTCCAAAGTAGCTGCCACTCCCCAGTACTACAAACTGTGTCACGCCATCATCGGCTACAACTGCGAGTTTGCCGTCTTTAATGATATACATCTCACGGCCGATGTCACCCTTCTTGCAGATGTAGTCTCCGGGGCTGAAGACTTGAGGGCGCAGCTTAAGCACCAGTTCAATGAGCAGGCCCGCCTCACAGTCGGCAAATATCCTTACTTTCTTCAGCGTGTCCATGTGAACTTGGATAGCGATTTCTGCCCTCAGTTTGTCCGGGAGGTACCTCAGAACTTCACGCTCGTCCTGGGCCTTACCATTGTTCCACAAATAGTCGAACCATTTTATGACCCTCTCCTCTAATTCCTTGCTGACCTTTCGCACCTTTAAAAAAATAATAGATAATTCTTACATCTATAAATCAGAAATTATTTTAAAAGTTGAAACACAATTGAAAACACAATTTCTGATACATTAGTTATTGGTTATTTACTGGTTATAGGCTCTACCATTATATCACATGTCCTAAGGCCTGCGTCTCTTTATTCTGCATCCAAACATTATTTAAGCCAGATACATTTGGCTTAAATAATGGTTATTGACAGCTTTTTTGGCAAATCTAAATCCCAATTTATAAGTTAAATTGCTTCATAATTAATACATTTATATTTGTTGTTTCTTCAGCCAAATAGGTATTGCGCCAGATTAATGCTGCAGAATTGATTTGTTTTATAGTGTATAGAAAAATTCAAAAAGTAATGGCTGGTTCAGGGCCAAAAAGAAATACAAATCCAAGATTTTTTTATTTTGTATCATTGCAAGACAGCACCAAAGATACTAATTCCAGCCACAAGAGGGCAGTAAAGGTTGGTTAGTGAATTCTTTACCCTTGGGAGGTGTAGGCCTTGTGGCTCAAAGAACATTTACCCCTGAACTTAAAGATCCCTGCTTTGAGTCAAGGTCTCAGCACTATATCTTTACCATGGCAACATAGGGCCAATGCTTCAAGTTTTGTTTATGAAACTCTAACATATCCGTGGCTTGCAGAAAACATTAACCAGCTACTTTATTGATAATAAAGGATGCCATACCTGCATGTAGTGTTTGATGTTGTCTATTCTGGACTGGAACTGGGCTTGTGCTGCATTCATATTGGAGATCATTGTAGCAATGTTTCCTACAATTGTAGCAAAAATTAGGACACCGACCAAGAAATCAGCTACATGAAAAAGGAACTCAGAATCCAGTTCTGGTGGTGGTGTTTCCCCAATGGTGGTCAGAGTCAGTGTGGACCAGTAAAGGCTGAAAGCATACTTCCTCATGGGTTGTGCAAACTCGGGCTCCTCTGGGTTGTCGAGAGATGGGTAGACCCACTCATCTGCCCCAAAACCTATGGACTTGGAGAACGAGAAGTAGAGGCAGGCGTTCCAGTGAATGATAATAAGGATGTACATGATGAGGTTTGCGATGCGAAAGATGTTAGGGTAGTTAGTTTTGGTCTCGGTCTTTGTGAAGAACTCCATCATGCGGCCTATTCTCAGCAGCTTGTTAATGCGTATTTCAGGGTAGTCTATTCCAAAGTAGAGATAGAAAATGTCAGTGGGCAACATGGAGATCACATCCAGGCGGAACTGGAAGCTGGAGATGTAGCGATCCTTGAGAAGCTGCTTGTCTTTCACCAGAAGGCCTTGCTCAAGATAACCTATATTCACCAAAAAATAGTGACAATTATCACAATTACAATTTACACAATAATCAGCTCTCATACTCCATGATTAGAGAGCCTCATTCAAGTTCAACTCATTATGCATCCTCTAAAATCACTTACACGGGGCCTATGATGAGTTATATATTGCTCTTTTCCATATTGCACTGATTGTTTAAAATGCTGAAATGCTTTGTTTTTTTCACCTGTCCTTGTCCTGAAGAACATATCGGCAAGGTAGATGAGGTCAGAAGAGTAGTCCAGAAGAACCCAGTAAATGATGTAGTCATGTTGCAGCTCCTCAAAGCAAGCTCTGTTACACAACAAGAGGTGGATGAACACATTTTCAATATGCACTTCTCATTACTTTTACCTTTTCTGCATATAGTGGCTTATCAAAAGAGAAGAGTCACTATGTTTAAGGTATTGCACAAAAGACTTTCAATTACAAGCAAGTTTAATCTTTGTAGACATCAAATTTCCAATTCGGACTTGCAGCTTCAAGAAACAACCTCTCACTTGAGAATAATGAAATGTTTTTTAAATGACATTTCATTAAACACATCCAAACAGAGAAAGTGAGTCTTTTGGCAGACCCTAAATTAATTGGTATTATCTACTTTTCTCCAGGGACATTGGTTTAATCCATTAATTCAACAGTACACTGATAATGTTTGATCTTTAAAAGTAAGCCATTGTTGAAAGCCCAATGTTAAGTGCAGTGCTCGCTGGTTGGTTAACAAATGCCAATAGCAAAGGCCAAAAGCAAAGGCCAATATACTGTAGATCAACAATGTGCATACATATAACGCTGCCTACTACTTCAGAAATGATGACATAAAATGATGGCATATTTAGGTTAATTATTTATAATATGTCTCACTGTAAAGCAGTGTTTTGTGGATATTTTTAAGTAGCTAATGTATGAGGGCTTATGCTAATGCTAAATACAGCAAAAATGCTAACTGAGGGGTGCATATTTCTGTTCTCTAGTACCTATGTACCCGTTTGTATGGACTAGGGAACATAGGTACCAGCCAAACTGAGTATTCTGGAAATACTGAGTCTCATACATACATAACTTAATTAGAGTTACTGAAGTGTAAATGGTTACTTAATCAGAATATTTTTTTCAGAGGATAATAAAAGACAAAGGAGAGATGCTAATGGTGAATGCAACAAAAATGAAAACAGACAATGTCCTGATGACAGCTGATGATAATGCTAATTGCTAATGGATTATGTTGGAAAAAAGTACTGTTTACCCAAATTTGAAGCGACTGGACTAATTAAACATAGCCATCAATGTTGGTAGATTAAGGGGGTGGGTCAACACACCGTCCAATCATCACATTAGAATGGTCACTGATGTTGGAGCACAGCTCTTACATATTAAATTCAGGCATAGGTTTGTGGCATTCTCTCTACTTTAATGTAACATAGCATGACATTAAACATTCTTTCTTGAATGACCATCTACTGAAAGGCATCTACTGTATATGCTGTGGCTACAAGTGTGCAGAGTGCAGTCACCTTGCTATAATCATGGTCCAGTTGTACATGACTGGAAGTGTTATAATGAAAAGCCAGTTATAATACAGGTTTCCAGCTGGGTTTATCACAAACAATTCCTTTGGCCTGAAAGTGAGAGAATAGAATAAGGAGTGTAAATAGCCCAAAACACAGGAGGATTGAGATTCAGTGGAGCACACTTACGTTTCTTTGTCTTTTTGCTTTTCCTTTTCTTCCTTTTCTTTTGCTTCCTTTTCTTTTGCTTCCTTTTCCTTTGCTTCCTTTTCCTTTGCTTCCTTTTCTTTGGCCTCTCTTTCTTCTTTCTCCTTTTTCTCCCGTTCCTTCTTTCTGTAACACATATTTAAGTTAAATTAGACTTTTGTACTGGACACAAATTTTTAGAGACATTTGTCAAAATAATTACTCTTTCTTCTCCTTCTTCTCTTTTTTTCTTTTTTTCTTCTTCTCTCTGTAGAAAAGGGATTAACACATAACAGACTAATTAACTATACACATCAAAGAATACCCTTAACTGCCACTTTGTACCCACTCTTCACTGTTGTTACAGTTGTTTATGTTGAGTAGGCCATAGCTACATGGAGGCACAGGTCTGGAGACAAAGAAGCATATTAAGAATATTGTTAATAACTACTGATTTACATTTGAATAATTATGGATTGTAAGGTTTGTCTCACAGGTCATCCTCATCCTCACTGCGCTCCTCACTGTCCGAGGTGAGTGGAGCCGGGATGAGCTGAGGAAAAGTGCTGGAAGTTGCCATGGAAGCAGATCTGAGATTACAAATAAAAAATAGATATAAACTCACAATTTATGTGTAAGAAGTACTGATAAGGAGATGCAATCGTTTTCCTTAAAATTATGACTTAACTAAAGATAACATAAAGATAACCACTACTTTTAGCTTATTACAGTAATCTATCAATATTTTGACACACTGCACGCTTTGAAAAGCTTCCTACCCCCTTGACTACTACTATTTCTTGAAAGTAATAAATGCGTCCAGTTACTTTGCACTTCTAATATAAAGCATAGCTATTTTCTTGATCTAATCAGGGGGCTAATTAAACACAGCTACACAGTGTGATGCAGATGAGCTCACCTTGTTTTCTTGCTTAACGCACGGTGACATCCATTTGCTGTAATCTCTCTTTAGAAATATCAAATCCAGCAGTTCGGGTTCATAATTACACTTATCATTTTATTATATTTCAAAATCCAGCTAGACAAGTGGCATCTATACGCACTAAGTCTACTAAGTGTGTCATAGAGTCTTAGTGACCCTGAAAAGGATTTGTGGATTAAACACAAGCATGCTTTGTCCTTATCTGTCCACTCCCCCAAGCACACACAGTTTCTGAAAAAACCTCTCTCACTGTCAACGAAGAAACCAGGCCTGTGGAAGCCATTTTGTGAGGACACTTTTTATCTGTCGAAGCTGTAATTTTCCTGCCCATCTGTGGAACAGTAGGTTTTAGTCCACTGCCTTTGAGCACACAACAATCAGGCACCTCCCGCCGTGTCAGCACTTTCACTGATATCCAAGTCTGATCCTATTAGTCCTGCACTGTGGAGCTGATTTAGGATCAGCTGTTTTAAGACAAACAGCCAGCATCATCGAAGTTAATTGAAATCTGCACTTCAACCAGTGGTGTGAGTTCTAATAGACCTCCTGTGGTTTAGTGGCTCCACCTGTGGGCTGATATCAAGGTTGCAATTCCCTTCTTTTTATTCCAAGTTCATCAGTTTTCTCTTGCTTTTAGCTGTTTAGTCATTCCTAGAATATTTAATTTGAATAAGGATATGTTTGTCCCTGATCGATGGTGATATGAAAATATGAACACACAGTTTATTTCAAATCAATAACTGCAAAAATCTTTATTAATGAAAGAAAGTAAACACTGAAGACCTGGTGCCAAACACGCTTTTCTTTACAAAAATACATAAAACAAACTAATTAGATTTTCATACATTTTATAAACTTTGGCACTCGAGGGTAAACATGCATTTATAAAAAATTTAATGGGACGTATCCATGGTATGGTTCTGCGATGGTTGTAACTGCACAGACACACTGACCCAGGACAAAAGATTTAAACAATGGGAACTGCAGCCACCCCAGGATCTGCAGCGGCATCAGCCGCAACTGGAACATCAGCTGCCGGCACAACATCTGGAACTACATCTGCTGGGACAACATCAACGGGAGCCACATCCACAGGTGGGACGTCAACAGCACCAGTCTCCACTGGGACCACTTCAACTGGGGGATCTAGTACAACTGGTTCTATTGGGACAGGATCTGCCGGCAGTGGGTCTAATGGGACGGGGTCTGCTGGGAGTGGATCTACGGGCACTGGGTCTGCTGGTGCAGGGTCAGCGGGGGCGGGGTCTGCTGGTGCAGGGTCAGTGGGGGCGGGGTCTGCAGCCTCCGCAGCCTCAGCCTCCTCCACCTCCTCCTGCTCGTCTGAGTTTACTGGGGCAGCACCGCCAGCAGCTGCAGCTTTTGGGGCAGCTCCTTCCTGAGTACAAATACATCAACATACAGTCAACATACAGCTCATATATTCCTGCTCATAAATAGCAAATCATAAAGCAAGATAATTATCAGGTATGAAATTTTTTCCAAGCTCAAGGGTGGAGGTGAAGTAATATGGCTTGTGTTTCCCAGTATCTGCTTACCAAGAGCTGAAATCATAGCTTTTGGGAGCAGTTTTTATGAATACTGTAAAATCTGCTTATTACAACTGTTTATGTTTTCTCAGTAATTCAAGAAAATAGTACACCCCAGTCATCACTGAGCAAAACATATAAAAGAAATGAAGGATATGAAAAAAAAGGATATGAAAACATATCATTTAAACATTTGTTTAAAGGTAAATCATCAGTGCATTACTACAGAGTAGTGTATCGTACTAAACAGAAAGAGGTTCTGAGGGAGACCAAAGTGGAAATTAAGTTAGTTGGTATAAGTGAGAGAATGTATGAGGATAGAAATAGATGAAGACAGATAATTTGTTGTGGTGACTCCTGAAAGGAACAGTCACAATGAAGACAAAGATAATGTTGAACAAACTGTATTAATGGTTTGTGAGATCACCTCTGTTTCTTCTTCTGATGTTTCCTCTGCAGGTGCCGCTGCTACAACTGGGGCAGCGGCTGCATCCACCTGCACAAAGTAAGTACTTTTAACACAAAGGTACTACAGATGTATCACAGGAAACAATGTTATTTACACTCTTACATACCAGTGGTGCACCAGCTGGGTCAGCCTGAAAAAGAATTCAGTGAAATTATGTCATTGCTATATGATATTTGTGAGTTGAGGCAGTTACAGTAACTCACAGGAGCATCTGCTGGGAGGAAGGGGTTTACCAGCCCCTGCAAACAACATAAGAATTATAATGATTATTGGCAAACTTTACTAATGTATGTGGTTAATGTGGTAAATAATGATGAATGAAAATGAATGCATGTGAATGGAAATCCCTGTCACTAGCCTGTTGCTGGTACATCCTGTACATCTCCATCCAGCGCAGGGCCTCATTAGCATGCGCCGCTACCTGCTAAGGAAATACCAGACAGCTTCAGACATGCTCTGCAATTAGACCAATTATCTGGCAGTCAGACACCTATTAGACTACTTACTAAGTGAAGACCTGACTCAAACAGGGTCTGACAAGTCATGGTGCACTGATAATAAGTTTCACCAAGTTTATACAGTAAGTTTGTTTACCTCATTACTTTCACTCCCTGGAGCCTGCAAACCAAGAGACAGAAATAAAGAAGTCACTTTGTGTGCTGCCCTAAAGAAAACTGTTTACATACATAAAGATAGCTAAGTCAACAAACCAAATAAGTCATTCGACTTACAGGGGCAGCCCTGGCAGCGACCAGCAGGCATGCAACCACCACTATGTTCATTCTGAAAACCTTAAACAAGTATATATATATTCAGCTTAAAACATACATTTTACATAGAATTAGTTTTCCTTTTACATATTTGCTTAAGGCACTTCCAGTTTCACTATACAGTATATTTCATATACTGTATACTACTTACTATGAGATCTATGTTATCACAATCACTATGTCACTTACATATCTAACATAAGTTTTTCTTATTACTAAAGCAAATAAATTGTTACAATGCTACATTTAAAGTCTGCCTTACCTGTGGTGTATGCAGAGAAAAGCAGAAGATGAGCCTCAGCGTTGGCAACTAATCTAGTTCATCTCCTACAAGGATGCCATTTATATCCTAGAACATTCTTTGACAACCAATCACATGCTCACATGGCTGTGTTTGAAGAAATACCCGTACACTTCAAAAGTGAAAAGGAGGCATGCACATGTAAGGCCCCTCTTATACTTAATTATATGCTGCGCAGGTTGGCTTAAGCATACATGCCCCTCTTTATTGCCCTAAACCAAACAGAGAGTGGTTGAAGCTGACACAAGCACATGCCTTGTGGTGATAAGTGAGGCTGAAAAGTTAACCCAAAAAATGGTCTAATGATATTATGACGTTAATCACAGGAACGTCCTCAGGCGACAACACACACACAAACATTCACAAACACTATAAACATCTGCACATCGGTGAAATAGTAAGCATTAATCTTCTCAAACTTCCATGTCTTTGAGCTGAGTGAGCAACTTTTCTAAATGATTGACAAAAGCGCTGAAAACAAGCCTCTGTGTGAGTTTGCTTAAGCTTTTCTGCTGTTTTGTTGTAATTTCCAACTCCACAGTTTCTGCTGCTTGCACTGTTTTAATCTCTGTAAGTATCTCCTAGACATCCCCACATCCAACCTGCTGAGCTCATGAATTTCCTCAAGTATATTTCTTCACCACCCTTTTAAAAGCTGCCAAAAACAAATACTGACTGCAAACATTAACTTGGCTCTGAGTAAAATGATTTTCATTGTTTGTGCTATAGAATGGTTGTAATGAGATTATAAAAACTTTGCAGACAATAGCTTTCCCAACTTCAATGAAACCTCCTTTGTTTGAGTGTGTTAGTAATTCAGGTTGATTTGTACTTAGATTCACAGACTTGCTTTACAACAGCATTTCAGCAACACCTCTTCATGAGAAGAAGACACATTTTCTGAATGGCCCACTGTTTAGTGCCAATAGCCTAACCCAATATATTAAGAGTATTTTTCATTTTTGTCATCTAAAAACATGACACAAATGAATAGTTTGGATAGTCATTTAGCCATGGAATGATGGATTAACTATTGTGGTTCATCAAATTTCTCTGACTACTTGTTCAGCATAACATAAAAATATAGAAACTTTACTGCTATACACTACTACTATTACTATTATTTAGCGCTTAGCTTTCATGCTAAACATATGTGCTACAAAATGGCTAAGTATTGACACATGGTAATGTTTTCTTATCAGCTTGTGACCTTACTTAGATGTCGTTTGGTTGTGAGTTGCCATTTTGTACTTATTTGGTGGCTAGTGATAATTCCCCCACATATGTTATGCTAATAGAAGAGTTTCATATTTTTATACATTACATTTGTTCTCCATAGTAATTAACAGGTAGATAAAAAAACTGAAACATTTCAAACTGAAATGGACCAAAGATTGAGCCTTGTTGGATACCAAAATGATATTTCTATAGAGAAATGCAATTTTAAAGTATTGAAGTGAGGTAGTGAAATAGAGAAATAGAGTAACTATTGTGTAAATAATGAAGACAAATTGTCATTACTCGATAAACTGACAATAATTGAGATGGCCTCCAAAGCCAAGTGGCCGGTGACATGACAAACGGGTGGAGCTAGTGATGTAACAGTCTGCAGGGCCCACAGCCAAAAGGTGCCATTGGAAATAAAGAGCATATTATCATCCTATCAAATGCACCAGAAGCAGAGCTTCCTATCAGGATTTTGTCTGTATTTTGTAACTTACCAACTCTTTACTGGCAGGTAGAGGTACTATAACTCTATTACTATGGCAAGGGTGCAACTACACTTTGCACTGCTTCAAATATGTCATCTATTATTATTATGAGGCTATTATTGTAGCAAAACAAATTTGTGTGTGTAAATGGATTTATCTGTATTAAGATGTGCACATATCAAGCTTTTGTGTGAGTAATCAAGATTTGTGTGTGCATATTAAGATTTGTGCATGTGCATTAGATTTGTACATGCATAATTATATTTGTGTGTATGTAATTGGATCTCTGTGTGTGTATTATGATTTGTTAGCCTGACTCTTCTACATGCTTTTCGCAAGCAGGACAGTCTGGTTCCCCTCTCGGACCAAAGTGTTTCTCCGGTTTGATTTGGGACTGACCTATCACAGTCGTTTATCTGCAGCACGTCTTACAAAAGCAGAAGAGCTAACCAAAGAAGCACTGGCTACTGAGCTAATTTAATAACTTCTCTGACCTGAATAACAGCGTTTAGTGCTTTTCTTTGTCACCTGTTGGTTCTGCTGAAGTCTGTGTTATTGTCCAGTCCTCTGTGTGATTTTTTTCTTCATCTTGTTGCAATTTTATCAACAGTTAAGTCCCATTTACATCCGATGAATAACAATAACAAAAACATAAACAAACAAACAAACAAACAAAAAAACACTTCTTCCACAAGTCTTTGTACAGCTGGCTTCTGCTGCTGTCCCCATTCAGAAATAAGTACTGAGCTGCATATATATGCCATATTCTGGTGTTTTATGAAAAAAAACAGCTGCAATCCATGTTTGTTTGGGTCATTGGCGCGCTGCTTAAGTCCTGCCCTTTGTTTTTTTTTTATTGGTTACCCCTCCTGTCATTGTTCCGCCACAGAAATGGAATGTTACCAAAGCGGTAACAGGTGACTTCTTTGTATAGAATAGGAAAAGAGTTTGCTTGGCAGGCCAGGCTAACGATTTGTGTGTACAGTATTACAATTTGTGTGTGTGTAAAACAATTTGTGGTGAGGTATAAGTATGCAGGAAGATAGCTACTATATTTCTATAAATGTATTACACACGCACAAATCACAAAACAGATACACAAATCAAAATAAGCACACACAAATCTTAATATGCACACATCCTAATACAGGCTAATCTATTTACACCCACACAATAATAGCCTTATAATTATGAAGCTCCCATTAGTTGTCACATGTCAATGCTGAAATATTGATTACTGATTACTCACAGTGAGTGGCTATTTCAGCGCTGGCTACAATTGCTTACAAAGCAAAACAACACACACAAAAAACTATATATAAATAGTGAAATGGAAAGGAAATCTACATTTGGATAACTATTAGTACATCAGTGACAAAATGGTTAATGGTTAAATGTGAAAATGTGGAATGGCATGCCTTAACACTAAAAAGAAAAAAGTTGAAAGGAAACTAAAAACTAAAGTCGCTAAAATGTTGTTGGGGGAATGTGGTGGAATTAGCAGAGGATAGATGAATATCCATAATATACTTTAAAAAAAAAAGGAGAACATCTGACAAGAATAATGATCCAGACTGGAGCCGAGATGTACAATTTATCAACTCACACCATTTAGTAAGACAGTGCTGTAAATCTAGGATATTTCTTTAATTTATCTTTTTAGATGTAGGTTCCACTCACTACACCTTATCTGATGCAGAAATGTATTCCATGATCCCTTTGTCTGACACCACTGGAGTACTATTTTATATAAACCTTGCATTTGTAGTGGTAAATTATCATCTGTCATCTCCTCTCTGATGTGGCTCTGAGTGTTTTTATAAAGGTTTGTGATCTGAAGTTCCAGGAAAGAGGACGAGACATGGTAGCGTGAGAGCTCGGCGCCTATGTTTTTTAGGTGTCTTTGAAAAGATAAGTGTTAAGCAGTGCTGTGACAGGCTTCTGCCCCCGGGGAACTGGGGATTTGGAAGTTCAACATTTTTCTTCCTGATGTTTATTTTTAAGACAGTTACATTTCATTGTGGGGAAATTTGCTTAACACTGTGGCCTATTATTTATACTTTATGCAGTAATTATGATGTACTCTTACTGTAAAATGCAATTGTGTTCATAGATGTGTTTCCTGAGAATCCTCTTTGTCATATTAATATCAACTTTTTTTTATATATATATTACTAACTGGCCATCATAAGAAAGTAACTGCTGTTCATTTACTGTAGTCCTGAGACATGTTGAAGACAAACCTGCTGAAGTTCAAACTGATCATCTAAAAAGAGAAGAGTGGAGATTTAAGAGACTTTGAACATGGCATGAACTGGTCTGAGTATTTCAGAAACTCGTTACAACAAGCTCTGCATCTCTGAAGTGAAGTGTATCTAATAAAGTGGCCAGTGAGTGTTTTTCTTTTTTTTGTGTCCATTAAAATACAATTGTGGTGTCCAACAAGGTTCAATCTTTGGGCCATTATATTTTGAAATGTTTCAGTTTTTTATGATTATATCTAACCAGTATTACTATGAAGGAACCTTTCTGTAAAAGCTGTTCATTGTACTCTCTAAATCCCACAAATTGTTTTGAACAGAAATAACAAAAAGCAGACTTGCTTGAAATCTTTATTTCTTTATATAAATACAATTAATTTAATTGATTTTAACAGCTTTTTTCATGTAAGATGAGATTAACCTAGAAAACTACACGAGTTAGATTTAATGTAAGAATTGAAAAATCTGTCTGCAAATGCTTCTAATACATTAAAACAGAAATTTTATTTTTTATAACATTTTTGTTATTCATTTTAATTTAGAGTAAGTATATAGCAGGAAAAAAAACATGTATTATTCATTGTCCAAAAGGCAAGAGAATATGTCCTCCTTCCATTTTAAACTTTTACTGGCACCTGTAGAAACATTAAAGACTGACGTTAGAAACATTTCCCAAATACAATGTTACTATATAAAGTCTATTTTATGTGTGTTTTTTTATAAACCTGGCTGGTCTGAGTGGGCTGGTCTGCTAGGGCCTGGTTCAAGGGGTCCTGGGATGGAAGTGGTTTTGCGTCAAAAGTGGGAATCTGAAAATAATAATACAATTTTAAAAGGGGTGTTGGGTGGTGGGGGGTGTTAATGGAAATAAAGGTCTATTTGAGACACATTTATGATAGGTGAATTCTTCTCACATTTTGAGGTTGCTGGGGGATGTTTTGAGGTGGGAAGTCAAATGGCAGAACCTGTAAAAAGCATAGTAGAAAAGGTGACAATAAATCAAACAATATAAAGAATTTAGACATTTAGTACCATGCAATTTAAACACACATTTTTATACATTTAAATTGTTTACATATGTAAAAACAGAAAATTGCAAACTGAAATGGACCAAAGATTGAGCCTTGTTGGACACCACAATGGTATTTCTACTGAGACATATGATAGAAATATACTGAAATGCTCTTATTAATATGATGTATTGAAGGGAAAATGTTCTTACGTTCGGGCCTTGGGGGACATTTGACATTGGAGGCATGTTTGTAATTATCTGTAATCAAAATTTTAAAAGCATTTAAAAACTATTTTGCAATAAATTATTCCAGTTATTGTATATTAAAAAATGACTTCTTACCCTTTGCTGTGCAAAGTCATATGGGTAGTACTGAAAAGTAACATTAGAATACATTTAAAACCTGTTAAGTGTCCTACTTACATTATAGTGTGTCTGACAAGAACAATAAAGAAACAACACTTACGACTTCCACACTCTGTCTGCCTGGTGGCTGAGGGATTGAGTATTTAAGGAAACCATGAGTGTTTGGTCCTCCAGCTGCGCCACCAAATGAATGAGGATAAATCTAGAAAATGCAGTATATTAAAATAAATGTACCATGTCATGTCTGTCAGTAAAATATAAAGCGTTTGACTTACAAGCTCCACACTATAAGCACCAGGTCCAGTTGGGGGTAAAACCTGAGCACCAGGAAAGACATTTTTCACCTTAACATATAGTATATAAACAGTTTCAAATAGCCTACATTGAAGCCTGTGTTCTTCTAATTTGAAAACCAGTCCCTTACTTTCTGGAATATTCTGTCCTAAGGAAAGTGATGCATCATTACCTGTGGGGGTGGGACTTGTCTGGAGCCTGTATAATGAGGCAGGTAATGATAGAATGACTGCAAATAGAAAAAGTATTTTGGTATGAGGAAACAAACACAGTGAATATTACAAAGTAGGTTTGTGTATTGGCTAGAACCTTGCAATACGATTATATATGACATGATACGTATCGATATATCATAATGCTGTAAGGGCATTATATTGACAATATAAAACCTCATCTCTACAATAGTACACAACTACATGCACAAAACTTTATAAGATACATTTGATCAAATAAACAGAAAGATTATTACTGCAACTGTATACTATAATCAGTAAAATGATGAAATTATAAAAATAGTGCTTTTTTCCCACTCAGTGTTTGATTCTGGTTTCGACTATGCGATATTTTTTTCATTATAAAAGAAAATACCAAGTCCAAAATGCACCTCTATCAATATGATGAAAAACAGATACAGATGTATTTCATATGGAACACCTACTACAAAGTAAAATACACAAAAATAAAATTTAGTTCTTACTGGTGCGGCAAAAGCTGTGCTCGCCAAGCAGAGGCATAACAAGGCCACTTTCATCTTTGCTGAAGGTCCGAGTCCTGAAAAAACAAAACTCTATTAAACAATGACAAAGACAAAAATACAATAAAACTAATTCTGACTGAAGTTTCTGTTACTCACCTGACTCTCTCCTGTGAAGATCTCAGTGATAGGGTCCAGTGGTCACTACTTGGAGACCTAGAGATGGCTTTTGTAGGGTTCATGTGGAATCCACAGCCAATCAGAGGCCAGTGATGATGTTATCAGATGAGTAGGTAGTGGTGTCTAGTCTTCAGCTTTAGTAAACAACCTGTGGTCATATCCACTTTCTGTATAATAGCAGACTATTGCTGATTACATAGTCTAGAGCAGTGGCACTCTGCCCACTGCTTATGCCAGTTTGATCAGAGTGCCACTTCAGCACCAACATAGGTAGCAATAATAAATGCAAACTTTAAACAAAGGAAAGCATCTCTTCTATCTACTACCCTAATACTAAAAAAGTTGATACTCTGTGTAAAATGCAAAAAGACAGAAAGCAATAGTTTGCCCAAATAGAACATAAACAACATATGATAGGTGTTGAAATTCAGCCATTTTACCATTTCATGAGGAATACTCGCTCATTTTTGATTCAATGGCAGCAACACATCTTTAAAAAAGTTGGGAGTGGGGCAACAAAAGGCTAGAAAAGTGGATGAAACTAATAAAAACAGATTGTATTTTGCAACTACGTAGGTTAATTGACCATATTTCAGTAAGATGTCTGGATATAAAAGGGGCAATTTAGAAACAAGATGTAGGCAGATTCTCTACTATTACTAGTGCTGTAGTAAAGAGTATACTAATCCAGTCCAAGACCAGTCCAAGACCAGAGTAAACCAAGACAGAGTGAAAGCCTAGACTTTCATGGTTCAAGACCAAGAAATTTAAGGGCCGAGACCAAACACTGTGATCAAGGGAAAAGGATCAGTGGATCCAGTACATTAATGATAATTTTAATGAGCTAATGCATCCAACACCATGAACAAACATGGAATTGAGGATTTTATTGGTTCTTCTAATGCTGAAAACTATTTAGGCTACTTCAAAATTATAAGAGACCTCCACATCCAGGAGTGAGATCAAAAAAACAAATAAATTCAGATTCAAGTAAAAGTAAAGTAAAAATGTAGCCAAGATCAAGACAAGACCAAGGTGAAGCCAATACCACAAAAAAAAAAAAAAAAAAAAAAAAAAAAGTCTCAAGATAGGTCTCGTGGGCTATAACACTAAATATTTGTATTGTACAGTGTATGGGTGCTTTGGGTAATGTTAATTCTGCAAATTATTGTGATATTTTGTTAGATGATACTGATGTGTTTTTGTAAATTATTCATAAGCAAACATTTAGCATCTTACCTTTAATGTCTTGACTTTGCTTCTTGATTTTTGCTTCTATAAGAAAGTTGTACACTCTACAACAAGAACTATAGCAGCTGTAAAATCTGCCACACCAGAGTTAAATACTCAGGTAACCCAGCAAACCTGCATGCCTACAGAGCCATCACAGGATGCAGCTAAAGCTAAAATAAGTAACTTTTTGTGCATGTAGTAATGTACAAGTAAACAGGTGAGGTTTTCCAAAATCACCTTTTAAAAACAATATTGTTATAGTAATGTGATATATTGCTATACATTGTATCATGACACTTACTGTATATCCAAATAAAAAAAGAACAAAGACCAAGAAATAAAAGTTCAAATTCATTATTAGTTTTGTAGAAGTTAATAGGCCACTGCAGCTACACAGCCCTAATTGCATGTATTGCATTCTTGTAATCTTCAGTTTCCACTCCTGTTATGATATTTATGTTCTATTGTGACTAAAATATGGTTTGACATCAAGAGTTTTTTGGAAATCTAAGGCAAACTTTATGTACAGAAAGTTTTGATTATTATATGAAAGCTCATTGAGGTAATCATTTCAAGCACCATATTCTAAGTGTTGGCAAACACCTGAGAGAGAAAAATGTCTTCTTTTTTGCCCCAGGTCAAAATTCGCCTAAACTGACCAATGGCTTTTTCGCTTATTTTAATCGGGAAGCAGACCAAAATGTTCACAGGCATGTGACAGTCTGCTGGTCACTGTTACTGACTAAACATTCTCATTTATTAAGAACTTTTAAAATGAAGTCTCTATGATTTTTTACATACTGTACCACTTTTTATGTCACAAAAATGTGAAATGTGTGTATGAAGTTTTAAATTTGATGAGATGTGTTCATTCACAAAGTCTGGCTCTCCTCCAGCTCAGCGTTCTGATGCCAGCGTGTGTGTAGCGTGCACATGATACATCTGAGTGCTACATATGAGACTAATCATGCTCTATGTGTAAAACAAACCCCTAATCCACCAGATGACTTTCTCTTCACGTCACATGTTTGGAAACACTTACAGAGCCCCAGGGCCCAACAATCTTTTACTCATACCATATGATACACTTGTGGTCACAGACTCAACAAATACACAAAATAACTTTATGCCTTTGCCTTTATTATGAAGCAACAGCAACACACAGTAAGAATTAGAAAACTGTAGAAAAACAGTAGAAAATATACAAACAAACACATGATCAAATGCACCAATATTGAAATGCAAAGCACCAATCCTTTTCATATCAAAGTATAGCACCATGTTTCATCAGTGTATGTGGGGAAAGTAAAAGCAAAAGCATCCACTAATCTCCCATTGTGGTAGGTAGTTGCCCTTTGTTGAAAAAAATCTGTAATTTCTATAATGAGTATTTAGTGTGCACGTGCACCTGTCTGCTGATGCTGGTGCTTTAGTCTTCCTCTTCCTCCTCATCTTCGTCACTTCTCTTTGCCTGAAACCACAGACACTTGAGATAAGTCAGTCATGAAAAAACAGAGAAAAAGTCTCTGACATGTGCCAAGTCTACACATGTGTCTCAACACCTCTGCACAAACAGCAGGAGGACTTTAACTATGACGCAACACTTGTTTTTGAGCCAGTGAACTCAGTGACACCTCTGTTGCACCATTTTTATCGAACATTTAATTAACTGAAAAATCTGTATGGTTGAAAGGGACAAAAATGGAACATCTATGATTGGTGTAAAATGTAAATAAATTCTTACAGCTGGGGCTGCAGCTACCACTGGAACAACGGGGGCAACAGGGGCAACTGGAGCAGCAGGGGCAGCCGGGGCAGCAGGGGCAACTGGGGCAGCAGGGGCAGCCGGGGCTGGGATGGCTGCTGCAGCAGGAGCGGGCACATCAAAGCCGAATGGATAGAACTAGAGCAGAGGACAGATCATTAGTTCACACTGGGGGTGTAATCCAAACTGCAGTGCATCCCCTATAGGCAGCTTCAGTCAGGCAAAAACTGGCACTTACCACCTCTTTATCTTTGCCATTTGGCTGTGGGATATCCTGTTTGATAAATCCACGGACCTTAGAATGCAGACACATAAGTGAACTTAGACATTATAATCTAGCTCATATGAAATAATTACAACATGTGTTGAACATGTTTTATTGTTCCACTTACTGGTGCTCCAGCAGGAGCATTAAGAGGGAGAAGCTGCAAAATCAAGCATTCACATTTAGTCGTTACAACATAATGATGAACATGTGTAAAATGCTGGAAAAACATTTTGCAATTGGTTCTTACAACTTCCAGGCTGCCAGCAGGAACTCCAGCAGGGATAGCCGCTGCCGCCTGTAATGATTTATGGACTATGTTATCCATTGTAAACTTTTGGTAAAGTAAAGTAGCAAATGGCATTTAATTGAGTGAAGACATCTACAGTTAAGTAACAATAACTGTATAGGATAGGATAGAGGCGAGAAGAGAAAATGTAACTTTAAATTCAATACAATCAAAACACTGTACCTCTGCAGGAGCGTGGTGGATATCATACTCCACATACATATCAAGCTGAAAAAAAAAAAAAAAAAAAAAAATACAAACAAAACATAAACTTACATAAAGGGTATAAAGTGATCAGATAAAAAAAAAATCCATGCAGCAGTTTGGAAAATGTATGTGAAAAGTCACTGCTTTGACTGATTTAACTATAAATAGTTAGTAAATATTATATATACTATTTATGATAAATAATATATAAAGTGTGTACCGGGAAACATAATACTGTCCCAAGGAAAACAGCAACCAACACGATGGATTTCATTTTGGATTAACTGCAAACAAAACAAACAATATAAAGATGATCATTCATAAGATTAGTAGGTTAATGTAAACATAGTAAAAGCTGTTACCTTTCCTTGCAGCCACAGCACTGGAGCACAGATGGATTGTAGAGGAGAGGTGTGAGAACTGGAGGGAGAGCTCTACTCCTCTATTTATTTGCTCCCAAAAACGGGATCTGGGGTGAATTTTGACAGCCTTTGGTTCCAAGCCAAGTATATTTGTTTTATGCTTGCACACTGGCAGCAGCAGCTCTGGGAGAAATCTCATGCTAAAAAAAACTGGCCTGAAACCTGCATTCATCACATTTGATCTCTCTATAATGTTGTCTTTTATAAGGAGGCCCTTGCAACATGTTTGGAGTTAGTAAAAGCATCCAATGTCTGCACGTGACTCTAGCTGTGCTTGGCCCAATCCTCATGAATTTTCTAAATATATAGATTAAATAGTATGAAATGAGATCCTTATATAACACAGCTTTAATAAATGTGTTTTACAACGCTGTATTTGGACTTACAAGCCTTGGCTTTGTTAAAATGTGGATTGGCACCAGGTTGAAAATGGTGCACTCAGGAGTTTAATAGTCAGCTAATGTGCTGCAGCTGGACTGACACTCCTGTAACAACAGATAATGAAAACTGTATGTGACTTTTTTTTTTTTTGCCGTGGAGTTAGTAAACACAGAAATATTTATGATAATTTCTGCCTCTCAGGGAATCCTAATGTAAGATCTTTGTACAGAGTTTTGTTGCTTTGTTGCTTCTTTCTCTGTGGCACTGATGTATTTTGTGACATTCTTATGGTGTGTTGCGACAAAGTCTTTTCTAAATCTTATTTTTCTGATGTAATATAATGCTACTGCCTTATAGGAAATAAATGTGTCTTAGCTAAGTTGGTAAAGTCACCTTGTGTTTTGTGTCAGCACTGGGCTTATGGACTTATGTTTTTAGCATGTGTTTCACAGAATGGCATGACCCCTTTTTACCTGTTACCTGTTTCATCCCCGTTGGCGTAGGTGGTAACTTTCCCAATAAGCCTGAATGAGGTGTCTGAATAATTTGTATAGGAGAAAAAAAATATCAACCTCAGGCCTAACTGAACTGATGCTTCACTCAATTCCTTAACAAGGCTGTTTTATATTCTGCCTACTAAACCTGTGTGTCCTTGTAAAAACGTCTTTTAATGTAAGTGAAAGCACTAGAACAAAAAACATTCCTCCTTTTATCCTTTAACTACCTGATCAAGAATTATTTTCACTACAGCATCTGCTTCTAGGATTGCACTCTTCAGAGACTTATTCTGTGTTTCTGCTACAGTTTTCATTTGCCAAAGCTCATAACATGCCTTGCACTTCTTGTGTTTCTGCCTGTGCAAACATGGTATAAACATGTTTTGGAGTTGATGTCAAATGAAAAACTAAGCTCAGATAAATTATATCTGTGCTTTTAGTCTCTAGCTGTACTTGTATTATGTAGCTGTGCAGGATCTTATTTGTTTTAATAGTTAATCTCAATGTTTTTAGATTTTATGTTTTCTACTGTTTGTAAATATTGTTGATTTTGTATTTTCTGTGGAATGTCTTATACCTGTTTGTACTTTGCACTTTGTCTCTACTGCTGCCTCTTCTTGAACAGCCAGGACATCCTTGTAAAAGAGATTCCTAATGTCAGTGGATTATTTTCCTGGTTAAATAAAGATTTAATAATAATAAAAACAATAAGACACGTTTTAGTTATGTGTACATTTATTTGATTGCACAGCAGTAGATGGAAAACAGTATAAAAAAAGAACCAATGAACACTCTAAACAACTTTTCTAGCTATCTTGATAAAAATGTAAATGTTGGCAGTATATTGCATGTCGTTTTTTAGCTGTAGTCTCAGAAAGGTCTATTATGCTTCAGTCTTTGTCTGCGGCAGCCTCAGGTGCAGCTCTCCGTGAACCTGTTGCGTGGTTGTTGGAGCAGGGCGTTCCTCCAGATCCACCACTGGGCCCTTGTATCTTCTGGACCCCTGCAGGTGAGGCCCCTACATCTGCCCCCTCATGGTTGGTGATCCCTGCCGCTTGGTTTACTGGCTGCACTGCTCCTGAACCCGCATTATTGAGAACCGTGGGCATGTACACGCCCAGCTGGCCCATTTTAGCAGCAATCTGAAACACACAATGAGGAAAGACATTGTAGGAGGTGAGAAGGAGGGGGACAATTGGATCACCACAGGGATCAGTGAGTTCATTGAGCTCATGGTTTGAACAGGCTCAAAAGCACATTAAAAAGTTGGCAATGTTTTTACCTGGAGCTCCTCTGAACTGAGGCCGCCAAGTTGTGGATTCTGTTCAACAATGAGAGCGCATTAGACTTCAGGACATACTATTCAATTCTAAATTAAAGGAATCATGTGTCATTTTGATATGGGAATACTGAAGTATGGAAATCCACAAGGGGTCTCAAGCCTGCAGTGTACTTGTTGTGCCAGTCCTAAGCCAGGATAAACAAAGAGGGTTGCATTGGGAAGGGTGCAACCTTTGCCAAATCAGTACACAGTAAAAAAAAAAAATGCTGCAAAAACTCAAGGCAACAGAATCCCTCAAGATTTTTGAGTTTTGGGGCCAACTCAAAGGTTAGGTGATTACTTTTTGTTCACCTAATTTGATGTTCACACCTCTAAAAACTTTAAATTTTAAGTTTTACTCTCTATCATTCTTTTTTTTTTAATTCATCTTACAGCCAACTTACTATCCATTGTTCAGAGAAAGTATTATTCTTTTGTTAAATTTTGCATATTTAGTTTCTATTGTTATAAATAATAATACTTTTTTTGAACAATGGATAGTAAGCTGGCGGTAAGATGAATTAAAAAAATAATGATAGATTTGCAGCTTTTTTTCCAGTTTATACAAAATGCAAATCACTAGGTTTTACACCAGATGCCCTTTCTGATGCAACCCTCTTCATTTATCCTTGTGGCCCTTTGTGGCTCCATTAAATATTGTACAAACATAAAGTGTACCATTAAAACATTTACTCAGAATTCTAGCAGGATATCTAAAAGTCCAAGTCACTTCAACCAAATACACTTTTGCACAATTTTCTTTTGCTAACTTCTTATTTGAAAAATCCCAAATCAGATTTCACTGGTGTTAGGATACCAATGCCATGCCACTAACTAATATATTGAGTTATTTTTTGCATTAATAGATACTGTATTTATCAATTTCAGATAGAGCATACAACATACAGTATATTCCCTTTAACACTGATATTCAGAGGATACTGAGTGTTACCATTGGCTGCTGCACCATGTACACAATCTGGGGACTCTGTGGATGAAAGGACACACGTTTGAATGCAGGTCCTTGTAAATTCAAAAACCACAGTCAGTAAATCCATAGAGGCACCTGTTGCTGTTGTTGTTGTTGTGTCTGCACCACTTCTCCTGCTGGGGCCGCTGTGAGGGACGTTTCGGCTGGTAATGGGTTTGGCGCCTGATTGGCTGGTGCTTGTGGGAGAGGGGCTTCAGGGAATCTATATGGAGAGAGCTGGCAACACACATCTGGTCTTCATAAGGTGAAAGTACAATTCCAAGCCTTGTTTACTTGCAGATGTATAGATAGAAAAAAAAAGTGTTCATTGCAATATAGTGTCAGTTGTTGCCTTGCCAAGCTAAGTCTCAGCCTTAGAGTCATAAATCACATAAACGATTGCTGTAAAGTAGACAGTCTGTATTTACACAACATAGTGTGTTATGGTTCAGTTTCCCTGCCGCACATGCTGACACCACATTTAAGAGAGGAAAAACGTGCAGTAAGTATAAAATACCCCCAGGTCAAAACGCAAACAGGTTGGAATTTTCTGCATAGAGCCTATAGTATACTGTGTATATGTAATGTGTGCAGTGTGTAAGATAATTATGCTCTCACCAGCTGGTTAGTATATGGAGAAGGGAAAAAGGGCAAGTATCCAAAAGATGGAAACACCTGGAAAAACAACAAAGCATACATCTTAAATGAAAATATGCCTTTAGATTTAGAACATTTGTTAAAAACTGGAGTAAAGTCTCTTTGTATCCCACCATAGGCTGCAGGGGCAGTCCAGGCTGGTTTGCTGCTGGCTGAGATCCAGCAATGTTTGGCTGGAAAGGGAAAATCAGTGGAGCACCCCCCAGTGGAGGCCAGGGATACTGCTGCATAGGAGGCAGGAGCTGAGGACTGGGCAGTGGCTGGGACGAAGGCTGGGGTTGTTCCATAATGGGGAGCAGTGGAGCCTGGGTCTGAGCCTCCATGACCTCAACAGGATGGATCCTCTGTGAAGGGAAAGCTTCCAGAGGAGGGGCTGACTTAGCACTCAGCTAAATGTAGAAAAAAGAAGAGAATGACATTTTAAACTTGCCCTAAAAATCAGTAAAAACAAGGTATGAGCAAGTATACTTACAGGTACTGCAGATCCCATATTGCAGAGACATGATAATAAAATTAGGACAATCATTTTAGAATTGTGCAGAAGGTCAATACTAAACTAAATGTTTTCTGTTCTAAAGCCCCAGTGGTGGCTATAAGCATTCTAAAGTCCACAGTGAACCACTTTGAGAAGGCTACTGACTTATGCACTGCTCACCAACTGAAACAGCCAATCATCAGACAGAAAAAGCAATCTAATTTTTTTAATGAAGCAACAGAATAGAAACACAAATCCTGCAACTGTTCCAAAGTGCCTGTTGTGGTCCATTATCATGGTGTCATGTCTACCAAAGTGATTTAGTGAGCACACAGGCACCCAGGACAAGAGCTGTCCTGTGACTCACTGCACCTCTGGGCGCTAATGATGCTCTATGTTATAATTATGGTCACATTTGTTGTATGCAATGTACAGCAAAACTCAGAAAGAAATGGTGGAAGGGTGTTTGATAATTTTGCAGTATAGTGCTTAACATAGAAAAAAATGCTTGAAGAGTGTAACAGCATCATTGACCCTACCTATGCTCAGACATGTTTTTGTCTATTCAGAAAACCTATTCAGGGGCAGACTGAGGACAGGTATTTTACAGTCTTGTGCTATAACCGGAGATGGCTGACATTCACATTTGTGGTTGCAATGTAATGTCATTCAGGCAAACAAAACACACATTACATTTAGATTTTATGCTACTGACCAATTTATGGTTCTGCAACATAATACATTACATTTTGAATGTCTCAAAGCAAAGGAAGAAGGAGTAAAAGGTGAGTTCTTGAAGTGAAAAAAGAAGGAGGGACAAACTATGAGCACATTGTCTGACATAAATGCAAGCTCTTTGAAGAACAAAACTACAGCAGTCTACATTGCAAAAAGCCTTTTAAAATCAAAAAATATTTACAGAAAAAGTCTTACTTCAAGCCAGTAAAGAAAACTGCACTTTCTTCTGGAAATGAGAATAAATACCTCATAATCTTGTTGGCAAAACGACAAAAACAATGTAGATGTGCTTACTTCCATTTTAAATCTGAAATAAATTGTTCTTTGATCAGAAATACATTGTACATTGCATATACAATTAATTATTAAATATATATGGTCACTAAAACCATTTAAAATATAATTAAAATTGAAAACTACCAACATAAAGAGACAACATTTTATACATTTTATTTTTTATAGATACAAATCATGAACAGAAAAATGATATTCAGTGCACTTATCAGAAGTATTTTCCATTGTTACATTCATTATCAGATATTATCAGAATTTGTCTAAATATCTTATATAAATTGAATGTTGTGATTTAAGTTTTTAATGGTAGAGCAGTGGGTCCGGAGGATGAGTCATGATAAATAATGCAGCAGCACAGATTTCAGAGAGCTGGGTATTACAGGATCAGCTCAGAGCCGGTTGTTGAGCTATGCTGATCCAGGGATAGCCACAGAGTGAAGATTACACCCAAGTGTTGTCAGCAGCCTCCCACTGCTGTCTCCACCTCTGGCTCAGTCATAATTAACTGAAGGAGTGCATGTCTCTAGCCCATATAGTATAAATCACAATACGTGCATGGATTGAAATATATGAGACACATAACAAAGCCAAAAATAGGATAAATGGTTGTTGTATCAAGAGTGAAGACAACACATGAAAACAGATATGTATAATCTAGAAGCACACAGTGGAGCTCCTAGATCTGTACACAAACCACTGAATAGAGCATTTAACCCTGAACTAGAAGATCAGCGCTAAATGCTCTATCCATTTAGTCACAAAGGTAATTGTAAAAAATGCTCAAAATGATTTGAATTGTTACTTTACTGACCCCTTGTGGATGGAGTTAGTATCTTTGGCCTGGGACACAGCCTTTTCAAATATTTTGTGATCTTCCACACTAAAAAACATAATTTCTTCTTTAACCTATTACTAACCTTTCCTGAAAACTTAATCGAAATTTGACCATTACATTTTTACTTTTAAGACCAACAAACCAACCATCAATAGCAAAAACAACACTTTCTAACACCACACATGATAAATATCATTATATCACCATACATAACTATTCACCACAAAATATCTCATTTTAAAATCACAAAATACCCCTAAACTTAAACCTTTTAGTTCAGGGGTAAATGCTCTATCAATTGACACCACAAAGCCCTTATAAGTCACAAAGAACCTACTAAAATAACTGATTCCCTTGTGGCTAGAGTTAGTATCTTTGCAATGCTGCAGAATCCCTATATCCAGGTGATGTTCTGGATCCAAAACAAGAAAAACATAATTCCTTCTTTGACCCACTGCTGACTTTTTACAATAAATCTCACCAAACTCTAAACATTTTTTTTTTTTTACTTTCTTGCTAACAAACTAACCAACTAACACCAGTGACCACATAACAAATAACTTTTAACCTTTTAACAAAATACATTGTCAAATACATTGTCTCAAGTGCATTCAGAAAGTCCTATGCAGTTTTTTTTTTTTTTTTTTTTTTTTTTTTTTTTTTAATGCATACATTCAAGCATAAAAAATATCAGTACATGTGTGAGAGAAAAAAGTTTTGCAAGAGTCTATCTGCTGTCTCCTCGCGGGCTCGTAGTTGACGGCGTGGTTGTGGTGGTGGGACGCATTGTTGTAGTAGTAGTAGTAGTCGTGGTGGTAGTAGCTGGTGGAGGAGGAGGAACCGTGACTGGTGGAGGCGGGGGAGGTGGAGGAGGAAATAGACCAGGAAACAGAGGCCAGAGGTTCCAGAAGGAGAAGTAGCCCTAAAGACGACATAAATGTCCACTTCACATTAATTCACTTTTTATATGGTTACATAAGAGCGAATATTCTTACCTCATCACTGTCAGACTCACTGCTATGGAAGGGGTGAAATTTCAGTCTTACCTCGTTGCTGTTCGAATCGCTGCCGTAGTGGCCATGACATGTCTGCAAAAAAATAAAAAATAAAAAATCTCACATTAACTCGCCTTGAAGCTTGAAATCTTACCATAAATAAGATCACCACAGCTAATCATCTGCCTCTTAGTGTGCATTGGCATATTGATTTGGCATGCCATTTATCCAGGCTTGGGACCAGCACAAAGACAACACTGGCTTGAGAACTCCTTGTTGCTAGTCTTAAACCTTACCTTAAGCAATAATGAATAAATATTTATGGAGTTTGTACTTACAGCAGTAGGAGAGTAGATCAGGTAAACAACAGCCAGTAGAAATAGCTTCTTATACATTTTGATAGTGGTATTAATTCCCTTATAGTAGTAGTGCCCCAGTGTACAAGGGAAGTCTTAATAATATTGGGCTGGCTGTTTCGGACTCCATTAGCTTTTAAGTAAGCTCGTGTGTGCTCATTGCTCTCGCGCTCTCAAGGTGTGGCACTATGTCTCACATGTGGTGAGTGTCATGGGAGTGCACGAGACCAAATCAAAACAGGCGTCAACGTGCTTTTAATGACTGTTGCCGTAACTCTGAGGTCTACATCCTGTGACACATCCATTAGTGGAAACAGTGGTGGCTATTTTGAATGGCTAGTTTATTTTTTATGTTTTATGACTTTATAATTTGCACCTATTGCAGTGGTATGTTTCAACAGTAGTGCATATAAATCCAATTCCACATTTTACAAACAAGACAGTTTCCAAAGTGCTGCACCTAAACAATAAATAACAATAAATTATTCTATTTAGCTCCACTAGTCCCCATTAAAATAATAAGAACGAGTAAATCCAAATAGGAGCAATACAATAAAATAACAATAAATAAGTATAAAAACAATGGAGTGACACAGGTCTCTCTTGTAAATGAGACCTTGCATCTCAAGAGTCCAACCTGTATGAATAAAGGATTAATAAAAGTAAATAAAAACAAAAGACACAGTATAAAAGACACAAGACATCACAATTCATGCGGGGGCCGCTCTGATGTGGGGGGAGCAGAGTGTTCCACAATTTGGAGCCAACTACAGAGAAGGCCCGGTCTCCCCTGGTTTTAAATCTGATCCATGAACCATGAGCTGAAGCTGACAAACAATAAAATCTTAAAGTCAATTCTATAATGAACAGGAAGCCTGTGCAGAGAGGCGAGGATGGGGGGGTGATGTAGTTGTGTTTTTTAATTCCTGTTAAAAGATGTTCAGCAGCGTTCTGGACTAATCGTAATCGATAAAGTGCATTATAATTAATTCCAAGGTAAAGTGTGTTACAGTAGTCCAGACGTGATGAAATAAAAGCATATGGATTACACGCTAAAAATCTGTAAAAGATAAAAGAGATTTAATTTAAGCTAAAAGACAAAGATGATAAAAAACTGGATTTTACTATTGCTTTACTTGTTTATCAAACTTAAAATCAGTGTCCATAATGACGCCATAGGTGCTAACCAGTTATGTGTGGTCTTTCCTCAAAGATATAACTGGGTCTGAGACAACAACACTTGCTCAATGTCTTTCCACATCCTAACATTGTAATCATCTTGTTTACTTATGGTGCAACATTTTTATGCTCTGTGACTGTTAATCATGTTGACCTCTGTAACTGGGTCATCTTTCATCAAGTGTGTGACTGTCTGCATTGGCACATTTTTTTTGTGCTTGTGTACAATATTTACTCTTTGGTCTATTCAACAGTGACTAACAAACTCAGTGATTGAAAATTGATGAAATGATGTTCAACTTAACATTCTTCTAGCTACATTGCTGTTTTTTTTCTTGCAGTTATTTTTATGCAACACCAGATGGTGACAGTCATCTCCATCAGTTTGCTCATGTGACCTAAATTCATTTTTGTCAACAGTAGAGGTGGAAGAAGTGTACCAAATATGTACTGTTACTTGAAAGTAATATTAGTAAAGTAGAAGTTATGATCAAAATAATTATAACAGTAAAAATATATTGAGTTTAGGTAGAAAGAATACTTACTGCTACAACCACTACACATAATCGTGATTCCACTTCTTTTACCTCTATAACTGCTACTGTTACTATCTATTTTGCCAGTGAGGTCAAAAAATACTAATTTAGAAATCTGAAAAAATACTTAAGGAACTTTTTTCTTCACTAATATACTCAGGTAAATGTATGCTTTAGAAAATCTAGTTGGAAAGCAGTGGTGGAATGTAAAGTAAATGTACTTTGTTACTTTACTTAAGTACAGTTTTCATGTATGTGTTCTTTACTTGAGTAAATTTTACAAGGGGTATTTTTACTTCACTACATTTTAGAGCAAGTATCTGTACTTTTTACTCAACTATATTTGTGAGTTGGTTTGAAGTACAAAGTATTTTGAGTTTTGGTTTAACCTCTTCACACCGTACGTATGCAACATACCATTTTATCCAAGACTGCTGCAGAAATAATGCGTGTTTTCCTTTGATGCCTGTTTGAAGAATATTTTTTTATATAATTGAAAATAAATTAAGGGGTTAAAATCATATGTTTTTTGCCATGCCCTCGTTGTAGACACACAGTACTTAAACACTTTAGAAACATCAGAATAATAAAGACAGAAGACCTCAGCAACAGATTCAGTCATTCAGTTTATTTAACAACATTTAACAACACTGTAATCAGCAAACTCCCTCACATTTAAATACTTTTACTTTTTTACTTTTAAGTACATTTAAAAGTGAGTTTTTTTATACTTTTACTTAAGTAGAGAAACTGAGTACTTCTTCCACCGCTGTCAGAAAGCAGGTCTGTATTCTTTATGTAGTAAGTTGTATAAAAGATAACAGTGTCAGAAGCCTTCAACAGAAATCACCTACAGAACCTCTCAGTTTTTCTCAGGATTTCTGTTTGTGCATGTTGTTGGGGTGGCATAGTGATTAGCAAGGTAATCGGAGGTTCTATTCCTGAACACATGATCTCTCTGTCTTCTGCACTATTTTCCTCCCAACGTCCAAAGACATGCATTTGCCAGGAGGATTGTGGACTCAAAATTACTCCTAGTGAATGAATGTGGGAGTAAATGGTTGTCTGTCTGTGTCTGAGTGTCAGCTCTGGGATTAATTGGCCATTTGTACCCTGCTTCAGGACCATAGTTGCCAGACCTCCATGACCCCAGGAGGAATAAGTTTAGATTAAAGAATGGTGTCTCCTTGTCTCATTGTTTCACACAGAGACAGAAACATCATATTCATGTTTCAAGTTAAATCAAACCAATTCTGCTGTTTTAGAGTTATAATAAATCTATAAAAGTTGAGCAATTGAAGCTATAGTTATTGTTGTCATAATGTTATTACTAATGAAGAGCTCACATCAACGATACTCTATAACTCATGTACAGAGTTTTTATTAGGCCCAAGCCCCAAGGGTGGCGCAGGGCCTATTGTGTCCCCAAAACGCACTGCCCCAAAGTCCGCAAAGTGCACAATAACAAAGCATGAAGCGCACTTTCCCATGTATACACTCATGGCATCAAGTACTACACAAACATATATACCTCAGGTATGGAAGCCACATACTTGTATTTGCTCAGAATGACAACCACATAAGCAGTCACGTGGGGGACCTCGAGAGCTTTCAAAAATTACATTTTAATTGTAATTAAATTACAATTTGGGGGTATAATGTAAACGGATATATTGTTTTTGCTAAAATTAATTTTTTTTTCTTTTTTTTTTTTTTTCTTCTGCTCTTTGAGCGCTAATTTGACCCTCTGAACATTTATGAAAACTCACCAAATTTTGCATAAAATTCACTTGTGCGTGAATTTAAAAAAATATATATAGGCACCATACTGAACAATACAAAAGTGGCACAACAGCGCCACCTACAAAATTGCAAATACATTGCGCCAATGGGACTCGGCCCAATGTCAAGTCTATCATAGACCCACCAAATTCGGTACACATTGCTCAGGTGGAGCCAAACAAAAAATTTTATTACGGCCACGCCCCCTGACAAACCGGAAGTCAGTTGCTGAGTCAGCAATTTTCCACACGTCATATTTTTTCTAACTCCTCCTCATTGGGCGTTTAACCAAATGAACTCAAATTCACTCTACATCATTTAGAGAAGTGGGGCATTAAAGGTTGTCCAAACTTTTTCGCAAAAGTTTTACGTTTTTTTGTGTGGTGCAGCCGCAAAATTTACATTTTTTTTTTTTTAATTCTCCATACCCGCAATTTGCTACAGTTCGCACATATTAACTCCCATTTGCCTCAAATTTTAAACACTCATAAACCCTACAAGCCTAAACCCATTAAATAAGAAAGAATGAAATTTGGCACGATAGTGCCCCCTACAGAATGACACAAATATTTATATGGTCAGTAAAAAATTTTGTTTTTCCAAAATTTACAAAACAGAAAAATACTTTATGCAACACTGATCACAAAAGCCAATGAGACCCATGTCATATTTTATACTGTGTTGCCCTGGCAATGACTGCCATTTTATTCCAATGGGATTACAACAAAAATCTCTATGGACAGAAAAAATAATACTTCAATGAAAATTTCTCAAATTAGACACAAACATTCTTTATGTCATCCTGATCAAAAATTCCAATGGTACCCAGATTGTATTTTATTCGGTGTTGCCATGGCGATGGTCAAATTCTGCCATTTTATTCCAATGGGAATTCCTTTCAGTCCAGTACTCTGGAGTATTAGGACGCTTTTGGCAGTTTTTTTAATCAAAAGGCACCAACTAAAAATTTGGCAAAATGGTTTCTGCTCTGCCCCAGCTCCGGTTGCGGCCTATCAATGCCGCTTGCGGCTTTAATTTAGATTAAATTTCAAAAATCAACAATCAGATTAAGCCCAACGTAATGTTGTTAAAAGCATATTACTATAAAATATGCTACATTAAGCTGCATACTTAATTTTCCCTTAATATCCTCAGTAAAAAACTATGTCCAGATGTCCTCTTTTTTGTGCACTGTGCGTTTCACTAGTTACCAAAGTTTTTTGTTCAAAAGACAAACAAAAGAACAAATAAGGTCATTTCATTTTATTCATTGGTGAAATAATGAGCACATTAGATCTTCTCTGTCTGAGTGATGTCTCTTCATCCCATTGAACTCAAAAGAGACAACAGTTGGGCCAATTGTGTCGGATTTGAAGCTTGTGCTTGGGTCATCATCCTGGCCAGCAGTGACTGAAGGACCTGGTTTGGTATCATGTTTGTATTAGTGTTTCTCTGGGGGGAAAAGCATATACATTTGTTTGAATAGGTTCATTTTTCAAACATCCAGGTTCAAAGGTTTATTCTGTTCCTATACTGACTTCTCTACTGTTGGAACGTTTGACCCGGGCCTCGTCATCTTGGACCTTAAAAAAGAAAAAGCATGATTATGAACATAACCCAGTTGTTTAAATGGTGAGAATGTACAATACGTAAAGAAAGAGTAAAGGGAGCACTTACTGGGAGAGCGAGACTGAGTCCAATGAGGACCAGAATGACAGTCACTGAGAAGAGTTTCATTGTTGCAGAAATACACGGATCCCTAAAAAACATGAAGACTATTAGCAATCAATTAGGCACAAAATGTCAATACACACAAAGTATAATCTCTACCTTTGAAGTCTGTGGAAATTGAGAGGACTGCAGTCTTCAGTGAAGATTTTATCAGTTACAAGTGGGCGCATGGTCACCTTTTAAAGCAGTATACAGCTCCCTTCAGCCAATCAGATGAGTGTGTTTGGACATTTACGAATTCGTAGGAAGCAAAAACATTTTGTAATTGGAAGGTAATCCAAAACCAACTGACCATGCAAGACTTTAAAAACTAATCTCATTGCTGTTAAGAAACAAGTGAGGTTTACTGGAGGTGGCTCACATGAACAACACCCATTACTTGGAAATAAAAACAGCAGCTTTACTAAGAATGAATATGCCCATGAAGCAGAGTTACTATCCTCCTATTTTTTGGTTCACTTACTGAGATAATTTATGTAGGTTCAGAGCTACACATGCAGGTTTGCAAATTAATTACCCAAAAAAAATTATGTAAATCTACTGGACACCAATTTGTTTTCATCTCTTTGAGTCTTTGAGGAAAAACAAATTTGATGTTCTATAGATTTAGAGAATTTTTGTTGTGCATTTACTGGGTTCTTTTATGGTGTTTACCTCAACAGTGGTGAAGAAAACACAGCAATATTCGCTATGGCAACTCTAAGCCAAATCATTGCTAATCTTTTGACTCATTGAGCCATTAAGATAGGATCTTTGTGACTGGAGTTACCAAATAGTGATGATTATTTCTCTTAATTTCTACACCGGCATTAGTTTTAGCAATATCCATGTGTCTACCTTTAGTCATGCCCTAGTCTTTACAAATGGCCTGTTTCAAGATGGTAATATTCGGTGGCATGCACAGACATTTCTGGGGGAAGGTGTTCAACCCCCAAAAAAGGGCACTTAAAGTAATGTAAACTTTTACTTTACTGTACTTAATGACATAATATATAGACTGTATATTATAGCCTTCTCTATTTAATGTATAGGCACAGCCAGAAATAAAGCTATGGGGGAGAAAAACAAAAAACCAAGTGTGCAAGTGTCATGATATTCTCATCTGGTTATAGTTTTAAAATATGAATAGGTTTTGTAGTTTTACAGGCCACAGATGACATAAGGTGTATTTTTAAAAAAAAGTTCAATTCAACACTAAACTTTCTGACTAACACCAACAAACTGATGTAAATGTGTTTAGTGAGTTTTCACACATGTATATATATTTTGTAGCACACTGATATTTTATAAATGACAAGAAAACCCTGTCTAGCATATGAACACATAAAGATATAATATAAAAGCTAAATTCAGTTCGGTTAATATTAACACCGTAACAGTATTACCAATGCCTAACACTCCACTAAAATGGTTTACAGTGTACTTAGGAGGGAGAGGGCAAAAGGGGCACCACCTGGGGTCTACCTGGGCACATCACTGATAATAATTGCTCCTGGTTTTTGAATGCATTATTGTGCATATGTGCTTGGCTTATATTGTTAAGTATGGGCTTGAAATCATACTGTATTTGTTTGTATGCTCAGTATAGATTCACATTCAAAAGGAATCTGAATGTAAAAGATCACCATTTGATTTTCTTCTTGTATCTAAATGGTGAAGAAACATTACATGTACATTAGTGTTTGCTGTGATATGTACTCATTGGCTGACCTAAAAGTTTAAGCTTAATGGCGTTACACACCCTTCTTGTGTAAGGCTTCCTGTACACAACCATCGTCAGACTAAAGACATAGTGTTTTTAGCTTTAAAATTTACTGTATACTACACCCTCACTCACAGAATGTTGTTGCTGTTTATTTGTTTATTGAGCTTATTATACTATACTATAACTTTGGTAAACCCACTGTACCTTAAACCAACATCTGAACAGAACAAAATTCAGCTCTCTCATTGCTATGGAGAATAAATACAGAAATAAATGTAATAAAAAATAAATGATAAAGCAAATGTAAAAGGTGCCTTATGGTTTAGACATACAAAGTAGGCCTACAGTAGTTTTAAATATCATTCACACAAAAAGATTTCACTGAGCTGAGACTGAGCTGGAGGCCAGGGTAAAACTCTGTGGTAGAATTTGCTGCTAAAGACTCAAATTGCAGATTTTGACCTGGTTGATGGTTAATATCTCTGCACTTATTCAGTAGAATAAGTAGAAGTTATGATCAAAATAATTATAACAGTAAAAATATATTGAGTTTAAGTAGAAAGAATACTTACTGCTACAACCACTACACATAATCGTGATTCCACTTCTTTTACCTCTATAACTGCTACTGTTACTATCTATTTTGGCTGTGAGGTCAAAAATTACTAATTTAGAAATCTGAAAAAATACTTAAGGAACTTTTTTCTTCACTAATATACTCAGGTAAATGTATGCTTTAGAAAATCTAGTTGGAAAGCAGTGGTGGAATGTAAAGTAAATGTACTTTGTTACTTTACTTAAGTACAGTTTTCATGTATGTGTTCTTTACTTGAGTAAATTTTACAAGGGGTATTTTTACTTCACTACATTTTAGAGCAAGTATCTGTACTTTTTACTCAACTATATTTGTGAGTTGGTTTGAAGTACAAAGTATTTTGAGTTTTGGTTTAACCTCTTCACACCGTACGTTGCTAATTCGCAACATACCATTTTATCCAAGACTGCTGCAGAAATAATGCGTGTTTTCCTTTGATGCCTGTTTGAAGAATATTTTTTTTATATAATTGAAAATAAATTAAGGGGTTAAAATCATATGTTTTTTGCCATGCCCTCGTTGTAGACACACAGTACTTAAACACTTTAGAAACATCAGAATAATAAAGACAGAAGACCTCAGCAACAGATTCAGTCTCTTCTACTGCACCAGTTTGCTTATTTAACAACATTTAACAACACTGTAATCAGCAAAATCCCTCACATTTAACCAATACTTTTACTTTTTTACTTTTAAGTACATTTAAAAGTGAGTGCTTTTATACTTTTACTTAAGTAGAGAAACTGAGTACTTCTTCCACCGCTGTCAGAAAGCAGGTCTGTATTCTTTATGTAGTAAGTTGTATAAAAGATAACAGTGTCAGAAGCCTTCAACAGAAATCACCTACAGAACCTCTCAGTTTTTCTCAGGATTTCTGTTTGTGCATGTTGTTGGGGTGGCATAGTGGTTAGCAAGGTAATCGGAGGTTCTATTCCTGAACACATGATCTCTCTGTCTTCTGCACTATTTTCCTCCCAACGTCCAAAGACATGCATTTGCCAGGAGGATTGTGGACTCAAAATTACTCCTAGTGAATAAATGTGGGAGTAAATGGTTGTCTGTCTGTGTCTGAGTGTCAGCTCTGGGATTAATTGGCCATTTGTACCCTGCTTCAGGACCATAGTTGCCAGACCTCCATGACCCCAGGAGGAATAAGTTTAGATTAAAGAATGGTGTCTCTTTGTCTCATTGTTTCGCACAGAGACAGAAACATCATATACATGTTTCAAGTTAAATCAAACCAATTCTGCTGTTTTAGAGTTATAATAAATCTATAAAAGGTGAAAAATTGAAGCTATAGTTATTGTTGTCATAATGTTCTGTAATGTAATGTTCATAATATTAAGCTCACATCAACAATACTCTATAACTCATGTACAGAGTTTTTATTTAGATTAAATTTCAACAATCAACAATCAGATAAAGCCCAAAGTAATGTTGTTAAAAGCATATTACTAAAAAAAAAAAAATTAAGCTGCATACTTAATTTTCTCTTAATATCCTCAGTAAAAAACTATGTCCAGATGTCCTCTTTTTTGTGCACTGTGTGTTTCACTCGTTACCAAAAACTACCCACTGTTTATTTATACTTTAGCTCAAAGTTCAGAAAGTTTATTGTTCAAAAGACAAATAAAAGAACAAATAAGGTCATTTCATTTTATTCATTGGTGGAATAATGAGCACATTAGATCTTCTCTGAGTGTCTAAGTGATGTCTCTTCATCCCTATTTCTCCAAAAGTTGGGCCAATGCTGCTGGATTTCTACGGGCCTGGCCCATCACCATGGTCAGCAGTGACTGAAGCGACTGGTTTGGTATCATGTTTGTATTAGCAATCAATTGGGCACAAAATGTCGATACACACAAAGTATAATCTCTACCTTTGAAGTCAGTGGAAATTCAGAGGACTGCAGTCTTCAGTGAAGTTTTTATCGGTTAATAGTGGGAGCATGGTGACCTTTTAAAGCAGTATACAGCTCCCTTCAGCCAATCAGATGAGTGTGTTTGGACATTTACGAATTCGTAGGAAGCAAAAACATGTTGTAATTAGAAGGTAATCCAAAACCAACTGACCATGCAAGACTTTAAAAACTAATCTCATTGCTGTTAAGAAACAAGTGAGGTTTACTGGAGGTGGCTCACATGAACAGCACCCATTACTTGGAAATAAAAACAGCAACTGAATATGCAAATGAAGCAGAGTTACTATCCTCCTATTTTTTGGTTCAGTTACTGAGTTAAGAGAACATGTTAAACTTTGCACCAGTTTTGTTTTATGTGGACTCGTTGCTGGGTTAAAAAAAATACAGTCTTACAAACAATGTTTATGAAATATATTCATAAACATTGACAAATTACTATAGTGTGTTAAATGTAGTCATGGATGGCATAAAGAACCTCAAAACTAATGAAGGTGTAAATGATTTTGACAAGCTACAAGTATGATTTTTTTTTACCAAAAGTGACAAGATGAGGCGCGCAATTAATTTCCATAAAGCTGTTTATTTCATTAGCACAGAACATGCCCAACAACCAGGGCCATTGTCATGTGATCCACAGTGGATTCTGACATTTATGCAGCTGTTGGAGTTGTTCTCGCAGAAAGCATGCTCATTAGGATTTGCAGAAAAGATGGAGTGGTTATTAGAGGATTTGTGGTTGTTGATGATGTTGTTCTCCGCACCTACATCAAAATTAAAAGATCACATTAAAATAGTCTATTCTTTTGTTTGTTGTGACTCATGATAAAATAGTGAAGCAAAACCTACCTCATTTGACCCAGAGTCTGAACCAGAACCAGATCGGGCAATTCGACGGCGCTCCTCATTCATCTGTGTACAAAAACGTAAAAAGACGTTTATTCAGATGTAGTATATCAAGTACACAGATCTTGTATGTTCTTTAGACTTACAGGAGAAGCCAGAGTCAGGCTCAGGAGGCATCCCAGGATAAGAGCTACCTTCAACATGGTTACACACCTGTATAAAGCGTTGGAACATCAGTAAAGCAATGCATAACTACTGCAAAAAATAAGAAGGAAGAAAGTCCTTACTGTCAAGTCTTCAGCTGTCACACAGATGATCCAGGAGGAATGTTGTGCTTCTCAGAACAAGCTCCTCTCATATACGTTTGAGAGCGGATGTCAGCTCATTAGCACACATAGGTATTGAGAATTTGCAATCATGAAGAAATCAGCCTTGTCCACTTTTCTAGATGTGGTATATAGTATTTACCCAACACCTGCAATGAAATCTATTAATTTGTAGATGATGAGATATTGGACAGGTATTGAGCAGACATGTGGTGATTGCAAGTCCTGATCAACTTTATCCTCAACATTAAAGGCTTATAGTAATAGCCCAGCCCCTTGTTTACACTGCTCAACCATTGTTGTCCCACTGTATGAAATGTGTTTCCTGTTACTCACACTTGCAAACCAGCAGTCTGGCATAGACTAGCATAAAGATGGGTGGCTTGCCCTCTCCAAGTTAGTGGAAAGTTCCTGTCTTCAAGGATCATGGGGTCTTGGTCACAAGTGAGTGAGGGAAGGATGGTAAGGGAGACTGACAGACAGTCAATCAGTGTGTGTGTGTGTGTGTGTGTGTGTGTGTGTGTGTGTGTGTGTGCGTGCGTGCGTGCGTGCGTGCGTGCGCCCTGCAACTAACTGGGCACTGTCCCCCACGTACCCTGTCTAACACAGGTAGTTGCTGGGATAGGCTCCAGCCAACCACAACCCACAACAATGGGCAGAAGAAAATGAATGAATGAATGAAAATGGTCCCTATTACTTCTTTGTCTACACTTTCAAATGAAACTGCCTCTGTGGTGACACCATCATGCAAATGTACTGCAGCCCTTAACCCCTTGCATAATGCCCTCTCCCCATTGGGCTCATAGGTATTTGGATACTGACACAAGTTTTGTTATTTTAGCTGTTTAAGCCATTTGTCATACCCAAGAGGCAGTTTGAGCATGTATATGTTACTCTGGTTGGTCCGTTGCCTCTGTCCCGGGGTTTCACACATCTCCACACTATGGTTGACAGGACCATCTGGTGGCTCAAGACCGTTCCACTGTCATCTACTCCTTCAGCAGAGGTGGCCCATGCATTTCTTTTTTTGGTGTCCCATTGGACATGACCCCCAAATGGTGGCCCCAGTGTTCGTCAGAGATGTGGAATGCCGTGGCTGATAGCTTGGGGGTTAAACTCCACTGCACCACGACGTACCACCCACAGGCCAGTGGCCTTTAGGACAACCATGAAGGCTGCTATTTGTGCCTCTTTGGTGGATGGTGCCTGGGATGGATGGTGCCACACAAATAAAGCATTGCATAGAGCCTTACAAATGGTTAGGATTAGATTAGTGACTGACTATAATAAATAATAGGTTTGAATGGGAGGGGTTTCAGACTCATTTCACTTCACTAAACAAGTGAAAGTGTCTCGCAGAGTACATCATATGGACATGTAATGTCTAAGGATGTTCTCAAGTTAGGTCTATTAGTATTCCCCTTCACAACATCCACCCAAGTGCAAACTTTCTCCAAGAAGTAGATGTATCTGTATCTGTATCTAAGTTCACCAGAAAGAGAAGACTTTATGAGAAAAAATACAGACAGTTCACTACAAGGTGTAGACCATTCATCAGCCTCAACAATAGAAAGAACACATTACCTAAAAACCTAAAGAAGCCAGACCAGATCTGGAACAGCATTCTTTGGACAGATGAAACTCAGACCAACCTGTACCAGAATGATGGGCAGAGAAAAGTACAGAACCAAAGTGCACCACATCTTTTGTAAAACATGGTGGAGCAGTGTGATGCATGGGCAAGAATGGCTTCCAGTAACAGAGGACAGAAGCAGCCAGATGAATTCTGAAGTGTAAAGGGATATAGATGCTGCTCTTATTCAGCCAAATGTTGCAAAGTTGATTGGATGGCACTTCACAGTACAGATGGACAGTGACCTAAAACATACTGCAAAAGCAACCCAGGAGTTTTTTTAGGCAAGTAAGTGAAATTTTCTGCAATGGCCGATTCAGTCACCAGATCTCAGCCCGATCAAGCTGCATTTTAGCTGTTTAAGACAAAATTTAAGGCACAAAGAAGCCACAGCAGCTGCAGTTAAAGCCTGGGAGAGCATCACAAAGGAGGAAACCCAGTGTTTGGTGATGGGCTCCAAACTTCAGGATTCCCAACAAAGTATGAAAAATTAACCTTTTATTTATAGTAATATTAATTTGTCCAATTACTTCTGAGTCTATAAAAAAGGGGCAGCTACATATTAAAGAGCTGTAATTCCTAAACCGATTGTCCCATTTGGGTGTGAATACTCTCAAATTACAGCAGAGAGAGTCTACACTTTACGTCCATTTTAATAATATGACTGTATGTTGCATATGTTTTGGTTAAAAAAAGCTAAAATAACAAAACTTTTGTCAGTATTTTTGACCTTAATCACAATGCAGTATCCTCGAACATCTGCTGACGTGCTATATAACTTCTGTTGAATTTACTGAATTACTTTAATTTCCATTTTAATTTCAGTGGTAAATGTTTCAATTGTATCAATAAAGTAATGACAAAATAACAAAATAATACATTTGTTAATCACTAAAATTCAACATTTCCTTTATTTTCCTTAGTGCATTTAGTAAGGCAACAAAAACAGTAACTTTTAAAAAAAATAATAGTAAAGTAGTGGTAGTAACCCATGAAGCCAGATCTTGTCTCCGATGTCCATGTGATGGCTCTTCATCCTACTCAGCCCGCCAGCATGGCAAGCACAGCGGCCGCTAGAGCTGGGTTTGCGTTGGCATTTTGCAAGATTACAGGAAGCAGCGTTAGTAGCTGGTTATTCATCTGAACATTATTATAGTTATTGTTTCGCTGAAAAAAAGGGTGGAAACGTTGATAAAGAGTTATACTTTAAGGACAGTGAATCCTTTGTTTTTCATACTGACCTCATGGCTGTTGGAGCGTTTGACCCGGGCCTCTTCCTCTTGGACCTTAAAAAACAACCATGACAATGAGCTTTACAGTCATTTAAATTGTAAGAATGTAAAAGGAGCACTTACTGGGAGAGCAAGACTGAGTCCAATAAGGACAAGAATGGCAGTGACTGAGAAGAGTTTCATTGTTGCAGAAATACACAGATCCCTACAGAAGCAAACAACTTTAAATTGTGTCCGTGAAGACGTGAAGACATCCAGGCTAATGGATTCACAACAAAACGTTCAAAAGAAGTCATTTCGACTTGTTTTTTTGTTGTGAACTTTAAATTTTGTATAAAAGGGTTAGGAAGTACATAAAAATAATAATATATACCTTTGAAATATACTGCAGACTTCACGGTAGATTCCAGTAGTGAATAGATGTTTAATGTTAGTTGGGACATGGTTACCTTTTTAAGCACTACTCAACTGCCTTTAACCAATCAGATGAGCATGTTTCTGCATTTGGGATTGCGCTACAAAACATGAGGAAACGTTTAGGTTGGAGGATAATCCTAAAATCCCCTGCCCATGCAAGACTCTGTGCTAATCTCATTATTTTTATGAAACAAATTATGTTCACATATTCACACATATTCATTTGTTGGCTGTTACTCCCCTCGAGTTTAAACAAGGCTCAAGTCGTTTTGGATTTTTAACAGACATTTATTTGGACACTTTTTGCCCCAACAATGACGTCAGAACTAATAGAAAAACAGACTATTTATTTATTTATTTATTTATTTATTAACTATTTATTATCTTTTTAACCAAGAAACACATTATGAACTAAAATATACAGAGTTGCCTTTGACCGCAGTTCAGCTCATCTTTGAAATGGAAATTTGATAAGAATTCATGTTGATGATGGTGACTCAAACATTTGAAATTTTGATTAAAATTTTCTATGAAATTGGGGACTTGGCTACTTCTAAATTCTAGAAATGTAAATATTAAATACATAAAAAATAATGCTACAGTACCCAAAACTGGAGATTTTTTTTTTTTTTTTTTTTTTCAGACAGACTTTTTTATGTCGAGAAGTAAAAGTGGTGGTCGCAGTGTTTGGAATAGTAAGAGTAAAGTTATTAGAACTTATTTTACCCTAGTTTTTTTTTCCTTATTTCTAGTTTAATAGCTGTGACCAAGCACCTTAAGTAACATTAGGTTGCCAACCCAAATCATTGCTCCTCCCTGTGACTCATTCAGCCAAGAAATCTGTGTTCATGAATAATGTTCCTAATAGTTATCATTACAATTACTTTTACTGCCTATATTGTTTTTATTAAAGTGGCTGGTGTGGTTTAAACCCATTCTTGTTTTTAATTGTTTGAATCAGCGTTTGTTATCTGATATCAAACCCCAAGTCTATTGTGTGATTGTATTTTGCAAACTGGTCTAGTTGTGCTTATTTTATTATTGTGCAAGAGAGAGGCATTCTTCTGTCCAATTTTAGTGTCTAGTGGGTAAAAGCCAGGATTGTACAGTATGTGTATGTAGCCTATTACAATTTTTTAGGGATAAGCTAAACTTATACTTAATTTTATACTTAAATTTATTTTCCAACACCCAAGAACATCTTGCGAGTTTGATAAAACAGTATAATAAAATATTTATTAATGAATGAATATTTACACAAGCTAAAATTAATATAAAAAATTCATGAAGAAATAGGGTGAATACAAAAAGGACAAAAAGAGTGTGTTAAGAGACACACTTGGCAGCATGGATTCCGAGGAAATATTAGCAAATCAAATTCATTTAAACCCCGCTTATCATTACTAGTAGTTTGTTCTATTGTCACATTATTTCATACTCTATACTAGTGTTTCAGTCTGTGGACAGATAATGTGATTGTTCTGCCTGCTGGCCTGCATGACCTCCCGTGTTACCATGGGTTCTCTCCGGGTCCTCTGGCTTCCTCCCACTGTCCAAAGACATGCATGTGTTAGGTGAACTGGTGAGTGTAAATTGCTCCCAGTGAGTAAATGAGAGTGAATGCTTGTCTGTGTATGTATATCTCTGTGTCCAGGGGCGCCTGCAAGATTTTTTTTAAGGTACACACAGAGCTCTCCTGACCCACACACAAACACTGGTTTGCACACATGCACATTTCCATAGAAATAAGGCTAACAAATACCAAAAAATAAATAAAAATTAAAAATTAAAAATTGCCTTTTTGGTGTTAACCCTACTCCTGGTGGTGTTTGCATGTTCTCCCTGTGTCTGTGTAGGTTTCCTACCGGTTTCCCCTACCACTAAAAACATGTACAATAGGTCCCCCATGGGGCCAGGACTCCCCTTGTAAAAGAGATTCTGGATCTCAGTGGGACTTTCCTGGTTAAATAAAGGTCTAATAAATAAATAAATAAAAAGATAACTGTTTCTAATCAGCAATTTCTTCAATGTGCTGAATACAGTGAGGCTCATAAACATCACAACATAATATAATGACACTGTTCCTCTCCAGTGCAGTGTGTCTGTATATGTTTGTTTGAGTGCTCTGTTGCTTGAGAAATCAGCGGCTATGCGTAGTGTGCTTCTGTAGACTCGCTCAAGTCATAGGCCTACTGTGGGCAGAACTACGCAAAAACACCTTAAAACACAGCAGACCCAGAGCAGACAGTCATGTAGCCTGTGATTTGTATAAACAAAGTCTAGACTGAGAAAAGGGGTTCTCCTTTTGCTTTCGCTTCTTTTTAGTGAGTGCCGTGGAGCGCGCAGTCTTCTCCGTGCTGTGGCGCTTCACGGCTCCAGGTTCTCTTAGTATACTTGAGCTTTTACATGAGGCACTAACTCAACAGTCAGTTAAATCATCAGTAAATAATTAGTGTGTGATTTTCTATGATTTACAGTTATGCACTCCAGCATGACATACAATTATTAATAATAAAATTAATGCTGATTTTTTTCTAAATGTGTGTTCACTAATACCAGTCAGTGGTTGTTATATATCATCTCATTTTTATACATATATTTTGGATTTTTAAACAATTTAGGTTATGTTTTTCTTTTCTTTTCATCATACGCGTACATTTTTTGTACTGTGCATGCACAGTATTGGATGCATACATTTGATTTTAGAAATTCTCCATGCATACTGTGTAAAGACCTCAATATGAATACAATGCAGATAACACACACATTTTACATACTACTATTTATTTAAATGCCAAAGAGATGCATTATACACCACTAGAAAAACATTTTCACATCAACATTTAGTTAAATGTCAGTCAAACACTGGTCTCTCCTGGAATACAGATTTTACCCAACTGTAGGAGCAATAGTGGTGGAAGGTGTTGTTGTAGTAGTAGAAGTAGTAGTAGTTGTTGTTGTTGTAGTAGGCGTAGTAGTGGTTGTAGCTGTCGTAGTGGTAAACAAGTTATAGAAGAGGTGGAACAAATATGGATTAAATGATAGCCCATGTATCTGTAAAATTAAACCAAAAATATATCTCATAACCACACATCTTGTTGATCCATTCAGTTTTATGTTGAAATCTTAAAGTCAAGTTTTACCTCGTCTGACCAAGAACCAGAGCGAGCAAGACGTCTGTGCTTCTTTTCTGCCTGTAACTGTAAAAAGTTGCTTGGTCAGATGTAAGTTGTATGCACAAATCTGCTGTTTCTTACTTACAGGAGAAGCCAGAGTCAGACTCAAAAGGCATCCTAGAACGAGAGCTGTCTTCAGCATGGTTACACTCCTGGAAAAAAGTGCATTTACTTGCACTGCATACTACTATTCCCCCTATTACAAAAAGACATGAAAATGCATTACCTTCAAGTTTTCAGTTGACTGTAACACAGATGATATGATGTAGAAAAGAGTTTTCTCTGGATGTTCAGCTTTTCTTATATAGCAGCTGAAGCCCACCCATTAGCAGACATTGGGAAACTGCATTCAGTAGGAAATCCATCCTTTTCCACAGCACCAGGTGTGGTTTGTGTCTGACTTTAACAACTTTCAAAATTCTATGACAGTGCTAAGACAATAATGGTTTAGGGTGTAATGCAAATTATTCATGCAAGTATATAAATCATCTTATTTTGATTCTGATTGCTTTCATACCAGTACTGACTGCACATTTGCACACATCTTACCAAAAGAGAAGAGATTAGATTAAGATTGACTAGGCTTATAGGGTTATTTTTAATGTTGGATTAATAGGGAGGGGATTTTTTATTTTCACAGTGTTGATGACATTAGATATACACACCCATAAAGTGGGAAAAATGTACTTTTCAGACACATTCCCCTTTATGATGATTTGTACTTTATACACATCATACACATATGTATGAGAGAGAGAGAGAACCTCAAAAGCAATACAATGCCACACAAATTTTGTTTAAATATTGCTGTTTATTTTTTTTAAATGCATTTTGCACCACACGTTTCTCGTACATGAACATTTAGTTCAGTGTTACTGTAGCTCTTAACCACTTGCAGTAGTGGTGGTGGGGGGTGCTGTGGTAGTTGTAGGAGGAGTGGTAGTAGTTGTTGTAGTAGGCGCAGTAGTAGTTGTAGGTGTCGTAGTGGTAAACAAGTTATAGAAGAGCTGGTACAAAAATGGATTGAAGCCATTGCCAAAAGGACCCCCATGCTGTCAAATAAAATGTAATATTAAGGTTAGAGCAGTTTGAACCACACTGATTGTCAGTCAGTTGTCTTTCATGTTAAAATCTGCAAAGAAATCTTTACCTCATGTGAATTAGAGTTTGAGCGAACATGACGTCTCGGCTCTTTATTTACCTGTAGCTGTAAAGAAAAGGTGCAAGTCAGATTTAAGTTATACTATTAGTACCATTGTATTGTTTCTTAGACTTACAGGTGAAGCTAGAGTCAGACTCAAAAGACATCCAAGAATAAGAGCAACCTTCAGCATGGTTACACACCTGTAAAAAGAGACAGAACGTTTTACAACCAATATATATGGAAAAAGAATTTTTGTATGAAAAAGCCTTACTTTAGTTTTCAACTGACTGTAACAAATAGTAGAGCAGGATGCTTGTCAGAATGCTCAGCTCTTCTTATATATAGCAGATGTCCACTCATTATCATACAACAGATATTGGGAAATTGTGAAGGAGATCCTTCTTTTCCACATCACCGGGCGTGGTTTGTGTCTGTCTTTAGCAAGATTTTTTAGCAATTCAATGACGATGCTAAGATATGCCAATATCAGGTTATAATTAAAGTAGCTATACAATAAAAAACATAACATTTACTTAAAAATGTGTCATACATTTTCCAATACATGACTATTTTTATAGTGTTTGATTCTGATTGCTTTTATAGTGTAGACAACACAATTACATCATTTGTGTATTATCAAATGGAACTCATCCTTTAAGATTGCACTGGCTATATGGACTAATAGGGAGGGGAAGTATTTTAGCATATGTTTTCTATTTTCTATATTGCATACTTTTAAGGAATAGTAGAAACATATTTTACAGTATTTTAAGAGGCAAAAATAACTAGAAAAAATATTTAGGACATCTTAGGCTACTGTTTTTTATTGTTTCGAAAGGTAACTAAGTCATATAGGTCAGCAAATAGTACACCAGATTATTAATGATGTTTTTTTATTTAGAGAGATATATCATTTTGATACACACACACACACAAAAACTGTTATTACAGAACTTTAGATTTTCAAAGAGTAACAGGAAACATGACATATTGTCTTTTATTTAGTTGTATTAGCAGTTGTTGTAGTGGTTGTAGCAGTAGTGGTAGTGGTCGTTGTAGGAGTTGTGGCAGTCAGTAACATGGTGAGAAGTTGCTGCAACCAAGTAGGCAGAGTTGGTGGTACAGTTCTTCCCTGTTCAAACGTATAATAAAAGGTTAGAAATAATATAGCCTACATGGTAGACCGATCAGGCATAACATTATGACCACTTGCATATTTTTGATTTGGACAAAATGTTCACTTGCTGCCTAATACTGTATATCCTAACTACTATAACTGTCACAATGAAGAGATATTCTGCGTTATTTACTTGTCAGTGGTCCTAATGTTTTGCTTGATTGGTGTTTACAAGAATTAATCCTACATTTGGAGAAAGACCGTTACCTCATCAGAGCTGGAGGCAGAGCTGGAACGGGAGCGAGCGTGACGGTGGAGTACTTGTTCCTCCTGTCCATATAACAATGCTTACTTTAAAATCAATAACACATTATATATAAAAGTCTAATGGTAAAACTTACCCTAGCCAATGCAAGGGTCAGAAGGCACCCCAGAATCAGAGTAAGCTTCAACATGGTACACGCCTGTTGAACAAGATTTTATTAAAACCGCAATCCACAAAGTATTGTTACACAGAAGATAAAATGCATTACCGTTAAGCCTTCGGGTGACAGTCACAAGGATGACGCAGAACAGGTGTTGTAATGTGTTTCCCGGGAGCAAAGATTTTCTTATATACACTTCATCTCATTAGTATGCGCAAGTGTTGGGAAACAGCAATCATTAGGTGTGGTAAATAAACAGAGACAGACGGAAACCACACTTGGGATGTACCTTAGTATTCAGACACAACACAAAAACACAAGAAAGTATTACACATCCCGTTCAATGTTGCCTTTCAATATTGTCAATATGTTAGCAGAATACTATAGAAGACTTGGGCCAGTGTATTTCTCTAATTAAATAAGATAAACTGGAGTTATTAGGTGTGTTAATCCTAGATACTTATGTAAATTTTTTTATTACACTTCCAAGTGTCAGTAAGATGACTGCTGTATTAACAGGTTACAGTAGTTGTTGTGATACCAGTTAAAGCGTGACTAAGTTGTGATGTTTAACAATGACATGTTTCTCAATATTGCATACACTATATAAGTACAAGTGGCTAAAGCTTGGACACCACTTGCACATTTGGACACAGCAGGTAACTGTTAAAAACTGTAAGACTTATCTAATATAAACATTTACTGACTCAACATTTTTGTTTTGGCAGGACTTCAGTAGACAATGAAGGTCTTGTGCATTGTTGCTCTATTTGTGGTCATAGCGGCTGCTCAAGTAAGTAGAATATCCACCCATATAGAACATTATCGTCCTACAATTTATACTATTTCTTGTGTTTTTAGTCTGGTGATGATGGCTCAATGGTGACTCAAAATCCTGAAGAAGGGGGATGGCCTGAACATCCTCAAAATCCTGTTCAAGTATGCAGCTTCTACTCCAATGGATAAATCATCATTTATCGAATGATCTTTTAAAATAACAAACATCTCTTTTCTTTTTTGGTATAGCCAAATAAGCACCCTTGGCTTTCACACAGACCACCTCAAAAACCAGGAACAGGACGCTCAAGGGGACCCAACAGAGGCAATGGCAGACAGAGACCTGCTAATGCTCCAAGGCCAAGACTGGTATGCTAACATGATGCCAAAGCTAAAGCATCATCATAAAAAAAAATTCATTCATATTCATATTTATGTCACAGTCATTTGAAGATATTTATTTTTAAATTTACATGTGTTTCACATAGTCATCATTTGAGTTCAGCCCTGATGACGTTGAGGTCCCTGGTCCTGAAGCTCTGAAAGGCAGGAGACACAAAGGCCCAGGAGGCCAGAAGGTAAACTGTAGTTAGCACACTAGCACTAGAGTGCAACCAGTTTAACAAACAACTTTTAAATTGACTGCATTTTTATAGCATATTACTTTTTGCCAAAATTTGTCAGAATGACTAATTGTCTAATTCTTTTTTCTTTTTTTTTTTTGTGTGTGTGTGTGTGTGTGTGTGTGTGTACAGAATCACGCAGTGTTGTCTCCCATTTTCAAGGTAGGAAAACTCTTAGTAGGCTACTACTCAACATTATACTAAACACCATCCCTTACTTTAGTAGCAGTAGTAACAATATCCCAATGAATATAGTATTAATTGTCTTTTTTTATTTTTTTTATTTGTTTAGGTCAACAATGTGACTTTTCAGGTAAAACACACATTACACATAGAAACACATCATACACCATAAATGTTAAGAGTAAGTGTTTAATATTAAAAAGCTTTTTTTAATGCTTTTGTCATCCATTTTATTTACAGAACAGCACATCTGTTGAGCTGAAGGAGGTAAGCATCATCTACTGCTTATGACGTTTACATCAAATGTTGATGAGTATTCATTTGTGACTATTCATTTTTTTTACAGGGAGAGAACATTTTCTTTCTAATGAAGGTGAGTCACTAAAAATAAATCCAGACATTGAAATATTTTGAATCACATCTAACTCAGTATTCCTGCTGCAGGAAAGAAGACCCCCATGCAAGGTACACAACATTATTAAAAGTCCATTACTGGCTCAGTATTGACTTTATTTGAAGAGATATGACAGTATGTTTTTTTTTTTATGTAATAGCAATATCTGATGCTCATCTACAACGCCACTAAACCAGTAAGTTTATTCACCAAACAATACAGAATATACTACTGTACAATTGTCTTTTGATAACAATGTTTTTCAATGTCTTTTTATAGAACCAGGTTTCCATGGAGTTTGGAGAAATGAAACTAGTAAGTAAAACAACATTATCATAACATCAACAGTTGACAATAAAGTACAACATTAATTTATGTATTTCAAACTTTCAGCCCACCCGGGTGTTTTGGCCTGTGTTCAAGGTATGCATTTGCAACTCACAAAAAGTTACAAATTTTGATTTCCTCTAAATGAACTATAGCCTACACAAAATAAAAACATTGCTAAAACTCCAATTTTCTCTTAAATGTAACTATTGTGTCAACTGAGTTCAATCAAAATCTTTTCCTGTTACTTTTTTAGGTTGACAATGTGACATTTGAGGTAAACAGAGATCAGTTGTCTGCCTTTCTTTAATTTTTAAAAATACCATGGATGAGACAATGGAAAAGCTAATCTTAACTAACATTATATTTTCTTTTCTAGAACAGCACCGCTGTCCAGTTGAAGGAGGTAAACCACACATACATGTTTGTATCATAAATTGTACTTTGCACTATTCAGAAATAATAATTTATAAAACTCAACATTTTTCAGGGCAACAATTTATTTCTCAAACTGAAGGTCAGTGTTGTGTTTGAGTCAATTTAAATTATTTACCTACAGCTATTAACAAAAAGTCTAATATATTTCAGGGAAGAGGACCTCACCATCCTCATCAGTTCAAGGTAAACAGAATACTTCTTGCAAACTGTGATTCCAATATGAAAGCTTAACTTGAGGTTATGTTTTGGGCTTCTTTAAAGCATGGACCACATGGACCACGAGGACCACATGGACCACGAGGACCACATGGACCACGAGGACCACATGGACCACGAGGACCATGTGGACCAGATGGACCTCCAGTTGGGGTTAGCAATTCAACATTATTATGAGTTTTACACCATCTACTTGACTTTAATTTACCATTTGTTCACTCTTTTCCTATAGGGACAATATATAAAACTCACCTACAACAGCACACAGCCTGTACGTTTATTCACCACTGCCTAATAAGATATAGTAAATATTCCTAATTCCATTATGTATTCCTATTCCTTCCTCTCTTTTTTTTCTCTTTTTCAGAACCAAGTCTCTGTTGAGTATGGGGTTGTGAAACCAGTAAGCAATGCAGTTATAATCCCAGCCATTTCTGAGCAGCAATGCAACACTATAATACATAATGCCAATCTTTTTATTACTTTTAGATCAACCTTGGGGCATTGACTAGTGATGCAGATGAGGCAGATGATGAACCATCAGATGAAGAATACTAAAAGGTGAGACTTCTAAATCAAATATGACACTGGTTCTTGCTGCTAACTGTCATTTCCTTATTGTCACTCAGAGGCCCACATCAGCAAGTTTGATTCACCAGCTTTTAAGAAAATTCGTTTCAAGATGACCAAGTAAAAAGGGAATAATTACTGTTACTACAAAAATGTTTTTCTGTAAAATGTTAAGCACCAAAATAAAATTTCTCAATCGATTACGTTGTCACACATCTTTATTTGACATGTTTAAAAAGAGTCTGGTATTACATGAATATACAAAGAACAAGTAGAATGCTGCAGAATAAGCTGGAAGCAGGGATGACATGCTATGGATAAAAATCTTCTCTTGGTGATGTTCAAGGCTCAAACAGGAAGGGGAAGTTGGAATGACCCTAGAGAAATGAACAGTGATTAAATATTAATTTAATATAGTGTTGATATTAAGTTTATTACATGAAGCCATACCTCATCAACCCCAGGGCCAGATGTGTCACCGCGAAGCTCTGGGGAAATTGTAGTGGCGTCTCTGTTTGTTCCCAGTGGCAATGTCTGGTGTGGAGATACACATTTGAATACAAAGATGTAATTATTGTGTTTTATACATCAAATGGTATAGCTATAATAAGATTAGATAATTAGATTAGAGACTATTAGATTTTTACTGGTATAATGTTGTAGGGTTGCGTAAAACATTTTTGGAGAAATTAACAAAAACTTGACAAGTACTAATATTTTTTACTTTTGGCACAACATAATTCCCTTCAGTGATGTCAGATTGGAGTGCACTTACTGAATCTGTGTGGACCTTTGGTTGAGAAGCTTGCTGCAAAAGGATGATATAATGTGTTAATTTTAATGTTTATAAGCAATAAAGTGAATAAAGTTAACATCTGTAACTATGCATGATGGCAGAGGTGGAAGATGTACAGTGCTGAAAAACTCAAGCAATAGTTGTTGCTTTTGTAAAAGTAAAATAGTATACAGTAAAGTCAAAAGTACTAGCTGATACTTCTACTTACTATTACTACTACTACTACTTCTACTACCTCTACCACTACTGCATCTATTGTACTTTGTTTAATTGGCATAAGGTGAGATATTTTCCACCACAAAATCCCAGACTGTTTGTGGTCAGTCTACTAGACAGTGGTCATTGCATCACATCACCACATCCCCACAGTCATGACACCACGCCCGCAAACGTGTTATTATTATTATTCCCTGGCTCATTTCAGCATAAGCAGATTGAGTATATTCATTTTATCCTGGGCTGACCTCCAATTTCAGGGCATATTTTGAAATTTGAGTTATAGGCGTCATCTCCGCACTGACCTGCAGGGGGAGCTGTGGCCTCTGAGTGGTCCTGTCCAGGTTGGTGTTGGGCTGAATTTGGCCGATGTTGGGCTGCAGGGGTACGGCGTTTCTCTGCTGGGTGTAGCCGTAGCGAGGGAAAAAGTAAGAGAAGCCCTGCATGTAACATAAGAATCAACATATAAAGAATTATATTAATATATCGCCTACATGTCAACAGTAATGTTATTGTTAGCACAAGTTAGCATGTCTCGTACCTGCTGTCTGGTCAGCTGCGGATATCCATAGGCAGGATACTGAAACTGGGGGAACATCTGCAAGGTCAAAACAAAGCACTTTTTAACAGAGTTGGAAGAAGTACTTCAATCTGTACTGAAGTAAAAGTACTACGCTATTACTCAACTAAAAGAAATCAACGAATTTGCTGCAACTAATGTACCACTACTAATATTATTATGACTACTTCTACTGCTGTTTGGCCTAGTACCCACCAACAAGTTTAAACATAGCCTACATTTAGAGATTCTAAAAATAATAATTTATTTTAATAATAATATTTATATATATAAAAAAACACTTTAAATTGTCTTTAAAAATCGTCTAGATAGGTTCCCCATCTCCTTCTAGATTAGAGATATACTTCATTGATCCCAGAGGAAATTCAGGTTCCAGCAGCAGCATCACAAGTAACAAATTACAACAGTATTCAGCATTCAGTATTAGTAAGATGCAAAGTATATATAAATATTTTATAGAATAAGTAACAGTAATGAGTAGTATGTGTAGATCTGGTGAACAGGGCAGTGTGATAATAATGACAATGATTGGATGATGCAAGATCAGATACATGAACTATATCTGTACATCAGATTTTAACTATGACAATCCATCTTTCTTATATTATAATTTCAGAAAAAAGTATCCTGTTGTTATTATATGGCTTAGCAAGTATCTACTATCAACATGTTTTTGTATAGGCAAATGTATAATTTGACTGTGTGTACCTGTACAGGGTTCTGTGCCTGCTGAGGGACATTGGGAGCGTTGGGGTCCTGTGGTGGTCCGAGCTGCTCTTGACCATTGGGAAGGATTACTGGTGTCAGCTGGTTTCCCTGAGAGGGCAGCAGCACTTGCGGTCCCTGAGGGCCAAAGGGTCCAGCCACCTGTGGGTTTAAGTTTACCACCTGAGGAGTGAGCAGCACCTCAGGCTGCTGCTGCTGTAACACGAACGGCGGCAGTAGTGAAGAGGCCTGGGTAAGACAAAAACAGTTATGATATCTTTATCATTATAAGTTTTTAAATAACCCAATATGGTGAGTGATGTTTTACCTGTGCTTGACCAAGGGCAGCAAGTGTCAACCCATTGAATCTTAAAATCTAGGCAGAAAATTTTTTTGATTTAGTTATACTATTTAGCATTTCACAATAATCCAGGAGATCACAAGCCAGGGTGCTCTTTGTGTCAGTCCCAAGCCTGGATAATTGGAGAGGGTTGTGTCAGAAAGATTATCATAAAACCCAAGAAAGATATACATAAAACCCATGTCGAATTAATATGTGAATTACTGCATTTGTACCCCAGAAGGAAAAAGCCAAAAGAATTTAACATTTCACCATAAACAAACCTATAAATAACAGTAGGATTTACCTCATTGCTGTTACTCGCAAGAATTCCAATCTGCACCTGTCAAAAAGGTTCAGATTTTATCACATGAATCCTCAATGTTATACAAAATAAGCATAGAAGCAACTGATAATAACAACATACTGGAAGTCCAAAGCTTGTCCTTAAAAGACAGACCAACAGAACTGCAACTTGTGGCTTCATAGTGGCCTTAAAATATAAAATAAACCAAACTTAACATATTTTCAACAATGTCTTGTAGATGTTAGGCTCTCTACAATTCAACTTACTGTTTCTCTGCCAGTGCTTTCCCCTATCTGTATGCCTGTCTCTTCACCTCAGTCCCATCCCTTTTAAATTCTCTCCATGTCAGCCAGTGTGAGTCCAGTGCCTGCCCAGACGAACGTGTGGTCAGCGTGACAGACGTTTCTCATGGCTCTTGAGACTGAGACACTTACACCACACATCGCTTCAGTGTATTATTATGTATAGGTCATGTCTCTAAATGCCATAACAAGTTTGGATACTAGCTGCTAATGATTCAGTTAATTATTACCACTTTTATACAATCATTTATTGCAGAACTGCCATGACTGTGCAGATTTTTAAGGACAAGAACGTGAATGCCGTCAGGTGGGGGGGCCTCATCTTAGTTAGTCTCTTTGCTCATGTAGAAATGTTTAAGTTTAAAACTATGGGCGTAATTACAGGCTCTAAATCAACAAGAATCTGGCTTGTCAGAGGAAAAAAGATGAGCATGGACAGAAAGCATATAATCATAAAAACATGTGTCCCAATCATGTTTAGACTTATGCTGGCATATCTTTGGCAAAGTGTTGACAGCGGTGATATATGGAAATAATACCTACTGTGCATCTTCAGTGAAGTCATATAACGAGGATTGAACTCTTTAAATATGTATTACTTTCTTTGCTTTTGTCATGTTATTGCGTTCATTTTATTTTTTCCTGAAAAGCTAGACTGAAACATTACACTTACAAACCACAGAGTTTAGGCTTCATAACCATATAAGTATTATGAGTGAAAATATAAATTAAGTACTGTGTATCCTACAAATTAATGACGTGACTATCAACACGCTTAACTAACTTTACAAGCTACTCTATATTTCCAAAAGTATTAGCTCACCTGCCTTTACATGCATATGAACCTAAGTGACATCCCATTCTTAATTCATAGGGTTTAATATGACATCGGCCCACCCTTTGCATCAATTGTCCATCTACGTTGACGAGAACGTCAGACACATAGATGTCTGATGTTCTCGTCATAAAGTCAGACACTGATGTTGGATGAGAAGGCCTGGCTCGCAGTCTTCACCCTAATTCTCCCCAAAGGTGTTCTATCAGGTTGATGTCGGGACTCTGTGCAGCCCAGTCAACTTCTTCTACACCAAACTCGCTCATCCATGTCTTTATGGACCGTGCTTTGCGTAGTCATGTTGGAACAGGAAGTGGCCATCCCCAGACTGTTCCCACAAAGTTGGGAGCATGGAATTGCATTCAGACTTCCTTTCACTGGAACTAAGCGGCTAAGCCAGCTCCTAAAAACAACCCCACACCATAATAGAATTCAGTTATTTGGTAAGTGAGCGAAATAAATTATCATATTTATATAGCGCTTTTCTAGCTCTGTGGGTACTCAAAGTGCTTTACATCAAGGAATCATTCACACATTCACACACATATTCATACACCAGTGTACACAGACACTGGAGGCAAGCAGGGGTAAGTGTCTATACAGTCACACCATTACACTCAAAGCAATGAATCTTACTTTGCTTGACTAAACCATAATGAAGCTAATGTTTTGTTCTGCTACAATGGCCTGCATACATCATAATACATAATAATAATATTACATAATAATACATAATACAAGAACATTATAATTTGAATTAAATATAATTACTGAAGGTCAGTTTTCATTTTGAGTCAGAGCTGTGATTGGCTGAGAGCTACCTAAACATGAATGTTATAGAGTAGGGTTAGTAAATAATATTTATACTTAAAAAAAAACATACACATATTCATTTATGTACACTATGTACAATGTTTCAATCCTGTTATTTTAAATAGTAGTCTACATTTTTGTTGTATTATATTTGTTCATGTTTGATGTGCTTTTTTCTGATTATCCATTGGATGGCAGCAAATCCCCACTTGGTGCTAAAAAGGAACACTGATAGTTACATGGAAAAGTCTTTTATTTAAAATTAGAGTCTCAAATAATTTTCATACAGCACTCAAAACTCAAAATAAATGACAGTGATGAACTCATCTGAGAAACTACTGTTTTATTCTTTAGGGCTTTGTTTTAAAGTGTAATTCAAATGTCTTAGTTATTTTGATGATTAGCTTCATTGTTGCAAGGACCAGTCATCTCAGTAGGAGGTGGGATCTAAAATAAAAAAAGACAAAGAGGATTTTACATATAAAATGTTGATATATGTGTTTTCTACTTATACGTTACATAAATAATGTGTTACCTGAGTGTCCATAGTGGTGCCTGCACTATTGTCTGGAACCATAACCTGTCGCTAAACAATGAGAGCTCCAGTTTAGAGGTGGAGTATATCCTTCATCAACATTTACATGTAAATATATAGATTTATACCCTGAAGCGTTGAAGAGGATCAGGCTGAACAGGCAATGGCTGCTGTTGCTGCTGCTGCATGTTGCCCATTGGGAATCCTCCCTACACAAACACAAACATAAAACTGTCTGTATAACTGATTTCAAATTTTGATGACTTGTGACACAAAAACTTATTAACCTTACCATGACTTGCTGCTGTGGCACTGGCTGTGCAGGATTGAGCGGTCCCATCTGTGGTACTCCCATGTATGGGAACTTTAAGCAAAAAAATTGATCAGAAATTATATTTTAAAAAGACAAATTCCAGTGTGAATAATATTTGTGTGGCTCAAACCTGATTGGCTGCTGGGGCTGGAGCTGGATACATGTTGGGAATGGGTGCTGGTACACCAAAGGCAGGTAGACCAGGCACAAACTAGATGGAGCATTACCAGTTGTTAAAACTTTAGTTTAGCCATGACTAACTGACCTTTCAGTGAAACCACCATAACCAAACAGTTTGGTTTGACCTTATCTCACTGACCACATTTTAAACTCACCTGAGCAAACTGGGGCTGCCCGATAAACCCTCCACCACCAGGAACCACGATGGGACGGACTAATCCTCCACCTAACAGGCCTGCAGCAGGGTTCACCCCCATACCCATGGCATTCATAGCAGCTAACAGCCTTGCAGTCTGTTGGAAGGTCAAAGAGCATTCAAAGTTCAAAATAGCTCCTAATAAATATAATTGGACAAGAATCATAAAGTCACGAGTGTGCCTCTTACCTTGCCCGCACTGACCTACAAAAACAGAAGAGACAACAGTTAATTATACGAGTTACATCCTGTGGAAAATAACTAGATACTTTTACTCAAGTAAAGTACTTTTTTGTACAAAATCATACTTTCTGAGTGTAGTTTTTACTTTCACATTGGTTACTTTTACTCACATTAATGTAGTAGTTTTAATAGTAGCACTAGTAGTTAGTAATAGTAGTAGTAGCAGTTGTAGTAGTAGTAGTAAAAATATAAATAGCAGCTCTGGTAGTAGCAGTAATCCTTTTTAGTAAACTTTACACTCAATACCTTTATAAATTTACTAAAGTAAAAATGTACTTTTACTTAAGTAATAATATTTACTAGTAACAGTACTTTTACTTGAGTACAGTTTTGGAGTATTTCTTCCCCCTCTGCTTACATTAGACATGCAGATTCATACACATAGACAATGAGAAATACATGTATCTTGGCTGAAGGTCAAATTGAGTTTATTTTTAAAATTTAATATTGGAAATAGCCCTTTAAAAATGATGTACTCACATAGTAAGTTGTAACTAACAGTGTTGTGAGGAAAAGAAGCTTCATCCTGAAGTATGCAACCTGTATAAATGTAAAATTAATCCACCATTAACACATTTATTTAATCCAGTACCAAGGAATTCCCTTAACTTACCTTAAATTTCTTGTGAATGTCATGTACCAGGGAGGACCAGTTTGCTTGTTTGACTTTAGCTAAAGCTTTTTATCAGCCTGAGAGATTATTAGCAGCCAATTAGATAGGAGAACACTGAGTTGTTCATGGACTATTTCTGTCACCTGTTTGTCACCATTTGACACTTTTTTTAAGATTCAGAAATTGGTTTTAAAGTCGTGCTTTAGTCTCTTTCTATTGTTCTCAAAATTGTGACCACAAACAATAACAATGATTCAGAGCCCTGAGGTGAATCTCTGAAGGGTATTAACTAAAAACCTGCATCTAACGCTAAAATGTTGTGGGTTGCGGTGTAGAACAAAAACAAATGATGCATTGCCATGTGCCATGGTAGAGAGAGGCTTGTTTGGATTAGATTGATTTGGTTTTATGTTCGGGTAAAAACAACTGCAAAATTTATTTTTATGTGTATTGTGTGTATATTGCCCTATACTCTCTATTTTATTATTAGTTTAACTTTTACACTACTACTACTTTTATTTGGTCTACTGACTGTACTTAAACTGTATACTGACTATAGGTGGATGAAGGTATACTCAAGTAAAAAGTACTACTTTATTTGAAGTAAACATGCTTAACAAAATTATTTCTTGAGTAAAAGTAGCAAAGTATTAAATGTAAAGTATACTTTGGCAAGTATTTTTACTTTGAAAAGGTTCTGCAATAGCACAGCAAACTACTGCTTCTACTTCCACTACATTTATTACTACTACTGCAACTAGTATTATAATTTTAACTACTACTACAACTACGTCTACTACTAATTTTACTAATATAACTAAATACTTTGTTTTACTTGTTCATATTCTGTACAACTCTTTGTTTTTTTGAAAATACTAAAGGAAAATTACGGTTTAAAAAATTTTCTCAGAAAGTGATGCAGTTGCCGCGTGTGCAGCTCAAGTACTAAAGTTTGTTCTGAATCATTACCTTTAATAATGCAACTTACATTATGTCTACCCCTTAAGGAAGAGAAATTAAATTGGTAATGAAACTAATTAATAACCTCTAACAGGGGTTTTATTACCTGCTGCTTGCCAAATAGTGTTTCTTTTCTCCTCCAGTACAGTTCATTTTAAATGTAAAATTATTAACAATTTATAATATGTTTACCACCACTAATTTGAAGGTCTAATTTCAAAGCATTTGTAAATATTTTAAAGTGTCTTGTAAACCAGCACTTACTCATGGCTGTGTGGTTTTCTGGGCATGTTGTCACATTTTGAGACTGTCTGGGAAAGTTCTGGAGCTGCTGACTGGGCAGCCCACACACACCAGGTAAACAACACTGACAGTCTGGTCTGGAGCTTTACTTTAATTACACAGTATCATGTGCTAAAAATTAGGAAACACTCTTCCTGTTCCTGTCATATCATCACAAACAACATATTAGATCAATCTTATCAATTTATGACCTAAAATGTTGTTATATAGTCACATAATATTGATACAAGTGTTCTGGTAAATGTGACTTGTGTGTTTTAACTTTACTTTCTTGTTTATTTACTTAAAATAAGTTGCAGTCTAGTGAAAAAATAAAACTGTCTCTGATACAAAAATACAGTAACTGCCATCATAGGAGCTCCACCTGTTTTATTTTAAAGACTTGCTTTGACACACACCATTTGCTTTTAAAATGCAAAGTGAAGTGTATAACCTGTTTTTGTGTTTAATGACCACTCCACACAGATTCAGTCATAGATAATATTTATTACCCTTAGACAGTAATTCATGAAGAAGATTTAAGAGTTAAGAAGTCAGATAGGTTCATAAGTGATTCATTAAATGTGATTGTGAATGTGATTAAATTGTTTGTCTTATTATTGTTGCTGGTGTCTGTTCATCCCTGAACCTTCCTCTTCTTCCTCCTCTTCTTCCTCTTCCTCAGATGCCATCACCTTTGTCCCCAGGGTCTGTGTCCTCCTGAGGCGGGTGGCAGCTGAACGCTGAAACCTCAGTCTGCCTGGTATTTTCCCAGCTGTCCCTAGGGCGGGTTGTTGCTGGTTGTTGAGCCCGGCTGCTGAAACCAGCTGCACTTGTCCTGGAGTCAGTAAAGCATTCTGAGGGTTTCCAATGGCTCCCCCTTGTGGAAGCACTGTGAATAACATGATGTGTGCTCCCTGTGCAGGCTGGCCCATCTGCCCCTGAAGACCCGCACCGCCTCCACCTGGCTGTCCCACAACAAATTGCCCTCCTTGTTGGACTGCTCCGAAAGGGATCAGCTGCTGTACAGGGGGCTGGCCCACTTGGTTTCCGGCTTGCTGCACAAAAAGTGATCCGCCTAATGGGACTAATTGTGCCACAATTGCCTGTCCATTCAGTGGGACCCCATTCTGAGCCGCTGCATTTGCATTGTTACCTGCTACTGCCCCAATATTTTTCCCTCCTGCTTTGGCGAGTGCCTCAACGCTGGCCGAGGACAAACCACCTTTGACCAGAACGGCCAAGCTCTGGAAGATCAGCCATAGTATGCACAACATGTTTTATCTGAGAGGAGCAAGTGGTCAACACCAAGAAGCTGCTTTCTTCTGTGCTTTTATTCACAGTGTCAGATCTAGTAATCACCAAGAAACAGCCAATCACAATCCAGCACATTACTTCAAAACAAGTTACCATAATCATCATGACTCTGCACCTTGGCTATTTTTTGCTTTGTTGACTTACACAGAGGCATCATTTTGGATCATGTGGCCATCCTAAACCAGGAATTAGTGGACAGTGTTTTCTGGTGCCATTCGTGTACAAGTCATACTTTAAAGTCTTAGCACATAAAAGAGCACATAGAAAAAGAAACTAAACATAATATTATTGGTCTAGTATAGGGATACACAAAAAAAATCTTTGTAATAAGGATTTGCGTAGGATTGATGGAAAAATTATAGTAATGTGAAATGCTTTAATTAGAGCTGAAAAGACAAAATACACATACATCTGCAGAGGTTGCTATAGGCATAAAACACAAGGATTGATGTACAATATCTTAGCTAACTAGCTAAATCACTGTCAACTACAAGGAGTGTTTGTAAACTTGTCCCCAGTTTGGAATGCTTTTGACAACTTTAAACACAATTTTAAAATAAATCTATATTCTGTAACTACATGTTAATACAATTTATATAGGTCCAGGTCAATGCTTGACACAGAATGAGGACAATATACATCCAATGTCCTCTAAACAGGAGGTAAAGTGAGTTTGTTCATCTGTACTTGTTTAAGAGACTGCATCTTGTTTAAGTACAAGTAGATGAGGTACAGAATGAAGCTCAGAAAAGCAAACTGGTATCCATGTCCACTGTGTGTGACATAAGAGTATGAAAAACATCAATTAGAAACTAAAAAATATTAGTTGTAATTTTGCAGAATGATTGGTGATGTCTGTATTATACCTTCTTTAATGCCAAAACAGGAAGTCCACTCTTTGAAGGACACCTGCTTGTCTTTGTCAGTGTCACACTCCTGGAAGAAGAGAGACGTGCAGTGCTCCATGGGCACCAGAGGGACCCTCAGAGGGGCTAGCTCTGAGTGGGACAGCTGTCTGTAAAGATACAAACAAACAAATGGTGTGTATTGTTTTCATCATTCATATGTGTTTTGATCATGAGATTATTGTGAACATGTTATCACTATGTGCTTCTTCAACACATAAACATAATACGTACCTGTCAGAGGGGTGTTGGTCCAGCTGGGCAAACTGCCAGTGCACAGGGTAGATGTACATGTTGTAGTTTTTCTCAAAGTCAAGTTCAAGAAGCTCCACAGAATGATCACCAGCATGAAGACGCCTCTCACTGTCAAAGATTTTTTTCACCTGAAAACATACACTGCTATTATTCATCTGACAACACAAGAGCTATCATGGCTATTAGACTTAGACTTAAAGAACGTACTTGGGTGTACTTAATATATAAAATAATTCTTTAAAAAGTAAATATTACTCTGAAGCGCTGTTTAGAAGTGAGAAGTCCTGGTGTTGTCGTGTCATGCTCATAAAGCTGTAGCAGTACATTTTTCAGCCAGTCCCTCATTCTCAAAGGAAACTGAACCAGCTCTGTTTCCAGACAGGGAGGAATCACTGTGGGAGGACAGAAGGATAGGATGCACGATTTGAAATGTTACTAACAAATGTTCTTGTTTACATCACGTTAGAAATGCCTACATTTGCATGATCCGCTGTAGTCCAGGTGAAGCTTGTGTCCTTTCTTGGTGCCCTCTAAGTTACATTTAGTGGCAAACAGTTCGCAGGATGTGTCATATGTTTTGTTGTCTGTCCCACAGACCTGCAGAAATAAAAGTCACACAAGCAATTTTTTTGTAATTTCAGGTCAATAAATTAGAATATCATAGAAAAGTGAATTTATATTTTAGTTGTTCATTTATATAATAGTGAATAATGAAACAGTTCAGTTTACATAGTTTCAGTACACAAGTAAGTATTTATTTCAATTGTGATGATTATGTTAATGTAATTCAGTGTAATGTAATGTTATCATTTTTATAGATAATTCAGCCAAAAGGGGTCACATAAGCCACTGTACTCTTTGTCCCAGTCCCAAGCCTAGATAAATGGAGAGTGTTGTGTCAGAATGGGCATCTGGCATAAAAACTATGCCAAATTAATGCAAATCACTGGCTGTTTGGAGGAATTTGCTGCTGTAACCCAAGAAAGAAGAATGTTTTTTATTATTAGATGCTGAATTTTTGTTTTCATTAACTGTATATTTTATTTTATCTTGATTTGAACTACTAAAATAGATTCACTTTTCCACAGTATTCTAAATTAAGAAGCATTGTTTAGCTTTTTTTTTTTTTTTTAAATGCTTACGTGATCCAGTTCATTGACACTGCGAGGACACTCAGAGGGTACTTGACACACACAACTTGGTTTATTGTCTTCATCCAGTTTGCATGTTTTCCCACGTTTGCAGCGGAAGTTGTCACATGGATCTGCTACATAACATGAAGACAGCAATGAACTTACTGACCTATTATACAAGAAGTTTCCTTAACTCTCCTTTTCTTTGTATGGCTTTAGAAAACAGCAGTTCTTCAAAAACACTGTTTACAGTGGAGGTGGGGAGCTGTTGACCTCAACTGGGGATGTTGTCGGGCGGTGGAAGGAATACTTTGAGGATCTCCTCAATCCCACCGACACGCCTTCCGTTGAGGAAGCAGATGCTGGGGACTCAGAGGTGGACTCATCCATCACCCAAGCTGAAGTCACTGAGGTGGTTGGAAAGCTCCTCAGTGGCAAGGCTCCGGGGGTGGATGAGATCCGTCCTGAGTACCTCAAGTCCCTGGATGTTGTGGGGCTGTCGTGGCTGACACGTCTCTGCAACATCGTGTGGCAGTTGGGGACAGTGCCTCTGGACTGGCAGACCGGGGTGGTGGTCCCTCTTTTTAAGAAGGGGGACCGGAGGGTGTGTTCCAACTATAGGGGGATCACACTCCTCAGCCTCCCCGGGAAAGTCTATTCCAGGGTACTGGAGAGGAGAATTCGGCCGATAGTCGAACCTCGGATTCAGGAGGAACAATGCGGTTTTCGTCCTGGCCGTGGAACAGTGGACCAGCTCTACACCCTCTATCGGGTGCTCGAGGGTTCATGGGAGTTCGCCCAACCAGTCCACATGTGTTTTGTGGATTTGGAGAAGGCGTTCGACCGTGTCCCTCATAGCGTCCTGTGGGGGGTACTCTGGGAGTATGGGGTCCGGGGCCCTTTGCTAAGGGCTGTCCGGTCCCTGTATGACCGGAGCAGGAGCTTGGTCCGCATTGCCGGTTGTAAGTCGGACCTGTTCCCAGTGCATGTTGGACTCCGGCAGGGCTGCCCTTTGTCACCGGTTCTGTTCATTATTTTTATGGACAGAATTTCTAGGCGCCACCAAGGGCCGGAGGGAGTCTGGTTTGGGAACCACAGGATTTCATCTCTGCTTTTTGCGGATGATGTTGTCCTGTTGGCTTCATCAAACCAGGACCTTCAGTGTGCACTGGGGCGGTTTGCGGCCGAGTGTGAAGCGGCTGGGATGAGAATCAGCACCTCCAAGTCCGAGGCCATGGTTCTCGACCGGAAAAGGGTGGCTTGCCCTCTCCAGGTTGGGGGAGAGTTCCTGCCTCAAGTGGAGGAGTTCAAGCATCTTGGGGTCTTGTTCACGAGTGAGAGAAGGATGGAGCGTGAGATCGACAGACGGATCGGTGCAGCGTCTGCAGTAATGCGGTCGTTGTATCGGTCTGTTGTGGTAAAGAAGGAGCTGAGCCGAAAGGCGAAGCTCTCGATTTATCGGTCGATCTACATTCCTACTCTCACCTATGGTCATGAGCTTTGGGTCATGACCGAAAGGACAAGATCCCGGATACAAGCGGCCGAAATGAGTTTCCTCCGCAGGGTGGCTGGGCGCTCCCTTAGAGATAAGGTGAGGAGCTCTGTCACACGGGAGGAGCTCGGAGTAGAGCCGCTGCTCCTCCACATCGAGAGGAGTCAGTTGAGGTGGCTCGGGCATCTGTTCCGGATGCCTCCTGGTCGCCTCCCTGGGGAGGTGTTCCGGGCATGTCCCACCGGGCGGAGGCCCCGGGGAAGACCTAGGACACGCTGGAGGGACTATGTCTCTCGGCTGGCCTGGGAACGCCTTGGGGTCCCCCCGGTAGAGCTGGAGGAGGTGTCTGTGGATAGGGAAGTCTGGGCATCTTTGCTTAGACTGCTGCCTCCGCGACCCGGTCCCGGATAAGCGGAAGAAGATGGATGGATGGATGGATGGATGGCTTTAGAAAACCAGAGCGCTATAACCACTATACACATCCCACACATTCCACAGCCATTCAAGTTTGTCCTGCAATTAAGTTCCACCTGATCTCTCTCATTGACTCTTAAGCCTGCGGAGGTTGTGTTATGGCAGTGACCGTGAAGTCGAATGCCATTATTTATGTGAAAGTTTGAGCAGGATGTCCCAGTCAGCAGATCCTGGGCTGACATTGTTGGGACAGTGTGGTGCAGGCCTAGGGTGCATGCAGCTGCTGAAACAAACTGACCTGAGGCTTCAAGGTCATGTGTCACTCCAGATAGAGCGGCTCTAGAACTGGGATAGAGGTCCACTGTGGCTCTGATCTGCACCGGATTCACTCCCACTAAAGGCCCCTAGTGAGGGAAACACAAATAAGCTACAACATTATCTTGGTTACAAATACACTATGGACACTGCTTCTTAGTACATTTACCAAATTGGTTGTCACAATGTTCTGAAGACAATTAGGCAATTAGTTGGATTGTAATTGAAAATGAAAAACAGTGGTTCTTAAACTGTGGTACAGGTACCAATGGTGGAACACAGACCCCCTCTAGTGATATGCAGGAGTTTTGTGTTTTTTTTTTTTTATGATGGAAGATAAAAAACATACATAATATTTCATTATAATTGTAAAATAATTGTTTCACAGTATGCTTATACTGGTTTGATTTTACTAAGATAAACTACCATTAATATGGTATTATGGTGGTACTTAAGAAGCCAAATCATTTTCAGAGGTGGTACTTACAAAACGTTTGAGAACCACTGACCTAGATACTTTTATTATGTTCATCACTAAATGTTTAACCAGTTATTGATAACTTTTTGCAACATTTAATATAGACATGTTTCTGAAGGATATGAGCCTTATTCTCATTAACATTGTATCCATTAGCAAAATGTTATTCACTCAGTAACTTTCACGTGGTCTGATTCTGAGATCCAATTTAATCCCTTACCATTTGATTGTAATCTACATTTTACAGAACACAGAAGTTCTTTTTCTATATTATTTTACAGCCTTTACGGCACATGTATCTGTTACACCATTATATGTAATTAAAACAACGTTTAGGCTTCAAACATTCTGAAGAACCTCACAACAAACCAGTGTTAAGAATCACTCATAATTGATCAGATTATGAGTGATCAGATCAGAAGCCATTTATGTCATTAGAGATGAGTATTTATATTAGGATAATGTATTACTACAGAATATAGTGAGTTGGCATATACAGTACCCATTTCCCTGCCCTCCTTTTCTTGGTCTTGTGAACTCCACTGTCAGTGCTGTTGCCCTCAGATTTGGGTGGCTCCTGTTGGCTTTGCTCTTCTCCCAACTGAGCCTCGTCCTTTTGGGGAGAGTGCTTCCTCGCCCTCTGGTTCTTCCTTTGCTTCCTGGGCTTCTTCTTGCCTTGAGCGCCACTGTCATTCTTACTGTTGTCCTCTTCTCTTTCCACTGCCATATCATTTTGAGCCTCAGTAGCATCTTGTGAGATAGTATCCATATGCTTGAGTTGTTTCTTGTCACTGTTCATTTCGGTAGATGTAACATGGTGGTTTTTGTCCACTTTGTCATCTTCGCTTTGTAAATCTTTGTTGTTTTGTTTGTCTATAGTAGGGACATTTTTCTCATTGCTCATAGCTTTGGCTGGTAGCAACTTTACTGATTGTAAAATGCCGCTGTCACTAGCATAGTCCAAATCAACTGGGATTTCGGACTCAGTGCTGCCGTCTGTGTCTTCAAACAGCTCCTTGTGTTTAGCCTCAACTTCTTTTTTCTCAGTGATCTCCTTTACTTGATCTTCAACATCTTCTACAGTGTCTTCCTCATCCTTCACCAACACTTCTGCATCATTAATCTCTGAATCCTCCAGTTCTCCAGTATCATCAGTCTTCACAAGGGCCTCAAGTTCCTCCTCATTCATCAGGACAGCACTCCCTTTTGCCTTGGTCATCTCAGAAGGTGCATCTACTTTCTGAGCTTTCTCCTGGTAGCTCACTTCCTCGTCTTCTTGCTCCTGGCTGCTGGCTTCATATGTGACTAAAGTGGGCAAGATCTGAGCCTGGTTGACCTTCTCTGTGACTGCATCCTTTATCAGAAGAAAAAGAACATAAAATAAATAGATTTTTAAGCCATTTGTGTAATTAGTGATACACAGAGATAGATTTGATTTGTCTGTGCTTTGTTGCAATGCATTTTTTTCCCAAAATCGGCCCTAATAAAATTTAATCATTCCCTACCTTTTCATTGTTAGTGTGGGATGTTTTGCGTAAACTGTGATGCTTTACATTTGGTTTGCCTTTTACCTGCAAAAAGAAGAAAAGCAATTGTGATTATTATTAATTATCTATCTGTTATTAATAATGAAAATTAATACAATTCTTACCGCAAATGTTGCTGCCAGTAAGCAAACGAATATCAAGCAGGTCCTCATGTCTGAAAGATAAGATTAGATTGTAACCATTTATTCTAACCTAACTAAACTACATTTTTGTACTGTGGACAACATTAAATTGGCAGATCTTTGAAGCCGAGTACATCCGTATGCTGCGGACACATCCATCAAAGTTGTTGTCAAGGTTACAGACCTGGGAGATGCATCTCTCTCTCTCTCTGTATCACTCAGAAGTCACATTCAGGGCTAAAGTAAACATCAGAAGCCACCAGACTGGAAGAAATTTGACTAAGTCCACAAAGTTTTTGTCTCACTGGATGGAAACAAAGCAGGACATTATCAGTCCATCCACTGGGCAATGGCCAGTGGATGGACTGGGTTTACTGGTGCAGCCTCGTAAAGCAAAAATAGGTGGAGGCAGCAGATCTGGTTATACAGTTTTAATATAATGATCTAACCGTCTTTGCAATTTTTAACAATGACAATGACATTTAATTTTAGTAAAACAACCACAACTGTGTTTGCCGCCGGAAATTTGATACCTCCCAGCATGCTGTGATTTACACATTAATATGGCATATGATTTACACCAGATGCCCTTCCTGACATAACCCTCTCTTTCTATCCTGATTTGGGACAGGCCCAAAGAGTTCTCTGGCTTGTGACACCCTCTGGTTAGATGAATTTGCAACTAATTACTATTATGTACTAAATATACTTTTTTTCTTTTAACTAGAATATTGTTGACTAGGCAGATACAGTATTGTGATGCATGGAGACTGGTATGGTATATGGTTTATTTGTACAGGGACAGCAACAACAATACATTAACCTAGAAAATAAATCATAAGGAAAGATGCATGGTGCCAGGTTATAGCACAAAACACTAATTTACACCTGTAGTCCCTGGACAGGACTCAAAAAAGTCACTAAGCAATAGCAAATGAATGTGAACAGCATATAAATCAGAATCTGAAGTAATTAAATACCATTTCCTGCCATTTTAATTATTTAAATGAACTTTTAATAAATTATGCAGCTGTTTGAAGGACTGCTCTCAAAGAGAATTTTGTCATAATAAAATGTCCAATGACAATAAAGATCTTTCCTATCCTAAATTCATATCTAATAAGAAAACTAGAAAATTTTACCTGAGGCTGGCAGTAGCAGAGATAAAAGTCCCACACAGAAGTTAGAATGTAAGTGCTTCTGTGCTGAACCTGTGAAGATGCACTTCTGTTTTCAGATCACAGCCACACTTTCCACACAAACTAGCCATGGTTCATCACACCCAAAACTCACACACACTCTTGGTCCACACTCTCTCAGGAGGGTCTTGGCCAGCACAGAGAGTGACATGTACTCTGTTGTTGGTAGAGGGTGACAAAAAGTGTTTTTATGAAGATCAAAAAGCAAAGAACATTACTTTACATTATTGATCTGCAAAAGGACAATCTATTTATTTTACATCAGTTAAAATTGTTAAATAACTATGGGTTTTGACCACTAGATGTCGTTGTCTAACAATACGATGATCTTCAAGCGCTGAAATGGCCTTGTTCTGTGACATTGACAACAAACAACTAATAACTGTTACTCTCATTGTGTCTAGTTTTTCTGTCTTTGTGCACATGGTGTTTGTTAAAATGCCTTTAGGTTTACAATAAGAATATAGTTTTTAAATAAGAAATTAATATTCAAGACCTTTCTTCTCTCAGTCAGGAAACAGAACCTCTTAAATCTTTAAAATTAGATATCGATTTAGAAGCTAATTGCAATTGCTTTTGCTAAAGAGGTTATGTTTTGCAAGCATTGGTTTGTTGGTTTACCTGTTATCATGACCCCTTGTGAGACCATATGCTGGTGCGGTTGGCCCTGGGTTCCTTCTAATGCAAGATAATGCTAGACCTCATGTGGCTGGAGTGTGTCAGCAGTTCCTGCAAGACCAAGGCATTGATGCTATGGACTGGCCGCCCGTTCGCCAGACCTGAATCCAATTGAGCACATCTGGGACATCATGTCTCGCTCCATCCACCAACACCACGTTGCACCACAGACTGTCCAGGAGTTGGTGGATGCTTTAGTCCAGGTCTGGGAGGAGATCCCTCAGGAGACCATCCGCCACCTCATCAGGAGCATGCCTACACGTTGTAGGGAGGTCATACAGGCACGAGGAGGCCACACACACTACTGAGCCTCATTTTGACTTGTTTTAAGGACATTACATCAAAGTTGGATCAGCCTGTAGTGTGTTTTTCCACTTTCATTTTTAGTGTGATTCCAAATCCAGACCTCCATGGGTTAATAAATTTGATTTCCATTGATAATTTTTGTGTGATTTTGTAGTCCGCACATTCAACTATGTAAAGAACAAAGTGTTTGATAAGAATATTTCATTCATTCAGATCTAGGATGTGTTCCCTTTTATTTATTTATTTTTTTCAGCAGTGTATTTATTGCAGTAGCTTGGCATTTTCTGATTTAACTGTGTCTAAAGGCTTTTAGTGGTAGTTTTCACTGTTAGACACTGCAGCATGAGATTTTTCTTTATTTTTTACCACACTGTGTGGTCCTATGACCCATCTTTGGTTTCAAGACCACAGTGAGTGCTACTTTGAGATGACACCCATGCCTGTTATTGTTTAACTTCCTAAGCAGACATTTCCACAATGTTTTCATTCTAAATTGTTGAATTTATGTGTTTTCTTTACAGTTTCTTTGAGATAGTTCCATTCCCCGAAGAGTCCCATGCCTGGATAAATGGAGAACCAAGAAAGAAAACCTATGTCAGAGCCAACAAATCCAGTCTTGAAAGAAAGTGACTATTAAGAACAGGTAAGTTTAGCAACATTAGTAATAAGCAAGAATCAGATGTTTAGACCAACTGTCCTTATAGCCTTTCTGCTTTTAAGATAAACCAGATTATGCAACAAATGTGCAATTAAAACAATCTAAAAACTGAGCCCCCTTTGGATGCAATGCTTGTTGACTGCTGGACTGTGTGCCACAAACAGGCATCAATCTTCGCAGGCCTCCGCCCCTCTGTAAAGCAGAACCCTCCAGCGCCTGGTAGCTGTGGTTTTGGCAAACAGCTCCAGACTAGTGAATATCCACTCTAATTACAGGTCTCTTTTGCATGGTGGAAATCCAATGTGAGGTTAAACAAGGAATTTTGTAACTTTATTTTAAGTCCGGCCATATATGGATATCCAGGAAACAATTATGATGTTCACAGACATTTTTTTTTAGACCTTCTACTGTACAAGCCCTCTTTCCAAGAATGACTTGAATTTTAAACCAACACTGGAAAAATAGGTTAGAATTTCTTTGTTATGTCATCTGTATTATTAGCTGCGTGGAGATGGTCACAGGTTTCCCATCATGGAAAACATCTTTTGCTTTCATAAAAACCTCATTGGCCTAGACGCTACTTAACTAATAAAAACCCAAGCAGTCACTATCCAAACAAGAAAACACATAATTGGACCGGAAACATGCATGACCCTGCCTGGCCCTCCTTTCCTCTATGAGTGGGTGAGCGTGTTTTTTCACCAGGCCACAAACCCTATGGTTGAGTATCCTAAACTATATTTCACATAAGACTGACAGGGGGTGGAGAAAATTTTGTGTCTGAATGAACCAGCCCAGTGTGTGTTTGTGTATGTGCAATTATCGTCCTCTTTCCATTTTGTGTTTGTTTTGAGCTTTTTCTTTGGAAAAATACACCTTCTCGTTTTGGCAGGAGACAGACCCCGGAAGGAAGTGATGCAAGCACCTTAATGGGTGATACATATATACAGTAGGGCTGGGATTTCTTAGCATCACAACCACATATGAGTGCTGATTGACTGGTACTTTATACGTGACTTGGAAAAGAGGCTTATATTGTTACAAGTGGAGTATACTACTGCTTTAAGTGTGGAAGTGTAGGACAAAAAGAGAGGTAATTTATGCAATTGATCTATGTTTTTTATGGATTCTATATTTACTTTATATTTCAATGTTTGTAATTTCTATTTCTTACATCTCTTGCAGGATGAAGGCTATAATCATATCCTTTTGCCTGATCTGTGCAATTTCAGCAAACCCAGTAAGTATGGCCTCTTTTGACCAATAACAGAATCAGCTTAACTAAGTATACAATTATGGTCCATATCAACTAGAATCAAAACAGTGTAAGAAATATACTGCTAACTTTACTAAGTATTTCACAGATGCCAAATTTTACATTTTTTAATAAAAAAAAAAGTCTCATTCACTTTTTCAGCTCCAAATGTATGTATGTATGCTATTTTTAATAGAATGATATAGCAGCTATATGCACTGGTGTCTTTTGGGCACTGACTGAACACTTTGTTCATAGATCTGTAGGTGTTTGGCATAACTCTAAATTGACAGCAATACTATTGTGATATTTCGGCAGTAAAGTGAGCTCATCATAATGTTTTCAGACAGTATATCTCAGTTTTGGCCAAAATTCCACTTACTCCATTTAGATTTTCACCCCTCTAAAACTTCTCACCCCTTTATAAATATATCTAATCAAATACATAATCTAATGAAAATATGCAGCTAATGGCATGCAAGCTTTTTTTTGTGCTCAGATTCCAAAAAGTTGTGTATAACTTCAAAAAGAATAGTGTTGTCCTCACTTAAGTTTTTTTTTTTTTTTTCTTTACAGATTACTTTGGATGTAGTTTTAGAATCGCATGAGGTGGCCAAAAATTTGGTAAGTGATGTTTAAGATGCTCCCATAAATGACTCTAGCAGTAAGCTCTTCAGACACATTGTACATTGTAAATCACTGGAAAGCTGTGGTCCTCAGCCTAACAATAGTTGTGGTTTCAGTGCTTCTCCACACCTCTATTGTTTACCGTCTGGCCTGTTTTGCAACAGTAGCTTGCTTAGGCAACATTTGAAATAAATGGATCCTGTTTATATGATTTACAGTATAATTGCAAAGATGAGGCCTAAATGTTTGCTAGGAACTGTAGGGTATCATTACCAATGTTGTGGTTTTGGCTAACTGCATATTATTGCCTTTTTAGACAACAACTTTTTTGGTTTCACAGTTATCTGGAAATGACACTTCAGAAGTTCAGGTAAAATCCCAGCTATCGTAGTCAGTGTTTTCTGGTGATGAAAATATTTGACTTGCACAAAACTTAAATTGTTGTCTTTGAATTGCAGAGTTCAGAAGAAAGTGTCTCAAATCAGGTAAATTATTTTTGTTTAATAATTGATAATATCCCCCCAAAAATGCAAATTTACAAGCCACTTTTTCATTTTTGTGATTTGTTTTTAGAGTTCTGAGTCTGAATCATCTGAATCAGTAGAGTCAAGTGACAATGTGAGTTAGAAATACACATAAACATACATTTTCTTTTGTTGAGGTTTCATTTTTTTTTTCTTTTTTTTTTTATGTTATCCCAAAACTTAATATGTGACATTGTATCTTTCTGCAGACTTCAGAGGAGAGTGACAGTGAGTCTGTTGAATCAAATGAGGTGAACTGAAAAGAGATTTTTGACATTCTGGTATATCATTAGTTGCTCTGTGTACACTACATCATAAATCGTTTCTTTTCTCTTTTTTTTTTTTTTTTTTTTTTTTTTTTTTTTACAGCAGACTGGTTTGTTGGTTGAAACAAGAGATGACAGCATGGGCAGTGAAGAAAATGTTAGAAAGGTATGTATTAGGCCTTATCTGATTATGTCAAAACCTCAGAAAGAGGGCAGGGGCCTATATATATTTATAAGTGAGGTACAATTTTTAAAAGAATTATTCAAACTGAAAATCCACAAATATTAAAACTTTTTTTGCTAGAAACTGGGTCCATTATTATGATGATTATGCTCTGTTACAGTACTGTACTGTGGTACTCAGGACTCAGTGGCCTTTTGCAGTTTAAGTCCTGATTTAGTTTATTTTGGACCTGATATAGTAAAGTTCTGGTTTAGTCCTTGTTTAAACCTGGTTGAGCCACAGTTTTAGGCTCATTTTAGTTTATTAGTGATGGTATTTGAAAAGCCAAATGTTTTCTTAGGTGGTACTTGGATTAAAGCTTCACTGCTCTGTTGTGTAATGTATAATTTTGCTGAATTTTCTTTTTATTAAAAGTAAACTATAATTAGCTCTTTGAATTGAACTACTGGAATTATTATTTCAGTTGTTCCAATTTATTGGCATGCACCTGCATAGTACAAGTAGTTTTGTTTTTTTGTGTACATTTTTATGTAATCACAACGACCAACAACAAAAGTAAAAGTTCTTTTTCCTTTTAGAGTTGGGTTCGAGTATTTGCAACAGTTTTACAAGGCACCAGCGCAGAGGACAACAGCACAGAGGTGACAGATCAGCCAGAGTTATCTAATAACAGACTGACGGAGAGGCAGCCCACTCAGGCCTCCACCGTGAAGACTTTAAAACAGAGCATCAAGACAAAACTGGCGTTGGTGCAGAAAGCCACAGCCCCCGGTGACTCCAGCAGCGAGAGCGCGGACAGCACTGGTGGCGCGGTCCTCACAACCCTCACCGTGGACAGCAGCCAGAGCGTCAGCAACGAGAGCAACGAGACGTCCGAGGCCAGTGACAGTGCGTCAGACAGCGCGCAGAGCTCAGAGAGTCAAGAGGACAGCAATGGCAGCGACAGCGCAGAGCTAAGTCCGATCATAGACTGTGTGAACGGAACCCAGAGCTGCGAAAGTGAAGAGTATGTCTTCCAGGACATAGGAGATGATGCCAATTACTCAGTGGACAACTTGTTGGTACCAGACGAGGACGACAGGGAGCTAAGCCTCAGGAGATAATGAGAATTGCTTAAAGCGATTACTATGAACTACTACACATTAATGACCTATATATATATATATATATATATATACATATATGACCTGCCTGCAGACTTCAAAATGTCTAGTTTGCTCAGCCATTTGCTTCTGAATGTTCGGCACCATACTTTACCTGCACCTGGCTTTTTTGATGATTTATTATTGTGCAAATATAGATGTATCAAAGCGTGTTTTGATAAATAAAATAAATTGAATTAAATAAATTTATCATAATTTGTATTTCCCCGTGTCGTCACATGGCCGGTTAGCTCAGTTGGTTAGAGCGTGGTGCTAATAACGCCAAGGTCGCGGGTTCGATCCCCGTACGGGCCATGGTCTCTTTTTTCTGCTGGCGTTTTAATTTGTCATTCATTCATATTTCCGACTGAGTAAAATCAAGTATTTATTTTATAAACCGAAACACAATGGGGTTACTACAATAAACGTACTTGTTGACAAAGATGTTGCAGTAAGCCTGTATACAGAAGCCTCCGCTAGATGGTGGCAAAGACAGTAACGTCCACAATTGACTCAGCTGTTCAAGCTACTTGGAATAAAGACAAGGAGCTCCAAATATGTAGGAATGCTAGCCTTAATTGCTTAAGTTTTTTCCTGATTATGTAACAGATTTTTACAGTTGTATGCAATTTTTCTATTATTTTTTTATTTTTTAGAAATGAACATGATAGTCATGGTTAGTCATTCCAAAACAGTCTATTTATTAGAACATCCAAACAACTTGGAAAAAAAAGTGAGCTGACAGCTGTAGTAAAATTTTACTTTAACAATCTAATTTGGACCAAAAACACAAAACTAGTACTACTAGTTATTACTACTATTTAAAATTAAATGTGTCATATTTTTCATGTTACTTAAACATCCGTTCTTATTCATCCTCTTAGAAGTGTGCCTTGAGATGTTCCTTTAGAGCAGGTATTGTTGGAAGCTCTCTGTGGCATATGTGACATCGAAGAGGCAGTTTCAACAATTCACTGGATCCTTCTTTAACAGTGACTCTTCCATGTGTTTCTAGCATTTGAAGAACATCTGTAAAAACAAAATAAAACAAAATATATGTATTATATTGATTAGCAGTACATGTCAACAAAAAAATCAAATACGCAGAGACAGAACTAACACACAGGTTTCTCTCACCCTTTGAGTCAATGAAATATTCAGTGGTAAATGAATTCCAGTGCTTTTTGTTCTTTAGACAAGGGGAGTCAAAATCCTGGCTGATTACATGGAGGTGAACATGGCTGCAAAAAAAAAAAAAAAAACATCTGCTTTTTACAAATCAAAAGGTAATTCTGTGCTGGTTACGCAAATGCCATCTATATTTGGTAGCACGATATAATATCAAATAATATCACACTAGTTAGAAAGTTAACAAGTAATAAGAAGACTCTAGGAAGCCACAAAATATATACTGTATGTACTCACCTCATACTGGGAATGGCATGGTAGCCCATACGGAAGCGTAAAGAGTCAGCATCTTTACACTGAAGAACCATCTGTTCTCCAATTTTGTGCATGTGTTTTACCAGATCACAGTGCTCCTTACGTAGGGCCTTGAGATTGGGAATTGACTGCCAAGGCAGAACCAGCCAGTGATAGTGAGCCTTGGGATATTTATCTTTAATAACTACCACTTTATCGTCTTTATACACCTAGAAAAACATGGTTATTAGTCATAAACATTGACATTTTCATGTATAAAATGTATGATGTGTGAACAACCTGCATCTTTGGGTCCTGCATTGACACTTTAAGACCTTGATTCCAATGTCCAAAACCTTCCTGATACAAAATGTAAATAATCTCTTTATTTTACATACTTGTGTTTAATAAAAAAAAATAGTTTCTATTAAGTGTCTCCAATAAAAAAAAATACTTACAGTGTTCTTTGGGTTTGGTGCATGACTATCTGGCATGACAGCCTTTTCTTCTTCTATGTTGTTGGTAGCATTTGAGGTGGTAGGCTGTGCAGATCTCTCACAGTCCACAGCAGTCGACTTTCGTGGTCTTTTGATTCCACGCTGATCACCACCAAGATCTTCTTTGAACTGTACAGTATATGGATAAAGCTCATTGACAATGAGCAGTTGCTGTCCAGGCTTCATTTTGACCTCATTCCCTTTCCCCACAACCACTGAATCTAATGATGTGGGGTTCAAGCCCAGCTTTGCAATAAAAAGAGAAAAAATTTGATTTATTCTTACTCTCTACTCTTGCATATATGTGTTATGAGCACAAAACACTGCAATAATAATAATAATAAAATAAAAATCACAAAACTGCTTTTGTCTTTAAAACAACTCACCTGTTTAACTTTTACATAGCCTTTGTTGCATTCTGCTTTCAGTTCAACTGGTTAATATAGAATAAAGCACATGTTACCAAAAACTGTATGAGGTTTTACAAAGCAGCAATGCAACTATTCTGGCATTTGGTTGGAACTGTTGTATTCGTAATTTTGTCGACTAGGTAGTGAAGGCAGAATTTCATTTTTATATTTCCCCATTATGTTAAATATTATACAAATATGATAATACTATAATATGATTATTAATTATAATCGTACAACAACTATAACAATTACTAAAGCTATTACCTTGCTGACGGGAGCATTTTTTATCTTTAATTGTTGTTTCTGGTCCTCGACCCAACACAACTGCCTGCAAGTGAGGCAGTTGAACTGGTTTATGAAGTCCTTCCTCGCTAATAAGCCAGCAAATGGGCATTTTGACATGGTTTAGCGTTTTTAATGCTTTATCATTTTGGCCACGCTGCCACCGGTTTGTTTTGTTGATTGTATGACTAGCGGCGCAGACATATGACGTCAGCGACACCGAAGCGCCCTGTCCTCGTTGCTAAAGCGCAAGAAATTTCTGGAAAGGTACCGTGAGCTCAAGTCTGTAGAGTAAATTTCCATCGTTGAAAGGTCAGACAACAGTAAATAATACGTGTATATTTTGGTAAAATTTCAATTTGTATAATTGGTAATACAATAGGAAGGTTTTGTAGCGTTTCTAAGCTATCGATGAGCTAATTAACCTTAGCTCTTTGCCTTTAGCTAAGTGAAATTATGGCTATAAACAGAATATAATAAGTTGGTCATTTAAACCTTACAGTGCCTTGCGTAAGTGGTACGGTATTTTGCGACAGCTTACTGGTTGATTGGTTATGTTTTTTTAGAAATCTTAAAAAATCCTAACTGGAAAGTTATGGCTTCAGGGTTTTGATTACATTACTGTACTGTTAGAAATATCTATATTACCACAATAATGAAGCATTATTGTGTTGTGCCATTTACATTGGATGCTATACAAAAGCACACTCCATTTTATATTGTATTGTCTCATCATATTGTCACATTTGATAGTTGATTTATTACACAGTTTAAATAAAGTCGTTTTACATGCTGGTGTTTGTGCATGTTAATCTCATCTATACACAATTTGACCTGTACTTAATCATGTTATCATGTTAGATTTCACTCCTCTTTGTGTTGTTAGTTGTTTCAGTTGGTTATTTATGCTTGCCTGTTGATCTTTATACTTTTAAAATATTTTACTCAAAGACTTGGTTGTTTTGCTCTCTCACTTATTTGCTAATGCCAGGAGTGTCTATTATTATGAATATCTTTGCCCCTTCTTTTTACATTTTTAGAGCATCCTAAAAGTCAACCATGGTCAAAGAAACAGGTTTTTATGACATTCTGGGAGTAAATCCTAGTGCCACTCCAGATGAACTGAAAAAGGCATATCGTAAATTGGCTTTGAAATACCACCCTGACAAAAATCCTACAGAGGGAGAGAAGGTAAGTAAGGCATACATTTGTAAAAAATGAAAACCTATTAATATGTGTTTCATGTGATTTAATCTCCACTTTTCCATAGTTTAAGCAGATTTCACAGGCATATGAAGTGTTGTCGGATGCCAAAAAAAGAGAACTATATGACCGGGGAGGTGAAAAGGCTATTAAGGAAGGTGGAACCGGGGGAGGTGGGAGTTTTGCATCTCCCATGGATATCTTTGACATGTTTTTTGGAGGAGGCAGTCGTATGCACAGAGAAAGAAAAGGTCAGAAAAATGCTACTTTGCTTAAGTGGTGTATGGTCACTGATGTAAATAAATGCTCAATTACTTTTTAAAGTAAAGTCTTTCAAACATATTAAGAATTGTTCACTATGACACATTTAAGAATGAGTAATGTTAGGCATATCTGTAACACAATTTACTACAATTTTAAAATATTTTCCAATTGCAGGAAAGAATATTGTTCATCAAATTTCTGTGACATTGGAGGATCTCTACAATGGTGCTACAAGAAAACTTGCTGTTCAGAAGAATATGCTTTGTGAAAAATGTGAAGGTACAGCTGTTTAGTCAAATTGCCGCTGTAAAGTTTGGCAATCCAGATATTTTTAGTAAAAGGTGTGTGTGTGTATTCTGAATTTTGGAGGTTTGTTTAAAAATGCCACCACTACCTTTAACTTGTAACAGTTATATAAAGTAGAACAAGTAGAGGCCCCTATGTCTTGAATATTAAATATTGAGGTTTTTTTTTGGTAGGTCGTGGGAGTCGTAAAGGAGCAGCCCAGACGTGTATGTCCTGTCATGGTACAGGCATGCAGGTTCGTGTGCACCAACTCCTGCCAGGCATGGTCCAGCAGGTTTCCACAGTGTGTCACAACTGTGAGGGCCGAGGGCAACGAATTAGCCACAAGGACCGCTGCAAAGCATGTGCAGGGCGAAAGATCTTGCGACAGAAGAAGATTCTAGAAGTTCACGTTGACAAAGGTAAGGGTGAAAGGTAAATAACAATAACAAATGAGTGATGGTTGAGAGTAAACCTTACACTCACATTGTTCATACTTCACTGTCTCTTTGACTGCAACAGGAATGAGAGATGGACAAAAGATAGTTTTCCATGGAGAGGGAGATCAGGAGCCAGGAATTGAGCCAGGTGATATCATCTTTGTCCTTGATCAGCAAGAGCATCCTCGATTCACCAGGTAGGAGCTTGCTTTTGTGAGAGTAACCAAGTCTGCCATACCAATGCGCAGTTACAAAGTTAAGCACCATATTGTACATATGCATACAATATACCTTATTTATAAAATGCCCTTTGCGTTACGTTTACTCACTAGGAAAGGACAGGACCTGGTCATGTCTATGGAGCTACAGCTGGTTGAGGCTTTGTGTGGTTTCCAGAAACCTGTTCAAACACTTGACAACAGAACTCTCCTCATCACCTCACATCCAGGTACGTTTAATAGTAGATTTAAAGATTGTTTTTTGTACCAGTATGGGCTGCTCCAAGTGTTCGCAATAAATTACCTTCTTCTTAATACTTCCAACAGGAGAGTTGATTAAACCTGGAGACACAAAATGTGTTTTAAATGAAGGCATGCCCGTTCACCGTAGACCTTTTGAAAAAGGACGCCTTATTATCAACTTTTCGGTAAATATTTAGCTTTAAACATTACAGTACAAGCTTTTTCATCCTAGGATGTGGTAATAACATATTTTTGTTTATATTAGGTTGTCTTTCCACCAGCCAATTTCCTCCCCACCCATAAACTCAAGGAGCTGGAGCGCTACTTTCCAGTAAAGAAAGAGGTTGAGCAGCCAGAGAGCATGGATGATGACTTGTACATCTATGCTGATCTGGAGGAGTGTGACTTTGACAACAGAAGAAGACGTAACAGTCACTACTACTATGTGGATGAAGACGACTATGCAAGTGCAGGAGGTGTTCAGTGTCACACTTCCTAAACAATAACTGACCTGTTTCTTGACAGAACCATAAATGTTGACAAAGAAAAGCACCTTTTCCATGTAGTGCACATTTTTATAGTTTATTCTTATTTAAAATTTAGTTTCATTTCAGTCAGATCTTAAAACCTTTGTCATAACACTTTATTGTTATGAGTACTATTGTAATAATTCTTTGCCAGAGCAAAGCATATTACAGTCCCAGGACTATTTTTAAATCTTAAATAGATAAGTATACTTTTTTTTTTCTAATCACACTGTGATCTCAAGAGGAAGTCGGTGTTCAATAGACTTCACAAAAAATAACTTGAGCAGGGCTGTTGCTTGCCTAATTTTTTTGTATTATGTTGCATAAAAAATCATGTCAATATCAATATTTAAATTATTGTATAATAGTGTTAATAAACCAGTTATTGTGGCACACTTGTTAAACACAAAGCAACGTAATGTGAGGGCTAATTTTCAGCTGGTGATAGATTTGTTGTCAAAGTTTTCTGCTATTGTATCATTTATAGGGCTATTTCTGAAACAACTGCGAACTTTGAACAAATAAGTCACGAGAGCCGTGGCAGTGTTGGTCAGGTCAAAATCAAATTATCTGTAGGTCTCTGTTAGGACAGTCTTAAAATGTTTTCATTTGCCAAAGTTATCTATTCCAGAAAATGTATCTTGCAAATGTTGTGTAAATATTGCCGACCTTTCTATGAGCCACTTTTTGCAGATCTGTGATACATTTTTGAAGAGAGGACCAAGTTTGTTCTGTGGAGACTACTACTAAAAAGCCAGTGTTTTACCTGGTGCCTTGGTTAAAATTGTTTCTATTAAATGTATCAGTTTTTCAACTAGTATGCCAAGCTACAGTATAATGTTTCTACTATTAAATTAGTTTATTTTAGTTATTGTTGGTGAAATGTTTTCTTCTGTCGATAAATAGGTCACAGTTTAATAATGGCATGCTAATTATTGGGTGTCTTTGTCCACTTTTCCTGTCCCAGCAGCCAAATAAGCCTTGCTGTGGGACCTCATATCTCATGAGACTGTTTTGTTTTGAAGCCTTATCATTTGGAGCTGGGAAATGTAAAGCATCATTTCCTATACTTATGTCATTTTACAGTTTTGCAAATGCTGTACATTACTATCCCTTTTGTGAGGCGCTCACTTATAATTTGCCTTTATGCAACAACAATTTATTTGTTAATGATCGTACCTTCTGAATAAAATACTGTTTGTGCTTTTGTGTTTACTGTTAGTATACCTCCTGCCGTGGCATTTACAGATTTCAAGATAGGTAACTTTAGATATTGATCTAACATCCAACTTCAACAGTGATGGTACGTTGTTTGAAATACTGCTTCAATATTAGGTGTGTTGTTTACATTTTGATTATTACACTACACATAAATTATATATTCTTATTTGTCACAGAATTCCAGTATTGTCTTATTGTCTGCTATGGTATGGCGCAATAGTTAACTGAATTTGCATTGTTATAAAGTTTTATTATATTGATAAGAATAATAGTAAATACATGTGCTGTGCAGCTGGAGCTACAATACAAGACAACATTGCATGTCCAGATGTTTTTTATTATACACATGGATTAGAGGTGACACTACAGCTCCGGTGAGATTCACTGTCATGCATATTTCATCTTCATAAGAAAGTTAGTGTAGAGCCACATTCAGACACTGCACTGAGGTAGCATGCAGAAAACACTGAAGACAAAACAAATTTACAAAAGTATTATAAACACCACAAGTAACTGTATATACCTGATATGTTTATGCACAAACAAAAGGCTTGTGTTTTCACCACAGTTCACCCTCATGCATTTTCATGTCTAAAACACAGAAGAGATGAAAATGGGGATTTAAACTGCTTCTGTGACTTCTGTCCTGATATCCAGAGTGGGAAATTTACAGTAATACACTGATCAAGTATAACATTATGACCACTTGCCTGTTATTGGTGGTCATAAAGTTCTGTGCTATGACCACCTGCAGCCCCATACACAACAAACTGTGATGCACTATGTATTCTGACACTTTTTAATTGGAACTTGTCTGTTGGATTGGACCACACCGGCCAGCCTTTGCTCACCTGTCACTGGTTCAACACTGTCCCTTCCTCGAACCACCTTTGATAAATACTGACTACAGCAGACCAGGAACTCACCGCAAGAGCTACAGTTTTGGAGATGGTCTGACCTAGTCATCACAGCTCGACCCTTGTTAAATTCGCTTAAATCCTTTTTCTTGCCCATTTATCCTGCTTTTAACACATCAACTTCAAGAACAAATTCGTCCAATAACATGAACATCAGTTTGCTGGACAGGAAAACTGCTTTGCTATAGGCAGTGTTAGTTGAAAGGAAGAACGGGAAGATTTTTGGTTCTTTTACACAAACACAGGCCGTTAGTAATGTCATTATAAAAATACTGATTAGGTGTTGCAACACAAAACACACGTGGAACATGTATTTTAGGTTGCCTTTTAGCCTATTTTAATGTATATAAATACATGTACTTATGTAAAAGATGACAGTTTAAGGTTTCCACAGCCTTAGGAGGCCATCCTCGCTGAATGTGGCAATCAAATTCTCATGTGGGTGATGAACAATGCCAATTACATCTTTCTCGTGAACCTGGAAGGGAAAAAGAAACACTTATCACCACACTTTCTCTGTCAGCTTTTGTTTTCTAGTGCATCCTTGCAATGAGGTGTATGCGTGCCTTTAGAAGAGGATAAAAATAAGTAGCTGAAGAACTATGGCAGATCTGGTTTATGTAATAAATAGTTGAGCAGAGCTTACAGTCAGCGTTTTCTCCAGCCTTCCTGTGGTATAGCTGAAGCAGTAGAGCACCAAGTCTTCTCCCACACAGTAGATCCACTCTCCTCGGGGGGAGACTGTGCAACAAACAAAGTCTGCCCCTTCCTTTCTATCTGCACTAAAGGTTTTTATTGTCTAGGAGAGCAGTTAAAACATAATTACAAAGGTAGGGGCTATCACTATATTCTTTCATGTGAGTTGAGCTACTGTTGTATTTCTGAATTATGTGAATGCAGAGTACTCACCTGACCACGCAGGTTCATGATGACAACAGTGTTGGAGTGGTTGCAGACCACAAACTCCTCTGGGCTTTGTGGTAGGGGAATCACGTTGTTGACTGGGACCTCAGATGTCAGAGATTTTAGTGTATGAAGGCATTCACATGTTTTTGTGTTCCAGACCTAAAAGGAGGTGTTTTATATGGTCAGTATGAGAAGAAAGGAAGATACAGTATTTTCTAATGAATATATGGTTACTGTACCTTCACAGTGCCGTCGGATGAAGCACTGATGATGTGAAAACCATCTTGTGTGAAACATGCGTCATTTACAAATGATGAGTGGCCACTTAACTCCTTCAGTGTCTTGCCTGACCTCAGCTCATGGATTCTGTAAGTAACAAATTATTAACTAGATTATGACTAGATTATTAACACAGTGGAAGAAGTACTTAAATTGTGTACTAGTGTTAAATAATATAACACAAGCAAAAGTAACCAACACAATTATTACTTGGTGTAAAAGACAAACGCCGCTGAAACAAGCCATTTTGGCCTCTCACAAACTCATGCCCTTTACAAACACACACTGTCACTCGGACCCTCTCCTGAAATCTTTAGGAGGATCTTGTTTGTACGCAACTGTTTGTATGCAGGAGGAGATGGTCCAGAAGCCAGCTGATGACATGCACGCCATGCGTCTGTCGATGTGCTACATGTAAGTCCTCGTACGCTCCATAACTTGTTTGTGCTCCACTTTTCTCCGTATAGTTAAGTTTTACATTAGATTGTGTAAGTAATAATAGTAATAATAAATCTTTATTTGTATAGCACTTTTAAAAAACAAGTTTCAGTGCTGAGCGGCACACAGCATTAATAGGGCAATAAAATCAACAAAGACATGCAAAAATACATTTAGAAAGACAGACAAACAAAAATAGAGCAATAAATAAAGTCAAAAATAAAATAAATACGTAAGTTATAAAAAGGCCAGTCTATGAAAGTGTGTTTTAAAGGTGATTTAAAAGATGTCACTGATAGTGCAAGCATTATCTTCTCAGGCAGGTTGTTCCAAACTCAAGGGGCTCAGACTGAAAAAGCTCAGTCACCTTTGGGCTTAAGTCTCAACCTTGGAACAGCGAACAGGGACCTGCCTGAGGATATAAGGATCTGAGGCTCGTAGGGTGTTAGTAACTCTGTAATGTAGCTTGGTGCCAGACCTGAATGAGCTTTAAAAGTGATCAGTAAAATCTTAAAATCAATTCTAAAAGGTACAGGGAGCCAGTGTAATGAGGCTAAAACAGGGGTGATGTGTTGGTGTCTGTTGAAACCAGTGAGAAGCCTAGCTGCTGCGTTTTGAACAAGTTGGAGGCAAGAGAGGGATTTATTATTATCGCAGTGTGTAGGGATAATATCAACGCTTAAACCGTTGTCACTGCGAAAGACTCTGCTTATTTATTTTTTAGCTTTGTGTTGCTAGCAGCCGTGCTAATTAGGTGTCAGACCCCGCTCCATAGGGTCTTACAGCGGCCTCATTCACTGACAGCACCATGGGGTTAAATGTAATCAAGTAATAGCAATTAATAAAAGTGGATATCAGCCAAAAAGGTGACAAGGGCCAACTTTATCTGGCCGAGGGCCAAGTTTGGCCCGTGGGCCAGTGGTTGCCTACCCCTGTCCTGCTGACCTAATCCTGCAGTATGCGCACATCAGGAGAAGACTGGGAGTCCGGAGGTGCTGTTTGTAAAGGACATCAATGTAAGAGAGTAGAGGATTACTCAAACATGCATGGATGAAACAAAACACAACTTCAGGTATGTTTTTCATGAGAAAACAACATTATAACATGGTAGAAAGCTCAGAAAAGTTGATTTTGCACATTATAGCCCCTTTAAAATGACATGTAAAGCTTGCTTACATTTATGCTACACATTTTGAAAGATTTTGTCATTTTCATAATTATACAGAATAATTCACTACAAGTAGTAGTAAAGTTGATTGTCCCCACCCAGGCTCGAACCTAGGACCTGATTGCAAGGGTTTGGGTTAGTGTGCTACCCTCTGCCACGGAGGTGAAAAGATATTTTTACTCATTTATAGAAAATTTAAAGTAACAAGAATTTTAAATATGTTTTAGAAAATGTACTCAAAACAAAACAAAAAAAAAAAATAGTGATTTACTTGATATTAATTAATTAAAAGTATTAAATTACTTGCTACTACTGTGATGCAATAGAACTAAACCAAGTCCTCACACATCTCCTGTCTGGTAGATTTCCTTTTGAAAGCATATGAAATCTGTTGCTGTGCAGGCGGATGTGTTATTTTTAGCTGCTGTGGATTGACTGGGTGCAGCTTAGGGAAACCGTGACAAAATGCCTAATGCTCCTTGATTCTCTCCGTCTCAAGATTATTTTGCATATGTAAACAATTCAGCGATGTCACTTCAGTGGAACAGCCAGAAACACGTTGCAGCTTTGTGCCCGAGCACGTGGCATCTCACTCAGATGCGCCCACTCAACACATGTGCCTCCCTCCACACAGAGAGGTACAGCACCACCACCCCCCCCACCCCCCCTCCGAGGCAGCAGGAATACAAAGTCAACACAGCATCTCCAAGAAGTATTGACTATCTTTACATGTTGCTCTTAAGATATAGTATTATTAAAATGACAATAAAAACACAACTTAAATGGCAGATGGTAATTCATCATCTAACAAAGGTAGACTCATAGCAGTGTTTGACTCTGTATTATTATTTATTTATTTATTTATTTATTTTTATTATTATTATTTTTTATTTTATTTTTTTTTTTGGGGGGGGGTATCATGGTAAAATGCATTTATTTCAGTAGTTCAATTCTGAGTGTAGTATATATAGTTATATATAGTGTAGTATAAACCTGGAATTAAATATTTCAAGCATTTATTTTAATTGTGATGATGGTGGTTTACAGTTAATAAAAAACAAAATTCATTATCTCATAAAATTTGAATATTACATTATGTTACATATAATACTGGACAATCATCATATAATGAACTAGAAAAATTATTTAAATAATTCACTCTGTGTTACTGTCCCTAATCTATATAATCTATATAGTATAGTGCAGGTTTCTCAGTAAATATATTTCTAGAGGTGCTGTTGACCAAATGTTGGTAACAATCTAATTAATTCATATATACAAAGAAATAAGTTCAGTAATTAAGTTATATGTAATAAAATGGACTGACACAGTATAGAACACATAAAGAAAGAGAGGAGAAAAGGCATGGCTAGCCAAAACACCAGCTAAAATCTATCAGTAATAAGAAAGCAATCCTGCCCCTTTTCAGCAAAAAATAATATCAGCTGCTTCAGTCCCAGCTGATGGCCTATATAAAGGTGTCTCATTACCCAGGTGTCACATTAGAAACATCTCATGATGGGTAAAAGAAAAGAGCTCTCTCAATATCTTCCCAACTTTATTGTTGCAAAACAATAAGGTTGGATTTCAGAGCTTCTTAATGTTTCATTGAGCACTGTCGGGGCTATTATCCAGAAGTGAAAAAGACATCATTTCATCATAACTGGACACAAACAGGTGCTCCTCACTACATTTCTAACAGAGTAGTGAACAGAATTATTAGAAGATAATCCACTTCACAGCCACGGCCTAAATAAAGAAAAAGCATATTGAGTATTTCACAGGCTTTAAATGAGCTTCAACCTGCTTTTTCTGCATACAGGCCATGGCAGTTGAGTGCATTATTGCTTTGAAACAACTGTACCTGCTAATTCATGTCATTCTGTAACTCTCCACAAGTGGCCCTTGGCTCTTGGACAACCCTTCTGATAAATGATGCTCCTGGTTTATGATGTCTTTTCCACTTCCATATTATGGCCCAAACTGTCCCCATATTGTTTTCCCCTGACAAGGGACGAGATTTGTCTGGTTCTCTTTATATATATATATGGATTAATTAGGTTGTTACAGGCATCCAATAACATTGTATTTCAATAGCACTAAAAATGGTGATGTGTTCAATACTTTTTTTATCCGCTGTATACATTGGGTGTCAGAGAGTTCATTGAACAGTGTAACTATGAATCATGCCTGTTGTCAACAAAATCTTTTTACATCCACAGATAAGAAAGTTTAGCCACAACAAGACTTAAGACAATAAAACAGAGCTCCTTGTTTGTATATTTGTATAGCCTGAAAAATCCCAGCACATCCTACCTGATGGTCTGGTCAAACGAGGCGCTGAGAATCTGGTTGCTGTCCTTGGAAAAGCTCAGACAAGTCACGCCTTTGCTGTGAGTGTGCTCAAATCTCCGAAGGCACAAACCACTCTGAATCTTCCAGATCTTCCCCATAATCAAGAAATAGGAATTAATTCTAGCTAAGTACAAAACAGTTTAACTGCCTTTACATGTACAAGTCTAACCTTAATCTTTCCATTCTGGGCTCCAGTGGCCAGTATGTCTCCATCTTGACTAAAACACATGCACAGTACAGCTTCATCCATCATCATGAAGCTATCCTGTGCCTGGTATTTCAAATCCTTGTTTATCCATTCAACAAACAAAAAAAGGGAAAATATAAATTATACACGTTGTATATATTTTGTAGTTTAAATAAAATGTAATAAACTGGCCTTACCTTGCTAATATTTCCAGTGGTGTAGTTCCAAACCTCAACAAAGCCATCTACTGATCCAGTGACCAAGTACTTGCCATCCGGAGAGAAACGGGCACACTCCACATGAGACCTCCTTCCAAACTGCATGTACAATACATAAACATTAACTTTTGACTTCTTAGAGTGGTTAACACAAGTATATAGTAAAGATAGTAAACCATTGTGATTGCTTAATTAGGACAGACTGGAGTCACATTTAATTCTGTGACTCTCAACATGAACTTGTGTTTACCTTGATGTGGCGGTACAGCTGAGTTGGAAAGCTCTCTTCTTCAATGTGCTCATTGGGTGAGTGAAAACCCATGTCTGGGGAAAGATGTCCTTGGTACTGCCGGACTCTCATGGTCTTGAAGGAAGTTAAACAAGTAAACATACACTATTAGAGCTATAAATGGTTTAAATGTTGGAAGGGAGAGTGTAGCGACAGAGCGGTCAGGGTATAATTGCCTAAGACCCATTGTCGCATAAGCAAAAAAAGAATGACTGAATAAAATGTTCAGGCCCCTTGTTAGTGAAGAGGTGAGGTGATTCCGTACTACTAGCCTGGCCAGCCTGACTACTTTTTAAGTGAGTGGGGCAAAATTACACCCAAGCCCAGATACAATGAAATGGTTGCTTCAGGATGGCCTGCATATGCAAACCCCTAGATGATTCCCTGTGGTGATCCTTTTGGGGAGCAGCTAAATGTTTGTTAAGTTGTATATAAAGTGTTTCAAAACATAGCATGCATTAGGAATTTTGACAGGCGAAAACAGATGTGAGAGATCTTAAGAGCATTACCAGTACATCTAAGTAAATAATAACAATTTATAAGGGCACTTTAATAAGCTCATACTCACACCAACTTGTTCCAACAGTCCGATTAGGCGTGAAGGAGGCACCACACAAACCTCCTTTACCATTGCCTCAGCTATTGCCCTTCGCCGTTTCTCCTTGCTGCTTCCCTTTGGGTACGCCTGTGGTTTTAAACAGCGGGGAATTCAAATATCACCTCTCTCATCTGTGAACGTGTTTCATTTTATAATCTTACCTCCCGAGGGTCAAAGTAGGTGCACGTTAGTAGGCTTTCCAGATGCTTGTACCTCTCAGGCTGAGTTTGTTTGAGCATGATCATGGGGTCAGTCTGTCTGAGGAGAGAGCGCGCTGCACCCACCTCCCTCATTTCAATCAGCTCCATCACAACCTGTAACACACATCAGATTCTTCAGTTTTTTTGAAAAGTTGGAAAAGCTTTAACTCTGTATAAAACACAGCCTCACCTGCTCATAAAGATCAATAAGAGTGTTATCAGGCAGCTTCAGGGACTCAATAGCGAGTAGAACCGAGTCCCAGTGGCCGTTGTTTATATCTGCTACAAAGCTGTCAATGCTGTCTACTGTGTTTAGAGAAACGGTGGTTTCCTCTTGTAAGGTGGTCAGCGTTCGGTAAAGATTGTTCTCCTTCAGGTACTGCATTATCAGGCGGATCACACTGGAGAGACATAAAGGAGCAATATAATAAAGAAACAAACAAGACATCTGTGCCATGGAGACAGATTATCAACAAACATAAAAGAAATATCAAAGAACCCAACATCCAATCATCTTTTCTGTATAGATGCCAAAATCTTTTAAAGTCCAGGAGCATATGACACATAATACTATAATCCACACTGAGATTTGTAAGGAAGTAAATAGATTTATTGTAATTTCTAAAATGTGTTAAAGAAATAGGAGAGCTTATAAGTGGTGCTTCTACATTATAACCATATCCCGGGTTCATGCAGACTTTTGTCCCACTTGAGAGCCATCTCCCGGGTAGTTTAAAACGAACATAGCTCCAGGTAAAAATTTGGATTCTATTCCACATAATTTTGTTTACCTACACTGCCGCTGAAAACAATAGCTCTTTATAATAAGTTGTTCGGCTGTTGTTCAATACCAGCATCAGCTCTCTAGAAAAAGAATCAAGTCTAGCAATTCAACAATAACGTTTACGCGCCCACACACCATGCAATGTGGGAACTGCAAAACAAGACATTTTTATATTTTTGTAAACCAATCAAAGCCAAACATAGTAAAAAAAATAACAGGGCAATAAATTACTCTCCCCAGCACAACTGCGCATTAAATAAACAGCATCTCATACTATAGTTATTGTCTTTTTTTCCAATTAACAATTAACGTACCATTGTCTCAATTAACCTTGTCTGAATACTGCTATCACTGCAAGGAACATCACAGAGCACTTACTCAGAGGGCTCCATCTCCACGGCCATGCTGGTGTTTCTGCTGCTGTTGCGCACTGGACTGTTGGTGTGGTGGCGTCTCGAGCTTAGCGCTCCTTTGAGCCACGTGAAAACCGCGTTCAGGGAACCACCCACTCCACGTGCTTCTGCTGTGTTTTGCAGTTTCGAGGCGTACAGCCGTCCCAAACCCTGAGACTACCGCTGTCTCACAAACTGCTCGAGTTACCTCCTCTCTGGCGCATGCCGTTTTGAAGATGCATTTAGTGGCCCCTTGTTAAGGAAAAAAAAAGGAGAGTCCAGTGATGCTGCTGCGGCACTCCGCCACGACATCAGCAGCATCAGCACCATGCTCTGCTCTCGTGCCTCTCAGCGTGCAACATTGTACTGGAACCAATCACCAAGACTGTAACAAAATTATCCCCCGTTTGCTCTCACGTGTCTGCTTCTGTTACTAGAGGACACATATCACCTATTGTTTGTGTTTTTATCCCTTTCTACCATATATATTTAAAGATTCTGCTGCGTCACTAATCCAGGATGCGCGCAGATCAACCTGTTAGTAAACAAATAAGGCTACTCGTTAGGTTTCTGTAACTCCCACATCAACAACCCTCTTTTATTGACACGTGTTCACATTAATAACATTTGATCGAAATTAAATCACAATTAAGGGCTAAACCATTTCAGTTTTGATCGAGTTTCTACTAGTTTTGACCCTAACTTGACCCCAGATATAAACTTAAATCCTGGGGTTATTTTTATCACAGCCCTTACAACAAAGTATATCAACAAGCAATATGTCGAAACATTTCATTACTAGTTTTATTTACACATTTTAACTAAGTAGAATAGTTCAAAGGCCAAATAAAATATCGCGACATCGAGATTAACCACACCCACCAAACAGAAAAGGCTGTAATGAAACGTGTTCGGTAAGCCTATTGTTTGCAGCTCATTGATGAAAATGCATACTTAGGTCAATCCGTGTAGGATACTTGTTAAATCTCTGCCTTTTTTGGGGGGATTTTTTTGTTTTGTCTATGGTTTCATGCAGGAAACATGACTCTGAACAACAACCAGGTGTGTGCAATTAGCAGATCCTCTTGATTCTGAACACTGGGATACCTGAACCATAGATACATAAAGTCCACTAGGGCCATAATTGTATATATTTGTGCCTGTATGTGATGTTTTTGTTCCAGAAGGCAGACAGTGCAGCGGTCAGAATGGCCAAGCTGCCCGTGGTGCGCGCTGCTTGGTCTAAACTGTCTACTCTGTACACTGACACTAAAAGCTCCCACTCCAACCTGAAGATCATCTGTGAGGCTTTGGAGAACCGTGTGGTCATATTAAGCTCAATGGCCACTGACAAACTCTCCCCGTTCATTGTGAAACTAGAGCCTCAAAGTGAGTACTAGAACATAAGTTTAAGGACCAAATGTGATAAGAGATTTTAGCCTTAAATATATTTGGTTGACAGAATTGTATGTGGAATTTTCAGTATCCATTGCAAATGACATTGCATGTAAAAGTCTGGATTGGTTGGAGTCTACTTTTCCTTTGCTTCAGGCACCAACTGATGAAGTATGATAGTATTAACATGTATACTCAAATATTTAGCCAAGATGTGAATTAAACTGAATTTGTACCACCCAGATTGTTGCGATTGCAAAAGACAAGATGCATGGAGCCCAAGAAGTGGTGTGTGTTGCTGCCACTGGGACTATAGGCTGTGTACAGCACACAGTGGAGCATGTAATGGATAAGGTGCTTCACAGTGACAGCCCGTCAAGTCCTGTTTTAGAAAGAGCCATGAATGCAGCTGGTGTGGGACTGGACCATGCGCTGACCATATCAGAGACTCTGGTGGACCGAATGTTGCCCCCAGCTGAGGAAGATAAAGGTAGACTTGTGTAAAAGTTACTGTCAAACTCCATGATACTGTCAGTAATGTGCTCTTTTGATTTGCTGCACACTTATTTCACAGAAGATGCCCATTCATTGGAGGGGTTTGAGTCTACTAAGCTAAGGACATACCGTGTGAGACTGCTGTCTGTCAGTACCAAGCTGTGTAGGAGAACTTACAAGGTATAAGATATTCCCCATTTAAAAAAAAAAAAAGTTTTACATTTAGAGTGCAAGGAGAATGTACAGGCGCGCATCAATAATTTCGATCTGAGTAGTTCATTTGAAATTAAATGCATATATTATAGCTAGATATTCAGTTGGTATAAAAGTTACTTTTTTTCGCCCATTCCAATAGTAACTCTTTGATGCATTGTCCTTTATTTCTACAGGCCATAGAGACATTGTCCAGGTCTCCAGGTTTGGTTGAGGGCCTTCAGACCTGCCTGTCAACCTTTATAGGGCGTCTCCCCCAGTACCTCCAGCATCAGGCAGTGACCGTGATCATATTCATGTCACAGATGTACACCTTGAGTTGCCCATCACCTCAACAAATTAACTCTGAAGAGACACAGTTGTCCACTGGTACTGAGACCTCACCTACTCAAAAAGATTTGCTTAATGTCCAGTTGCAAGAAAGTCCAACCTGGCGACTGAGGCTGCCCAAAACCACTGACTGCGGATGCAAGAGCTGTGGAGTGTATCTTGACTGTACATGTAATGACAAGATTTGTACCTCACCCTGATTTTGTAATGTCAAACATTCTATGGAGCAGCAATGTATGTGACCGTGTACTTATAGTTCAGTAAAGAACTTTTGCACACAAATTTTGTGGTTGGTCAACACTGGGAAAACATACTTGTACAAGTGCACCCCTGAAAATTATACTGTATAATGGATAAAGTCAATTTCAGTATTTCAATTGATAAAGTAAAACTGATTGTAGGTTAAGTATCTTTGTCCTCTTGATATAACCCCATAGATTCTATGGAGATCAGGTTCAGTGAGATTTCTTTCCCAGACTCAAATGTAATGACAAAATGTCTTGCATTTGCAAACAGGACCTCAGAGCAGTAGTGCCACTTCTTAATCCAAGTAAAATGCCGTCAACTTAGATTCAGGAAAGGCATGACCCAAGAGATGGAACAGTTGTAGCCAAAGAATTGCAACTAATGTTAACAATTTGCTCTTAATATTTAGAGACTTCTGGATAGTTTCTGGACTTAAATATTTTTAAATAGAAACAAAATACCTAATCCTGTGAATACCATATTTTGTATAATTACTGTGCCCCCTTGTTGACAGGCTTACATGTGCATTGTTAAAAATCAATATATATTGCACAAGAACATCTGGAGCTGACACAAATTACAAAAACAATTTGGGAAATAAAACCTTGCATAAGGCCTATACCAATATTGATTAACAAATGTTTCTACTAAAAATGGTACCAGATCCATTTTACCCAAAGGTCAACTGATCTGGCTAACATAGCATATGCAATACTTGCAAACCTAACAACTTTTGAAAGCTATTTAGAATAATTGTTCCAACATTCAAGTACATCAAGTCAATACACAATTTTCATCAAAAGGTCACTCTTTATTTAACTTTCACTTTTGGCTGGACTCAGACTTAGATGTGGATGCCCTCAGAGATGAAAGGCGGCGCCTCTTGGCAATCTGTTCCTGGCGCTTCTCCTTGGCCTCCTGTTCATATCAATACAGTGCAAGTCAAACATTTATTTTTCATACTTAATGACAAGTCATTTGAACAGCAAAGATACTTTACCTTCATCCTCTTGGCCAGCAGCTTAGCATACTCAGATGCTTCCTCCTTGTTCTTCTGAGTGCGCTGTCTCTTGAGGGCGATGCGGCGGCGCTTGTGCTGCAGCACACGAGGCGTCACCAGTCTCTGAATCCTAGGAGCTTTGGTTCTAGGCTTCTTACCTGCCAACATGACCAGATGCAGTTTTATATAATTAAGTCAAAAGAACCTTTCAGTGGCTTGAGGTGCCATCACTGGAAATCACCTGCTTCCAACTATTCCTGTTCTCTGCATTTTCATCTGTCACACCAACCCACTTCATACATAATACATCTCTTAAGCATCTGTCTACTGTATTTACCTCTAAATACAGCTCTGAACATGTCCAGATCATTTCAATCAGGCTTCTAACTTGGAAGTCTGAACTGTCTTTTTGGATTCACCCTCATCATTCTCTTAAGCTCTACTACTTACAGATTGACCTCATGTTTTCATTTTTTACTGTCTCTAAACCAAAATCAGTAAAACAAGTGTAATTTAATGACAAAGCAAATTACAACTAAATAGGATTGTATAGAAAAGCAACCTCTAGTACATTCTGAAGTCTATACAGACTGACCGTTGTATCAATTCAGTAATCAATTTTGTCTATGCTGAATTAAACCTGACCTACCTAACCTAAGTTCAGCGGTGCAATATTTAAGTTTGTCAATTGTGAATAAATGTCTACAGAGTAATATATTCAGTAAGTAAAAAAACCTAGTCTTACCTTCCTTAGTCAGGGGTCTTCTTACAACATACTGCCTAACATCATCCTCCTTAGCCAAGTTGAAGAGCTTGCGGATCTTGCTTGCCCTTTTAGGACCAAGACGGCGAGGGACAGTGCTGTCAGTCAGCCCTGGAATGTCCTTCTCACCTAACATGAGACCAAATTATACTTCTTAACATTCATCAAAAGAATTTGAACACAAATCTAATAGGTCCACCCCAAGTGCAGCAGAAAATTACAAAAATGACCAAAAATGCATCAAATTATACACTTTAAAAGAGTTTATATATTTGGGCAATTTCATTTCAGCCACCAAGTAATTTTTGTTTTTAAATAGATGGGAGAGCAATGCAGTTCAACCAGCCACTGATCAAGCTAGGTCGCACCTGGTAAGCAGCTCTTCAGTTTCTGTAGCAACACCCTGTCCCCCCTTAACGATTACTGATCAATCAGAAAGGGTTTACCAGTGTGCTATCCTCATAAATGTAAACCATTTAAATACAGCCCTTAAACACATTGACCTAACATTACCTTTTTTAACGATGACCAAGTTGAGTACGCTAAGGTTGGCATCAACGATGCAACCGCGGACAGACTTGCGCTTGCGCTCGCCAGTCCTGCGGGGACGGTAGCAGGAGTGGCCCTTGCTGAGCAGCAGACGCACACGGCCATGGGTCAGAACACCTTGCTTCATTGGGAAACCCTGTTTGTCATTGCCTCCACTGATGCGCACCACATAGCCCTGCCAACCAGAGATGTTACAAGGGTTAAACTGGGAACAAAACAACCTGAAATGCTTTATAACCTCATGCTACATAACATTTGTGGTAACAAGCAATTATAACCTGTGAAAAGTAAAAAAAATATATAAAATAAAAAAAATTGTATATTTTGAGAGACATCATTTTAAGTGTGAGAGCATTGTCGTTTCAATCAGCCATGGTTAAAAGGTCTGACTGCATCTGGCGAGCTGCTCTGCAATTTCTTTGGCACACAATGTCCCCCCTTAATGACTATAGTCAAATCAGAAAGGGTCTGCTTGTGTGCCATATCAAAAAAAAAAAAAAAAAAAAAAAAGCCCCGTATTAACATCAAGACTGCTCTCACCTTCCACTCATCGCCCAGAGGGTCAGCAGCCACCTCAGTGGCCATACGCTTCTCATAGAAAGTACGAAGCTTGCGCTCATCATCAACTTCAATCAGCTTCTGGCAGCCAGTAGCAGGAAATGAGATGTTCAGCTGCAAAGATATAAACAAAATATTAAATAAATGCGTTAAAACACATTCCCACACCGTAATAGTTTGTGGCAGTCTGTGTCTCTCTTGATTGTTCATATAATTAGAAAGATTACAAAGCAATATATCTACCTTACACATACTGCAGTGGTAAGTGGGCTATAAGGACACATTTGAGCAGTATGGCAATAAATCATTTAAAAGCACAATGCTTTGCCGGTGAGCGCCTCACCTAAGTTAGCTCATTTAACATTCATTTTAATACATTTATGCTAAGCTTGGAGAACCGAGCAATAATTACCACACTGCCAGTTCACTCATGGTTTGCTATACAAATTTCCGCCATTTAAAGATACTTTAACCAAGTGCACATTTGTCCCAGTGCGCAGCCATGTTTCTACAGCTACCCTGCTGACAGTGGCTACCACCGTTAGCTCTGAGTGCAATCAAAGCTCATCCTGATCCACAAAACTGCCCATAACAAATCAAAGTGATTTGACAAGTAGTTCAGAGCTGTGCCTACAGCCCTATCTGGTTATTTTTAATATATCATTGCTACAATCACAACTTAAGGTAGCAAAACCTTGTACCTTCATTTTGTAAAGCCGACCCAACGACGGTCCGCCACGGAAAAGAGACCGGATATCCGCTTCGAGGTCTCACATAGAGCTTGAGAGTTATCGCGATAGGTCCTTTAAGCCAGAAAAAAACGACATGAAAACGTATTTTATACCTGTTTTTTTTGTTTGTTTTGTTTTGGTTTGGTTTTTTTGCATCACAAAACAACTATAAGAGTAATATTTAATTAAGTATATCATAGCTTACAATATACAAAAGCTAATAATAAAAAAGCAATATATTATCTAATCGAGCATTTATTATATTTTTTCTACAATCACAAAATAAAACACATTGCTTTTTATGTGTACTGATCTTTACGGGATTGACTTACGACTCTAGACAATTAATAATATTATTATAACCGTGTCAAAGAAATTACCTTGAACTAAATGCTCTTGTCGACTCTGCGCACTCTTTGGTAAAGCCAGCAGCTGTCAGCGCACGAGCGTCACGACGAGCGGAGGCTTTGTGGAAGAAGAGGACTTTAAAATGCTCGGTCACGGCTTCTCTAGTTTTATACGTCCACTGATGCATGCTACGTGTCGTATACGATGCTTTAGAATTTAAACGACTCCAGATCAAGCGCATACGGTGGAAGATACTTTTATTCGCTGTTTCCTCTTCAAATGTGTTAATCGTGTGTCCAACAGACACTCAACTATTCCAGAGATGAGTGACGTGAGATTGATTTTTTGGGACCAGTTGCAGGCTGGCAGCTCCGATGTGGACTGGTGTGAAGGCAATTACCTTATTTACCCCAGCATCGCCGAGTTTTACAACACGGTTGGTTTTTATTTGTGTTGGACGATTTTCGCTTTTGTTGAGCTCTTTTGTTTACTGTCACAGCTCTTAAAGCCCACCGTTCTTTTGCTTTAGTTTCTTGCCTTCTGCTGTCTCACGGGTTATTACAAGTTAAACTGGGCTTTGATTTTTTTTATTTTCAGCTTACATTATTAGCCCTGTTACAAAAGGCTAAGAACTAACCAAAAGCATGATGTCAATAGACACCTGTTTATGGGTGTTTTGGTCACAGCTTCTCTTTTTTTTATCATTTCAGATCAGCAACATACTGTTTTTTGTTTTGCCGCCCATATTAATGTGCTTGTTCCGCCAATATGCCACACATTTCAACAGTGGGATCTACCTCATATGGATTCTGCTCGTTGTGGTTGGTAAGTTGCATGACTTTTTAGCCCCCATGCTTTTCTTCTTCACCTTTGCTGGGCAGTCTCAGCCCACCATATAACACTCACTGACTAACTCATATCTGTCACACAACAAGTAGGTTTGATGATAAGCTCGGTGTTGCAGTCCAGCAGCTTTTCTTTTTATGAAGCAAGTAAGGGTGATGTTTTGAGTTGCTGTTCAAATCGGTAATAACAATACAAAAGTCTGAAACATCTACTATCACTTGCCTATATTTTTAATCTCTTTTGTGCCAATACCTTTAATTTGTTGCTCAATGTGCAGCAGCTTGGTAAAACTCTATGATCAGCATGTAGATTCATACGTAATTGTTACATAGATCAGATAGTACATCTAGGAAGGTTATTCTATAATCCCAATTAAGTGTTGTCATCTGTCAGGGGTGTTGGAGACAAACAAAAGAAACAGTTTAAATACAGAACATGCACTTGCATGTCCCATGCCATTACTTTCCTTTGCCCTAGATCATATTACTTAGTCAACCAAAGCTTAATTATATTTGGCCAGGTGCTTTTGTCTGTGGCTCCTTCTTTAACTTGTGTTTTCAGGAAATTTTACTCATTCAGCACAGATAACCTAGGACCTTACACTGTTCCAGATAGGTGGCCTCAGAAAAGTGGACAGTACGATTACATAACAAGTCACACAAATCTAAATCATGAATGCAGTAGGCCATTAATTCTACTATGTGGGCAGTAAAACAGAAATCTTTATTTATGTCAGTAATCTCATATACAGTAGTAGCTTACCTTGCACTCCAGCCACAAGGTGTGGTGTAATTAATATGCAAATCACTGCACTAATTGAGGCAGATGATTTGTTGTTCCCCAAAGAAAACAGTCGAAAGGAATGACGTAAACCCCCATTTTATGCCTATCTTTGGCCCATATTATACATACAACAGTTTGCCATTTTAGTTCTTTAAATTGCCCAGATATTTTAGCATATTAGCAGATTTAATGCTCTCTTTGTGGCCAGCACTAACTCTGGCATGAGTAAGACACATGTATAAAAACAACACTGAGGCTGGCTTTGAACTGTCTTATGTATGGACTCATTCATCATGTCTGGAAGGATTTAGTTCCACGTTACTAAAATACAACTCTAAGTGTTTGTACAAGGTTTTTAATGTCAGTAATGGAGCTGCACTAACTGTGGAAGTTAGTTTTAATGTAGGAATCTCCTGTAGCCGCTGTTGTGAACAGATTGTACTGATAAGTGAAGGTCTGCTGGACTTTGATAACAAAGAGGCAGTGACTGATCCACCCTACCACAGAGAGTTTTTCAGTTGCAGATACACAGTCCAGCCAGGCAGCCAATTAATTAGCTGTGCTTATTACAAATTTACAAAAGGGTGTTTTTATTTCTGATTAAACTGACTTGATATAGTGTGATTACATCTAATAATAAATACAGCTTCTCAAAATATAGCCTATTATCAGAATTTGGGCCAACAACCCCAGTGCTTCAAAGTGGACACTCCAGTATTTAGTAAAAGTAGATCTACAAATACATAGAAATAATAATTTGTTCCCAACAATACAATAATTCTCAGCGCACCCCAGTTTGGAGAAGCAAACAAGAACAATGACAAAGACCTTGAGTTATTTGTACAACAGCTAATAGGGTCAGTATCAACTAGGGCTGCATGATGTTTGAAAAATATACAAAAACTATTTTGATGAGGATATGATCAGTGATATTTGGTTATCCTTTTTGACCTAGTAAAAAAAAAATCTTATGAAAAAATACAAAGCTCTGTTAACAATGTGGCTAAATCATAATATAGCAAACACTATGACTGGACAGAGATCAAATCATGAGTTGTTAAACTTTGATCCAAACACACCTTGATTTTAGGCTATAACTGGACAATTATTCACAGGCTATGTGTGAACCCCAGTCACAGAATAAAATTATAGTCATACTTTGGGTTTCTTGTGGCATGGTGCTGTAATGTACTGTGCAGCTCTAGTGACAACAGTCTTTTTATTATAACAACCTGCATGGCTTTCTAACCCATTTTGGAATCATCCTCAAGTAATTTGTCACAGCAATTCCCTTTCACAGCTCTACAATTAAATTAATTATCCAGCAGTATCTGATAAAAAATTAAGAATGAGGCATACATATTTAACATATGGTTCTTTTGTTTTGTTTTTTTTCTGTTATTTTAGGTATCGGTTCAACTTACTTTCATGCCACCCTCAGCTTTCTGGGCCAAATGCTGGATGAGTTGGCTATTTTGTGGGTGCTAATGTGTGCCATTGCCATGTGGTTCCCTAAGCGATATTTACCAAAGATGTTCAGGAGGAATCGGTATGTTGACCTGCATCTTACTGTTTTCTCCTAATGCCTTCTCTGGACTCTTGTCTGTGGGTTGTCAGAGGTCGTGCCCACTGTTATGACACCTCTGTTTAATAATAGGCCTGGTCAAGATAGCTGACAGTAGTAAAAGCTACATCACATGTCTCTACTTCTCTTTCCATTACTGTGACCTTCAGGGTGTGGATTAACACATTTTCAATGCTCTATAAGCAGTTGCTTGTTTATTATGTTTCTGCAAAGGGTCTTTTCTTTACATCAGCTATCAGTATCTTGTTTATTAAGACCATAACTAATGAGATGTCTTTTTTTCTTTCTATGTAGGTCAGGGTTCAAAGTGGTCATTGCGATTGTGTCAGGGATCACCACAGGGCTGGCTTTTGTTAAGCCTGTCGTCAACTCGCTGTCTTTGATGACTCTAGGGATTCCCTGCACTGCACTTCTTATTACAGAACTTAAAAGGTACGTCACTATATGATCAGCCATGGTCTCTCAGGTTGTTCATTTTTCTTTGCAGTTCAGTCAGCAGTGATGTGAAGTTCTTCCATCTGACAGATATTTACACTGTCAAAATGACCTGTGCCTTAAATCACATTATGTTATGACCAAATAACAATATAAATAATCACTATTTTGTCCACATTCAGTCCAATTTTAGACCTGCTCTGGTCTTAAGTAGGTTTTTATTTCCCCGGTTTTGACCAGTGCGTCCAGAGCTTTGTTTCTCTTCATATTAAATTTGAATTCAACCTTTGCTATGTCTATGTTAAAAAAGTACTATTAAGGATGTCCAAATATTTTTTCCATTATTCAACATAGTTATTGTATATCACATAGTTTTCTAATATTGTCCTGCTTTTGAGTACAAAGACAAATAGACAAATAATAAAATATAATAAAGTAAAGGTAACCATGTGTTGGGTCAGGAACAATTAAATCACAGCAGCCCCAGGCAGAATTTATTGTTGTTGAGTGATGTAAGAAAATGTGTGCAAAAATGTTAAGGGGCGAGAACATTGTTGAAAACTTCCAAAGTAACCTTTTGTAACCTTTCTGTTGCCCAATACTGTGCTTGAAGAGTGAATGTTCCTGAAAACACACAACAAGCCGTCTATGGTCCTTTCTGAAAACATGTTCCCAATGCTTTCCTCTGACACATGAATGTAGAGGCCTACTTCCTTTTCCCACAAAACTTACTCAATCACTCCTTGGTCTTTTAACCTTCATTCAGCCATTGTTTCACCTGTTGTGATTCCTCACATTACTCTCAGTACCAGTCATCTACCAAGGATCTTGTTTTTTGTTATGCACTTCTGCAGTATGACACAAAATTCCTGTGGCCCTGAGCAATGGACTTTAAGCCTCTGAAAAAGTTAAAAGTTTTGTTGTTTTTACAGAACCCCTGCTGGTATCAAGGAATGTACTTTTAGGTCAAACAAAACAAGCCTGGGCTCAGGATATTATTTAGTAATATGGACCCGTGGTTTATGTGAGTAGATCTGGTTGTATTGTAACATTTGAACCAGTTCAGACCTAATTTTGTGTCGCAATTCCTAACAATGTTCCCTAATTTGGAACCTACTGTACTGTGCAAAACTCATCATAATTAAGGAAAAGATCTGCATAACAGAGCCTTCATTGTTAAACTGAAACCTATAAAAACATTAATTAACAGATATTACATGACAAGTACAAAAATATACAATTGTAAAATCTAATTTTGGCATATTATTGTCAGTGTATGTATGTAATTACTTTTTGATAACTAACTGTAGTTAATGAAAATTCTAAGTGGCTTGTTCCTCCTGAGAAATACTTGCCAAAGTGGCCAGTGAGCAAAAATGGGCATGTCCCTGTTGACTAGTACTGTATAAACAAGCATTGTTTTACTGCACAGAGCTTTAATAATAATGATGAGTACAAAATAATTATGAAGCTAATTAGAGGATTTTAATAGTCTTCTGGCAGGACACACTATTACTGCAAGTGTGAGGAGAAGCTCTGGGTTTAGTGACATTTGCTTATCATGTCTCTGTCACACTGTTTTCCTGTGTGTCCATTTTTGGGGGGGAATGGGTGTAAACTGGCTTAGGGCAAATAAGCCTTATATCCGCTTTAAGTGACCTAAATAAGGCTGTACTGGACCTTATTATAAAGCAATTAATTATATGAGCTGCTTGAAGTACCCTGCTTAAATATGAGTACAATCAATATATACTGCATTATGCTAGGTTAACGAATGCTGAGTAGGTTGTTTCCATTGAGAAGGCTTGTTAGTGTTAAAACCCCATTTGTGCACTTCCTGTTGCTGATGACTGCATCGAGACTTTTTTTTTACTTCTTCCTCTCTTGACCAATTATGTAATATCACAAAATAAAGCTCTGACCCAAAGTCAGGAGACAACTTATCTTGTACTTTGACAATATTAAATAAGTGTCACTTCTGTCCAGACAACATCTGTATTTGTCAGTATCCCATGCTACTGTTGTTTGTCACAGTGCCTTCAGGAAAACTTGTGTCATTTTCCTCCTAGACACAGTGGTGACATAAATTAGAGGCGACAATAAGATCATATAGTACCCTGTCCCAAGGGTGAGTGTTGACACACTTCAGTCAGACTTCCTTCTTCCTACTTGGCCGTCGATGTGTTTGTCCTGAATATTTTCTCAGTGTATCAGAACTCACTCAGGCATGTTTTGGAGGACAGCTCTAAGAATAGGTCATCTGCAGCTCTCTGGATTAGAATGTCTCAATAGGTCAAAGGTGCGCTCATTTGCAATATATGGACCATACTAAAAACCAGTGGACATTTCATCCTTGAAAGTGCACTCTCCTTGAAATGCCTTTACATTTGTCCAAGTTTTATTTTGGCATTGTGTTTTTCACAGATTAGTATTCCCATAACATCTACTAGATTGAATTATTTTGAAAGGTAATAATACTTACTTACTTGCTTATACTTACTTATAATAAGAATAACAACAAAAAATAGACTTATAATAATAATTATTTAACCCTATTTTTCATAAATTAAAAAGTAAATTAACATTTGTTGGTGATAAAACTGCATTAAGTATCAATCTGGACACTGTTACATTAAAAAAAACGTATGCGTATTTCTTGTGGTTAGATAATTTGCATTTGTGAAACTTGTGTATATATTTTTGTCTTTGTTTTTTTCACTGTGCTAGATTTGCTTTTGGCAGGTGTGAAAACCCCCGTGTGTATAAGCTCGGCCTGATCTCCGGGTTCTGGTGGGCGTTAGCTCTGCTCTGCTGGATCAGTGACAGGATATTCTGCGAAATGTGGTCATCTTTCAACTTTCCGTACCTACACTGTGCTTGGTAAGCTAAAAAAAAAAACACTGGAGAACACAGTGTTCTGTTGGTCAGCTGATTTACTAAAATATCTTCTTTTAATGGTTTTTAAGGCTGATGATTTAAACATATGCTTCTTTACGTCATCAGGCACATCCTCATTTGTTTGGCTTCCTATCTGGGTTGCGTTTGTTTTGCGTATTTTGACGTAGCGACGGAGGCACCAGAACGAGGCCCGGTCATCATGTTCTGGCCCAATGAGAAGTGGGCCTTCATTGGAGTGCCATATGTTTTTTTACTCTGCGTCCATAAGAAACCGACTGTCAAAGTGACTTAAGGTGGAACTGCTGGGCTAGATGTGGATCCACACTTGTTTTCAGGACCTGAGCCAGATCAGTCTGCTGTATGTCAGGTCACATCCAATGGTGCTCTTGAAACTGGATGAAGTTAGATATCGATTTGGCCAAACCATGAGATATTTAACAGTTTCCTCTTTATGATAAAAGTGATAGCTTTCATTATATTTTCTAAATGACAGTGAAATAACTGTGCCAAAAGCCAAGAGACGTTTTAGGAGGTCTCAAACAAGGGGTGAACAGTATTACACATTTTAAGAAAAGTTCTACATTTTCAAAGAATATCTCAGAAAACCTCAATATAAGCCAACGAGTTGCCTTATTACCATACATACAGCATTTTAGGGAACTCTAATGGCCTAGCTTTGTATTTATAAAAGCAGTTCTTATAATATTTCAACAAGATAAGTGCTGTTGCAGTGTTACATAAGATAATTAACTTTAACACTTGTTACCTGACCCCTGTATGACTTGGAATTACAGAAACACAACTGCCTTCCTCTCTAGATTGAATGTAAAACTGTACTATGCAGTAAACTGATTCATTTGATTGATATATTATAAAGTTGACTTCAAAATGACCCCTTAAATCAAGATTCTTACCAAAAATCAATATTAAACAAAATAAAATATTAAAATATTTAGTATTTAACCAAACATTTATACACTATGTGTATAGCATGTGCACTTCAGACTAGTTGGTATTTTTAAAATCCATTGATTAATTTAAATGGCAAAAGTTGCTCATTTTTGTGGTTGCCAAGCAAAAAAAGAATGTTAACCTATAAACTGGTGTTTATTATTCCTAGATAGAACAATGAAAATGAGCAAAAACATAAATAATATTCTCTAATAGTAATAGTAGAATACTAGTGTAAAAATATATGCAATGAAGAAATGGCAGACATACTTGTCATTTCCACTGAAAGGAAATATCGTGTGTTATTAACAAATGGATGTGAGGCCCAGGCTATAGCAGGTGGCAGACTGAGGATGGCAAAAGAGGTTGACACATAAGTGCAGGTGAAAAAAAATCACCAAAGTGTTCACTTCAACCAGTATTATTTGTTACAATTATTACTGCCTCAATTCAATAATATCTCACTCTTGAGCCAAAGCCTCTGGGATACTAACACAACAATTTAGAAATAGAGTCATATTTTAAACACATGAAGTATTTTCAGATCAAAATCCATATTTTTTGTATGTGTTGTTCAGCCATTTGTACAGAACTATTCATTTAAACAAGTATTATGCTCAGAAGAACTAGTGGGGCTTGTACTGACAATGTGAAGTAGTATGTGTAATGTCTGTGACTGATAATGTTGTTTTCTGTTAGACATTTAATCAAGCAGGTTTTGTAAAATGGTTGTTTCATTTATTTTGTTGACATGCAGAGTATTAAAGATGCAGTTAGTAGAATTGTTGGAATTGTGGTACACTTGGAGTAAAAATAAGTACAATTATTTTGAAGAGGTTTGATTTTGCAAACAATATTTTGGTTTTCTGAATGAGTTGTCTTTAGTCATCACTGTGTTAACTTTTTTCCCTACAAGGACATACTACAGGCCTATCACTATCTAAGGCTCTTGATGATGTGCACAATGATGGTTTTAATTTTGTTTAAATCTTTAGCCTCAATTCTACTCTCTGCATTTTTAACTCTGTGACTCCAGTCAGCACGAGGACAACACCAACTGTTGACTACTGTATTACAACATTTATCTTGGCATGAGTATTAATATGAATGAGAAAAATTATGTGCTTTTTATTGAATGATGTATTAATGAAGGTAATTTGTGATTTACTGCCTGCAATGACAATACAGACAAACCGCACAAAGTATTTATTTTTCATAATTTATCAACTTTTGTAAACCAATGTTTGTACAATAGATTAGTACATTATTTATTTTACAAAATAAAACAATTCAGTGCTACAAATGCCTATGTGATGTTTTTTTTGTTTTGTTTTTTTAATCTTTTATGTTGCATTTGTGTATATTATTATTTATGTGTTTATGCTGTGCCCACATGAACAGTAGTGTTCAGAATAATAGCAGTGTGAGCATCAAAGTGAGAAAATCTCAAAATCTTTATTCTAGCTTTTATTTTCACTAATGCAAATGCATTGAGAACACTGCTCATTCTATTCCAAATCAAAAAATGAACAAAAAATGATAAAAAATTGTATTCCTTTACAAAAAGTGAAGAAAAAAGGAATATTAGGCTGTTAAAAAAACAGCACTGTCTGCACTTTTCTTAACAAACTCAAACATTTACTGTGGAGACTGAAAATGCTTTAAGGTTTTACTTTCCTGTGAATCTTTGAACTAATATTTAGTTGTATAACCATGGTTTTTGAGAACTGCTCTTCATCTGTGATGTATGGAGTCCTCTAACTTCTGGCAGGTATCACAGCCCGGGACGATTGGACTACATTCCACATTTCCTCTGCATTTCTTGGTTTGGCCTCAGAAAGAGCTTTTTTAGAGTTTTTTATAGGGTTAAGTTCTGGGGATTGTGCTTGCCACTACTGTTAATCTTGTTGGTCCTGAACCAAGATGCTGCTCTTTTACTGTGTGTTCTGTGTCATTGTCTTGTTGAAACATCCATTTCAATGGCATTTCCTCTTCAGTAAAGGCAACATGACGTCTTGAAGTATTTAGATATGTTTAAACTGATCTATGATCCCTGTGATGTGATAAATAGGGCCGACACCTCAGTATGAGAAACATCCTCACATCATGATGTTTGCTCCACCAGGCTTTACTGTCTCCACAGTGTCCTGGGGCTGGAGCTCAGTGTTGGGGGTCGTCTGTGGCCCCTAGACCCAAAAAGAACAATCTTACTTTCATCAGTCCTTAAAATGTTGTGCCATTTCTCTTTAGGCCTGTCAGTGTGTTCTTGTAACCTTTTAAGCATGTTTTTTTTTTTTTTTACAAGGGACTTTATGGAGCTTCTTGCTGAAAGCTTGGCTTCTCAAAGGCATTTCTTCTAATTGTTACAGTACTCACAGGTATTTGTAGATCTTTAATCTTCTTGGAGCTGATCATTGGCTGAGCTTTCGTTGTTTTGGCTTTTCTTCAGCCCATTCGAATGATGATATTTTGTTTTCTTCCATGTCTTTCAGGTTTTGGTCGCCATTTAAGTGCATTTAAAATCATTTTAGCTGAGCAGCCCATCATTTTCTGCATGTCTTTTTATGTTTTCCCCTCGCCAGTCAACTTTTTAATCAAAGTACACTGTTTTAAACAGTGTTTCGAACGACCCATTTTACTCAGATTTTGTTTTTGAGAGAAATGCAGTATAACCAGCCTGCACAGTATGTGCTGCCTTTGTCCTTTCATAAGGGACAGCTGTAACATCTGACTTCTCACAGCTGACTGAGGTTCCTGATAGCACACCACACTGCTATTATTTCGAACATGCCCCTTTCAATTGTTTTGCTTTGTGATGTTGGAGTTATTTTGAACACTACTGTAACTATGCACACTACTTACCACCAAGTGGCACTGTTTTCAAAGTTACAAAGTATTCCACCTCGATTTTTTTTTCTAATATGTGCAGTTTAACTAAAGGACTTAGTTGGCCAGTTTCGGATTTCCTTTTTCTAAATTAAACAAAATTTGCTTGATAGTCAAACGTTTTATTTTGTTATTTTCTTACTGTTTAATCTACATTTTGACTGAACCAACCTAATAGGCCCTAACATAATTAATTTTATTGGCATTCAACATTTAACTCTCGGCTTGTTAATTATTCCGTTTAATGATGTTTAATGATTTTTATTTTTATTTTTAATACGTTTTTGGTATATTGTGAGGGGGTAGTGTTTCTGCTAAGGGAAGTCCCGCCCCTCGCATCATCAGAGTCCCTGATTGGTCGAAGCACCTGCCGATACACAGCCATGACTGGCTCGTGGGTTAGCTAGAGGAGCTGCTGCTTTAATCTGAACACAGTGGATTTATTTCCACATCTCTGCTTTAGGCGTTTGGATTGGGAGTATTTCTGGCACCTACAGGACATTAAGGCGTTCAAGACAAAGAGCTCGTCTTGTCCTTTGCCAATGCGGACTCCAGAGAAGATGCTGCACAGAAATAGACGCCGAAACAGCAACTGACAGAGCGTTTGTCGGGTCTAAAAAATAAAAGAGGGGTGTTTCCACTCGCGGCTTGTCAAAAAAACGGGTCCAAAATGATGTCAGGGAAGCATTTCAAGGCTCATGAAGTGAGCTGCTGCATCAAGTATTTTATCTTCGGATTCAACATTATATTCTGGGTAAGACTGTTGTTTGTTTACCGCTGGTGTTTTTAGGCCCGTGATTCTCCGCAGTGAAGCCATGACATGTTGAGGTTATGTTAGATAAAGGCTTTGTGTCTCGTTATGTGCGTCATGTTTTGATTCCGTTCATGTTTATCTTCACTGACGCCTCGCAGCAGCTCCGTGCACTTGCTGCCACTGCCGCTGCTGGCTTTTGTTTTACTCTGTTGTCAGCATCAGAGGAGATGCCAACAGGCTGGTTGGCGATGGCATAATGATCCTTTCTACCAAAATACTATATAAAGTACATTCATCTTTTATTTCATTTTGGTTTGAAGTAAAAAAAAAAACATCAGTACCAACCACAAACCAAGGCACTTCCTAAAAGATTTGACCCATTATATACATACTTTATATACACATATTATATACAATGACAAGACTTTCTCCTAATGACTCCTTTTCTGAACTTGTTTTTAGCATTATGTAAGGATGCATGACTCATAAGCAGAATGGAAGACATTAATGTCATCGTCATAGAGTCTGAAGTATCCAACAGAAAACCCATTTTATTATTTTATAATATAAATTGACATTGTTACATAAAACATCAACTTTAAAAGACAGTTTCTCAAAGGCCACTGGAAGTATGGAGTTCAGTAGTAGTATAGAAAAGTAGAAGGTGCAGTGAAACTTGAACTATATGCCCTTTGACCTCAAAACTCTCCCCATGCCATTACAGAAAAGTGTTGCTACTAAAAATGTGTCATAGCCTAGTATATAAAAGACTTTTTAACTGCATGACTGCAGTAAATGTAGCAGCCAAATGGCTTGTATTGAACATGTATGAATTTACTTAGCTACTCAACAGAATGTGAGAGATAGAGCAGAGAGAAAGAATAGAAAGACATTTGTTTAATGGAAATATTGCATTAAACAGCTTATATTTTATTTTTTCTAGATATTTCTTACTGTCAGTCCTTTGCTATGTGCAGCCAAAGTTGAAGAGCAGCGAGCAGCAAGATCGCTGCCAGGAAAATTTCTCTATGGTCTCTCTTTGATGACAGCACGATACAGTCACTGTTAAATAACCCTACTGTCTTGCCTTTGTCTTTTCAGTTCCTAGGAGTGGCATTTCTAGCCATCGGTTTGTGGGCATGGAGTGAAAAGGTAAGTTTACTTTCTGCCACTACAATGCAGAAATTTAGTGTTGACTTAGTATTGTAAAGGATAGGCTGGAGACTCTGGCTGTCTCAGGCAGGAGACATTTATTTACCATCAGTATGGGACCTGGAGACAGTTAACACTGAAGGCACTGTGGTATTGGCCATTCAAGTCTGGCTATGCTTCCTCTGTAGGGGTTTTTATAAGATGACGCAGGTCTGACCTGGAGGTGTCCTTGGTATGGCCGTGCAGGGGACATTTAGTTCCCTAACAGCCTACTCAATATTTAATTCTGTAATTTCTACTTTAATTAGACACTAAAATAGCTGCATGTGAGACTGGTCATTCACAAACCAGACAGCAAAGGTGGCTTTCCTCAGTCAGAATCAGGAATGTCATGGTTTCCGGTGGGACGCCTTGAAGAACAATGGCTTATTAATAGAACTAACGCATTCAGCGGATTCATTCAATGTTTCAAGTATTGTAGGCTGCAAAAGGACAGTTTAATATGCTCTCCCAAATTATCCCTTTCTTTTCTGCTCTATGGAAACATCTTTAATTTGTTCTAAGTATGCTGCTGTTGTTGTATTTGGAGATTGGACACTATTTATCTTTTTGGCGTTATTCCCAAAACAACAGAATAGACTTGGCTTTAGCAAATCTCAGCTCTTTTAAGCAACTGTTTTCAAATACAAATTAATGTCTTTGACCCTTTCCCTCTCCATCAGGGCGTCCTTTCCAACATTTCGTCAATCACAGACCTGGGTGGCTTCGACCCTGTATGGCTTTTCCTTGTTGTGGGTGGTGTGATGTTCATCCTCGGGTTTGCTGGTTGCATAGGAGCGCTGCGGGAAAACTCCTTCTTGCTGAAATTTGTATGATCCTTGACGAGAGATTATCAGAAGTACTAGAACTGGAATTATCTTAATAATTGAAACTATTTCAATTGTGTGTGTGTGTTTTCAGTTCTCTGTATTTCTGGGAATCATCTTTTTCCTGGAGCTGACAGCTGGTGTCCTGGCATTTGTCTTCAAAGACTGGATCAAAGACCAGCTCAACTTTTTCATTAACAATAACATTCGCGCTTATAGAGATGACATAGACCTGCAGAATCTGATAGACTTCACCCAAGAATATGTAAGTCTAGCTACTTTGTACTTTGTATATGGGGATTTTTTTTTTGTTAACACAAGCTTTGGTTATGTTTGTTTGACCTTGTAGTGGGAGTGTTGCGGAGCATTTGGGGCTGACGACTGGAATTTAAACATTTATTTCAACTGCACTGATTCTAACCCGAGTCGTGAGAAGTGTGGAGTGCCCTTTTCCTGTTGCACCAAAGATCCAGCGGTATGCCACATTTACTTTACTTTTCTTAATCGCAGGTCTCACCTTTGGAAAAGCCCGTGGGTGTAATTTGCAGCTTTTATGTTTTTTATTATTTGTTCAGTCCCAACTTTTACACTGCTCATACTTTAAGGGGAAGTTATAAAGGTCTTCTTGGTGACATTGTTTTGTTATCTTCGTCCTCCAGAAGGATTGGAAATGGTGTCAACAGGACATTCAAGCCTCTTTGCCTCTGCCAGTATAGTACAGTATGAACACGATGAGAAAGAGTAACTGGATCTTGTCCACTGGCGTTTCTGGCAGAAAAATGCCTGAAGTACAGTTTTTGTGCAAAGCAGTGACAGCGCGGTTAGTTAGCAAAACAGCTGCTTCACTGAAATTCAAATTGCACAAGAGACTCTAATTTAATCACCCACAGACATACTGCTCTGGTGAGATCATTCTATTTAAGTGACATCTGCACCAAATTCTGTACATTCTGAAAATTTAAATTGACTAAATGTTCTATCTACTATCCTTATACTATACTATATTTATTACATAAACTTTTCTACTTCAGTGTGTAGGGCAACTATTCCTGTTTTTGTAACCTATAGTCAACATTTGATGGTGTTCAAAATAAAGGTAAAATCAAATCTTACGGCAGATATTAATTTTGTCTTAAATTTTCAATAATAATAATAATAAAATAATAATAATAATAATAATTTTTATTATTATTATGATTACAACAGGAACCCAACAACACACAAAAAATTGCAAATGACACTACATAAAAGCAAGATACATGACACTACCTCACACAAAATATTACATATAACAAACAAACATATTTTTAAACATTTTAAAACATTTTTATTCATCAGCAGTCAAAATTTGGATTTTAACTATATGTGATAGGATCAGTTTAGACCCTGCCCCAAAATTTACTGGAAATTTCCCATGTCTTTTTATATTTTTTAACATCATGTTTTGTAAAGGCCATATACCCTCAAAGTGTTAAATGTCATTTTATAAAGTTTTTAAAATAAGTAATGTTTAATAAAATCTATTGGTTGCTTAAAAACATAGTTTTTGCAATAAAATAGTAGCATTAACAAGAGAATTGTAACCATCAATAAATTCACACACAAGAAGCTTTACTTGAGCAATACCTGGTAAATAATGCTAGAAATATGTCTTTAAATATATAGATTTTCTTATTTTATATAGTATATTGATAGAAATATTTTATTATTTATTTATTTTATAATGATTATTATTATATCTGGTTACCACCCAAATTTAACTACCTTCATGCTTACATGTTAAAGATAGAGTCCAGTTTATAATATTTGGGTTAACCCCATCCTGCCCTGTCTGGATGGGCTTACAGACTTGAACTTTATTAGCAAATTGACTATATCAATCAGTCCTGGGCACATTTACCGCCTGTTTGTCCTGGGAGTAGAGCTCTCCGTCATGTTGTTCTTCTTGAGGTTCATATTTTTCCCATAGCTGTTTTTTTTTGTTTTGTTTTGGTTTTTTCCTTACTGAGAAGGAGGCTCTAACGATGGGATGTCTGTTCCTGTAAAGGTTTTTGAAGCAAGTGTTGTTGTGATATTGAGCTATATAAATAAAATTTAATTGAATAGATTAACATTAGTTGCTTTTATAGCAAAGGTTTAAATTCTGTTAGCCATATAAGTTAATTTCAGTGCTAACAGTGGAGCAGTTATATTATTGTTCTGATGATTTGTTTGGACTGTCCTCTCTTTACAGGAAGATGTTATCAACACTCAGTGTGGATACGACATTAGAGCCAAAACTGTAAGTTTCCAATTAACACAAATACAAAACATAAAAGTGTCTAAGTGGTCACATGTTGCCTACTTTGCTCTGTAGAGGATCATTTTGCTGCGTGAGATCATCAGTTACTCCACCCTGCTCACAATATTCTCTTGTACTAAAGTTTCTGAACTCCCCAGTTTGTGAATCCAGCAGCTGGCTCCCCATCAGTACCCAGTGGTATTACTCATGCTGCAGCAATGCAAAGGGAGTCGAGACCCTTCCCCCGTCATTAGCTTTGGCTCTGCTCCATAGCAGCATAGTGTAAGGAAAGTGTTGTTTTCTTAATTTTACATGTGAGGAAAAGCTGATGTGAAGCATTTTCAGCAAAAAAGAACAGCCACAAGAGTGTGTGTTTACAACAGAGGAAAAAAGGAAGAGATTCCTAGAAGGATTTTTCAGTTTCATAAAAAGCTGAAGAGACAGGTGTTAATGTATGCTTTTCAAAGATTAAAAGAAAGTAAAGTAATGGTATTTAACCAAACCTTAAAGGTTACTGTTTAATCTTTAAAAAGCTTTAAAATGATACATTTGTTTTTGTGAAACTGTCGACAGGATGCTGAGCAGAGGACCTTCATTTACATTAAAGGGTGTGTGCCACAGTTTGAGAAGTGGCTCCAAGACAACCTGACAGTGGTGGCTGGGATTTTTATTGGAATCGCATTATTGCAAGTCAGTAACAATCCATCATTCTGTGTACATTGTATTATTTTTATAAAAATGTTAAATTAATACTCCTATTAACATACACACCAGTGTTTGAGTGTTTTCATTCCCAGATTGTTCTATTGCCCTCTAGTGGCAAAAATGTAACATGCATCTTTCCCTTCTTTGTGGTTGTAGATATTTGGTATCTGTTTAGCACAAAACCTTGTCAGTGACATTGAGGCTGTGAGAGAAAGTTGGTAAGTTGAAACTTAATGCTGAGTAATATGATAATAATTTGTAAATAAACAAAAAATGTTCATTATCTTATTTATAGTTTGTTTACCTGAGACAACAATGAATACCCAAAGGTATAAAGAATGAACAAGGTATGTACTAACATCACAGTCACATACTCTATTCATGCTTGGAGTTTTAGTAAGATTGTTTTGTTCATAGGACCTTCCAGTTTGGATGCCAGCAAAAAAGGACTTTAGTGACTGAATGTGTCTAAAATGGAGCCTTGTTTACATGTACATATAAATGTGGAGTTATTTGTAGCCTAAAATATCAGAGTTAATTGATTTGAACAAATACAGCCTCTTTGGTGTGCTGCGGGAATTATAATTTATGAAAACATTTCATTTATAGAGATTGTTTTTATGTTTTCTTGTAGAGACACAACTGCAGTTTTGATTACTGCATGTAAGAGTTGTGTACAGAGAAGGTGATTCTGAAAATGCACTGCATGCCTTTGGTCTAATGCTAGGGCATTGGCTTCCTGTATTTCATTGTTATGAAGTATCTGGACATATTCTTAAAAAGACACATTTAGATTGAATTGGCTTGTTAGCACTTTGTGGGATAGTTTATTGGAAATATTGAAAATGTATCTTAAAATAGCATTGGGGTTCTCTCCTCTGTCAAAATTCACATGCCTGTCAAGAGTTTTGTTACCCATGTTATTATACCAAAATAAGGGAGATTTGGTAAGATGTATAACAATTGTGTATTAATATAATTTGCAAACATGTATAAAAAATCATCCTTGAATGCACTTTAATTTCATGTGAAAGACAACACAACTGTCCTTGTGATAGTTTTACAGGTAGCCACTGGGGGGAGCACTTTCTAAACTGTCAAACTTCATCTTGACTATAGAGGTCTCATAACAGGCTGTATTTCCCCATTTTACAGAGGGTTTTAGTAAATTTATTATATTTGCACATTGTATTCACTGTTGTTCATTGTATCTTTTCCAAAATTTTTGATGTTTTCTTTAAAGAAAGCACCTAAACGTGTAACTTTTTTTTCATGTGTACTTTCCACTGGACACATTGTATAGATGTATTCAATGCTTATAGTGGCTTACTTACAGCGTATTATGTCTGCATCACAGACTTACGCATCTAAAAAAGCTATGGTCTTCTTACCATGTTGGAGAAGAGTTATTATTATATATTATGTAATATTATAGAGAATAATAGGTTTTAGTGTCTTGGGTCATGAAGCTTTGCTCTAATGACTGTAGGAAAGACAATGATGCAGTACTTGAAGTATTGTCCACCATTTTTCTACCAGCGTTCTCTGAATTGCCAACCCTTACAGACTTTACATTAAGCCTTTGCAGTAAACAAGTTATCATTCATGGCAAAATTGTAAAATATTGATACAAAGATGTTAAAAGTTTTTTTTTTTCCACATTGTGAGGATATAAGCCAAGATGACATAAAACACCTGTACCTGTACATTCATTAGGATTACTCTCTTCTTACCACACGGTGCCATACGGTGTTCAAGGTTGTGATTGTTTCAACTTTACTTTTGTTACATGTGTAAATAATTGGATTGTGACAACTTGTAAATATTTAAGAAAATAAATGTGCATCTTTGTTAATGTGCATATTTTTATTTATTTGTTTTTGATGTAATTTGAGCAGCTGGAGTTCAGTTTTCATCAATAGACAATAATGCACATATTATTAGAGTTATTTGTCATGTTTTAACAAGTAATTTACATTTTAGATACACAACTTTGATGTAGGTTATCTGCTGTGTTATCAGGCATTGATTACATCCAAGGACCCATGACTTTTAGCCTTTCTAATAACTAGTATTTCCTGACTGCTTTCTTAAAAAATATAGCACCAATCCAATTTAACATCAAGTGAAGGTTTATGCTTCACTGCTTTGACCTTGGTTTGTTTTTTATGGTCTAGGTTACAGCAAAGCTAACTACAGTACAAGGCCTACAACCACTAGAATGACCAGATGCAAGACAGACAAACAGTCAATGTGAAGATCATCACTAGATAAGGACAGCTGCAGGGTTTCTATGTTTGAGAGGATTGCTCAATCTCAACTTATAAAGAGACAGCAGTACTAGGCTGTCTGTCTTTACAGTGCTATTACTATTGAAGCTTTAAGTAATGGCTCACACCTAATAATAACTACACACTATAAAGTAGTAATTACTAACCAGTTAATTTATTCATTTAAAAGCATAACATTAATAATCACAATTTAGATATCAACATTATGTTTATTTCTTGAGTAATAAGCTCATTTAACCATGCAAACTTCTAAACACCAGTGTACATTTATTAATATATTATTTTGGGGGGCTTATTTTCCTTTTGTAAGATAGGCCTACAATAACTTGGATGACTACAATGGAGTTTATCTAATTTAAATGTGTAATAATAAATGATGTGTTGGATGGTGAATGACATGAGTCCTGGGGCTGTAAGTGAGTGGGCAGGTTCCAGGACAGGACAGACTGCCTCCGGGTCAAACGCTCCACAAAGCAGCGACTGTTCCTCGCAGAAATGGGGTGAAAGGTTTGGGAGATGAGGACTTCTTTCAGTCGCTGCTCGGTAGGCCTAACTAAGATTTAACCAGTTCACGTTTACTTATGGTAGTTTCCTATTTTGAACTGCCATGTGCGTGTTGACAAGCCTCACTATGTGCTGTGGAGAGGAGGCGTCACCTCACTTGATTAATTCAATCAATGTGATAATCCCATTTCATTGATGAGGAGGCTCTCACGTGGTTTGGCCCCGTATGAAAGTGGCTCCCGGTGCCCGTGTCACTCGCACATGTTCTTGTCAAATCTGTGCTGCTCGGGTTAATGATTTGCCTTTATTTTGTACTTAGTACTTGAGCGTGGAGTTTGGAGTCTGCCCTCCTCTCCGATAAAAGCTGACCGAGAAAGCGGGTGCTGCTTCGCCTGTCTTTGGCCCTTTAGTGCCATTTGAGCAAGTAGCTCCTTTTCGCTGGGGTTATTTCCACGGGCCACACCGAGGGGACCCACAATGTTAGCTCTGGTTGTGTTAATGCTCTGTGCGGCCTCCTCTCTCTCAGCTTCTGCCAAAGGTGAGTTCACGAGTCGCGGTGACCTTTTCCTATGTAGCCATGTCGGGATGTTCAGCTCTTATAGAAACATACACTATACACTTATACACTATTTATTAAATATGTGTGCTATCAGAAAATGTGTTAAACTAAACCATTTAACATCACATCATAAATTGAAGATAATAATTATGCAATGTTATTTAACACAAATCTCTAACTTTAATTATGACCAAATTGGTTTATTAGGCATATTTGATCTATTTTAGTGAAATGTTTTATGTCACAAATGTATCATGTCTGTGTATACTGTGATATTTAACATAACGTGTTTGGATGACACTGGCTTTGTAGTTATGGAAAATTGTAACAATTAAATTATTTATGATCCATTTGTTGCATGGGGGAAATGAATGAATGAGTTCATCTGCTGTTCAGATTAGTGTGTTTCTCTTTTATGAGTGACAAAAGCACGGTCACTTAGACAGTGACACGTCACTGTCTTCACTATAAGCTAACAGAAAGCAAGTCTTTAGATACCCTTTATCATAGGACACACCCAGTTAGGCTGATGAGTAAATAAGATCCTATTTGTCATTAACATGTAATTATAGAAACATAAATGAGCACATTTTACTTACTTGTTTGTCATTATATTTTTAGAGTTTTCTTTGTCTCTTTTATGAAATTGTCAGAAAGTATTAATCATGTTAGAGGAGAAATAATCTCTGTTCTAGTATCACAATAAGCACATTTCTTTCTGCACTCACTGACTTTATTGTGTTTCTTCAGGTGCTGCTGTTGGACCTCGACTAAATAACAACCAGCTGTACAAATTCAGCTACACCACAGAGGTACTTGTGGACAGGGCCAGAGGGTCAAAAGGGGGCAGCGCTGGCTACAGGATCTCCTCGGACGTGGACATCAATCTGGTGTGGAGAGGCCCGAGTACCAAGGATGACCAGCTGGTTCAACTGGCGGTATGGGGTCCTCCACATTATATATTAGTTATATCTACAAAACACAACTCTTATGACATATTCAGCCAGATTTATGCATATTGTTAAATGTTAACATTTACATTTCTGATGAGCAGATCTCAAACATCAGAGTTGAGCATGTGTCTCAGCGATCTGACCAGAAAAACATCATGGAAGGATCCACAGCTGAAAGCCTCCTGGGGAAAAGCAAACTCGCAGCTCTGACTAAACCATTTTTGTTACACCTGAAAAATGGAAAGGTAAGATATGCTATAGTTATAGATATATGTTTTCTAATGTCATTTGACTTATAGAATCCACAAAACTTGTTTATAGCTTTGACGCTCAGTGCAATGTTCATGTACATGGATTGAGCCATGACTCACTGCTGTATAGTATTTACAATAGCTTTCACTTGTTTTGAAGTGATGATGTTGGCAGAGGAAGTACTCAAAGGTCACTAGGGTTAGCAGGTCAGTAAGGGAAGACTTTTTATAGTGTTAGACGTCTGTTGTTGTTGATATTTTCACTTGGTCCAAGTTTATAGTTCTTATACTAGAAGCTAGTTATATTTGATGTAAATTTGTGTTGTTATATGTATCAAATGTATGCAAAGGTTCATAAACATTTTGCAGCTACTGACCAAAAGTGTGTCTGAAATAATATGCCTCCCTGGTGTTGTTCATTTATTTATAATGCTGACAGCTGAGGCAGGAAAATACACAAAGTGGCACTGCACAATCTATTTATGGTGGTCCTATTTGATATTGTGGTTGAGTGCCGCAAATAAATCAGATAGTGTTAAAGAGAAGTTGTAGAATGATGTAAACACCTGCCTTTATAATTTATAACAGCTCAACCAAAAAAAAAAACATTGGTCGAATATGATTAATTATATTTTTGTTATCATAAATGCATGCAAATCTGGTGTCTGTTTTCTTTATGTTTGTAGACAAAAGCATTTTATTCATACTGGACGGAGCCTGCGTTTGTCAAGAACATGAAACGAGGAGTGGCCAGCTTACTCCAAGTACAGCTCCACACTGGGAAAGTAATAGAGGTAAAACATAGTGCAATCAGTAATTATAGACTTTATTCCATTCAAATTGAGTTAGTAATGCAGTCATAGTTTGTCTTGGGCAATGCAGAATGACGTGTCAGGAAGATGTACTGTTGAGTACAAGGCAGTCAATAATCAAGTGACAAGAACCAAGATTTTGGACACATGCAAGACGGCCGAAACTGGATTCAATACACACAGTCAGGTGAACAAATATACAGTAAATTCACAGTAGTAATTATGACCAGAAAAATGACAAATTCTGTACCATTTCTTACTTCAGGTGTTGGGAGTGAGTAAAAAGGCCAGTTCTGTTACAGTTTTCTCATTAGAAGATGGGTTTATACGTTCAGCTGTGGCTGAAGAAGCACATTCCCTGGCTGTGAACGCCCACAAATCTACTGCTGCTAAAGTTGTCTCCAGGTAACGAACTGTTGCTTTATGTGTGACCATAGCAACAGAAACAGTACTCAAATCTTTTGCTTCTGCCTTTCAGACAAACGCTCACATTGGTGGGAACAGAGGCAGGACCACTCGAGGCTGCTGGCAAGGATGTCACTAGCGTTGTTAAAACCATTGATGCCAAACTCGCAGCTGTTGGTATCATAGCTGAGAAGGTCAAATCCCAATGCAAGGGCTGTCCAACAGTAAGTGGCCAGTTCTATTTAGGCATCAGCTTTTAATGTGAGATTTATCAAAGGACCCTGGTCAGTGGTCACATTTACACTTGCCCATAAAGTTGGAATAAAATATTTTTTTTATCTCGTCTCATGAAATGCTAAACATTTATTAAGCATGGAGTTGTTTCACTTTGGTAACTGGGATTCAGTATGTAATCATTGCCCCTGATCAAAGTGATTTCTGATGTGTATAAATAGGAATAAGAAGGGGAAATGTGTCTGAAAAAAATGTTTCCAACTTTATGGGCAACAGTGTATTATATTTTTCACCTGACCCACACACCTTTTTAACTTTCTGCCCCCTGTGTTTTGCCCCTAGCTGTTTGAACATTGGCAGTCTCTCCAAAAGCTGCTGGAGCCAAACAGCCTCTCCAAAGTCTCGGCTCCTCGTAGCTTTCTGGCTCTGATCCAAAGCATTCGGAAGGCATCCAAGGACGAGATCCTCAAAGTGCTTAAGAGTGCCAGCAAGACCTCTCTGTAAGCTGCCCTATATTAAACTTACCTTTTGTGAATTAAGCATTGTCTAACTGAGATGTGTCTGTACTTCTTCTGCTGGTTCTCAGGCCTCAGGTGGTGGACGCTGTAACGTCTTCTCAAACTGATGCATCTCTGGACGCCATGCTCGAGTTCCTGAACTTCACCGACTCCAAAGCTTTTGTTCTGCAGGAAAGGTTCCTCTATGCCTGTGGCTTTGCCTCCCATCCTAATGAAAGAATGCTAAAGGCATTGCTGGTGAGTTGCTACAGTACATTGTTATACAGTAGCACATTTATTTGGTAATAAGTCATAGTGACCTCTTTTGTCTCTTTAAATAGCTAATTGTAATTGTACAAGTTTTCTCTCATTATATGTACATTGTATTTTATTGTTTAACATAGCTTTGAGTGAATTTTGAGTAAATTTTATTGACTACCATTTCATCTTAGGACATCTCCAAAGGCAAAATTGGCAATAATGACATCAAAGAGTCGGTGGTAATCATTATGGGAGCGCTGGTCCACAAACTGTGTCGAAAAGGAGGGTGCAATTTACCAGTAGGTTTGAAACAAATAATTATTCACAACAAAACATAGGTTGTCTATGTTGCAGAGGCTAACAGGTGTTCTTATGCTGTGTGTTTGCAGACAGTGGTGGAAGTTAAAAACATCATTTTGAATGGTCCGGAGAGCACACAAGAGGAGTCACAAGTGCAGATGTACCTTTTGGCTCTGAAAAACTCTCTGCTCCCAGAAGCTATTCCCATTTTTACTAAATATGCTGAGGCCGATCTCGGAGCTTACAACACAATCTCACTGACAGCACTACAAAGATATGACAGTGGTCTAATGACTGAAGAGGTATGCTGCATTATCAGCTACCTGAAGTGTTACTGTATTGTTGTAAAATGTTTCGGGTAGCTTATGTGATATTTTTATTATGTCCAATCTTAGGTTAAGCATACAGTGAACAGGGTTTATCACCAGAACAGACGCATCTATGAGAAAAATGTCAGAGCTGCAGCTGCTGATGTCATCCTCAGCAGCAATCCTTCATACATGGAGGTCAAGAATCTGCTGTTGTCTATCGGCCACCTGCCTCATGAAATGAATAAATACATGCTGTCTAAAATCCAGGACATCCTCCGCTTTCAGATGCCTGCCAGGTGGGTGCAAAATTGGGTATTTCTTAAAAGAAATATAAAAGACAAGATGTAATCTATAATCTAACTTTTTTTTTTTTTAGCAAAACTATTCAGCAGGCAATGAAGGATATGAACGTCAACAACTATGACCGCTTTGCAAAAGTTGGCTCTTCCTCTTCTTTCTCAGGATTTATGGCACGTACGTAAATTCTGAAGTTAGCAGTTTGTCATTATTACATAAACTTTTAGGCAATATTAAAAATTAAAGAAATAATATTTTAATAAATTAATTTCTTAGGATCCGCTGATGTTACCTCCATATACAGTTTGGACATCTTATACTCAGGCTCTGGCATCCTGAGGAGAAGCAACATGAATATTTTTGGTGCTAGTAAAGGAGCCGTACTGCATGGTTTACAGGTCTGTGGCCAATATACATATTTTAATATTAGTAAATAACTAGATTAAATTAAACAGTTATTGCGAGACGTAGTAAAATATTAAGTATTTTACTACGTCTCGCAATAACTTTAATTTAGTTAAAATGTGTTGTATCTCTGATTTAAGTATGACTTGACTGAATGATTTTTAGGTCGCTATTGAAGCACAGGGCCTAGAGTCACTAATAGCTGCTACACCGGATGAGGGAGAGGAAAACCTGGAGTCCTTCTCGGGAATGTCTGCTCTACTGTTTGATGTCCAACTTAGGCCGGTCAACTTCTTCAAAGGATACAGTGATCTCATGTCCAAAATGTTCTCTATGTCCGGGGATCCCATGAATGTGGTCAAGGGCCTCATCTTACTCACTGACCATTCAGAGGTAACTAGCAAAGAGACTTCCAGCAGACGCATCATTTTACTAAACTAATAGTAACTTCAGTTTATTTCACCGTTCAACTTAAGTATTATCTGAATAGTTAAACCCAAATTAATGAATATAGTAAATTAAATCACATTATACAAATTAATGCTCTGTCCCTGCAAATAATAATTATTAGGGGCTTCCACAAATACAGTGAAATATTGCTGTAGAAATGTTTATATAAAAAAAAATTCTTGGCCACAATTGCTTCTGGCTGCTACTTCTATAAAAGTATAACAGATTTAAGGCTGAGTGCAATGGTGGAGGCTGTTAATTTGCATGATTTCTTTCTTCTTATAGGTCTTCCAGCTCCAGTCTGGGTTAAAAGCAAATGCAGAGTTTCAGGGAGGCCTAGCCATTGACATTTCTGGAGGAATGGAAGTCAGTCTTTGGTACCGAGAGTCCAAGACCAGTGTCAACAACAGGTAAAGTGCCACAGTGATTACAACAATGGTGCTTTGCAGAAAAAAGCACATTAGCTTAACTTTTACAAAATGTTTTGCACTATGCTGGTATGTAGGTCACAAACAGCACCATTGTAAATGATATGTTATCTCTCGATTGTGTAGTACCAAGGTGAAACCTGCTGAAACCTGACAAAGGCCTTTTTGATAGACAAGTACTTTGTAGAAAACAAGTGTAGTTCCAGCTATGTCACTCTGCCACAAATAGATATGTGTTGATGCTGGGTTTATGTGAACTTCAGAGCCTCTATAAGTATTGTCTGATTCATTTGTTCCAGTGGCATGCAGGACACGTTCCAGGGCTGTGCTTAAGGCCTGTCTCAATGCTAGGTTTGGGTGTATATGACGTCAGTTTTGTCTGCTCTTCTATTTTAAAACATAACAGTCAATACACAACAGTAGCTGCTGAAAATGGAGCACGTCATTCTCCTGGTATCAGATATCTCACAGCATGTGGTGATGAAACTGGGTTTAAACAGCAATGTCACACATTTTCTGCTTTTGTATGCACTACACAGTGGTTCTTGTTCAAATGAACAATTCAACACAAATACAATTTTCTCATCAGCGTGACTGCAGCTTTTACAGCCTACATTTGTTTTTAAGAATAACATTTGTCAGTTTGTCAATTGATCTTGGTACAGACAAATGGCAGAGGCAGGTGAGTGGATCAGCATATTTTTACCTCTTCCATTCTGATAATAGACTGGCAAGCTATGTATAGAGGTAGAATAACCCTGTCAAAGCATGCCTCTGCAGGTAAAGTTACAGAGGTGGACTTTCAATGGCAGACAGTTTGAAGTTGTTACTGTAGGTACATTTGATTAGTTGGTGTCTAAGGTAGCATAGCCAAAAATTAAGACCAGAAGGGTAAAAAAACACACAAAAAAACATATGCCAATGCACTGTGGCTTGGTTCTTTGTTATGATGAAGGATCCAAGTTGATTTGAGCTCAGGATGCACACTAAAATCTTTCTCTCCAGTGACCAAAAATGTCCAGATACAAGTTTTAAAAGATGAAGAATTGTTTGAAAGAACATCTTTTTTTTTAGCTTGGACACATCCAAAGAGAACACTGGCTCTGAACACATTCCCATGTGAAGACTTTCAGAGATGCTACAAAGAGTGGGAAAGATATTGTGATCTTTTTGTACACTTACAAGGGGCATACCTCAAAGGAGACAATGTTTAATTTTAAAATTTGTCATTTCAATTTTTTTTTCTGGACACTTCTCGTATATATCATTTTTAGAATTAGATACCTTTTGCTTATTTTCACTTGTTATTACATGTATTAACACATAATGTGCTTTTAGGGGAGCATTAGTTGTATCTGGCAATGTTACTGTGGACATGGATTTCCTAAAAACTGGTGTTGAGGTCAGCTTCGACACAGAGGCATCTCTGGACTTCATCACCACTGTCCAGTTCTCTGAGTACCCCTTCCTAATCTGCATACAGATGGATAAAGCAACGTTTCCAGTCAGGTACAGAAAAAAAACATTTTGCCACAGATTGTTTTAAGTTTGAAAAGAGTCCAAAGCCTCATGTCCCTCTTGTCTTTTCAGTGAACAGGTGACCAAATATGACAGCTTACCATCGGGCAAAAACACTATGATACAGAAACACAAGAAGCAGCTCATCCCCGGCTCTGAGTTCCCCCTTCATCAAGAAAACTCTAACATGTGCAAGAAGGTCTTTGACTCCAGCTGGTAGAGGACATGAACTATCCACAAGCTAGTTTGTTTGTCACTATTCAAACTGGTCATTTAATGTATTCAGGGACAGCTATCAAACCTCAAACTCAAGCAGAGAAACACTGAAAGATGAAATAGTGAATGTTTTAAGGACACAAGAGAAGTTTACATTTCTGGTAGGAATTCTTGCAATGTTTTATGTTTTTTAAGTGTATTTATGATGGCACATGCAGTACCTACTGTATTTGCAGGGCAGTAAATAGACTCAAATATACTACTGTAATTTTGAACCTGACATCAACAATCGAAGATGTAGATGGACATTCCCAATAGTTAAAAATAGGCTGTGTTTACTAAAGATATCTATCACCGTGTAAGATATGTGACTACATTGCTGGTCTGATATAAAAAAAAAATATTTTTACTTGTTCTCGTGCGTATGAGAATTAACTTTGTTTCTACAAAGTCATCAACACTTGAATATATATTTTTTTATGCCTCTGGTAATTGCCCAGATTGTCTGTAAATGTTGGGTACTACTTACACTTGTTAGCTAATCCCAGTCTGTGTGTTTATTTGTAGAGATTTGTAATTGGCTGCCAATAAATGTGCACTGGAACCAACTGAGGACTTTGCATCTGACATATAATTCTGTTACTCATCTCTTGCATAAATGTACAGTTTAGTGAGCCCTTTTACATTGTATATAAAAATCTGTGAATAACATTTGGATTGATAATATTGAGATGAACAATATTTAGTAGTTTACTAGTTTTAGTAACATAAAGCATACAGCATACACAAGTATATAACCCTAATACCCTAATAAGTTGGGACAATTGTGTAAATAAAAAAAAAACAGTACAATGATTTGCAAATCTCATAAAACATCAGGTGTTGAAACAGATCTTTTACCATTTCAAGATAACTAGTAAGATCAGGATTACATTTCTATATGGCTTCATCTTTTTATGATACACCTTTAACTTGTTCACAGACAATGACTTGTGGGAGTGTTCCTGATCCATACTGAGATTTTTCTGTACAGAATCAAGCCTGTTTTTTGTTTAATGCCACTTGAATTTCTGACAATTATAATACCCTAAACTAATAACAGACTGATTTTTAAAATGCCCCTTTTATACCCAATCATGTCACTATAATGTGGCCAATTAGATACAAAATGGTGCTCTAGCTGTTTTTCATTAGTACAGTTTATATTCCCAGAGCTGTCTTTTGTTGTCTTTGTCCCCTATTTTTTGGGACGTGTTGCTATCATCAAATTATTATTTTTCACAAAATGGTAAAATATCTGTTTTCAAACCTGATACATTCTATTATGAATAGTTTTATGACATTTTCAAACTATTTACGACTCCCAGTCTTTGGGTTTGTACATTGTTGTTTGTGTTTTTTCTTTATTTTGTGCTAAGTTTGCATTGTCCCTGATATGTAAAGCCTTCTGAAACATATGCCTTGTCTTTTGTAAGTTCTTAAGTCTTGACTCGTCTTGTGTCATGGCTGTGACATCAGAGCCCTGCTGGCATACAAACACAACAACTGGCTGGCTCTTAATGTAGATTCTTCAGAAACCACTGAGAGCAGCTGGGGGCAAACCAGTGTCTGCCAGTCTCACTGCTGCCACAGCAACCAAGTAAACAGTGTCGCAAACTGTCAGGTTAAACTTAAGCCTCGGGCCGGGGTGATGTTTCAGTGTCACCAGAAAGCTAACCTCGCACACTAGCAGATGCCAAATGTGCACTTCTGTCGGCATAAATCTGTTTGATTTCCTTTGACCCTTGTATCTCTTTTTCATGTGTTTTTATGTGAAACTCTTAACTGAGCTTAAGTGTTAAAGGGGCAAGAAGCCAACAAAGGGGAAATCCTATGTACAAGTATGACTAATAGTGTAGATTAGAATTTACTTAGAAGTTTATAAACACACCAAAAAATAATTAGCACCTTTTTCATATTTTCAGGTGTACTATAAGAATCTCTTCTCATAGGATTGTCTGCCTTTTACATTTAGCCTAAAGCTTTGAAAAGCATTGACATTATACTTCTTAAATGGTAAATGGGTCCTTAGCCGACCTAAAAGAAAACAAGTTACAAAAAGCTTACAGCTTCACATAGAAAAGAATTGCTATACATTTTACTCCAGTTAATTGGTCAATTAAAACTGTATATTTATTGCTAGAGGAAACCTGAAAATATAATAGTAGAGTGAATTGAGCTAATTCTAATTCTAATTATATAGGCATACAGTTAGTGTTGGAGCTAAAATTAAATATTAGCTTTTTAGCCCACATGTGGGTTCTGAGACAACAGCACTGCATTTAAAGGGACACTAAACATGTAGGGTAGCTTGCATCATTAATTTATTGCAGACATATGTAGGCTTGTCAGTCTACATTACACTCATTCATCATTTCCATTACTTCAAAGCATGTGAGTAAGTGCAAACACAGCACTTCTCCACTGAGAGCATCTCTCCTCTTTCATCCTGACCTCTGTCTTTCTGTAGAACAGCTGTGCGACACCTTCGAGATTTCACCATACAACACACAATGTCACTGTAGTGGCATCAGTGCACTATGACTGCATCTTAGCTTTCAACATTTACATATGCACTTGACTCAAACCATCTCACTTTCACTAGCCAACTGTCTTTATATATTAGCAAGCTTTAACATGTATTCCCTTTTTGAACCTTGAAGTCAATAGTTTGGTTGAAACAAATTTATAAATTATGTTTAGTGGATTTTAGGGGTTAAATACTAGAAATGTTAACTGGTGACAAACAGTGGCAAGTGTAAATACATCAAGGTCATAAAAGCAATAACAGGGAGACTTAAGAAAACAGCCCGTTTTCTACAAGAGCTATGTGTTATGATTTCACATGTATTGATTTGTAAATAAATTTGAATTAAAAATGCATTGTCTCACAACAAATTGCTGGTAAAATCTATTTGTTATTTCAAGTAAAGAATTCTGAAATAAGATTTCTGGCAAAATAGCATGCCCTTTTTAACAAAGTATATATTTTAGCATTTGGTAATTTATATCTAATGTATTTTTTTACACTTGCCAATTTAAAATTTGTTAAATGTATACATACAATGTATACAAGCGTATACAAGTATTCATTTAACGCTAAGATGCATTAAATGTTGCAAGATCAAGTTTTCCTCCCAACACTGTGAGCAAACCATGTTCAGTCTATCACAAAGTCATATACTCATAAAATAAATAACAAATTGAGTATTCTCTATGTAACCACAATAATGTGCAGAAATAAGGTATCTAGACTGACCTGCAGCTCCAAATACCCATGTTTAATTTGACACATGCTATAATCTAAAGATCCTGCAACGGGATGCTGGTATTATTGAGTCAAGTACAACGCAATGACCCAGTGTTTTAGTGCAGCTTCAAAAGGAAACAAGAGACAGATATTACCCCAGATATTACAAAAACAATGGGTTAGTGGATGTTAATGTGTACTTCTAGTAATTCACATAAAAAGCAAAGGTGAGGGGTTTATACTTTGGACATAAAAAAAATGACACTGCTATGGTGTTAAATGTATAGCCACACGCAACACTTGTAGCCTGTGTATCCACAGTGAAGCAACATGACTCCTCGTTGTACACTCACATAATGTTGAAATGCCTAGCATAACTCAATGTCACAAACACTGACACCTTCAACACACGCACACACTCCTGTCTCATTACACAAAAAGTGTAAAATAAACTAACACTAATAGAGGAGGTTATCCCCTAAATGTCTCAGCTGGCTCCCACTATTAGCCACATTACTACTTAGATATACTGATCTAAGTACATAGCTGAAGAAGAGTCCAGCTCCACTATATCTCCTCATTCACTTTAACATACCAGGAGTGTGCACTAACATGCATCATTCACACTCATTAGAGCTTTGCGCAGATTATCAACACCGTGTGGGGATAAAACAGAGCAAAACACAGCTACTTCAACCAAAATACACTGTTGCTCAATGTAGTGCACTGTCGCTAGACATGTTAAAAGCAGCTATGCCTCTCACAATTAGCTTGACCTGATTTCAAATACATGTGGTCTAATTTTCCTCCACAGCTTGTGCAGATAAATGGTCCCAGTTTTTACATTGTCTACATGATTCCTCCAACTGTTAATTAAGCCAACTTATTTTTGCTAAACAGCAGCCACTGTGAGATGTAATCACAGCAAAATAACACTCCTTTTAGTCTGGTTATAACTAAAACGATGATTACAGTGCAAAACCTTGCAGTCTTTCCTCACCCAGAGCTTGTGGTAAAGGTACACACATATACATCATATCTAATTTTACCTGGGGCTGGGTAATACTTGGTGTCCCTGAATTACAGAAAAATAACACAACTAATGGCCATAGGTAAGGGCTGAAACCCAGATCAAGCAGTTGCTAAGAATAGCTCTTGTGTTCATACCAAACCAGGAAAGGTTGTACCACCAATGATCTGTGCACTAATTTAGACAAGATAGTATTTTATTGATTCTAAATTCACATTTTAACAAAGACAGTCTATAATCTCTACTAAAGAAACAGTATTGCTTAATTACAAGCTTTATAATATACTGTGTCACGGCTTGATCATTTCAATGAAACATATTGTACAAGTGTCTTGTTTCCTTTTGAATTGCACTAATCATCACCTTCTAATAGTATCAAACTGAAACAGCAGCTGAATGGACAATATTACAAGGCAGAAAATAAAGCAAAGTGTCCTGTGTCAGCCGAGGCTGATTTTATAACCTACAAAGTGCTACAATGCATATATTGTCATATCTGCAACAAAATAAACACACCAGTCTGGGATTGTTGCTGGTGGACGTAACTACTGGGGTACACGATGAAGTCCGGAGGTCAAAACTGTGTCTACAGTCAATGAAGTTGAAGAAATCCTCAAAGAAAAGTTCTGTAAGAGACAAAGGACAAAAAAGAACAAAACAAGAACCAAAGGTTACTTGAGATCATCTTCAACTGAAAATTTGCCTATAAGACAATGTGTTTTTCACAAGAGTTATTATTCTTCATAGTTATACATGTTGGTAAAACAGTTACTCTGTAACTGTTTCATACTTTTTGATTTGTTTATCTAGCAAGTATACGCAGTGCTCCAGCCTGGCAGTGCCCCCGTCACTCTCTGCCCATTTAGGAAAAAGCCGAGGGGGAGGGGGCTATAAAAAGTTGACCCCATCTCAGCCTTAGACGCGCTTCAAGCTGGAGCTGCAGCCGCATCTGATCTGTCTGAGCAGCTGTCCTCTCCCTGCATCAGCACAACAAATACTTTACATTGCCTGACCTTTTCCTCCTGCATCACTATCCCAGCCATGCCCCCGCGCCCCCCAGCCACAAACACCCCATCCCTCCCCCGTTCCACTTCACACCACTACGGCCCATGTGAGGCCTCTGTCTGCTATGCTACAGCTGACATGTCCCACTCACGCTCTGCCCTGGATTACTGCACTCACACATTAGCTGAGAATGGGCCGCCACTCATTGTAACTGTGTGTCAAACTGACAGTGGTTTTTGGCAAGAAAAGGCAGCTTTATATTGTGTTTTCTGTAACTGCTATGTTCACATTTATTTACTCTGTACTCTAGGTTAATTTTCAAAAAGACTTCTGCAGCATAACATTCAACAGTGTAAAAATTATGAAGAAATTTGAACTTGTATCATAACACCATGTTTATCTTCTTCTTTCCTGTCAACCTTTCTCTTCCGGGGTCGCCATAGCACATTATCTGCATACTAGTTTCCCATGATTTGCATAACATGCCATCAGTTTTCTGACACAACCCTCTCTATTTATCTAGGCTAGTACATTGTCTTGTGAACCCTTGTGACTGGATTACAACGGCCAATGATTATATCTTTTTCTACATACATACCCATTCTGTTAAGAGAAGATTCAAAGTTACTTTTCTGCAAGTTGGATTAAATTTACTAGCTTTTTACTGGCCACAAAAAAGCCATTTCACCAAAAGACACCCTGTGATTATTTTAATGATTCCCATGCAATTTGATTCAAAAGCTATTTTGATAGTGCAAATGGTTGAGGAGTTTTGCTGAATAGAGAAGTTATTTTGCAAACGTGTCGTTTGGTATTTTCTCACCTTGTCTCATCAGCTCATATCACCACAACGCTATGATGGTAAACGTCAATGGTTTTTATACTGTCACATTCTAAACCCCTAAGTATACGTCAAACAAGTAATAATACGTTAATAATCACATTATATGCAACTTTCTATCATTGGAAACTTTTTTTCCGAATCATTAAATGACTATGAAATCACACAATGCAATAAAGTACTGTTGTAAATACATTAAATACACAAGTAGGTTAAATATAATTTTGCGTTGCCTGTGACAGCTGTAGAGTTCAGATCTGGTTGTAGAACACGCAAATGCGAGACTTCACATTTATAATCGTGAGGTTTCTTGCCTAGTAGTCATAATAAAGTCTGCATTTACAGAATACACACATTGTACACACATTGTACATCCTTTGTGCTGTAATTTGCATATTAATATGGAATAGATTTTACCCCAGATGCCCTTTCTGACACAACCCTCACCATTTATCTGGGCATGGGAGCAGCACAAAGAGTACACTGGCTTTGACTCCTTGTGGCTGGATTAGAAAACACACACTGTACTAATAAGATAATAAGACAATTGATTAATCTTAAACTGATTGATTAAAATATGGTTTCCTTTAGAAAATAGCCTGTAGAAGCTTGTATTTTGAAGATAGAGTTCCTTTTGTGTCTAGTTGTGTATTACTGTGAAAATACACTATTAATTTACATTTAACTAAATAGTTTTTTGTTTACTTCAATAATACATACAAGGTCAGTTAAGGTCAATTTAATGAATTTGTTTGGTAACAAATACAACAGTAAATTCATAAGAGATTATTGTTAGACACACCTTACACAACCATTAGAAAGAGACTCACATTTGTGATTTTAACCAAAGGAATGTCCACATAAAAAACATGAAACCAGATCTAGGTAATTAAAGATGGTATAGGATGATAAAGACTAACTTGATGTGAAGTGTCACTGACTGAAATAGGTTCAACCCTGAGAATAAACCATGTAAACAAACTCGTCTCACACTATCAAAATAGCCCGACTGTGTGTAATGCATAGAAAAGGGAACTGTAGCGACTGGTCATGGCTGAAAATCCAGTCTCCCAGGGAGCACAGCCAGAGTGACTGGAGTCATGTTACTTGTCATGAAGCTCCTGCATGTCTATTAACACTGACAAGTCACCAGCAGATAAGACGCTTGGCTGGTATACAAACTTTACTACACAATATGATGGTACAGGTAGTGTTGATGAAAAAAAAATTATTTTTTTTTTACAAACTTATGAAAGTTATGCTAAACTTGCATGTTATTATTCCTATGTTCAATTATTACTATCCAAAAATACTTTAAGTTCAAAAGCATCTTTGTATTTGATTTGATTTGAATTCATGCATTAGATATACTCCATCATAATATATAACATTATGGTATATGGGTGACAGTGGCACAGGAGATTAAATGGGTGGCCCACTAACCAGTGGGTTGGCAGTTTGATTCTCTCTCTGACCCAGTGCATACTGTCATTGTGTCCTTGGGCAAAACACTTACCTACTCCAGTCACAGTATGCAGCTGGCCAAATCAGAGTCCAACTGATTCACTGTGACGGTCCTGTAAGGGACTAGCCCAAAGGGGAAAAATGGGACGGTAGGTTTTTCTACTGTTCTACAAAATGTATGTGTGTTTTCTTTATGTATAATACAGAATTAGCTGAGTAGAATATTTTTGTACTCAGTGGTTTTAAATCTTGGTGTCACCATTTACATCTAATAGTTTTGATTTATTTACAGTGGATGCTTTGTAGTAAAAAGCTGCATTAGCATCTTTAATTTCTTTTCTACTGGTTAAGTATTCAATAGAACATCCTTGACAATCACACATGCAGTGGGTTAAGTACTTACCTGAAGTCTATGGTGTGATATCTGTTGGTCACCGATGCTCCACTACAAAGCTCATGGTTGTTCCATCAAATGAAGGAGGGGCAATAATTCTTGGACCTTGTGGCGTTGAGATGCTGATGAGAGGTTTTCTCTCAGCACTTGTTGCATGCCGAGTGATCACATGACCTACAGTCACAGGAAGCTGTTCGCTCTGTGTCTCACCTGTAGCACTATAATAAACACTCTCTGCCATGACAGGTGAGTTTGTGTCTTTCTGTTGGACACTTTTTAACTTCTCCCGTGTGGCCTCTTCAGAGTGACAGGGTGACTGTGGTAGCACTGGCTGTATAGTCAGTGTGGGTGAGGGAACGAACCCTTGGTAAATCATGTAAGTGGGAGCACATGCCAGTGGGGACACGGAGAGAGGCACAGGAGTGACTGGAGCGACAGGGGTAACAGGGGAGACAGGAGAACGAGACAAGGGTACATCCACAAACTGTCCTGTGTCAGGATCATACAGTCTCTTTGTAGCATGAACAGGTGTGTCCACCAGGTAGTAGTGTCCCGTAGTGGGGTCCAGAAGCATCTTCCTCTGAGTCTCCCCTCCTGAAGGTGTGGGGGACACAGCAGGGACAGAGGGGGAGAAGCAGAGCACATGCTGGGGTACTACTCCAGAGTGATGATAGACTGCTGAAGCTGGATATTCCATGATTAATGGAGACCTTTTCTGATTTGAAGATTTAGTTCGTTTTGTTTCGTCTTTGTTTGCACATGACCTCTTTAGTTTCTGGCTCAGTAGTAAGTGGCTTGATTTCAGATGTAAGGCCAGGTATGGTCAGATAGTTTTCAGAGTCTGAGCTGGCCTGTGTCACTGTGGGGTTAGTGGTGACCTTTCTTTTGTCCACCTGCCCACATTTAGCTGGTTCTATTTTCACTGAGAGTGGAGCCAATGGAGGCGTCTTTGAACTTTTCATAGTGGATGATGATTGGAAATCAGAGCTTTGTGGGACTGTATTACTGACTGTGCTAATGCTGATATGTGACTTATTGCTGTTTCCTACGTGTAACACACTGTTGCCTACTTTGTTTTGCTGTGTTTTAAAAGTGTCACTATTGTATGGGACATGCATGATGTTCATATATCCTTTGGCTTCTTGTGGTTTGTATGTCTGTGCCTGCTGAACCCTCTCTGTGTCTGCTGTGTCCACCTCCTCCCCCTGCTCCTCACTGGTAATCAGTGAGAGCACATGGCTGCCTTTGATAGGCTGCATGGCCTGGTTTTTACGTTTCCACTCATTTCTGTCAAAGACATAAAGTTGCTCCATACTTTTGACAGCAGCTTTTAGCTTCTCTAACGCAGCCTGTTTGGGTATTTTTGGTTCATTTTTACGCTCAGCAAACTCACCAGAAATCTTCTCCAGCCTCTGTTTTATTAGTTTGGTGTCAGTGGTAGATGGAGTTTCTAATGCAGTTTGAGACTGAGTTTTGGGAAGTGAACTGCTTGCTTCTGTGTCTCTCTGTGACTCCTCTGCAGTTTGCTGTTTGACATTAGTTTTAACTGACTGACATTTTATAACAATAGGAGCTGGTAAGGGTTGTTTTACTGTTTTCTTATTTGTTTCATCAAAAGTATCAGCTGCTGTGGAAACAGCTGTAGGGTTTTTATTCTCACTGTTGTTCAGAGATACAAAGCGATATGAACTTTTGACCAGTTTACGAACGTCTCTGACTTGATAGATTGGTGTTTGAAACTTACATTTGGTATCTCGAATATCTCTCACTGTGAAGCTGGGTATCTTATCTGACACTGACAAAATGGGACATTTCACCTCACCTGCTGCTCTAAGAGTGTTAACAGTGTTGAAGCTGATTTTAGGGGTTAATAGGCTGGCAATATTTAGTGTGCACCCCTTGCTTTCTTTTACACTTCTGAGACAGATTTTAATCTCTGGTGTTTTCCCTCCAGTTATGTTTGTTTCTTTTTTACCAATCATTTTGAACTCACATTTCTGTGGAGCAGGTGCATGAGGGGACACATCTTTTGTGAAATCCTTGTCTTTGGTATAGAGCTGACATCTTGGTACAAAAAGCAGTTTAGTGAGCATGCTGTTGGTGTCTTTTTCAGTCTCCTTTACCTGCTCGGACATGTCATGTTGCTGTGCATTCGAAGCACTGAGTGTGTTTGGAGAGGGGCTGTTCTCCTGCTGTTCTTTTGGGGAAATATGTGCCTCATAATTTTTGCTTTTGTGCTCATCTACAAGCTCACATGAACTCGCTTCGCTGCCATCAACATGGGGCTCCTCTGCTGAATTGACAGTGAACCCCGACCCTGACTCAGAGGTTTGTCTTTGCACGTTTCTCCCCAAATTCCTAACCTTCATCACATCTGGATCTTTCATTTGAAAACCTGGAGAGAGACCTGAGTATGAGTCACGAATTTCACCTCTTTCCATTTTACGCTCCTTCTCAAACTGCATCTTCTTAGAAATCACATTTTTCAAAAGGCTTGATGCAAATATAGCCTTTTTGTGAGTGTCCCCTCTGTCATCTGAGTGATGATATTGCATTTCACACCCTGACCTGGCCAGCACTGTGCCAGCAACTTCCCTGGATCGGGAGCTGAAAGACTTTGGATGTCTGGTGCCTTCACGCACTCCCGTTTCAACATTACAGTGGAAATTAAGCGTCACTCCGCTCTGCTGGGCCTGGACTGGACCTCTGAGCTCAATCTGTTTACTGCTGTTAGATGAATGTATGGAGGGCTCTTTTTTGTCCATTGAGCGCATAGGGCCTTGAGGACTTTTCCGTTTACTCAGTGATTTCCCAGACCGTTTACTGTCTGCACTTTGATTCATTTCTAACTTGGTGGTCTTGTGGGCAATAATGCTGTGCTCCTTGCTACGTGATATGTTTCTATAATTCCAATCCACAAAGGCCCACTTATTAAGCCCATATTCTGAAATAGAGGACTCGCTGGATGTACTGAGATTGATGGCATCAAAGTATGGACATGCCAGGCTGCGGAAAGACTTGGCGGTTAAATTACGCACCTCTTTATCAGCGTCATCCAGCTCGCTGATGGAGCTGGAAGCCCCACTGGAGTACTCATTTATATCTTTCCGTCTCAGTTTGGTAGCCAGGTGTTGACGGCCCGGAGCCGGGATGAAATACTGGGCTCTATCGCACAAGGGCCCCGCTCTGGCGCCAGAGCTCACAAGTGAAAAGTGGCCCCTGTCTCCGCTGTCGACTAGAGCCAGCGGTTCGTTCAAGGCTCTGGCTGACGTCTGTATTGATAAGTGAATCTTCCCGGCGTCCATTTGGTTTTTACACAGGCTTTCATCTGAGCTAGCGAATTTATCAGAGTCACACACATCACTCTCATCCTGCTCAGTGCTGACAACCGGTCCACCCAGAGTAGCCTGCACTTTGGCCGCGCTCTTTCCCTCCAGTATCAAAGTTCCCTCGTGAGTGTTATCACCCTCCAAAGAGGCGTAATCCACAAAGGAATAAACCAAGTTGTCGTCTTCAAACTCCCAGCGAGTTCCCCTGCCCAGGTCGTAGTCCACGTCGTGGTCCAGTTCGGTGAGCTGGATCTCGTGTGTGGTGATGTAGTGAGACTCGTCCTCCACAGTGTCGGAGCCGTAGTGGTCGGACAGCACCGCGCTGGCCTCGTCGTCCTCGTCCTCGGTCTTGCTGTTGAGATACATGTCTGTGTAGTGCAGCTCCTCGCTCTCGCTTTGAACGCGCTCGCTGCACTCGCTCGACGCGTGGCCCTCATTTTCCCGCTCTTGATCAAAGTCGGGGTCTTTTATGTCAGTTTTCACCGGTGGTTCCTTCGACGTTGTGTCCAATGACTCTTCTAAAAGTAACTTTTCGTTCGCTCCTTGTTTACAGCCGTCACATTTAATGACAGACAGTTGGTTGCCCTCACCAGTGAAAGACACCTTTACCGTTTTAGCGCTGTCCGTTTTGGTGTCCATGTCCACATAGTTAGACTCGTCGCTCCTCGCTTCGACCTTGTCTTTAATCTCTTTGCCACACTTGTCCTTGCCCTCCGGCAGCAGCTTCTTGTGAAGTCCGGTGTCATCTCGGTAAGTGAGAGTTTCCTCGGCTGCTTCCATTTAGTACGGTCTTACAGTCAGGAGGTGGTCCGCGTGGTTACGATGTTACCCTGACACAGGACGGAAAACTCTGAGGGGCACGAGCGTGGCGAGCCACAGCAGAGGTCCAGGGGAGGGCTGGGGGAGGGCAGCAAAGAGACACTATCAACGAGGGAGAGAGAGGGACACGGGGGAGTCCCAAGGAAAATCCCTTTATTATTAGGTCTATGTGTCAATGTGGAGAAGCTACACTTTCAGCCCAGGGAAACTTCTGAATTTCAGCACCATTCCCTAAAGAACAGCTCCTTTTCTTGAGAAGACTTTCTCGGTTCACATTTACAAGACACAGCACCTTCCGCTCAGCTGTGGTGACTACACGAGGGCATCCTGGGTAACGACAATTATAAATGTACAGCAAAAAGGATAACTCATATCTTTATTAATTTTCATTAGAAAATAAAAAAGGAAGTCATCCATCCGCCTAAGCCTATCCTCAGTTAATTGGTTCTGTGTAAGCAGTGATACCAAGTGTTTTTTATTGTCTTTGTTTTAATGCAGTGTCAGATGATCTTTTTATTTGTTATAGGCTATATGCTTAAAGTATTTTGCAATGGCGGTGTTAAAAATGTCGACTTGACCTAGATTATAACAAGATTATATAAGCTAACTTAAAAGCAGAGGTAGAAACTATAGGCTATTTTTACTCAAGTAATTTACTTAATTTTATCAAAGTGCAGTTAGTTTTACTTAAGTAAAAAATTGAATATATATATATATATATATATATATATATATATATATATATATATATATATATATATATATATATATATACACTCAAGGAAAGTTTTAGAATCTCTAAATGAGTACAGGTTTTGTTTTTTGGTGGCAAAGTGGGCTGTAGCAGTAGCAGTAAAGAGTAGGAATAATAGCAGTAGTAATAGTTGTAGCAGCAGTCATAGTGATTGCAGTTGTCATAATTGCAGTAGAAGTATTATCAATACTACCCGAGAGATTAGTAGTAGTCTACAGTTGTAATAGTAGCAGCATTAGAAGCAGTAGAGGTAGTAGCAGTTTTGTTTCATAGTTGTTTCAGTTTTTGTTTCATAGTTTTACTTCTTGAGTAATATTATTTTGAAGAAAGTACTTTTACTTAAGTACAAATTTTGAGTACTTCTACCACATATGTTTAACAGTCAGCCATTTTGGGCTTTATATTCTGTTCTATTTATAAATACATTAGACATTTATATATAAAGCTATGCTGTAGATGGTTTGCTCACAATTTAATAGAGATGATCTCATGTGCTTACACTCAACAACTTGACAGCTGAATAACAGCAGCAGTTATGATACTGGCATGACTCGAGATATAAGAATACTATAAGTGTTATGGTGTCTGGGTGCACAGCTGTCCAGAGAAATACTCCCACACCAACTGGAGCCAATCCGCTCTGAGCCGTCACTACAGATGTAACAGTGTGTCTGCAGATGTACAGCTCAAGTATGCGTCATTTTCACCATGATTCAGAGAAAGGCTGAATGACTGGACAGGTGCCAGTGATGGATGATGGTCAACTATGTTTTGTTATCATAAACAATGTTGGAACAGGCTCTCTGGGTTATAATGACCCTTTCATTAAAGGCGTAGTGTTGAAGACACAAGTGTTGTTTCTGGACAGGGCCCCAGATTGGAGGAATGCAGTGGGGAGGGGCCAGTGAACAGTTGCTCCATGTGGAGGGCACACTGACAGCAATATCAAGGACAGAGGCCACTGGGATAAAGCTTTTGTCACCATCACATCTGACTTTTAGCCTCATTAGACTATAAAGCACTCATCAAGTGCAGACGTATGTGTCCCTGAGGTGCAGCAGTTCAGTAATGTTTTTAAATTGTAACCAATGTCTTCTGTCATACATTGTAGTGTAGTAAAAGCAACTGTCCAACAATATTGTCCTTGTATTAGACTCAGAAGTACCCCCAAATCTGTATTCAATAAAATTATATTATTTGAGTAGAAGTAGCAAAGAACTGAGTGTAAAAGTACTTTGATAGTATTGTTTTGCAACTTCAAAGCAAAAAGTACAAATATTAGTACTAGTGCTATTATTTTACTAGTACTACTACTACTGCATCTGTTACTAGTACTGCTATTATTACTACTTTTACTAATAAAACTGCTACTACTAATACTAGAAAGGAAAAATATTCTTTTACTTATTTACAGACTTGAAAAAATAACTTACATCTCATTTTTATTCAAAAATTTATGTATGCAGGTTTTAGAAATTATACTGAGAAAGTATAGGCTACATTTGAGTAAGTCAAGTAAATTACTCAAGTAAAAGTATCTATTTTCCACCTCTACTGATCAAAATGTTTCAAATATACATACATTGGCTCAGTTATCTAGGTTTTCTATGCATTTCACCAGACTGTTAATTACCCAAATCGGAGACAGTATTTTTCTATATATTAGTAGCAGGAGACTAACAATAAAAATGCATATTGTTAATTAGCATCATTTTGATAAGCTACATTCTGTTAAATGGGGTGTGAACATTCTGGCTTACCTACTAATTTCAGTCATTGTAAAAGAATGTTTGTGGAAAAAGTATCTTAATTAATTATAGGGCTATTTAATATTTTCTCAAATGTGGACCAACACACAGGTTAAAGTGACCTCCACAAAGATGATAAATTTAGGGAGCTATTTAAAATGGGGACAGCACTCACGCAAGCCTGTTGAGATCAGTTTCTTACAGTGGCTACATTAAAACAGCAGGTGTTATATCTTGAGCACCATTAATCAATGCCATGAAGAGTCCATGTGAAGACCTGTTTAGACATTCAGACAGTGATGCAAAACACAGTTACATGCAGCTGCTTCAGAAATACATGTTTTCTCTCGGCCAAGGTCTTGCAGAACAACACAGCAAATCTTTCTGAGTTAACAAGTGATGATTTTACAGTGACAGATTTTTAGAGTTGTCAAGTGTGGCCTGACAGTTGTATGTTCGCTTGCTGAGCTGACATTAGCACACACGAGCCACAAGGTACACTGGTGACCTCAACACTAAGGGTGTAATACTGATCTTGAAAATTCTGCTTTGCAGCCAAGCATTAAACAATACACATAACTACAAAGTAAAAAAGTTTACTTTTTAATTCTTTTTATTTAGTTATGCCTTGGAGGATGTAAAAAAACAGGGGATGCTGTCTTGTATAGTATCCCTATTTATTTAAAGCCTTTTGAGTCAACTACTGGTGTGATAGTAGGCTATAAAGATAAAATTAAATTTAACTTTTACGCATTTTAATAGAATGAACTACAACTTATGCAGTCATATAGCTAACAATACAACACTATAAATTACTAGCCTAATGTGTGTCAGGCTAAAAATGAAGAAATGTGGACTCCTGTATCAATCACCTGCTTGGTGCTGACTGGCTCATTTTAAGCAGCACTGTTATGACATGTTTATGTTCTTTGGGAGATTGTGCCATCTAGCAGCCCTGCTAAGTTTCTGATACTGATGACTGAGCCTTCTGCTGCAGGGAACCAGAGAAGTTTGAAAGCTTGAACACCTGCTGTGAAGCAGTCACCAGCAGCCAAAATGCTCCAGGTTACCCCCGTCACAGCCCCTCGCCCTCCAGCACTCTCCTGGTTCAAAGGCTAAAAGGTCATCTTTGAATTTGAAAGTGTCATACGTGAGCTAGTTTAGGGGATGTAAAGGATTAGAGAGATACTCTAAACCACTGATAATTCACTTAAGCGAGATAAATGATCGCTGTTATACTGACCTCTTCCTGATCATTTTTTCATTATCTTCAATTTTCCCACAGACCAAAACGACAGTGGTTCTAAAGCAATTATCCCTAGACACCACAGCATAAATCCTGTACACTGTGAGAAAAGTACTTTGTGTTTTAGGCATACTGCTGAGCATTTGGTTACACATCACATAATGAAAAATATTCCAAAGTTAAAGCCTTGAGACGCTTTTCTCATCCCTTATCCTGATAGTGGTCACAGGAACTGGACCCTATCCCAGATGCCTCGGCTAGCTGAGGCACCTTTGACATTATTCAGTTAGTTGCAGGGGCAACATGTAATACAATGACAGAAAATACTCATATTCATTATGAGCAATTTAGTTTCACTCGCTCACCTGTTAATGTCCTTAGACGGTGGACGTAAGATGGACTGCTCAGAGAGAATCCACAGTTACACAAAGAGGCCATGAAAACTTAACACGCAAGGCTATTTGGTGGTCGCCACTGGGATTGAACCCACAGCGTTCCTGCAATTGTAAAAAAAAATAAACAAACAAAAAATTATTGTAGTGCCTTGTCTTAAATATGTGACAAAACTTTCCACATTAATGTGTGTCTGTTTTTGTTTAGTTTTTTGCTCGATGTGTTAGAATTAATAAAAACTAAATACCCTAGTGTAACAAAAATATCGTTTACAGCAACAAATTGTAATTCACCTCTAAGCCAGGTTGATGATTCCGGGAGTTCTTTTCTCACACATTGTTACCTGGTGTTGGCAGGTAGAACAATAACTACAGTCCTTATTAGCATAGCAACCAAATAAAATATACATACTTGTGTCTAAAATGTAAAGAGTTTTCAAGTGTGCAATTTTACCCCAAATTGTACTAAATTTTTTTTTTCTTTTTTTTTTTTTTTTTTGCTGTTTGGGAAATAAAAATGTAAACACAAAAATGTGCCACATGTGCATTATGATTTGTCAGAAAGCTAAGGTAAATAAAAACCCTTCTCTGATTCCTTGACTGACTTCATAAAGTTTTATAGACATCAAGGTTATTTGCAAAATGTGAAAATATGAAATTCAGAGGTCAGAGGTCATATAGAGCCTTGTCTAAAACAAAATACAGACTCCTAGTAGGTCTGCTTGTGTATACACAAAATATGAAGTCAAACCAACTGAATGCTTGTGTCTCTCACTCCCTAATGACAGTTTGATGGTTGTCTAGAAAGAAATAGCAAAGAGATGTTTGCCGTGGCATCATCTGGTTTCAGCTTGCACGTGTCCTGAGTGTTTCAGGGATACTCTAGACTAAAAACAGCAATGTTAGATGCAGAGCTGTCACAGATTATGCCAGCAATGGCAGTCATGTACGGGTGATGCCTTCTGGGGCTTCAGTTTCACTCCTGCTCATAGACTCCTGGTGCTCCAGCAAAGGTCAGCACCTTGTTAGGCCTATACAACAATTTTATAGTCATCTCTCAATGAAGAATAATCTGAGGTAGCTTTGGGCATAGAGGGTAAGGTGCTGAGACCCAAAAACAACGAAAATGTGAACGAGGTAAACATTTAGTTTAATATTAAAATCATTTTCTGAAATTTGCCATTAGGCGTCAGATTAAAACTGAGGGCTGATCACACGTGTTAGCCAACGTTTTTGTGTAATTTTATTATTTTCTTTTCAAATAAAATAATTGAACATGTTGATGATTTTTTGTTTGTTTGTTATGTGATCAACAGCTCCCTCTAGTGGTACATTAATTTACCAACAACAACAACATTCGTGATGGGAGTAGCACCGGATTTGGCTAGAAATATGGGGGACCAGTATTGTATTTATTTATTTAGTTAGTTATTTTAAATCAAACTATTAAACATTAAAATAAACAAAAAATCTAATGAGTGCCAATGTTGGCATTAAGGTGTGGCTCCTGTACTGTATTGTAATGAATAATAAAAGCTGTCTTGTGAGTAATTATTTAGGCTTCTCCCAAATCTTATAAAATGTTTTAGTGTTAATGCGTTTATTCTAGCTGCAGCAACATTAGTTCACTCCTCCACTGTGTCTCGAGTCTTGCTGATGCTGATGAGGAAGCTGCGCCGTATCAGCCCGTGTCAGTGCCAAGGCTCTCAGTGCCGCGTTTGGAAGTGACCCAGGCGGACGGACAGGACAGCACCAGAGCTGTTTGCGCGCCTCGGGCTCATCTTCAGCCATTAATACTCAGTTAACAACATGTGGGCTACTCAAAGATGGTTGGTGGCCGCCGTGGTGCTTTTGTTTCTTCGTGTACCCGCTGAATCCAAGAGAAACTTTAAATGCCCTTCAGGATGCTCGTGCTCCAAGGAGACGATTGTCTGCGTGGGCGCCTCGCAGATCCCACGGACTATACCCAGTGACATCAACTCACTGTAAGGAACCACTAAACAAATTGTGCTTTGTCCATTCCCACCATATTCACAAGTTAGATAATTCTTTTGCTTAAGAAAACGACAGGCGTGTTGTTGTTCGAGAGGACAGTGTACTTGTGTTGTGAGCATCTCTCTGCAGTCAGACATCTGATATGTCCTGGTGCATTGTGAGTGTCTCCGTCCAAGTTTGACTTTGATTTGTGTGTCTTCATCAGGAGCATAGTAAATGGGTCTATTGCTGAAATAACCGAGGCCATGTTTGCACTTATGCCTTCTCTTCAGCTGTTGTAAGTGCACAATATCAATACTGTTTACTAATCATTTATTGTGCATGATGATAAAGCAAGTAAAAAAGTACACAACATCCATTTTATCTTAATTTGCAAGGAAAAAAAGTACACAGCATCCATTTTATCTTAATTTGACAGCAAGGGACACAGACTGTACAAAGTATATGGCTCATGATGTTTTTTTCTCTTTTGTAGACTTTTAAATGCCAATTCTTTGACCACAATCAGAGATGATGCCTTCTCTGGACTTCCACATCTTGAATATTTGTGAGTATTATTTGTCACACTGTTACAGCTGTTGACATTTCTTGTCATTGATGCATAAACAGGCTTTTGTCTTGTCATTTTCTTATCCTGTAATGTTGTAAACAGATTTATTGAAGGCAACAGAATTGAAACAATTACCAAAAATGCCTTTCGTGGTCTTCGAGACCTGACTCATTTGTAAGTTGGCTGTTGTCTATTTTAAAATATTTTACCCAAATAATAAACTAATGTGATTCACCTGCTTCAATACACATAATGACTTGAAACACACTCTCGTTAATTACAACAAAAAGATTTAATGGTATCTTCTCCTCCTATGGCTCTGTTTTAGATCGCTTGCCAACAACAAGATGAAGTCTTTGCCAAGAGACCTCTTTTTTGACTTGGACTCGTTACTGGAACTGTGAGTAAGCAGTTGTGGCATCAGTCGTGTTCAAGTGTGTATCTTTTTCCACAGTGATCTACAAAGTGAAGCTGACTCAGGCTGAGCTGTGTCCTACCCAGCACAAATATTGTACGCTTCTTCATAATTCCTGAAATTTACTACTAAACAGCAATTCGATTGACTAAATGTAGAGGCATCCATTAAGAATTGCACAGTGCAATGTTAATAGTCAATATGTGATCCTTTTAGGCCTCTCTGGTGAGTATATTGCATCTTTCTGCTGATGTTACACATTTGCTTTTCCTTCTCTTTGATTTATTAGCGATCTCCGGGGAAATTCTTTCCAGTGCAACTGTGTGAATAAGTGGTTGATGGTGTGGCTGAAAAACACAAATGCCACTGTGTCAGATGTAATGTGTGCAGGTCCCAGTGATATGAAGGGCAAGCGTCTCAATGATCTCCCCCTTCCACCAGGCCAGTGCATGTCAACAGGTAAAAGGACTGTTACCACATTGCTCCCAGCTAAATGTATATTAGCTTAGGAGAAAAGGAAAGGGGCATGTGTCAGACAGAAATCAATAAAGTTCTAAATAATTGAACATTTGATACAAGCAGTTTGAAACACAAGCAAATGAGACTTAGGTCTGAGCACCTTTGAACATAACTACATCACAAGCATAAAGTGCAGTATGTTTTTATTTATGTTGTTTCTGTCCTCATCTCACAGACTTTGTGCGTCATCAGTCCATCCCCATTCAGGCCATGTCAGCAGACATCTTTTCTTTTAAAGAGGACATTTATGTGGCTATGGCGTCTCCTAATACCAACAGCTGTGCAATCATGGAATGGGATCACATTGAGATGAAATTCAGAAGTTTTGACAATATTGCAGGTTGGATACCTGTAATAAATATAATAGGCATGTGTTATGTTATGTAACCTATGGCTGACTTTGATTTGATTTTTTAACAGGAAAGTCTGTTGTTGGATGCAAGTCTGTCTTGATTGACAACCACGTCCTTATAATTGTTACCCAGCTCTTTGGCGGTTCTCACATTTACAAGTTTGATGCCCAACAAAACAAGTTCTCAAAGTTTCAAACTATTGAGGTCTTCAACATCTCAAAGCCAAATGATATTGAAGTTTTCCAACTAGACGGCGAATGGTACTTTGTGATTGTGGACAGCTCCAAAGCAGGCCTCTCTACAGTGTACAAATGGAGTGACCAGCCTGACCACAATGAGACTGGGTTTTACACTTACCAGTTTCTCCATGAATGGTTTCGAGACACAGACGCTGAGTATCTTCAGGTAGACTCGAAGTCCTACCTCATCCTAGCCAGTCGCTCCCAGTCCCCTGTCATATACCTGTGGAACAAAAGCACACGGAAGTTCATAGTTCACAGTGAAATCCCAAATATCGATGACGCAGTGGCAGTCAAAGCCTTCAGGATGGAGGATGGCTTGTATCTAGCTATGACGTGCTACATCGGTGACTCCAAAGTTCTAAAATGGACCAATAAACAGTTTAGTGAAGTGCAGCCTCTCCCCTCTCGAGGAGCTATGATCCTGCAGCCTTTCACCTTCACAGACAGACACTACCTGGCTCTGGGCAGTGATTACTCTTTCACTCAAATATTCCTCTGGAACGCAGATGCAAAGCTCTTTAAAAAGTTTAAGGACATTTATGTGCAGTCACCCCGGTCATTTATTGTGGTGAACACAGATCGGAGAAATTTTATCTTTTCTCCCAGTTTCAAGGGTAAAACTATGGTGTTTGAGCATATAATAGTAGATTTAAGCTTATAAGGCTGATGCTATGCAATTAACTATCAATAATTATGTAAGCCTAATATTTTGGCTAGTACTGTATTGGTGAAGGATATAGATTAGAAAGCATCCTAATAACTGTAATGATGTAAGGCTTGTGATACTAACATACAAATCTAAAATAATAATAAGCATATGCAACAATATTCAAAAGCTCTGTAAGCAATATATCAACTGTGCCTGATTATGAGACAATAATTTACTTATGATTTCTATGCAAAAAATATAAATAATAGCTTTAAATTACAATCACAATTTTTTTTTAGAGTGCTATAACGCACACTGGGTTTTATAAGCCACCTGAATGTAGCTACTTTGCTTTAGTAATATTACGTGATGTACTGGTAAACTGTGTAAAATTAGCATATTACAACTGTGTATAACAATTATTTGTGTGTCAATCTATGACTGAAAGCATAAGACTGTTTTGTTATAATTCTTTGTTGACATTGTTATGCAGTAACATGTGTGACAGCCCAATATTAAATGTCATTGGGGGATAAATTTACTTTAATTGTATTTTATTAACAGTACATTTTTGTGGTTTTATTTATCAGCAAATAGGCGACTCAAACAGTGAAATGTAGCAAAAAACAATTAAAGTGAAATGCAGTGATTCTAGTAGCATGTTAGTTAGTAGCTACTTAAAAAATTAGCCTGCATCTAAATAAAACCATAGGCTATATTTATATATTTTTGCTATGTTTCTCACAACACTAACCTAAAGCTACACCAAAATACAGTGACAGGTGCATAGTAAACAAAATAAAATTTGAGCAAATTGGGAATTAGTTTTTACATACCTCCTAATTTTATTTCAACTTTCAACGAAGAAGGAGGAAATGCGTCGTGAGCGGGTCGTGACGTCGTGACGCTCCTCCAGTGACGTGACACAAGCGGAAGTGATGCAGGTCGCGTTCACCGTGAGTGGCTAATCCGCATTGATGTTGCAGGATCTCTCCGTTAGGACCATGGTTCTACTTTAAATCATTTCGAGTTGATTTTGTGGAGCAGTAGAGAGACATGGAGGGGTCCCGCAGGAGCGAAAGCGAGTGGCAGGGGATGCTCAACGAGGTCAGTCACACACTCACTGGAGGAGGGGACTAGTGAAGCCTACATACCCCCTCTGCGTCCAGATAGCCTGCCTCATTTTACTCAGCGTCAGAGCTCTTGTATTTTCAGTTTGGCGTCTCTGACAAAAAGGAAAAAAAAAAAAAACTTATTTACTTAGTTATAAACATTAACAAATGTAGATCTTTTGATTTGTCTTTAAAAAAGTCTGCAAGGTGGTACACACACCTTTTTAAACGAGGAAGTTTATTTTTTTCCGTGTACCTGCAGAAGTCATTGCATTGCATACAAAGTAAACAGTCTTTTTTGTTTAAAAAAAAATCTCGCTTGGCTGGTTGGTAACCTAACGCCAGTTACCAGATGAAATGCCAATACCTTTTAGCCTAATCTAACCTTTCAAAACAGCAACAACTTAAGTATTTTCATTACTGATGACTTATACAGGACAGTCACATTTGCCATTAATATTAAAATTAATTTAGTATTATGTAATAATAGGTTATGTTCAGTTTTACCGTGAACACATTTCCTCAAAATGAAAGTCTAACAATGTACAATTTCAAATCTTGTGTAATTATAAGATTTTTAATTAATTTTCCTTTAATAACGTTACATTATGTAATACAAAATGTCAGATAAGTTAATTATATTTCTAGAAAGACAAAATGATTTTGCATGCAAGTTAATATTACTCATACATTAATTTTTAGGGCCTAGTCACCAGACATTGAGGCATTTTTAAATGTGTTATTGCAGTTTTTGATTTGTAAGAGGAAGCTGGAGAGCAAGAAGGAAGCTCTTTTGATTCTGTCCAAAGAGCTGGACACCTGTCAGCAGGAGAGAGATCAGTACAAACTGATGGCTAACCAGCTTCGTGAACGCCACCAAGGACTCAAGAAGAAGTACAGAGAACTCATTGTAAGTACATTTAAATGTTCCTTTTCAGTATGATCATTCGGAATTTATTCCATTTTATTGTATTTATTTTCAATTTCTTAGGATGGAGATACGTCTCTTCCTCCTGAAAAAAGAAACCAAGTAAGTATTTTTTCTCTTCGTATTACATACCATTACTGTACTGTAGCAACTACAGCTACTCAGAGGCAAAATAGCTGGGTTTACTGTAATTTACACACACTTCATCTGTTTAGTTGGTAAACTTTGCAATTAATAACTATCAAAAAGGTGGCTTACCTGGTGCAGTGTGTACCACATACCTAAGTGGCCACACACTGGTGAACTTATCCACATACCATTGCCACTCACATTGGTGATGCAAAACAAAATAACAAACACCATACATATTTGGCATACGTGGCTTTAAAAAGACCCATATGATGGGATGCATATATTTATTAACATTATAAAGGTGTTAAGGGGGCACTGTGGCAGAGTGGTTGTCCTTACAGCAAAGAGGTTGTGGGATTGATTCCTGGGCCAGCTGTCACACAATCTTTGCTTGGAATCTGCATGTTCTCCCCATGTTACCAGAGGTTCTCTCTGGGTTCTCCAACCCTCTGTGGCCATCCAAGGACATGCATGTGTTTGGTGAATTAGTGACTTAAAATTGTCCGTTGTTAAGGAATGTGAGTGAATGTTTGTCTGTCTGTTGTGTATATGTTTCTATTTCAGTCCTGCTAATAACTGGCCACTGTCCAGAGTGTACCTAAAACTAAAACTATCTTGGCTATCTTGATCATATATTCCTTTTTTTTCCAGGTTAATTTAGCACAGTTACTGAGAGACTCTAGAGAAAGAAGTCAACAGCTTTCTGATGAGTTAAAAGAAATGAAACAACGACTTCTAGAAGCTCAGGGTGACAATAAGGTATAACAGATTTCGGAATCCTTTGATAAAAGACACTGCAGTCTAAATAAAATTACTATTCACTTTTGCAGCTGCTGAGGATGACCATCACCAAACAAAGACTGGGGGATGATGAAGTTGGAGCGCGACATTTTCCAGCACATGAACGAGAGGATCTGGTCAAACAGTTAGAGAGAGCCAGAGAGCAGGTAATTTGCAGTAATGTATTGGCCATATTGACTTGGAGTATCTCATTGTATTTTGTATTTTATAGACACCAGACAACAGTATGAAGGTTTTGTGTTGTGTTGTAGAATGAGGTCCTGGAGCACAGTGTGAAGTCGCTGACAGATGAACTTCAGGACATAAGAGCAGAGAGGGATGTCTTTCAGCAAAAGGCTCATCGTCTCAATGTGGAAATGAACCATGTCCTTGGGAATGATGAGATTCGGATGCTAGACGTAGACGCACTTTGCATGGAAAACAGGTTTGGAAGACATTTCTTCTTTAGTTCGTTATCAGGTTATGGCATCACTGAATTGTCAACATTTTTACAGATATTTACATGAGAGACTAAATCAACTACAAGAAGAAGTTAGCATTTTGAAATCAAATCTGACAAAGTACAAGGTAACTATAAACATTACAGATAAATATATATTTTTAACTATTATTATCATGTTAGAAATATGGCAATTTTTTTTTCTTTCAGACTGCTTTAGAGTGCCGGAAAAACTCTAAATTCAATGGTAAACCCAATAGTAGTGCACTCACGGGTGTGCTCTCTGCCAAACAAGGTCTAGATTACATTTTAAGATCTCACATTTAAGTTTGTCAAATGCTATAAATCATGCCTAAGTTAAATCCTATGTTTGGTGTGATTCAGTGAAAGAGTTATTGCTGTCTGAAGAAAATGGCTGCAGTTTACCAGTGACTCCTCAGTCCATTTCTGATCTAAAGTCTCTAGCCACAGCTTTGTTGGAAACCATCCATGAGAAGAACATGGTGATCCAGCATCAGCGCCAAATCAACAAGTAACCAACACTCTTTTATTACATAAAAAGCAGTTTTGTAGCAATATTTTCCACACTAATTTCTTTATATATTTACACAACATTTGTATTTTGCTATCAGGATTCTTGGGAATCGTGTAGCAGAGCTGGAGAAAAAATTAAAAACACTTGAGATGTCTGGATTATGGAGTCTACCAGGTATTATTATTATGTATCATATATTACATGGATTTCTTAACTCTATTTCTAATCACTATAACTATTTATGATAATTACTTTTCCTTTCTTCCCTTGCTTTGCTCTTTTGAAGGCTTAACTTATAATGTTTCTCTGGGATATATTGGAAGTAGGTTCTTGTCTTTATCTCTCTTACTGAGCCGTTCTTTGCTTATCCCACAAACTCATTCTTTCTGGTCTTTTTTATATAATAATAATGTATCACATCATTTTAACAGGTTTAATCTTAGTTTTATTACTGTTGTGTTGTAACAGGAGGAAAAGACACCATTATTCTAAACCCTCAGCCAACAGAGTCCCCAGATTGTAACCATGGAGGTAAATGTTACAAAAGCTACTTACATTAGCTGTAAATGCATGCCAGAAGTAAAAGAGTAGCTCCAAAATCTGCAAACTTTCTTTTTGTTCATATTATTACTCACACACGTACAACTAAAAGCACTCAACAAAATTGTGACTTGAGTATAAGTAGAAAGTGCAAAGTTAACTTAAATAGGCTGTTACTGCTACCATCATTATACTGATATTACCACTACTACTACCAGGCCCATGGACAGGTTGCAGGGGCCCGTGACAAGAAGGCTTTACATGGGCCCATAATAATAGAAAATATATAGAAAGAGGGACCATTTCAACTCAAATAAATTGAAAAGTATGTTTTAAAAGTGTCACAAGGTAAATTATTTGAGTAGTACTTCTGTGTCTAGTTTCTTTCCACCACTGATCTATATACACACACGCATATACAGTATATACTTATATTGCTCACTTTTTTGCATTATTATTTGTTTTCAGGAGATGAAGGGTCAGATGAAAAGCATTCCAATCAGGAGATGTCTTCAGAAGACCAAGAAGAACAACCAGCATTTGAATCATCAGCTAACATGGAGGGATATGAGCAAAGCCAGTTATCCCAGCCCCTGACAGAGCAGCATCAAGCCAGCACCCAGTTGTCCCAAACACTGGACCCAGCTGATACAACTTTGGAAGAAACAGCCCTTAATATAGACCAAGTTTCTACAATTACAGAGGACGAAAAACATCAAGATAACCCGGATAACTCAGTTAGCGAGACAGATAAAAACACTGATGAAACTGACTTTGTGAAAACTGCAGTCAATTGTTCTTCATTCACCACTGACTCTAACAAGGAAGAGGACGTCCAGTCAAACCAAGAAACAGAGGTTGTAGATGGAACAGACACCTCTGCTGATTTGGAAGAGAACACTGACAGTCAACCTTTACAGGAAAACACAGATTAACATGTTTTTATATGTATTTTATCACTAGTGACCAAGAAGATTGTCCACAAAAACCTACAGCAGTTCTTTTAGATTAGACCTTGATTATATGCATATGTATAGAACATTTCACAAGTATAATAAAAAATTATTTTGCTGCGATATTTGGCATTTAATCACAATACAGTTAAATGATACTGTATATAAATGAATTACTAACAGCTACCATTACTACTAATCTTGCACCTTGCTTTACTTAAATGGCGTTACTGTCTCCTGTTCTTGTTGCTGCTACAGTAATGGGATTTTGGCATGTGAGTTTTCCCTGTGTTTAATTTTACTTCAAGTGTATATGTGCCCATTTTGTGTATTTTTTAAATTTAAGTCACCAAAACAAAAACTTCTAAGCTGTTTTATTTCTTGCATCTGTGTTAATTACGTAAGACAGAAATTAAAAAAAAAACAGAATTAGAAAATTAAACATTTACATGAAAACAAACATAATTTATTAGGTTGTTTACATCAACATCTAATAATGTCAAAGTATTAGTCTGCAGATTTCCTATGCTAAACTGCATTTGTGTGGAGATAAAATTATACCTCAATGATAGCTACAGAGATAAATCTTATTATACTCATTGAGTATTTCTGTCTAAATGTCTTTTCTGTTTTGTCATAAAATGCCACGCCAAATATTGTAGCGCACCACCAGTATGTACAGTTTTATATATTTTTGTAGTGTTGTAATATGAGCAACATTTGTAAGTCTGCTTAGTTACAGCACAAAGGCTTACCTTGTACAAAGTATTTATTAGTCCATTACAATTTAGATTTAAAGGCTATATACTGTAAATAAAGATAATACAAAGGAAAATCTACCAAATCATTTCTCTAATGTCCTTTAGACTTCCTAAATGTTTTTGGTTTCTTGTTGTGCTTGTTCCAAAGATCTGGGGAGGATATCCCAATAACACAGCAGCCAATCCTGGGTCCTGCATTTCCATTTTGAAGGCTTGCAGCATTGCCACCACGTCCAAGGTCATCCTGCTGTGCATGGACCACCACTGCTCTGCCAATGACAGAGTGCCCTCCAAACAGTGTGGCCTTCAGATTCTATGGTTGCTCTGATGCGACCGTTCTGGGTAATAAAGTTACCAAAATCTCCAGGGTGGTTGGGGTGATCCTCGCTGTGTGGGTTGTAGTGACCGCCAGTAGAAGTACAGCCCATACTCAAGTCTCCAAACTGATGGATGTGCACTGCCTTGGGCTCTGTTGTCTCTTTGTCAAAGCCACGAAGCTGGAGATTGACTGACAGTTTACTCTGAAGGAATTCTTGTTTGAACAGGACCATGCCATAAATCTTTGGCATACTACTGCCTGGTGAAACATTGGGCTTTACCATACATGTTGCATATAAGGTCCCATTGTACTCAGTCACCTCTGGTGGATGCACCGCAGTATTGTGAGCTGAGACGCAGTTTTGACAGCCCAGCAGCCCGGCCAGCAGGATGCTTCCCAAAAAACAAACTGACCTTTAAAGGATGATAAAACAATAGATGAAAGTTTACATTTAATGATTTCAAAAGACAGCCATTGTTTATGGCCATACTGGGCTATGTTCCAGGCAAGTCACTTTAGCAAACATTAGTTCAGATTTTCTTTGTCATTGAATGTATTATGCAATAAACAGCTAACTTAAATCAGTTGTGACGTGGAAAAGCAGGCTGTAATGCATTAAAATTGCTTGGAGTTTTGCAGACACACACAACATTGACCTTGTTTTACAAAATGAAGTCTAGAAAACTGGTCTGGGCTTGTAGCAAGCGTAAGCCAGTATCCTGAATTGCTCTTACCAGAAAGCTCGCATCGTGAGTGAAGTTTACCTTCTCTTTTGGATGGTGGCGGTGGTCTGTGAGCTATGTTTCCTAAAAGCATTGTGTAAGCGTCAGTGGGCGTTACTCGAGGAAGGTGGGGAGAACACACGCTTCCCATTTTATTTTCACGCCGCAAGCAATTCCTGATGCAAGAAACCACAGTTTACTGATTCCAGCACATGAGCTCTTATGCTAAAGACTCAAGAACAACGGACTGCTTGGAAGAGCGCTCCACCAACTTCTCAACCTTTAGCTTGATGTGTGTCTTTACTGTAATTCTCGTCAGTAAAACAAATAGTAATTTTGTAGATTTATTCCATGTCCCTACTGCAGTTATTGCAACTTAGACGTAGCCCATTTGGGAAAAATAACTGTCGGCATCAATTTTAGTTTACTACTGTACAGTACACACGCACTGTGAAAGTGAGGACAAAAAAAAAAAAAAAAAAAAAAAAAAAATCCTGTCAGTATCCTGTCAAGTTGGCTGCATCACTTTTTCCTTTTTTTTTGTAAAACACGGTTTAAATTAATAAAGTTGATATTGTTAGATAAATGCATAGATTTAATAGGTCTATTATTACAATATATCACTGAACAATAAAAAAGAATGAAAAAGAAAACTTATATATATATAATAAATAATAAAAATAAAGTATTATATATTATTATCTGTGTAATATTTAAATTGTTCCTGTTGAATATGGTGATAGTCCATATTCCAACATTAATCCCACTTGTATACTGTAAGTCACTTTTTGCATCTCATGTCTTTTTTTCTGTGAAACTCTCATTTACCCTGTTATCCTCAGTTCCCTCCATCACCCCTTCTTTAAATCTTGTATGTCTTTTTATTATTCCTCAGGTCTTCATCTTCTTGTACTTCTTGTGGTCCTAACCCTCAATCCCACTACAGGCTCTGTGCATATTGCTTGTAAAGTGCTGATGGCCGTCTTGGCCCAGGACTCGAGCTCTTTGAAGACACAGTACACCCACAGCTTAAGTTCAAACAGAACAGCATGACACTGCACCTGAGAAAATAGAAAACAAAATCAGTTTTGATTTTATCCATGACCATACTATTTAAATGGACTATACAGTGGCAATACAAAAGCTAGATATAAATGTGAAGCTATTTGTTATTCAAAACTGTGATATCTCCTTCAACCTTCATCATGGTGCACGTTTAATTTGCAGTATCAGTGACTGAGGCTATATTATGCCTTTTTAATATTTATTTATATTTTTAAACTAATCTTGGTCACCTCTAGGACAGCATTGCAAGAGTTACAACCTTTAAAAACTTTATGTGACTAAAAGAAGCATTTCCAATAACTACTTTCCTTCTGTAAAAAAAAAAAAAAAAAAAAAACAGGTGCAGAGGGCAGCAGAGTGCAGCTCTGTTATGCTCTTTTGAACATAAACAGAAAAAAAGGTTTCGTACTTTTGTACTTAAACTTTTTGTTTGATGTCATTTCATTACAAAATGAAAAATAGCTGTGAGGAACAAGTGGAAACAGAGCTGTACACCATTTTTGGATAAATTAATGTGACTAGACAGGAAGGAGAGGGCTTGTTGATTAAACAGTGCTTCCTGGAGTGGGGGTGGTTTGTGTGAGAGCCAGAGGTTCCTGGAACCCAGCATTCGTACGCCTCACAAACTCAGCGCCAGAATACAGGCGTGAATGAAACAAAAGACAACTCCAGTTACGTTTTTGATGAGGAAACAACATTATAACAGAAAGCTCAAGAAAGTCACTTTTACATAATATAGCCACTTTAACTGTTCTAAACATACTGTTATAAGCTTAACATAGCTCACCATTTGGGTGAGTTGGGGTGAGCTGCATATGCGCATGACTACCCCTACGGGGACAGTCTAATAACATTAATACTTTAATACAACAGCCTTATTCATGCCAGTAACTGTGCCTACCTCTGGTGCGACACCTGAAGTTATCAGTGCAGAACTATCTCCCGATTTGAGCAGCTCTCCAATATTGGCTAGAAGTAACAAGAGTCTGTCTTTCACCATCTTTCTTTGTTTTTCATATTCTCCTATCTCCCCACTGCTCAGCTCATCTTCTTCTTTAGAGATGGCTTTGTCCATTAAACTATGACACTGTAAAAGAGCTGAGTGTAGACACCACAGCTTGTCCTTATTGTCCAACTGGGCTGAAGGAAGCGGAACAGACACGAGCCGAGTTTCAGGGACTGTCATATCAGGGGAAAAGCTCTCCTTCTTTCTCTGGAAAAAGGGACAGAAAACACAGAACTTTAGGACTGCAGATTAAGGAGGAAATGAACTGAGGGAGGAGTGGAATGTATGAAAGTCACTGGCATTCATTGCTTTTCTGCAATTTGAACTTGTCCAGGCTTGTTCACATCAAGATTTTATGTGAGAATAATGAATAATATCTTTTAGGAGAGCACATTTAACAGTTTGTTAAGGTCAAGTACAAGACACTAAGGTACTTATTTAAGGAGTATTTGAATGTATACTGGCCACATGCTATGGCTATGAAGTTTAGAGGTGGAAGAACTACTCAAAATTGTTTCTTAAGGAAAAGTAAAAAAAAATTACTTCAAATGTACTCAAATGTAAATTTCATTTGTGTAACAGCTGGCATGAACAGCATGTAATTGTGTGTAAGTTGTCCCAGATGACCATGAACTGCCCATGGAACTTAGCAGCAGTGTGACAGATTGTCCGAATGTGACCGGCAGAACGGTCATGGGATGTCCGCCAACAAGTGTGACATGGACATATTTTACAATCCAGGCAGGGAATTGCTTGCTTCTTATATCATCATAATAGTGTGGTTTATGTGGTAACAATTATGATGGTTTCAGGCTGATTGTGTAAGTGACTTTTCCACTCAGGGAATAGTCAACGGACACCAATAAGTCTGTACTGAGAGTCTAGGAGAAGAGCACAATAGTAAATTCAGTACTCCAATTTGTGACTGGTTAAAACATGTTGGGATCTTTGTTCATCCAACTTTCTCTGTAATTATCTGATGCAGTAGTTCAGGCCATAACAATTTTATTAAAAAAAACACCAAAAAAAGAATTAAGTTATCAGTCAATGAAGAGTTAGAAATGTGTCACTGCATTAACCTATTGGACTTCTCTTTGCCCCTGTCAAAACACATAATGGTACGGATGTGGTAGGAAATAAGTAAGTAATACTAATACTAATAGACATGTAGCTGGGATAAAGCCCTGGGCAGTGGCAAGTCTGTGCCAATAAAAACACCCACCTTTATAATTCCTAGTACACTCCCCTGGTTTTGCATTCTACGTAAAACACGCCATTTCATTCTTTTCACATGCACGCCACACGTTTACACACCCACCACTTTTATCTTTCTTTTGCACACATCCTTACATCACTCTCTCTTGCTTGCCATTTCCATGTGAATCAAATATTTATTGTCAATTCTTAATATATTACTTTGGAAATGACATCTAGACTCAAATGGATGGAAACACAAAATACAGTTTTCTACCTTTTTCATCACCACTACACTCCCTCTCTGTGTGAAGTGAAATCATGCAATGAGCTACCTCTCTGTGGCAGGTTGAGCTTAGTCGAAAAATACTATACTCACATAAAGTTCCAGCAAGACGGAACATTCATGGTGTAGTTGCTCAGCTATGGCAGCAGCCCGGGCCACTGTGGTCATCCTTCTGTTTCGCCTGAGTGGCATTGGACCTCTGCTTGAAAGATAAGATAAGTAAAACAATGTCCTTTTATACACCAATGGAAACCTCCATCATCCCACTAACAATGAGTCAGGCTTCACTTCAGTTTGCCCCTTTGCTCCACTTCACTGGACTGTCAGGGCCGGTATCCTTATGTTTTAGTAAAGTGTGCTTCCAGGTTGGTCAGGGCTGCTCTGCTTACTGTGAGTTGCTTGTGTTACACAGTTGGTGGCCAACTCTCCGCCCTATTCCTCTGGGAACCTGATGCCTTGCAGGAGGAATTCAGCGGGACAAACGAGGAGCACTGTTAGGGGAAAGGAGGAGCTCATGAACTTATGCATGGGGAGCTTATCTGATTTACAGGAAGTAGCAGGCTACATTTAGCTTATTGAATTTAAAGTAGCTTCACTGCTGGGATGCTGCTCAAAAGTCATAACACCATTAATACAAATAAACACTAACATTTTAGTGTATGAGTCTATGAAGAAAAATTATATGTAAATAATCATGTATGAAAAAAGCAACAACAACAAAAACAGCAGTTCAGCAAATGGAATTAGTGCTCTTATTTAGCCTATATAGCCATGAAGTCCCGACAGTGTGCAGTAAGCATACCACAAACACCACAACAATATCAGCTGTAGTGGCACCTACTGTGGACTACTTATTTTGAGGGAATAATAGTCATGTTGAGATAACATCAAAACACACACAAACACAATACTATGTAGATGGCCTGTCATCATTATTAAACACTTATAGGTATGATAAAAGGCCTGTAGAATATACTATATTAACTATAACACAGGATAACAAAATGCGTTATGGTTGCAATACCTCGCCAGTACTCTAGATGTCAGCAGAGGGAGTCGCAAACTCAACACAGAACAGCTTGCAGGTCTGCCTATCAAAATAGTAGCGTTCGTTTATTTTTAATGTCTATAAACCTGTAATAATAATTTGGGGGTTTAAAATATGGGCAGCTGTTTGCTAAACATTACTACATCCACTTAGTTGTGTTAAAGAAGACTGTGAAATGAATATATAGATGCTAGTTAGCTTACCTTTCGTTAAACCTAACGACATGAACTCTCTGGTCGGCTACGGATTGTCCTCCGATTCAGACAGCGATGGAGATGCATCAGATGAACATTGTTCAAAAAGGTAAACGAAACTGAAACGATAAATCGATTGTATTTTTCTAGTACTATTTACGTTTATGTTCTTCTTAAAAAGCCCTGGTCAGAATGTGTGTCACGAACAACCTGTCAAAAAAAGTCGAAACTTCCTGCTGGAGACGGATTCTGGATCTCCCTCAAGTGATTCAGAGCCAGGGGAAGAGGAGAAACTAGGTGGACACGTTCATTGTGATGCACCACAAACTAGTCTTCCCAGGCCCACGCTTTCCCCCAAGATGAATAAACTGCCACCACCTTCTCTGCAAACCAGCTCGGACACTAGTGTGTTTACCAACCCCTTTAAGGCTCAGGCAGACCAGAAGCTGTGTGCTTTACAGAAACATGTTCCCCTAACAGTACAGGCGAGACCCTCTCACATCGGAGGTCGACGGGTTTGTGTGTCCTACAGGAAGGATGGCAGGTGCAGATTTGGGATCAAGTGCAAGTATGCTCACGATAGTGACCTCCAGATCTCACCCCCTGACTGTCATCCACAAGCCGGTGAAGTGCTTCATGCGGGTGGCTGCACAGCTCAGGGATCCCAGAGCTTCCAGCATGACACTGAAGAGGAGAAGGCAGAGGGGCAGCAAGTAAAGAAGAGGAGGGTTGGACTGAGTAATACATTAATCCCTCCAAAACGAGCAATGAAGCAGTATGTAATGCAGAGGGAAAAAGAAAGAAATGATGTCTTGTAATTGTTGTTTCTTCACTGGCTTTAGTTAAAAAAAAAAAAAAAAAAAAAACCTTTGTAAAAATCTAAATCTGTGGTGTTAAGACATTTATTTACATTATACAGACAAACAGTTCTGTATCATTTCTACCACACTGTTACAAGTCAGAAGTGCAGATCTAGTATAGGCATGTTTAAGTTTTCTACATAGTGTACAAGTACAATTATGTGACATATCAAACACATTGTGAACAATGTTTCTTTTTAAAATGCATTTGCTAGATTTGCATCTAACGGGCAGGGTTTTAACTGTTTACAAACTTGTGTAGGTAGCAATACAACTCCTGTTATTAATGGCCACATCAAACAGCAGCACAAATGTAATATAGTTTATAAGTATGTTTTTGCTATGTTAATCAGCTAACTTCATTTAGTAAAGTTTAATGCACTAATGTCAGCACTTTGTGTTTCTATGTTCTTTCTGATATACATTTAATTTTGTAGGAAACCTTGACAGTGCCACATACTAGATATAATGTAATTTACCTGGGACTGGGTCATTATATTGCATTAACAGCTTTGTAAAATATTCTTGGGACATACACACATGCAATAAAAGACCGATGTTCACATGACTTATGTACAAAGGCATCAACTTACACATACATTGTGTCCCTGATACAGAAATTCTAAAAAACTACCAAAGGTGTCTAAAGAATGAACATTACATTTTAATATGGGTGCTCCTACGTTTAGCCTAAACAGTGAAGTACAGTGTATTAGGTCACTAATCACATAACTAGCTTCTATTTTCTGTTTGTGTACACCATCCTGGTTTTACATCAGAGCTTGCTCCCTGGTGTTCCCACACCACAGTGTCCTCCCCTGCCTCTGTATGCTGGAGGGAGCTGCTACTGGGAGAGGTGGAAGACAGTACTGGATTGTCAAGAATAAAGCCTTCTCCATTAGAGGAGGCAGGAACCTGGGGCTGGGGGGAAGACACAAGAGCAGGGTTGGGACTGGTGGTCTGTAGATGAAGCTGGCTCACTGGCTGGAAAGTCATCTGGAGAATCTGGGGGTGGCCTGTGCTCTGCTGTTGAGAGGAGTACGCTTGAAGAGGCTGGAGCTGTGGTTGTTGCTGTGTCACAACTGAGCTGGGATGCAAAGTAAGCTGTTGAATGTGGGTGTCCTGAGGCTGCTGAGTGGCCTGTACAAACTGGACAGGCATCTGGAGCTGGAGGTGAGTCTGTTGCTGGTCAGCTGGTGAAGGGGGGTCGATGGGGGACAGTGCAATAGTTACAGGTACCTGCATGGCATGAAGGCTCTGGTCCTGACCCAGCAAAACCACCTGGTGACTCACTTGTTGGGTCACATGGCCCACCTGTGCCACTTGACCCTCCTGATCAACAGTCCCTATTTGACCCACCTCCAGACTGCTGACCTCTGCTGGCACAGGGTTTCCTTGTAACTCCAGCAAAGAGGCAGGGGTTGTGATGAGTGCACCGGCATTAGCTGCAAGTGCCTCCGCTATTAGAACCTCTGGGTGACTTTTGGCCTTGTGGGCCACAACACAGTCCTTCTTTTCAAACTTTTTGCCACAAATGGAGCAAGAAAACTGGTAAGTAGCATCAGCATCATGCTTTTTCATGTGCCAGTTTAGTGATGCTTTTTGTCGGCAGGTGAAGCCACAAATCTCACACCTACAAAATAAATAAATATTTTCTTAAATTGCATAATAAAACAACCACTTTAATTATTAAGAAACATCAGAAAAAAAAATATGAACACATACTGAAGAGGCTTCTCTCCCGTGTGGATCATGCGGTGCACAGCAAGGTTATGGGAGCTCTTGAAGGCACGAGCACAGAACTCACAAATGTAGTCCCTCTGGTCTAAAAGAAGACAGCAGCCTTGTCAAAATGATCCCTTGTGGTTTTATAATTTTCGACAAATCTGAGAAGTGTTGTGTATGTTATTTACCTGTGTGATGCTTAGCATGGCGCAGCAGCTGCTTCTGCAGTCTGAAAAGCCTTCCACATGATGGGTGCGGACATACATATTTCTTCTTTAGCAAGTGCTGGTATTTTATATGGTGCTGGATTCATAAAACCGATTTTACAATTAGACATTAGACCGATTTTATAATTTTATAATTATTTCAGTTAAAATAGCCTTGAAACATTTTTCTTATCGAACAGTGAGACAGACCTGTAAGTAACGTGGATGCGCCAAGACTGTGCCACAGCCTTCCATCTCACAGCGTACATACTGCACTGGGGGCTTTTTCCTTAAGGGTGCAGCACAAAATCTCATTAGCTTACTCCAAACACAACACAACTCTAAATACTCTTCAAAAATGCACTCTATAATTGTACCTTCTCTTTGGCAGCCGTGGGGTTTTGTCGTCTTTTTTCCGTCTGCCTCGCCTAACACAGAAAACAAGGTCAGTAAAGAATAGACATTATAGTCATATTGACTTTGTATGCTTACTTCCTGGGTCCCCCCATCTCTTCCACAATTTTTTCTTCAACTTTGACTTCCTCTTCCACACTCTCTAAGTTGTCTATTCCCTCAGTTTTTATTTCTGCAACTTCTTTCTCCTTTTTAGGACATTTATCCTTCTCTTTTTCTCTCTTATCCCTCTGTCTTGGAGGAGCTCTGCGCTTTGGTTTAGGGCCTTCCCTGAAAGAATTTCAAAATACAAAAAGCCCTGGGTTCATAAAAACAGATAAGTTTACTTGATGATTTGCTTTCATGAGCACAAACCTTTCTGCTTTTGGATCATAGCTCTGGTCATTCAAGTCATCTCTAAAAGGAACATCTTCATCACTGCTTATAGCTTCTTCCTCTTCTGCACTACTGAAATAAGGAAAGATTAGATTATAACATCATTAGAACAGTAATATCTGCTTAAATTTTGTGCTCTTTGCCCAGTCACTTCATACAAGTTACCTGTGATTGGACGAGTCATCCTGAAACTGAGGCTCTTCTTCATCCAGCACAGCTTCAGCAGTATTATCCCCTTCCTCTTCCTTCTTCTTACTGAGAAATGATAAAATAGTATAATGAAGCACCAAGCCTGATAGCAGCTAAAAGACTAAAAACACACTACAGTATTTTTTTATGAAGAATAGTTAATTAGTCAAGGGAATAAACATGTTTTGTTTCACCAATGTAAACGATAAGCATGTGTTTGATCTGCGGTGTGAGGGTGTCAGTTGCTGCATACAGACATAACAAAATGCACATGCAGGTGAACTAAATATTTTTGCTGTTTTAATAGAAAATAGGAGTTGTGGACACCAACATTTTCTAAATGTTCAGGTAAATGATCAAAGAAAACAAAATAAATTTTCTTTGGGATGAAAGTGTCAGCTCTGTGACCAACTCCTCACAGTCCTCTGCCTAAGTCCCATAGTTACTGGGATAGGCTCCAGTACCCGCAAACCCGAACAGAAATAATTGGTAGAAGATGAATGAATAAATAAATGCTATAAAGCACAAGTAGCTCTTTGCCATTTATTATTATTATTTATTTTTTTTTTGGTAAAAGTAGCTCTCATGGAAAGAAAGGTTAAAGACTCCTGACATTTAAGATGTACGGTACAGCTGTGTTGTTGAGCATTCAGTCATTGTCTACAACAGTGTCAACAATATTGTGCCACAAAAATTTTACTTACATTTCAAATTTCTTCTTATTGTTCATGTCTTCATCCACTGTTGAGAAAAAAATGTGTATTTAAATAATACTATATAGAGAGTTAATGGCTCTCGTTAATGAGGATACTTATATTGATTTATGGATCAAATATTTTCATTTAGGCCCCTACATACAAGAGTTAGTTGTAGGTATTTAAGGCCTTCAAGTATAGATATTAAGCAGTCTATGTTATATCCAAACATTTTAAGTGTGGCATGTTTAAGATGTGCATGTTATTATTAGCTTACCGACAGAACTTTCAGTTGTGGGTTCAGTCTTACATACTAGCCTGGCAGGACCACGGGAGGCCCGGGCAGACATAGGCTTGGCACGAGCCTGTGTAGGAGGGCGTCTGGAGGGAAGAGCTAAAAGGAATAAGCAGAAATGTCAACAGACATGCTGTTTGCTAGAGAAACTCCTATGAACATTGTATTACAGTATGTTATTATATATTATTTTCATTACCTTGAGCATCTGTAGCAGATTTCTGTTCATCCTGTGAGCTGCAACAGAGATGAAACTAAAATAAAAAATCTTCCAAAAATGCCTAAATGACTTGAACTTGCAGTAACCAAAGGTATTAAAGAGACAGGTGATTTTACTCCTCCCATCCCATGTAGAAAGGGGGGACGAGCTATTCTCAAAGCTGCTTCTTGACAGGGCATACAAACCACTCCATACAATAACACGTTTAACTGTAAATTAGTTTTATTCATAACTTACACTGTAGTTTGTGGCAAGTCGCTTGTGTGCCCTGCGCCAGCATCTTGTAAACCCGCACCATCAAGTTTTCTTCGCTTGCCATTTGAAACTTTGCGCCGCTTGACTGCTGCAGGATCAGTGTTCGACTCTTCTTCATCCTCGTCCTCACTTTTAGCGTCCTTCAGCCATGCCGGTACAGTCCTCGTTGAGCGGTCACGCAACACCCGTCCAGAGCTTAGAGGGCTCGAAGTAGCTCCGTTCACATCTGTAGATGTAGCAGAGACGCCGACCCTCGGGCGCCCTGCACCGCGGTCTCGCAGTCCCCTGCGCGGCGCCGTGCTCTTACCAGGAGCCGAGGTCTGCTCTGTGGCCTTGTACTCCGTCGAGTCTTCGCCTGTATTTATATCCCCTGTTCGTGCACTGACAGCTTCCATCACAGTGAAGACAGCTCTGCTCAGCTTACAATTCGTAATAGTCAAGCAGGTTTACTTGCACTTTGAGAAGCCGCCCGTATTTGTATTAAGAACGTTTTGATCGCAAGAGGCCTTTATCCAACTGTGGGACATTTTCTGCGAATGCGAGATTTGTCGATAATTATATGAACTAATGTATTAATTTAAAAAGGAAAACTTTACTTAATTATCTATTCAGCAATAAACCAATATAGTTTTAAAGAAGCAGACCCTATTTCGCGTTCTTAAAGCTATAGTAAACCTACTTATTCGCCCAGGCCTGTGGCGCAGCCATCTTGTGCGCTTTGTTACGTCTCCTTTAAGCCAAATATAAACTGAGGTTACATTTAGGAGCAGCAAAGCATGCTAGCAGCTCTAAAGATCATCTGGATGCAACCTGTGTGCTCATGGGAGATGCTAGCAGCCTAGCAGCTTTGTTAATACATCTGCAGAAGGCGTACAAAATCTACGCACACTCAAATGTCTTTGGGGCATCATGGGAACTGTAGTACTTCGATAAACAAAAAGTGATCTTGGTATTCGTTATCAAATGTATTTTACTGAAAGCGTTCACCATGTCTGTGATATTTATGTAGTTAAAATCAAAATAGAAAAATATATTTAAAAAAAAAGTTTTGCTGATGGAATTTGATGCCGTCTTATAATTTTACTCTTATAATTTATTATTAACCCAAACGTAAGATGAAATACATAACAAATAGATAAAATAACCAAGTTTTGATTGATTGCTACATAAAGCTATGGAAGTTGGAAGCGAGGAAATTTTGGTGCTAGTGTATTCTTCCACCAGATGGCGACGATGCCCTATTTTACTAGTATGAAACTTAGATGTGCGGTCAAAGGGAGAGTTTTGGACACAATTTTATCTAATACGAAAAAATCCAGGCTCGTTAGTCATCCCCCGATAAAAAACAAAAAGCCAAACCACCCATAATAAGAAAATACTCTATGTGCTAAATCTACACAAAATATTGTTCAATCTAGTATCGAATAAAGCAATGCACAGTGTTTATGTTTAATTAAAGCTACATGAAATGACATATGCAGTGTGTGATTTACTTATCCACCTATAAGACTGTTGACCTAAAAGTGAGTTAAATAAACAAACAAAAGTTAAGAAGAACTATGCCATTTTAACTAAAAAGCTGGAGAGGTACAGATTAAACACTATTAGGTCTATGGGCTGTTGCATTAAACTTCTTTTGTACAGCACTAAAGGCATTTTGCTGTTGTTGACGGTTTCTGGAGAAAAGTTGAGCTGGATGCCACAATAAAGCAAGTACTCTCTGTCCTATCCTTTGACACATTGCTTCTAATGGCTAATGTATCTGGTCAGCCATGGATTTCCATTCACAGAGGTCAGAGCCAAAGTCCCCTGCAACTGAAACCATTTTAAGAAATGTTTGACCCTTGTTAGCATTTTCAACATCTTTGCAGCTTAATCTAAAACTAAGTTAGTTAGAGTCCATTATTGCTTACAAAAAAGAAACATGACAAGGCAAGAAGCAATTCTGCTGAAAATGCTTTATTTATCTATGTTATCACTATAAATATAATAATGCTGAACAAGTTCTTTTTATTACAAACATTTTAATAGAAAACCATTTGCTTAAGTCTTGTGTAAGGCATTGCAAAGGGAATTTTGGCAAAAAGGCACACACTACAAAGAGTAAAATGGTAACATCTAAGTCAACCCAGGCATACTGCATCTGGCTCCACACCAAAACACCCATGCTGCCCCTGCAACATGTATAAAGCAAAGTGTTCTGAGTGGGACACAAAATAGGTTTTCTTCTTTCATACAGGCATATGCTTTATTGACTGTTACCCTAACAGTATACTCAATTGAGAGCCCAAAATGCATGTAACTATTAAAGCTCAAAGGGCCAACACACGCTGCAGTTTTGAAAACTTGCAAAATGTGTCAAATAGGAAAGGTCTCAGTGTTCTCATTCGAGGACGCCAAACCTAGTTTGAAACAATAACAGAAATAATGCATAAAAATAACAGAATAACCACATAAACTATTGGACACTTTGGCATTTTCTCTACTATGTTACTCAAGACAAGATGTAATAAATGAAAAGAAATTGAGTTAAGAATATATTATAGCTTCTCTTCTGTCTTCATACACATAATGCATATATTAAATATATATCCTAACTTTGTTGTATAACTAATGTCATACAAAAACATTTCAATAAGTTTTTGACAGCTGTTTGTCTTATCCACTTTAAGTTGGAACAGAACCAATAAAACAGATTGAGTGAACACCTGAACACATCGTAAAGACAGAGTAAAAGCTGTCTTTCACAATTCTTTGCTATCTATTAAAGGAAAAGGGACAACAGAATGACAGCAGCTTGTTTTGTGATACAAAATGTGCTGACTGTATAATGGCTGTATTTTAGCGTGAGGTATTGCTCCAGTTATTCCAAGCCCTGTATTACACTTGTTAACCTTTAGTTAAAAGTGCCTATAACTGTAATTTCTACACTTTTTCTGAAGATGAAAGCCCTATTGGACACACAAGACATAGACAATAGTGTGAAACAGCCCAGTCCACACATAAATCCATTTCATTAAGACATATTTTCATCCAGAAATGGGCAATCTCTTGCCTTTTATAAATAGGTTTAAGTGCACCTTGGTCAAGCACATGAGGACAGAAATTAGGAGGAGTTGGTGTTTTTTGGAAGATTCACAAAAACTACAGAGGAAATAAAATTCAAGAACTGAAGCAGTATTGAGAAGCTTTGGAGCTATGCACAGGTTCCTAACTCAGATCTAAAATTCACTGTACTCCTTGTACCTAACTCAGTTAGGCAGTAAAAGGCACCATAACTAGCACCTAATGATGCAAGGCACAGCAGTCTAAAACAGAAAAGGTTGTCAGTTTAAATGGAGTGTATGTTGTCAGATTGGTATTAGAAGCAGGAGAGTTACATTTAGAAAAATCTCCTCCATTTCTGTCCAAATTTGTTCACCTTTCAAAAGTCAAACTTTTAAAAACAGTAATAAAACACATACAAAAATATCTGTTCAGTCTTCATCTTCTGCCAACAGTTTCTGAGGATGGAAAATGTTTACATGGACTTGTTCCTCATGAAATCTGTCTTGATATTATCAAAATAGCAACAAACCATATGTTTTGTAAAAGTAGACATGCAAATAAAAAGCTAATAAAAGAAAAAAATACTTAGAACCTTCATTAAAATGTCTAAAATACAGGGCAAAACTAAATAAACCAAAAAGTACCAAACACATTTTAAGCAGACACATTTAGCCAGTGTGGGCGGACAGCATCACCAGCAAGAAGCAGTGGCTAAAATAGTTAATACTCAAAAAAATACTAATAAATGATACAATATCCTCCAATAGTCTTCAGTGATATCCACTAATGTCAGTAGTTTGACAATTTGCTTCCTTTGCATCCTCTTCCTGTTAAATTTTTTTCATATATATCACAGGCCATATCTTTCCTGCTAAAAAAGATCACATACACACAAATAGAAAACTACAAAGCAAACCTTAAATATCTTTCTTTTCTTCATAAATACTTGAATGTACCTTCAGAGTATTTGTTGCTACAGCAACAAGGATAAAGATGGAAACTTTTTTGGATATTGGTTACTTCTTAAAAAGAAAATTGTCAAAATTTTAATTTCAGCAGTGATGCTGCATAATTCAGTTTGATGACTGTCGTGGGTCCAGGACTTTAGTGTCCAAAAGTTAGAGCCATATCAGACAGAAATGTTTTCACTGTCTTTGAGAAAAAGCATTTATAATGACATTGTTTTAGAGCACTTGAAGTTCTAGTTCAAATGATATTTAGGTGTTTAAGCTGAGAGAGAAGCCTGTTGCCCTTTCAGTCACAGGCAAGACTGAAGCACGGTTCAATATGTCTGATACACATCATGAATAGGCAACTGGAAGGCAGCAGCGGGAAAGGCCTGGGGCACAGCATAACCTGCATATCCTCCATAAGCTGCCGCTGCCACAGCAGCATTCTTCTGCAGAGCGGCCAGAGCAGCAGAGTTGGTAGCATAGTTTGCAATAGGGACATATCCAGCTCCATAGAGGCTGCTGGCGGTTGGTATACGCTGCACATTGTGAGCCATGGCATACACAGGTGTGATTGGACGACCCTGAGAAAATAATGAAAAAAGATAAAGACAACATGACTTTCAAGTAAATCTCAAAAAACAAATATAGCCGCCGCCGTGTCGGCGAGCCACAAAAACGATGCCAAAATTTGTCGCGTCACCACAGCAACAGCGTTTAATATTCTACAAAACCTTGAACAACTTTTAATGTCCCACTTGTCTAGATGATGTGGAGCGATTTTGGTGTCGCTGGGTTAAACGCCCTAGGACGAGTTCGTTAAAGTACGAGAGGAGGAAATGGCGCCTCCGGCGCCGGGTCACATGATCAATCCAATATGGCCGACTTCCTGTTGGTTGCCTAGCAACAGCTCAATATAATTTTTTGTTTGGTCCGACATGACCAATCATTGACTTGAATTTCGTTCGTCTACGACGAACTTGACTTTTGGCTCTTTCCATAGGGGTGTTACTCTAGGGGGCGCTGTCGCACCCCTTTTTTGTCATTGTTTGAAATTTACATAAATTATCAAATTTTTCGCCGGGCTGGCACTGCATGCCAATTTTTGTGACTTTTTGTTCACGGCAAGTGACCTAAAAATGCGATTTCGGAGTCAGAAGAAAAAGAATAATAAATATAGCCGCAAGCGGCGATGGTAGGCCCTCGCCTGCCGCGCCCGGAGCTGGGGCAGATTTGCCAAAACTTGCCAAATTTTTAGATGTGGCTCTTTAAAAATTTACCAAATGTGACATAATTCAGTGGCTCCATAGGATTACATTGTATAGGATTCTCATTGGAATATAATGGGGAGTTTCTGACATTGCCGCGGCAAAACCGTACAAGGTAAAGCATGAGTCCTATTGACTTTTTTAATTGTTTTGGCCTGATGGTTTTCTCTGCCGAATTTCGTACATTTCCAATAAACTTTATTTTTGCCCTTCCATAGGGATTTTTCCCTCACTCTGCAGGGGGCGCTATTGCAGCAATTGGCATTTTTTCTTCTTTCATGCCCATAGGTCCAGGGAGTAAATAACTGATTAAAATTTGATCCACATTGGGCTCTGCATGTGTGAGTTAGAACAAATTAGGCGTTGTTGGCGAGCCACAGAATAAACCTGAAATTTGGGGCTGTGCTGTGGCAACACCGTTTAATATTCTACAAAACCTTCAACAACTTTTGGTCAGACGCCTCTCCAGATGATGTTGACAAAATTTGAGGTCATTTACTTAAACGCTCTCAGACGAGTTCGTTAAAATGTGAAGGCTGCAAATCAGGGGGTCACATGATCAATCCAAGATGGCCGACTTCCGGTTGGTCAGGGGGCGTGGCCACAATATAATTTTTTGTTCGTATGGACATGAAGCATATGTGTACCAAATTTTGTTTGGCTCCGTCAAAGTAAGCGCTGGGACGTCCCATTGGCTGAAGTGGATATTTGGGGCATCACCATGGCAACAGGATGGGAGATGGGGTGGGGCCATCATTGACTTTTTTGATCAGCGTCATGTGATAGAGGTGTGTACCAAATTTCATTTGTCTATGACAATGTTTATTTTTATCGTCCCATACAAATATATTTTTTGCTCCCAAGGGGGCGCTATCGCGCCCATTGTTAATATTTGCATACTCATCCGTTCAGGACCGAGAACCCCACTAACGATTAAAATTTGAGAGAAATAGGTCAAAATATGTTGGAGCTATGACACTTTGAAGGGTGTTGGCGAGCCACAAAAACAACGCCAAAATTCGGGCCGTCACCACGGCAACACCGTTTAATATTCTACAAAACCTTGAACAACTTTTAATGTCCCACTTGTCTAGATGATGTGGAGCGATTTTGGTGTCGCTGGGTTAAACGCCCTAGGACGAGTTCGTTAAAGTACGAGGGGATGAAATGGCACCTCCGGCGCCGGGTCACATGATCAGTCCAATATTACCGACTTCCTCTTGGTTGCCTAGCAACAGCTCAATATAATTTTTTGTTTGGTCCGACATGACCAATCATTGACCTGAATTTCGTTTGTCTACGACAAACTTGACTTTTGGGTCTTTCCATAGGAGTGTTACTCCAGGGGGCGCTGTCGCGCCCCTTTTTTGTCATTGTTTGAAATTTACATAAATTATCAAATTTTTTGCCGGGCTGGCATTGCGTGCCAATTTCTGTGACTTTTCATCCACAGCAAGTGACCTAAAAATGCGATTCTAAAGTCAGAAGAATAATAATAATAAATATAGCCGCAAGCGGCGATGGTAGGCCCTCGCCTGCCGCGCCCGGAGCTGGGGCAGATTTGCCAAAACTTGCCAAATTTTTAGATGTGGCTCTTTAAAAATTTACCAAATGTGACATAATTCTGTGGCTCCATAGGATTCCATTGTATAGGATTCCCATTGGAATATAATGGGGAGATTCTGACATTGTCGTGGCAAAACCGTACAAGGTAAAGCATGAGTCCTATTGACTTTTTTCATTGTTGTGAGCTGATGGTTTTCTCTGCCAAATTTCGCGCATTTTCAATAAACTTTATTTTTGCCCTTTCATAGGGATTTTTGCCTCACTCTGCAGGGGGCGCTATTGCAGCAAATGGCATTTTTTCTTCTTTCATGCCCATAGGTCCATGGAGTAAATAAGTGATTAAAATTTGGTCCACTTTGGGCTCTGCATGTGTGAATTATAACAATTATGGGTTGTTAGCGAGCCACAGAATAAACATGAAATTTGGGGCTGTGCTGTGGCAACACCATTTAATATTCTACACAACCTTCAACAACTTTTGGTCAGATGCCTCTCCAGATGATGTTGACAAAATTTGAGGTCATTTACTTAAACGCCCTCAGACGAGTTCGTTAAAATGTGAAGGCTGCAAATCAGGGCGTCACATGATCAATCCAAGATGGCCGACTTCCGGTTGGTCAGGGGGCGTGGCCACAATATAATTTTTTGTTCGTATAGCCATGAAGCATATGTGTACCAAATTTCGTTTGGCTCCGTCAAAGTAAGCGCTGGGACGTCCCATTGGCTGAAGTGGATATTTGGGGCGTCACCATGGCAACAGGATGGGAGATGAGGTGGGACCATCATTGACTTTTTTGATGAGGGTCATGTGACAGATATGTGTACCAAATTTCATTAGTGTACGATAAAGTTTATTTTTATTGTCCCATACAAATTTGTATTTTGCTCTCTAGGGGGCGCTATCGCGCCCATTGTGAATATTCACATATTAATCTGTTCAGGACTGGGGACTCCACCAACGATTAAAATTTGAGCGAAATCGGTCAAGATATGTGCGAGCTATGACACTTTGAAGGGTGTCGGCGAGCCACAAAAACGATGCCAAAATTTGTCGCGTCACCACAGCAACAGCGTTTAATATTCTACAAAACCTTGAACAACTTTTAATGTCCCACTTGTCTAGATGATGTGGAGCGATTTTGGTGTCGCTGGGTTAAACGCCCTAGGACGAGTTCGTTAAAGTACGAGAGGAGGAAATGGCACCTCCGGCGCCGGGCCACATGATCAATCCAATATGGCCAACTTCCTGTTGGTTGCCTAGCAACGGCATAATATATTTTTTTGTTCAGGATCATATGATCAATCACTGTGCCAAATTTCATTTGGATAGGACAAAGTTCATTTTTGGTGTATAGCCATAGGCGCAATGTATTTTGATTTTCCAGGGGGCGCTGTCGCGCCAATTTTTGGAGTTTTTTTATGTTATGCATTTCAAAAATTCTTTTTTCCTGAACTTTAATTTTGTGCAAAATTTGGTGAGTTTTCCATGGTGGCAAGTAGCCGAACTGCGTTCGGGGGGGGGAGAAGAAAAATAATAATAAATATAGCCGCAAGCGGCGATGGTAGGCCCTCGCCTGCCGCGCCCGGAGCTGGGGCAGATTTGGCAAAACTTGCCAAATTTTTAGATGTGGCTCTTTAAAATTGACCAAATGTGACATAATTCAGTGGCTCCATAGGATTCCATTGTATAGGATTCCCACTGGAATATAATGGGGAGTTTCTGACATTGCCACGGCAAAACCGTACAAGGTAAAGCATGAGTCCTATTGATTTTTTTCATTGTTGTGAGCTGATGGATTTCTCTGCCAAATTTCGCGCATTTTCAATAAACTTTATTTTTGCCCTTCTATAGGTATTTTTGCCTCACTCTGCAGGGGGCGCTATTGCAGCAATTGGCATTTTTTCTTCGTTCATGCCCATAGGTCCATGGAGTAAATAAATGATTAAAATTTGATCCACATTGGGCTCTGCATGTGTGAGTTAGAACAAATTAGGGGTTGTTAGCGAGCCACAGAATAAACATGAAATTTGGGGCTGTGCTGTGGCAACACCGTTTAATATTCTACAAAACCTTCAACAACTTTTGGTCAGACGCCTCTCCAGATGATGTTGACAAAATTTGAGGTCATTTACTTAAACGCTCTCAGACGAGTTCGTTAAAATGTGAAGGGTGCAAATCAGGGGGTCACATGATCAATCCAAGATGGCCGACTTCCGGTTGGTCAGGGGGCGTGGCCACAATATAATTTTTTGTTTGTATGGACATGAAGCACATGTGTACTAAATTTCGTTTGGCTCCGTCAAAGTAAGCGCTGGGACGTCCCATTAGCTGACCCGGATATTTGGGGCATCACCATGGCAACAGGATGGGAGATGGGGTGGGGCCATCATTGACTTTTTTGATGCAGGTCATGTGACAGATATGTGTACCAAATTTCGTTAGTGTACGATAAAGTTTATTTTTATCGTCCCATACAAATTTGTATTTTGCTCTCTAGGGGGCGCTATCGCGCCCATTGTTAATATTCACATAGTAATCTGTTCAGGGCTGGGGACTCCATCAACGATTAAAATTTGGGAGAAATCGTTCAAGATATGTGCGAGCTATGACACTTTGAAGGGTGTCGGTGAGCCACAAAAACGACGCCAAAATTTGTCGCGTCGCCACGGCAACACCGTTTAATATTCTACAAAACCTTGAACAACTTTTAATGTCCCACTTGTCTAGATGATGTGGAGCGATTTTGGTGTCGCTGGGTTAAACGCCCTAGGACGAGTTCGTTAAAATGTGAAGGGTGCAAATCAGGAGGTCACATGAACAATCCAAGATGGCCGACTTCCGGTTGGTTGCCTAGCAACGGCATAATATATTTTTTTGTTCAGGATCATATGATCAATCACTGTGCCAAATTTCATTCGGATACGACAAAGTTCATTTTTGGTGTATGGCCATAGGCGCAATGTATTTTGATTTTCCAGGGGGTGCTGTCGCGCCAATTTTTGGAGTTTTTTGATGTTATGCATTTCAAAAATTCTTTTTTCCTGAACTTTAATTTTGTGCAAAATTTGGTGAGTTTTCCATGGCAGCAAGTAGCTGAACTGCGTTCGGGGGGGGGGAGAAGAAAAATAATAATAAATATAGCCGCAAGCGGCGATGGTAGGCCCTCGCCTGCCGCGCCCGGAGCTGGGGCAGATTTGCCAAAACTTGCCAAATTTTTAGATGTGGCTCTTTAAAAATTTACCAAATGTGACATAATTCTGTGGCTCCATAGGATTCCATTGTATAGGATTCTCATTGGAATATAATGGGGAGTTTCTGACATTGCCGCGGCAAAACCGTACAAGGTAAAGCATGAGTCCTATTGACTTTTTTAATTGTTTTGGCCTGATGGTTTTCTTTGCCAAATTTCGTACATTTCCAATAAACTTTATTTTTGCCCTTCCATAGGGATTTTTCCCTCACTCTGCAGGGGGCGCTATTGCAGCAATTGGCATTTTTTCTTCTTTCATGCCCATAGGTCCAGGGAGTAAATAACTGATTAAAATTTGGTCCACATTGGGTTCTGCATGTGTGAGTTAGAACAAATTAGGCGTTGTTGGCGAGCCACAGAATAAACATGAAATTTGGGGCTGTGCTGTGGCAACACCGTTTAATATTCTACACAACCTTCAACAACTTTTGGTCAGACGCCTCTCCAGATGATGTTGACAAAATTTGAGGTCATTTACTTAAACGCTCTCAGACGAGTTCGTTAAAATGTGAAGGCTGCAAATCAGGGGGTCACATGATCAATCCAAGATGGCCGACTTCCGGTTGGTCAGGGGGCGTGGCCACAATATAATTTTTTGTTCGTATGGACATGAAGCATATGTGTACCAAATTTTGTTTGGCTCCGTCAAAGTAAGCGCTGGGACGTCCCATTGGCTGAAGTGGATATTTGGGGCATCACCATGGCAACAGGATGGGAGATGGGGTAGGGCCATCATTGACTTTTTTGATGAAGGTCATGTGACAGATATGTGTACCAAATTTCGTTAGTGTACGATAAAGTTTATTTTTATCGTCCCATACAAATTTGTATTTTGCTCTCTAGGGGGCGCTATCGCGCCCATTATGAATATTCACATAGTAATCTGTTCAGGGCTGGGGACTCCATCAACGATTAAAATTTGGGAGAAATCGGTCAAGATATGTGCGAGCTATGACACTTTGAAGGGTGTCGGCGAGCCACAAAAACGAAGCCAAAATTTGTCACGTCGCCACGGCAACACCGTTTAATATTCTACAAAACCTTGAACAACTTTTAATGTCCCACTTGTCTAGATGATGTGGAGCGATTTTGGTGTCGCTGGGTTAAACGCCCTAGGACGAGTTCGTTAAAATGTGAAGGGTGCAAATCAGGAGGTCACATGAACAATCCAATATGGCCGACTTCCGGTTGGTTGCCTAGCAACGGCATAATATATTTTTTTGTTCAGGATCATATGATCAATCACTGTGCCAAATTTCATTCGGATACGACAAAGTTCATTTTTGGTGTATGGCCATAGGCGCAATGTATTTTGATTTTCCAGGGGGCGCTGTCGCGCCAATTTTTTGAGTTTTTTGATGTTATGCATTTCAAAAATTCTTTTTTCCTGAACTTTAATTTTGTGCAAAATTTGGTGACTTTTCCATGGTGGCAAGTAGCCGAACTGCGTTCGGGGGGGGAGAAGAAAAATAATAATAATAATAATAATAAGAAAAAAACGGAACAATTTCAATTAGGCGTTTTTTTCTTATAACAATATATATATATTTAGAAAGTACTTGCGTCCAGTAACGCACTCATGGGGTCCATAGTCAATGACGAGCGCGTTGCGCTCGTCATTGACTTGTTTTTTTTGGTCTTTGTTTTAGTCGGAACAATTACAAATGTGCCGCATTCGCGGCACATACCTATATCACCGGATAGTGCTTGATGCCATGAGTGTGATTAAGAGTGTTTGGTGAAGGATGAGCGCTTCGCGCTCTGTTTACGTGCGCTTCGCGCACTTTTGGGCAGTGCGCTTCGCGCACTGCTGAACAGTCACTATAGGCCCTCGCCACTCCTGGCGCTCGGGCCTAATAATAATGAAGAACTCATACAATTTCAATATAGCGTCGCCATAGGCGACGCACCTATATATTTTTAGAAAGGGCGTGACACAACCAATCTGTTTGTGGGATCCTTAGTCAATGACGAGCGCAATGCGCTCGTCATTGACCGCGTCAAAGGACGTGTGCCCATTGCCGAAATTTTGTCCCAACAATTACAAATATGCCGCATTCGCGGCACATACCTATATCACCGGATCCGGCATGACCTCATGAGTGTGGCTACTAGTGTTTGATTAATGGTGAGCGCTTCGCGCTCTGTTTTGGTGCGCTTCGCGCACTTTTGGGCAGTGCGCTTCGCGCACTGCTCTTCAGTTACAATAGGCCCTACGCCACCCTTGGGGCTCGGGCCTAACAATCACTTTATAATACATTCTCAGGGTAAAGCATAATATCTACAACTGACTTGATTCCATTTGACTTGACTATTTTGACTAACATACAGCAACCTAAACAAAAATGTTTAGGTTGTTGCAAAGTTAAATGTATGTGCCATTTTGTTTAAGATCCTAATAATAAGGACATTGTAATTTATGCTGTTTTGGAATTGTCAGTAAATGATCTGCACCTGAAAAGGTGGAGGGGTGGAGACTGCAGGGAGCACAGTGGTGGCAGTAGGAGTGTTGTTGTGTTCAGCATGTTGCATAGTCAAAGGGTTGATGAGGTGCTCCACTGTGAGCCCCTTCCCTTCCTCCATCAGTTTGGCAGCAGGAGCAGCACTGAACACTGGGTATTGTCCACCAAGTGTCGGCAACGCCACTGGATAAAAAAAAAAACAAAACAAAAAAAAACACAAGAATGAGCATAACAAACCTGCACATAACAAATATGTTTTACTACTCTGCTAACAGAAATGCATGCATATATGGAAGGGAAGAAGTGAAACATTACTACTAAAAGAAAAGAAAATCTCCACAAAAAGGTTATGATTGGAGCAAGAAAGAAAATGGGTTATACAAGCTGCAGTCAGGGTGCGATTTGGATGATGATGCTACTAAGCTGTGGATTAATCCCAAAGCCCCAACACAAGCACGCACAAATATAGAAACACAAGTGAACACAAAGCAATTCTTGTAAAGGGACAAAAGTCTTTTAAATAAAATGCAAACCCTGTGATTCCATGCAGACTGAAACCAAGCACCGGACCAAGGTCAAACCATTTAAGGAGCCCCAAGAAAGTAAAGCTTTTATAAACCAACTGATCAGTAAATACCCACCATTAGTAAAGTAATTGTAGTCATAAAATCTACAACACTAAACTGCATAGTCTCTCAGCGCTATAATTTCTATAATCAATAAATTAAAATAAATGTTTGAAGCCACATTCTAAGTAAAGAGGAAGCTGTTTTATCCTCACCATACAACATAAAATGGGTAAAAAAATGGGTACTGGAACTGTGTAGCAACACAACCTCAAACATATAGCATACCAATTATAACTCAGCTATAGTTACAACATATAAGTGTCAGATCAAAAGTCATCAATCAAACCAATAACAAAAATCACACGACTTGATTTTATAGTGTGCTAAATTAAATTGGTTGACAGCACATTCAGTTTAATGCAATCTGTAGTGTGCATTGCTTATTTAAAGAGTTTGTTTTCCCATTGGAGCAAATGTGTCTTTACTGTATCTACAATTAAAAAGACAGCAACAACCAATAACTCATTGGCAGAAGTTCCAAACAAGAAAGGAAAGGGACAGAGAAAAGATTGTTTTAGTAAAAGTAATAAAGAGATGTGCCAGGGTATGACTTAGGTCTATCTCACTGACTTGTGCCAGGCTTGATGCCAACTGGGTTGACAGAGGCAGCGAGCTCCAGAGTGGGCACCAGCTCATAAGGCTTTTCAGTCTGCTTGGTCTTGCCCTCATGGTAGCGGCTGTAGATGCCACGACCGGCAGAGTAACCCCCCAGGTATGAGCCACGCGGTCCAGGGGTACGGTTACCTGAAGTAGCACGACCACGACCTCGCACAGTACCTGCTTAAAATACAGTCACATTACAAGGGGGTGGAATTTAGAACTTTCTTTAGGGAAGAATATTGCATATACTAAGATTCTCTCTTATTAAAATATTATTACTCCCTATTTTACTGGGGAATATTGAGTCTTTAGTTTTTTGGGTATTGTAAGTATTTTCTTTTTCTCCTCTGCATTGTCCCGGCATTAAATGGGAGGAGACAGTACAGCAGAAAAGGATGGTGTTAGAAAATGTAAAGTTGCTCACATGGCAGAGAAGCTCATTGTTCATTAAAGGAATTGAAAAATAAGGATGTGAGAAATTACCATTGTTCTGTATCAGTGGGAATCCTTTGGAGAGAAAACAAAATGATTGTTCAAGATTTTCCTGGTAGTACCCAAAAACCGTATTTTAATCAATAATCAAAGATTATGGGATTAGCATTCATTAGTCCATCACCTCACACTGTATTTAGTTTCTCAGACATCTCTAAGATTTACAGTTGTAAAACTTTAGAGCTTCATTAATGTAAATATCTTTGAGCTATCAACAATCAGTGTAATCCCATCTAATCATCATAAATAGACCAAACAATTGAGTATTTACCTTTGACAAAGTAGTCTCTGTTGGGTCCAATCAGGGTGCTGTAGGGGTAGCCATAGTAGGCCAGTGTGTAGGGGTCACACTGGTAGATGTAGCTCTGTTGTGTAGCCTCTGGGGTGGCTGAGGCCCCCTTAGAGGCCTTTTGCCGGGAGTATTGCTCTTTATCGACTGGCTTGGCAAGGGTCACCTCTATGCACGATCCCTCCACCTCTGTGCCATTAAGGTGGTCCATGGCCAGCACGGCATCATCCCGGGAGGTGAAGTGGACAAAAGCATAGTCACGGATTTTCTTGACCCGCTCTACACAGCCAGGGTTCCACTGGCTAAAAACCTGGGGAAATATATTGTATTAAACTATCACACATACAGTGGAAAGAAAAAGTACTGGCACCCCTTGGAAATACTAGGACTTTTGCATGATTTGGTCACAAAATGTGATCTGATCTTCATCTAAGTCACAACAATAAACAAACAGTCTGCTGAAACTAATGCTGCAAAAAAAATGACATTTTTTCAGGTTTTATTGAGCATTCATGTAAACATTCACAGTACAGGGTAGAAAAAGTATTGGAACCTTTGGATTTAATAACTGGTTGACCCTCCTTTGGCATCAATAACCTCAACCAAACATTTTCTGTAGTGAAGATCAGACCTGCCTAGCGCTCAGGAGGGGTTTTGGACCATTCCTCTTGACAAAACTGTTTAAGTTCAGCAATATTCTTGGAATGTCTGGTGTGAATCCTCCTTTTGAGGTCATGCCACAGCATCTCAATAGGACTGAGGTCAGGACTCTGACTGGGCAACTCCAGAAGGCGTATTTTCTTCTGTTGAAGCCATTCTGTTGTTGATTTGCTTCTATGTTTTGGGTCAGTGTCCTCTTGCATCACCCATCCTCTGTTGAGCTTCAGTTGGTGGACAGATGGTCTTAGGTTTTCCTGCAAAATCATTTGATAAACTTGGGAATTCATTTTACTGTCAATGATAGCAAGTTGTCCAGGCCCTGAGGCAGCAAAACAGCACCAAACCATGATGCTCCCTCCACCATACTTCAGAGTGGGGATGGGGTTTTGATGTTGGTGTGCTGTGCCTGTTTTTCTCCACACATAGCGCTGTGTGTTCCTTCCAAATAAGTCAACTTTGGTTTCATCTGTCCACAGAATATTTTGCCAGTAGTGCTGTGGAAGATCCAGGTGCTCTTTTGCAAACTTTAAACGTGCAGCAATATTTTTTGGGGACAAAAGTGGCTTCCTCTGTGGTGTCCTCCCATGAACTCCATTCTTGTTCAATGTTTTACTTATTTTAGATTTGTGAACAAAGATGTTAGCTTGTGCCAGAGATTTCTGTAAGTCTTTAGCTGACACACTAGGATTCTTCTTCACCTCACTAAACATTCTACGCTGTGCTCTTGCAGTCATCTTTACAGGGTGGCCACTCCTAGGCAGTGCGGTCACAGTATTGAACCTTCTCCATTTTATAGACAATCTGTTGTACCGTGGACTTAGGAACATCAAGGTTTTAGAGAAACTTTTGTAACCCTTTCCAGCTTTATGCAAGTCAACAATACTTACACGTAGGTCTTCTGAGAGCTCTTTTGTGCGAGGCTTGGTTCACATCAAGTAATTCTTCTTCAAAATGGCAAACTCAAAACAGGGGGCATTTTTTATTGGTCAGGGCCACTTTAACCCACACCCCCTTCTCACACTGATTGGACCTCAGGTTGGCTGACACTTGACTCCAATTAGCTCTGGTAGAGGTCACTAGCCTAAGGGTTCCAATACTTTTTCTACCCTGTACTGTGATTGTTTACATAAATGCTCAATAAAAACATGAAAAATTTTCTTTCTTTTTTTTTTTTTGCAGCATTAGTTTAAGCAGACTGTGTTTGTCTATTGCTGTGACTTAGATGAAGATCAGATCACATTTTATGACCAAATCATGCAAAAATCCTAGTATTTCCAAGGGGTGCCATTACTTTTTCTTTCCACTGTATTATAAAGAAATAAAAAAAACGTAGCTTAAAATATGTCAAAGTTAGTTTCAATCAAAGGTAATAATAATAATTTTGCGCCTAAATCCCCCCTAACCACTGCCAAACATACAATCACATTCATACAGCCAAGGTGGGTGAAGTGTCTGGCCCAAGGACACAACGACATGAACTGCCAACCTTCAGGTTAGTAGGCGAACATCTCTCTCGACTGAGTTACTGTCGCCGCTTTAACATTTTTCCATTAAACAGGCAGGCATGGTGTTACCTGTCTGATTGTCTCCTCGCTGGTCTCCATCATCAGATTCCTGACGTAGAGGATCTTCACTGTCTCCATTACATCCTCATCTACATCAATCTCAGGCTCAGCCCAGTCCACTGCGATCTGGTGGCCCCACAGCTGAATCCGTCCAGGCATCAACTTTCTACGGGCCATGGCAGCTGCACGATGTGATTCATACTCAACAAAGGCGAAGCCACGATTCTTCATTTTGTCTGCTGCGCTGGCATAAACTATTACATCTAGGACACCCTCTGTCACCTTGGAAACCTCCTCCAGGATCTCCTCTCGCTTTTTGGTCTTGGGTATACCACCAATGAAAAGTCGGCAGTTGTCCACTGAGGAGCAGACACCCAGTAGCCGCCCAGGCCTCACTTCATAGTTGTTGAGCTCCCGAACAGCACGCTTGGCTTCATGTTTTTCTGTGTACATCACAAATGCATAGCCACGGTTCTTCCCATCAAAGTCCATCATTAGACGCATTTCATAGATGCGCCCCACAGACTCAAAAACTGGCACTAACTCATCTTCATAAACGTCTCGTGGGATCTTGCCCACAAAAATTTCGCATCCTCGAGGAGGAGATGGACCGTTCCAGCCGGGAGGGGGGCCATATTTACGCTGACCATTTTCTTGGACCATGCTGTAGCCAGTGCGCTCCATTAGTGATAACAGCGCGGCTTCATTGGGTGCACCTGCTACACCTTCAGGGACTGCCATCTGTCCATGGAGTGAGTGGTGGGAGCTGCTGCTAGAGGTTTTGGAGGGTTTGGACAGGGCAGAGTTATTGCTCATGGCTGAAGAAGAAGCAGAATCTTCGGCAGTCATTCTGACAGAACCATCAGATCTGGGGCCTAGAAAAAAGAAGCACATGCAACATGAGAAATGTGCATGGTAAATGTGTGCACAATAACGAATGAGAAAATAATGGTCAGAAAATAACTTTTCACACAATACCCGTCAAATAAACACATAGAAGAAATTATGTGACCTAGACAGAAACAGAAAAATACTGCATCTATATCTTTATCAGTGCTTTTACAACCTTGTTTTGCTGAGTTTCTCAGATTCCATTTTGACCTCTGTCACCTCTCAGCGACAATGAAGGGCTGTAAACCCTGAAAACACCAGATCAAGGTTCACTTAGTATGACTAGGTCATATGACCAATAAAGAAAAGTGTGCCAGGTAAAGTTCAGAGGGAGTGCCGCTGAAATAAAAATGTTTCCACTGACTACATTGTGACAAAGCACACATGGGGCCAGTAATGTGTGTGTGCTAGAGCATGTGTATTCATCGACCTAGGTCTAGGCCAAGGGAGGAACAGAAAGCAGAAGAACACTGGGTTTCCCATGCATAAACCTCTTTTTATCCAACCCTGCAACTATTGAGAAAGGAAAAACATTTTCAAATATCAAACCCGTAATGCTGCTTGATTATACTAAAATCAAGTAACATTTTGCCTGTCCAAATGGCAATTAAGCAAAGAGGCCAAATAAAAAAAATAACATCTGACTCAGTTTGACAGTACTTGTGTGTTCCTGTGCGTCACAAGATTGCAGGATGGAGATAGGTGAGGCAGTCAACAAAGGTTAAACACTACAAAGCCAAAGCACCATGGTAACGCTCACTCTCATTCGACCTGACCCAATATCCCATCCTCCCACAGCTCAAAACACTCTAACAAACACCAATGTTACATTTGTACCTCTTTAGGGGACTAAACTATGTATTGTGTATTGTGACTAAACTTTATTTACCTTATATATTAAACTTGAAATCTAAATTAAAATGTATGGTCATTTTGCATTTTGCATCCTTATACCTGGCCATGTGTACTGATTGTGTCATACCAAACAAATGGTCAGACCCACACCTGTCTCCTTAATGCACTCAGAGCTTTACGGTTTAGAATTATCTGTAAAAGACACACACACAAACCCTCACAGGAGAAAATATTATGCAATATGAATAAATTAAGAAGTAAAATGCAGCTACATACTTAATAATTACAAATAATATAGAAACATATTTAGAATAGGGAAGTGTTTCCAATTTCAAACTGAAAGTTGTTTGTACACTTAAGACTTGTATAGCTTGTGTTTTTATTGAGCTTTGTTTCACAAGAAGTTTGAAGAAGAAAAAGTTTGTTTTTGTTATAATCAACTTTAGTTGTTACTGTGTAGCTGTCCCTCTTTGCTTCTGTGGCTCAGCACTTTCTTTCTTTGTTACTTCTGACTACTTTTCTTATCAGTCTTATCTGGCATTACTGATGATCAAGGGAGAACAAAATTCACACTGGGAGTTCTGCCCAGTGATAACAAGCTTTGACACTCATTAAAAAGTGTACTCTATACCTTTAGGAGACATTCAGTGCTGATCTTCTGTTTTGACCACAGTTGACCATTGCTGTGATGATGTGCACAGTAGAGCTAACAGCATGGCATCAAAAGGTCTTCCCTCCTGATTGAATATAAACATTGATGTAGGCAGACCTAGAGTGAGGGTGTGTGCAGTGGAGAGAAGGAAACCTGAGGCTGCAGTAGCAGGTAGATGATTAACTTTGGCCAACACAGCTTTAAGTCACACAGCACTAAAGAGATTTACACAAAAGATGTTTATGTAAGAAGGAATCAAAACAAACACTTATATTTCTGCTCCACATCTCTTACAGTGCAGCAGGAGAAAGCAGGTGTTCTCAGGTGAAACCTCAGTCAAAGGTTATGAACTCACATCATAGAGAGGCAGTTGGCAAGGAAGTTAAAGAAAAAGAGAGCTGATTGGGTAACCAGGCCAACCTTGAGGGTTAAATTATGGCTCACACTGCTCATAACATTGTGTTTATGATTGATAGAAGCACCTGATTCACTATGTATTAACAGCTTGTTATAGGAGATGGAATTGTTTTACAAGCAGAAAAGAAAAGCTTTATGGGCTTCCTCCGGATTTTTAGAAAGCTACACTTTAAGCACAGATTGTCTGGTAAATTCCATTCTTTTCCTCAAATAAGAATAAGCTATTCAATTGAAACAAGTCCCTAGCAGCAACAAATAGGAAGAACATTATTATTTACTAACAACAGTTATGCAAACTTGGCTTTCAGTGTTCTCCACAATGTTACTATAAGGCAAAAAACACTTGTAGATGCAAAGCAAATAACTGCTAAAGATAGTCTTTATTCCTAAGGTATTCTGAGTGACAGTGATTCAGTGTCCAGAGAAAAACATGCATTCAGCAGCCAGAGCTTGATACAAAAACTTATAGGCGACTAGGACCAAAGCACTTGAGACTGACACCTAACACTGAGGTCACAGGTCAATTTCAGAAAGGTACAATGGACCAAGAATCAAAAACCACAAAACACAACCTTATATTGTATCATTATTAATAAGCTAAGTAATAGCTATCTGATCTAACTGCTAAATGATAATGGACCAAATAAAAAAGCATAAACATATGAGAATGAAACCGAGCAGAAACCCTGAGAAAAATAAGTGCCCGAGAGAGCTGGTAGTGGCAAAGGAAAGAGGAAGAGAAGAATGGTCAGATGGGAGGATAGCTACCCCTGTTGCTTCACACAGCTCAGCTGCTTGGCCGCCTGCTCTGGGAGTGTGGGTCCACTTCCATGAGAGACAGGTACAGCAGGGCACAGAGCAGGGCCTGCCTCCTCTACACACACAAGAGGGCGGGCATAAAACAGGTAGCTTTCGTGTTGCTCCTTTATTTTTTTCCCAATTAATTATCTGTGAGAATATAATACAAACTTTTGCAGCTTGTAACACTCATTGCTCCAAACTTGCTTGCTACAAACAAAAGTGCCAAGTGATTTTAGACTGAGACATGGTTCATGGGAAATGCAGTTTTTAGGAGTTAGTGATAAATATTGTCTCTTCTTTGAACAATGCCATTTCTAAAAAAAAGTGTTTAAACTAGAGTGATTTGTCATGTCAGCACACGATGCAGTGGTTTTCGACATAACAACAGTGAACATTTACCTTGCATGGCTTAACTTAAGCAAACATCACACACCTTCCTGGGCAGTCAAGAGAGCAGATATAGAGAGAGAAAAGCAATGTAAAAACGAAACTCACTTTCAGTTTAAGCATTTGTGACAACCAAACTCTACATGACAAAGAATGGGGCAGATGAGGTAAAAGGGGAGAGAAGAGTTGAAAGTGTCTGCATGTGTCCACAGAGGTTTGTTCAGCTGCAATCAGAACTTGCCCCACTTCTTGAGGACACAAAACCTGCAAAGGAAAGTTAGCATAAAGACCTGATCCTGATGAATAGAGACAAAGGGAAGAGATTAAATCTTAGAAGCAACTTGATAACATATCACTTATAAAACTGAGTAATGAATGAAATGCATTTTAAGGTGTGCCATGGGGTGTGGTTTACTTTTATTTTTTGCAGAATCTTTTGGTTTGTAGTACATTTGAATAAAAGAAAAAGTTATTGATGAAATTACATAAACAACTAACTTAAAGTCATTACATAAAACCAATCAGGATTCAGACAACCCTCAAAGGTGTTCAGGTGAGTGAACAAAGGGGCAATCAAAGGTCAGTCATTCAGGTCAATGGTTAACAGGAACACCCCACAGGAGGGCAAAAATGGGCAAACTATACTTAACCAAGTTTACTAATCATATGGCATACATCTAGTAGCAGCCACTATGCCTTGGTTCTACATTAAAAATAACTGTGCTTAATGGATGACAGGTTGATGTATTTTATAGATAAACCAAAAGATGACTCAGAAAGTTCAGTCCTAGGAGGCCTACAATTGCAGTGGTCAGCCCTATCCCCATTCTTCCACAATACTGCCATCTTGTGTTGATGAATTAAGTTAGAAACACCATGCCTACACTGTACACTTAGATATGCAGGACACAACACAATCCGTTAGAGTAACATGATGGAAAAGCTAATTGTTTAATGAGGTTGTTTGTTACACTGTGCCTCTGATATGCCTGTTGTGGAATCTGCCACAAAGGCAAAAATCATGAATAAGAAGGAATAAAATCAGTGATAAAGGACTCTGTAATCTGTATCTGGGCCATGAAGTCTGCTTGACTGCGATCTGCCCATATAAGTAAATGAGTAGCGTGTCACAAGATCACAAGTGTGGTTGTTTATTTCTGTAGAGGGATATGACCTGTAGGAGTGCACCACCCTGCTCGACACCACGCTGGGTTTTCCTGGAAGCAGCACTTCCCGGTCAAGAGCAAAAAATGGAATGACAAAAAAGCCTTCCCCTCCTTTGACTATAAGATGCAGATTTAGGAGCATACTAGATAATTTAACATAAGGGAAGCACAAATTTGAATAAGAATAATGTACACTATTATTTTAATGGGAAAAATACTGATATCTTTGAGACTTTTCCCCTTGGACCTTCACAGAAAGTATGTTTGCATCTCTTGACTGACTGATCATTTGCTCTGCCACAAAATTATTTTTGATTTTAATTATTTGAGAGTGTCCACTGGTCAATGGTGACACGTTGTCCATATCTTGTTCCTAATTTTACTCTCTTCTCCAGTTCCTTCAACTTCTCTTCCCTTTTTTTCCCTTCTTCCACCAATGTACCTGTCACCCTCATTCCTGAGGTTCACTCATGCTCAAAGCAGAGCTGTGGGGAGGAGGTAAGCAAGGGAGGGTCGTGGAGGACAGAAGAGGGGGTTCTGCTCAGCAAAGCCCAGATGAATAAGCACGAGAGAGGCTAATAACTGCACAACTGGAGACCTAATGTTCCTTGTCCCATCTCCTCAGGCCTCCTTGGTGATAGAAAGCGAATGAAAAATGTCAAATACCACTGCACATTGCCACATGGCTCATACCTAACTTGTGAATGCTAATCAGAAGAGCTGGTTTAGCCCTAGCACTTGCTCAAAGGAGCTTTACTTGCCTAGGCAAACACATTCCTCAGGCTAATCAGCTAGCCTGTTCAAGGCCATGGCAGACATTGTTTCACTGACGTTGTAAGCCTCTATACTCGTGATGGAGGCTTTACTGGCCCACGAAAAGCTCATTTGTGTCCCTATGTGTAGGTATGAAGAAAGCAGCAAAGAGTTTAGGACACTTCATTAAACAATCACATCACATTAGCATCCTATACAGTTTCTGGCTGCCAAAACTCCAGACAACTCAAATAATGACCCACCCTGTCAATAAACACACACATAATAACCACAATGAAGCAATACTCTTCCAAGTCTTTTGTTTTAACTTACAACATACAAACAAATTATGACTATGTCATCTCTCTGAAATAAATAACTTGTTGTATCACAACTAAAGATTCCTTACAGTAACCACACACACACAATAATCAAGCAACACACCACTCATTTTACAGGGTTTAAAGTCCACAAATGATATGATGTGTGTCCCGGAAGTCTATAAGGCAATTATACTGGCCGAGCACGTATTCAGTGAAGCATTTTTTATCCCCCACCTTAAACTCACACTGTGCGCAGTTAACACACACACCAACGTCATGCCACTCTACTGGTTCCACTGGTTTCATTGCAAGGTCATGGCTCCGATTGATTTGTTTGGCTAAGACAACTGTTTTTCATTTCCAGTTATTTAAGGCTTGGCAAAGTTGTACAACAGGGATGACAGCACAAAGACTGTCCTTAAATAGAAAGACATGATACTGTAAGGATCATAGATTATACTGTGACTACTGAGCAAATACCAAAGCAAATGATTTCACCAAGAAGTAAAATCTACACGCTACTACAATCAGCATCAGTACTGTACCTGTCTCCCAAACTGAGGAGTGAGGATCAAGCAGAGGCAGCTGGTGTGTCCTGGTTTTTAGAGTAATGTTACTCATTCACAATGTAAAAAACCTCTCCGTTCACCTTTTACAGGTGCTGACAGGCTGTGGCAGCGGGTCTCCTTCCTTGCCTGGTCTAACTGTTGAAGTGTGGAGGTGAGCAAAGGTGCTTTTTTGTGTTTACTCATTTTCAATGGCCTATGCACAGAGGTGGGGCTATGCGATAAAGGTAACCCCCCACCTTCCAGCCCTCTCTTTCTCTCAGCTGATAAGGAAAAAGACAAAGAAAAGGTGCGGGATGAAAGGCCAAAGGGTGTGGAACTAATGTATGAACAAGAATCATCAGGGAAAAGTTGGAGGAGGTGCTGAATCTTTTTTTTTTTAAATTATGATTATTTTCCCTTTCCTTTATTCCAGACAACACAAGTGTAGATAGATTTACTAATTTTCTAAGTTTCTTGCAAGACCATATTAGATGTTGCATGACTTCATACAAATTGCATGTTTTTAGCATTTTAATCACAGTTGTCATGTCAACAAAGCACTGACAATTCAAAATTATTTCTGTGCATCACTCAGTATTTAAATAAATTATATCTTCATATAGTCAGTAATAGAACAACACTTAGAGTAAAATAAGTAATTGTGGCCTTTTCGTTTAATTGAGGCCTCTGCAAGAAAATTGCATTTAAGGCAATGAATCGTTCAGCCCTAAAATATAGACCACAATTTTAACCCACCAAAAGAGATCATATGGCACAATCAGAAAGACATTCCTTCTATGCTGTTTGTCCTCTGTGCTAATTTTACTTAATTTGACTTGTAATATAGTGCCTGCATGTCAAGCCAGACTACATGTATATAATATTGTAGTAAATGATAAAAATTTCAAAGTGGAGTAAAGGTTTTACATTCCCATCATTCTTGAGCAGAAACCTCTGGGGTCAGGGGAACAGGAAGCAGGCCTTGTGACAATGTGTGGAAGTGTACATAACCTTAAACAACCCAAAAGGGACAACAGCTTCTATACTCTTATCATAGGAGGTGTCGCTGTGCTCCACCAAAAACAGTGTATGAGTGACACATTAACCAATGACTCTGTTAATGAAGGACAAGCAGTCACTGATTCTTAAGATTTTGGCAGCACACACAAATTGGGTGTATGAAGATAGTCAGTCCAGAGTCCAGAGCCTTGTGTAAAGAAGGCTAAAGTGAAGGCCATAGAGAGCCATTAAGCATTTGTTGTTGGTGGTGATGACTTTATTACACTGTATGTAACACATGGACCTCAGGTCAAGCCAAATAAAGTTAATTTGTACAACTATATAACATCTCAGTGATTTTCATAAGCCTACTGTATTCTTCAGAAAGCTTTTTCTGAAAATATAGATAAACTAATCTAAAGACACTGAAGAGGTAGTGAAACAATAGATAATAACATTATAGTAATTACATTAATTAAATCAAGGATAATGAGATCATACAAATCTATGAACTACACAGTTAAAAGATTACTGGAAACAAACGTAAACGAAAGTAATAGGTACTTAGTTGTACATTTTATGTCAGGTGTTTTGCTTGTCTTTTGCATTGTTGTAAGCTGATTTGGGCCACTCCTGGTGCAAAAATGTAAGCAATTCAATTGAGTGATATTGCTTAGGACCATCCAACCTGTAGTTCCTGGTTGCTATTCAAAATGTCTTCATGTTTTAGCGGAAAAATATACAGGTATATAGCTGAGAAATATTTCTGTATGTCTATGACCAAACAAACAGTGTGAGGAAGACTAATAACAATGTACATTAAATTAGGTTAAAAAGTGTGTATTTGTCTGTTGCTATAGCTTTACACTGTGTAAATTTCCACATATTTGTCATACAGTGTGTGTCTGAGTCAATGCACCTTGTCATACAAATGTGACTTTAACTATGTACATTACAACTACACTATATACTTACACTTAATCTAATTGCCCAAAGCAGGCCTTTTAAAGGCAAGTAAAACCTAAGTTGTTAACAAGTAATTATTTTTATTTTTAGAAACTAAAACCACATATGTAACCTGATTTCCAGTCAAACTGGAATTGAATTGCAAGAAACTACATTTAATCAAGGACACAATGAAAGACGATTATATTACAAGGTGTTTGACAATGTCAACTCACAGGGTTAAAGACTCATAATTTAAACCTATTAAATTTCCATGGCTGATAAAATTATCCACAGAAGGAAGACACACTATAGCCATTACACACATGCATAAAACACACTCAGCACAATGACTGATGGGACAGAAAAACATGGATGTAAGATATGGACTTTGAAAACGCTGATGTACCCTAAAAAGTCTGCACACTAAGATTTTACTTGGGCCAACCAGGAAACGTCTGGTTGAGTCCAGTTTGAACACTTCCTCATTCAAAGTGTCACCATACATCCGGATGCTGCTGTCAACCAATCACTGAGTCTTATGATTAACAAACATGACTCAGCATAAAAAGAGAGTTGGTCTGCCATACAAACACACACAGGAGCTGACATTAAACTCAGACTTTTTTCTTCCATCCTGAAGAAAGAAGTTTCCCCTTTTGCCTAGAAATGTGGTCAGCTGAGCCTTTGGTCACATGGATTGTCACAGACCAATGGCCAACCAGGAGCAGCATGCTACAGTTACTGCCAAGGTCAAAAAGAATAGTAAAGTGGGAGTCAGAGAGGTGCGGTATCAAGAAAAAAACTTGAACAAAACAGGCCATCATCATGACTGCTGACCACACTGAAGGCTCTCATTATGTGGCCACTCACCGCTAAACGTCAACATGATGACAGCTCTTTGTCAGCACTGGGACGTAACACTCATTAACATGTGATAGAGCTTTTAACAACACGATAAAACACATCTGACTGGATTACTGTATTCACATTTACTGATGCAGCACTTATCACACTAGTGTGAAGAAATCAGGGGTCAGTACAGGTTCCACACTTACTGTTCTCATGATCTCATGTAATAAATTAATTTAGTGTTTTTTGCTTCAAATACTTCTCAATATCTTTTTCTTTTTCAATCTATTTTGTCTTTTACACAATGGATTTTTTTTAAAGCATGAGTAGTGAATATACTTTTTTAAGCTTCCAAAATGTCTAAGAACAGGCTATCATAAATAACTATTCAAAACAGAGGCTACATTTTCTATTGAACATCTTTAGAACTGTTTCTTTTTGCTCTACAAAATTAGCACAAAAAATAAATAAATAAATAAATAAATAAATAAATAAATAAAATAAAACAAGCCCTGCTTTTTGTTATCAACAATGATTAGACCATAAGGAAAAAAAGCTCAACATTACATATTGAATAATAATACTTCTACCTTTGGCCTTGTTTGCACCTGATCTTCTGAGTGAGTCCAAAAGCAAGTTCACTTAAAATCTAGAGGAAATTCACATTGAATATTTCAGCAAATGCGTCCTTGACACAGATCAATAACAAACAATTGTTAAACAGCTGCACATTGTCACACTATACAAAGAAGAAATGCCACGACTACCAGGTTCATCACTGCATGAGCTCAAAACAGAAGGAAGATGATAACGTGAGCCCTATAGATAAGACTGGCACTGAACAGACAAGTGTGGCTACTTTATAACTGATCTGTGATAGGACTCAGTGTAATCACAAGTCATAGAACCTTCCAGTATATCTCTGTTTATGATACTCATATAAGGATTGAAGAATGGCAAACTTTACAAAAACTTTTCATAGTTAGTCATAAAGGGGAACAATTATTTTGGTTAATAGTGGGCTAAATGGTGAACAAACCATTAACAATCTGTTTTGGACATTTACAGATACAGTGTAAACCTACAGCTTCTGAAAATACTATGTCAGTTTAAGTTCATTGTCATCCCAATATGTCAAAAAAATGCTAAAGTGATGTAATGTCACTTTGTGTGTATTGAAAAGACACTACATGTCCTAAAGGTGAATACAAATATACAAAAACTCAAGTACAGGTACACATACGCTTCCCTGACAAACTGAAATCATCCACTGTACACACATCTTGTCTTATGGTCTGAAGTCCAGACAACAAGCCCATTGTATGGGGCAGCTGGTATGCAGAGAGAGGCCTGTCCGAGAACAGTGCTTGTGTAAGTGAGTAAGCAAGCTAATACATCTTCAGTTTGTTTCAAATTTAAACAAAAAAATCAAGCAAAAAATCAAGTAAAGGTCCAGTAAAGTATACAAATAGGATTAGAATGCAAACAGGTTAGTGGACTATGCAGAGAGGAGGACATACAAGGTTTAGTGATGTCATCATGCAGAAGGTGAAAGGTTACACAGAGGTCAAAGGTAGGGTTTTAAAAAGGAGGGGTTCACAGAAAGAGAGCAATGGTGGGCTTCGTTATTGCAATGTTTACAGTAAGCAGGCATCAACTGTTTACAAATTGAACACGCGTTAGGAGCCTAACAATACTTTAACATATTTAGGGCACATGTGATATGCCTTTAAACTTATTTGTCAAAAAAATATTTCCTGAAACTAACAGGTCTTATGGGTTTGAATTTACTCAACAAGGTCACATATTGGTACACTGATAGTAGAAAAATGCACTACAATGATGTTACAGTGGCACAAACTCTCAGCAGGGGGCAGGTCATTGTTGGAAAGGGGGTTAAAAGGTGACCAACAAATTATACTTTCAATAGAAGTAGTAAGCTGATTTATTTAAGGTAAGATTCAATTCTTTTGTAACAAATTAAAGATCAAAAATGTGTTCAGTCCTTTGTCTTAAACTACTATCAGCTGTGTCTCTGATACTGCTGCTACTCATTTGGCCGATCAGAAGGCAGCTAAAGAGGGGAGGTACAAGGGGTGCAAAAAAGGGAAGAATGCGTCCATTGTGCTTTCCAGGTATGTGTGTGTTTGTAACAAACAGAGAGGAGAGAGTGTGTGTGTGATCAGATCTAGTTACAGGTGTTTCATAAACAACACAATAGTGCTAACAGCTTCTCCTCTTCCTCGTTCTGTTCACAGCATAGTCACTTGCCTTCACTCACAGCTTTAGATTTCTGCTGCGGGATTAGGCTTCTACACTTGTTTCACACACACCACAATACATTTGTGCTTCCTCATGGCAAGAATGGGATGATCATGTGACTACCATGTGACATAACCAATACTATGTGTGTATGTGTAGAGATTTGTACTGTTTGCTGTTTTCTCTTCCTTAGATTTGAGGTTTATTAAAGAACAATTTGTTTGTCCTTTAAACTCTATATAAATGTTATCAGGCAAAAGGCTTCAGCTTTTCATTTGTTCTCTTCCTGTTGCCCTTGTTTTTAGAAGCATCTTCTATTGGCTTTCTTTTTGTGTGCCTGAAACTGGAGCAGGCCCAAACAAAACTGATACCACTAAGGTCACACAAACAAAAAATCTTGATATAAATTCCTTTCTGATTCTTTTGCCTGACCTGAGAGAAAAAAAAAAAACAGCTTATCACCTCATCAGGTCTGACCAGCACTTCAACACACCCATGCCTTTCACACACCTTGAGCTGGTGCAACTATTTACAGTATTCACAGGCAACTGATTGTCAGCTAAGATGAAGGACAAAACAGAGGGTAATGGCACCAACTCCTGAAGAAACTGAAGCTGCTCTTTGTCACAATCAATCGTATCACTGTCACTTAAAAGTTAGTTTTTTATTAATTACATATTGTCTTAGACCAAATACTGTACTGATGCATTACAAGACAACAACTTTAGAGCTACACCAATCAATATATATCTTTTAAACTGCTCTGATTGTATTAGGTGAGAATAAATGTACTCTTCAGCCATTTATCTATACATACTTAAAGAATACACCACTTTCCTCTTACTAAATCTCATTCGTATAAGAACAGGACACTCAAGGCTAACTGGCGCCCTGCTCAACCAGTTTGTGTAATACACACCCCAATAAACAGAAACACACACGGACAAAAAGAGGAGACAAGGCAGCAACAGAGTGCACATTCACCCCACACAAATAAACATTGAGTGTCTGTCCTGTAACCTTGTAGTGAAGGTTAGAGCAGTCAGCCGGGTCAACACTGGCCCAGCTGAAGAAATGTCCTTCCAGATACCCACTGTGTGAGTATCAGGTGAGAAAACAAACATGTTCTAGCCTTATAGATGAACTTTTAGGTTAGATACAACAAGATAATTATCTCACAAACCCAAATCCAAAAAGAAAGCCAGAAGAAGAAATTTAAAATGTTTAGCAGGAAAGCTAACCTGTTGGATGACGGGATGTGTAGTTGCAGTGTTGTCTACTGTTCTGCCACCATTCAAAGCAATGCTCCAGCTTGTCACTTTTTCATCTTCCTTTCCACTTTCTGTTCTCTTCTGAGCTGTCTGACAGGTTCACCCCAGCCTTGTGTTTGCTGTCAACGCGTCTCCCGTCCTCATTGACAGGCCCCCAGAGCTTAATGTGAAAGCACCTCGAGATGCACGCTCAGCTAGACTGGGAGAGGACAGGTCAGAGTTTCTGTTCTTCTTTTGGTGGTTATTTTTTTGGATTGTGACTCAGATCCTCTCTGTTTGTCCCTGTCCTCTGCTCCAGTCACGACAGCGCTTGTAGACGCAACAGCGGGAGACAGAGAGGGGGAGCACATAAGGGGGAGAGCACAAGGTCTTGCGGCGGAGGAGAGTGGAGTGAGGCAGGGTGCAAGGTGCCGGAGTGCAGCAAAAGACTAGAGAGAGAGAGAGAGAGGAGAAAGAGAGAAAGAGAGAAAGAGGGTGGAGGAGTAGATGGAGGGAGGAAGGAAGGCCAGTGGTAATTAGTGAGTCTGTACCTGACTCTCACTGACATAAGCCCCACATTCCTCAGAAGTGAGGAGGGGGGAGCACAGAAGAGAACAGAGACATAAACACGCTAATGATCCCACAGAACACCCACTATTTCACCAAAGAAAACCAAACAGGTCCTTACAACACACCATAGCTGGTAGCAGTGGCATCAGAAACTCATCAGAAACTCCCTGACACTTCCAGAGTTCGCTTTCCTCCTTTAATTTCAGAGCCTACAGTGACGACTCAGCCTGTGTCTCCTACTGCCTCTTTCTCAATCTGTGTATGGTGTACACACTACCTGCTCCTAAAACTCACCAAACCTGAATGTGGCTGCCCAAAACCCCAAACACTCCTCCCTCCTCCTTTTCTATCATTCCGGATGGGAAACGCTATCCTCCTGTGGCCCAGGTTTGTCCAAAGGTGTGCTGAATCATGAGAGCTGCATTCCACTGAACTCCTAGATCCAACCTTCTGATGAGCACATCCACCACATGTCTTTTACTAACCAAGACAGAAGTCACCTATTGCTCATTCATAAATGTGTACATACAGGTCATGATGATATGCCGTATGGTTGACAGTTGACGTAGATACTTCTGTAATGACATCTCTTGGCAATACCAATTATCTTTACCTGTCAGTATACAAGCAATAAGTGGACAAAGCAGGGGATGTAAGTAAAATTGTTGACATACAAAACTGTCCATGTTGAAAAGGCTAAAACTAAGAAAAATGAACTCAACTAGAAAACTTTATGTACTTCTTTATATCCCTTTTCTCTGTCCACCCATCTTTTACTGCAGTTTTGACAAGTATCGTACCTGTTTGATCATGTTGAGGAGTTTCAAAACTCCTGAACTCCAGTCTTATTCACCATTGTGCAAATAGTGAGTTTTTTTCTTTAAGTGCGTGTTCGCCTACCTGGATTCCTTGGAGACTGTAGTGTGGGCGGAGTCTGGCACTTCCTTCTTCCTTGTGTCAGGTGCACCGTGCCGTGACTGTGACGTCTTTGTGGCTGCCAGTTATGAAGGTGAGTGCAGAACTGGTTGGTCAACTGTCTGTGGATAGAAGAGAGAAGCGAGGAAGCTGGATGCCTGTTTAGAGTACAAACACACACATGCATAGACGCAGATAAAGTCTCCATACACATTCACAGAAAGCACACCACAGTGGGGAACTTGTGAGCTGGTGTGTGTATAGGAAACTGAGATTGAGTCAGATGAGAACAAAAAAAAAAAAAAAAAGGTTTCAACACACAGCAGCTGAACTCTGGTGGGGAGGAGGCCAAGGCAGTTAGACGTGTTGCTCAATACATTTCACTTTAATGCTTATTTAACAGATCTTGAGTAAATTGTGGTTGATAAAACAACACTTTTGTTTCTTTATCCAGCTTCATCCAGTTATTCAGGAAGGCAGCAGAGATTTGACACTATCCATCAAACCTAAAATACCTGTCATTATATCAGTGCGTGAGTCTGAATTTTTTGTTGTGATAATCTCGATAATCCCGATCTAGCCTGGATAAAGAACTACACCTAAGAATGTCATAAGAACTCTTTTTAAAGAACTTGTTAAATATGTGTTTTTATGCAGAATCTCAACAAAATGTTTACATTTTGAAATTGGACTCTCGAGCACATACATGCACTTGAAGTCTTTTCATAGGCCCTAAACAAAAGCAAAGTCTTTCCACAAAAAGCAGCTCAGACCTTGCCCTGGTTGCCACACAATAGACAGAGAGATCTGAGACATGGAGAGAAGAGATTCCCAGGAAACATGCCGCTAATACTCCAATCGCCTGACAATGACACACAAAGACATCGGCCAGCGTATCTATTCACCTGCAACAAGTGGGCCCAATCAAACTCTCACACATACTGCATGGAAGCTGAGAAAGGAGGAAAAATAGGATCATGTTACTATTATACCAGGCAGTGAACTGGATTTGGCATGGCAAATTGTATCAGATTTGTGTGTGAACACGCTGGAAGAGGAAGTTTGAGATTGTGTGGTGAGTCTTTAAGTGTCAGTTTGTCATAATTTAATGCTATCTCTTTTTAATCCTGCTCTTTTGTTGTCTCTTTCCTCAAGTGTAAAATTAGACATATTATATCACTCACGCATTTGGCTGTGAAGTAGTAAGAGGGGCTCTTGTAAAGGTCTGACCTTCTACTTTGTACAAAAGCAGTATTCTCTTATTTGCAACAGAAGTTACAGCAAGCAGTCTTTGTTGAAGAAATGCTGTATGGAGGACCGAGAGAAAAAGGGTAGTTCCATTGATGAGTTAAGAAAGATTCAAAGTGTATTGTGGCTATACACAAACAACATAAATTATACATCCATGACTGATTTAAAGTAGTTAGATGAGGTCTGACTGTGGACTGGCCTACTCAAAGCCCTGACCTCAGCCTCACTGTGGATAAACTGGAACACCAGGCCTTAACGCCCAACGTCACTGCAAACCTCATTAATGCCCATGTGGCTCAGAGGAATCAAATCCCTACAGCAGGTTGCAAAATCTTATGGAAAACTTTGCTGCTTGACTAAGAACTACCCTCTAACAACCAAGAATAACCACAGTACATCTGATCAGTGTAACTGGTCCTTTTTACTGATGATAAACAAAAATTAGAACACTGGGCCAAGCTGATTCGTTCTAATTTGTTCTAACATATTAATATCTAAATCTAAACTCTGAACAACACTTTATGGCTTCTCATGAAGATTAGTCCTTTATTGAGAAAATTCCAGATCAGCTTATGGCCGCACGACCCGCCGTCTCCAACTGGGCCGATTATTGAATACACACAAACAGCCTCCAACACACATGAAAACACAACCCATAAGGAGCAACTGGGGCCCTGTAGTGAGGCGACATTGATGACGCGTGTTGCACGGGATAATCTCTCCAGCTGTACTCTCACCCGCAGAGGAGTGAGGCTCGTTGGCCTCAAACAGCTCACACTAAGTTTCCACATACAACACAAGCGCTCCTGCTTTCACATCTCATATCACCAAAGTGCTTTAAGATACACAAAATCAGAAATTTTACCAAATCCAAAATGGTGCTTCTTTATTATATAGTTCTAAAAGCACAACTTTTAGTTTTGATGACAAATCTTCATGAAGTATACTATAATGTAGTTTTTAAACTCAGGTGCTGCTTAGTAATATGACATCAGAGACTGTACACTATTTCTTAACTAACAGAGAATGTCTCCCCCTATTGATCTCTCACAAAGTAAAGTTTTTTTGTGTGATTTTATTGAATCAGTTTCACTGTTAAATATAGTTTATAGTTAACTGTTCCTCTTTATTATGTAACATTGTTTTCAAATGCTCCTTTCAGTCTGTAACAAATAAAGATAAAGATGTATTCTAAAACAATGCTCTGATACACAATAAGGCAAAGTGAGATCTATTAAATATTATTAAACAAAAATATCACACTAGTCAATCCTGTGTTCCTAAACAGTACCTCGATGTGATGCTTCATAATTTCATGAAGTTTTAATATCAAGTTATAGAGGGTTTGTTATACAGCAGGAGCCAGCAGAGGGCAGTGTCAGTCTAATTTACTTGTTACTTCTTACTCTTGAGGAAATTGCAGAATTCATGAATAATGCGCAAATTAGGCACAAATTGAAATTTAATATTAATTCCAATGCCAGCCTAAAACACAATCTCTCATACACAAGACGCATCTTCATCACTAATAGTTTCTCTACACTATACTTATTATTTGAAAATGTAAAACTATGACTAAATAAATTTATTTTTTATTTTTTTATTTTTTTTGTATATAAAGTAGAACCAGTGGAAAATGGTAGGTAACTGGCCAGAGTGCTCATTTGTACATTTTATTGTTAATGTTTAGCCCAGTAGGCGGTGTGACTTAATATCTGTCACATAAAGGAAGTGTCATATTGTTACCATGACATTTCAAACTCAGAACAAACAGTGTAGTAATAAGTGCTTTTATGTCTCTATATCAACTATGAACTACAAACATCTAGCTACATAAAAAGGACAGAACTGGTCAGTGCACAGGTGTTTTTTATCTGCTTTGTTTTGCTGAGAGGACAAGCGGTGCATGACCCATAAGAATCCACTATGACAAAGGTAGGGCTCGTTATGCAATTTTAAACATCCCATCATTGTCTATGTAGATTACCATAAGCGTCTGTGGTCTTTTTCTCAGCCAACACTTTCTAAAGTGGACTGAGAGTCTGTCCTTCACAACATAGAAAGTGCTCTGAACCCATATATCATTCCTGTGTGATACCCATTAATGTATTCTATTTGCACTGACAGAATATTATCGGATGCATTGCACATTTTTAGTCAGTTCCAACTTTGTACTTAAAAATTGATGAGTGTTGCAAAAGCCGATTACAGTCTGTCTGTGTGTCTCTCCAGATTAATTTACTTTAATTGGAAGCTAGCGGTCCCTGCACTTTCGGCTCTTAATCCTTAAAGTCTTATTGTTGACTGGAGTGATGTCTGCCACACAGCACTAGTCCGAATGTGTTTCTGAGAATTTCTGTGGGTTTGTCAACCAGTGTTAATGGTTGACACACCTTCGCCAGGAGACAAGTGAGGCAGGTCAGTGAGAGGTGGACCTTTGTCCAGGTCGGAGAGCAGCCATTATTTATTCATGCTCATGTATCTGACTGGCGGCCTAATTGTACCAAGAGGAGCCCAATTACCCACAGCTGTCTGCTGCAGCACTGTCTCACCTGCTCAGAAACTGGGCAGTAGATCACATGTCAGCCAGGGCTGACGCTAAGCATCTTATTTACATTTGCCAAGCTCAGGTTCAGTTGTGTGAACAAACTGTTTAGTGCATACACTTCGGTCAGCTCATAACAAGTTGGTAGGATATTAAATGAAGAGGAGTTTTGAGAACCAAAGGAAATGTCTTATTTGCATGTTTGACAAGTATTTTATTTTGTTGGTGTCATCATGGCAGACCAAGGTAAGAAGCTTATGCTTTTTCCTCTTTGACATATACAGTCAGCATGTATACTTACTCATAAGCACAATCTGCTACAGAGGAGTCTAGCAAAACATTGAAACGTGGCTCTGTGACTGAGGAGGTCTCCAGCTCACACCAGGATCTGAATCCCCAGACAGACAAAAAGCCCCTGAGCTGTGAGCATCCACCTTGTTTATCTACACCTTCCTCAGGTGAGGTACCACTTTCAATCAAGTCAGTATTTTAAATATGTATTTTACCTCATGCTATATACAGAGGCATCTGTATAGGTATTTAATTCCCATATAAATATAACCAGTCATATACCACAATATACTGTATTTGTAATGTTATATTTGCTCAAGTTAACTTCTAGTCATAATAAGACCACCACATCAACGCTCAACAAAGGAGAAGGGATTATAGTGAAATGTATAGTGGCTCAAATACAGGTGCACAGCCTCATGTTACAGTTACCTGTAGGGGCTGCATGACTATGGAATAAAGCCAACAGACAAACAAATACCCTTTCAACTATGAAAACCTAAACCTGTGCTTCTGAGGATAATATGAAAACCTAATGGAATATTTTCTCTCTAATATGTTTAAATAAATTTACCTCTTGTAACCCTATAAAACCTGCCTACAGCCTCTCCACTATCTGATCAGACCTACTTGCTAGCAGCAGCCATATTCCAGCAACTACGTGAGGATAAGCCTGTCACTCAACAACTTCTGCAATATGGAAAAAAGACAGACACTCCACTGCCATTAAATGGAGACAAGACCACAGGGATGCAGGCCTACCAACTTGCCTTCAGCACTCTCAAATGTATGGTTTCCCATATTATTTTTTTTACATTAATACATTATGTCAGTTTGCTTAACGCATTTCTGGGCTAAAGCATAAACCTGCCAAAAGACCCTATACTGATGGTTTAACATAATGTCAGGGAGAAATTAATTTGATATACTCTCCTGCCTGCTCTGCGGACCTTACCCTACTCTAAGAAAGTCTTATCTTTATAATGAATAGCTTTTGCACTGCAGCATGTGTCAACTCCAATACTCACTTCTGAATAGCAACTTCAACTGCAGAATAGATTAAATGGCACATACTCATACATTTCATTTCTCTGTAGAACTGCAAATTACTGGAGCAGCAGGTGAAGTATATGCCTGTATGGGGGGTGATAAGAGGTACACACAGTTAGGCCATACATAAACATGTTGGACACAGAGTAAATATTAGAGTAGCTAGGCGTTGTTGTTGTTGTTGTTGTTGTTGCTGCTGTTGTTTTATACAGTGATGCTCCACTCAATAGAAATAAGCTTTGGTTACTCATTAGGCACAAGCCTTATGCAATAGTTATTATTAACTGTTTACATTATATATATATATATATATATATATATATATATATATATATATATATATATATGCAAATCAAACTTCGCTCAATCATGATCGACGGGCATTTTGTTATATAATAATAACTAAAATTAGCTAAGCTAACCACATGCTATACTTGGACGAGGTTTTTGGACGTCGTTACACTTATGTTTGTGTAGTTGCCTTTTTCAATTTGTAGTTTAACAGATGGAAAAATAGAATATAAACTATAGAACACTGTAGTGGAAATGTATTAAGAATACTTCAAAACAAAAGTGCAAAAGCGCGTAAACTCAATACTTTCATACTCATAGCAGCTGCAGCTAGTTAGCTAAATTATTCATTTGAATAGTCCAGATGAAACAAAAAGCAAATAGCTAACAGCTAGCAAAATGTCATATAACTAGGCCTATAATCAGGGCTTGACATTAACCTTTTTGCTCACTGGCCACTTTGGCAAGTCTTTTTTAAAGGTTATTAGCCAATTAGTGTTTTCACTAGCCAGAGTTATAAGTTCAAGTGTTTTTGTATTTATTTTATAGCATACAATAGGCTTAAAGAAATGTAGAACTTAATTTTATGTATTAATAAGGATTTATTAAATAACTACTATAATCTAAAGTTCACTTGGGCAGAATAAATTGTATCTTTTAGCAGATATATGTTTGTTTGTTTTTTTTTTTATCATGATGAATTACTAATACTACTAAATTAGACACTAAAGCAGGGGTAGGCAACCCCTGGCCTGCGGGCCAAACTTGGCCCTTGGCCAGAAAAAGTTGTCCCTCATCAACTTTTTAGCTGATATTTACTTATATTAATTGCTGTTACTTGATAGCATTTAACCTCATGGAGCTGTCAGTGAATGAGGCTGCTGTATTCTATTTGCAAGCATACAGCTCTCTGTCATGCTTTCATGGTTTTAGTTGCCTCAAACCAAAAATAGCAAGCATTCTATCATGAGACCTCCTTCTGTCATGGTTACTTTTGCCTCTATCCAATAAGTATCCAATGTTTATCTAATTTGCCACATAAAAATGTAGCAAAATGGGGTTGTGCGGTTGGGGTGAGGATTTGTATTTATTTATTATTAAGGTATTTATTTATTGACCTATAGATTTTGTATACGTAACTGAACATGTTAATATATGTTCATTTAAAACTGCCAAAGAACCATGACAGAGAACTGTATGTCCATTCTTGTGGCCCGCCCCCTGATGGTTTAAAATTGAATTGGACTGACTGTAATCATACTTGCCTACCCCTGCACTAAAGCATACCAACAGGAATTGAGAACCTCTAAAGTTATGATACATGCATGAAATACAACCAGACAAAATGGCTAGTGAGACTAATGCGTTACTAGCCAAAATGGAAATCTACAAGCATTTGGCAGGCTGGCTTGTGTTAATGTAAAACCCTGCCTATAATTATCCATGCCTGTGAACTTAACAAGTAGCAATATCAAATTAATGAATAACCATTATTTTATTTTATTTTATTTTATTTTATTTTATTTTATTGTAACGTTACTGTACATTGTGCTTTGCATTTAGATCAAGATTTGCTGGAATACATGATAACTGACAGCTGCTTTCACACTTCCCAGCATATTGTAAGTCCTTTTATTTTTTTTTATTAGTTTACTAACAAACCTAACCATATGATCCATAAAGCTTTTATGTGCATCAAGAGGCCATTTGTATTCAGATTTGCATGCATTCACACTGGTTATCCGCAACAAATGGTGCATACTAGGAGCCAGGCAGACATACCCACCAACTGGAAAGCTGCAAATGACACGATAAAACACTGTGCAATGACACATACATGCACAAATACACACATAGTCAGTATGTAATGTGTGTAAATGATGGATTTATTGAGGGATGGGTGAAAAACAGAGAACTGGCTGACAGGTTGTTATTCAGCCATAAAAAGCATACACCTTATAATTCCACCCACTACCAACGACTCAACACTAGAGATATAGGAAAGGTGACAAATGGAAAGGTTGGGATTTTTTTTTTTTCAAACTAAAAACATTTCAAACATTTAATGGTTTGTATTGACAGTCTGGTGACATGCTGCCTTTGGCCATGGTGATGCTGTGTGACTTCCAGGAACAAAAATTTTTGCTGCAATATTCTTTGAGACAGCAAGAATGTCATCAAGAAGTCAAGGATCTGCATAATAGTTTGCAAAGGTTTGTGAAGTGTTATTTTGCCTCTATATAGTTTCAAAATCAATATCATTGTGTTCTTGCTGAGAGAAACATTATTAGAAACAATTAGGAGAAATTTTTACTTTGACAGTGAAAGTGGTTGGTGAGATTTTTTGTTATTTGTAGGTGTAAGACGAAACTTGCAGCCTCTCTAGCTCGCTTTCGGGTCAAACAGAGCCTGCGGAGCGTATCATCCTTTCTGGCTGAACCGGTTAGAACAAAGCAGCACCAAGCAAAAATTCTGCCACTTTATGTGTGGGTTAATACACTCAAATACAGGTATGTAGAGCATAATGACAACTATAGTATAATAGGCTACAGTTTAATTAACTGTCTAATATTCACTGTAGATAGTTTGTCAAATTTTGGCTTTTTTAAATGACCAGTTAAAACTTTTTTATCAGAAATTACTTCATTTAATTATCTGTGGTCACTGTACATTTTGTATAATATGACAGAAACTAACTAACTAACTAAAACTCTTTCTCTCTAAACTTTCTTTATGTAGCACTGAAGAAGTGTGTGAACCTTTGCAAAGCTCTGGCCTGTTTGAAGTGAAGAATATGGCAGAGCTAAAGGAGTTGACTTTCTGTAGAGACCCACTCTGCACCGATACCCTGGTATTTTCAAAGCAGCTTTATGATTGGCTTCAGAAAAGCAGCCTTACTGTAACTCACACAATAAATATACAGGTAAATGTTTAAATAAAGTTAATCCATTTTCACCATTACTCATTACAAAGCTGAGTCATTTTAGGTAGTAGGCACTGGGGGTGCCGTAGAGTTGTACTGAAGCAGAAATACTCTTTGTTATAAGTTCAACAGATGGTTGAACCTTCAATCAAAGTACCGGTATTGGTCCATTTATCTTCTTGACATTTCTCTCTAGGAAAGAAGTTTGTGTGTAGCAGTGAATGTGTTACGTCCCCTTCTGTTTGATGCTGGTGACGTTTTGGTGGCAGGGTCCTTCTCTGCTGTTACTGTGGCCCATGTAGCAGTCACAGCTGCTGCCCGGTCTGGACGGGTGTTGATCTGTGGTGCTGATCACAAACCTTCACAGATAGACGAGATAAAGGAACTACTTGCGCAAATGAATTTGAAAAGTAAGTGATGCAAGACAGAACAAAAACAGAACATTTTAGCACACATTAATATATATCGTAATTTAATGTATTTTAAGAATGCCTACTTTTTTGTAGATGTTCGAATACTTTCAGAAACCTTTTTCGAGCTGAATGAGTGGGAAAACACTGTGCAACATTTAAAGGTCATCCTAGTATTACCTCAGTGTTCGTCCTCTGCCCTTAATGATCCAGTGCCCATCATGCATAGCGAACATGGAGGTATGCAGTAGAAGAAAACCTTAAATACAACAGCACTTATAGTTGATATTCTCTATAATTTTGCATAGCCAGTATCTTGTATATCCTTTGTAGATGTGGTTAAGATCCTTCAATCTGGGCTAAAGCACTAGTAATGAAAAGTGAAAGGTGTATACACAATATAGAACAGAAAAGAAAACCGTGATGTATATATAAGAAGTGCCATCTGATCTCAAAACAAATTTCTCTGTATTATCAGACTGGGAACTACTTACAGATTTGTCTCATGGTTTAATTTCAAAGTCTAAAATCCACACATTGACGAGTCAGCAAGCTTTACTGCTAGGACATGCTCTGTCATGTAAGTACCCCACACCTTGTCCAAATATAACTGTAAGGACCCTCATCTCTCCCTAGCCACATACCTGTACATTAGGATTCATTAGACCGACTGTTACCGCCACCATCAAACAAATTAACATTTCTTCTTTTCTTTATTATGCAGTCCCCAAGGTCCAGACTGTGGTCTACTGCACCCGCTCAGTGTACCCTGACGAAAATGAACAGCTGGTGAAAAGAGTGTTGGAGAAAACTCGCACTCATCCCAAACTGCTACCCTTCAGGTAAATACAAACATGCATGTTATGGCAGAATGTTTTTCTAAAATGAATAGGGATTACAATTATTTTCTATAGTTTTATCACATATACAAACCCAATTCCAGAAATGTTGGGGCACTGGGCACAATACATGTGTATCAGACATTTTGCAGTGGTTTTATTTACATTTTTCACAATACCAACTTTGGACTTTTGCACATGCAAAGGTTGCGTATATCCTAATTTGTGTCCTTAAGACACAAAATAAAAGGCCACAGGACTTGATACTTCTACTCTAAAGCAGCTCATCCCAGAACCAAAATGAGAGAGTGCAATAGTTTGCATCTCACCTAAATATAGCTTTGCAGCAAGAGAGTGTATGAAGTTCACATCCAATCTTTGGTTTAGGCTTCACTCTGTATTGTCTGCTGAAAGCTCTTATCATGATATTGCCAGTCCATTAGGGCAGATGTGCAATATGTGGTAATGGGAAGTAGGGCAGAAGCAATAAATGCTTTTGTCCTGAGGCTGCAAGTGGGACAATCCTTAAAAGTATATACTATATACAGTATTTTCCTACTACTTCTATGATAAACACGGTGTTATCGCACATCTGTGACTGTGACTACTTTTAGTGGTGACAACGTTTGCCACCTTCCATGCTCTTGCTGCCTTACTCATCTTTGTGCTCTTGTCCCAGTCCTGTCTTGTTTCTGTGTGGAGGGTGTTTACAGTGCTGTGACACCTGTCAGTCACAGGTCCAGGCCCCACCCCCTCGGCCCCTCCATCTCTGTCTGGTCTCTGCTCACTTTGTTCAGCAAGCTTTGGCAGTGGGCAGAGTAAGGCCTGAGCTAGGGGCCGAGGTACTCTGTAAACTTAAGCTAGTTATATAAGGTGATAGTTGATGTAGATGTATTTATAACTGCTGCATAGCTGTCAACATAATGAATGTTTCCTCTGTGGTATAATTCTGATGCTGTCATTTTTTTTAATTGGTTGCTGTCATTTAACAGCAGTTGTTGAATTAATGTGGCATGATGATGAATTTAAAATGCTTCATTGCATTTTTCTTTTTTATAAGTCACACTCTGTTGTGTTGCACTTTCAGGGTGAACGGGCCCATTTTCCCAGATGATTCCCAGTCAGAAGACACAGCTGAGTCCAAGTATTTCATCCTTCAACCCTCCCAGTTCACCAACGGCTGCTTCATTGCCAGATTGTCCCGACAGGTTAGAGATGGAGAAAAACTGTAAAAGAAAAAACATGCATATGAAGGTTGTGTGTAAAAATGACAGAGAGCAGAATATTGGAGGTGTGTGTCAGTGTTTGAGTGTAGTTATGTGTGTGATTGCTTTGCAGTGAGACCTTCCAGTATAGTGCTGAGGCTGCACTCTTTTACTGTCTGTCTGCTGGGAGGTCGCTCTGCTTTGCTTATCTGCACACACACACGCACACGCACACACACACACACACACACACACACACATAAAGACGCACACACATCAACCCCTAAAAACCTGCAGCATTATTCCAATTCTCCATAAAATAAGCGACAAGATATAAATGAAATACACTCAAGGCACTGAAATTGCTCATTACTTAAAAGTCAAGATGATGGAATAATTCAAAACAGTATAATTCTTTCACCTCTTTTAGGCTCTTTTTGCATCACGCTAATGCACCCTGAGCTCCTTATTCCTTACAAAAAAGAAAATAAAAGGTTCAACAGAAGGAAACGAAAATCTGCTTCTTTTAACTTTTGAAAAAATGTTGCATGGAGCCAACTGTATTTATTCTTCATAATACTCAGTGTGGCCAGGAGCAGGACATCCTCACCTGTCTAGCAGCCGCACAGTAATCTCAAATCTCATCATCTTCCATGTATAATAATCGACAGGCGCTCCCACATCAGAGCCGCTGCCGCACACTGAGTTACACTTGCTGTTGGCTCACTGCTGCTTAGATGAATCACTCTGCGCTAGTCAATCTGCGCTAGAGGACAATTTAAAGGGATGGGAAATCAAGACATGGCAGCCTGCAGAGATGGAGAAACAGTCCTCTCTTTTTAAACCATCAAAGAGAGACACCAGACATCTTCATTACTAGCACAAGACAGAAGGCTGCCCAAAAACTGAAAAGACCCTGACAAGCTGCCATCATTCATGTTGACTTCAGACTTGAACACTTCCTCATTTCATCAGAAACAGCCAGCTCTGGCAGCCAAATTTAGGCTTTTAAGGTTCACTAAATGATGCAGGGAATGAGAAATAACATTGTGAGGAAGATTAAACAGTCGAGAAAGAATGAAAGATTTGTTCACAGTGTTTGAAGTAGAGCACTGCAGTGCAATATCATTCAATTTTCATTTAAGAGTAGAGAGTAGAAAAAATATGGGAAATGAGCAAACACAGAGGAAGGTAAGTAAAAGGCTGACATCAGTTTAAAGGCTTGTATTTATTTATACTGACTAATATAAATCCAAATATCTTAAAACTATATTTTATTTACAAAAAAAAAAAAAAGAAAAGAAAAGAAAAGAAAGAAAATCATGTTTTGATACTTAGATATTACATATTTTAGTCTTCACAGTACAGCTTTAACTTGCAATTGAACACATTTTGTTCACAGACAGTGGCATCTGGAAGACTTAATCATCCATTCAATTATTTCAAGTACAGCAGTATCATGCTGCTTGATGGGCCTGAGGATCATGAGCGTCTATAATATTAATTATAGATACTCAGGCTATCTTGTGGACATTTTGCCCATTAACCAACATTTGTTGTACAATGCTCACTTCATTTTTTTTTTTTTTTTTTTTTTGCCTGTTCTTTGTTACTTCTCACCAACTTTTTCAAGGTAAGGTAAGGTATACTTTATTGATCCCTGTAGGGTAATTCATTCTCTGCATATGACCCATCCCTCAATGCTGCTGGGGCAACCTGTCAGGAGCAGTGGGCTGCCGCGGTGCAGCGCCCAGGGACACTTCTCCAGATCTTGCACTAGGATCCTGGTCAGGAGTATCTGGTTGGAGGTTTTACACTATTGTGCATGTTTTGAGGCTGATAAAGGAAACCAACTAAGACACAGGGAGAACATGCAAACTCCACACAGAAAGGGCCCACACAATCCAGGAATCAAACCCGGGACCTTCTTGCTGTGAGGTGAAAATGCTGACCACTAAGCCACTGTGCTGTCATGGGTTTGAGTCCAGACTAGGACACTTTGCTGAATGCCTCTCCCTGCTTTCTCCTCCATGATTTCTTTTAATTTCCTAGACTGCACTATCCAATTAAACTAAAAAGGACCTAAAAAAATCTTTAAAATATACATTTTCAACAAATGTATCTGTAAAGACTCTCATTCAGTCATTCAAGCTAATTGAATCACAACAAAAGGTTTGAAAAGAAGTCATGAACTTGGTTTTCAAAGGTTGAAGACATTTCATTCCTCATCAAGAGGCTTTGTCAATTCTGAAACTGAAGTGTTAAGAGCTGGGTTATATATGTTCCTCATCTGAAATGTGCTGTGTCCTCTCCTGAGGACAAAGGACTTCTAACGACCCAAAACTTTTGAGCCCTTTCAAGTATTCTAAACCAATAGAATTTAGTTTCAGAACAAAAACTCCTCCTTTTCAGGCACATAACCCAGCTCTTTCACCAGTTCACTTTCAGAATTGACAAAGCATCTTTACGGTGAAACATCTTTAACTTTAAAAGCCAAGTCCAGATGACTTATTTTTAAACTTTTTGTTGTCATTCTTTTACTTGTGAGACTGGGAAACCATTACAGTTTTGTTTTTTTTTACATTTTACACATTGTCCTAACTTATTCAAAATTAGGTTTATATATTTGTTCCCTTATAACAGATATTATATGTTCACAACTGTTTTTCCTACAAGGCCATGTAAGGCTGGGACATGCAATTATGCAGGTTTCCTTTACTGCAGCTTTGTGTTGTTTTATATATCCTTGGTGCAGTGTTTCCCTTGAGTCACATAGTTTTAATGCATTGTATCTTCACATATAATCTTAAACTGTCCTTGCTTTTATTCCAGGCTGATCCCACTAAAGTAGAAACGGTCCAGGATGTATTGGCAAGGGCGGCGGCGAAGGGCCTCCTGGGTGGAATAATCCCAGAGCAATCAAAACCCAGCAAGAAGGGAAAAGGAAAGAAAAGTCAACAAGCAGGCAGCAAACCTTCCTCTGCACGCACCCAAAACGAGCAGGGTACTGAGAGCAAAGGAGATATAGAAGATGAAGAGGCCATGGGTGAGGAAGATGATGAGAAAAACGGTAAAGTCAGTAAAGGTGGAAAGAAGAAGAAGGGTGTTAAAGGACATAAAGGAAAAGCTAATTCGAAACAATCTGTAAGTAAAGGTCAGTCCAAAGGTGCCAAGAAGAAAGTCAAGAAAAAAAAAGTCAACAACCAGAGCAAACGTAAACCACGTAGAATACCTCGCTTGACACTTTCATTGATGTCCTCTGCTAAAGCTTCGGCACGTTTGTCACTTATCACCCCCCTTGTGAAAAAGCTTAGAGACAATCCAGCACTGGTTACATCATCTGAGACCTCATCGGGATCCTCTACACCTGCTACAAAGCAGCCCACTTCTGCCCACCCTGCACCACCCACATCATCACAGCAACAACCGAGTACAACCAGTGTCAATGAAGAAGAAAAAGATGCACGAATAAAATTCACCTCTGAGGCTCAAGGAAAAATAGACCTGCATAATGATGAGGTGGAAGCAAATGGAGCGGTAAAACTTGTGGATTTTATGCCTTCTCATGAATCCCTCCCTTTAACCAGCTCTATAAGTAGTAAGAGTAATACTTCTCTGTCTGCTCAAGACTCTGAAAACTGATGGATGATACTGTAGATTAAAAATTGTTTGTCATATTTACTTTTTAAAGTTACATCCAAAGACATATAATAAATCTAATTTACCCAGAGTAAATAAATGTGAGTGTGAATGTTTGACAGTCAGTGTGTGTCTGTTAAGTGTCAGCCCTCACTCACTGGCCATTGTCCTGGGTCTACCCCACCTTCAGCCATAATAATAAGCAAGAAACAAAAAAGATAATACATAGATGATTGAAAAACTATTGCATTTCAAGAAAAAGAAAAAGGACATGGTTAGGTAACCAGTGGTGGAATGTAACAAAGGAATTTATATACCTATGTCAAAGTAATAACAGGGTTTATCATCTTCTATTGCACTGGTTCTTTAATTAGTATTATCAGCACAATTCTTAACCATGATCTCTCATATTTACCACATTAAAAGTACTGTGAGCAGCATGCACTCGTACTGGTTTGAAAATGGTACTGCAGTCTAAATCAAAACAATGGTCTGTGGGTTGCCTGTCTTTCCGCTTTTCTGATTGGATGCAGTTTTATAACCAAAGCAAAAAATGTAAACAAAAACAACTTTGCTATTATGCAATTTTTTTTTTTAAATTGTGCATAAATCAGCTCTACCATTGTTATCAGTAAAACTAATATTGGTTTAAATATGTCTACCTCATATCTGGAGACACGTGAGTAATTTGTATAAAATATTTGTTTTAAAAGTACCTTTAATTAGTTGTGGAATATGCGTGAAATACTTCTATTTTTTACAACCTGAAGTCTAGAAATGTTGGGACATTTTTAAAATTTGAATAAAATAAAACAACTCTTTGCTAACGTTATATCAGTCTAGCTTTTGCCAGGTAACCATGACGTAGTATCTCCTTTTCAGAACAGTTTGAAGACATCTGAGGTTATGAGTTTCTAGAGTTTTGGTTCTGGAAATTTGGTCCCATTCTTGACTGATATAGATTTCCAGCAGAAGAGCAACTGGATTTTGGAGCATATGTTGCTCTAAAACTTTTATTTCCCTTTCAGCATTCATAGTTCCTTCCAAAACACACAAGCTGCCCATACCGTATGCACTTACACTCCCCATACCATCAGAGATGTTGCTTTTGAACTGAATGCTCATAACACGCTGGAAGATCTCCCTCCTCTTTAACCCGGAGGACACAGCATCCATGATTTCCAAAAAGAATGTCTAATTTGAACCGGTCTGACCACTGTCCCACTTTGAAATAGTCCATTTTAAATGAGCCTTGGCCTGTGGACTGTGCTTCAGGACCCCTTTAGTTGGCCTCTGCAGGCACAGCAGAATGTGTTTACCCAAAGTGATTCCTGGAAGTATTCCTGGGCCCATTTAGTAATGTCACTGACACAATCATGTCAATGAGTGATGCAGTGTGGGCATCCAATAAAGGTTTTCGGCCTTGTTCCTTACACACAGAGATTTCTCAAATTGCTCTGAATCTTTTGACAATGTTACCCTCTGTAGATGATGAGATTTGCAAAGCTTTTGTAATTTGATGTTGAGGAACTTTGTTTTTAAAGCATTCCACAATCTTTTTACACACTTTTTCACAGCCTCTGCCCATCTTAATTTCTGAGAGACTCGCCTTGCTAAGACATCCTTTTTATAGTTAATCATGTTACAAACCTGATATCAAGTAACCTAATTGTCTGCAATGGGCCCATAGTTTTATTTTATTTTTTTTTCCATTTATTATTTTTTTTCTTCCTTAACTTCTTCCTTATATATGAGTTTCATTTGAATAGAAAATCCATTTCCTAGTATGATCTGAAAGTTTATTGTTATTTGTTGTTATTTTTTCTAAATGGTACTGGTAATTAACTAAATCCTTAAAGTGATTTAAACAGAGGCTTGATTCTTTTTTAGCTTTAAAAATAAACATCTTCCCCAACAAAAAACAAAACAAAAAAACATATTCAACACATACATGCACTTTTCATCAAAAACACCTAATATAATGTTCTATGGTGTTATATCAAACACTATCCCCATAGACATCAACCAGTCTCGGACACACAGCCAGAATTTGGAATCTGAATCTTTTTAAATTCTTGCTTTTTCAGCCATTTTTTGCCCCTGTCTCAACTATTTTAAGACCTGTAGGAGGGTAAACATTTTTTATGTTATCTATGCTCTATTGTGAATAAAATATTGGCTCATGTGATTTGAAAGTTTTTTAGTTTTCATTTTATTCAAATTTCAAAAATGTCCCAACATTTCCGGAATTTGGGTTGTACTTTAAGTACAATTAAAAGTTAGTAGACATTTTAAAGTCATTCTTTTACTTGTGTAATTTTTTGCTCCTATCTGTGATGCTTTGTTTCTCAGATTGGTTGTTTTTTTATTGCTTCACATTTTCCATATGTTGGTACTTCCTCTTTCTGATTGCAAAATGTCTAGTCAATTATATTTATTTTTTCATATCTTCTGGAAATCAAACATTAAGCGACAGGTGTTACTATGTAGTACGGAAGCGCATACTAGTCACCAAAAAAAAAAAACAAACCAACTATCTAAACTATATTATGACTTATTTTCTCATAATTATGAGATAGTATTTTTTTTTTTTTTTGGTGACTACTATGCGCTTCTGTATGTTAGACTAAGACTTTGTATAAAACAAAAAAAGGAGGATGCGCATTAGGCTACAAAAGGTATGTTTTGATACATACAAAAAGCCCGAACAGTTATTTTAATGCTGTTTATTCTCACAGTTGGTTACATTGATAAAGTGTACAAATCAGTGAGCAGCAAACAGAAGCAACACATCCATCTGTGGTAGGTGTGTGACTCTATTATGTGAATTATGCATGTCAAGTTGAGCGATACACTAGGCGTCCACTGCTGTTATTGCCAGTGCTTGCCTTTCAGAGCAGCAGTGGACTCCTACTTCATAGTGCACTATACAAATTGAGTTATTTTCCTTTTTCTGTACTGCTGTAGCTTTGTGAGTTAACCATGGACTGAGATAATGATACAGAGTCAAAAGACATTACCTGTCCCAACAAATCAGTATATATCTTTATAAAATATAATAAATAAAATAAAAAATATTTCTGTTCAGTACATACAGTTTGTAGGGCATGCAAGGCTCTGTACGACTTCTTTTTGCTAGGACAAAATAATGCATAGATAATTGCTTAGTTATACTCAGCATTAACTGACTGACAACTGCGAAAACTTCCAATTGCCTGTACTTTCAACTGTTTGCACTGGCATTTTCTTATCTACACATCTATCATTATTTTACACTTTGGCCATTTGGTGAGTTCTCAAAAAAGGCATTTCTTTAAATGAAAATAAAGACATTCAGAAATAAAAAATAGCTTATAACAAACATGAATGCCAAACGTTACAATAAATTTATATTATATACAGACTAATTTTATTCACATTTCATCAGCCATTTGACAAAAATAAGGTGATGTGGCTGACGTTTTACACTATCGCACTCTTGATTCCTGCCTGCTAATGTCAGTATTTTGTACATCTTCTAGAAAAAAAATTTGTCCACATTATTGTATTAAGATGGACTTAATAATTTTTAGTTATACAGGCTTGGATATGTACAATATTGTGTTTAACTAAAATTAAGGTTAAGAAGTCAAAATGGAGTGTGATCTTGTGGCACTGCTGGAAACAGACATACAGTATATTACATTAGCAATGATTAAACACAGAAGGCGCATTCAAGTGAAAGACTCTGCAGACAGACCAATAGCAGCCCAGGAAAGTTTCAGTCTCAGTTCCTCTCCAAAACATCTGTATAAAAACACAATCCTTCAGTTTTTATGTTTTAAACAATTCCTTGTGGTTACATCCTCCATTTTTAGTGGACATACAGTACAGTATCAGAGGACAAAATACTGAGATGTAATTTAAAGGAATAAATAGTCAGTTCTGTGTGAATGAGTAGCAGCATGCTGATGTTTACCCAATCCTCTGACTGGAAGAGCAAACTGGGATGACAGTCTGTCCTGCAGTTCTACCTCCTCCATTATGGCTATCAACTGTCAATTCCCCAGTCACAACAGAGACAAAACATAACCATAGGTGCACAGGAAGTGTATGAAGAATGCTTCTGGTGAAGGATCACCATTCGTTGAGGCTACAAAAATAAAAACACTTGGCTTTTGATATCTCACTCCCATTTCAATGCAGAGGAGTAATGAATGTGTGTCTACAATAGAAAAAGTCACATGCATTTAAACGGTTACAGGGGATGAGGGGTGAGAAAGTTGCAGATTTCTTGAGCGTCTCTCAGTTTTGTCTGGTCATGTAACTTATTGTAGTCTACAGATGAAACTCACAGAGACTTACAAACAAGTAAATGGTGTGGCCAGGTTTTGCAAGGTCATGCTCGCATCACAGGTACAGACACAAATACGACAAAGGTACAAAGAGATCAGCAGTTGTGCTAGCAATGACTTCACTCATCACATGTCCCACGTCTTCATTCTTTTGTGATTCACTCTCTGTGTGCAAGATGAGAGTTTCTATGTACATTAACACCTACAGGTGTTTCATGGTGCGTTATTCCTCTTAATATGGGATGAGCTTTTTCAGTTTTTGTTGACTTGCTGCTCCAGAGCTACTAAACTTTAAAGGTGAAACTCCACACAGCAAAGGAACCAGGAGAGATTTTCCAAACCCCTGGGCATTACTGTGTTTCCATGGTTACTGATGGTGAGGGGTATCCGCAGCCATGCAACTAGTTACCATGGTGACAGGGGACTGTAGCAGCAGAAAGTTGATAGTGGTAAAGTGGGTTTACTGCGGCAGCTCTGTGACTGGTCTCTTCTGCTTGAGTGTGTCAATAAGAGAAAGAACACCTCTCTTCACACTGGTTGACACCCGACGGGACACCGAGTCTCCTGGGGGAGAGGAACCACAGGCCTTCTGGGATGGGGGTCGTGCTACCAAGCACTTCTGGTACCGCAGCTGGGACAAACACAGAGAGACAGATGTATTACCAAAAATAGAGTTACAGCTGCTGCTGTGTGAGCATGTCATGAATGAGACAGAAAGAAAAACTGGACTGGCACAGAGTGGTATATGTGATCAATACAAATGAATGACGACCCCTGCCATCATCAATCAGTTTTACTGTGTATGTGTGCTCCTGTCCATATTTCCAAACCTGTGATGCATGATCAGTGGCTGAGCTGGCAGTTGACTAATGTCAGAGGCTTACACCCACACTCTAATCACTACTGCCAAAATGGAGTTTATTAGTTTCTATAAATGCAAAAGCTTGTACAGCAATTTAGACGCTTGTGTAGGATATTTTTAGCCATTATTTGACAGAGATAGTGTAGGTGTACAGTGTACAGGGTACAGGGTGGGAGAGAGGAGAGAGGACAACAATAATGAGCACAATATCCCTTGATACTACCAAGTTACCCACCAAGCCATTTTTATTCAATCTTTGAATTTTTTTTCCAAGAGAGTTGTGTCTCCCATCTTACCATACAAGCTGCTTGCACTGCCTCTGATACACTGCCAGCATTAGGGTCACACCAGAAGACATGACAGTCAAATCGATGACCACCAGCATCCATGATGAAGGCAAAAGTGTGTATGTCACGCCCAACTCCCATGAATGACAGGAAACGCACACGGCACTCCACCAGAACCTCCTGTTCATCCTGCTCAGAAAGTGTGATGATATGAAAAATATTTTTAGCGGGTTGAATTAGTATGACTCTTGAAGACTCTATGATAAAACATATGACATGTCTCACCTTGTCCTTACTAATAGTGACGGTAGCATCTGCAACATTAAGTGCTACTGGAGTCCAGTCTTCTCTGCTGGAAGAACTTATTAAACTGTCTATAGCACTGTTCAGTATATCCATACCTGAAGACTCAAGAGACACTAGATTATTTATTGCAACACAAAACATAATGGGATTACAGTGTACATGCATCAGACTCACCTATTGGCCTGGCCACAGGCAGCATTCCCAGATAAAACACCTGAAACTTCTGCACCAACTCTGTCTTTGGTGTGGGAAATTCTGCTGGGTAGAAAACATGCACTCCTTAGGTATAAAAGGGGAGCTAAAGTGTTTGACTACAACAATTGACAAGCCCTGGTTTAAATGTCACTTGTCAGGTAAGGACAACACACTTTTAGGTCACAATAAAAATACAAACAAGTTAACACAAATGGCTAGATTGTTCTTATGACTATACAATGGGTGTCTGTCATGTACCATTAGGACAGGCAGGGAACCAAAACTAGTTGAGGTGGGGTATGTATTAAGGCTTACCCTGTAAAGGCAGATCCAATCCCGCTTGCATCCTGTCTTGGAGAGAGCCTCCTGCCATTGCTTTGGCATTCTTTCGCTCTGCCATTATCTGCAGTAGAGAAGGATGAAAAGAGAGTCAGAGGAGAAGAAAGTATATGGAAATGGCATTAAAAAAAAAAGAAAATTATGTATGCTGTGCCAAAAACACATGGTAGGGAGAACAAACCCAATATGAGCAAAATATGTGAAAATGTAAGTGTAGGAAAAAAAGAACGTTGACAAAGAAGTGCTTTGGAACGCCCAGTATAGGTTCACCCTAGGTGTCATCCTGGCTACTGTTTTTACTTAGGGGTACACAGAGGTGCAGAAGGATGGCTCTTCCTCCAATACAACTCAGAACATGCATTTGCAAACAAAATCAAGCAAGTCCCATCACTCACCTGTCCCTAACAACATGCATGATGCCGCCCAGTATAATTTATGTTTTGACTGATAAGCCTGTCAAACATGTCAGCTGCATCAGCAACATTTATCTGACTTTCCCAATGTAGCGTAGCATATGAAGGATAGAGGTGAAAAAAAAAGCTAAGAACAGCTTTTTTGTAATAAATAACATTGTTCGTGTGAATAAATGTGGGTACCAACGAAGTGCTGAGGACCTCTTTAAAAGTCCAAATCTTACTTACAAATAAATTCCAACTGATTTATGACTCCACATAAATATTCAAGCATAATTTCAAGAGCTTTTTCAAAATTCTATTACAGCACCAGGACTATAACTGTGTTTTATTATGAGGACAAAGGAATCTCCATTAAACCTGAGCAAATTCATGAATAAACATAATTTGAATAGACCTTATAAAAATCTGTATTAATTTGTAAAGGAGCATGCATAGTAGAAAGTATTTAGAAATATTTTATGTGCATTTGACAAGTTTAATCTTGTTTTGGGTTTTTGTGAACACTGTGCAAGATGAAAAGGGCTGCCTATATTTTAGTGTTGTAAATACATCCCGACTAGTACAAGCGTTTTATAGTGCAGGCTGAGCAGCGAGGCAGAAGCTGTTTTATGTCTGCGCTGACTTCATGCACCTGGAATATGAATGCTTTGCAATATTAATTTCACATCAAAGGTGAATTTTGATTGGATTCTTTGAAGGTTACAAAGAAAAGACATGAAATCTATTTTGGGAATAGACCCTCACTTCAGTTTATGGAATATGTTTGGTCAGCTCTACATGGCAAATCCTTTGAGAAGTGCCTTTGGAGTGAGCACACAGTAAAAAAAAATAAAAATAAAGTAAAAATATAAGCACTTGTAAGAAAATGACATTTTGCTAATGGCCATGTTATTTGATTGTGTCTCTTAAATTAAATCTACTACACAGCACTAGATTAGAAAAAAAATACAATGGACAAATGAAAATGATTTTACTAGTTAAATCTATAAAGTGAGACCCATATAAAACATTATATAGACTCACTGATCACTGACTCATCTGAGTCTGATATTATGAGCTATAAGTTTTGGTTTTCATCAGCTGTGGGCTATAATCATCATAATTAAAAATAAATTAATTCTTGAAATATTTCACTCACTCAGTACTTCACTACATACATAGTATATATGAGTTTCTCTCATATACAGTGGACTTTTTCACAGTTTTCTAATTCATTCATGTTTGCCTGGTATGTGTAATGTAAAACAGTCCTGACTACAAATTTAGAATAATTAAAATGTATTTGGTGCTTCTTCTTTCTGTGGACCTCTTTCACAAAACAAAACTTGTTCTACATCTTATTTTGGCATCAGTGTAGTTCACTAACCCGGGAGCAGATTTCGTGCAGGCTGGTGGCAATGGCTTTGGCTGGTGTATCACAGCGGAACACATGACATTTCAGGATCCTGGTGTTTTTGTCCCGCGCCACATACGCAAAGTCTCTGAAAATAGAGAACAATACTGGTTAAGCATATGCTCAAAAGAAAAGAAGCATGACAGAGTGACTAGTTTTGGCACTACCTGGGAAAATCAAAGATTAAAAATGATAATGTGTGGATGGTATTGTCCACTTTTTTCGACTGTCGCCATGGGTTGACACATGAGGGATGAAGTGACCTTTTTCATTTTGATGAATACAGAACACACACATACACATAAATGCAGGTCGATGGACCCCAGAGATCAATAGAGCAGCGTGATGCAAGAGGGAGTTAAATAGAGTGACAGCAGGGAAGGATTCTCCTGCGGGCCACCAGAACCAAAACAATTTAACACAGCTGAAAAGTGAGACTAAAAAAGGGTGAAAAAAGAAGCTGCAGAAATGTTCTCAACAATTTACGTCAAGAGACAAAATGTGATCACAAAACTTCAAACTCTGTGCCATGTAATAGGAAATACTAACAGGCAGACATTTAATATCTTTGATGCCTAAGGTAAGAGACATGTATTTGTGTGTGTGCATACTTTTGAAAATGACAGAGAAGAACAAAGGTGACCTTCATTTCCTATGACTGTAAGTGTGTGTTTACAATGCATCAAGATCTACTTTGAAGACGTGGGCAGCTAGATAGAAAGGAAATTAAAATATAAGGTGATGGAGAAATATTGGGGATGGGTTTGGGAATGAAAGAAAGGAATATGTTTTTTTTTACCTCTCTCTGCATCCAAGGAAGCCAGGGAGAAAAGACAGACGGTTAGTGTAAGTAAAGGAAAAACTCTAAGGAGTTGTCCAGAAGAACTAGCCACCCCTTGCAAAAATCCCCAAAAGTTAAGAATATTACTGTCAGGTAGTCCTAATCAGAGACAGGGAACATTTATGTAAACTTAACTTTGAAATTCAGGAAGAAGACTTGGCTTCAATTTTACCTAGCTGGAATTAGCTTTCTTCCCTAAAAACTTTGGGGAAAACCAAGTAATACAAGGGTGAAAGAAATGAAAAATGCATTTTAGATCTACAAGGAACACAATGGAGATAAAATACAATCCCGAGATAAAACACACTGATTAGGCGTGATGATAAAAGCTGAAGGACTGCGAGAGGTGGGAACAGGGTGGGATATCTCATTTCTACTGTAATCTCATCATCATGCCAACGCCCCTGAAAATGTCAAGGTTACTATAGGAATGTGTAATCTCAGTAGTGATAATGAGGTCTATGGCACCAGGGAACAGAGGGAAGACATCGGCCCTATATTGTTACACTACACTCTTATCTTTTACAAGAGGACAGGAGCGAGCAGGTAAAACAATCACAACTTAAACTAGGTATTATGTTCCACTGTGCATTGGGAGCACCAAAATTAAATTAGTGGATATAAAATATACCCAGACACTCATTATACAATTGCTAGCATTTTGTGGAAAGACAATGCAATCAAAAATATGATATCTGCTTTGCACTTGGATTTTGAATAGTCAATCTTAAAACAAAGTCAGTTCAGCCACAGAAAGTCACAAGCCACAAGTGTACTCTTTGTGACAGTCCCACACATGGATAAATAAGGAGGGCGTCCGGCATAAATCCTATGCCACATCAGTATGAAAATGACTGCACCATAGAAGGCAGATGATTTGCTGTGGCAACCCTTGAAGGAAAAAAAAACAATGAAAAGAAAGAAAGAAATCCTAAAACAAAATGAACAACTAGAGGCACTATGAGAGCACAGACCTCTACCAAGGCATTACATTTCTACCATAGGTCTTGACAGTGATGTGGATCCACACCAAAATCTATGCAGTCGTTCCTTTCCAAATTTGCAACCTTTCCTGAATGTTACTTGAAAATCTGAGCTTTCTTTTTGAGTGATGCTGCTAACAAACCAACAAATCAGTGACAACAAAGATATAACCTCTTTGGCAGAGGATCAAGAGAGAATCTAGACACATGCAAACAGTACAAATTCCTGACCTACAAACTCAATAATGATTAAGGCCTAACCATTCTTGTTACTTTAAAATCTCAGCTGAACAAGAAAGCAAGATACTCACTGAGCTTTGTTTTTCTATTTTGGCAGGCAATCCTGAGCACCCTCACACTCACAGCATCTATTTTTGGGGGATGCAGCATGCAGGCACACACTCCTCAACCTGTCCGCTCCACACCCAGCGAACACTAAGCATACCTCCCCCTCTTCCTGCCGCTCTCCTGCCAAAATCCCCCTCCTCTCCCAGCCCACTAACCATCTCCTCCTCCCTCTGCTGCGGCTCAAGTATTTCCACTGACTTCTCTCTCTGTGGACAGCATCAATAAAGGTTTAATACGCGTTCCTTTTATCTTACTATACTGGCACGTGTGCGCATGTGTTCAAAAGGAAAAAAGGGTCCAGATGCAACACTAGGCTTCACATCTGCCAGTGGCTATTAGTGTTTTTTCCTGTTCCTGAGTGCATTTGTCCTTGTGAGTCAGTGGCTTGTGTGTATGTGCATATGTGAAATCTTGTGACAGGCTGAATTTTACAGCAGCCGTCAACCTCTACAGTCAACATTACCCGGCTGTGTTTAATAGGCTACATTTTCACAGCAAGCAGCAAAACTACAGAGCGCCCTCTTGTGGTCACAAAGTAAGACCGCCACACTATTGTTGTGCTGTTATTAGGGTGCAGTTGTCCACATAGGTCAATATTATTTACAATACCACATTTACACTCATATACACGCCCTTATCTTAGTACCAGAATCTTCTAATTCAGGGGTAAATTCACATATCCATTGAACCACAGATTTATCCCACAATGGTATAGAATCCACTAAAACTAGTAACCCTGTTTCTTTGCTGATCCCTTGTGGTTGGCGTTAGTATCTGGTATATCCATTTTTAATCAAAATCTGGTCATTATTTCCTGAGTTATTTTGCTAACAAACCAATAAACAAACTGAAAACAAAAACATAACCACCTTGCAAGAGGTGTCATCCAATAAAAAATACATTTCATTCATTATACAGAGTGGGTGCGTAAAGAAAGTTATTAAATGAAAGGGTCCTGGGCTCACAGAGGGACTAAGTTGAGATGAAAGCAGGGAACAGTCAATCAAGTGGGGATTTGCCATGTAAGAGTATAGGCAATTCTCTCTCGTCCTCTGTTTCCTGCCTTTGTGCACATGAGTTAATCTTTCATTAGCAACTCCCCTCATCATCAATCATTAACTCTTCTCCACTGCCTGTTAACCTGCCTGCTACCTTCAAATGATACCTTTTACCTTTTACTGACTGTGTGCAAGCTGCATGCAATATCAACTGTCAATTATCAAAAGATTCAGACTGTTCTCAAAAAAATATCTTCAAAACTACTACATAAAAATAGAAATAGAACCTGTAAACAAAAATGAACTGAAGTTTTTATTTCAACAATAACTAACCTGCCATTGTCCCGACCTACGCCCCAGACCCGGATGCTTGCAATTGGCTGAGAGTGAAGCACACTGCGGTCCATGGGATCAACTAGGTTCAACATATTATTCTCCAGCACCAGGTACATGTCTTTCCCCTGTGCACACAAAAAGATAGAAACCCTCAAAACCCATCACAGAAATATCACAAACATGCAATGATAATTTCTATAGCTCAACACATTGCAAAAGTTCACATTAAAACAGGCAGGAATTTTGTACTTAGTTGTGATTCTTGCCTCTGCCTGCATATATGTTGTGAGACTGTGTGCACCTATAGGCTTTCTCTAAATAAATAATCAGTTTCAAAAAGTGGGTGTGGGAGATGAAAGGTTATTTAAGGGAGGATGAAGCTTGTTGTCTGTGCCCTGTCACTTCATGTTAAATTCAAATGCTGCAGAGTTAAAGGTAACACTGCTCTACTTTTGAACTGCTGTTGTTCTCTCTTCCCGCCTCTTTCTGCCTCTTGACATACTGCTTCTAGCTTCACTTGCATTTTCTATTCTCTTCTAACATTTCCCCCATTTGGCTTATACATTGCTTTCTCAGTTTTTCAGAGGTTGCTAGTGTTTGATTTTATTGTTGTAAAACACACGCTCTTTTTGTGTCCATTATCATCCTCACCTCTCCCCAGATGCCAACTGTGTCTCGTATGTCATTTTTGCAGTAGGACAGCTGTCGAATGCAGTTGTTAACAGCAACACTGCTCTTCCCAGGAGCCAAGTCTTCCTCTCCCATCTCCACCCAGCCCAGAGAGCGCACTGCAAAACACTGGAAGACAAAAACACACCACAACTGTTACATCAACAGTACAAAAGGTTTAAACATGAATCAAGAATTTAGGTTAAAATGCATTTGCAGGCTGATAGTCAAAATATGGGAGACTGCATAGCCCTAGAGATGTATGTATGTGCCAAAATACCAGAATACAAACAAACAATGTAAGAGACAACATTTTAACCAGGAAGCCAGAAATTCACTGCATAAGAGACTTCTGTATAACAGCAAACTCTAATCTAAACTCCATTCACTGGAGGGATTGGCTTAGGAAATTGCCATATAGAAAAATGTGTTTACTTTCAGCATAATACCCAGTGTCAGCCTTGATGAGTACATTTTATTTGGTGATCCTGCACTTCCAGGTCTTGGTGATCTGACTTCTAGGCTCAGACCAACAGTTCAGAATCTTGGTGTTATTTTGGATAAAAGTTTTAAATTTGACAAACAGATCGATAGTGTGGTTAAAGCAAGCTTTTTTTCAGTTGTGTATTTTAACAAAAGTGAAACCTTTTCTTAAAAGCATGAATTGTTTTTTCAAGATCAGTGCGATTATCATCTCGAGAATAGATTATTGCAATGCACTTTACATTGGAGTCTCCCAGTCGTCCCTGAGTCACCTCCAACTGGTGCAGAATGCTGCAGCCCGTTTTTCAACCAACACATCCAGACGTCAGCACATCACCCCATTCCTTTTTTCGCTCCATTGTCTTCCTGTTTCTTTTAGAACTGATTTTAAAATTTTATTCTTTGTTTTAACAGCTCTTAATGGCCTCGCCTCGCCCTATCTTACTGAGTTGTTAAGCTGTCCGAAACCCAAACAGAGCCTTGAGGTCATCCAATCAACTCCTCTTGAAAGTACCGAGAGCCAGATACAAGCACTAGGGTGATCGGGCATTTTCTGTGGCAGGGCCCAGACTCTGTAACAAGATGCCTCCTGATATCTGCACCATCAAAGACTTTGGTCTTTTTAAATCCAGGCTTAAGACATATTCATTCAGACTGGCTTTCAACACACAGTAAAGCTGTGATACACTATTTATAATTTGTTGCATTAATGTATTTATATTTTATTATTTTATAATGATTTTAATCTGGTTTTATTTGATTTTATTGGAAAGTACTTTGGTCACCTTGAGTGTTGTAAAGGGCACTATAAATAAATGTTGATTGATTGATTTATACATTTATGTAGAGCTGGTACAACTAATCGGGTCAATCGATTATAACAGATTATTGAAATAATCATCAACTAATTAAGTAATTGTTTAATCGTTAACTGGGGTATTCATAGTCTTTGACACATGCCATGTGCTGAGAGAGGAGGTTTATTGCCAAGACAGAGCAGCAACAAAAACAGTTAAAAACAATGTACATTTTGTCTTTTTGATTAAAAATAAGTATGTGTGTGTATTTGCTCTATCCAAACGTCCTCAAGTAGGGATGCACCAATACCACTTTTTTCAAACTGATACGAGTACTTCCATTTGAGTACTTGCTGATACAGAGTACCGATACGAATACTTATATAGGGGTTACTTTATAGTTTATACAGTTACACTAATCTCATTCATCCCGTGGCATCTTTTAGCTGTCTATTCGTCTTTCGTCTGCATTGCGAAGTTATTTTTATGACAGAGTGGTTTGAAAACAACTAATCACAGCTAAACCTAGCTCAACATAGACATATCTCATTTGAAAGGTTAGATTCTCCTTTATTCAGTCGCTAAAATAATTTTAAAGACAGACTGAGCATCTGAGCATAACAAGCGGAGATTCGCCAAGACATACAGCAGCTAACACAATTAGAAACAGTACTCCTTATGTTTTATCAGACAACTGCTTCAGACTCTGCAGTGGTATCATTTTCAGGACAATTAGAACAACAGAAGGACAACAAAAGGACAACTGCTTAAGTTTTAGGACTCATGTGATTTGGGATATCTGGTTGAGTCGGCTTTGCTTTTATAAACTATAACTATTTTATAAACTATAAAACTATAGTATAAAACTATAATACACCTCACGTTTTTAACCACTTTACTCATGCTTCATTTTATGATTATTAACCAATTAATCAAAACAATAATTAACAGATTAATCAATTATCAAAATAACTGTTGCAACCTTAGATTTATGCACCATACTTCTATGCTACCACCAAGTTACTATCCTGCCAAAAACAAGAACAATCAGCTATATGATGATTCAGGGGTCTTGAACAAAACATAATTAGTACAAACTATATGTTCACTTTGTTGCATGTCAAAATTTGTTGTGGCGGGCCTAAATTATGAATCTCAAACTGCTGTATAATGCAGTTCCCATGTTTTGCAGACACACTCAAAAGAAGTGACAGTTGTTGTTAAGTGACGCTTGAGATAATTCCTTGAGTAGAAAGAAGCGAGCCAGGCCAATCTTGATACTGCAGTATGCTACTGCCCTAGCGGTGTGTGTGTGTATGTGTGTGTGTGTGTCTGCTACTGGACCAGATGCCCCAACTGTAGGTCTGTGTTTGTGTCTGGTATTCATCACAATGACACTGTTGCTAAGGATTGTGAATTTCTGCCAGCCAAACACACCGGCAGATCACTGGATGCTAGACAGAAAAATCAGCCCCACTTTAACAAACAGGGTATTACCTTTGAGGTTTTAATGTGTGCTTCTTAAAATCACAGATAGAATAAACTGCATGTATTTAAGAAGTGTTTTGGTGTTTGGACATAAAGTAGATACCCAGTAACCAGTTGCACTATTGAGTTGCTTTTTGGAAAATCACTACAACTTCAACACTACACTCCTACACAGTTAAATATTTTACTCTTATCTACATTACTTTTGGTATGAATTCATGACAAATTCAAGAGTAGCATTTTTATCACACTTTCCACTTGGGGGCAGCATTGTACAAATAGTTGGTTTAAGTCTTGCTTTGTCTACACAGGTTGCAAATTCCCATGTTGATATGGCCTGGTACACCTAATTTCTTCTCAGACAATGGTATGTAAATGCATGTTTGTGTGGGGGATTGGATGAATGTAATGCTTGATATAAAGCATGTAGGAAAAGGTATGAAAAAAGAGGAAAAATATTAGGAAAGATTTGCAAAATTTCTGTCTTATCCTAGGTGTAACTTTTAAGTATCTTGATTAGTTTTAATTTTTGTGTTGCTACTTGTACTGTTCTCACTGATGTTACTTTTTATCTGTAGCTGTATATCACTTTTAGAAATGTGCTATATATAAGATATTTTTATTGACTACTACATATCAAAGCCTGAAAAACACTTGCATTGCCAGTAATTTATAAAAAATACACTTTTTATGCCTTCTTACTTTTACTTCTGGATCACTGTTGACACTACTAGACTCCTCTTCTGCTGGTGGACGGTTCCTGAGGAAAAAAAACACATAATAAAGACATATGACTTTGGGAAACAGGATGCAGTTACAGAGCAGCTGTGTGTCGTTGTCAGCTCTGTAGTTTTTCACTGCTTTGTTAACAAGGTTCGTGTCCTGTGTGTAAGTTTAACAAGACTATAGACAGTCATTACACTAACTGAGAAACATGGGGTCATTTCCTGATCCCACTTCCCAGCTTCCTGTTTGGTCTGATCCTAACGTGATTAGAAAAGGAAGACCATGCAGAATAACAACAAAGGGTAGAACAACATATGGTCTTATCATCAAAAGTACCTTTTCTTGAAAGAAATTTACTTTGCAGTCTCACCTTAGCTTAAGGGAAGCGTAGCGAAGTGTTGCACCCTCAAACTCCTTCAGACTTGGGTCAGGGTTCACTGTCGCTGCCTGCAGGTCCTATGCCCAAAGGAGATATGTGTGTGAGTAATGCAATACAAAACCAGCCAACATGTCTGATCAGAGAATGACCAACTTAAAGCCTCCTTCACAGATGTAACTTAACATTTGTAGTATTTTAGCAAGATTTTGTGAGGTTAGCTTTGTGTAGACTGTAATTAATTTTACATAAAGCAAATGGATGCTATGATAAGTTTTATAATTGGAATTAAATGTTGCAGTGATAACACTGACATAAACTGTTGTACTGCTGCTTGGAAACAAGGCAACAAAACATGTGAAAGAGAGGCTTCAAAGTGACACATAAACAAAGAATAAATACTGCGACCCCATACAGCGTATGCCAGCATGCATCCAAGTGTAGGCGGCGTGCCCTTGCTGGATGGAGGCATCAGTGTATTAAATGTGATGGGGCATGCTGCATCAAGAAGACAAAATTGACATAGAGCAATGTACTAAGACATTTGCATGAAGTTAAGTTAAACATTTTTTTAGAAATAAGACAAAAAAGAAAGAAGACTGAGTAGCTGTAGCCAATTAACAGAATAATTGTTTAATATAACAGCCATGATAAAATGCTGTGGTTGGTAAAGCTACATGTAAGTTGAAGCATCAGCCACACATGCATTCAGGCACTGAATTTTCTTTACACATCGCATAAATGTACACAGTCGAGAAGATGATGTTAGACAAAGGAACAAGATTTATTGCTGATAAATGCATTATACTTGCCTTCCACACCTCACTATCAATCTTTCCGCCAAAATCACTCCACAGCGGTTTCTACATACAGTGTTAAAATGTACACATATATTCATATAGAGTGGAGGGTCGAGGGTGGGGGGGTCAAGAAAAAAAGGACAAAAACAGGGCTGTTAACTCACTAACTCACTCCATACCCTGCCATTACAATAAGGAGCAAAGAGCAAAAGCATTTTGCTTGCAAAAAGCTTAAAAAAAAAAAAAAAAGCCCAAGACTACAAACGTTTTAAACTCATATTCAATATTCAAGTCTATTGACAATATTGATTTTGTTTTAGTAGAAAATGTAACATACAGACAGTGCAGTCAGTATCATTTCATAATTTCTATTTAGCGGTGGTTAGAGTGGGCAAATAAAACAGACTGCTGTAACATTCACAGTAAATATACTTTCAAATTATTTAAAATGATCTGTATTCACAAATACTGTTGTACATAAAATTATGTCACACCTTTACCTTCTCTTACTTTTCAAATATTTACAGACTGCACTATATAATAAAAATATGATGTAAAATATACATAGGATATTTAGAAAACCACATGTAAAACTAAAATAGAGGGAAGAAGGTAATTATGTGAACATCTAACCTTGTCCTCTTCCTCCTTTTGCTCTTGATCAGGCATTCCCTGCAGAGACGTGGAACGAGGCTAAATTCAAAGTAACATGAAAAAGAATTAGATCATAATCTTAATAGTAACAATTTGCTGGAGGAATGTCACAAACAGCATCAGTCTTAGTTGATATCTATCTGCTCTGCTGTGGACTCTTGTCACAGTCTAATACTAGAGTCCTCAGGTCAGATGCTTTGGTTTAACGTGCCAGGAAGAGATTCTGGCACATCCATCTATCAGCATCAGTCCATTTTGTGTGAATCGATATTTTATCTACTCTGTGCTCCTCTCTGTCAGTCTGCCGTCCTCCTCCCGTTTCCCTCCATCATTTGGCATGATTGACTGATTGACTGACTCAAGAGCTCTGGCGCTCCTCTATTCTGCCACTACACACAAGCATCAATGACCTCCTCCCATTACAGCTGCCTCTGTAGATACTAGACATACCAAGCATCTCCCAGTTGTTTACTATTCTGCATTAAGAATACACAGTTTATTATATAATCAGTTAAACATGCTTTGTCCATTGGGAAATAATCATAAATATCCTACCCATAATGGATAATCAATAGACACCAGAGGAGCAAGAATAACAAAAAAATCTGTACTGGGCTGTACTGTGACTCAAAATAATATTACTCAAGTAACAAGTTAAAAAAAAAAAAAAGCATATTTTTCTTCAATTTATACCATTTTTTTTTTTTTTTTTTTTTTTTTAGGAATTGTACTTATGTTTAGGGAATTAACTGTCTATAGCTGTTTTCTTCAAAAATTAATATTGCTTGAGTAAAATACTAAATTTTAAAACATATATCCTCACATATAAAAGGTATATAGTAGTTATTTGACACCTCTGATAGATAAATACAGTACATGACATACACGTGTACTTTTGAATACATACAAAATAACAGCTGTTGACAAATCCACAGCTGGGCAGCATGGACTCATGACTGGACAGGGGCTCTACTGAACTGTCAGAAGTGGTGCTGCTGGATCGGGTGGAAGCTCTGTAGAAGACCTCTGCCTGGCATGACTACATGGATACACAGAGATTATTCTGACTCAGTATAGCCATTGTACATGTACTGTATGTGTGAGTCAGATCTGTTGTTTTGTACCTCCAGGTCAGGAGTAGGTGAAGGGCTGAGCGAGCCCAGGGACTGTTTACAAGGCGTGGACTCTGTGTGGTCGCCCTGGGCCTGGGTGTCTGTTTGTCCGGCGGGTGTAGGGTGGGTGGCAGGCCTCTCCCATTGGGTGGTGCCTGTAGGAATATGCCAGTAGTAGATACCAGCCATGTCTTTGATCTTCTTCCATCCTGGAGGGAGGTCAGGGTCAGTCTGGAATGACTGATCACTCCAGATATCTAACACAATGTAAAAAAAAGAAGTACATTATTTATAACATACAGGGCAAAGTGTTTTTTAACAAGACGCAAAGGAAATGAAAGGAGTTATTATGATTTGCTAACTTGTGTCATTATTTAATCAAAATTTTTCATTTTTAGATCTCTGTAACAAAAGCAAATGTATTACAGTTTGGTAATATACTGTGTGTTATTCATTGTATATTTTTATATATATATATATAAATAGATTATACAAACACAACTTTCTGATTCTGCAATAGCAGTCCTACCAGAAAGAGAAGAACATACTGTGCTTATACGTTTTGACATTATTTCATCTATTAAGTGACAAATGAGTAATGTGCAAAAATGCAAATATAACATAAACCAAAGTCTCTGAATTACTAATCCCTTTAGAGCTTTTCAGCAAAGACCTTTCTATTGATGTTAATGACAGCACAGCCAAATTTGAACTAGACTTAATGAACTGTAACCTGGAGTAACCTGAAACCATCTAATGGCAGAACATGAAGACATAGTTGACAGACACTAATAATATTTTAATATACAGAGGAAGAATTCCAAAAACATTTACCTCAAAAACACACATAGTACTCATTTCTGCAGTATAATTCTATACTAAATGCTACCTTTTCATTATTTTTTTCTGTTTCACATAGTACAGCAGATAAACATTCACAGAAATACTGATAGCATCATCTCCTGATCCAAGTGTGTTTGGAGCAGAAGCAAAGGTAGTTAAGATGATCCAGAACCACGTTAAGTAGTGTTGAGCCTCATAAAGGTGATATAAGCTTTGAGGACTGGTTAACTGGTGATGTGTGTATCTCACTGTGTTTGTGTGCATGTCTGCAACTGCACAAAGAGTTCTCAAACTGCTGACCAGGCTGATGAAACACTGCCTGTGGGCCTGTGGCCACGACAGCAGCCCATATCTCATCATGATGACTGGGCCGGACCAGAATGAGATAGGATTTTGGTGTTGCACACAAAGATAAGTTATTAGGGCACCAGTTAATTTAGTTAAACAGAAATTACTCACTAGACTTACCATAAGAGCTACAAAACTTATTGACACACACATCTCCTGAGCCCTACAGCTGTGCTATATAGCAAGAAGCTGAAAAGCAGTGCCTTGTGGGAAATGCAGTCTGCTGTTCAAAAAATAGGTCAGAGCCAGTTGCACTACAACCAAGAGAACCTAAATAAGTCTGTGTGCAGTGAGCAAAAGGAAAGATGGGGCCTGAATAAATGAGTGTGTGCATGACATAAATAGAACACTGGATGTGGATTACACCAAGTCAGTGAGAAAGACAGACAGAGAGACTGGGACATTATTTAGCCTCACAGCAGTTTAGTAAGCCCTATCACAAGTTAGCATTGTCCCTATAAATGAGACACATTACAGTATCATTACAGTATAACTGGACTAAAAGCCTAAGCGTCCTCAAGCCTATTGCTTAAGAATGCTAATCATTAGCATAGGTCATTAATATTTGTTCCAACTACAGTTTAGCAATGTAGCACTTAGCCTATGATAGCTTGTGTTAGCATGCACCTCCATGCCAGAGCAGAGTTAAGGGGGAGGGGGGTGAGATTAGGGCAAAATATACACAGACGCACATGTTCAGTGTAGCAAGACGCACATCAAGGATACACGCATACACACATATGCATCTAAAATAAGAGAATCAGAATCTCCTGTCTTGGCAAACAGACAGCATCAAACTCATGCCTCACTATCTATGCACCTACCCTCATAATTGACAATCACAATGGCCAGCATGTAGTCCTTCCCCAGCATCATAGTTTGCTAGCTGCTTCATGCACAGCAGCCAAGAGAGAGCCCCAGACAGAAAGAGAGAGAGAGGACGCGAAGAGACAGGGGGACACCACAAGAAAGGGGTAAGAGGAGAGGAGAGAGAAAGTGATGCCGAAGCAAAAAAGCATGATGTGCAAGAAACTGTGGAGCACTGAATGAAGCAACATGACATGCAAAAAACGAAATAAAGAGATAGAGCAAAAGAGGGGGCTAGAAAGATTCAGTATCCTCTGCAGCTGCTCGATATGGAGCAACAACAAAAGCTAAAATTTTCCTTGACTTAAACAGACAGCACATACACACACAACTCAAGATTTGGCACAGACAGCTTATCAGATGTTAGTGGTGATCTCTTCCATCCATCTTCCCATGTTCCCCTCAGCCTCTCTTGGTTGTCCTGGCAACACTCAGATCATCTTTCATTCAATATCATATCCAGAGAAGGTGCAGGGAAGAGCAGAGAAGGGGATCAAAATGGTGAAGAATGATTGACAGAAACTGCAAAAATGTAGCATACACTCCAGCAACTGTATATGGAGTATTTTAAAATGCATGCTGCTAGGGGACTCTAAGGCACCTTGTTAAATGTCCAATCTCACATGGGCATAGGCCTGTGGGTAATATGACTCCTAAGTGTGAAAGTAGTATGATACTAGGCTGCTAACCCGTAACATCCGCAGAGGAATCTGACACACGCCTGGGAGAACAACAACACCTTGTCTTTGCCAAGGAGGATGTCAGCATGAGGGACAACCACATTTTAGATGGATATTTTTGAATGGGAAAACCACGAACCATTCATACACATTAACCATCATTGTGCCAGGCTGTTTGATGTAAGATAAGGCACAATTTAAAACAGGGGTTGATTTCCCAGTTTCATTCTTGCAAATGTGGCACAAATGAACTAAAGTAATTATTTGTTTATTATTCTGGTTATTTATGTGTGTATCAGAGACACTTTACTGGGCACACGATTGAATCCTCTTTGCTAACACAACTGAATTTCATTGTATTTTTTTAGGTAGAGGTGGTTGGTGGATGTCAGTGTTTGCCTTTTCTATACACTGATGAGACTGTACATGATTTTACTAATTTAATTAATTTAATTTAATTTAATTGTATGTATCTTATGATACAATGGAGTTGTGACTGTGTAATTTCTGTAAAAACCCAAATAGGCCAATAGTAATTGACCAATGATAAAATATGTGGATATGACACATATGAATTCTATGCCATTTCAAGAAAAGGCAACCAAACTAGAAAACAACCTACAATCTCCAAATGTCTAGGACACAGGAGGCAGGAATAAATCTCATGAGTTACATATATTCAAAGTAGAATAAAAAAAATCTTTATTAGATATTTTAAAAAGAACACTAATCAAAATTAGAGAACACTTCTAGATACCTCTCAGTTATTGGTGTAAATCTGGCACATGGGGCTAATTTCCTTATTCATCTGACAAACCCTGTTTAAGTGGCCCAACTTTCCAGTTTTTACTGACTTTGCAAATAATGAGCTATTCTAAAAAGACTCAATCCATTAGTAGGTTAAGAGATGCTTCTTTCAGCCATAGCAAGAGAAGTTTGTTGTTCCAAATCTGTGATTTCTAGGATATTGCAACAGAATCTGGACTGAATTGCTTGCTCTGCTGTGACCTCACATTAGCAGAAAAAGTCTAAAGGATAGACTAACCTTTGCTGAGGAACATGTCAGAACAAGAGGAGAACTGGTCAAAAGGTCACTTTAGTGATAGAAGCAAGTTTAATTTATTTGTGTCTGATGGGAAACATTATGTTAGTCATCAAAACAGAGAAAGACTGAGGTCAAAGTGTGTAAAGAAGTCAGTGAGAGGTGGAGGAGGAAGTGTCATCAGCTGAGTAACTCTTGCTCAGTTTCTGCAGCAAGAGTTGGGCCTCTTATATGGCTACATGGCAGAATAAACTCAGAATCTCCCTCGGCAACAAGCAAATCATTTTCTGTGTTTGTCACACAATCTGCCAGCAACTACCAGGCAGGATGAGGCTCCCTGCCACACAGAAAAGCAGGTAAAGCAGTTCTGTGAAAACATTTAAATAATGTAATGACCAGCGCAGAGTCTTGATCTAAACCCAATAGAAAACCACTGGAAAACCCTTGGTCACAAAGTTATGGCTAGAAACACACTACAGTCACTGACCTGTGGAACATGGCTCCAGTAAAGTTAGGGACATGTATACCTCAGTTTGTAGAATATCTGCACTTTACAGCATTACTTACTAATTACTGTATTCTTGGCAAAAGCACTTGCAGCTCTGCTCTATAAATAAGACGCAGGCTGTGAATGAGGTGATCAGATCTGTGGTCTATTAAAATGTTTCCGCGGAAAAGAGACTGTCCCATCCCGCACAAAGCCTCTTGCTTCTGCTTTGGGCTGATACGAGGCTTTTCTCTGCTCTGTGTGAAAGAGGAAGCCCGAGCAGAGCAGCAGTGGGACTTGTATCCAGCCTCATTCGAGGAGAGAAGTGCTGGAAAACTCCTCTCACCCCATACACAGTCCAGGGCTATCATTCTTTCATTTAGTCGAACAATCAAAACGCCCTTTTAAGACTGGACATTGCATACATGTTAAACTTTTGAAGTGGCGACATATGCTGTGTAGCGCTGTCCGTGTGTTTGACTGAAGACAGCAGGACAGGCAGCTCTGTATTCTTCACATCTCCATCATGATAAAGTTTTAGGAGACTTATAATATTTGATGTGAAAAGCTAGTAGTCCCCTTCACTTCTCATAGAACTGCAACAGAACATGCAGAAACTGTCTTTCTTCGACTCTGGGGGCCAGCAGTCTGCAGTAGGGGTGGGCTGAGGGACACTCGCAGACTGAGAGCCGTCAATGAGAAAACCACAGTGCAAAGACAGCAAAGTCAAAGCAGTTTGGGCTTTTTGTTATCGGTCTTATTAATCGGTAAAATTTTTAATTATCGGAATTATCTCTATGACGTCATAATTGCCAATTATTGACCCGATAATTATCAGCCCCGATATTATCATGCATTCCTACTTACAAGAGGGAAACAGAATGAAGAGAGTGAATTACTTTTCAGACCACATTGCTGATGGTATGCTAATAGTAGTCACAGCAGTAGATAGATGAGATACACAGATGCTCAGAGAAGCCTTTAAAAAGCAAAAATTCATCAAAATGACTGAACAGCGTCTCCCTGAAAATAAGATCCGGGATCATCTGTAACTGTGGTCGTGTCAGAGGTCAGGGGTAGTGCTCTCAACAGATATGCGTCACATGCTTTACAATAATGCACAAGGCCCAGGCTTTTAAAAGCCCTAATTAAAATGAACAGTAAGGTTTTTACATAACGCTGACAAAGAAATACAATGATTTAAGCAGATGCTCTGCAGAGGTAAGCAACAAGCGAATAAAAGATACTGACAGAGGTGATGACTCAAGAATTTTCAACTTAGAAAGTTCCCCTATGTTTTATTGTAGCCAACAAGAATGCAATTAAAAACAAAACCCTTTAATTATACAAACCCTTGATGTCATATAATTGTGGTTGTTAATTAATGTTTACAGTGATTAATCATTCCAAGTCACTCTACTGCACTACATGCATAATGGCCAGAATACAATGCATGAACTTCATTGGTTAAAAAACCCATATTATGCTTTTGTGAAGCTTTTTGAAATAAATTTGGATACATTTGTGTCAACATTTCACAATTTATAACTTATAATGTACGCATTGAAAACATCCTCCTTTATTACTTTCATTTTGCAGTGAAGGACTGCATTTCATCATGCTCTGTATTTTCTCCACCTTTTGGTAAAGACAAAAGAAAAAGACAGAGCATGATAAAATGGCCAATTAGCACAGCTATTAGCAACATAAAGATAACAGATAGATAAATGAGCTGACTGCCTCATAGTGGCTGTGGTTTAAGCTCTGAAATGATCAGAATGAGTCCGGTGAAGATGTATGCGCTTTAGAAACACACCGGAGTGCTTGCTGGAGAAGACGGGGTTTCTCGCATAGAGTGGTAAAACCACCACCAACATTATAACATGGAACAGGAGACCTTTAATTTTAAATCTATCTGTTAGCTTTTCTATTTAGAAACAGCTAGTAAGTAAATCCCCTGCAAAGGAGATAATAGCTTACTGTAGTATAGTCGTAAACTGTGTGGGGATAACATGTAAGCACAGAGAGTGTGGGAGGAAGACAATTGTGGAAAAAATTGACACATGCATACATACAACATGCTAACAACAAGGCCACAAGGTACTTCTGGTCCCAAAGGAACATGTACACTATGACGTCAAATGTGTTATTGTGTTTTGGTGATGCTTATGTTTGTTATACACCAATATGCACACACAGCCTAAATCCAAAGATGTTATCAGTTTGGAAGATGCTAAAAGTGCTACGTAATAGTGTGAAATGAAAAAGTTCCCTGAACTTTTAGAGACCAGTGACTTTAAAGTTAACAGCTTTTGCTATTGTATAACATGTGTTTGTGTGTGTATCCATGTGTGTGTGTGTGTGTGTGTGTACCTGTCTCTTCTGGGGAGTTACTCTCCTGAGACAGTGTGGTCCAGCTCAACTCTTCATCGCTGGGATTGAGGTTTTGGATGCGGTTCAGAGCACAGTCTGTCTTAGCTCCAGTCCGTCTGTCCTTCTTGGTCTCTGGGGAGGAGGAAGACGAGGAGCAGCAGGAAGCAACGGAGAGTAAGGGTGCCTCTTCGGGAATGGTCTGTTTAGGTGCAGAGGGGGGAGGAGGCACTGGGGAGTCCTTGCCAGACTTGAGGAGTTTAAGGTTAGAGCAAAGGTCATTTATGAGTTCCAGGCCTGAAGAAACATTATGGCTCTTTACAGGTGACTCAGTTGTTATCAGTAAGGGCTTTTTCTCCTCAGTCGCCTCCTGTTCCTCCACCACCAGCTCGTCAGAGTCCTCCTCGATCCTTATCTTTGACATTATTTCCTTCTCGGACAGAATGCTGATGTCATCACTCTCCTCTGCTTCAATGTTTAAATCAAACCCCAAATCTGCTGTGTTGCCATTCACTTTGAGCTCCACACTTGTGTTCATTTTGCAGTCTATGTCGGATTCGGTTTTCTGCTCCGGCTCACCCTCGGTGCCTGGCGGGAGTTCCACATCTAGTGTAATGACATCTTCTTCTCTGTCATTATTGGTGAGAGAGTGGACGTCATCCTCCTCAGTGTTGACATTAATATCAGGCTCTACAAGCTCTGAATCGCACTCGAGGTCCAGCGACTCAGGGCCGGTTGTGTTTTTATTGTGGTCCTGGCCAGCTTTCCGAAGTTGGTTGACCCCATTCTTGGCAAGTTTAGGGTTATTAGGGGTCATCGACTGTAGAGGTGATGAAAGAGGTGATGAAGGTGAAGATGAAGATGTTGTTACTTCACCAAGACCCATGGCGGCTTGGATACTGGTAAGTGCATACTTTTTACGACATTTAGGAGGCGTGGCCAAGCCCTGTTTGTTGATGTCACTGCTGAGGAGCTGATTGTGTGAGGAGCGCAAACTGAGTGAGGTGGGTGGCGTAGCAGCCGGGCCATTACGATTGGTCACATCCACCGACATCATCATGACTCAGAATGTACTACCTTAAGAAGACAGAAAACGCAATTAACTACAGGAAGTTAATATATACATGCTTTATTGATCAATACACTTTGTTTTTGATTAGCAAAATTGCAGCTAGTGAATGAACATTCTGTCTGTAAATGTGTCTGTGTCAGCCCTGTGACTAACTAGCTATTGTCAAGGATATACCCCTCTGGCACAGCTTTACCAAAACTTTGCTATGACATATAAACATTTTTAGAGATCTCAAAATTAGTGTGTGCCATTTCACTTAGGAGTAAATGCGAAAGCAGCATGTGTTATGTCTTGTGTGCAGGCATGTGTGCTGTACCTGACAGGAGGTCAGTCACAGAGCGGTGCTGGTCACGGTTCAGAGATCACAGGCTCAGCTGCAGATCTGAACAGCACAGAGGCAACATGTCAAGAAATGATCACCACAAAGAATGCAAAGAATCCTGAGGACTGTCTGGTTTGCCCTAGAGACTTAAGTCATCCAAGTGGAACTCAACTACAGCTGGTTACTATGGACACAGCATTGAAAGACATCATGGGGTTTAAGAAATCAAAGTAGCACAACTGACACAGAAACCCTGTCAAATGGGAGCGTTGTTGAAACATTCTCAAAAATTAAAGAAAGATGTTGGTATTTTGGATAAGTATACAAAATATCTTCCCAGTACAAGTTTAAAACAAAAAGGTGATGTTGCTGTCTTAAGCGTTTAATTTATTTACAAACTACATCAACCATAGACAGTATAAAAATAAGATGATGATGTTTTATGTACATGCATAAGCATTTTACTCTGTTCATCATTTGTACACAAAACCTTCCAAGTGCTCACCAAAGAATTAGGGATTGTGGGAAACTCCAGGATGGACCGGATCCATACTGGTTGAGAGAGGTTTTCTCTGCATCCAAAGTCTTCAGTGTAGCAGCAGCGTCCTGCGGGACAGACAAACATAAAACAGGATTAATGAGAGAATGAGGGAGGGGTGAGAAGGAGCAAGAGGTCTGCAGGACACCAGAGGGACAAATAATAAAGATGCATCTATTATTCAGTGGCACTATCAAACATTGATACACAAGGTGTGTAGCTTTGTACAAGTGTGTATGTGTGTGGACAACAAGCTCATTTTGTGGAAAGCTCATATTTCTTTCTTCGCTGCAGTCTTGCCAACCCTTTGCTGACTGGAACCATCATAAACTTAATGCCACGCGAGACTTGTAAACTCCCCCTATCCAGCTTTTCAACAATCACCACACACTACAGACAAACTGACACACTCTGATCTGCATTTCTGCTGGATGTAGTAAATCGTTGAGGAGAGTCCTTACCACTATAGAAAAAATAACAATTATAATGATAGTAAGACAATCAAAAAACTGGCTAAACAATTGGGAAAACACTTAAGAAGGGACCTTAACAAAAGAATAAAGTCACAAAAACAAAATTTCTAACTGTGACCAAAGCAAAGAATGTCTTTTTGTGTAACTTTAAATCAGCAGTACAGACTACAGTCTCACTAATGATTTACCCACAAAACAAAGATCCAAGTTGAATCAGAGCAGTCTAATAACACATAGTGTTAAGGGTAAGACTACAAATGAGGGCTTTACAAATGCATGATGACATACAAGACATGTTTGTGGCAGAATGACTGCTTTGTGCACATGATACAGTGAGACACAAACAAAACAGACAAAGTGGAGTGTCAGTGCCAAAAACAAAGTTGTAAAATTATTTCTTTAAAAACAGCTTTTAAAATGTTGCATTCTGGGATAGAATTACTAGGTGGTAGGCATGTTTAACTCCATGAATCCTGCAGCAACAAGTCTGCATACCTTGAAATATGAGTGTGTGTGTGTCAGAAACTATTTGTAATTATGACTGTATACACAAAACAATACAAATGATTCTGACTTTTTTCTGACTAAAGGTATGAGTCAGTGTCAGTTCACTTCTGGCCAAGCTTTAGGTTCAATGTGAGGTCTATCACAAGAGATCTATAAGCCTGCAAGTGACGAGATGCTTAACAGGCATTAAAGCTTTAGCAGGCAGAAATTAGGAAAATAAATGCCTGAGTTTGAAAAAAAACACACTACTCTTGCAGCTGTCTCTTCTCTCTCGGTCTGTCCTCGGATCACGACCAAGTGCTGGTTCTAGTCTTTCTGGCTGAAAAATATGGCAAAATTATATTTAAAAGAACTGTCATGTCAAAAAAAAAGCATCTTAAACATTTAAAATTGTGACAGAGCACTTTGAAGCTGCAAAAATGTAAAATATGGTTTATTGTCTATTATCTAATTGCCAAAAACATTAAGCCAAAAGATAATACCAAGGTAGGTCAGAGTGTGATTAATTATGGCAAGGCTAGCAAGTCAACATAAGACCACTTATGCAAAAGCCATAGAAAGTTTAAAATGTATGTGCATCTTTACATAACACCATCTTTGGTTCTGAGTACTCTCTTCAAGTTTGTTAGGCATAATACACCATTTTACATTTGCTACTGTGTCTTCATAAAACTACCTCTGAATGTTTTTTCTTAGAGCCTCATCTGTAATTAAAAATGTGTTTTTACTCACATCTCATAACTTGCTGAAATAAAAGTCCTTTATACACTTGCAATAGGAAAAAAGGTGTAGAAATTGGCGGACTTTAGGGAAAGTTAATAGAGCCGGTATTCAAGGGAAACCAAGGAAAGCATGACACAAAGTTAGCTACTACTAGTTATGATAATACAAATAATTGATCAGAAAGGCTAGCCATTTTACCTCATATGTTTATGCCTAGAAAACATTTCTATAGCAAGTAAGTTAGATTGAAAATAAACCTAGACCTAAACCTCCAAAAATGTTTAATTACAAAGGAGTGCTACAGTATTTCGTTTCTACATATGTGTAAAGCCTGCATGTCCAAAAATGGTGACTTTCTATCAAATCTACACATCTGCTTTAGGTTTCATTGTGGATGCAGTGACAGTGATGGTGGCGGCTGCTTGGGGCTACAGTATCCATAACGGGCTGAGTACTGCAGGGGGCGAGGCATAATTACAAGGCCTTTCGTTTGGGCAGGGCAGCAGTGGCACTGTAAGACACATAAACAGAGGCATGGACACATTCAAACACATGAGGGGTAAATATGAGGGTGAGTCTTACACATGAACCTGACTGTAAACATTTAAGGGCACATACACAGACAGGGCCAGCAAACAGCACATCTATAAAGGTTTGAACGTAATGGGATCTGGGATGTGCCGCAGCATGACACTAACCTTTGACCGACACCCGCTGAGCTGTGCCGCTGTACGTGTTAGTGAGTACAAGTGTAAGAGGTATGTAGGCGACTGTGGTATGGGGGTGGGAAGGGTCTGGCTCCTAAAAGAATGAAAGCAACAGCTGCAAACCCTGCACTTTTCTCTCCTGTCTATGTTTCTTTTTACATGTTTGCAGTGTTCCCATTTACCAGACTGAGGGAGGCCAAGACAGACTGCTTTTAAATTCATATGCCAAGTGGATTGCTGCCAACCATTTAATAGGCTTCTCCTCTCTTATTCCTGCACTTCTTTCTCAAGGTTTTTAACACCATCCCAGTCCCCTGCTAATCCTGCTTTCCTTAAACTCTCTGTATTTCCTCCCCTGTTCCTCAATTTATCTACTACCTCGCACTAGTGGTCTTACTCTTTTGCCTTTGTCTACACAACTGCTTTCTTTTCTTGTTAAAAAGTGCGGAAGGTCTGTAAACTCTCATAAAACCAGACGTTTTTCTCTACAATGCTGATTTACAGCTACACCCCCTCTCCTCTCATCCATCTCTGAACACGAGAATCCCCATCTGTTAGCAAAAAACAAAACAAAAAACTGACTATACAGGGCAAAATTGTTGCAGTTGAAGGCAATAGAAAACAAAATGGATGGTTGTGGTTCGGAAGAAGAAAATGCATACGAGAAAGGCTGGATGTTTTTCTGACTTTTGGATGTGGACGTAAACGTGTTAGCCAGCTGCACAATGACGGGCAAACTTCCCAGATTCTTCTTGGCTTTATTTTCATTGGCTGCAGAGGAGGCCCGGCACTTTACATATTGCAGCTCGCTCTTCCTGCTAAAACGCAAGATCACTGCTAGCAAGTATGCTACTGTATCACCTATGACAGATCTTTATAACCTCTAAACTTTTTTAACTACACAAAGCCTTGGATGTGGGTAAAATGCCAAGACTACTTTGCTAATATATTGTAATAGGATCAAATGGAATAAAGTCAAGTTTTCCATCACAACTCATAAAATGAAAATAAAACTAGCCAATAAACAGTAGGCCCCTTCATAAACTTGCTTTAGTCATGTGAAGTTGCAGAAATTGACAAACTTCAGGGATTTTTTTTTTTTTTTTACATTTTTAAGAGCTCAAGAAGCATGATGGTACAAAGTAAGCAATAGCTAGCATATGCAAACAAGAATAATGCACGGTTAATAGAGAGTCTGGCTAACCACAGACACTACTGAAAGCCACAATTAACTATTATGTATGCTTAAACACTATTTTCTTCTCAGGTTTTCTTCCATGACTAAGAATGTTTAAGTAAATGTGATGTGTCATTTTGTGACTTTAAATTACCACAGAAACATCCCAGTCACCCACTCATTTTCTTCTATTGTGTATTTTATCTTTATCTTATTAAAAGCAAAACACAACACAATATTAAGGGATGTCATTATCAGTATTGTAGCAATTGTATAAATAAATCAAAGCAACTGCAGGGTCTACATGCGTCTACAATAAAATGAAAAGACACAAATCAGCCTCTCACTGCTAACAGATGGCGGCAGGCTGGGCCAGTCTGGTGCTCTACAAGCATCAAGTTATACTCTCACTCAGGCTGTGTTTGTGTTGGTTTAATGAAACAGCAAGGAAACAGGAAGCCAAACAATAAGTATCTTCAAACGGGGGCCATAACTGCAAGAAGATATTTTTGTGCACCTCCCAGGATTTGGCAACTCTATAGAGTCATAAAGTCATAAAATCTTAAGTGTTGGCTGGCTTGTTTTGTGGTTTGATTAAAAAAAACATAATTGTTGATGTAGCCTATTTCTCTTGAAATACTGGATTCTCTGCATGAATGTGTGTTTGCCTTTGTTTTGTCAATAACGGGAAATGACTGAGACAAAGTAACACTTGGGCTGAGATTGTAGCCTAAACTAACAATCTAGCGTACAGGCAAAACACACAATCAGAAACTGGAGAAAGAAAGCAATGTGCATGTTCCCATGGCCATACATTGTCCTTGCTTCAGCCGTGTATGGTGCGAAGGACAGACGGAAATAGCTCCACTATAATTCCACATGGAGCAGTTATAGATATATACACACATTCTTTTAGTTTCTCTACGCGGATATGTGAATGTATACATCCAGCTAGAGGGATTATTTTCTGCTGTGGTGGTTTTCTGCAGACAGAGAAAAATAAGGAGAGAGTGAAGGATATGACCACAAAAGAAATAGATGGTAGTGAGGAATTTATAGGGTGTGCCAAAGAATTTAAGGCATGTTTTCTGTTTAGGGTAGGTGCGTCTTGGCGACTGGAGGGCATGAAAGGTTGTTAAGTGGTCAACCAAACAGACAGCTCAAAAGGTTAATAATGAACAATTGTGTGGCCATGTGTACACAAGTCTTTGACCCTTAGGTCCCATAATGAAACATGTTACAGGTAAAACAATGTGTTAATTTAATGCAAATACACTAAGGCAATGGGGCTGACTGAATAGTAGTTGACTGGGATGACAAGGTTAAAAAGTTTTGTAACAGACTTGTAAACCACAAACATGTATGGAATCAGACTGCAAGTGACACTGATGACAAAAACTTCGAAGAAAGCCAAGACCATTATTTCCTGCATTGGGAAAATTGGGAATGACTGTGCTCGGATCCCACCCACATTCCCACATATCCCGTCTCCCCCCTTTCCTCCGCCCGCTGCTCTCTTCCTGTGGGTGAGGGGACATCGTCAGTAAAGGAGGGCTCACTGCTAACACCAGGCTAAACAGACAGAGAGAGGAGGGACGTCCCTGGTTCTCTGTATTTGATGCATGGAACAGCCCTTTCCCAAGACCGCAGTTTCTTTCCTGGACCTGATGGTGACAAGTGAAGCCAGAAGCAGAGCTAGAGAAAAACACGCTGACTTGAACACACAGAGCAGCACAACATTTCATATAACAAACTGTGTGAAAATGTCAAAGCTGTCTGCTCGATATTGCTGTAATTAACTTGAGTTTATTTTCTTGGTTGGTGGTCCACTTATACAAGCACATTTGTGCCAGCCAAGCCTAATCCCAGGCACATAAAAGAATCCATTATGGCTATTTCAGTCATACAGTATGTTAAGTGCATACTAATCACATGCAGGTTACTTTAATTTTAAACTGCGACCTCTATGGCTGTCTACATATGCAGATCATGGTGCCATTACCCTTAGCCAAAAGCTCTCAACATCAAGTCTAAATGCATAGCCGGATAAAAAATAAACAGTAGGGTTAGCCAAGTTTAAATGTTAGTAGCAATAGCACAACCAAGCTGGAGGTAAATATTTATTTTACTACTATCATCAAGGAGGATATGTTTTCCTCAGTATTGGTTTGTTTGTAGCTCTGTCTAGCTAGTTATCAGGGATATCCCAATGCACAATGGTAACTGGAACTGGAAACAAGACACTAATTCCAGCCACACAAAGGTCAGTAAAAGAACAAATGGATTTGGATCTATGGATTTTTAAAGTATTCTTAATTATCATACCATGTGAGCTAAATAAGAACTTTGTGACTCAATGGATAAAGCATTTACCCATGAACTAGGAATTCCCAGGTTTGAGTCAAGGCCTTGGTATAAAACTCCATTGTGGTAGAATAGGACTGATGACTTTTTTTTCAACTGAACTTAAAAACGAACAAAGAAAGTAGTTGAATATTATAATTTGCAATGTTTCACAGTACTAGATATGGCACATCATGGGCGACAGTGGCGCTGGAGGTTAAACGGGTTGCCTTCTGACCAGAGGGTTGGTGGCTCGCTTCTCGATCAACCCAGTGCATACTGTCATTGTGTCCTCAGGCAAGACACTTCAGCCCCATTGCCTACTCCAGTCACAGTACGTGGCTGATTGCGGACTTCCATCCGGGTAAAAACTTGCCAAATCAGCTGAAAGAAAAACAAAAAACTACACATGGCACATCAAAAGTGTGACCTTTTTGCCACAGCATTGTTTTCTCTTCAAATGTTTCTCTATTCATAAAGCAACAAATATTATGTGTGAATATTAAAGTTCATCTTGCTGTCTAAACAAGGTGCACTGAACAGGATGAAGATCAAGTTCTTTCTTGCTACTGTGGACACTTCTCACATTTAATTTCTCAGTTGCACCATGTACAGTCTGGCAATGCTCCAACACTGATTTTACTTTTTGTATCAATTGCGTGATAGCTCCTCTTGTTTTTCTTTTTTTTTTTATTATTTTCCTTTGCAATATTCCATGTATCGTTTCCATTTGAGAGCCATAGGAAATGGCATGTATCATAGAAGCTCTCTCCCTAATGGCTAAAAAAAACAAGCAGATGCACTAAAAGCCTTTTGGATCCAAGGTGAGGGCAGACTCTGGAGAGACAGGTCTCCTATATATAGCTAAGAAGTGACAGGACATCCGCAAAGACTAGGAAGTCTAGACATAAACAGCTTGAACTAAGTGTGTGTGTTTGTGTCCCTGGGTGTTCAACATGGCACTGCTGTCTTACATTTCAGGGGAAGGCCTGTGGCAAGTTGCTCAATAGAAATGACAGAATATTGTATTATCACAGTCCATGTATGTCAGATACTTTTGACAAGAACAACACCATGCTCAGAAAATGATGTGTGTGGAAAGGGTGCCAATGTAAATTCACCATAGATCAGGATAAGCGGACCAGGGAGAAAATGACTCACCAGAAAAGGAATGCCTTGCACTCTGCCAAAAGGAAGAAGCATAGAGACAGCACTGCAATGAGTACTATATCTTCAGTACTTACGCAGCAGCTGCCTCTTCTGCTCTTTTATAGTGATGATTTTTTGGTTTTACGGATTGATGTTACAGGCAATGACCTTAACTGTTGTTTAGACTAAGCTTCCTAAGACTGCATCTTTTTCCAAAAAAGTAATCTAATAGGAATCAGCGAGGGCGTGTTTTATGAAAGTCATGTTTGCGTAATTACAATACTAATACTGCAAACTATTTGAGTTGTTTTGTGGTTTGGCCTCAAATCACATCCGACTCAAAGTTTATAACTACAAGTTGTGATGCCAACTCACCACAACTGTGATTCAGTCGAGGTTCAACATTCCTATCACCTGTGGTCTTGTACATTCACAAGATGGAAATTTTACCACCACCCACAACCTCTGACTATAGGGATGTAAAGACATTGTCAATTTCGCAAATTTTATACCATAGAGTTGTTGCCATGATAAAAAAAAAAAAAAATTATCAAATAAAATCATATGAAGGTTTTTGTGAAACAGCCACTACACTTTGAAGTAAAAGAATGTGTTTTTACTGAGGTTGTGGTTTGAACGAACAACAAAATTCCACAAGCACACGCTCCTTAAATCAAAGCAGCTACAGACAAAGCCAACATAAAAGCTTTGGACATCACAGCCCTCTTTAGGCTACAAAGGGACACCAACAATAGCAACACAAGTCACACAACCCAAATATAAACCACAAGACCAGATTTGAAATTTTCTCAAAAAGGATTTATAATATAGTGGTTTAGTTATATGACTATCAACAAAGAAACAGAAGTAAATCTATCAAGAAATTAGGCTTCTTGGTGTATATCTTGTTATCCCCGTTCCCTTGCCACTTTTATTCTGTCAGAGGCATAAACTCAGCAAATAAGCCATCTAAGCATTAATAGCATCTCTTTGCAAAAGTCACAAAAACTACCTAGCATAGTTGGCTTTGTATGTTTGTTGTTATAAAGTAGGCTATATTTACATGCAGAACTTAATATATCCCTTGAACCCTAGCAGACCCAAAAATGGGTCCATTAGGGTTCTAGGGCATGCACCATGAAACCACACCATTTTATGGAAGGTAAACATTGAGTAACATAATCATGCAGCATATGCACATAACCAGAAAAAGCTTGGCTAAAAGCCCATGATAGCCATTTTCTCCACAAATTGAACATTGTTTCAACAACAAGCAACTAAACTGGAATTTAGCAAAATTACATAACATTATCATAACTATGCTAAATAGGAACTCTGCCTAAACTTTTCTGTACTAAAACCTCTCTAATTTTGTCTTACTTCACTTAACATACACTTAACAATTTATTAGGCGGAAATGTTTTTGTTTTTCTGTCTGTGTTCAATGTTACTCTGATCAGTGACCTCTATGTTGATGATTACACATCAGTAGAAATCTCACAAGTGTTGCCTTTATATCAATATCAAGATTATTAATGTATAAACCTTATCTGTTGGATTTCTCACTAGAGCTTCCCCCGCTCAAGGTAACGCTGCATTCAGGTTGTCTGGGTTGCCTTTGTAACAATTTTTCAATCAATAAATATCAATGGGTAACATTCAGCCTTTATTATATTAAAGAATGCATTCCTTAATCTGCAAATGCACCTTCTGAAAGCACACAGACACAGCTACAGTAGACAAGCATTTTCTTATTAAAAGATTGACTTTTGACAACACTTTTCTCTGTAGTATGTACAGTTTTTTTATTCAAGTAAGAGGGAAGCATACAAAGAACCTGCTGCAGGCCAAGCTTTGTTTTGACTTTTGAGATAGTGCAGCACAAATCCTTCTTGCTGCAGTAGGCTGATTCTGAAAGACACCTACTACAGCTCTGGCCTTTACAACCTCTTTCATCACGTTCCAGCTTCCATAGACTGTGAAAATCTGAAATTGAGAAAAATTGAGGGCACAAGAGGAGGTCAGAACGGGAGTAGTCAGAAACCTGATGCAGCCAAACTAAGAGGGATGTTGCATGTGTCAAAGTGTGCAGCGGCGCAGAAAAGACAACACCAGAAACACGTCAACAAAAAGGGCAGGAACTTGTGTGTGTGTGTGGGTACTTTAAGAGCAGAAAAACATGTCTATCCTGGCCCATTTCCTCTGCTAATTTGCCGGCAGAATAACATGCATACTGACGAGCCAATCAGGAGACAGATATGACAGCAAGGAGACATCCGATCAGCGAGGCCTGCCGGGAACTGACAAGGTACACCGCTGTACACACAACAATTAAAATATGATGAGTAAACGTGTGGGTGTGGAGGCAGGAAGACAGAGAGGGACAGATGGGATGAAGGCCTGATCATTTGGTTTCACAGCTCGCAGGAAGAACGGGGCCTCTGTGCTCCTTCTCTGTTCAAACACACCTCATGGCTGTCTGCTCCCTGCAACAACAATCTGACCCGCGCACACTCGGCTGACAGCAGGCACAATAACCCTATAGAGAGGCATCGATAAGAGGGAGAGAGAGTGAGGAGAATGACAGTCAGGGAAAATGACTAAACATAAATAGTTACATATAAAGTGGCCCTACCTCTGTGTTTTGTTAAGATATAGTTGGTTAAAAGAAATCACAATACTTTAACATGAAATAGTACTGCATATAAGCAGCTCAACACTGGAAAAAAATAAAAAATAAAAATAAATAATAAAATAGTAATCTCGGATCTTTACCTTGCATTGATTTGTAATGTAACAATAGATACAATAAATAGTAAAATAGTAATACTGCATCTTTACCAGTCACATTTATTTATAAGTCTGTTATGAAGACAACAAAAAAGTAATTATCAAGTTTTGATTGCATTTACAGGAAAGGTCAGTTTTAGGCCAAAGAAGAAATTAATACATTTCAGTTTGGATCTGGAACACTGTCTGACCTTTATATTTTATATATATTATATATATATATATATATATATATATTATATATATATATATATTATATATATATATATATATATATATATTATATTTTTTGTGCTGTTGTGCTGTTTAAGTGTTTTACCCCTGAATTAATAAATCCAGGACAATCTAGCTTTACCATTGCAAAATAGGGCAAATACTTAAGCCCAGGTCTGCACTGTGTGAGTACTTCTAGATTTAAATGAATGTTGATATCTATTACCATCAATAACTTGATAATGCAATCATGGTTTGAGTGATTGGCAAAAGATTAAAGAAAATTTACATAATTATAAGCTTTACTTTAAATAATGTACTGTAGTGAGCTGAAAATCAAACTCCAGTTATGACAGCTATCACATAGGCTTATACAACCTCTATTACTATTATTCCAAACATTAGAATATACACAAAAAAATTGCTCTATCCATATTAAGTTAAATTGCATTTTATCCTTATTAAGTTTAAGTTAAACATCTGTTATGGCAAGTATCAAACATGTGGGCTCTTGCTTTAAAATCTTGACCCATTTTCCCTTGCCATTGCCCTCTCTCACACTTCACTGACTACATCCACTATTGAAAAAATATTTTAATTACAATTTTTTTCATGATGAAACACAGTCTGGGCATTCTAAGCTAAGCAGTTGTATTTTTGCTTCCTAACAAAACTGTAAATATGTGGATGACATGGGATGCACCACATGCTGTCAGTCAAGCTTTGACTTTGACTTTCTCATAGAACTCAAAGAAAACATACCACAGCTTGTAGCACTAAACCACAAAGCTGCTGGAGAGGCCACTGTTTACCATTAAAATAAAGTTTCTTGTACAAACATTACTGGATGTGTGCCCAGCCAGAGGGCAAAGAGTCTGAGAGGCAGCAGCTTTTATTGGATTCTCACAAGGGTCTATGAGTCAAAGAGGTTAAATATCACAGTGATATAGATCATTTCTATGCACAAACAAGCTGCAGTGTGGTTATGTTGCCAACTTCACAGTGCTGTCCTTAATTCATCATTCATCTGTCTAATCTGGTTGGTCAACTTACTCCCACGTACAGACTGTGTTTGGTCAGGAGCACCCCAGTGTATTGTTTCACAAGGGAAACCGGGTGACACCTCCCTGCTCTTTATCAGATGCTCAAACTAAAGCCCAAACACAAAACCCAGCCATCAACTTCACATAAGGGAAACCAGTAGCCACTTGACATTTTGTTTCTCCTTTTATAATTAATTAGTGTTGCAGTTCTCCAGACAATTTTTGTCTTGAGACCAGTTCAGATGGCATTTTAAAAGTTATTTTACATAAACAATTGAAATGATCACAGTTCTTAATTGAGTGTGAAGAAATTAAATATTTATCAGAAATCCCTGCATGACTTGAAAGGCATTGATACTTCATGTCAAAATGATTGCGCAATCAAATTGTGGTGCATGGTTGTGATTATATGCTATAAACACTCTTTTTTTATGCTATGCACTCTTTTTTTCCAAGTTATTTGTGGCACCAAAGTTATTTTAGAGCCTCATATACTGAATATATGGATGAGGAACACTGCCCGGATCCAGGAATTTATATTTTTGAATCTAAGTGAGCCTTTACTTTGCCAAACAAGGACATTCCTATATTACAGGTCTCAAATATTCAACATAATAATGATTATACAATATTAGAGGGAGCAAACAACATAACTTATTTTTGTTTTTGAATGCTGCATCATGTTTCCTGGTATCTCTTTGTATCATTTATGTACATGGTTTAAATCCTTTGAAGTTGTCTTAATACAGTTTGACTTGAGTACAACATGATGATTCTACTAAAAGACAAACCATTTGTTAAAATAAAAAAAGATGCATTCAAAAAGCTTTAGTAAACATGAGAGGTATAGGTTTAGTATTATCTGATGCAGACTTTTCCTGGCCCTGTTTTCACATCAGCTGTTGAGTGTGACACTGACCACACACAGACTAACAAGTTGGTGCTGCGAGGCAGGAAAGTCCCACCACCACATACAAATACAGACAGTAGCTGAAATAATTGCATCTAATCTGGACTGTACCAGAAGCTAAAACTGAGATATAGTATGGTATTCCTGGTGTCTGACATGCTCACAGCCTCACAAGGTTTACATGACTCAATGGCTATATTTGTCCACAGAGTACTGTACAGTATGTAGTGTGGCATGTCCCCTTTATTCCCCTTCCGAGGGTACTTTTACAGAAACTCCCCAAAGCTAAACAAATATGCATTCACATGCTAACAAAAACAGTCTGCGCTATTTGGCCTGAAACTCTGCCCATAAATGTCCATGCCGCTTTTCTACACTCAGCAACTTCTTATGTTGGATAGAAATGCTATTAGCAGTGGTTCTTAAACTGCAGTACACTGGTGGTATGCAGGCTTCTTCATCTCAGCAATCTTTTGCACTTTTGATGTAGTTTAATTTAGAGTCTGTTTTAGTCCTTCTCTGGTTAGGGGTTAAATTGAAAGTGTAGACGACTGCTTAGTCCTGGTTTAAATCTGCTTTAATCTTGATTAAGCTCTGGTTTAATCCTGATATAATCTTGGTTTACTGGTTATCTCGCATTTAGACCTGGTTTCAACATGGTTTAGACCCTGTTTTGTCCTTATGTAATAATGGTCATTTTAGTCCTGACACTGAGGTGGTATTTTGTGTGAAAACTTTGAGAACCACTGATCAAGAGGAAACTAAGCCAGGAGGGATAAAGGGAAAGTAGATGTGAAGAATATAAAACTAGCCCAGGAGCCTGAAGTAATTAAAAATGACATCATGTCCTCTCAAATGCTCACTGCAGTCTTTGGCCAGGTTTGGTTGAAGGAAGAGACTGTGGAGGACTGAAGAAGAGGAGGAAGGAAGGCAGAGGGGAGTGACGAGAAACAGACAAGGGATGACACTGCACAATTTTAAGTCTACATTCATTTTTGTGGCTAAATAACCATGGCAATGACACTGCCAAAAAACTAGCACAGCCACTTCTGCCAACAGTGGTTGTTTATGTTTACTGCCACTATGTAAACACAAGCAAGTAAAGATAAGCTGAATTAAAGCCAATTCTATCCTGAAGGTTGTTTACTACTTTTGCTTTTTGGAAAGCTAAGACAACTTTAATGTGCTTTAGACTGAGAGAAGTATTTAAATGCACCATGGAAAATGTTATGCAAAATATATGCAAGCAAGTCAGTGAATGGAAAAGTAGGTAGATTGGGAGTGAAACCTCAGCGGTGCACTCCAAAATACAGCACAGAAGTCCTTTGGTAATTCATGTTGTTGTCAACAACTTTAGTGTTACACAGAAATACACAATGTGACTACAGCCACTCTTAATACTGTAAGATATTTCAGTATTCAGAAGGGCAAACGTAACTAAACCTACTGAGCTATGAACTTATTCAGTCAAAAACCTAGTGAATGAACTATCAAACTCGAAGCACCTCCATCAAGGAAAGTAGATGTTCTACTGACTGAGGTATACTGGTCACTGTAATGGTCTAACATAGGCTATTTGTTGTGAACAGACAACATTGGCCCTTTCTCGCAATGGCACAGAATCATTTAAAACATTCCTGAATCCAGGCAACATTCCACAACCATACCAACTTTTAATTTCTCCTTGGTCCATTGCTGACCTGCTCTGAAAATGTAATTAGACCATTACTTTTTGGGCTATCTTACCAACAAAATATCAACCAGCAAACCAAGGCACGCATTACCTCCTTGGTGCAATTAAAACAAATCTCAGTAACATATTACTTAAAGCTAAGACAGTAGTGCTATCTAGTTCTAAACCATCATTTGTGCCCTTCCCTCAATCAAGCAAAAAAAAAAAAAAAAAAAAAAAAAAAAAAAACAGGAAAGTTGTTCATGTTATTTTCTAAACTTCTTAAATATCCAACATAAACAAGCAATTAAATGGCTCCATGTTTGATTAAAACAAGCAGGCATATTATCTCCGGGGCCAGACACAAATAGTGCCAAAGCAAGGATGGAAATGATTAGGGAACCATGTCCAGCCAGCACCAAGCACTAATACAAGCCACTGCCTCACCCTCAGGGGTCTGCAGGCTCCTGTCAACTCAGGAGAATATGCTCTTGTATTCCTGCTGCGTCCACAAAGAAGCCCTTTCTTACTTTAACTGCAACACAGCACTGATTGACCAACAAGGGATAAGACATAGGCAGTCAAGAGGCAAGAACAGTGGAATTCAAAGACGTATAGATCATCTTCAAGTGCACTAAAACCAGAACACATAGCCAGCAAGGATCCTAAACATGTTTTGTGATGCATTAGTGCTTATTAGTAGCTCTGCATTATAATGTTAACATAAAACTGTGGTTCTTCAGACGATTTTGGAGGTATCATGATTTCTTTTAGCAGGCTTTGGCTTTGTCTGGATCACTTCTGAAGGTAACCAGTCGGAGGTCAATACTACCAGACTACAAGTTACTACAAGACAACTAGTTAGCCCTTTGCTCGTAAGATCTATAGAAGTAGTGCTGTTAATTAGAATAGTACTTTAGTAATTGTAGTATTTGAAATAATATTGTTCTAGTTACACGTTTCTTAACATTACATTCGTGGGTTTTGGTGTTTTCCAATTAGCCTTAATACTACCACCGCGGCTAACCTTAAATTAAAGCAGATAGGTGCCGAGAGACTGACCACGACGCACACTACCAGCATTTTCCCACACACCGTAAAAAGTCACTGAGCAGCCACCACGACCACAGCTAAATTCAAGACAATAAAGTAAAAAGAGCACACACTGAGTGCTGTAAATGCCCCCATCTGGCGCCGCAGCCTACCAGTCTCCTCTCCCTCGCCTTCAGGACTTGTTTGCAACCAACGCGTCAGGCCCCTCAGAAACCAAAAGCAACGCACAAGAACAACAACAACACGCAAAGTTACTCACGTTTCAGTCATTTGAAGGTTCTGGAAACCGTAAAAACGCAGAAGCTCTTCGTAACCGGGCAAAAATCGTCTGCATACCACATCACTCACCTCCTCTGCACAGTGTTCACGTCCTCCTCGCTGCGCTCTTGGTTTTTTCTCCTCCCCTCCGCTCGCTCTCTCTGGGCTGGTCCCTTCTTCCCCTCCCTCCCATGGACGTGCGGCGCGCTCCACGGACTGCTCCCCCTCACAGATGCTGCTCTTGTCCGGCAGGATGTGTATGGAAGTATAATCGCGCCAAATCTAGTGAGAGCGCACAAGCCCTGGAGCAGGTTTGGAGTTGTGAGAGCAGGTAGAAGATTGAGCAGAATCTGTCAGCGCGGTCGTTTCTGTGATAGCTCGTACTTGTTTCTGCTAGTTCGTGCTCGTTTTTGTGCATGCTCTCTCTCTTTCTTAGTGTGTTTTGGCAGCCTCAGAGCACCAAGATTTGCAAGAGCACTGTAATATAACTTTATTGTTAAAAAAAAAAAAAAAAAAAAAAAAAAAAAAACAGCATCCAGGCACACCTACATCCTGCTTTTATTTTCAGTTGAAGTCTGTGCTGAAACATTTTGTTTGTCAAGTTGACATCTTAGCCTATTACAACCATATTCAGATTGTCAGCAAAACAAACAAATAAATGTAAGGTACCACCCTAAAATATATAATTTTACTATAGTTTATATTCCTGTTACTGTATTCCTGGGTATGCTGTGTGCTGCTTGTAAATGGGAAAACAACACACTGGTTGAAATAAGTTAAATGGTCAGTTAAACTGAAAGCAGTCAGTTATGAGGACAGTAACTGTGTAACTTTACTTGAGTTACTGTTCCTGATTACATTTGTTATTACATTTATTAGAATTTTAACTTAGTAGTATTTTGGGGAAATTTGTTACTTATTCCACAACATTTTAAAGATAAATATAACAACATGCCAAATTCCCTCAACCTCCTCAGGAAGTACAGTTACTGTTGAGCTTTCTTCACCAGCTGTGTGGTGTTGAGGGTCCAGGCATGGTGATAACCATTCACAAATTTTAATTGATACTTTAAGATTTGGCTTAAACCTTGTAGTATATTAATATTAGTAATTTAGTGAGTACACTTAGTAGTAATATATATTTTATATGTTGTTCTGGAGTTAACCAGTAGAGGGCAAACTCGCTCTATTGCTGTATTACCACTCTGATTAGAGAGGAAATAAGTTGAAGTTGTCAGCCTCATATGCTCTTGTAAATGTGAACCGAGCTATAGTAAAAATGTTAACTAATTTCGAGGTGTTGTGAAGAGTTATTGCGGCCACGATGCAACAAACCTGGTTCAGTCCTGGTTTACTATTACTAACTTCAGTTTTAGCTTGGTAGTTCTGATTTTATCATGGATTAATCACAGATTAGACTTGAGTTAGAACTGCTTTAGTCCTAGTTTACATGTGTTTTTGACTTTAAGTGGAGACTTTATAGAATTAGACTAAAATTAGTTTTACATTTTTGGAGCATCTGCAAGAAGGTGTGAAAAAGTATTTTTATTCATATGTTTGGAGCTGAAAATCTATATGTTGAATGTTGCAGAAATTTCACCAATTAATTCATATTGACTTGTTCTTGACTGTTCATTTAAAATGCATTGTGAAAAAAAATAAAAATGCTTTTCATATTTTTAAAATACTAATGTTATGAACTGGCTTGATGAGCCATAACAAACAATATGGGAGACACAGGCAGGCTAGTTATTTTATTAAACAAAATGATAAAGCTAAATGCATGAAGTGTATATCTGTAATGAAGGTAGTGAAGATGTGGGTGCAGATGAGTGTGTGTGCAGGAGTGAGGTGCTGTGCAGCATTTAAAATGTAGAAAGAAAATAGGTGAATAAAAGTGGTCAGTGTGTGGTCAGTGTGTGTGGCCGGTGGCTAGTGTCAAGACATGCGTGGCCAAGCTGTTTTTGTGCGTTCTCTAGTTAAAAAGTTAAAAAGTACTAAACACTATACACCATTAAAATATTGCACATTATTATCAACTGAAATGCACATTTTTCACACATTATGATGTGGCATGGTAGTACTTCTGTCCCTCCTTAATGTCCTGTGCCACTAACACTAACAGTGGCTGAAGAAGCTCCTGTGAGCATGGATGCTGATGTGTCTCAGGTTGTAGCCCAACTCCCCTGACTGAAACAGAGCATGAGCTTTCCACCGGCAGCGCAGGATGTAGATTGCATTCCATGGAGGGGAGGCCCAAACCATTGATCCAACTTTCTCTCAACCAGAGTGGTGCTGTCATACCACAAGGCACTGGTGAGGATACTTTCAACAAGTCCTCGGTAGGCCTGGAGGAGGGGCTGGTGTCAAGTACAAGACGTGACTTAACATTAAGCAAAGAAACATCTTTTTGTGGTAAGAAATTTTAACTGAGTGAAATCTCACATCATATCACATTTCAGTTAAAGTAAATAATGTTAGACTTTTACTTACTTAAGTTTAGTCATTTTTTTAATTAACACTTTTATAATCAATAACCGATATTTTGTAAAAAAAAAAAAAAAAAAAAAAAAACATACCATTTTCTTAAGTTAATTATTGTTTTAAGTATAGTTAAACAATAAGTAACTGGCTTTAATATTCTGATCTGCAGAATTATGCTGTTTCTGTTAGACTGTTAAACAGACAATGTTAAACTGCTGCTGAACATCTATTTAGCCCTTACACAAATTAGCCAATGGAATATTGCTAGTTGACATAATGTTACTTAATTCAAAGTATAAAAAAACATGTACATTTTAGAGTAGACTTTTATTTTGAAAATCAAAGTCAGTATGTGAGAACGTGGTCAAACCTGCTCGCTCCCAACTGGGTTTTGCACGCTCCATAGATTTGGCTTGATTATACTTCCATACCGAGGGGGAACCATAGACGGGGGAACCTGTGGTGGGGGACCAGGGGACACTGCTCCGGAAACATATCTTAGTAACCCAGTATCAATATGGAAAAAATGCGCAAGTCTCAAGAAGACTGATATATTGTGGAGGGGAAAAAAAGTTTTATTTTAACTGGTTTATTATATTTTTTCATCAAAAAGTTTTTAAAATGAACACTCCTAGCAAAGAGAGGTTTTATGTTTTAAAGGTACCGTAAGCATCAGCAGCACTCCTACTGGTTTGAAAATAGTTCTGCAGTCTCAATCAAAACAATGGTCTGTGTGTTTCCACTCTTTCTGGTTTTATGATTGGACGATCAGCAATGCAGGGTGTAGAACCGAAATAAACAATGTAAACAAAAACAACTTGTCCATTATGTAAAATATATTTTTAATTGTAAATCAGCTATCATTGTTATCAGTAAAACTGTTTGATTTAAACATGTTTGCACCATATCTTATAACACATTTGGGTAATTTTTATTAAATATAAAAAATATATACCGCTCATAGTACCTTTAATTTGCAAGCCAGACCTTCTAAATAGCCTATATTCTTCTAAACAAATTAATGCAAATAGCTATAGCCTAAATATCTGTAACTAGCTGATTGCCTATTATATTTGACCATTTATAACTGGAAGGACGTTTATGAGAATAATGAAAAGCTAGAAAGAACCTTTTTCATCATCATTCCAAATGTAACCAGGTAAAAGTATGTTTTACAAAATGCCATCCATCCATCCATCTTCATCCGCTTTATCCGGGGCCGGGTCACGGGGGCAGCAGTCTAAGCAGGGACACCCAGACATCCCTCTCCCCGGACACTTCCTCCAGCTCCTCTGGAGGAACCCCAAGGCATTCCCAGGCCAGCCGAGAGACATAGTCCCTCCAGCGTGTCCTAGGTCTTCCCCGGGGCCTCCTCCCGGTGGGACATGCCCAGAACCCCTCCCCAGGAGGCATCCGAAACAGATGCCTGAGCCACCTCAGCTGGCTCCTCTTGATGTGGAGGAGCAGCGGCTCTACTCCGAGCTCCTCCCGGGCGGCAGAGCTCCTCACCTTATCTCTAAGGGTGCGCCCAGCCACCCTGCGAAGGAAACTCATTTCGGCCGCTTGTATCCGGGATCTCGTCTTTTCGGTCATGACCCAAAGCTCATGACCATAGGTGAGAGTAGGAATGTAGATCGACCAGGAAATTGAGAGCTTCGCCTTTCGGCTCAGCTGATTCTTCACCACAACAGACCGATACAATGACCGCATTACTGCAGATGCTGCACCGATCCGCCTGTCAATCTCACACTCCATCCTCCCCTCACTTGTGAACAAGACCCCGAGATACTTAAACTCCTCCACTTGAGACAGGAACTCTCCTCCAAGCTAGAAAGAACCTTTTTCATCATCATTCCAAATGTACCCAGGTAAAAGTATGTTTTACAAAATGTACTCAGAAATTAACTTTTTCTTAGGGGAAAAAATCCTTTGAATTCCTTGAGTCAAATCAAGCACTCCATTTTATTTAAAATTTTAATTATGCAGCTGTGTGAAGGACTATCCTATCCTATTTTACCCTAAAAAAATATCTCAAGTACAAGTAAAAGTATAGTTTAGAAAATATAAGGTAGCCTATTTTTACTTTAAAACGTTGATTATTAAATTAGGCTACATTTCTTAAATAGTTTAAGTAAATATAGTTACTTTCCATCACTGCAGTTTTGACTTGAAAGTAATGTTATTAAAATGTGTATCATAAATATGTTCAGGCGAAAAGAGTCAATATGTTTTCATTTTATAGTTTATAATATATAATTATGATTTGATTATGAATATGATTTTTTTTTTCACCTGAAAATTCACGGTACAGAGCTTGAAACAACAAATGAGGTAGATTTGGCAATGGTTTTTGATTGGATCTAATTTAAAAATTATATAATGACACAGGTGCTCAGCAAATATCAAACAGAAGTTAAATTAATATTTCTAATTTATAAAAAAAAAATGTAACGGCTGTACTTTATCTCTATGCTTGAAAGACATAAAACCATCTTAGGTAGGCCTATTCTTTTACTTGATAACTTCGTTCTGTTAAAACGTATACAAAGAATCCTCTTGGAACCTTTTGACTTTAGAAACATTGCCAAAGATAATATGTTGCTTTAAAAAAAAGTTACATTGCACGGCTTAGAACTTGTAACGAAATGAAAATATTTGCTGACCTCTAGTGGTAAATGGACCTAACACCGTTTGTGCGCGTCTGTGTTTTATTTGCCTCCAAAGCGAAAGGGGGCGCAATGTAATTTAGATCAATGTTGTGCCAACCCAACGAGGCTCGGACCAATCACAGCTTGTAGCTATTTCAAAGAAAAGCGGGCTCGGAGGATTTCTGGATTCAGGAGTTTTTGAGGATTTTATTGTAAGTTTAGGGCATGGATGGGCCTACATGCTTTAACAGTAGTTTTAAGTATTTGATTTTTATCGTCTTATGACGTTAGCTATTTTTAGCAAACTGTTGAGTATTGTTAGCGGCCGTCTGATTTAAACAGTAGTAAAAGTTTTTTCCACAAATCTCTCTTCTTTTGGTGTAGTCTTATTTTGACCATGAAGTTTCTGAAGACCTATGGAAAGCAGAAAACAAAATTATCCGCCTGGGTTTCCCTTCAGGACCGTAAGCAGGTCTTTGACAGCACCACTGCCTCAGGTTCTGAAGCCGATATGTCTGCCCAGCAAGCTCCTAAACCAACACGGATCAGGTAGGGCCTGGCCGCCTATCTAGCTGTCTAGAGCTGATGTGTGTGTAGCTTTAGCTTAGTCAACAGTCAAATATATAAACTTGCAATAAATCATCTACTGCCCATTGCTTTTTGATTTCTAATCCTAAAACCTACACAGAGTTAGTTCACACCTCATCAGCTGCTTCATGGTTTATGTATTTTAAACTTCCCTCTGCCGTAGAAGAAATAAGAGGGATCTCGCAAAGAAAAAAGCACCGACTCAACTGACCAGTGAAAATGAAGAGAATGTCTTTCCACATCCTGTGCCACCTTCACGCAAGAAGACAGCTAGGTATGTTATTTTTTTAATCTTCTCTATCCTTTCACTCCTATGTTTTAAGAAAAATCATATGCACAATATTTTTTTATCTATTACTGGTTTATGTCTATTTTCAGAAGAAAACAAGGTACAGGTAGAGGAGACCAAGCTGCTAAAAGAAAACCCTTGTTATATCTGAGTGGAAGCAGTGATGAAGAGATTGTTTTGGCACCAACTCAATATCCACAGACTGCTAATCAGAGGAAGACAAGGTTTGTATGCCTTTTTGTATTTGCTAGTTCTTTATTCAGTTGTATTTTGTTGGTGATAATATTGAATGTAATGTAAACTGTTGCTCTCTTTTGTTGCATACCCATCTATTTTTACTGCATATTAGGAGAAAGAAGTCTCAGGTGTGCAGTGAAGAAACTACAAGTGAAAAGGCCAAGTTATTTGCCGCAGATAACCACAGTGGTGAGATTATATGTCCACCATTGCCCCATTTGAACAAGACAAACAGGTGGGTGCATAATACGCAAACATAGATTCAGTCTAAAAGAATAAGACAATGTTTTTTTATTGCACATGTACTGTTAAAATAAAAAAACAAAAAAATTATGTCTGTATGGTTTGTGTAGGGCTGAGCAATTAATTGAAATCGCAATTTTAATTGTTGCAATTAGCAAATTGCAAGGGCTGAAATTATTTAGGTAATATAATGTTCACTGCAGAGAACAAAATACCCTGTCTCCACAGGGTCCTTATATGTATAAACTGTTACAGCTGTAGTTTAAACCTCCTAATGTGCATGTCATTTGTTATATTAGCTTAGCAGTGAATATTTCAGTCTTCTCTCAAGTGTCAGTGCTCCATCACATGCTTAAAATGTTCTGTGAACTAAACATTCATTAAAAGAAATATATCGCAAATCTTGTTGCAACCCCAATATCTGTCACAAAAATCGCAATTAGATATTTTTAAAAATCGTTCAGCCCTACTCTGAGACCTATGCCATTTGATCTGCAGTGGCTCCAAGTCAGGATCTTCTGAAACAAGAGAGGGTGACTCCAGAACTCGAGGGAATTCGAGCAATGTGCAAGAGTACACTACTCTTAAAAAACACTCACAGTAAGTAGTGAACTTATTTTTATGTGTCACTTGTTTATTATCTTATAATTTATAGTTTTATATTTATAGTTATCCTATGTTTTTTAATTATTTCCTTTTAGTGTCCATGTACCATCTGCAGGCCGCTTTGTAACTCGTAGGAGATGTGCTGTTCCAGCCAGCGCTAGGGGACTTAAAACAAATTTCATTCTGAATTCCTCAGATGAGTTTGCTTCATCTAGAGGCAGCAGTCAGATTATTCGCCCTTCAAGGAAAAGATTTCCCCTAGCTTTTCTTGAATCAAGTGCAGACAGCTCTATGAATACTGCAGGACTCCCGAGCTTTACTACAAATCTACTACGAGACATATCCCTCAATGAATCAAAAGAGCACAGCCTTGGAGCTTGCTCTCAAAAACCCATTTTCTGTTCTACACCTTCCGCTGCCCCTCTCAGCAAAAAATCGAGGCTTATCTATCAAATCTCAAGTCCTCCATCCATTTCAGTAAGTTGTATAGGTCCGGTAAGCACTGTGCAAGATGATTTGGGTTCACCTGAACAGCTGAACTCCTTACCACATTCTGCATTATCTATACCCTCTGATGAAAAACCACCAATTGTTGGTGAGTTACAGAAATGCACGCAGTTGCACCACAAAAAATTATCCGATAATGTATTCTCACAACTAAATAACACATATGACAAAACCAGCTCTGGAGGAGCAACCAAAAGCCAATGTGTAGAGACCCAGGACAGTCAAGAATTGCCAAGTGTTATCACCATTAGCAGTGACACAAGCAGTTATTTTAAATCTGCAACAGGAGAGTTGGAGTGGCTCATAGATTCTCTGAAAGAAAAGTGCTTGACCCAACTTTGTACTGTGCGCCTAGAAAGATTAGAAGACCTGATTCAGCTTTTAAGTGAAACAACCTATTCTTCTTGTTTGGGGGATTTAGATGTGTTTTGTAAGCATTCACTTTCTGTGGCTACAAACCAGTCAGCTGACCATAGAGAGACTTCTGAGCCATCCACTAGTCTTAAATTTGCTGTGACTAGTGAGGTCTTACAGTCTGCTCAGTGCTCCAAGTCTCCTGTACATAATGTTGTGTTACCGACTGACAGTCAAAGTACAGAGCTTTCAATGTCAGACAACTGTGAGCAGTCTGGGCACAAATCTACCTTAGATCCTTTTAGTGAATCCGCGAACAGCTGCAATGACTTAGTTGATATAAAGGTTCAAGATAAGACTGAGGAGTTGTCTGCAATTTTAAAGAACAAATGTCTTTCTAGGGAATGCTCAGTTGAACTTAAAAAAACTTTGATTATTGAGCAGCACCTGAGCCCTGAACCAAACTTTAGCAAAAATGACCACACAAAATTTATACAGTCACAAAAGAGTAGTATT